>JAUPFR010000001.1:0-1344172 GCA_036925125.1 Oreortyx pictus | reverse complement strand
GAGATGTGGGGTCCTCAGCATCGGATGGGGGGGGGCGGGGGGGCACAGGCGTCATCTCCGTCCCGCGGAGAGCAGGCGGGGTCAGGGATGGGCTGAAAGCGTCTGCCCGGAGGTGAGAGCCCCAAAAGGTGGGGGGTGAAAGTGCTTAACGCCCAGTGCGGTATCCCGGCATCCCCTCCCTCTCTCCCCTCCTCTCCCCCTCCCCTCCCCCTCCCTCTCCCCCTCCTTCTCCCCCTCCCTCTCCACCTCCCCTCCCCCTCCCCTCCCCCTCCCCCCCTCCCCCCTCCCCCTCCCCCTCCCCCTCCCCTCCCCATTCCCTCCCCTCCCCCTTTCCCCCTCCCCCTCCCCTCCCTTCCCCTTTCCCCTCCCCTTTCCCCTCCCCTTTCCCCTCCCCCTCCCCTCCCTTCCCTTTCCCCTCCCCTTTCCCCTCCCCCTCCCCTCCCTTCCCCTTTTCCCCTCCCCTTTCCCCTCCCCCCTCCCCTCCCTTCCCCTTTCCCCTCCCCTTTCCCCTCCCCTCCCCTCTCCCCTCCCCTTTCCCCTCCCCCTCCCCTCTCCCCTCCCCTTTCCCCTCCCCCTCCCCTCCCCATTCCCCTCCCCCTCCTTTTCTGCGTGGCTCAGGGGCAGGCATTGGATCACGCGCGATGCGGAGCGGTCCCGCTGTGCCGTTTGCTCCCCCAGCTCACCCCCCCGGGGGGGGGTCGTTCCTTCCCGGCTGACAAAGAGAAAAGGGGCCGCAGAAGGGGGAGGGGAGGACCCCAAAGCGCGGAGCTGCCCTCATTTCCGTGGCCGTCAGGTGGAGCTCTGCCCGGACACCGCCGCGTGGGGCGGCGGTCGCGTCCCTTTATTGTGAACCCCTCCTTCCTTATACCCGCTGTAAACCCTCACGGCAGAAGGGCAGCGCTGTCCGTGACTCCCCCCCCCCCCCCGTACCGCTGCAGCGCGGGGCGATGCGCTCCATCTGCCGCACGGGGGGGTCCCGACCCCGGCGTTCCCATTTCCTCGCTCAGCCCCGAACCCCCCCCCCCCCCCCAAACACCCGACGCGGACTACATCTCCCGGCATTCCCCGCTCCGCCGCCGCACTACAGCTCCCGTGGGGCAGCGCGCTCCTACACGTCCCAGCATCCCCCGCGGCGAAGGCGGCTCCGGGCCCTGCGCGCCGGGACTACGTTACCCAGAGTGCCCCGCGCCGAGCGGCCGAAGCGCTGCGATGGGGGCGGCGCGCGGGGCGTGCCGGGAGCGGTAGTCCGCGGCGCGGCTGTAACGGTCCCGCTGCGGTGCCCCCCCCCCCCTTCCCCCGACCCCCCCCCCCCAACAACCACCTCCTTCCCCTTCTCCCGCTCCCCGCCTGCCGCCGCCGCCCCCCTCCCCCACTCGCTGGCGGCTGCGGGCTGAGACAGCGGAGCTCCGGCGGAGGGAGAACCGCTCCGGCGGAGGGAACGACATCCCGAGGAGCCGCAGGTGGGGGGGGGGGGGGGTGGGGGGGGGGGGGGGGAGGGGATGGGGCTCAATGGGTGGGGGGGGGGGGGGGGGGGGGGGATGGGGGCAGGTGTTGGGGGGGAGGGGGGGAGAGGGGTCGGGGTGGGGCGGTATGGGGCTCCGGTGGGGCGAGGGGGTGGGGGAAAGGAAGGGGGGGGTTGGGGGGAGAAGAGGGGGAAAGGAAAGGGGAAAGGAGGGGGGGGGGGTGGGGGGGGAAAGGAGGGGGGGAATGGGGTGTGTGTGTGTGTGCTGGGAGGGGTGTCAGAACAGGAAGGAATGGGGACAGGTTGGGCACGCAGTGTGGGGATGGGCAGAGGTCGGGGTGACAGCGCTTGGGGGATGCGAGGGGAGCGAGGGCACACCTGGACCCCGTGGGACGGCCGAGCGGAGATGGAGGGGCTGAGATGTGGAAAATGGGGCCGTGGAGGAACGGCTCACCCCCCCCCCCCCAACCCCGGGCACCCTCCGTGAGCCTTTGTGTTGTCGGGGTTTGTTTTCAGCCCTTGGGAGGGGAAAGGCGTTCTCCTGGCCCAGGTTGTGGCAGGAGGCCGCGTGGGGTCGGCACGAGTGGGGGACATCGGGGGCACAAAGGAACGAGGGGGAGGAGCGGGTGCACCGTGGGGCCGTATTGATCCTCGTGTGACTGCGAGCAGCGGTTACCGCTGTGCCCGCGTGTCTGCGTGCTGTGGGTCGGTGCTGAGCATCAGCCCTGCGTGTGACAACAGCAGGTTCTGCGCTGGGTTTGATATCTGTTTGATATAAAATTTCCCCCTCCCGTGAGGAGCTCTCAGGTCGCGCATCCGTTCGGTGCTGAGCGCTGTGGATGCGCAGAAGGAGCGGTTGAGGGCTTTTCTCCCTCCTCTCCCAGACAAAGGCGTTGCGGTAGGAAACGGAGAGGAACCCCCAGGTGGTTCTGTTGATGTTTTAATCCAAACAGGATCGTGGCTGCGGCGGTGCATTTTTTTTTTTTTTTTTTTTTCCGTGCTAAATAGGGATGGAGGGCACTTTTCTGGAGGGGGACATCTTTAGGGTCACGTTTAGCTGGGCTCGATGGCATCATCAGGAGACGTTGGCTGTGAAACCTTCTGAGATCGGAACTCGGATGGAGCAGCGACGTTGAGTGACGGAAAGAAAAAGGGAAAACCGGCACCAGGAGAGCAAAGAGTGATTCACCCAGCCCAGAGGTGCTGAGGGACGTGGGTTGGAGGGAACTGGTGGGTGGAAGGTTGGACTGGATGGTCTGGGAGGTCTTCTGCAACCGTGGCGATTCTGTGACTCCAGCTCTGGTTCTGGGAGGTATGAGTGCTGGTTGGGCCCCGTTGCCCATCTCTACTCTTCTTAACTGAATGTTAATGTTTCTTGGAAAGATTCTGTCCACTGAATGATGCGGATAGAATCACAGAATCACTCAGGTTGGAAAAGACCTCAAAGATCATCGAGTCCAACCACGACCCAACCGTACTGCCCTCACTCCCACAGCCCTCTGCTAAACCATGGCCCTGAGCACCACATCCAAATGGGTTTAAACACACCCAGGGATGGTGACTGCACCACCTCCCTGCGGAGCCCATCCCAGTGCTTAACGACCCTTTCTGTACAGAAGTGGTTCCTGATCTCCAGCCTAAACTTACCCTGGTGCAATTTGAGGCCATCTCCCCTCGCCCTGTCACTGTGAGCAGAGCCCAACCCCGCTCTCACTGTGAGCACCTTTCAGATATTGGAAGAGAGCAGTGAGGTCTCCCCTCAGCCTCCTCTTCCCCACACCAACCAGCCCCAGTTCCTTCAGTCTCTCCTCGTAGGGCACACTCTCCAAGCCCTTCACAGCCTCGCTGCCCTTCTTTGGAGCTGCTGCAGCACCTCCGTGTCCTTTGTGTGCTGAGGTGCCCAACGCTGAGCACAGCACTCGAGGTGAGGCCTCAGCAGTGCCGAGCACAGGGGCAGGAGGACTTCCCAGTGCTGCTCACCACCCCGTTCCTGATCCACCTGATTCTTGGCCACCTGGGCACACTGCTGGCTCACACTCAGCCCACTGTCCGTCAGCACACCAGGGCTTGATGCCTGTATGGAATAACGTGTCCTGGAGGCCCTTTTGGGTTTTAGGTGGTAGTGATCCATCTGTGCAAGGCAGTGGGAAGCCTGCATTGCAGCAGGTGAGCTACAGAGGGGCTTTTACCATTTCTCTTTGCACCTGAGCTTTGGTGGCTCTGAGAGTAAAGGTGGGAAGGAAGGTAATGCTCCCCTTGTTGCTTCCAAAGCATTTCCCAGGCAGGTGGAAGCCCCTGGGAGATGCACTTCTGTTAGAGGCCTGGTGTTTTCAGTGAGCTCCTGAGGTTACAATCGAGTTGTGTCTAACTGTCGTTACCTGCTCTGTCACTTTCAGTTTGGTGCCCCACTGCAGGTATGTGTTCGGTCCTCTGCTCTTGGTGAGGTTTGAGGGCATCACTTGTGGGGTTGGCATTGGTGTTTGACTTTGGCAGTGGAGCTCAGGGCTGGAGCTCACCAGGTGCTGGGGTTGGGATCTGCAGCGTGAACGTGGCTCTGCCTCTGCTTTATGTAAAACTGAAGTTCAGAACAGAAGTAGAGGACAGGCTGAGACCTTTGTGCCTCTGGAGCTTAGAAACCTTCACTGTTCCACTTGTAAAGCACTGCTCGTTCCTAGCGTCAGACAGTTGGGACCAGGAGCTGATGAGGCTGTCAGAAGGGAAATGCAATTTTAGATCTTCCTTTCTGAGCTCCCTCTTCCCTGCAGCCTGGATTATGGCCCTCATTTGTCTCCGAGTCGTGCTTTTGGGGCTTGATTGGTTCCTCAGAGGCTCTGATTTCCTTTGCAGTGCAAGCGCTCTGAGTGCTCTGTGTTTCCTCCTCACCCTCCCGTGGCTCTCTTTGCAGAGCTGATGCTCTCAGCAGCACCTTGGCTCTCCCTGTGGTGGGGCAGTCACGCTGGGATGCTTTGGATGCTGCAGCACTGCTTCCCTGGCTCCATGGACTGGACTGGGATTGAGGGGGGGAGAGCTCAGCACTGTGCCAGCATCCTCCTGCAGGTGTTGGTGTGACAGGGGAATCATCCCCGTGTCACTGTGTGCTGAGAGAGGAGGGACTCTGGTGCTGCGTGTGGCACACGAAGCAAGGTAAGGATGGACTAATGGGATGGGAGAAGTTCTGTTGCTTCCAGTGGTGTTTTTTCAGGATGAGGTGGATGGTGGTTTTTTTTTTTGGACGCTGAGTCCCTTGTGGTGCTCCTGTTAGATGAGCAGGTGAGGGTTTGGGTTTGGTGGAAGCCATCCACCTCGCTGCCTTTGTCTGTTGGCAGCCTTTAACTCTTTGAATTAAAACCATCGGCTTCATCTGTCCCTGCTGAGTCCAACACCAGCATTGTTTCCCTGTGACTGCTGCCTGTCAGGTGCGTGCAGTCAAGGTGGCTTCACCTCCACGTTCCTTCAGTTAAACTGAACCACCCTGTTCCTGTTTTTCTGTCTGTAACGTAGCACTGAATTGATCCCGCTGACTACGAAGGGAAATGTTATGTTGATTTACCCAGATCCGTGTCAACCTGGTTCCTCCTGGAGGTGAGGACAATGGCTTTGTGCTACCAATCCTCCGAGGGCCTTAACAGGAGAACGTGGGGCTCTGTGGGGAGGAGGGGGGAGGGGGGGACGTGGGAGGTGAATGCCCTCGTGGAACAGTCGGTGGGAGATAACGCCTGTCGGTCTCGTTGATTTTGGGCACGTGTTCTGAGTTATGGTTCATTTTGGGAAGAGGCAGATCTGCTCCACCCATGGCAATCCCCAACGTGTCCCTAAAGCCCCATCCAGGGCGGGCTCTGCTCCGAAGGTCTGCAGGGAATGGGATGCCATGGCTGCTCACGTTAGTCACGGAGAAGACCCCATCCCGTGCTGGGGTGTGGGTTTGCATTCAGCCCTGCTTTCTCTTTTCCCTCTCCTTGAGGTCACCTGGAGAGCTGGAAATGGGAAATAAAGAGAAATAGGGCTTATCGTTGCTTTCATGTGATAACTTTCTCGATAGAAAAACGTGACATCAGAGTGTGTTTGTAGGCTGAGCATTTGTGGGTTAGAGATTTGGGAGGATTACTGAACTGGGTATTTCATGAGCGAAAACATACGCAGCTGGCAAGGAAAGAAGAGATGCCATCGTGCCCACTGGGCACATCTGATTCTTTGATAAAATGGATGCAGACTGCAGCACGAGTCAAAGCAGACCGTAACATCTTGGATTTCTCAGTTTTCTTTCTTGCTTATTTGAACTTAATCAGAAAGATCTGGCTTCTTTTAGGGCGTCAGACTCTTCTGTGTCAGAACTCAGAGCACAAGGTCTGGGCTTCATCTTGCTTTGGAGTCACTCAGCTGTCCAGATGTGCTCAAAAGGTGATCAGTGTCTGTGTGGGTGCTCTCAGTGCAGCGATGGAGCACTGGAGCTGCACACAGAGGTGGTGGGGTCCCCTTCTGTGCAGACGTTCAGGACCTCCTGGACGCCGAGCTGTGCACCCTGGGCTGGGAGCTGCTTTGGCAGGGGGTTGGACTCCGTGATCTCTGGAGGTCCCTTCCAACCCCTACAGCTCTGTGATGCTGTGACAGGAGGGCTCAGAGGACACCACTGAAGAGTATTCTGCATGAAGCCCCCGAGGATTTCATGCGGAATTACTTGGGAATGGGTCTCTGTGTGAACATTTGTTCCAGCTTATCCTGGAAGTTGCTCTCCCTCTGTCCCTGTGTGAGCACGTCGTCCCTTAATGAGACATTAAATGGCTTTTGCAAAAGCTGCAGCAGCGTCCACACGTTTTTCAGATTCCTCATCGTGCAGTACAGGCAGCCTGAATGTGGTTTGGAGGAGGGAAGAAGATTTGTTTCCTGCTTACTCTGCTCTTTCTCAGCATCACCAGTGCTGCTTCAGCTTCGGGCTGTCTCTTGGCCATAGGATGGGACCTCCTCAGCACTCCCTGTGCGTTGTGGTGTGGGCTGGTGGCTGCTGAAACCCACGCAGGGGACTTGGCTGAAGGCTGAATGTCTGTGGTAGTTTCACTGTCTGCCATAGCACAGCAATCTGAGTTGTGGGGCGGGCTCTGCTCGGCGTTGGTTTCCTCTGTGGTAGCAGCTGTGGGCTCTGCGGATAAATGCGGCCTCGTATTTCTTCTCATGTGAGCTTCAGCTTTTTGTTCTTAATTCCTGTGTGTCGAGCTCAACTCTGGTTTGGTTGGACGTAGCTGATGGTTGGAGTTAGCAGCAAGGGGCAATGCCTTGATCTGCTTTGAGCTCTGCAGGTGCTGTTGGAGCACGACGGCGTTACCTCGAGCTTCTGCAGCTTGTGAATCAGAGCTCTCATTTCTGGAACTTCTGAAGGTGAGATGTAAAACTCGAGGAGCTCCTGGCTGTGTTGGGGTTGCGCTTTGTTCAACTCCTCTCTTGCACAGGAGGAGGTGACGGAGGAAGGTGCCCACAGACCCAAGCAGCTGTGGGTCAGAGAGCTGCATGGGGCTCTGCAGGCCTTCATCACACCCTGCTCCTTATCCATCCTCCCCACGAGGGCGGTCTCACCGGCGCAGTCTGCAGGCACGGGATTGCTTCTTTATGCTCCAGGTCATTTCCCAGCAGTGGACCTCTGGAATAGCACTGTGTCAGGGCCAGCAGAACTCCCCTGCAGTGAACCGTGTGGTCCCCACGTGGCTGCATTCAGTGATCAGTCCGTGGGCCGCCCCTCAGCTCAGCGTGCTGTGCTGATGTAATGTAGTGGTGGTTTCAGGTGGTGCTCAACAGGAGTTTGTCTGTTCTGTTGCAGCAGTTGCCTTCATCAACCTGATGCTGAATCTCAGGCCTAAGCAGGACATCTTTTTTTGCCAAGAGCTATTTTCCGTAACTTTGGTGACTGTCATTGGTTTTATTCCTGCCCTTTCAGAGTCGAGATCGGGTCTGGTTCACTTTTCCCTTCCTTTATCCGGAGCTGTTGTGTGCCTGAGCTGTCATGACTCAAGACATCTTTTTACCCAATTCTGACGTTCTGTTACAAATGTTCATCTTCTTCATTTTCTTCCACATTCCAGAAGAGGCTGAAGGGGAACCCCCGGGGTCTCAGAAGTCAGAGGACTCTTTGAGGACTCCCAGTGCCTTCCTGTGCCTCCAAGGCCCCTTTCATTGCAACGTGGAGAGCTCAGCTGACCCCGCAGCCCCTTCTCCCCTTGAGTCAAGGAGCTGTATCTCCAGAGCATCCCTGACATGTGTTTCTCTAACTCTTCCCTAAAACATTTCAGCTTAGAAGGCGCCTCTGCCTCCGTAGGTAGATGGCAGTTGTTGCTTGGCTTCTGGTTTAGCTAAAAGCTTTTCCAATGTCTTCACTTGCCAATATTTCTCTGGCAGATTGAGATACCTTGCTCCTGAGGATGTGCAGAGTAACCTGAGCCTGTCATCGCTGGTGGGAGTGATGCTGGAGGAAGCTTTCCCCCTTCTGGGCTGAACGAAGTCCTTTCGTCTGTTCTCATGGATCATATTGTTTCTCAGATTCTTTATGCTTCTGTTGCTTTGCTCTGTGTTGTGGTTCCTTTACTCTGTGCAGTGTAGTGCAGCCTGGTCACCATTGTAGGAAGTGAACTCATGCTCTTTGCCACCCATTGCTATTAAAACAAAGTGAGGTGCCCCTTTCCTTTTCTGGCAAATCCACGATACTGTTGACTTGATCAGTGCTGTGTATAGTGCTGTGCTCAGCGTTGGGCACCTCAGCACACAAAGGACATGGAGGTGCTGCAGCAGCTCCAAAGAAGGGCAGCGAGGCTGTGAAGGGCTTGGAGAGTGTGCCCTACGAGGAGAGACTGAAGGAACTGGGGCTGGTTGGTGTGGGGAAGAGGAGGCTGAGGGGAGACCTCACTGCTCTCTTCCAATATCTGAAAGGTGCTCACAGTGAGAGCGGGGTTGGGCTCTGCTCACTGGTGACAGTGACAGGACGAGGGGAGATGGCCTCAAATTGCACCAGGGTAAGTTTAGGTTGGAGATCAGGAACCACTTCTGTACAGAAAGGGTCGTTAAGCACTGGGATGGGCTCTGCAGGGAGGTGGTGCAGTCACCATCCCTGGGTGTGTTTAAATCCATTTGGATGTGGTGCTCAGGGCCATGGTTTAGCAGAGGGCTGTTGGAGTGAGGGCAGTATGGTTGGGTCGTGGTTGGACTGGATGATCTTTGAGGTCTTCTCCAACCTGAGTGATTCTGTGATTCCATGACTTACAGTAAGCAGTGATGCAGAGTGCCCAAACGTTACTCCGTGGCCTGGCAGCCTCACTGCTCCCCAGCTGCTCCACATCTCCTCCTGTGCCCTCACCTCTATTGCCTTCCATTGGGCTCTGGGTTTGACTCCATTTGATCTCCACATTCCCATGCTGTTGTGTTTTTTGCCTTATCCTGTAGTCGCTTTCTTAAAGATCCTGTAACAATTCCTCAGGTATTCTTCCCTTGATCACAAGGTGAGCTCTATCCCTCATTGGCTGTCGAAGCCTTTCAGGGCTCCTCTCTGTAGCCGTCTCCTCTTTGATCCCAAAAGCACTTTGAAAGTTTGCCATTGACTTTAAGCGGATCATCGCCGTGCAGATGCCTGAGCTTTTCCTTCGCCAACTTGTATTTGTGGAAGATCAGCATCTTTGAAGCGACGCCTGTTTTCATTACGTTGATCTCTCATTAAGACGGTCGCTGAGAAATACAAACGTCATCCCAGTTCAAATCAGTTATTTAAATGAGGGCATTCTGAAGCCGTGATTGAATTAGCAGGCCTATGTGGAGGTGCGAGCCTGTCCTTCTCAACTGTGAACTGGAGAAGAGCTTCTCTCCAGTGCTTGCCACAGCTTTTCTGGCCATAGTGAGGCCCATTTTGGCTCTTCTTGACATGACCACGTGGCGTTACTCCTGATGAGGCTCTGTACCCCTTCTTCCTCCTCCACACCCCCACCACATCTCCCTCAGCCCCATTTGAGCCTGTGGAGTCATGTACTGGAGCCTGTTTCCCAGCTTCTCCCACCGTGACACGCTGAGTTCCCTCTGGGAGCCCCATTTTCTCTGTGTTACTGATGCCCGGAGCAGAGCTGAACCTCTCTTCCCACTTTGGGCCTGTACTTTTCAGCCCCCGCTTCTTTTTCTCACCTGAATGCTGCAGGACTCATGATTTTAAAGTCAAGTCACACCCTCATCTCAGCAGGTTTGTTTTGTCTTTCTGCTAGTGGGAATTTCATTTCTTCCTGCTTGCTATTCAGACTCCTCGCATCTATATATAGCATCAGAAAACTCATTTTCTTCCCCGACCCTCTTGTCTGACTTCGAACTTCATTTATCCTTCCGTGTCCTTCTCTCCTGTTTGCCTTATTCCTTTCCTGGATGCATCAGCACTTTCCTCTGGGAAGGTGTCTTTCTCGTTGGGAAGATGCTGGCTCTGCACTTAATGATCTCTGCTCCCTGTGGAATACTTCCATTGCTCAAACCCAAATACTCTCAGCAGCAGCAGCAGGAGCTGCCGTCGTGCATGAGAACAGGACAGACTCCTGCCTGCTCCTACCAGATCCTGCTAGGTTTCTCTTGGCACGCTTCAGCTGAAGCATGGGGAAGAAAAAAGCCTGGCATGGTACCCTGCAGAGCTTGCCAAACCTTGACTTAGACTTTCCTTTTCAGTTCTTTTCCAGGATCCTTGCAGTGTTGTTGTTTTTTTTTTTTTTTGTCTGCTCCATTCCAGCTGATGGAGAGAGCTGCCCGTCCCCATTCTTTTGGCCACCACAGTTAACCAGTGTTTGTGGTCCTCTGTGGAAGGAGGAGATCGATGGCAGGCAGGTATTTTTGGAGGTGGCCCTGCTGTCTGTTTGCAGTCGTTCAGAGCTCAGCCTAGATCAAACAGCACGAGATGATTTTGCTCAGCATCCCAAGGTCGTTTTTTCCTGCCAGCACCAAACACACACACGTACACACACAGTTTGTCTGTGACTGACAGCATGGCTGTTTCCCTGGCTGTCCTTGGCTTCCTCATGCTTTCCCAACGCTCTTCAGTGATGCTTGTGGCTCCCAGATTGGAAGAAATCACTGACCCCACGCAGTACCCCAAACCCCATGGCTCAGAGTGGTGCTCACTGCCTTCTGGGACACAGCCTTTCCCTCAGTTCCAGCTGATCCTCATCTGACACAGCCCCATGCTGGTAAATCCTCAAGGTTTTTTTGCTGTGGCCTGTATTCTGCTTGTGTTGCGTGAACGTAGAGTTAGACTATAGGAGACCAGAGTCCAGTTCTTTCCACATGCATGATCTCTCTAGTCTACGAGCTGCATGAGCGGTGGATCTCCTCCCACTTTGGGATGTAGCAGAAAGGGCACAGTGCTGCCCAAATGGAACAGGAGGAGCCAAATGAAACGCTGGATGATGCCCTGATTCCCACGGTGATGGCTTCACTCCTCCTCCAGCATTCAAAATCTGGCTGTCAATCTGCAGCAACCCCAAGGGAGGTGGGAGCAGGTCTTTTCTCCCAGGTAGCAGCGATAGGATGAGAGGTGATGGCCTTAGGTTGCGTCAGGAGATTGTCAGCTTGGATATTAGGAACACTTTCCTCTCCAAAAGAGCGGTGATGGCACAGCTGCCCAGGGAGGGGTGGAGGGGGATCAGGAACCGTGGGGATGTGGCACTGAGGGACGTGGTCAGTGGGGCTGTGTTGGGGTTGGGGATCTTGGAGGTCCTTTCCATAGTTCCCTGTGGAGTCCTCCTTTCAGATCTGTATGGATTTTAAGCAGCACCAGATGCACTCCTGCATGCGCCCGATGTCAGCGCTGCAGAGGCCGCTCCACTGTGTCCCCCGTTTCACTTTGCAATTCAGGCTGGTGCCTTTGATCTGTGAAGCTCTCGATTTGGATCTTATCTTCTCAGAGACCTCTTTCCCTGGATGGTGCTGGCAGCCAGGATTAGCGGGGCTTTGCTTTGCCGTCAATCTTGTTTTTCAATCGGAGAGAGTTTTCTCCCGGGGTAGAGGTGGTGCTGATGCTGGAATACGTTTCTCTCGGCGTTATCGGGGCTTCCTGGCTATCAAGATAAGCTGCTGGGCTTATGGATCACTGGAGGCAGCTGGAGGAAGCAGCGTGTGTGTGTAGTGGTTTCAGGCTTTATCTGACCTTCCCGCGATTTTACCTTTTTGTTATTCTTCCGTATTCCTTGCTTTGTGTGTGGATTTCTATTCACCAAAAGGCAGTGGTATAAAAATGGGGGATATTCGTTCTGTATTCTCTGGTCTTTGGTGTCCACGTGCCCTCGTGAAGTGCTGGCACAGCACGAGGGCATGGGCTGGCCCGAAGGAGAGCAGGATGGGCTCAGGCCAACTGGGTTGGTTCTCTTCTAAGAGATTGTTGCCTTCAGAATGGCTAACTTGAAATTTAACGTAAAAAGATGCTGGAAGGTCTCGAGGACAAACGTGGCAGCACACATCTTTGTAATTCCTTCGCTGTCAGAGTTAATCAGCACAAACTTCACGTGCATCAGCCCGTGTGGGCGCTGGGGTCACATCTGCTGGATGGAGTTGTGTCCACTGCTGTTACTTCTGCCTGCATTATGTCCATGGGAAGAGAAGTGAAAATCATTGGCACCCTGTGGACGCCAAGTACTCATTTCCCTGTGTATGGGAGCTGTTGAAACATGGCCTGAAGCACTGATGGAGTCAGCCAGGGGAGCACAGATGAAGGCAATGCACCTGTGTGACCAGAAGGGGTGGAGTCTGAGTCCACCTCTCCCAGATCCCATTGAAGGGCTGACCACCACTGGGGAAGGATCTCTTTCTGGAGGTTGCTCCTTTACAGTTTCCCACTGTGAGCCTGGGACGTGGATGAGCATTTCTCTTTATTTTGATTGTCCCTTTTCCATCTCAGTAACCTTTATAATTAGACCACCTCTAAAATATCGCTGCTAACAATACCATTTGGTATTATTCATTTTGTTAACTTCACACTTTATACCCTGCTAGTATAACTTGTCCATCAGTGAGTAAACGCTGCCTGGAGAGCTGGTTGGTGGCTGCTGCACCTGCTGGTGTCTAGGTTCTGGATGGGACCAACTGCTGTTCCTTCTGCTGGGAGGTGCCTTGTTGTGCTTCCACATGTTGTGAGCTCGTGTTTGGATCCTGTGGCCAAGGAGAAGGGAGGGAAGGTGATGGCATGGAGTTGGGTTTGGGAATGGAAAGAGCATCCTCGGGACATTGCCTCAGGACGGAATGCCGTGCAGAGAGACCTGAGTGGGCTGAGCAGTGGGCCCTGGAGAACCTCATGAGGTTCAACAAAACCAGTGCAGAGTCTGTGTCCCTCTGCCTGAGCACCCAATGGAGCTGTGGCTGTCCCTGTTCATCACAGGGAGTGGGACTCGGTGGCCTTTCAGCATCCCTTCCAACTCAGTGACTGTGATAAGAGGAGCAGGGACAATGTTGGACACCAGCTACGATTCTGCGTTCTTTCAGCAGGACAACCCCAACACCTTTCCCCTCCTTTTCTCTCCCCGTTAAGAGGGAATGGAAGGACCACTCTGGTTAGTAGAAAGGGAGGGGAGAATGGCCTGGCAATTAAATTGACTTAACGCGTGTTCCTAAAATGAAACCTGGATGCTTTGCTGGGAGGCGAGTTGTTTCTGCAGAGCTTTTTGGGTTGAAATCTTGTAATGGGAATATCCATTTTAAGATTACTGGGGAACGTCTGTAATCTTTTCCTGGTACTTAGGGTGGGAATCTGTTCTCATTGGAGCAGGATTCTGGGAGCTGTGCTTCCTCCCAGCACTGTGACAGCGAGCAGTGAGAGGTTGTAAATAACAGCACTGCACATCCATCTCAGGTGGCCTGAATTCAGCAAGAAGCAGAACAAGAGCTGTTCCCGGGCAGCACCTGAAGAAACAGAGGCTCTTTTGGAGATTCATACCTCCCTAAGTACCCCCATCCGTGGGTACATTGGTCTTGGCTTCTCCCTTTGTGGTTTCGTGGATGTCTCATAGAGGAATAAAATAGACCCTGTTGCCGCAGATAGCACTCGAGAGCACTTTCTTATGCGTAACCAACCCTGATGGTTTCTTCTTGGTTTGGTCCATTGCTGTGTTTATAGGCACTGTACCCGAGGGGAGAAACAATTAGAGCTAGGAAGCGATGGCAGAACGTTATGGGATAGCCCAGGGAGGTCGGATAACTGGAAGCCTTAAAATAGAGTTTGGAGATGGTTGCATCCCTATGATTTCAGGATGGAAGCAGCACACCGTACTTTTCAAACCAGTTCTGTTTTCCCCAGGGCCTGGCATGTCATGCTTAGCATTGCTGGGAATGCTGCAGTTCTTCTCTTTAGAAGCTGTGGGTGCTCTGTATTTTGGCTCTCATTTTTTTTGCCTTTGATAGGAGAGCCAGTGCAGTGAACTAAAGGTGGAGGTTCAGGTTGGAGATCAGGAACCACTTCTGTACAGAAAGGGTCGTTAAGCACTGGGATGGGCTCCGCAGGGAGGTGGTGCAGTCACCATCCCTGGGTGTGTTTAAACCCATTTGGATGTGGTGCTCAGGGCCATGGTTTAGCAGAGGGCTGTGGGAGTGAGGGCAGTACGGTTGGGTCGTGGTTGGACTCGATGGTTATGCAGGGTTATGCTGTTGTCAGATATTGGGGTCAGGTTGTGGGTACATGGGTGGTGCTTCAGGGCGTGGGATGTGTTTTGGTGAAGCTGGGATCTCATCAAGCTCTTCAAGTTGATGCATTTCCTCACACATCTCATCTTTTGGGCAGAGGGAAGGCATTGCAGGGCAGCACCAGGCCCTTTTAACCTGTGACTTACAGAGAAATGGTGTTTGGAGGTGATGCAGCTTGCTAATTGAAACGTTTGTTTTTACCTAATGGGCTGAGCTGTGCATTAAAATTACCATCTTACTCTGATTAAAACATTCCTGTGCAGGATGGCACTCTGGGAAGGGCAGGCCTTGGCTCTCCACTCACGTTAGCAGCGAGCTGAAGGTGAGCACTAAAAATACTGCAGGGCACATCATCCCTATTGGGAATGGTGTAATGCTGAGAGTTAAGGGTAAAATCATCATGTTTGCTTACAGAGGGGGGATGCCTGAGACCTGTGGGGTTGGGGGTTGGACTCGAT
This sequence comes from Oreortyx pictus, assembly GCA_036925125.1. NCBI lineage: Eukaryota > Metazoa > Chordata > Aves > Galliformes > Odontophoridae > Oreortyx > Oreortyx pictus. Next base: position 1,329,589 of record JAUPFR010000001.1, on the reverse strand, counting down.
GATCTCTAGAGGTCCTCTCCAACCCCTACAGTTCCGTGTGATTCTGTATGATGTGGGAGGAGGGTTGGGTTGTGATGATGGCTGGTGGATTCCTCTGCCCCAAAGTGATCCCATCCTCAGTATTTACCAGACCTGTTCTGGTTGTTATCTCAAACCCTTCTCAAAGCACTTCTCAGAGAACAGAGCACGTGCGTTGATGAGCTTTGTCTGCATGAACAGCTGCCCTGTTCTTTCTGCTTTGAGTGATATTTGAAGTGATCTAAGAATACCTTAGCTGCACTGTCAAGGGAGTCAGCCCTAAATAAATCATAGGGAAGATGAGATCCTAGCGAGCAAGCTGAATGGGTTTGACCTGTTTTCTGGGCAGTCATGAGATGGATGAAGGAAAAATCGTTTGGCTCAGGGACTTCTTTGTACCAGAACTTTTGGGAAGTGAAAAAGAGCAGCTAAGGTAAGAGAGCAGTGGGGTTTGGGGAAGAGCCTCTGTAATGAAAGAAGTTGGGGTGGGAGGTTTGACAGCTCTGTCTTCTGTACCTGTGCTTATCCAGAGGGATCTGCTGCAGGGGGCTTGCAGTAGCACCCGGATACTTGCTTTGTTTTTCTTTTTAATCCAGTAAACAGATCACGGAGGTATTGGTTTTGAAGGCCAACACCTTACAGTGGTGTAAAGATGTGAGCTCCTAGATAGCTGGGGAAAAATAGAGCTGAGGGAGTGGGGTGGTGGTCATCACAGGGCTGGGCTGTGTGAGAAGCCCTGGAGCAAGGCAAGTGGAAGTCATTCTGTGTTGCCCATCCTTCTCCTCTCTGCTGAGAGTGGCAGTTCGTGCCCACGTTTGCTCCCCAGGTGGGGATGTAGAAGTTCATTTCCATGCTTCATTCTCAGTCAGGGGAAGAGGTTTGTAATTTCTCAGCATTTCACTGTTGCCTGTAGTGTTGACGAGCGGATTCGTGGTCAGGTGGTGATGGAGCTCGCACAGAGGAAAGGTGAGGCTGGAAATGAGCGGGGAAGTGCGTGAACATGGTGGCATTTAGGGCCATGCTTCCTTGGGGTGTATCAGGTCGGATGTTAGGAAAATACTTTGTTCAGAAAGAGCATTTAGGCACTGGCACAGCTGTGCAGGGAGTGGTGGGGTCACCGTTTCTGGAGGGGTTCCTGCACCATGGGGATGTGGCACTGAGGGATGCAGTCAGTATCACGACGGGGGTGGGCTGGGTGGGTCTTGGAGATCTTCTCCAGCCTCAGTGATGCCATGGTTTTAACCTCATGTTTTTGCACAGGGAGCTGAGACATGGCCACTTGGTAGTGTGGCCCAAGTGCCCCAAGGCAAAGTGTGAAGCTGAAAGACATGGGACGTGTTGTGTTGGAGCAGTGCAGAGGTGGAGGAACAGATCTGCGGTGCTGCTGGACTCAGCTGAGCAGGGGGAGATGATAAAGGCTGTGCTTGCAGCAGATTAACGGGGCCGTGCAGATGTTTGGGAGCAGATTATTGGGCAGCACACCCCGGTTCTTCTTCTGTAGCACTGCTGCGTGCCAGGATTGAGCCACCTGTGCTATATGTGGATGGGAAGAATCCCTTCCTTGGCCACATCTGAAGGCAGTCACCCTGCTTCACGAGCATGCTTGAGTTACTTCTTTGGAGTGAGTCTCCATTTCACAGTGGAAGAGCTGAGGTCCACAGAGAGCAGTGAAGTGTTTGTCAGAAAAATATTTGCCCACCCGTATCACGTTCCCTGTGCTGCTTTGGGCATGAGTTTCTGGAGGATCCCTGCATCTTCGTAGCACACCGTACGTTCAGTACATCTCAGCAGGTCTCAATGCTTACGTTACAGATTTGGCCCTGAGTCTCCAGAAAATGAGAATCACTTAATTAGTTACTCAACTAGAAAGAATTTGAAGGGTGAGCATTACGAGGACGTTATGTGGCAGAAGCTGGGAAGGAGCAGTTCCTTGGGGCAGCGTTCATCTTCATGCTTAACAGCAAGGCTGCACCTGCTGCTGCTGCTGCCCCTTGCCATCCTTATTACATCCTTACATCCTTCCATCCAGCTGTCCTGGAGACAGCAGCTTCATCCACTCTGAGGGGTGTTTTACTCGTTGGTCTGGTTAAGATAGGTGTCTTGGCAAAAAAAAAAGAAGTGACTGTGAAATGCTATTTCTGAACTATCGTGTCCACTTGATTCCTCAGTTATTCTTTTTGTTGTTTGGCTTTGTAATCTCAAGGGCTTTTTCACATCAAGTTTTGATGAAGAGGTTGTATGGAAATCAGGAGCTCTAACGTGGAGCTGTGTTGATCCTTAGGGCTTAAATAGCAAGCACAGACCTCCAATGCTGATGGCCAGTCTGAGGTTGATACTGCTGGTGTGATACTTGGAAGGGACTTGTGCTCTTCATGTTCTTTGCTGTTGTAACTTGTTTAGTGCTGAAGGATGTTGGAATTGGAAACATCCAATCAATGCAGTGAGGGCTACCAATGGACATAGCCATGGGGGTTTGCAAGTACCCTGTCTGGGCTTGTGGGGTGCAGCAGGGTGCCCATTGCCAGTGTGCACAGAGGGCAGAGTAGGGGGATGAACTGATCTGTGTTCAATTGTGCAAACTGATCTGTCAAAGGATCAATTTTCATAGGTCTGTGATCTTGCCACGTTAAGGCTGATCTTTAACATACTTAATAGGTATTAAAGATATGCTGTTAACTCTGCCTCACCTCGTGGATTCATGGAATCATCAGGGTTGGGACAGACCTCCCAAGATCATCCAGTCCAACTGTCCACCAGTATGACCCACTGAGCCACGTCCCTTGGTGTAATGTTGCAGTTCTTGGCCAAGTCATTTAACCAGATTTTGTATACAGAATCCTCAGGAAGAGCTGAACATTCTTAGTGTCAGAAGAAGCAGGGCAGCTCCAGCTTCTCAGAGCTGAATCCCAGCAAAAGACATCTCAAATCAGACACCAAATGCAGAGAAATGGGGCTCAGACAATTATAACCAATTCATATTGCAGTGTTGCCAAAACCAAGTAATGGGAAGTGAGAGGCAGCCTTTCCTGACGTTGTCCACAGCAGCTGCACTGACTGATACAGTTTGTGGACAGTTATTCATAAAGATCCTGTGCTTTTAATGCATTGAAAAATGCATGTTTTTATTATTTAGTAGGAGAACATTGAGTACAGAGTTACCATGCTTGATGGAAATTACATTGGTTGGAGTTAAATTTTGTGTTTCTGCATGCTGGAGCACATGAGAGGGTGAGAGGGACCTGGGAGGATGTTCTGATGTTTACTACTGTTTTTTTTTTTTTTTTTTTTTTGTTATAGCCTCTGCATGACATTGTCCTTGGCAGGCATCACAAAGCATTAGAGGTACTGCCTTGGCTGCTCTAACATTGCAGGCTATGATGGGATTTCATTTATCTGGCTGGAAAAAAAGAATAAATAAAAGTCACAGCTGCCTATAGGAGAGATGGTTTTATGTGAGCATTTCGAATGGCATCTGTATGTCCTTAGCTGGTGTCTGAGCTGAGCTCTTTGTGTACACACAAGCACGTGCCTGGGGATGGCTATAGACTTCTCTGTTCTCTCACAACCCATCTATCTGGCGTGATATTAAACAGGACTCAGAAAGGGTGAAGCATGAGAAGTAATTTCTTGCTTCTTAGAGAAGCTTCTGCTTTGAAGAGGTGCATAGGGTACGGTGGGAGGTCCTTGTCTCTGTTTTGAAGAAAACTTTGTATTGAGTAGACAGCGGTCAAAGGAAGACTGCAATCAATAGTGGAAAATACCATGGGGCAAGAGTTATTATTGCCTCTGTGTTGTGGTTTGGAAGTGTTATTTTGTAGTGTGAGAGCAGCAGTGAGTCTCTGAAGGAGCAGGAAAAGTGCAGGGCTGCTGGGGCAAGCTGGGCTGAGGCTCCCACCCAGCTGTGGGTTTACCTTCCGTCGCCAGTTGAGTTTGGGTAGAGAGATGGGGCAGCCTGCCTCCTCCTGATTCCCTTTACTGCTCATTTCCACACCTTGTGGATTGTGGGACTGTGGTGCAGGCACAGCGTGTGTGTATGGTTAACAGAACGAGTAATGCCAGACAGTATTGCAGCTGAGATCTTTTACAGACGGTACAGTTAGAAAGATTACAGTGATGGAAAGAGACAATCGCAATAAAGGAAAATGCTCACCTGCATCCCAGGCTCGATCTCCAGAAAGTGATCCTCCCCCAGTGGTGGTCAGCCCTTAAATAGGATCTGGGAGAGGTGGATTCAGGCTCCACCCCTTCTGGTCACACAGGTGCATTGCCTTCACCTGTGCTCCCACATCTGACTCAGTGATCCATCAGTGGTTCAGGCCATGGTTCAGCAGCTCCCATGCAATATGTGACACGGTCTCACGTGGTGTCATGCAAATCGCAATCACTTGCAACTGGTGCCAGCTTGAGTTTTAATCTTTTCTAAACCACTTGATTGTTGAATATCACAAAGAGATGTAGCCCCCTCGGAGGGAAGCTGAGGGAGCCCTGCACTGAGTTAATTGGATACAAATTTGAGTGTGGTTTTGGAAAATGAAGATTAAGTGCTCTATTCAACTATTTCAGGCTCTACTTGAGACACTCACACCTGTGTCTGCCTTCCAGAGGGTTTTCCTCATTAATTAGGAGCACTTTCCTTGTGTTATTACTTAATTGGATGTCACAGGGAACCTGACGAGACAATGAAGTGATTGCATACAAACTAAAAGCACGATGCCTCACTGTACTGGGGTGCTCCGTGGCACGGCCCACTGCTTGTTATCATCTGCTAATTGCAATAGTAATTGCTCAGATAAAAGAAAGAGAAAGCAGCCCGTTAGATTCAGTACGTCGTTAATTAAGCTCTTCTCTTTCCTGTAGACAGACTCTCTTATTTGTCACGCTTCCTTAAGAAGTTTTCCAACTTTGGTAATGCGTGGTTTTGAGAGATCCCAACAACCATCTCTGACTGCTGCTGTGCGTTCCTGTGCCCCTGTAGTTCCAAGCTGTGCAAGTACAGTATTACTTTCAGGCTTTGAACACTGCGTGCAGGGCTCAAGTTCTTGTGCATGTGCGCAGGTGTCTGCCAGGCAGGGCCTTGAGGGGTTGTGGGAGCAATAACTTTGCTTTGGGAGGTGGATAGTGGATGGTGGACACGGTTTGATGGTTGGGCTTGGTGGTCTTTTCAAACCTCAGCGTTGTGTGCTTTACCTAAAGCTGCGCTCGTCCTCTCCTCCGTGTGGGGTTTTGTGGCTGTTCTCCAACCTGAATGATTCTGTGGTTCTGTTTTTGTCTTTGGAGAAGAGTGGGAACAAGAGGAGAAGGAGAAGCAACCCTTCCCCATCTCGTGCCTGTCCCAGATCCACCTTGCTGAGCAGCCAGTCTGTGTGTCAGTGACATGAGTTATGGATGTTGCCATTGTCACCCACAGAGCTCTGAATGTTTCTGTGCAGTTGGGCAGTTTCAGTCAGCGCTAGACATTGAAAAACACCCAGACCTTCCGTTTTTAAGCACTCGTTCGGCCTTAGGAACTAGATTCTTCCCTTTCTTCGCTTGTTTTCTCTCTCCTTAAAGTCCAGCTCTACCTGGATGCCCTGCAGAGGGTACCACTGACCCCACGCCTGCAGCCATATATAGGCTTTGCTTGGGGAGCCAGTCATCTTACATAGAAATATACCGAATTTTCAAGAAGTTGGTGAAATCGTGCTGTTCTTGCAGTGCTTCTCCCTAGCCAGGGTGAATGGGGAGGTGCTGGAAAGCAGGGCAGCTGCTGAGCTTCCACTGCTCGAGGAGCACTTCTGTGCCACCTGAAGCCCGCTTGCATCTGGCTGCAGCTCCAGACATATGTGGAAGGTACTGACTGCTGCAGTTGATCACGGAATCGTGAAGGTTGGAGAAGACCTCCAAGGCACCCAGTCCACCCCACTGTGCCCCTAGGGGCCATGTGTACCCTATTCTTAAATACCTCCAGGAGCAGTGACCCCACTGCTCCCTGGGCGCCCTGTGCTGGTGCCAGATGGCTTTTTGGAGAGGAGATATTTCCTGCTATTCCAACCTGACCCCCCGTGGCACAACGTGAGGCCATTCCCTCTCATCCTATCACTGTTACCCAGGAGAAGAGGCCAGTCCTCACCCCACAGCCTCCTGCCAGGCAGTTGGAGAGAGCCCCTTGTTCTCCCCCAGCCTCCTCTTTCTGCACTGCTGCTCTCTCTGCTGTCCTTCTTCACACATTTCCGTAAGGTTTGCCACAGCTATGGCCCTCTCTTCCTGCATCCCCTCTCTGGTTTTGCCCGATGCCACTGACACAGCAGAGCAGGAGTTGTCCCTCTCGTGCATCAGCGATGAGAAACAGTTGTGCAAGCCCTCCTGTGGTGGCCTTGCTGGGGAAACCCCCCTGCTGCTGTTCTTGGGGTTACTGCATTAGACGTGAGAAGTGGCTGCAGGTATTAAACATTGGGTTTCACTGAAAATTTCCTATTTATTGGTGCCCGCAGCCCCATTCCCTGACCTCAGCTGTGTGCAGGGATGGGACAGGGAGATGCTGTGTCTGGGGAAGTGCTGAGCTGCTCGGGGTCCTGCAGAACCCACCTCTCTGTAAGGCAGATGGAGCCTTCAGGGCCTCTGTAGGTTTTGGGCTGTGAGAAAGCAAAGGGTTCATGCCAACGTGTGCCTGTCTCAGCCTGTTTGGGACAGAAGATAAGCATCAAGCTCGCTCAGATGAAGAAAACTTCTTTTCTTTTCTCTCCGCTCTTGGACTTAGCGGTGTTTTTTTTTTTTTTTTTTCCCTTCTTCTTCGCATCCTCAAATGCTGACTTCTTTTTGAGGCTTTTATAGCAGGCTGCGAGCAGAGAGCTGAGCAGCAAGGCAGCGGGAGGACTGCAGGCGAGAGCAGGAGGATGCTCAGCCCATATGAGAGCTCAGTGCCTTGATAGCAGGTGAGTGCAAGCAGCAGCAGCAGCCGTGGCAGGCAGTGCAGTCAGGTGCTGTTTTCCTGTATTGACACCAGCGGTTCCTGAGGGTATAAGCTCCGGAGCAGAAAGCAATTTCAGCATCTGTTTGAAATGCAGCGTAGGGATCTGTTTGTCATGTGATCCATCTAAGCATCAAAAGCCAGGCTGTGAATTTGGCTGGGCTGATGCCTTGTTTCCTCTGCGGCACTGCTGACATTCCTCTGCACAGAGCTGTGGTTGTTCCAGGAGATCTGTGAATGCAGCGCTGCTTAACAAAACAAAAACCTAAAACCACCCTACAAATGTTCCTCGGCCGGCACAGAGCTGGGTTGGGATTGCAATGCTTTGGGCTTTTGCAGTCTGTGCACGAGGCCAGCAGAAGAATTAATTTTAGGGGGTTTTGTAGAAATGAAGGTCAGGTAGGAATGTTGGATCATCTGGGCTAATTAGGAGTAAATGAGATGACACAAATTCTGAGTAGCACACGCACGCTTTCAGCCCTTACGGACTAAACTGGATCCCAGAGGAAGAGGGGAGAGGGTTCCTCCCTTCAGTCTCAGACTTAACCTGGTACTGGGAGTGCTCTGGAGCTGAGCACAGTGCCCTGCCATGCCCGAGGTCACCCCACAGCACCACTGCACCTCATGGCTGTCCTTCAATTAGCTGTGCCCTGCTGGTAGTCCTCAGCATCCTCTTGGCCAGACTAAGCAAGCCCAGCTTCCTCAGCCTGTTTCCACGCCCTTGGCAGCTCTGTGATGGGTTCTCTTCACTGTGTGTACATCCTTCGAGTAGTGGGTGTCCCCCCTGTGCCCTGCCAGCACTAGGGTCGTGATGAATTTTTTTGGCACTGTTAGCCCGAACGTCAAACCCTGGGGGGTTTTCCTCACTCCTGGTTGCCAGCTGGATGCTGAGCCATTGATGTCCTTTGGGAATCACAGAATCCTGAAGGCTGCAGAAGAACTCCCAAGATCCTCAACCCCTGCCCACCCCAGCACGTCCCTCAGTGCCACATCCCCACGGCTCTGGGGATGATGATCCCCCTCCGTGGGCAACCTCTGCCAGTGCCCAACCGCTCTGTCTGGAGAAGAAATGTTTCCTTATATGTAACCTGAAGACAGTGGTCCGGTGAGTTTTAAATAAATCCACTTAGGCACACGTCTTGGATTGCAAAGTTGGTTGTAACATGGACCTGCAAGTTTTTTAGAGGCACGGTCAGTCCCTTCAAACCAGAAGGAAGAAGTGGTGATTATGAAGATGGCTGGCTTGCATTGCCAGGATCCAAGGTGGTAGCCACGTGGTTTTAACTGGGAGCTGCCTGAAAAAAAAAAAAAAAAAAGAACTGGAAAAAGGGCAATTCTGAGTTCGTTACCATTTAGCATTCAAGGAAAAGCACAGAGTTTGGTCACTGCAAAGGAACTTTCTCAATATTTAATTGCTCTGCCTCTTTTTTTTTTTTTTTTTTAAAGGAAGACCAAGGGGGGAAAAAAAGAAGAGGGGGAGAGAGAAAGCTGTTTCTGTCAGCTTTGAGCCAAGTGGAGATGGCAGGAGCTGCCCTTCAGCTGGGAGCTGCAGGAAAGGCATGCTGCCCAGCAGGGCCAGTGATGGAGAAGTAGGGGTGGGAAGCAGGAGAAGGGCTGAGAAAGAAGGGGAGGAAGTGAGAGTGGATCCAGAATGGCTGAGGAGCTGTGCAGGGGATTCTGTCTGCAGTGGGAAGCAGAGGGCTGCTAATGCCACGTGCCACATTGAATGACATTGGAGAGGAAGCACTGATGCAGCAAGATGGAGAGGGGAGGGAGGGGATGGTGCAAGCTTCTCCTTCCCCATTCCGCATCCTCCCCGGGTGGTGAGCAGCATTTAACATGGATGAAGGCCGAACAGATCCTTCTGATGGACACTTGGGAAGCTCTTTGAGAAGTGTCAGCCCTTCCCTTTGATCTGCTGAGCCTTCAGGTCACAGAAGCATGGAATTGTTAAGGTTTTAAAAGACCTCAAAGATCACTGGGTTCAACCCCAGCCTGTCCCCACGGTGCGTTCTTACGTTTGTTCTGCTTCTCAGCTTTATGAAACTCTCAGCCCAATTTAATGTGCAGTGAAAGAAAAAAAGCACGGTTTGCTTTCAGAGGGTCGGAAAAGCCTAATTAGACTTGTAATTGGAGTGCGTCTTACACGTTTACAAAAACTGATTGTCTGTAACTTAGGCCGAAGTAAAGGGCTCCTGCTGTGAAAGAGGTGGAGGAATCCCACGCGTGGTTTCTAGGTCTCAGTGCCTGACACAGCTGGAGAGGAGCAGATCCATCTTTCCACCTCCCCCAAATCCACGCTTCCAGGATCCTGGAGGTGAGTCAGGACTTCTCTGACCCTGCAGAATGGTTGGAGGTGGAAGGGACCCCTGAAGGCCATTGATCCCACCGCCCTCGATGCCCAGGGACACCCACAGCTTTGTCAGTGCTCGGAGCCCATCAGTCAGGATGTTTTTCTTCTCGCATTGCTTTTGTTAGGAGGGGAGAGGCCATTGAGCCTCCGAGGTCAGCCCGATGCGGTGCACAGGGAATGCATTTCCCCAGATCTAAAAGATCCCGGGTAATTACAGAGTGCCTTTGGAGCCTCAGAAAAACAGCTGGGAATCCAAACGAGGGGATGGGTGGTGCTGGTGATGGGCTGCACCTGGCTTTCACCCCAATTCCCGGCCCATTATTTATGGTTCACAGTCTGCACTGAGCGTGACCCACGTTCTGTCTGCGCAGATGTTGGGGCTGGGGCTGCAGCAGAGGTTTGCAGCACGGTCCCAGGTTTTAAGACATCGTTTGTTCGATGACTTAAATTATGAAGAAAGGTTGAGGGAACCAGGCATGTTGAGCTTGGAGAAGAGAAGGCTCCGGGGAGACCTCACTGTGGCCTTCCGTGACCTGAAGGGAGCATCGGCAGGAGGGGAAGCAACTGTTGATATGGGTTGATAGTGATAGGACAAGAGGGAATGGCTTTGAACTCAGACTGAGGTTGGATGTGAGGAGGAAGTGTTTCACTCAGAGGGAGATGACGCACTGGAACAGGTTGCCCAGAGAGGCTGTGGGTGCCCCATCCCTGCAGGCACTCAGGGCAAGGCTGGATGTGGCTCTGGGCAGCCTGCTCTGCTGGTTGGTGACCCTGCCCATGGCAAGGGGTTGAAATGAGATGATCCTGGAGGTCCTTTTCAACCCAGGCTGTCCTATGATTCTGTGGATTCCATATCATCCTCTAATGACAGGATAAGAGAGAAGTGTTTTCCAGAGGAAACACCGTCAGTTCCCGTTGTTTTAACTCTTTCTGTTAATCGAGTACTTGAAGTGTTTTCTACTTTTTATCCATTGCAAATAACTATGACAGTAAGTAAACCCAACAGAACCTTTCCTCTCACGTATCTAACATTTTATGGAGCAATCACAAAGGGCAGTTTATTGAGCAGAACGTGCTATCCTTGGCAGGATTTCCCTTCTGACTAAATTCAATATGAACAAAGAGGACAAGGGCAAATAACTTCACTTATTCAGGTCGTTTTTCATAAGAATCATAAAAGTTAGATGGAGAAGGCCTATTAGATCATCCTGCCCATCTCCCATCTTGTGAAATATTACATGTGGAGACGGAGGGAAGATAATTTGCCTCTGATGATTAGAGTGGAAGGGGATGGATGGCTCTCTGCCTGGGTCAGCAGATATTTGTGACACTTCTTGCAGGGCTTATCTTTAATTTCTGCTTCGCTCTCCTGTGGCTTTCTGTTCACGTTTTGGGCCTGGTGATCTGATCACAGAGCTCTTTCCTCCTTTTTGGCCCGCGTTTGTTATTCCCACCCTGTCGTTCTCGTTGTTCAAGGATTGGAATAACCCTTAGGCTGTCTGTAGCAGTTTCACCCCTTTGTGTTTGTGCCCTTCAAGTGCTTGCCAGGATTAATGTATGAAACAACAACAGATTGTTCGTCCTGTATTATGGGAAATGTTTATTGGGCTCTTCAGATTAAAATAAGTTAAAATCCTCTTAAAGTTAGCTGCTTTTTTTTCTCTCTTTTTTCCTGTAAGAGAGCTACCAGCAATGTATATATGAATCCTTTAACACAGTGATGGAACCCAAGAACCCGACAATGCAAAGTGAGCCTCTTAGCAACCATAAAAGGACATGAATAATTGGGTAGCAGCTTATAAGCAAAGGAGCTCTGAAGCTTTCAGTCACAGGCATGTTTGAATCAGCATCAATGTTTTAATTGCTGTGCAGCCAAGAAGCTTCTCCCAGGCTTGCCTGCCTGAAGTGGAATGGTTTTGACATCTACTGCTCTGAATTACAGCCGTATCTGTAGCGTGACATGTCCAAAACAGTACGAAAATGAATGTTGAGTTTGGAAGGGATTCTCACAGGAGAAGTTCAGTCGTAAAATCGTTGGATATCTTGAGTTGGAAGGGATCCATATGGAGATCATTGAGTCCAAACAGAGGACCACCCAAAAATCAGACCATGAGTTGATCTGATTCTCAGTGCGAGAGTGCTGACGGTCTCTTCTTTCTAACAAGATCTGCATTCTGAGTGCTCCGTGCGTGGGGCTGTGGCTCATGCCCCTGGGAAATAGGGAATCCCTATAGTTTCATGTGGTGTAATTGTGTTTGGCACTGTGAGGTGTCACTGTGTGCCCACCAGGTCTGAGGAACACACGTGTGGCTCTCGTGGACCCATCCAACATCTCAACCGTGAGTGGTAGGGGCTGAATTTTGGAGGGAGAGCAAGGGAAAGGAAGGGGACCAGTTTACTCCGATGGGGGCACTGGAGGCCTCTGTTTGGGTCTTAAAGAAGTGCCAGCACACATCCCTCGAGCACCCCAAATTTGTGTCTCTGCGGCGTTTTTCCGTATTGCTGTAGACTCTTGTGTAATGTTAGGGAAATCAGGCAAGTCTATAATTTATGAACGGGAGATGTATCGAATGTGACAGGGGGAAATCAGGAGACACAGAAACGAGTATTTGTGAAAGGAGCAGGGGACACGTGGAAATTGGATGTAGGCCTTGATGAAACTGGAGTGTTCCAGACCTGTGGGGATGTGGCACTGAGGTCATGGGCACGGGGTGGGTTGGGGTTGGACTTGGGGGTCTTAGAGGTCTTTCCCAACCTTAATGATACCGTGAACATGGTTTAAAATGGTACATTGTGACCTTTTATGTAACAGTATTCCTTTTTTGGGATAGTGGTTTAATTGTGGGGCAGAACAAGACCGGGACATCCTTTCTGTCCATGCCATGCAGTGTCCACGTGTAAGCCTTACCCTGCACAGACATGCAATAAATTAATTTTCATTGCAGAAATGCTCTAATGACACAGTCCTCCTGCCAGCTTGGCACAGGAACACAAACAAAATCCTGTATTTTCTTCTTCTATTTTATTTTTTCTCCTTTTTTTCCCCTTCAGCGTCACCACATTAATCCTTTCTAAGAACTGAAGAGCATGCAGTGATGATGGGCCTGCGTGGCACTCGTGCTTCGTGCACGCACTCCGAGCAGCAGGGCCATCCTCGGGGAGGCCGAAGGGCTGCAGTGACCTGGAAGGCACCCAGCTGGTGCAGCTCCTGTGCTGCAAGCACCGCCTTTCTTCCCATTTTTCAGCTCGATTCGTGCTCTCAGTGGCAGCTGCTCAGTATTCGTGCCAAAGAGAGTCACGGGGGGGTGGGGGTGGAGAAGAAAGAAGCACTTAGAGGTTTGTGTCTGAAGATGGATGTTGGTGGTGATGGCTGGTTCTGTTTTGAGCCCGAGTTTGTGATGAAACGCAGCAGTGACATCATGGGATCCTAGAACAGCTTAAGTCGGGAGGGACCTTAAGGGTTGTCCGGTTCCAGCCCCACTGATTCCAGTTCCGCACGTGTTTTGAGTGTGCTAACTGTGACCAAATCATGGAACTGTAGAGTGTTGGAAGGGACTCACCCTGGCCCCACACAGCACCCCAAACCCCCAGTGCTGTGGCTCATGACAGCTTGGGGCTGTGCCCGCTGCCCTGAGAGCTGTGCCATGCACACCACTCTCTGGGGTTCAGGGCCTTTTCCTGATATCCAGCCTAAAAAATCCCTGTGACAAAACAATTTTTGCTGCGAGTTTTGATCTTTGGTGGCTGATGCTGTGTAAATTAGCGCTGTGCTTCAGGGCATCCTGGTGGGTTCAGTGCAGATCTCTGCCTGCAGTTGCTGTGTCTCTGTAGCATCAACCAGCCCATGGCGTAGGGCTGCAGCTGGATGGTTTTTAAGGTCCCCTTCCAAGCAAAGCCATTCTGTGGAGGACAGAGAGACAAAGCCAGGGCTGAGGAGTGGGAGCTGACTGCGTTGCTGCTGCTGGGGTTGGAGTTGGTGATGTGACTGTAGGGGTAAAGAATGGAAACGATGGGGAGCAGGTCTCAGTAGTGCCCCTGCTCCAAAGGGGTCACTCAGGGGGAGCAGCCAGCGGGCAGAGCTCTGTTCCTGCAGGACAATTAATGAAACCATTGCTGCTTAGGATTAACCCCACTGACTGCACAGGCCAAGTGTGGTAAAGGAGCACGTGTCACCAGGAGGATAGGGTAGGGCTGCTACTGAAACCATGTGGAGCAGAGGTGGTGGTCCAGCACAAATCTCCTGTGAGTCTGCATGGCTGGCTCCCAGTTCCTTGCTGCTTTGTTCCTCATCTCTTTGGCTGGATGAGAGGTAATGGCCTGAAGTTACACCAGGGGAGGGTCAGGTTACACCTTAGGGAAATTTTCTTCTCAGAAAGAGCAGTGATGCACTGGTACTGAATGCCCAGGGAGGTGGGGGAGGAGGTTCATCCCTCTCTGACATCTAACAATTGTGTAGTTACTTTTTAAGGGATTCTTAAGACTGTCAACAGCTGCAACAGCACTGAATGGTGATAGAATCACAGAATCACTCAGGTTGGAAAGACCTCAAAGATCATCGAGTCCAACCACGACCCAACCGTACTGCCCTCACACCCACAGCCCTCTGCTAAACCATGGCCCTGAGCACCACATCCAAATGGGTTTAAACACACCCAGGGATGGTGAGTGCACCACCTCCCTGCAGAGCCCATCCCAGTGCTTAACGACCCTTTCTGTACAGAAGTGGTTCCTGATCTCCAACCTAAACTTACCCTGGTGCAATTTGAGGCCATCTCCCCTCGTCCTGTCACTGTCACCAGTGAGCAGAGCCCAACCCCGCTCTCACTGTGAGCACCTTTCAGATATTGGAAGAGAGCAGTGAGGTCTCCCCTCAGCCTCCTCTTCCCCACACCAACCAGCCCCAGTTCCTTCAGTCTCTCCTCGTAGGGCACACTCTCCAAGCCCTTCACAGCCTCGCTGCCCTTCTTTGGAGCTGCTGCAGCACCTCCGTGTCCTTTGTGTGCTGAGGTGCCCAACGCTGAGCACAGCACTCAAGGTGAGGTCTCACCAGTGCCGAGCACAGGGGCAGGAGGTCTTCCCAGTGCTGCCCTCCCACATCTCGCTGGGGGCCCTCAGCCCAGAGGAGGAACAGCTGACCTGGAAAAAGGAATGGAAGGATGCAAGATGAGTGTGCACTCTGGGGAACACCACAGCGGGATTTATTCTGGTCCTCAAAGTGCCATCATGAACGATGTCGTACTCATTTCCCTCCAGTTGTAACCCAGTCCTTTTTCTATCACAGCATCACAGAACTATGGGGGTTGGGAGGGACCTCCAGAGATCACGGAGTCCAACCCCCTGCCAAAGCAGCTCCCAGCCCAGGGTGCACAGCTCGGCGTCCAGGAGGTCCTGAACGTCTGCAGAAAAGGAGACCCCACCACCTCTGTGTGCAGCTCCAGTGCTCCGTCACTGCACTGGGAAGGAGGTGTGCGTGGAGCCTGAGCTGGGAAACGTTGGGAATCCCAAACCATGCAGCATTTCACTGCTGATGGGCTCCGGTGCAGGAGCAGCAGCAGAAGGCTCTGCCTCGTGCCAACTGCCTGAGACTGCGGCTGATTTTTTTTTTTAATTACTTCAGTTTTTATCAAAAGCAAAATCTGAGCATGGCCAGGTGGGATTTAGCCCAGCTAAACGTGGCAGAATCCGATTCCAATATTCCCAGGCTGCAAGGAAACCTTGGGCATGGAGCATGCAGCATGCACACGAGCTGGTTATAAAAATATATGTATATAAATTTTTTTCAGCAGTAGATAAATTGATGTGAGGAACAACAAAAAAAAATACACGGTATTGATTTTTCTTTTCCTGTGGCTTTTGAGAGGTTGTTAATGCAGCAAGTACGTGAGAGCACTCATCTGTCTGTCTGTGCAGTAATCTCTAATAAATTGACTTTCTGAAGGACCGTTTTTAGTCTGTAGGTTCGGGGACTTGATTTGTGGAGTAGATGATATCTCCTGGCACGTAATTACTCATTTTGGGGTTGTGTGAAAGGTTGCAGGATATGTTTTGATGCTGAGCATCTCTCCTATTACTCATACAAGTTTTTCTCTGTGTTCTGCTATTGTCAGTGAGTGGAGAGGGTTTGGAGGATCATTGGTGTTCATTGTTTGGAAGCAGTTTTTAGCACAGACACTTTCCAGAGCTCATTCTTGCATGTGTTGTGGTTTTAAGGGCGATATTTTATGTCCAAGGAGATGAAGGATTGCCTCGTCTTAGAGCCTGGGGCTGTGTAAGCAGGCTGGTGACCGACATGCACTGTGACCTTTTGGTTCTTGTGATGGGACAAGAGGGGACGGCCTCACATTGCACCAGGGGAGGTCCAGGTTGGATATTAGGGAATATTTCTTCTTCAGAGAGTGCTGGGGCACTGGAATGGCTTCCCAGGGAGTGTCACTGTCCCTGAGCGTGTTCCAGAACCGTGGGGATGTGGCACTGAGGGATGTGGTCAATGGGCACGGTGGGGTGGGCTGGGGTTGGACTTGGACTCCAAGTCCAAATCTGAATCCTCCAGCTTTGCATTTCTCAATGAGTGTATTCAGAACCGCAGCTGCTTCTCCTAAATGTCCTTTTTGTTTACGCACAAATTACTGGTATTTGTACCAGCAGAGAAAGTGGGCATTCTTCTCTCTTTCTTCCTCACCTCTCGTAATCGTGGATCGAGGGCACTCAGTGTCTCAGGGCTTTGCCATGTGCCTTCCCCACACAGTTGGTAGAAGACAAGCAAAAGCTGAGATACGTTTTTATGACTTGGACGCTTTGGAACGCACTCTTGGGGCAACCATTGCTCTGAGAGGGAAAAGCACAGCATATGTGCCTTCTGTTTTCCTGTTGTCTGAGTTTTCCAGTGCTTTCTTTTACACCTCTCTTTAAGCTGTTGTCATCCACTGTTCACATTCACCTGTACTAAGGAGCACCACCACTGTTTGTCCACAGTCTCTGTGCATAGGATGCGTTATCTGGCAGCAGAGCATGCAGTTGGCTTTGCTTTCAGTATTGTCCTTTTTCTCAGATGTCGTGCAGTCATGAAGGTTGGAGAAGACCTCTCAGGTCACCGAGGCCAACCCCAGCTGTCCCCACTGTCTGTGTCCCCAAGTGCCACCCAAATCCAACCTGCAGAAGTATGGTGCTGGAATAGCAGAGGTCGGCATGCCATGCAGAAGCCAAACAGCCTTTCCCTCTTGACTGAAGGGATATTGTCTGCTCGGAGCATCTGATATGATATGTCAGATGAAATTACAGACTTTTAATTCTTACACGTTCATTGCGTTTCTTTTTTTTTCTTCTCATTTGTAATGTGAGGTTTGGAAGGTGATGGCTTCCATGGGAGGGCTGTGTGGGTTTGTGTGGTGGGCTCTTTGTTGCAGTAGGCTTTTAGTAGGTCGAGGAAGCACACATAGGAGGCTCTTAAAGTGGGCCATGAAATCATTTGGCTTAGCTTTGTTTTATCGCTGCTTTGACAAATCTTTCTCTCCCCTCAGAGTGAGGCTCTCAAAGCAACAGAAGAGCAACGCTCTGCCAGCAATGCTGCCTTTAAATAAGGCATGGAGCATATTTAATCTGCGTTTATGCAGAAGCATTTGCTTGTTGCAAACACTTGGAATCACAGAATCGTTAAGGTTGGAAAAGCACGTCGAGATCCCCGAGTCCCACCCCAGCCCACCCCACCATGGCCACTGACCGTGTCCCTAAGTGCCACATCTCCACTGTTCTGAAAGCCTACAGGCACAGTGACCCCGCCACCCCCTGGCAGCCCGTGACAGTGAATCACCACTCTTTCTGGGAAGAAATTTTTCTAATATCCAACTTCTTTCCATAGCACTTGAGCTATGATCCTGCTGCCAGGGGGATGATGGGCTCTGCGGGCGGTGGAGGTCATTT
This sequence comes from Oreortyx pictus, assembly GCA_036925125.1. Lineage (NCBI taxonomy): Eukaryota > Metazoa > Chordata > Aves > Galliformes > Odontophoridae > Oreortyx > Oreortyx pictus. Next base: position 1,312,355 of record JAUPFR010000001.1, on the reverse strand, counting down.
ACTTGGCTTTAGCAGGTTTTTCCCTGTGGACGCCAATATAATCCTATGTTGATGTGATGGGTTGCAGAGCTCAGTGGTTTGATGTAACCTGAACTTTGGTGGTTGTGTATGTCCCCTGTGAGGGCTGGTTCTGTCTCAGCAGCATAGTGAATGGGATAGGGTGCACTTTAGCAAACTCATGGTTGGAATTTGCTAAATCGGTGGAAGAGCAGTGCTTTTTGTGCCCAGGAGATGGATGTGAATAGGGCTGGTGGGAACCCATCTAAAGAAAGACAAATACATTCATCTGAGGTAGGATCATAAAATCGTAGAATTACAGAAAGGTTTGGGTTGGAAGGGACCTTGAAGATGACCCGGTCCCAACCCCGTGCTGTAGGCAGGGACACCTCCCTGTAGCCCAGCTTGCTCAAAGCCCCATCCAGCCTGGCCTCGAGTGCTTCCAGGGAGAGGGCATCCACAGCCCGGCTGGGCAACCTGTGCCAGTGTCTTACCACCTTCACAGTAAGGAGTTCCATCCTGATACCTAGTCATCCCGTACAAGAGGCTCCTTGGCATGCGGAGTGCAGCGAGATACTGGGGTGAGATCAACAGGAGCCTCCTGGGATGAGTTGGAGAAGGTACAGAGGAACCTCATTACTGTTGTACCTGCAGGGAGGTTGTGGGCAGGGTGGTGCGTGCTTCTCAGAGGTGTGGGACGATAAGAGGTAACACAGTTTGATGGAGGTTACACATTGGGGTGGAGGGCAGTCAGCCACAAACCCTGAACCTGTTGCCTGAGGAAACATGGGAATCCCCATTAGATAGGTTTCTAAGAACAGGTTTCTGAAGCACTTCTGCCAGGAATAGCTCCAGTTTTGCCTTGAAGCAAGGAATGAGACCGTGGGTTTTCCAACTCATAATGAGCCTATGGGAGTTCTACAAAGAATGTCTCAGCCATCTTTTCTTTTAAAGATCAAAAGCACCCCCAAACCAAAACAAAAAAACAAGCCAACCCCTCCAAACATTCCAGAAATACTCTGCACGTTTATTATTTGTGCTTCCAGAAGTGATCAGCATCCTCCTACTGGGCATCCTGGTCCTCTTGGTGAATGTCAGCATGCCGAGTCTGAGCCTGGTAGACGTGCCCACCTTGAGTTCAACTTGGAAGTCACGAGAGGAGGATTTGTTACAGATCTTTGCTGCACAGTGAAATACAAACAGCCCTTTTTCACTCCCTCTAGAAACATTAAAGTCTATTTGGAGGAATGAGAGTGCAGTGCAACATTTAGTCGTAAATTGAAGATTTCCACCGCCGTGTTGACTTGAAGCATATGTTAGCGAAACATGTCTCTGCTTTGCAGACAATTGTTATGCTTGTGCTGTGGCAAGCACATTTAAAACAAGCATGGAAAATGTGCTGCCGGGAACAGTCCAGCAGCGATGGTGGGGTCATTTAGATGACTTAATAGGACTTTTTTTTTTTTTTTTCCCTAGCTATCTGTCTTAAATCAGTGATTCATGTAAGTTATGCCTAGGGGAATTAATTGCTATTATATGGTATAAAAAAAACCTGCCAAACCAAGGGCAAAACTTTCACTGTTGTAGTATGTGACATGGAGTCATGTGGTTGGTTTCTGGAAGCATGAAATGGCCGTGCCTCTCACCCCGACCAACGGCTGTGATACGGTGGAACGAAAGGATTTTGGGAGAAGAGGTTGGAAGGTTCCCGTGCGTTTGGAGGCTTTGACACATTTGGAGGTTCTCCAAAACACACAACAACTATCAGATGTGAAATGTGTTATTCTCCTTGGCGTGGGTACATCTCCACTGCCCAGATTTGCAGAGGAATTTGAGAGTTCAGTGGGTTCAGTGGTTCAGTGGGGGCTGAACTCCTGCAGTCCATTCAGATGTTAGGGTTGGAGGCTGTATAATATGGTTCATTTGTTATCTCTACAAGAGGGGCACTTTCTACTCTTCTTGCTTGCAGAAACGTACAGAGGGAATAACAATATATTTTTGTGGTTGGATGCCATGAGGATGAGGCTATCTTAGTGAGGCATCCATGGGCAGGGTGATGTGCTTGGCTTAAAACGTGTTCTGCCGGCACATTTTCAGAGCTGTTGGAAGATATATTGTGGCTTTTTAGAGACAGAGTACGTTATGGGTGCATGAGCAGAAGATGCTTCGCTTTGGCAGTGGCTGTTTCATGCTATTGCTTTGTAATATTTCTCACCCTAATCAATGGAGGGGAAAAAAATGAGCTTGGCCTTGTTGCCTGACTTTGGTATACACTTTATGCAAAATCTAACATGGCCATTTCCTGGGGAAGTTGCATTTTAAATAGATGATAATGTGATGAGGGGAAAATGAGTGAGAGTGGAAACACTGTTGTGTAAAGGAGAAGGGGTGAAAGATGCACATTTAGAGGCTGTTTAAGGAAAAGTTGACATTTTTTGTGTGCAGGAACAGTAGTCTTCAAAATTGGAATCCTCGTGGCAGAAAGAAAAAGCATAGAGCAGCAGGTGGGAGGTGTAGGGTGTAGGTTGTCTGTGACTGTCCAGTACAGGAACTGGTGGATGTCATTCTGACCTCTAATTAGCTTTTTCACTGCAGTTGTTCTGCACATCAAAGGGAATCGAGTAGAGAAAAATTAGGTCTGTGGTGACAGCAATGGGTAACGACTTCTCGAGGAAGGAGAGATTTGTACTGTTTAGTAAGTGCTCAGTAGACCCTAGTGAAAGAAACGTTGCCTTAACTGGATTGTAATTGCTTTCCAACTTATTTAGAAATGAGTTTGTTACTGAAGAGTAATCAGTCCTTGAAAAACTGTGATGAACATTGGGAACACCTCGATGGGTAAGCAGTTACCTACCTTAGAATTATCTTTATTACTGTCTAATCTGTGTTGAGAGGCTCAGTCAATGACTTGATTAAGTGCAGGGATGCTGCTCTGGTATCGGCCAACGTGTGCGTGCTTTGGGAATGGTGGAAGACAAAAGATCTGATAAGTGGTTGATTTGTTGCTTAAGGAGACTTTATGGATGAGTTAAAAAATTGCTTTTGTGAGTCACTTTTTTGACCTGAACTTGTTCTCCCAAGGCTTGGTATGGCAGGATGGGGAGTGTAAGCTCTTGACTCAGAAGAGTCACTGGCAAAATCATTTCATACAATCATTAAGGTTGGAAAAGACCCAGCCAACCACCTACCACCAGTATTGCCCACTAAACCACATCCCTAAGTACCACAAGACACAGATTATACTGTTACATCAAAACAGTGATTGCAGCAATGTACCTTGACTGATTTTTCAATTGGGAACGACTGCAGCAAGAGTATCTGTGTCAATACGACAACCTGCAAATTGATTTTATTGTCATGAGGATAGCGGGGAGAAGATCACATGTCTGTCTTCTGTATTAGCAAAACAGCAACAAGAGATCAAGGACTACTTTCAATGTGTATTTCTGTTTTGACGTTTGCCTACAAGCCATCGCGTGGCTTGACGGGACAGAGGATGGATAAAACCATCAGGGCTGGGGAGATGTGTGTGTCTTGCTCTCTTGGTTTATCTCACTGTCCCTAAAAATAGTATTCCATGTAACAAATAAATATACTATTTCGAAAAACGTGGCTTTTGTTGCTGGAAATATGTGGTTTTCCCCAAGAGAAAAGAGTTCTCTGGAGAACTTCATCGAGTGGGTAAATGAAAGGAGTGTCAATGAAAACAGGGTCTGGAACCCAAACGTAACAGTAAGTTTTGTGGACGCCTTCTTTTGGTAAATTTATGATACAGTCCCTTTTTACTAAAAGTGTGTCTTCTTAGAAAGACTTTGTGGAGCTTAATTGTCCCAGGAATTGGACTTGCTGGTCCTCATGGGTCACTTCCAACTTGAGATACTCTGTCATTCTTTGCAAGGCTGGATGACAGAATTGTAGAATCACAGAATCATTGAGCTTGGAAAACACCTCTCAGATCCCCAACTCCTACCCCAACTCATCCCTCCATGCCTGCTGACCATGACCCTTATCAATGCTGATGTGCGCTCTAGTTGTACTTGTCCTCCTGTTCCCACGTTGGTGAGACTGTGTGAGCTGCCATCTGCTCAGCCAGCTCAGAGAACAGCAGAAAAGGGTTATTTTTAACCCAGATGTATCTTGGCTGATTTTTCTCCAGTCAGGCTTGCTGATAACTGCAGGAGGGCTGTGCTGGTACCAAGGCACGGGGCAGTTTTTGAGGGAGGAAGCAGAGGAAGTGCTGCGAGCCAGCACGGCTGCTGGGGCTTCCTGCAGTGGGGTCCGCCTTCCAAAATGACTTCTTTCCATGCCTCTCTTTCCTGCTCGGTGTTTCCACAGATGTTTTGGGCTTCCGATTCCTCCAGGTGGATCTAATTTGATATTTCGCCAGTACCTTCGGTTTCTCAGGGTTTTATTCAGTTTAATTTTTGGATGTGTCCCGAAAAGAACTGAACTCTGATCTGGATGATCTGTTTTAACATCTTCATATGTGAGGCTCTCTGACAAATGCCTCCTCTCTCTGCGATCTCCTTGCTCCCAGCCTAATGCCTTTGAGCTGCAGTCCTTCAATTATTCACCGTGTGAGCAAAGGTTATGTGAGAATGGAGCTCTACTGATGCTCGTCCTTATGTCTGAATAGATGGTCTGTCATGTTCTCGTTAATCCCTCTTTTTTTAGAAGGCTTGTAATAGAATGTTATTCTTGGGTTTGTTTGTTTGTTTGTTTTGTTTTGTTTTTTCAGTAGGGAAAAAGGTCAAACTCGAGGCTGCTATAGTTGTAAAGTTTAATTTTAGTTTTTAAAGTGGTCACTGCATTTAATTTTTTTTCCCACTGAAATTTTCCTACGTTTTCTTACAGGGGAGAGGTAATGGCCTTATGTTTTTCCAGAGGAGTTTTGGGTTCAGTGTTAGGGAAGGTTTCTTCTCTGAAAGAGCAGTTGGGCACTGGCACAGCTGCCCAGGGAGCATGGGGGGAGTCACCTTCCCTGGGGGTGCTCCAGAACTGTGGGGATGTGGCACTGAGGGACGTGGTCATGGTGGGATGGGTTGGGCTTGGGAATCATAGAGATCTTTTCCAATGATTCCCTGACTTTGATGGTTCAGTATTGCCAGTGGGTGTAGTAAATGCTTTCAGTTAATGTTATTCTTAGATAATTAACTTGCTTTCTTTTGACTGCAAAGTTGTCTGTGACTTAATAACCTCTAGGTGTCTTAGAAAGTATAAATTGCACAAGAGAGAATGACAGATCTGCAATTCTGTGGTGTTCTAAAATTGATGAAAACGAAGAGGTGAATGACTTCAAGCATCTACTTCTGTGTCTTTGGATACTTATTCCTGTCTAGAATTAGATTTGTGTTCAATACAAGGACACAGCCCAGCGCGTGGGACTGTGAGAGCTGGTGCTGGAGGTACGGCGCTGGGAGAAGGGTCGTGCTTTGAGGCTGAAAGAACATGGGCATAGGAGCACCTGGGGACTGCCTGGAGCAGGCTGCCCAGAGCAGTGGTGGAGTCTCCCTCTCTGCAGACGTTCCAGACCCGCCTGGACACCTGCCTGTGCAACCTGGACTGGGAGCTGCTTTGGCAGGGTGTTGGACTGATGATCTCTGGAAATCCCTTCCAACCCCTACAATTCTGTGGAAGGATGTTCATTAAGTAATCTCAGTCAGTTGAATTTTATTCATTGGAGCTGAAGAACCTTTTTGGTTTTGCTGAGTTGGAATGCCCAGAGGGTTGAACGCAAGAATTGTAGGATTGTTCTTCGGCCTTTTGGCTAAGACCAACGCAGTGTTGTGTTGACCAGTGGAACAGGACTTAAATACATTGGGTGCTTGAGTTCCTGCCTGCAGCCACGCATCTCTAGACCTTGTCCAGTGGGATTTTAGCTCTTAATGTTTTTCTGTTCCTCCTGAAATCGCGGTCCTGGCGAATGTCCTGATGGATGGCCATACAGTTCAGTCGGTATGGAAGATTTTTGAGGTGGAAAATAGGCTCGGGAGGAACATTGTACAGTGCCATCCAACTGAATAAAGTCATTTCCTCAGCTGAGAAGGCTTTGTTTGTACCCTACAGCATGTCAGACACTTGGTGAATGCTTTTTATCTTCATTTGATAAGTCGTGGAGCATGTTTTTAAATGAATCACGCTAACACAGCGTGTTACCGTAATGATTTGCAGCCTACCAAGGTGAGCTTTTTAAACAGTGGGTTCTAATTAATTCTTAATCGATTTCATAATCCGTGTTCCCAGCTTCTATCTCTGGAGTCTGATTTTTATAGAGAGAAGAACAAAAGCAATGGATAGAAAGGATAGAAACGGATGGAAATATGACAGAAAAATAATTGTGAGATCATTGTAATGGTGAAAGGAAGCCTGGAGTTGGTATTAGGTAACAAGTTTTCTTACTAATTAGCCACAGTAATCTTGTGAGGAAATGTTAAAGGGTTAAAACTTTTTTGCACCAAAAACCAAATGGGAAGAAAGGGAGGACTTAGGGAGCGAGCTGCGGGAGTCCTTTGTTGGGTTTCTTTGCTCAACTTGATAGAGGTGAATTGCTTTAAAAGCTAGAGCATGTAATCTAATAATTAGGAAATTAGAAGTTAATGGGAAACTTGAGCACAACGCATTCTCCTTCAGTTAATGAATTTATTCAGCAAGCTGCTGCCGCTTTGGCTCTGTGAAGAAGGCTGTAGGAAGCTGAGAGCAGTGAGCAGGAGCTGCAGGAGCCCTGACCCTAAACCAAGGCAGCTTTCCATTTGCAGAAATCCGATAGATAAGCAAAGAAACTGCATTGTAAGACAGTGGCACCAGTGCCCAGGGTGTGGTGGGGTCCCTGGAGGTGTTCCAGAGCTGTGGGGATGTGGCACTGAGGGACATAAGCAGTGGGCACAGTGGGGTGGGTTGGGCTTGGGGAATGATTTTATGGTTCTAAATCTATGTGGGCAGGAGGAGGTTTAGCAGCATCCAGCGTCTTTAGAAGCTGAAACAAGGCAAATCCCCTCATTACCAGCAGCCCAATATCATGGTAATTCACAGTGCAGTGTTCCTATTTTATGTCCACCCTGAATTCCTCGTGTGCCGTGTTTTCTCTCTTGCAAATACATTTTCCTTGTCTGAATGTCTAGTAAATGTCTTCATGCTTCTCCTCAAAGGCCTGGGGGGGGATGGGCTGTGTTCCTCTGCCCTAGCAGGTGCTGTATTTTGAGAACATGGCATCCAGGGCTGCAGGTAAAGGGAGAGGAGATGTGGGTGTGGGACAGAGCAGAGGAGTGCAGTGAGGGGTTTGGCACAGCCTTCATGAATCACATTTTTGCCTTGCTCCTTTTCACACACCGAAGTGAAGAGATCTGTACAGAACTTGTTGCTGGTACTCATTTGAGTGGTTTATCTTGAATTCTGACCGTTTCCCAGTGCTTTTTTGAAAGCAAGAGAAGGGCAGCAATGTCTTGTAGCCATAGGTAGAAGGACAGCCTCTATCTCCCAGCAGCAACAACACAGGATGTCAAGGAACCAAATTGCTTTGACTCAGGAATAAAACAGAAAAGGACCTGAAGAAGAACCCCACAGGGTGATTCTACTGAGTATGTGTTGAGCTGTACTATACAGGGAGGTGCTGATGCCATTGTATCTAAAGGCCCAATAATGGGGTGAATAGGATGCAGGCATAACATTTCCAGCTGTAAACAGATGGAAAACAGTGGAGAGATGAGGCTGCTGATAATCCCCCACCCTGAAGGTCACTGCAGAGCTGCCCTGCTAAACTGAGCTGGAAATACAGGAGGAAGGCACCACTCGTGCATTCAGCACACGTGGCACTCCTCTGGGGACCACTCAGTAGAATGGATGGGCTTCTGCAGCCACAGAAACGCAAAGATGTAAAAATAATAAATGTTAAAAAAAAAAAAAAAATGTCAAAACTTGGCAAATTTAGCAACCGAGGCGGATCTGCTGACTTGAAGCGTTGAGGGTGGAGGCATCTAGATTTAGTGTAAAATAGGTGGCACGTGGGATCCTTGGTCCCACAGGTGGGCACAGTGAGGACTGAGGACGCTGGAGGGGCTGCAGCTCCGGGGAGAGGGTTGCACCCAGATTGCTTCTCTTGTTTCTTTCTCACTGCAAAAAGGACTCGCTTATTTAATTTGACAGAACGTTACCGAAGCTTTTGGAACCGAAGCTGCAGCCCACGTCTTCTTGATAAATGGCTGTGTGTATTCCTGGAAGGAAGTTAAAACAGGGCTGTGTTATATTTGGTACCTCCTGGAGCACTGAGGCTACTCCGAGTACAAAATGTGCTCCAAGAGAGACTCATTTGCCAGTGCCGAGCGTGATGTGATGAGATTTGTCTTTCTGAGAGATTTCGCTCTTTCTGCTGGGGCTCACTTTGCCTTTCCTCTCCCTCCTGGAGAGGGTTTTTTCTGTACTGTAGTTATGCCATTGAACTGGGAGGCTGTAAAAGAAGCCAGAAACCCCCAAAATGTGGGGAACCTCCAATCAACGCACACACTGTGTTATAAGGCAGAGAGAGAGGGTGAGCGTGTGCACGTGGAATCAGTAAGGCTGTAAAAGGCATCCAGAGTGCCCAACCCACCCCACATCCTTCAGTACCACATCCACACATTGCAGACAACCTCCAGAGACAGTAACCCCCCGCCAATCCCTGGGCAACTGTGCCAGTGCATGGCTGCTCTTTGGAGAAGGAAAGCTCTCTAGTATTGTATAGTTAACAGAATAAACAGTTGAAATAGTACAGTAGTCAGGATGTATAATGAGAGATTATCGTGGTGGAAGGGAATAATCTAAAAGAGATGGAATGCTTACCCATGTCCCAGGTTTGCAGTGGAAAAACTCCAAAGGGAGCAATCTCCAGAAAGAGATCCTTCCCCAGTGGTGGTCAGCCCTTCAATGGGGTCTGGGAGAGGTGGAGCCAGGCTCCACCCCTTCTGGTCACACAGGTGCATTGCCTTCATCTTTGCTCCCGTGGCTGACTCAGTGCTCACCTCAGGTGATCACTTAGTGGTTCAGTCTGTGATTCAGCAGTTCCCATACAATTACCCAACGTGACCTGGAGCAACGTGAGGCCATCACCTCTCGACCTGTCGCTGTTTCCCAGGAGCAGAGGCTGAGCCACACCTCGACACAACCTCCTTTCAGACAGAGATGTCCAATGCTGAGCAATTGGTTGTCACAGCATTGAGTTTACCCAGAAGTTTGGGCTCTAGCAGTGTGTTTTTTGGCTCTGCTCTAAGGATGCCATCTCCAGTGGCATGCTGGTGTTGTCCTGCTGCAGGGGATCCCAGGAACACCAAGGAGAGTGAATGTATCTCTCCCTTGCTTCCATCTTTCTCCTTGTGAGCCCTTTAGTACTGGGGTGGTGAAATAAGCTGACACGAAAGAAATATGTTCAAGGAGCATCTACTTTTATCTCTTTAACTATGCCTCGGCTATACCTTGACCTTGAGTCACCGACCCTGGAGGTGTTCAGGGAACATTTAGACGTTGTTTTGTGGGTTTAGAAAGAACGATTGATGATAGGTGGATGGTTGGACTGTGTGATCTTGGAGGTCTTTTCCAAACTTGCTGATTCTATGATTCTATTGGGAGCAGCATGGGGGGCTGCCCATGAGCTGTCCCTGAGTAGCACTGTGGGCTCTTTCATTTTCATCTGTCTGAGTTTTCCTATCAGCTGGGAAAGGAGGATGTGGGAGTGCCGTGTAGAACTTGGCTTGCCTAAAACCAAACACAAACCCCTGAGAAAGAGCTGGCTGACGAGTATTAAATATCACAGTTCCCGTGTTTTCTCCTTTTTGGAAGCTGAGAAGAACCCAGTTCAGGTTTCACCTGCTCCTGATGCTGGTTGTTCCTAGATACGTGCAGTCCTCCAGTGGGATATAGGAAAGCAGTGAGTTTCAGTTCATAGAGTCTTAGTGCAAGGTTCACCATGTGAGTATCCCACCCAGAGCCTCTGAGCACAGCGGATGCCTGCAGAAGGATTCTCAGCCATAATTCAAGAGAGGATAGAAGTGCTGAAAAATCTGGTGAAAATCCCGATAGAAAAACATGTTCTTTGAATTTTTAGAGGCAAACAAATAGACTTTTATTTTAAGGGAGGTGCAGTAGATGCACCCACCCATCAGTTAACAGCAGTGGGTCCGTTTCGTACACTCACACCTTCCTGTTCTTGCTGCAGCACAGATGACGATGTCTCCATGCCGGGACGAGCCGTGCTTTGTGTGCATTGGGTTTATCAGCAGAGCCTCACCGATGTTTCTCTTCCTGTTGTTCCTTTAGAGCTGTGGAATGCTGTGACCAGTCCCACTGCCCCGCAGCCGAAGGCAGATCGCCGTCCGGGTCATCTCCATCCCAAGGAAGTTCGTTCACAAGAGGTACTGATTCACATGTGCATGGTGTCCTCCAATGGTTACCCTTTAATTGAAGTACTGCTCCTTCCGCAGCGTGAAAGGTTTGGGGGGCACACAGGGTGGGGAAGGGCAACAGCCAGAGGGGAATGGAGAAGCGCTGGTGTCATGAGGCTTTGGCTCTGTGTTTGTGTTAGATGAGCAGAATGGGCAGCATCTCGTTAGGTTTTCAACTAAGTACGTAATTAACTGAAAATCTGTGTTCTGTTGAGTTGATTTATAAAGTTAATAAGTCTAAGGTGATGAGGACTGGGGTAGAATGCTCAGTAGATGTGTGCTGCTCTTGTAGAGAATCACAAGAGTTGGCCTTTGGGTGTTTGTTAGACTTCATATCATCTCAGTAAGTAATTAATTGTTGTTTTGTGTCCAGAAGAAGGCATTGGTTGGATTAAAACCAGTGTGTTGGCAAAGGGATGGTCCTCGTATGCATCTCTGTCATTTGCCCATAGATGGTTTTATATCAGCTTATATTGCTGCTTTCCATAAAAGAAAGCGTTGCTGTGCATCTGCTTTGTAGGTGAATTTTCCCCTGGGTATTCGTGCTCTGCTCTTACTGCAGAGAAAACACAGGACAGCTGAAGTGTCAGCCTGACCCGACCCAGCTGCTTTTGCGCAGGGCTATGGCAAAAATAGACTTTTTTTTTATTCCCCCTTTTTATATGTTTCACTGATTGCTTAGTAACACAAACCTTAAACGTCAGCTGCCGGGCTGCCCACTGAGAGTTCTGCTCCCACTTGAGTCAGAGCTGCTGGAAAGCAGATGCAGGCAGAGAGCTGCAGTGCTGATGGATGCTGTCTGCTTGGGGATCCACTGCGTTATTGCACGTGCATCCAGCACTTATGTGTGCTGCCTCCCTTGCTCTCCCAGTATTTTAGCCTGCATAGTGCTCCAGCCCAGCAATGGGAAAAGCCCTGCTCTGGTTCGATGTCTGCTGTTGGCTTATGGATGAAAGCAGGCTGAGGTTTCTTCCCTCCACACATCCCACGTAGGGTGGGGTGACACCAAAGGCTTCAGAAGAACTTTGCTTTTGTCAATCTTGCAGCAACGATGGGTCCTTTTCTCTTGAATATTGAGCCAGAAAAAGAAGGATAAAGGAAAAAAAGAGAGCCTTGACTCTCCACATGTCCCCTTATTCTGCCCCCAATGTTTCAAGGCTGAAGCAGCAGTAGGAGGCATAGGTGGGGCTGTGCTGCTTTGTCAGAGCTGAGCAAATGGAAATGCTGAGCTGCAGAAAGGCTGGGAGCAAAGAGAAGGACACACGTTGGGTGGATAGTAAAGGAGGAAGAAGGCAGAGGTGGATCTGAATTGCTGAGAGATTGAGGTGTTTGGAAATCAAAGGACAGAAGAAACGCAGTAAAACTCTTGGTGGGTGTTGTGCTGACCTCTTAACTTCGTTTATTCTGATTGTTTCCTGCTCAGAAAGCAAGACCTCGTCCCTTTTCCCTGCCAAATCCAGGGGAATGTCAGCAATTAAATAGTTAATCACGGTGTGGAAAGCCCATGAACGTCTAACAATAACCTCTCTAATTTGTGTTAATAGTTGGGTTTGATGTAAACGTTTAAAAATGCATTTAGCATTAGGCTGTCTGCATGCAGTGTGCGTGGATGGACTTTGGCACGTGGCTCAGCCTGTTTGGACCTCATGGATTCTCCCTTCACCTCAGAATTTCTGATCTCATATGGCAAATTCCTGATCTGGACTCTCCTGAGCATTCCATAGAATCTTTAAGGTCGGAAAAGACCATTAGTATCATGAAGTGCAGCCAACATTTCTCCTGGCTTTGTGGGGTCCACAGTGCTCCACAAAGCTCTGTTCTGGAACATACATTTCCTTTCAGAGCACATATGATCCGGATGATGACATCTACAGTGCCAGTCTCTGTAGGTCCTGAGATCCCTGTCCATGGTGCTGCCTAATGGTGGTGGTACCCAGGCCAGGGTGAGTCACGACCCCTCCTTTCCTCAGGGTGATGTGTAGAGGAGGGGAATGAGTTGTGTTAAATATTGTCCATGTTTTAAAATGTAGTTTTCTTCACTCACTGTGGGTTTTTTGATGTGTTTGTGTCTACGAAAATGCCTGAGTTCCAAGCACGCTGCTCATCTCATGGCTTGGAAAATGCAGGCAGGAGTGTGTTTGTATCTACTCTGTAGTGCTGTACAGGTAGATGGAGCATAAATCAGGGCTCATGAGCACTACCCATTGCTTCAGAGCCTTCTGTTGAGGAGGTTTGCATTTCAGGTAATTGTGTAGCTGGTGAGAAAACATCCAGCACTCTGAACTTCAGTACCAATTAAGATCACAAACTTTGAGAATGGCTTTAGTTGGAAAGGACCTTGATGCCCACCCTGTTCCAACCCCTGACATGGACAGCATTGCCACCCACCACATCAGGATGCCCAGGGCGCTGTCCTTCTTGGACTCTTCCAGGAAAGACAGTGGGTCTGGGGTAAGAGTGGGGAGCAAAATGTCCAGGTTTGGCTGAGGGCAGGTCACAGGATGGCTGTTCTGTACCATGTCACCTAATCTGAGCATGGAATGCACTTCGTTGGGATGGTTACAGCCAGCAGGAGCAGCTGCCTCACAAGCAGACCCCTCTATTGTATGTATGAAATTCATTTTATTACTTTTGGTTGTAACGAGATTCCCAGCAGCCTCTTCCGTGTTCAGGAAGAATCAGGAGAGAGGACACTCCCAGTCAGTAGTGGAAAACACAGATACCCGTCATCTCTTGAACTTTACTTCGTCTTTATGAGTTATGGAGTCATAATACTCTCTTAAGTGTATACCACAACAACTCTGGGTGCTTCAAGCTGCTGGATTTTGGGTTCTGTCTTCCCTCTCCCATGCCAGTGACAAATACAGGGGTAGTCAGGCTTTGGGACCTGTGATTATTTTGACTGTTGTTGATGTCTTTGGCCAAAATTGGTTACATTTTTCCATCCTTGATTACTTTGTCCATCCTTGATTACTTTACCCATCCTTGGGGGGTTGGACTCGATGATCTCTTGAGGTCCCTTCCAACCCCTAAGATTCTGTGATTCTATGATTCTTGCTTCATGTGAGTTTTCACTTCCTGAAAAGATTTTCTGGGACATGGTCAGTGGGGATGGGTTGGGGTTGGACCTGGGAATCTTAGAGTTCTTCTCCAACCTTAAGGGTTCTGTGGTTTTATGACAGATGAGCCTATGGTCTTTTCCTTCTTCAGGCCTAGAAAATACATCGTAGCTGTATCTCTTGTTAAAACTACAGATGTCAGTTGAAAGTTCTTTGTCCCCGATGCCTTTTTGGAGTCACGCATAGCAGTTGGGAAGCTGTTGGTAGGGACTGTCCTCCAGCAGACTTGCAGTGAGCCTGGGAGGTGGGCAGCACGAACTCCCCACTCCCTGCAGCTCTTCCCCACATTTCTGCTCCACTGAAAGCTGTGCTGGAAGTGATGCCCCTTCCTTCAGATGTATAATTTACCACCTCTTCTTGTCGTGCCAGCCTCGTTTGTATTGATAAATGAATGTTCTCTACATACAGCCTGCAGATGATTCTGCTCCCCGAGTACAATGCTGCTAAATATACCTGTTGCTGATTAAGTATGTGTGAGTGTGGTTAATAAGCTGCACCTCTCACAGATTCCTTTGTTAGCTCGTAAAGGCTGCGTGTTCTGATTTATAATGCCAAAAGGGGTAAACTGACGTTAAAAGCATTAATTAGTCCTGGTTGGCTGCACAAAGAATGGAGTTGGTGTGAGCCAGCTTTTGATTCAGCCCATTGTGGGCCTTTTTCGGTTTTGCCTCAGCTTGTTACAGAGTTGTATCTGCCTTTTTCATACTAGATTGTATAATTAGAGTTTAGTGTGGAATACAGTGATTGTGCTTGAAGAGAGCATGAGCCCTGTGCAATTATAAGCAATGAAGTTGTGAAGCAGTTGGCTAGAACTTCACATATATTTTTAATAGAGAAATGTTCTTTTTAACCTATGGATATGATTACTTATGTAGTGTTGTTAGATTTCCAGTAACAACCCAGAGGATTTTTTGTGCCTTGGTGCAGTACACGTACCCTTGGTGCCGCTTGGAAATGATGTAGAATCATGCAATTGTGGAGTTGTTAAGGTTCAAAAAGACCAAGATTATCTAACTCAACCATCAACCCATCCCCATCATAATTACTGAAAAGAAAAAATACCTGTGAGCATATACCTAGTGCTCATCTGTTCTCCATGCAGAAGTTTGAAAATTAATTGAAATGCAAATAGCAGGCTGGGATTTAAGGCAGATCTAATAAACTTGACTGCACACCCTCAGCCCTCCCAAGAAAGGAGATAGGATTTTGATAACTGCCTCAGTTTGTTTGTGATATTATGATTTCCCTCTGTCTGTCCATATAACGTTGCCCTTATAAAATGGAAATGGGCCTCTGATGTCTGAGATTTTTGTGAAGGTGTGAGGCCAAGGAGCAGGACGGGACCTGGGATTTTTTGAATCATCTTTCCTCGTTTGGAGCTGCTTGAATCCATGTATGGCTCATCTTCCCTGCCTGTCATGAAAAAAAAAACTCCATTGCAAGGAGTTGTGATTATCATTCTGTCCACTAAAGGTTGGGGTGAGTGATAAACCTGTATTACTTGTTGCACAGCACACTAGGATCGTTTTCCATTTGTTTTTTTGGCAAGTTGTAATTGAAAAATGGGACGACTGAACAAAGAGTTGAATCTCTGAGCATTTTAAGGTCATATTTTGGGGATCCAGTTCTATGTTTCTGTGATTCTACTGCGTCGTGGCTTTCCAGATTCACTGTGGAGATAATATGACAAAAGGGATGTTGCCTGCTGAGTGTCATCCTCTTGCTCATTAACATCGTTGTTCCCCATTGCTTGGGCTTTTTCTTCCGCAGCGTAAACAGTTTCTAGTGGTTCCTTCCCCCTCTGCAATCAAATGATGACAAAGGAGGAAATCAGCAATAGCTGAAGGCTTATTGTTTATACGGCAGGCTGAGTTTTATACAAAGGACTGTTTCTTTTGCCTTCGCAGTTGGACATTAATACAAATTTGCCATCTCTGCAATATTTGCTTTTCTGAGAGTTTAAAGCATATGCTTTTGCTTCAGATACTGTGTTTGCTGATGGCTGTTCGTGTAAGGCAGAGCATGGGGGTTGGACTCGGTGATCTCTTGAGGTCCCTCCCAACCCCTATGATTCCTGTGATTCTATGTGATTTGCCATGGGGAGGTCTCCCCTTTCCTGGGAAGCTCGTAAGCTGGGGTGGACAATGTGGACTAGGAACTGGGCTCATCTATTTGTGTTCTGGGGGAAAGCCAAGTCTTTGGCAGTCAGAATCAAAAGTTAGACTTAAAGCACCCATTGGAATTTAGCCTTAGACTTCGTGAACATTTTCACCCTGCAAACTTTGGTAGCCTGATAAGGGAAGAGTGATCCTGAAGGTAAGTAAATTCTTGTAGGTGTCATTGAATTCTGAAATGGTTCAGGTAAGGGAAGAAGAGTTCTTGTATGTGGGCTGGTGATGGATAAGGTGGCAGAGTGAAATCACACACAAGATACCAGGAGTTCTACAGAGCTCTAAGAAATGCCTGACCATCATAGAAGCTTTCTGTTGAGTTTGTGCTTAACCAATGCAGTCAATATAAGAAAGAACTCCATGGGAAGCCAATGTTCAAGGAGCTCCCACTGTTCTCCTCTCTTTTTCCTCTCCTCTCTTTCTCCACTCCTCTTTCTCCTCTCTTTTTTCCTTCTCCTTCTTCTCCTTTGCCTTTGCCTTCGCCTTCCCCTCTCCCTTCCTCTTCTCCTCCCTCCCTCTCTTCTCTTCCTTACTGAACTGTGATATTTACAGCTTTTCATTTAGAGAAAAAGATAAGACTATTCTGAGTGATGAGGTCGAATTTTGAACATTAGGACCAGGGTAGTTACATGTTGCTTCAGAAGTGTTGCATCTCTTCAGAAGACCTGTATTTAGGTTCTTGGAGAGTATGTTTACTCTTTCCTTTTCTTTCAGAGCTGAAATTGAGACCCACTTCTTGTCAGGTTGGCCAGTTGTCTTCGGGTAAGGAGAGTGGAAGCAGAATTCCATCGTTGTGTTTAATGGGTTTAGCTGGCTTGGATTTGGGAGAGCTGGTGCAGGTAGAGGAAGCAGATTTGAGAGCTTGGAGACAGCCTAGAGAAAACTCTCTTTCTGCCCTACATTCAGAGTTGATTGGGACATTATAGGTCCTAATGTACCCCTGTGAGTCCAAGGGTGGCAACTAGCCCATGGCAGGGGTTGGAGCTGGATGGCTTTAAGATCTCTTCCCACCCAAGCTGTTCTGTGATGCTGTGATTCTTCCAAATTCAGAGCATCACTCTGACTCAATGACTCTTAGCTGAAGCAGCCCTTTGAAGCATATCTTTGAAGTTTCTGATAGACTGGGGATTCGATTAGGCTACTTTCACCCAGTGATCTCATAGCAGAGATTTTAATTAGAAGAATCTCATCAGCTGTTTCAGTTCCAGCAAGCATAAGCCATCCTTCCTTCAATTTTGAGGCTATTACTTGCTCAGATAGTGAGGAATTTCAGGGAGTGGGACTGTACAGAATCCTAATAAAAGCAGGTTCAAGTGATTATGGAATTAGTTCACATTCAGGAGAGGCCCTCCTTCCTGACAGGTCTCTTTCAAATCCATTCCATGCTTCTTCTAGAAAACTGTACTTAGGCTCGCTGCTTTCAAGTTGAGAATCATAAAGGTTGGAAAAGAGCTCACAGATCCCCAAGTCCAACCCCAACCCACCCCCACTGTGCCCACTGACTGTCTCTCAGTGCCACATCTCCACGGTTCAGAAACCCCTCCAGGGACTTCCTCACCTCCCTGGGCGGCCTGTGCCAGTTCTTTACCACAGTTTTTGAGGATATTTTTTTTTCCTGCTATCCAACCTGAACCTCCTCTGATGCAATTTGAGGCCATCACCTCTCCTCCTGTTGCTGTTACCTGGGAGAAGAGGGCCCCTAATGACGCCAGGTATCCAAAATATCAGCAACTTTTATTTTAATGTACTGGGAAGGAACGAGAAGGCATTTTTTAGTCCTGTCATTTTTGATCCTAACTCCCTGAGTTTTCAGCGTTCGCTTTTGATACTTCACTGGTGCTTGAGACACAGACATTATGGGGTCATCCGTGGTATCAGCAGAATTGCTCTGGCCAGCTTTTCGAGGCATGTCTATAGCATTAAGTCTCAAATTGAAAAGGTAATCCCCTCTGGAGTCTTGACCTCATCTCAGAATGACTCTCTTCTGCTCTTTGGAGCCTTTGGGTTCTATTCCACTGTTTTTTTTCCTCTTCATCAAGACAGCTTTCTTAATTGCTGTGACTGCTGGGCAGCAGTTTTACTCTCCTGCCTTACAGACCTCCTTTTCTTCACTTCCCTCATAATAAAGTGGTTTCTGGAGCGTTGCCAGGCATCCAGTCCAAAGTGTCTTCCAGCTTTACATCAAACAAGGGACGGTGCAGCCGGATTTCTGTCCTAATCCCTCTTCCCAAAGACAAAGAAGTCGGTGCTGTCTAGACATTGGTGTTTGGAAGGTTTCGTTTGCTTTATCACACAGCAGTGTAAGGCTGAGAGTTCCCTTTTCCTCCTTTTCATCCCACATAAAAGTCCCCATAGCCTCAAAATCTGCCATTGCTAGCTGTGGAAATCCTGCACGACAGCAGCACACAGTTTTGGGCTGTGCTGATGAAACAATGCACACTGAGTGTTGGCTGGTGGCCCTTGTGGCGTATGGGCTAAGCATTTGTCATTTAAAGTCTCCCTTTCATACCAAATGCTGAATTCAGCCACAAGCAATCACACATGTGCCAGCTGCTCCTAAAATTCTTTATTTTTGTGGCTTGCTTATTGCAGGGGTCCTCTTTTCAGGATACAATTGACGTTGTTCTGTTCGACACTGTACAGTGGAGGAGTGGGTCCATGTGTGGTACAGACTTTGAGTAGGAAAAGGGAAAGAGTTCTCTCGTTTCCTTCTTTGGAATTATCCTTCTACTGATACAGAAGGACTGATGTTGTGGCCTTTTTGGGTGGAAAGTTGGGCTAATGAGAACTCAGGATGATCTTGATTACCTTTGGATGGGGTTTACTTCTGTTTTGGGGAAGAGACACAAAAATATGGGAAAAAAATGAAGAAGAGTCAGGGTAGAGGAGCAAAAGTTGCCTTCAGGATGTTCTCACATGTTCTTTTTGCCTCGAGGAGATGGGTTCTTTATACACTTTTGTCTCCCAGTTTGTGTTGAAGTATGGAAAGAGCTGCTGGGTTCTCTTGCAGATGAGAAATGATTGTCCCCGTTCATTGGGTCCCTGGATGTGCTTGCCCTCCATCCTACACCAAGACCTCTGGCTGATGGGAGCCAGCAAGTATAGGCACGAGAATTAGGAGCTTGAAGGCTGCAGTTAGACAAAATTAACATGTAGATGGGGAAGTCACCATCCCTGGAGGTGTTCAGAAAATATGGGAGATGCGGCACTGAGGGATATGGTCAGTGGGCATGGTGGGTTGGAGTTGGGTTTGGGGATCTGTGAGGTCTTTTCCAACCTCAGTGATTCTATGATTCTATAGCTTTGTCAACGATACCTCTGTCCAGGTCTCTCTCCCTAAAAACATGGTTGATTTTATGAAAGGTGCCTCGGTCCGAGTGCTAGAGCAGTCATGGGCCAATTTGTTTCTTCTCACTTGTGCTTCCTAAAAGTGAAGCACCTGGTTTCTGGTCGAGGCTCCTCTCCTGTTGTATGTGGGATGCACAGATATCTGTAGCAAAGATCATCCTGTAGGCAGGAAGGTTGAAATGGGGGGAATTTGCCTCTCGAGTTTCTTACAGTTGATGAGGGGGAAAGTCTTGACCTCCAGTATTGCCTAGATATCAAAAATCTGAATATTACAGACGATGACCTGATAGTGTAGCCTACATTGGTGATGATGTTGTTATACACGTTTATTATATGATTCTTTATCTTAGATGTATCGTATTTTATGTGTTGATGGTTGAGCTAGATGATCTTAGTGGTCTTTTCCAACATTAATGTTCGTAGGATTCTTTGTGAGAGCCTCTACCAGCATCAAATGATGAACATAGGCATTGTGCATTGGCTGCCAACCCACTTTCAGTGGCTGTTGTCCTGTTTATCTTCCCTGAAAGGCAGCACCGAGGGGAATTTCATCTTACTGAAGGAAGGAGAGTTTGTCATGAAAGTAACTTCACCAATGCATGGTCCTTTAAAAGCTGCACAAGACAGATCTTTTGCCATTGTGCAAGCTGGAGACTCGCTCTGGCAGGGTCACCAACCAGCAGAGCAGGCTGCCCAGAGCCACATCCAGCCTTGCCCTGAGTGCCTCCAGGGATGGGGCACCCACAGCCTCTCTGGACAACCTATTCCAGTGCGTCACCGCCCTCTGAGTGAAATACTTCCTTCTCACATCCAACCTCAATCTCCCCTGTCTTAGTTTAAAACCATTCCCCCTTGTCCTATCACTATCAACCCACATAAACAAATGAATACTAATTGCAGCAATGAGAGCTCACGGAGCTGGGCTCTGCTTTCAGCCCTCTGATCTTCAGAAGTGCTCTTCATATTTCAGAAGGTGGTTCTACATTGCTTATGGACAGATTGGCTTTGGAAGGTATTTCTGCAGCAAAAATGCTTGGAAAATGCTTGAAAAATTCCCTGTTCATCACATGTTAACTGTCAAATTGTTATTGGATTGTTTCACACATGTTGCTTGTGTTTGGTTCTTAGGAAAAACGTCTTCTGAGAAAGAGTGGTAATGTGTTGGCAATGGTTGCCCAGGGAGTGCTGGGGTCACTGTTGCTGGAGGTGTTAAGAAACAGTGGGGATGAGGTATTGAGGAACACAGTCATGGTGGGAAGGGTTGGGGTTGTCCTTAGGGCATCTTGGAGGTCTTTTCTGACTGTTTTGATTCTGTGATCATTGTCAGTTCATTGAAGGGTTTGATGGCTTGATGTTCATTTGTGAACAGATGGGATGGTGTGTCTCCTTTGTTCCTTGGGGGCAAGTGGTTTTGGGTCGCTAAATATTTCGCATTTAATGCTCAAAGAAGGGTTTCCAGATTCGTCGATTCATTGATTTATGAAGGACTGTAGGAAGAAAATTTGAGCTGAGCTCCATCAGGATGGGTGGAAGAGCTTTCAGTCAGCACTCAGAGCACTCTTCCAGGCCGTGGTGATGCGGTGACACAACGTGCTCCGACTGCAGATGAGTTCTGTGGCAGTGCTCACTTCCACGTGTGGTGGGCAATGAGAACTAATTAACGAGCACATCAATGTGTTGGGTTTATCCCCGTGGATTATGGTGTGGGTGTAGGTGCTCAAAACTGCTTGCCTACGGATTTCACTGTCTTCTGTGCTTTTAAAATTCATTTTCCCGAGCGCTATTTTATGCTGAAAGTGCATCAGCAAAATATGAGCGTAAAGAGAATATTTTCTGCGTGAGAAGGAATATGTATTTGGTTCTTCCTTTTTCTTTTTTTCTCAGGAATACACTTCACTTTAAGGGAAGAGAATCATTTCGCTCCCTTAAAATGTTGGGGGAAAAAATAAGCAGGTGTTCCTTTGGAAGCCAGATACGTTGCTGAGCCATCAGTTCTCGTCATCTTTGTCATCTTGCGTCCACCTCTCTCTTTTTGTGAAATAGATGTGGTTTTCAAAAGACAACCCCACATGACATTTGGGATGGTGTGCCATGGCTGAAGGATACGTCTCTGCCGTAGGATGGGCATGGATGGGTTGGGTGGCTCTCAGCTGCTGCAGGATGATAAATGTACATCAGCAGAATTAAAACGTAGAGGTGTTTGTACAGGGAAAGATAGAATCATAGAATCACTCAGGTTGGAAAAGACCTCAAAGATCATCCAGTCCAACCACGACCCAACCGTACTGCCCTCACTCCCACAGCCCTCTGCTAAACCATGGCCCTGAGCACCACATCCAAATGGGTTTAAACACACCCAGGGATGGTGACTGCACCACCTCCCTGCAGAGCCCATCCCAGTGCTTAACAACCCTTTCTGTACAGAAGTGGTTCCTGATCTCCAACCTAAACTTACCCTGGTGCAATTTGAGGCCACCTCCCCTCGTCCTGTCACTGTCACCAGTGAGCAGAGCCCAACCCCGCTCTCACTGTGAGCACCTTTCAGATATTGGAAGAGAGCAGTGAGGTCTCCCCTCAGCCTCCTCTTCCCCACACCAACCAGCCCCAGTTCCTTCAGTCTCTCCTCGTAGGGCACACTCTCCAAGCCCTTCACAGCCTCGCTGCCCTTCTTTGGAGCTGCTGCAGCACCTCCATGTCCTTTGTGTGCTGAGGTGCCCAACACTGAGCACAGCACTCGAGGTGAAGATGTGGTAATGCTGCTTGTTGGGGTTGTTGTTTGTGGCTGTATGGTTCTGGGGCAGTGTCAATCCCATGCTGAAGAGTGCAACCTTCAAAGAATGCTCAGGAAACTCCATTTGGAGCAACGTGAGGATAACCCACATCTGGGAGATCCTTTCCATATGGTTTACTTTTTTCACCTTTAAAATGCCTATCAACATTGCCCATGGCGTGGACGTGGAACTGGTTGATCCTCAAGGTCCCATCCAACCCAACCCTTCTAAGATCTATGGTTCTGTATGCATGTGAATTCATTTTGTACCCCAACTCTCTTTGAGTCTCACAGAGCTTTTCCTGCAGTGCTTAGCAATGAGTTTGTCAGTCCTGGAGCAAATTACAGTCAGATTTTAATTTGCTCTCTTATCCCTCATTGTTGCAACGTAAGGTGAGGTAAATAGTGGCATTTAACTTCATGTCTTGATCCCCATTTCTCAATCGCTTTCATACACGGTGTGTTTCTTCCCTAGTTAAACTCATGCAAAACCCTGTTCTTTTCCCAGTGAATGATCTGTCCCATCAGCAATCTGAAGTGGGAAAGGAGAGGAAGAAGGGGAGGACGGAAAGGGGTAACTGTGAATTCACTGGGGTCAGATGGTGTGCAGCCTTACTGGTTGGTGACTTTTGGCTTCCTTGTGTTTCCCTTCACGTCCTTCAACCAGTTCTTCTCAGTGTTGCTTCATATGTTCTTTTTTTTTTTTTTTTTTTGATAAAACTCTGTGAAATGAATAAAAAAGAGCCTTTCACGTTCTTCACTCTTCCAGTTGTCATGTCATGCATGCAATCCTGCAGGTCCTGGCAGAACAGCTTGGAGCTCTGTGCTGTTACCCTTTGGGCAGCCTGAAAATCCAGTGTTTAATGCTGGGCTGTCCCCTGCAGCTTATCTCATCCATGAGCATCCCTTTTTCTTGTATCACTAACTTTAGTTCGTAGTGGCATATGGAACTTTTGTTAGTTGCTTTTTGAGGTCGTCCCCTACCTCCAATTTTGGGTTCTTTGGTCTTTGCTCTGTAGCCATAGGAGAGGGATTTGGTCTGAGCTCTCCTGCTCCCCGTGCTGTGTCTGTCTGTTGGAGTGTCTCAGGGCTGCAGGTCATTGCAGCCAGTTTGCTTCATGTGAAGTAAGACATTGGGTAATTCCATGCTAATCCTTAATACGCTTATTAAAGATAAATATGAATCTTCTGCTGTTATGTAATGGGTGATGTGAACACGATGGAGTATTTTTGTAAACAAACTCTTCCATGTTCTTCCTGAATTACTTAATGAACAACCTTCGGGTTTACTGACAAACTCCAGTGTGTATTTACTTTATCACCCATGGTGTATTTCTGCAGGAAACAGAGAAATACCACTTTTCAGGTGATGCCTAACCTTCCTGTACCTGAAAAATAATAGATGTGGAGTAGGTTTCTGGATTGTTGGCAGTGTTTGTGGGTGATAGGACAGGAGGTGATGGCCTCAAATTGCACCAGGGGAGAGTCAGGTTGGGTGTTAGGGAAAATTTCTTCTTCAGAGAGTGGTGATGCACTGGCACAGGATGCCCAGGGAGTGGGGGTTCACCATCCCTGGGGGTGTTCCAGAACTGTGTGGATGTGGCACTGAGGGACACAGGCAGTGGGCACGGTGGGGTGGGTTAGATTGGGGATCTTGGTGGGCTCTTCCAACCTTCATTATTCTGTGATCATCTCAGTTAGATCCAGAGACAGAATCTTTCATCTTCCAGTTTCTCAGCTTTTGCCTGAAGACTCTCAAATACTGTAGTCACTATTTCAAAATCCTCCTGTAAACAAATGCATCAAATTTCCATGGCACGCAAATGAAAACTTGGGCTTTCGTGGCGGTGTGCCTGTCAGTACGGAGCAGCCATAGCCATTATTTTTCCAACCCAGAATTGATTCATAGAATGTATAATTCTTACTCTTTTGGCTGTTTTGGGGCCTTAGATGAAAATAGCCTCTTTCATGAAAGCCTGTTCCAAGAAAAGCTGCTTAAGTTGTGAGAATTTGCTTCTCTGAACTCTGCTGTGATGGTTGATGCTGTTCATCTTCCCCCATGTAAACCCAATTGGATATTGAGAAGAAGAGGTTTTGTCAGACCTTCTGGTGGTTTGGGTTGGAAGGGACCCTTCAGGATCGTCTATTTCCAGCCCCGGTGAGAATCAGAATTGCTCAGGTTGGAAAAGACCTTCAAGATCATCAAGTCCAACCTCAAGATCATCAAGTCCAACTTTAAAGATTGTCAAGTCCAACCTCAAGAGAGATGGAACCTTTTTTTTCCTACTCATCCGGAAACACATGGAAACAAGAAGTTCCACTTACTATTCTTGTTGATGACTGTTGTAGTATAAGGAGAGAATTTCCACTTATATCGTCCTGTTATCTTGCTGGGAGCAGGTTTCCAGTCACTGCTTTTGGCCAGAGAGAGGAAGTGATTATAGAAGAGTGGGGGAAGCTGGGGAATAAAAAGGAAAATATTAAGTAACTCAAACCACTGAAGTGCAAACTGCCTTGTGCTGAAAGTTCCTTATTCTTCGGGTGATGGAAAGAAGCAAAGAAAACACACCACTGAGTATGTTGTTCTTCACTGTTGTTCATAGAAGTGTTGGGGAGCCAGGTCTTTTGGTCACACTGGTTATGCAAAGAAATAATGTTGGTGCTGACTGTGAGATGTACAGAAAACCAGAAATGTACCTGACCATCTTGTTTTTGAATTTGGAAAAGATTCCATAATTTGGGTAGTCTGTAACTCTGAGCCTTTCTTGTTTTTTAAAGTAGGATGAATTTGCAAAGTATGTAGTTCATCCTTCATTTTCATAGAATCATAGCAAAGTAGAATGGCTCGGGTTGGAAGAGACCCCAAGGGTCTCCAGATCTGGTACCAGACCAGGTTGCCCATGGCCCCAACCATCCTGCTCTTGAACATCTCCAGGGATGGAGCATCCACAACCAATCTGGGCAGCCTGTGCCAGCACCTCATCACCCTCTCTGTAATTAACTTCCCCTGACATCCCAAGTGGGAATTTTCCCTTTAATATCATGTTTTCTTAAGCCCCGGCAAGAGATGGGCCATTGGCTGATGTATTTCATGACTCAAAGCTCCCAGTGCAAATGGAATATGAGAAGGATCATGTTTTCAAAATGATCTTGGTGTGGTTCAGGCACTGTAAGGTGTCACCGTCCCTGGGGGTGTTCCAGAATCGTGGGGATGTGGCACTGAGGAACATGGTCAGTGGGGTGGGGGTGGATTGGTGATTGGATTTAGTGATCTTTGAAGTCTTTTCCAGCTTAGAATGACTCTGTGATTAATTTTGTTGTTGTAGTTAAATTCAGGTGAAAAGAACCATGGAATGATGGAATCATAGAATGCTTTGGGTTGGAAGGGACCTCAAGGACCATCCAGTTCCAACTGCCCTGCTGCAGGAAGAGTTGCCAACCACTACATCAAGTTCTAGATCAGATTCCCCAGGGCCCCATCCAACTGGGCCTTGAACACCTCCAGCGGTGTGGCATTCACAACCTCTCAGGGCAAGTAATGCAGATTTCTCCTAATTGTGCATTAAAACAAGTGGCCAGAACTTGTCAGAGGCAGTCTCTGGGGCAGCATCACCAAGCTCAGTGCTCAGTATGACAGGCTGCATTCGCCAATTAGTGTTAAAACATTAATTTGCGTGGCATGCACTGACTGTCTTTCCGCAAAACTGAATTGCTCCGGCCTCCAGCTGGGCTGAGCTATTGTTAAAAGCGAATCAGAGAAGTAGGAACCAGGCTTCCTGAAGGGTGTTTGCAGACTCTCCAGTGAATTGCCAATAGCAGCCTTGGGTTGGAAATTACTCATGGGCTTGCAGTGCTGATATGCAGACGGGTAAATCAGAAAGAGGAATTTCGGCAGTATTGCCTATTTCTTGGGTAGTTTTTGTGGTGGTTTAGAAGTGAGATGTTTCCTTGCCAGCAGGACAGAAAACGTTGGCCATTTATTTTACCCAAAGTTCTGTGTAATGGCTTTGGAGTATTTGAGGTTGGATCGCTCTAGGACTACAGCATCTCCCCCCAAACCCTCTGTGCCATGTGGGGCTGTGGGATCATGGCGAAGCCACACAGAGCCGATGTCCCTGGGAAGCACAAGGGAATGCTGTGATGCTGGAGGTGGTGTCGGGGATGCGATGTGGAAATGTTAAGTTCACGGTGATCACTCACAGCAAATTCCAGTAAAGTGCTGGCAGCTCCACGTCCCTTCTCAGATTACAGCAGGTTTCTGAAGCTGGGAGGAGGAGAGTTACGCTTTTAGACAAAATGTCTTGTTATATTAGCTTTACTGTGCATGTTAAGATCTTGGAATCCTGGAATATCCCAGGTTGGAAGGGAGCCACAAGGATCAGCCCAGCTGCTTGCAGGTTGTGGAATCATTAAGGTTGGAAAAGACCTCTAAGATCATCTAACCCAACCACCAACCACCCCCACTGTGCCCTCTCACTGTGTTCCTCATCTATGGTGACTCAAACACGTGGAGCCCAGAGCCCAAACCCCCCACGTCCCAAATATATGCACATAGAGCAGCCCTGTCTGCAGTCATGAGACTTCTTTATGGATGAAAAGCTCCTGAACAACTCTACAAAGAGCAGAGAGAACCTCAGTCCTCCTCAAACAACAGCACTGATGAAAGCAGGACGCATGGCCAGGCTGTTGGAAGCTGATCATGTATGGAGGGCTCTATAATGTCGCCAAAAAGTGCTGCTGTGCAGTTGCGTGGAAGTGGATGGATGAAATCACAGAATCGTGGAATATCCCAGGCTGGGAGAGTCCCATAAGGATCATCAGGTCCAAATCCTGGCTCCACGCAAGGATGCTGGATGCTGCCTGTTTGCAAAAGGTGAGAGCAGCACTACAAAAGGACTCGGACACCAAAAGTGGAGTTCCTCATATGTGGTCACCAAACCCAACCCCTGTCCCCACACAGCACCCCATATCCCAAACCCTATGGCCAAGAGTGGTGTCCCTGAGCCGTGCCTTTGGGACAGAACCTTCTCCTGATATCCAGTCCGATTTTCTTCTTGTTTTTTCTACTCTCAGTCTTGGAGAACTGAGGTTCCTACGAAGAGAATAAGAATGAAGTGCATATGCTCAGACATCAGTGATGCTGAAACTCCGACCATGGGCAACCTAACACAACTTTGAAGTAGGAGATAAACCACTGCCCGAGGTCCCTTCCAGCCTGAATTGTTCTGTGATTTTTGTTCCAGACAGAACTATTCACTGAGTTCTTGGAGTTTGCATCTCTGCACGCAGCAGAGTTGGGAGCGTGGATTTACCGCAGGAATTTACCCACTGAGGGTATCTGTGTCAGACAAATGGGAGCTTTGGCTCCTGGGTTGCAGAATGGACTCCTGCAAGGAATCAGAGCTGAACCTGTGAGGATTTTCTACGAGCATGTAGCAACAGGCCAAAGGGAAATGGTTTTCAACTGGAAGAGGGCAGATTGAGAGTAGAGACTGGGAAGAAATTCTTTACTGTGAAGATGGTGAGACACTGGCACAGGTTGCCCAGCCGGGTTGTGGATTCCTCCTCCCTGGAAGCACTGAGGCCAGGCTGGATGGGGCTGTGAGCAAGCTGGGCTCCAGGGAGGTGTCCCTGCCTACAGCACGGGGTTGGGACCGGGTCATCTTCAAGGTCCCTTCCAACCCAAACCTTTCTGTCATTCTGTGATGCTGTCCCATCATTTTTCATGCTCATCCCACGCAGTGCTGCTGTTCTGCCGTACCCCGATGTTCCCATTGGTGGCTGCATTTTAGAAAAGCACTGTTTCCCTGCATGTTGGGGTTCTGAGTGAAAAAAAAGGAAGAAGCAGTGGACACAGTACGTAAGGTTTGCTAAACGTGCATCTTGTCTGCAGTGGTTAAATACCCTATCAGTGAGGAATGCTGTTAGTGCTGGAATGCAGTGGTGGTGGAATGGGAGAAGTGGGTTTGGCAGTTCTGCATCGTTTCAGCCCTTTATTGCAGGTCGTCTGAAAGCACTTAATCTGAAGCAATTTAGTTGTGATACGACCTGGCTAGGCTCAAAATGACACGTGGAAAGAAGCTGCCAAATAGAGCCATCTGTTTTCCTCTCCTCTAATTGCTCATTCAGCCCCAGCAGCTCCGCAGACCGAAGGACCTGCTTAGCTCCGAGTGCTGTAAATTAGGGCTCCTTGTCTGCAGCCTGAATGCAGAGCCTTAGAGGACCTTCCTTTAGTTTTAATACCTCCCTGCTTATCTGTCCATGCTGCTGTTCACCTCGCTGCTCCGCTCCACGGATGAGGCCGGTGAGTTTTATCACCTCTCCCCCTGGCTGAGAAGTGACCTTTAAATTGCTTTTTGGCCACTGCAAGCTTCCTCTGAATGAATGCTGCAAGGCCTCCGTTTGTGAGGCTTTCAACCTCCTCCTTAGGACGTGCTGCTGGAGCAGAGGCTGCTCCTCTGAGGGCAGGACCTCCCTGTGATGCTGAGCTTTGCAGTCGTGCTGAAGCTGGAGCCACCGCCTGTGTGAGCATCCCTCTGTAGCTGATGTGCTGCACAAAGAGGCTCTGCTGAGTCCAGGACCGTGCACATTTTCCTGGTGTGTAGGTCTGCACAACTCCCCCAGCCCAACCGTGTGCAGAGACATTTAACGCAGTGCTTGGACCTGCATTCGTGTGGCTTTGTGGAATGGTTTGAGCACGGAGCAGCTTCGTGTCCATCTGCAGCTCTGCGTCCCTTTGCTGATGCTCCTTCCTCTGAGCAAGGCCACAGCAGCTCCCACAGAGCCCTCTGCAAGCTGTAAGCAATCGAAGCTGTCAGCAGACTCTGCTGTCGCTGCAAACAAGGAGAGCAGTTAAACTACCCAGTATTTTCTGTTGATTTGCTTCGAAGCAAGGGTTCCGTACAGGGTGCAGCAGGTAGCTCTGGGAGTCCACGTGATGCTGATGAGAACCCTTCTGCTTTTTTGGACACAAATTATCCCCAGGCCCAATGCTCCTCGCTGTGCAATGGTTACTTTGTCTTCCCCTTCCGCTTTCCTTCCCCCCTCATTCCCTCTTTCCTTCCCCCTTCCTTCCCCCTTCCCTTCCCTTTTGCAGATGCTGACAGCTGCGTACACCCTGTCTTTGTGGAGTCATAGAATCTCAGACTTACAGGATCATTGACATGCAGAGTCCTGGAGTGGTTGGGTTGGGTTGGAAGGGGCCTGAAATCCCATCCACTCCCAACTCCCTTCCATGGGCTGGTTGCCGACCACTGGCTCAGATTGCCCAGGGCTCCATCCAACCTGACCTTCGTGGGCACGAAGTTTCTAATGGAGCAAAAGTGGCTAAAGGGAGAAAATTTGTTTGGGGGATGGTGGGTAGTGTTGTGGCTGTTCTTAGCGAATGCCCTCTCATATTGTGTACGAAACTTGTGTTGTAAATGGCTCTAAAAACAGTCTTGCATGATGCAATCTGTTTGTGGAAATGGGTTGCTCTGTTGGCAGGAATCTACCCGTTCTTCTGGCTGTAGGTCTGGAACAGGTGCCCATCCTTGCCCTTAAGTGCTGTTCTCACAGGCATTGGGGTGCCCCAGTCTCCCTGAGACATCTGAAGGCCATGTATCCATAAAACCCTGGTCAGACAGGGAAGGTGAGCCTTCTTTCCTTTCTGTCTCTTTGCTCCAAGGGCGGGGGGATATGCTCTGCCAATGAAAAACCAAAGAAGTGCGGTGTCCTTTTTGTGCCTCATTTAGTAATCAGTGCAAATCTACAGTTGAGTGAAAACTTATTGCTCACGGCATCAGATCCACTTGAAATTTGCTCGTTGCGAAACTCTCCAAAGGCAGTTACTGAGCTTGGAAAATTACCGAAACCCGACGAATCGTAATGGTGTAGTTTATTTCTGGAGACAGCCTAAAAGCCACACTGGTTATGGGGTGTGATGTATTTCAGAGAAATAGCACTTCTTGTTGTCCTCCTACTGAATCCAAGCCTGTAATTGCCTGGGAGTGGTGAAATACCTGCACTTAGCGAGGTGCTGCTGGTCCTGCCAGCCAGGAGAGCTGGAGAAATGATCCTTTGTTCTGAAACCACGATCCATCATGATTCATGCTCAGCTCACTTGGTTCAGGGAGCAGCATGGGACCTGACAGCTCTGGCAGCGAGCGTGGGTGAGCTCAGAGGCAGGCCGCTGTGTTCCCTTGCAGGGAGGATCTCCCGTAGGCTTCCTTGCTGAACTCATTTAAGAGGTTCAGTAGGTTTTTAGAGGCTTGAAGGCCTCACTGAGCACATCTAGCATCGCTTTCCCTCAGCCGAGCTGTGGAGCGTAGTGTGGCTCCATCACACCTGTAGCTCTCGGGTAGTGCATGTGCTTCACAACCATCTCTACCCTTAATGTGTTGATTGTTTTCATGTTCAAAGGACCGTGGCATAAGGAAATGAGTCCCAGTTCCTAAACCATGTTGGTAAGCTTTTGATTAACCCAAATCCTCCAGGAGTTTTCACGGACTGATCTGCCAGGAGGTTGTGCAGATCCATGGGAAGGTCTTGTGAAGGTCCTTTCCAGCCTGAATTCTATGATTCTGTGCCACCCCTGGAGGCATTTCAGAGATCATTGAATCCCAGGCTGCTTTGGGTTGGAAAGGACCTTAAAGGCCACCCAACCTCATCCCTCCATGGGCAGGGACACCAGGTGCCCTGTCACCTCCAGGGTGGGCACCTACAGCTCTGGGCAGCAGTGCTGGTGCCTTGCCACCCTCTGGGTAAAAAATTTCCTCGTCACATCTGACCTAAATCTCCCCTCTCTCCTATCACTCTCTGCCCATGATGTGTGGACGTGGCACTGAAGGACGGCGGTGTAGTGATCGGGTTGGTGGTTGGGCTGGATGATCTTGAAGGTCATTCCAACCTATGCAATCAATGATTCTCAGCCTGTACCAGATTGTTTGTAGGACATGGGGCATGGACGAGCAGGTCACCTCAGGTTTGAGCAGCGGTGCAGAGTACAAGTATTCTTGTTGCTCCTTTTGCCAACAACCAGCAGTTCTCTCCCGTGTTCACTTTTCTGTCTCCCTCTCAACAGCAGACTTTCAAAACCAGGTGACAGTGATGAATGCAAAGCTCAGTGTGCTGAACACAGCCCAGGAGGAGATTGCAGGTCCAGGTCAGCAGATAACTGTGAGCTCTCGCTGCTGGAAAGAAGAAGGGCCTGGTGGCATGCAAAGATGTTTGCCCTCTGCCATGACTTCCCGTTCTCCTATGAAAATGATAGGAGATTTTACCTCTCTGCAGAGTGTAATCTTCAAAAAACGCCATTCCTCCTGTTCCGTATTACACTTTCAGCATTTTGTGCCAGCTGAAAATCCATTGAGGTGCAGGTGTGGAAAATGCCCTTCTCATGCCCCTAAAATACCTGTGGTTCTTCATAGAATCATTAAGGTTGGAAAAGACCTCTCAGATCCCCCAGGCCAACTCCAGCCCACCCCCACCGTGCCCACTGACCACGTCCCTCAGTGCCACATCCCCTTGGTGTTGGAACACCTGCAGGGACAGTGACCCCCCCCTAGTCCCTAGGCAGCTCGTGCCAGTGCATCACCACTCTCTTGAGAAGAAATTTGCAGTAATATCCACCCTGACCCTCCCTTTGTGCTCTCAGCACAATGTAATATTCATTTGGAAACTGATAGTGCTTCCTCTGCGTAGTGCTTCGACGCTCCGCGTGCGCTTTCAGCTGTCTGCCTGTGGCAAACAGGTTGCCTTGGGGTGCAATGCCACTCCTCAGAAGCTTTCTAATTACATTTATGTCACCTTCAGCCACGTTGGAAGGCAAAGTCTGATGGTGTTGTTTCTAAACTGGGCACTTTGCAATGTGATTGGAAGCTGCTCGTGCTCCTTTTGTAATCTGAGGGAGTCGTGCAGGATGCTGATGGGGGGACACTGAAAGGAATCTGGGGAGAAAAAGGAAAGAAAGAAGGAAAGAGGAAAGAAGGAAGGAAAGAAAGAAAGAAGGAAGGAAGGGAAGGAAGGGAGGAAGGGAGGGAAGAGAGGGAGGGAGGGAGGAAGGGAGGGAGGAAGGGAAGGAGGGAGGAAGGGAGGGAGGAAGGGAAGGAGGGAGGAAGGGAGGGAGGAAGGGAAGGAGGGAGGAAAGGAGGGAGGAAGGAAGAAGGGAGGAGGGAAGGAGGGAAGGACCTTAGAGAAGCATCTCACTGTGTAATGCCACTCTTTCTGAAGGGCGCGTTCCCAGGCTCTGCAAATTGCAGAGGTCATGCTTACTCTGTCTGTTTGCACTCCTCCTCTTTCCATCACGGACATTGTTCCCCGTGTTGCCTGGCAATTGGCCCGAGGATCTCCCAGGTCCTGCCCCCTGCTCTGCACCGTGGCTGCACTGAGCAGCTCACAGAATCATGGAATCATCGAGGTTGGAGAAGACCTCTGAGATCCCCAAGTCCAACCTCAGCCCATCCCCACCATGCCCTCTGACCATGTCCCTCTCCTTGTCCCAGAGAGAGTGTACACTTCTTACTTCGGGATTTTCCTGAAGTCCCAATATTTCCTGCACCACAGCTCCTTATTCACTCTCTGTTTGTCATCCTCACTGCTGGAAGCTGTTCAAACAGAATCCAGAAATGGGATTTTTTAAAAAAGGATAGCACACTCCACCCAGTATTTCATGAAACGCTGCGCTGGGACATCACACTCATTTTTTGGGCATGTAAAAACAAAGCTGTGAGTTCATTACAATCTGATTGTAGATTGAATCTTAAAGAAAGATAAAAAAAAAAATGTAGTCCTCTGCCAGACTATGTTTTCCATCCCAGGTGGCATCAATCTGGGCTCTGGGAGAGGAAAGCTGGGAGAAGGGAAATGTCCTGAGTAGGTGGAGTGCACCTGTTGGATGATTGATGGGGTTAATTTAAGGCATGGATTGAATTGTTGTGAAGAATGATGGCACAAAGGCTGTTATGTCAGCGTGGAAATAAACGTGTCAGAAACTGCTTATGTTTCCCACCTCCCCTCCCCCCAGAGAAAATCCGTACATAACGGGTATGAATTTGGGTTTGTGTAGGGTCTGTGCAGAGCAGGCACTCAGAGCCTTTGCTGTGAGCAGTGTTCAGGTGAGGCTATGGGGAAGATGTGGGATAACCTGTGGATTATTCTTTTAAAACCAAATTCTCTGACTCAGTTAAATGACAAAACGGATCTCTTGTGGTAGGGATTAACGTGAGAAGGACGGATTTGTGGATTCAAACAGCAGTATCGTTGCTGCATGTTGCGCAGTATCCATTAAGGAGTGAACACCTCGACTTCTTTGCTATTACATCAGTCCCTCACATCACTGTTGGCACTTCACTCTGAGGCTGAGCACTCTGTCCTGTTGGGTTTGTGAGGGCATCTCTGGTCCTTTGTTAAATTGAGCGAGGTTTTGATCTTTTTTTTCCCCTACTCACAGATCCTGGAGCCATGGTAAACTCAACTCCCCCACATATGGGGAAGAAATCCATCTGAGGTGCATAGAAATGTTCTCATTTGAAGAGAAATATTTGCTGGGCTGCTTTGGGATGGCAGCCAGCAAGTTTTCTTTCTAACATCTTTTGGGAGACCATAGAGGATGATGTGGTTATTTTTTAATGTGAGGATGTGCTGATATTTGAAGAAAAGCTGAATGGCTGCTCTGCTGTTTGTTCACGCGGTGCCATTCAGCCCCAAACCTGCTCTGTGCCCCCCAGAAAGCAGTCAGGCCACTCTGAACTGCGAGTTTTTCTTTTCAACTGAGTGTGCTGATACCAACTGCCAGCTGTGAGCTCCTTCAGACTTCATTGAAGCCCTCCCAGACTCTTTTATTTTGGGAAGGAAAATCCGGAAACCGTTGAGGAGCGTTCGTTGTTGACTTGCTGTGTCCTTTCATCCCTCCCATTGTGTCTGCTGGGAGCGTTCCCGGGAGCCTGAAGGGCTGTTTGGGTGAATGGATAGACTGCAGGCTGAAAAGATCCTGGAGTTTTACAATGATTATTAAACAAAAATGTGAATTCTGCATATTGTGTTGTAGAAGCATGTCGTAGACTCAGGGAGCTTGGTCTTCTATAGGGCGTACCCCTAACCCTGGTAACTCTCACACTGGGCATTGAACGCGTGTTTGCGTACAGCTTTGTGAGTGTATAGAGACTTCATTTAATGTTTTCGAGATAACACTCATCTGATGTAAAGTTTCCTTATCTTTAGCTGGTTCTGTGCTCTTGCACCAGGTGCTTTGGCAGCACCTCCCCGTGGATGCATGGCTGATGGGTTGACAGTTGGACTTGGAATCAGAATTGCTCAGATTGGAAAAGACCTTTGAGAACATCAACTCCAACTGCAACCAACTTGATGGACTTAGAGGTCTTTTCCAACCTTAATGACTCTATGGTAGAGCTGTAGGCTTGCTTAGAGCTGCCAAAGAAACCCCAAGCTGTAAGCATGTCACCAATAGATATTTAGGTTTTTACTACAGCACTGATCCCCTTATGCTCATCAGCCAAAGCCTTCTGAGGGTGAGGGGAGCTGGAAGTGGTTAAATAAGCATTTAGCATTTAAATAAACCAGTTTACATCTTATTTCCAATTTGAATTACCTGTGTGTTGATGGCTTGTAATAAGAACTGCGTCACATCCCTGGTCTAGAGGGAGGTGTCATAGATTCATAGATTCATAGATACATTAGGTTGGAAAGGACCTACAAGATCATCTAGTCCAACCATCCTCCTACCACCATCCCTACCCACTAAGCTACTAAATCAAATCCCTTAGCACTTCAGTGTCCTTGCCTATAGCAGGGGTTGGGACTAGATGACCTTAAAGGTTCCTTCCAATCCAAACCATTCTATGATTCTTCTTTTCTTATTTTGGATCAGTTGACCTGTAGGCAGTACTACACCTGCCTATGTTGTACCAGTGAATGTTGTAAATAACCAGTTTTCTTCACTTGAGCCCTTGTACATGAAAAAAAAAACAAACACAAATGGGGTTCTGCTTATTTTTTTCACATGGAACCTCTGTGGCAGAACATGTTGGCCAGGTGCTGCTGGTATTTCGGTGTGGGCCAGAAAAGAAAGGACTGGGGACATGGGAGAAGACCTGGAAGGGCATGGAGGAACCTTTGTGGCTGAAGCCATAACTCACAGGGTGGAAATTTGCAGGATTTGAGTGCTGAGGCAGTGAAGCTGGGAGGGTTCTGTTATGTGTATCATTAAGAGGCCCTCACAGTTGTGGTCTGCTTTAATTCCTGGAGTACTGTATTTCTGGTGCGCCAACTTTGTCCTCCATTCAGGCACGAATTCAGATCGTTATCCCGTTGCAGTGCGTGGGAAGATGTTTTCAGTGCTCAGGATACGACTGGAAAGTGGTTCTCCCACATTGAGGAGAGTAATTGCAAAAATGGAAGGGAAGCAATTAGCGGTGGCGGTTGGAAATGCTGGAGCAAAACATAAATTGAAACGTGTCTTGGAGGATAATGTGACTTTTTCTGGTATTGGATTTTATTTTATTTTATTTTCAGCAGGGTGGGTCTGAAATTGGTTCACGGTTGGACCTTGTGGAAGGGAAAACACGGTGTTGTAGGCTGGGATGGAACCAAGAGGTGGTTCATCTGCTGTGATTCAGATGTGCCGCCCGCGAGCGATCACTGTGCTCAGCTCTACAGATGGGAGTGGGCTCTGTCCAACCTGGTCCTTCTCTACCTAACCCCAATGTGTTTTATGCTTTGAGATGGGGGTCTGCATCTCCACGGGTGCCCAGGTACTTGAGTCTTCTGCGTTAAAATCAGTACACGGGTGGCAGTATGGCTTCAGCTCCAGAGCTCTCTTGCTATGCCTTACCATGTGCATGTCACCCACTGCTCTCCTTCGAGCTTCTCAGCTGCTGCAGAGAGAAGCTGTAGGGGTGACAGATTGCTTAATACTTAAAAAAAAAGCTCAGAAGAAGTGGAACTTGTTTTTATTAATGCATCAATTGTATTTTTGAGCCCCACTGTCCCCCAGGGCTTCTGATGTCCTGCCAGGTACCAGGGAGACTTCCAACCTGAGCCAGTAGGAAAGCTCTCTGGAAAGCAAATGGTATCTTTGATATCTGCTTAATGTCTGTATTAATGATAAATACAGAAGGGTCGAGGGCACCTTCAGCAGTTTGCTGATGACACCGAGTTGAGTGTAGTTGATATGAAGGAGGGAGGGACTCCATCCAGGGGGACCTGGACACACTCAAAAAGTGAGCACATGAGAACCTGGTGAGGTTCTACAAGGTCAAGTGCCCATCCAGGGCAGTGCTGAGGCCACGGATAGGGCTGTGGGCACTGGGCGATGGGGGCTGTCCCTGACATGGAGGGGGTGGGGCTAGAGGGCTTCAAAGGCCTTTCTGACACCTTCCAAGGTGTCAGGCACTTGTCAGTGGGCATGGTGGGGTGGGCTGGGGTTGGACTTGGGAATCTGAGAGGTCTTTTCCAACCTTCACGGTTCTGTGGTCCGTGGGTCACCCAGTCCCATACTGCAGCACCCTCCCCATGGCTTTCCCGATGGCCAACTCAAGCCTCCTAACCCATAGTTTGTGCAGGGGGAGAATCAGAGAGGCTTCCAACTGTGTATCCTGGGACATCTTCTTAGCAGAGCACACCGAAGTCATGTTGTTCAGATGAAAGAATTGAGATAATCACCAGAGGAGGACGTGTCTCAGTTGGAGGGCAGGACAGGAACGCTACATGCATCAGTACAGTGGGGTTTGCTTCAAAAGGGAAAGTCAGCAAGGTCTCATGTTGAAGGAATCAACAGGAATATATCAGTGGGTGCCTTTGAGAACTACTGGGAGTTGGTGTTTGACACACAGGGGCAGATACGTTAGATATCTTTAAAAATGCTTTTGTTTATTGGTTACCTGCTGGGGAAACCCATCTGTCTTGTAGATGTAAAGCAAAGAATTTGTAATGCTGGTTCATCTGCATGCTGACATTTTGCTCACTGGATGCCAATTAATATGGCATCACTTTGTATTAAAATCTTTTTTTATTTTTATTTTTCCTAGTTGCTGAAGTTCTGTTGTAGGGAATCAGTTTCACATTTGAAAGGCAAAGGGTGTTAGTAGAAGCTCTGACCCAGGACAGGGGTTTCTTTTATTGTATTTTTTTACCGTATTTAATGTAATTGAATGATGAAGTTATTTAGATCCTCTGGTTTTTAAGATGATCATCAACTTCAGCAGTGGAAAGGTGAAGATTTTTTGTGCCTCAGCACTTATTTTTGGGGCAACCTGAGGTTGGGAATGTCAAGCTGCTTTGTGCTTACAAATGAGCCATTAAATTTTTCATGTCATGAAGATGTGCTCATTCCCGTTTCGTATTCTACAAAAACCTTTGTTCCACAAAACAGCTCTGAGACAGAGCTGAGAACAAGCCCAAAATCAGCTGAAGAACTAATGAATCTCAAATCTGAAGTTGTCTCATGTGGAAACACGCTGGAATAACCTTTTCTCTGTATGGAAGAAGAGCTTTGTGCCCAGTTCTTGTTGCTGGCTACCACTTCTTGGACATTTTGTAAATAGTGAAGTCAACGTGGACCAGATGTTCAAATGAAAGGATGAATTGGTGGGATGCTTTGAGGGTGAGGAGGACAGTGCTGCTCATGCTGCATGCATTCCATGGAGACCTCATTGTGGCCTTCCAGGACTTGAAGAGAGTGTAGCAACAGGAGGGGGAACAACTGTTCACATGGATTGATAGCGATAGGACGAGGGGGAACGGTTTGAAACTAAGACAGGGGAGGTTGAGGTTGGATGTGAGGAGGCAGTTTTTCACTCAGAGGGCGGTGATGCACTAGAACAGGTTGCCCAGAGAGGCTGTGGATGCCCCATCCCTGCAGGCACTCAGGGCAAGGCTGGATGTGGCTCTGGGCAGCCTGCTCTGCTGGTTGGTGACCCTGCCCATGGCATGAGGTTGAAACTCGATTATCTTTGAGGTCCTTTTCAACCCAGGCTGTTCTATGATTCTATGATTCATGGTGCAGCATCTTGCAGACAGCGGTGCTGGACAGGTTGGGATGGAGCTCTCAGTCATCCCGGTACAGCAAGGCTGGAGCAGAGCTGAGAAACTCTTTGACCATTGTTTTGGTATAAAAAAATGAATGTGGAATGTTGTCCTATGTAGTACAAATGTCATAAATCATAGAGTCACAGAGTCACCAAGGTTGGAAAAGACCTACAAGATCATCCAGTCCAACCATCCACCATCACCAATAGCTCTCACTAAACCATGTCCCTCAGTACAACAGCTAAACACTCCTTGAACACCTCCAGGGTTGGTGACTCAAGGTCAAGGTACAGTTGAGGTGTAGTTAAAGAAATAAAAGTAGACATTGCGTTGTACAACCAAATCTTCATGTTAATAATTCATAGTTAAATGAAGTGTTGACCTTTTTCTGAAGCCTGGCCTTCCTTTGGTCAGTCTGTCTAAATTTTTTTTCTTTTAATTATGCTTCATACAGTTAATAAAAGATGAAGCCAAACAGTGTCAATTTTGACCAGATTGCTCTCTAAGATCTGTGAGAGGTTAAATATTTTGCTCTACTTGAGATGTGTTCAGTCTGCTTTCCCCAGAGAAGCCTACTTTCCGCAGAGCTGTGAGCCCCCAATCCCTGGAGGTGCCCAAGGCCATGGATGGAGCTTTAAGGACCCTTCCAACCCAACCATGTTGTGATTCCGTCACATTTTTTGTTGTTGTGAAGGCAGGAGGTGTTGGTTGTAAAAACGAAGTGGTGTGGAAAGCTCGGACGTTGCCCTGTAGCTCGTGTGCATTACCCTTTGGGACACAGATAGGAAGTTAATTGAATTGCTGTTTAGCAGATCCCAAGTGAGGGTCAAACTTCAAATGGCTTGACTGAAAAATTGTCTGAAACTTATTGGTATGAGAATGTAATGTAAGGTCAGGAGAGCTTCTGGTGCTCAAGGAGGTTTGGGCTGAATTCAATTAGCATGCGACTTGTATAAAACAAATTGTGAACATTGATGTGCAGATCAAGCGAGATATATCTCTTCTGGGTTTGTCTTTGTTCACAGCCTCTGATGTTTGGTTCTGTGTTGGCTGACGAGAAATAAATAACTTTTGGTTAATACATGGAGAAAATGACAAAAGGAAAACAGAAGAGCTAAAAGCACTTACGGTCTGATTTCAAAAAGGACTCCGGAATTTTAAGGCTGGAGAAGACCTCTTGGACCCCAACCCACTCCCACCATGCCCACTGACCGTGTCCCAGTGGCAGACTGTGACACAAGGGCTGACGTGCAGTGTGCCTCAACCACAGCAGCTCACCTTCACGTTGTTTACTCTTTTCATTGCAGTTGTGTCTAAATTTATGATTCAATCTACGATTCAATTTCCTGAGAACGTGAAAGATGCGCCTGTCACAGTCAGTCTCCCTCTTTTAAGAATACTGTAAAATATATTTATTTCTAAGTAACGCTGTGTTTA
Organism: Oreortyx pictus; assembly: GCA_036925125.1. Lineage (NCBI taxonomy): Eukaryota > Metazoa > Chordata > Aves > Galliformes > Odontophoridae > Oreortyx > Oreortyx pictus. The sequence goes on along the minus strand of JAUPFR010000001.1, from coordinate 1,273,084 downwards.
TAAAATCTTTGTCACTTAGTCTGCAAAGAACATGAAAAATAACTTCATCACCTTCCCGAAGCTTGTGCTCTGCAGTTGTACTTTCCTTTTAGATTTTATTCCACCTCCTTCAGCGTTGTCTCTCTTTTCGTCTGATTCCAAGGCAGTGGTGGGGTCACCATCCCTGGAGGGATCCATCCTTCTGGAGGTGCTCCAGAACCATGATGACATGGAACTGAGGACATGGTCAGTAGTGTTGGGTTGAGGTTAGACTTGGGGATCTTGGAGGTCTTCATCCTCAGTGATTCAGTGATTTTATGCGTGGCAGAAGTGGGAAGTGCCTTCAGGTCTGTGTATTGGGGTGGGAGATGCCACTTCAGCCAATGCGCGCATGGAATTATTTGCATTAAAATTTGTTTATGTGTGAAATTTTTGATGGCCGTCAGTGTTGGAAGGTTCAAGACTCAGAGTGCTTTGAGAGGCAACAGAGGTGGTCCCTCACAGAGCTTTTCCAAAGGCACAAAGCAAACCAACATCAGGAAACCAGTGGTGCCTAGGAAGCATAAAATAGATGGAAATATCACCAGGCATTGCATCCAGAAAGTATCCCAAGATGTTTTGCTCACAGCCCATTCCCATGGCATTGCAGTGGGGTCTCAACAGCTTCCAGGCACCGGAGCATCACTGTCATGGGGATTACAGAGCCCTGGGAGCTCCATGCAGCACAGCCATACTTGCAGTTGTCTGATTCTGATTCATTTCTGTTAGTCTTTTTGTTGTGCATTCATGACCGCAAGCAAGCGCTGCAAGTCATTATCGTGAGGGGGGGGTTTAATTTTGCTAATCCTGTTTTATTCCCATTTCAGTGTTACTTTTCGAATGCCACAATGCAGTGCCTGTAATGAATTTAAAATGGGGTTTTGAATGGCATTGTCTTGCGAGAATGTGTTGGAGGCTCATCTGAATGTGCTTTAGTACGAGGTGCTACAAAGAAAGAAAATCATCCATCTGAAATGCGTTGGCTCTTCGATGCTGGCTGGAAGTAACGCCATGCATACCAAGCAGGGAGGAAGCACCGACCTCTTCCTCGCCGTGCTCTCAACCCCATCATGGGATTTCTTTCTATCTTGGCTAAGAGGCATTTTCTTCTGTCCTCTCTTGTTCTTTGCCTTTTGGCACAACACCTAATGCTGCCAGACATACGCGGTGGCATTCACCGAATCATCCTTTATCTATAGGAGGAGCAAGAGGGGATGTGGAGAGGTGAGGGAGGGGAAGCTGAGCCCTGCAGATCTCATGCCTCTGTTGGATTGTATTGCTTCATTTCTCATCCATTTGCTCTCCTTTTTCCTCTCAGGTCCTGTTTGTGGCATTTCTGAGTTAAGGCATCGTGTGCTACGTAAGAACTGTTAGGCTATGTGTTTTGCTGCTGCTGCTGTGATTCAGATCAGCCCTGCACTGGGGATCAGTTGTGTTGTATTTCAGTGCACAAAGTGGTTCTGATGTGTGTGGGCCAGATTTCTTTCAGCAGCTCCACTCTCGTTGCCCACCCTGTGTCCTCCAACCTCTCATGGAACACAGCGGCCAAAACCAGTGCTGTTCCAGTGGGCTCCATCACCATATGGGACATCCAGGTCAGAAGACCAAAACGCAAACCAAATCTCAACCGAAGGGAACCCTCAAAACACAAAGCACAAATTTTACCACCTTCTGATTGTCTCTGATTGTGCCCAGGTTTTGAGATTGTGAGGGTGCTGCTTCTTGTGGTGTAAAACCACCACTGCCAAGGCATGGTGGATGTGAATGGAAAGAAAAAAGTCATTGAAGGAGGCATGAGCAAAGCATTTGGATAAAAAGGAAGTGTTTTTGGCTGCAGTGGATGCAGCTCCTTACACCTTGAGCTGTGGTGGCACTTTTGGGCCCTCCTCATCCTCTCTTCACACCCTTTGCTCTCCAGACCCTGGTGTAGGGAATCTGCTTTGGCAGGGGGGGTTGGACTCAATGATCTCTTGAGGTCCCTTCCAACCCCTATGATTCTGTGATTCTATGACCCCTCCCCATCGCTGTTGCTCTCCTTTGAACACTCTCTGGTAGTCCCAATATTGTGGTGCCCAGCAAACAGTGCATGGGAGCTCCGTGCTCACATCCCATGGCCAATACCATGGCCAACCCATGGAGCCCATGTGCTCACCCATAAATCCCTCCAGTGTTAGTTCCTGCAGCGTGCCTTGCAGCCGTCGTTGCCTTTGCTTTGAGAACTGCTCTTTTCTCTGCTAACTTGGGGGTGGAGGAGTGGCTAATTAATTAAGCAGTAATTGTTGTCAAGTCAGTTGTTCCTAGCATTTAACATTTGACTTGTTTACCGTCCTGAGGAACAGCGGAAGGAGTTAATGATCTAACAGATTTTGCATCCATCATGAGGGACTTGGCTTGGAAAGGACAACTGTATTTACGAGCTGTAAAATAATGCACTTTAAAACCTCACATTTTGGAGAAGGATCGTTGGGGTTTGCGTTTGAAACTGCCACTAACTAGCTGCAGAGACAAATGTGTTGCCTAATAAAGCTTAATGACTGATTTTCCTATTAATCAGAACTGAGAATGTGCTTCATTAAGATAATTAACTGAGCAGTTGCTCAACTGACAACTGATGGACACAAATTCCCAGGCTCCCTGTTTTCCTCTAAATAAAACTCACCGGAAGACGACGGGTGCTGCTGTTGGAGTTCAGCCATCTCACCCACCTTGCCATGTCCGTGATCACCTCTACCCACCCCAAACAGCCACCGGGGCCTGGGCACGAGTTTGCTGGAGTGCTCGAGTTGCCTTCTGTTTCATCAGGTCTTTTGTTGGCTCATTGCTGAAAGCTCAGCCCTCCATTCTCGTTGTCTTTGTCACCTAAGAAACACGGGCTGTGCCGAAGGGGCAAATTCCTCCGCTCAGTTTCTGGCTTTTCCTCTTTGCTCACTGCACAGTAGATGCTGGGTCATGAATCCCGAGGCCCCTGAAGGTGGGGAATATGTGAAATTAATCTGTTCCAGGTGTATTTATAGGCAGTCTGTGCAACGGCGAAGAACTTAGAGGAAATAACGGAGAGATCCAAAACTTGAATGATGAAATACACTATCTGGTTGTAACATCAAGCTGTAAATCCTTTTTTGTGTGTTTTTTTTTTTTATTTTTTCACGGCTCCCCGTGTCCTGAATTATAACATGGTAATCCTAGCACGTAGCACTGCTACGGACCTCTGAACGGGAGCCCAGAGCAGGCAGCTGTCTCACCTCTGCTTTTCTTTTGTCTCCAGAGTTCCTGATCTTCTACCATGAACCCTGTTTACAGCCCCGTTCAGCCTGGGGCTCCCTATGGAAACCCGAAGAACATGGCATACACAGGTAGGTCTGCGCTCGGCGACGGCTCCGAGGACGTTCCTGTTTGGTGGCAGGAGTAGGAGATCGTTAATGAGCACTTAATCCCTTAATTAACGGGAAAGTGGTTCGCGGCAGGGACTCAGCAGTGAGGTTAGCAAGAAGAAACTGGACCCCAGTACATCAGAAGAGAGTGCCCTGGGGATCCTAAAGGAAAAGATCGAAACGGTTTATCATTAAACAAAGCGAACGCACCAGGAATTTCTGGGGGAGGGTCAGCTGGGAGCGGAGGGCTTTCCCCCAGTGCTGGGCTCAGCAGTGTGAAGGCGTGTGCTGGAGCAGCCCTGCCATCACCGTGATGCTGGAGCCTCTTATTTGGGGAGCACGTCCTTGTTGTTGTAGGCAGCTATGTAAACTGTGCTGTTGCTGATTGGGTTTTCCATTTCCAAATTATGCTTTGGTTGAGTGAGTCCTCCATCAAGGAGTGAGGCCCACGTCTGTTTGGAGCTCTGTCGTCTAAAAGTGTCCTCTTTAGTGCTTGAGAAGGGCGTTGGAATACTATGACCATAATTATGTAAGTAGTGGGGAAATGATGTGTCGTGACACAGAAAGATCTGAGCTCAGAGAGGAGCTGTGCTTTGGAAAAAATGGACCCTCAATTTGAGTGTCTGTGTTCTTCCCTGGGTGTTGTTTCCCCAGCCCTTCCTGCTGTCCACCTCACAACAATGTTTTGTTGAGTGCAATTAGCTATTAATTAGCTACCAAGTTCCACATTGGGTTCATACTTTGTGTGGCTGAGTGAGCTGACTTTCTGCCTAACACGTGAGACTGTTTTGTGACAAGAAGTGGTCGACAGCACATGGAAGTGAGCATCAAATGCTCCAAGCCGTTTTGTCCAACGTTCTCTGCTCTCTTTCTGGCAGCAGATCAGTCCGGGTGCATTGCTGGAGGAGTCCCAGTTCATAACTCCAGTACAGAGATTTCCTCGGGAAGGTTTTGCCCCATTTTGATCCACCATTTCTTTTTTCCCCAGTCAGATTTGTGCACGCTGCTTAGTTGGAGGTACTCCACTCAGGGAAGCTTTGGTCTCACAGTCAAAGCTCGAGAGGCTTTGGGAAGAACTCTTTGCAAATAATCAGAAATATCACAGAGAGAGAGGACTTGGCAGACTCCAGCAGAGCTCGGGTGGGATAAGGAGTTCCAAAGTGTGCTGGAGAGAGCAGTGATTTTGTACTTTGTGCTGTGAGGATGGTTTTGACATGAGTCTGCTTCTCTCCTGCTTTACTTTCCTTGCATGCGTTCAAATCTCGTTAACACGCAATGAGTGCATCGTTTCTGTATCTGCTTTCAAACAGCCATGGATGGTTTAGAAGCTGCCTTCCTGGCACTTTGTAGGAAAATTTTATTGAATCGCAGCATAACAGAACTGCAGAGGTTGGAAGGGACCTCCAGAGATTGAGTCCAACCCCCTGCCAAAGCAGCTCCCAGCCCAGGGTGCACAGCTCGGCGTCCAGGAGGTCCTGAACGTCTGCACAGAAGGAGACCCCACCACCTCTGTGTGCAGCTCCAGTGCTCCATCGCTGCACTGGGAAGAAGTTCCCACGGACATCGGTGCTTCAGTCTGTGGCCATTTCCCCTCGTCCTATCAACACACAGTGCTGAGAAGAGTCCGGCCTCGTCCCTTTGCCTCCCGCTCCTCAGATATTGATGGACGTGGACCAGATCCCCTCTGAGTGTTGTTTTCTCAAGGCTGAACAGCCCCAGCTCTCTCAGCCTTTCCTCATGCAGGAGCTGTTCCAGGCCCTGTGTCATCTCTGTGCCCTCACTGCACTCTTTCCAGCAGATCCCTGTCTGCTTTGTATTGAGGAGCCCAGAACTGCACACAGTGCTCCAGGTGAGGCCTCAGCAGGGCAGAGCAGAGGGGGAGGATCCCCTCCCTCGACCTGCTGGCCACGCTCTTCTGAATGCAGCCCAGGATCCCATTGTCCTTCTTGGCCACCAGGGCACAGTGCTCATGGCCAACCTGTCATCCACCAGGACACCCAGGTCCCTCTCCTCATTCCTCCTCTCCAGCAGCTCATCCCCACCTGTACTGCTGCGTGCAGTTATTCCTCCCTAGGTGCAAGACTACACTTGCTCTGTTAAACCTCATCCAGTTCCTTTCTGCCCAGCTCTCCATCCTGACCAAGTCAAATACCAAGCTGCAGATATTCAGTTTTTACCTTGTACCTCCATTTTTTTTCCTGAAAGGAGAAATTTAGAGGGCAATTTCCTTTTTAAACAAACCAATTCTACATGACTACGTTTTGACAAAGTCAAATGGTGGCATTAATAGGAAATAATCTTCTAAAATAACCTGCTGGTTGATCTCCTCAGAGGTTACGTTGTACATTCAGATTTTAAAGCCATTGCCCACCTTGTGTGGCTCCTGACAGCTTGGTTAGAGTTTGGGTTAGGGTTAGGGTTTGGGTCAGGGTTAGGGTTAGGGTTAGGGTTAGGGTAAGGGTTAGGGTTAGGGTAGGGATACAGGTGGGGCTGGTTTCACCCCAAAGCAGGGGGCTTCAGCCTTTCACCTTCCGGAGTTCCTGGCAAATAGTGAGAAGTGAGCATTAGATGTACAGTGTGACCTGAGGCCAAAAGGTTGGAAGAGATTGAACTTAGTTTAAACGAAAAACCGTTTCTTTGCTAGGCAGGTAGTGTTCCAGAATGTCTCTTAAATATGAATTTGTGAAATATTTGGTGGATAACTAAAGTTACACTGAAAAAGAGGGGGAAAACATAATGTTCTTTTCTTTACATATTGAAGACAGGCAACACTTGAGTGCAGAGACAACAGTTATTAGCAGAAAGCTGACATATCTCTGGCTTTAGAAATGCCAGATTCTGTCTATCTTACGCTGATTTCTACCCATGGACTTCATTTGCAATGATTTAGCTTGCATTGTTCAGCTGTTGATCAGTTTATTATGTCACCACAGCCTGTTCTGGGGGATATTTAAATGCATATTAACAAAGAAAATGGACTTTTCACAGGAGAAGTGTGAAGTTCAGGAGTCAGCAGGTGTTTATTTTCTCAGATTGTTTTGAAATGGTGCAGTGGGTCTGGAAGGGCAAGTGCTTGTGCAAAGCCCTTCCGTGGCCCCAGGAGCTCATTACAGCTTTTGGGGTTTGTAACCCATCGATTGCATTTGGTTTAAATGATGAGTTCTAATCTGTTTTTCTTATTTTCTGTACTTGGCGTTATGGTGAGAGATGGCCACATTGAGATAAGCAGAACTTTTGTACCAGACTGTCTGCTTGTTGGTTAGGGAGAATGGGAAATCTTTGGCACATTATCAGCACTCGATGTTCATACTTTTATTTGCATCCTGTTTTTTTTTTTTCTGAGCTTAGAATCATAGAATGGCCTGGGTTGAGGAGGACCTCAAAGATAGTTGAGTTTCAACCTCATGCCATGGGCAGGGTCACCAACCAGCAGAGCAGGCTGCCCAGAGCCACATCCAGCCTTGCCCTGAGTGCCTCCAGGGATGGGGCATCCACAGCCTCTCTGGGCAACCTGTTCCAGTGCGTCACCACCCTCTGAGTGAAAAACTGCCTCCTCACATCCAACCTCAGTCTCCCCTGTCTTAGTTTAAAGCCATTCCCCCTTGTCCTATCACTATCAACCCGTGTCAGCAGTTGTTCCCCCTCCTGTTGATATGCTCCCTTCAAGTAGTGAGGGGCCACAACAGGGTCTCCCCAGAACCTTCTCTTCTCTTTAGCTTCCCTAAAGAAAGTGTGAGGGATAGCTTTGTTTTTGTAAGTGATTATTGAAAGTGTCATCTGAATATAGAAGGATTTTTACTGGAAATGATGATGAAAGTAAAAAATGCATAACCCAAAGTTTGAAAGCAGAAGTGTTCAGTGAAGTGGTCAGAAGTGTTAAATCAATAGGAGAAACGGGCAGAAAATTATTGGCTGTGTGCTCCAGCAGGTCCATCTCCAGCTGCTGGTAACCACTGTCCATTTGAAAATTCGACTTGCTTTATCATAGAATCATAGAATCATAGGGGTTGGAAGGGACTTTAGAACATCTGTGTCAAACAGTGTTTGAGTATTAAAACAGCGTCTAATTAATTTGGATCTTACTGTAAACTGTTGCTTTAATTGATCTTAAAAAAAAAAACAAAAAACAAAAAAACATTTAAGTACTCTCATTTGCTATCTTATTATTTGTAGAATGCATTTTCCTGTCCCAAGTGTAAGCTGTTGAAATGCCTGATTCTCCTTGGATGCATTGTCCTTAGTCTTTCCAACCACTTCAGTCTGTGGTTAACTGGTTAACTGTGGTATTTTGCCAAAGGATTAAGGGCAAATCCTTAAAATTCTCATCAGCCCAGCAGCCTCATCCAGCTTCAGCAAGACCGTGTGCCCCAGTGATAGGTAACTCTGCTCTTTCTGTAGTTGGGTCAACTTTTTCATCTAGTCTTGGATCAACTTTTGGGCAGGTTGTGTGTCCTCAGTGCTCACCAATCTTGGGTCAGTTTTTGGGGAGGTTTTGTGTCCTCAGTGCTCATCAGTCTTGGGTCAGCTTAGGGACAGGTTGTGTGTCTTCAGTGCTCACCAACCTTGGGTCAATTTTTGGGTGGGCTGTGTGTCTTCAGTGCTCACCAACCTTGGGTCAACTTGTGGACAGGTCATTTACCTTCAGTGCTCACCAGCCTTGAGTCAGTTTTTGGTGGACAGGTTGTGCTCACTAGTCCTGTAGCAAATGGACAAGCTCGCTGGAGGGGAATCAGGGATGAAGAATCAGTCCTTTCTGTAGCTTCAAGCGTGAATCCATAAAAGCATTGTAGCTTGTACCAGGATCATTTTGCCTATCAGAACCTGATTAATATGCTGATAAGATGCTCTGCTTCATGAACCTTCGGTAGACCGCCCTGTGTTCTTTGCAGCTGTTGCTAAATAAAAGCTGGTAATAAAGTCCACAAGCTCAGAGATAGGAAGTAAATCTCTGAGGGTTTGTGTTGCGTGGCTGCGGTGCGTGATGGTCTCCTGCTGCCAGGAGCTGCCAGAGCTCTTTCTCCAGCAGTGTGCATTGTGGACATCCTGCTGATGGATATCAGTGGGGCTTTTTTTGGACAAACAGCCCTCTTCAGGCTCTGTGTGCCACTGAGCATTCTTTTTGCTTTTTTCTTCCATAAGGAAATGGAAAAATAACAGGAATTTTGGAAATTATTTGAACTGTTATTTGTGATGTTAAAATGAACAGGACGATCTCATTTTTTCTAGTTTCTCATCCTCTCCATTCAGAAAATCTCTAAACATTGTTGGTGTATTCTGTCCTGCTCCTTGTTTGTCCACAAGTTACTGGCTGGGTTCTTCCATAGAGCTGTCATTGAGCCCTCTGCCTGCTCCCAAACAAAAATCCACGATGCAGTCCCAAGCTCCTTGCTGTGCTGCTGCATTAGGATGTGCAAGGTTTGTACACCTTGGCCCACAGTCCCTCCTCATCACCCAGGTTCTGCATTTTTCTGCCCAGTTTGAGATGCTGTGGAGATGTGTGATCCCCTGTGCTGCTTCCATGGTAATGGCAAGGAAAGAGCATCTCCCCTAGGGTTGTTTTTATGAGACGTGTGTGTTATGTTTAGAAGCTTTTCTTTCTCTCTCTGGCATGGAAATGTGCATTGCTGGTTAATTCTGGTGGTGGTGTTCAGAGCTGTGTTTGGTCATTAGTCCCATCCCTGGGATTTAGGTCAGAATTCTTTTCTGTAGATCTTCCAAAACTGCAACCTTCATTTTAAAGAGGTTATATCTGGACAAATATATGCGTTTCCTTCTTGAGTGGGAAGGGAATGGCAAACCTTTGGTCAGAGGTGAGTGCACGTGGAGCACAAGATCTCTGCAGACTCAACCCCTCCCCCTGCAAAACACGGGTACCTTACATGCTGCTGGCTGTGTCTTCTGAAGTTTGTGGCTCTCAGTCAGTCATCGTACTCATCTCAGCAGCACTCAGCATAAGTGACCTGAGAGCAAAGCAGAGAAGCCAGGGCAGCTGCCCAGCATGTTTCACTCTGCACACAATTCACTGAGAGTCACACTCACAGTTCATCTGTGATCTTGCTGCAGAATCCACTGTTTTTCATGAATGCTTCTGTTGAAACACCGATTGCTGCTCCTTCAGTTTAACGCATAGAAGTGCTTTTAAAAGTGAGCTTATATGTCTTCTTTCTGGTGATCTGAGGACGTGTCCTGTGCCCTTTGTCATTTGTATTCACATCTCCTGGTGTCACTGTCACCTTTTTAACGCTGTCTGCAAGGTCAGACTTCATCTGCTTCCTCATGTAATTGATTTTCCTGCCTCCCCCACTAGCAATCCGTCTGTAGGACGTCTGAGTGTGCTGAAGAAATACACAACAATAAGATGATTCTAATTTACAGCACAGTGTGTACCTGTGGTTATCATGATAATATTTCATGATAGCAAACACATGTGTCTGGTAGGCACACAGCTCTGGGAGTCTCTGTGCTGTGTTGGTTGACAGGCATCAGTCTGATGGTTTCTTTATTTGTCTGAACTCGTGGAGTCTTTTGGAAGGATCCCCACTGTGCTGTCTGAGCTGTGATGCTCATGTAATTGGGAACTAACACAAGCCCAAAGCCAAAATCATGCGGACAGAAATCCTTTTCCACTGATTAGAGTTGAGTTGAGTTGAGTTGAGTTGAGCTGAGTTGAGCTGAGCTGAGCTGAGTTGAGTTGAGCTGAGTTGAGTTGAGCTGAATTGAGCTGAGCTGAGTTGAGTTTAGTTGAATTGAGTTGAGTTCTCTTCTTGGGAGAAGATGGGAATCTAAACACTCCATCCCATTGAGAGTGATTTTCCTTAAAGCCTGCCCCATTCCAGGCTCTCTCTGGTGTTTTTATCCTGATCAGTGTCATTTTTGTTGGACATTGGCTACACAGAGCAAAGCTGACCCGATTTACACTCTCAGCATTGCTCTTCGTTTGATTTATTGGTAAATTGAAAGCTAGCAGCCTCACAGTTTGTCCCGGATGGAAGGATGTTCTGAGGGGATTTCTACAGTCAGCCTTCAATCCTTCTTTGCTCTTTGTGGGACGAAGATAATTCTAGGCTTCATTTCAGCTTTTCTTATTAACCTAAAATTAAAATGTTCCCGTATTATTCCTTACAGTGATGCCTTTGACAACAGCTTGGTTCTTTGGCCAAGAAAACCAACTTCTGACAGAACTACTGAATGTGAAGAGAGTAAGCTTGGTGTTTTCTTCCCTTGTGGCATAAGTTGACAGGTCTTTGGGGAGCACTGAGGAAGTCGAAGCAGCTTCAGTGCTTGTATGATCTGCATGTGCACGTTCCTCTTCCATTCATTGGGAACTGCCACCTCTGAATTGAACGAGGTGATCCACCACAGGAATTTTGAAGGGTGTTGGATTGATTTCAGGATGATTAAAAATGGATGAAGTGGGTACAGTGGATATTTTTCTTCATGTTTATTAATTATTATTATTAATCAGTGTGTGTGGAGCAGGCAGGGAAATGATACTTGACTGGGAGAGGAATGAGCTCTGACTTGAGTGGGTTCTCAGCTCTGGAAGCTGACTGAGTTTCAGCTCTGCTTCGCTGCTCACTAGTGGCTAATTCATGGCAGTGATGTGTGAAGTTCTTGAAGTTATAAAGACCCAAAAACCCCAGAGGGGTGAAGTACAAGTTTTCTCATCTGGGGGAACGAAGACCAGGAAGCTGCTGGTTGGATTTTGGTCATTTATGAGCATACATGATGGCTGTGTGCTGTGTTTGGGTATGCTGATGGAGATCCTGCTGCGAGTGGGTGATGTGATGGAGCTGGTACCCACCATTTGAGTGTAGCATCCCACACCACTGGGTGTGCCAGGACAAAAAGCTTCTTCCTTTCCTTTCAGTGCTGGAGATGGAGAGCTGAGCTGTCTCATTGCCAAGGGTGTACTTGAGCCCCTCTTATAAAAAGCTGAATTGGAAAGCACAATGCTTCAGCTAACATCAGCCCTCCAGGAGCTCCCCAGCAACTTCATAGAGTGACAGAATGGTTTGGCTTCTAAAGGACCTTGAAGATGACCCAGTCCCAACCCCGTGCTGTAGGCAGGGACACCTCCCTGTAGCCCAGCTTGCTCACAGCCCCATCCAGCCTGGCCTCAGTGCTTCCAGGGAGGAGGAATCCACAACCCGGCTGGGCAACCTGTGCCAGTGTCTCACCGCCCTCACAGTAAAGAGTTTCTTCCCAATCTCTAGTCTGAATCTGCCCTCTTCCAGTTTGAAACCTTTTCCCCTTGTCCTGTTGCAACGTATCCATATAAAAAGTCCCTCACCAGCTTTGCTGTAAGCCCTATCCAGGTCCTGGAAGGTCGCTATAAGGTCCTCCCGCAGCCTTGTCTTCTCCAGGCTGAAGAGCCCAAGCTCTCTCATCCTGATGCTCCAGCCCTCTGATCACCTTCGTGACCCTCCTCCCACAGCTCCATGTCCTTCTTGTACTGGGGCCCCAGCAACTTGCTGGAACGGCCTTCTCCCCTCACCTTATACTGGGCCTACATGTAAGCATTTATGTGCTTTTGAGTTTCCTCTGTTGTAAAAGCAAAAAAAAAAAAAAAAAAGAAAGAAAGAACAAAACAGAATAGTCCCAGATCCTAAAAGCAAACAAAACTCAGGTTCTGCTTTTCCTGAATGAGCCCATTGTGCTCCTTCTAATCCTATGTGCTCACATAGCGCGGAGAACGGCTTTGTGCTGCGCCGCACTGCTCAGCCACAATATCGATTCTGTTTTGTTTTGTTTCTTTTTTTTCCTCGCAGTAAAAAAAAGAAATGAAAAGATTAAATGGCTGTGGCTGAAGCAGAAGAAGGGGGAGAAGAAAAAAGCCACTATAAGGTGAACAGAGAGATTTTTGTGTTGGCTGCTGCTGTAGACCATTGGCGTACGGTCGTAAATTCTTCAGTCACTCGAGGAAGAGAAAAAGCTTTATTTTTAAGCATGAGAGTTCTGCAAAAGCTCCGTCTTAGGTGATGCGTGGCTGAACCATGAGCAGTTGTTTGGGCCTCTAAAATGTATCTTGAGTATTGTAATCGGTGAGTGCAGCTTTTTCACACGTGATTCTTTGTGTATCACAGAAACTCTATTTGTTTTTGGCTTCTGTCATCTGTAGTTTGTTTCTAAGCAGTCGTGTTTTTCTACCTCTTTGTTTCGCCCATGGTTCCGTTGTTTTGGACCATTTAAAATGTCTCTTCCTACGTGTTTCCTGTACTTCCATATAGACTGTTGGCTCCCTCTTCCTTATGACTGTTGATCTGTTGCATCCTTCTATTTTTTTTCACCTCAGTCTGTCTGCTCTCTTGACGATGACTGTTGCGCTCTGTTCCTGGAAATTCTCTGTGCCTTTCAAGGAACCACAGTGCCAAACCAAAGCTGATGACACAAGGCTCTTCCCCAGGAGAAGCACCAGCACCTTCACTGCTCTGCGACACAGAGCCTCTGTAGAATCACAGAATCATTAAGGTTGGAAGAGCCCTTCAAGACCCCCAACCACCCCACCATGTCCACGGATCGCATCCCTCAGGGCCACATCCCAAGGGTCTGAACACACCAGGGACGGTGATCCCTCTGCTCCTTGTGCCAGTGCCTGATTGCTCTTTGGAGAAGAGATTTTATCTATATCCAGCCTGACCCTCCTCTGGCACAACTTGGCCCCATTTCCTCTCATTGCTGTTATCTGAGAGCAGAGGCTGACTCGCAGCTTTAGGTGCTGTCCTATGGGCCATCCCAGTGTCGTTTCTGTGACGTTTCATCTCAGTAGATGACATTGCACTCGTGCTTGATTTGCCATGCGTTGTATCTTAAACTTACGTTGGCCTTGTAGCTTTCAAAAACCCATTAACTACTTCCCTCTCCCTTTAAATTACCTCTGGGAATCTAATTTCATGGAGTCATAGAGTGCTTAGAGTAGGGAAGGACCTCTGCAAGACCCAGAACCCCAGAGTAGTTTGGGTTGGAAGGGACCTTAAAGCCCCCCCAAGCCCAACCCTCCATGAGCAGCGGTGTCTCCCATAGAGGCGCCCACAGCCCCACCCACGGCATTGAGCAATGCCAGGGATGGGCACCCACAGCTCTCTGTCTGCTGCTCACATCCATCATAGAATGATAGAACCCTTTGAGTTGGAAGGGACCTCTGAAGGCCATCTAGTCCAACTCCCCTGCAATGAACAGGGACACCACGGCTCCATCATGTTATCCAGGGCCTGATCGAGCTTATCTTGAACGTTTGCAAGGATGTGAAAGTCCACATCTCTGGGCAACCTGCTCAGTGCCTCACCACCCTCACTGTAACAGACTTTTTCCTTATATGCAACCTAGATCTCATGTCGTTGAGCTTGAAGCCATTCCCCTTGTTCTATCCCCACAGACCCTGCTCAAGAGTCTGTCCCCTCCTTTCCTATCGTTCCCCTGTAGATACTGACAGCCGCTCTCAGGTCCCCTTGCTCCTCTCCATGCTGCACAGCCCCAGCTCTCTCAGCCTGACCTCGTAGGTGTTCCATCCTTGGGATCATTGTTGTGTCCCTCCTCTGGATGCTCTCCAACAGCTCTGTGTGTCTCCTGCACTGAGGACTCCACATCTGGACACAGTTGATAGGATCAGGTGAGAAGATCACTCAGTGTGGATATAGTTCCTGCTGGGAAGCTCCTCTAAAAAGAAGTCATCTCAGGGAATTCCCTCCCCATCATAGAACCTGGAGCTGGAAGGGACCACAGGGATCACTGTGCCCAAGCTCAAGCCCAGCCCTGTATCAAAGCAGTGTCCCAGTGCTCCCTGAGCTCGGGGCTGTGCCCACCACCCCGGGGAGTTTGCAGTTGCAGTTCATATCCCCATTTGCTTTTCTCTCTGAATAGTTACACAACTCATGTACTTGCTTCTGCTTTGCCCCAAAACACGTTATATTTGCTCCTCACCTCTGGTTTTGTTATTTTTGTGTTGGGAGCAGCATAGAAGCACTCCAGTATTTGTTGTTGCATTTTCGTAGGCTGAAAGCCAGAAACAAAAACGCAGTGGTTTGCCTTCTGCAAGCTGTTTGCAGATTAAATATTGAACTTCTCTCTGGGTGCACAGAGATTTTTTTTACACTGTGCGATGCGGTGTAGATGTCCATCTTTATGTACAGCACCTTGATCTGCACTCGGCCCTTAAAAACCTTTAAAACCTTCAAGAATCATTCCCTGATTTGTATCAGATCAGGATTACCAGCTCAGTTTTCCTGCTGTGCTTTGCACCCAACCTCTGGGTTTTTCATCCCGTGTGGATCAGCTCTCACGTTCGAGCTCTGCCTCATTCAGCTGTCCTGCTGTGCTCTTTGCATTCGTCAGCCCCATCTGAAACCAAAACCAGGGGTTGCTTATATGCAAACACATTCCTACACTTATTTCCAAGTGCGTGCGCCTGCCTTTCCCCCTGTGTGCTCTTGCTGGCATTCGGCCTCGTTTCATCTGACGCAGTACTGGGTTAGAATTTTAATGTCTCCGCAGCCAGAGATGATTTATGAGATCCCAGAGCCCTGGCTCGCAGCGCAGGAAGAAAATATTGCATCAGTGAGCTTGCTTGGCACTGTTCAAATAGATGGGGGCCTGAAAGACTCCTCAGTGTGATGGCCTCTTCCCTTCCACCTGTCCCCACACCACATCCCCCTCTGCCCCGGTGGGGCAGAGGAGCTCAGAGGAGACCTCATGGCCCTACAGCTCCTGGAAGGAGGTTGTGGTGAGGGGGGTCGGCCTCTGCTTCCAGGTAACAGCGATAGGATGAGAGGTGATGGCCTCTAGTTGCTTCAAGGGAGGGACAGGTTGGATATTAGGAGAAATTTGTTCTCAGAAGGAGTGCTGGGACATTGAAACAGGCTGCCCAGGGGGGTGATGAAGTCGCCATCCCAGGAAGTGTTTGAAGAACTACTGGGATAGGTTTTCGCCTGCTGTAGGCGCTCACAGTCTTTGGAAATCATGGCTTTCTCCACCAAGGTTAGATTACCCAGCAGATCTTTGTTAGCTGAGAAGTTTGTTAGATTGCTTGCAATGTCCCCATGCAGGTCAAGGCAGGATGAGTTTCTTGTCATCTCTGCATTTTATTCCTCTTTCTTGTGCTTTTGGAGAGTGGACTTATTTTTTTAAGTAATTTTTGCCTCCTTCATAGGACAGAAAGGAAGGGAGTAAGTGGAAGGCGGCCGTGATTTCAAGGGAAAGCATGAAGGAGCCAGTCCTACTGCCTGCCAATAAGCTCATTGGTGTGGATCCTACAAGTCTGTATGTTGGCTTGAGGGTGGAAACAAGTGCCTCAAACAAAAGCAAAGCCAAGATGATAGGATGAACTCTTAGAAGACTGAGATGTGGGCAACAGCTACTGGATGTGAAGGTTACGGAGGGAAGGGCAAGAGGGAAACCCTGGAGTAATGACAGGTGAAGACCTTTGTAGCTCAGTAAATTAAGTCCCTTTAGTGAGTAAGCGAGGGCGGTTTCATCTTCCGCTTGATTTATTGCCATCTGTTTGCACTCAGGAATGATGAAGTTAGCATCTCATGTAACTGGAAGCCTGATGCCTTGCAGAGATGAGCGTCTGTCTCAAGGGAGGAGGAGCTGTCGATTGTGGTGGCATTCCCAGGAGGTGCAAAGCACATAATAGCCATGAATGACACCCGATGGGAATGAACTAATTTTAGCAGCCTAACAATGAGTTGTTTCATTCAGGAAGAGGGGAGTGTGTATGCATCTGAACTTCTGCTTACCTCCAGGTTCTTCTTATTTCAGATGAGTAATTATTGAGGTGAAGCAATTTTCTGGTGCATGAGGAAGGTGTGGGCCAAGAGTCATGTTCTGTTGCTGGTATGACTTTTCTTTCCTTGTGAAGCAGTGAACGAAATAGTGGTATCTTTAATGCTCATAGTGATTTTGGAGCAAATGGAGTGATTTTTCCTAAGTGAAGACATGGTAGTGGTTACATGTACAAATGGGGCATGGTTTGCTCTGAGCCCATTGATGCAGCTCAGGATTGAGGATTGCTGGATGGTGCACACCTGTGGGCATCACAAGCTGGGGACTCTCAGATCTCTTTGGTGGATTTGTTTGAAGTTTGTCTTCTCCTCCAGCACCAACACCAAGGGTTAACCCATTAAATCCTTTCCTGCCTCTGTACTCAGGCAAACACTTGAATATCAGTGCTGCTGATAAGCTCTAATTGCTTGTGAGGGGGCTGGAAGAGGACCTGTGGGTATGGTCCCACACCAAATCCCAAAGGTGGGATTTGTCCATGTTAGGCAGCTTGCTGCATCATCACCAGCAGAGTGCAGGTGAGACGTGTTGAAGGGGAAGGTGACATTAAAAAGCCCAACACCTCATCTCTCTGTTTCTCCTTCTGTCCTCCTCACATACTTGCAGCACTAAAACAAATGCATTTAGAGTCTGCCACATGTTTGCTGGATGGAGAGTGAGGGTTGTAGCTGTCAAGTCATAGAGTTATTAAGGCTGGAAAAGAACTCCAAGGTCCCCAAGTCCACTCCAACCCATCCCACCGTACCCGCTGACAGTGTCCCTCAGTGCCACATCTCCACCATTCTTGAAACCCTTTCCTGTCTCCTGGGTGCCCCTTGATTGGCAAAGACAAGTGGGTTTGGGGTGGACCATTCATGCCTTTTTTGATGGTGATTGGGATCTTTCTTCTCTCCATCCCATCATAAGACATAACAGCCAGTTGAATTACCACTCCTTTTCTTCTCTCTCTGGATGTCTTACTGCTCTAGGCCCAGAGTAATATTTGACAGCTTCTCCAAATGTGGCAAAATCCTTATAAAGTTTCAAAATGTGCTGAAACCAGTGAAAATGAATAATGAACAATAGTGAAAGAGGGAAGAGTCGGTGATAGCATGGCCTAATGGGCTTGGTCCCGTTAATTTCTCTGTTAGAGGTTCCTTCAGGGCAGCAGTGTGTAATTCTCCCACTCTGGATGTTAGTCCTACAACAAACATGAAGTGGAAGCTGAATGCTTTCCCATTAATTTCAAACTTCGGTTATCATGACAACAGGTTACAACTCTTTTCATTGCCATGACAATATCTCCTGCAAAATTGTTAAGATGTCATCTGACAGTTATTTTTAGCTTGTCCTCTCTTCCCATGGAGACCAACTTTGCCTTGAAGTGCTCAGTGGTTTGTGCTGGGAGCGCTTACAGAGCCCTTGCAGGAGTCTGTAAGTCAGGAGCAGCCTGAATGCTGTGCTCAGCAGCTTCCTGCTGCAGGGATGGGTGATGTAGAACGCTTCCCTGCACCTTTGGTGTACGGTGCTCCCTTCCTTTTGTCACCTCTTAGCATTTACCAGAGCCTGAGCACTCGTATTCTCCTTTGCACATGGCTGTGGTTGTTGTGTTGCATCTGGAAGGTTCACATTTTGCAGAGGGCACTCAAACAAAACGCCAAGTGGGAAAGAGTTGTAGAATGGCAGAATCACCAAGGTTGGAAAAGGCCTCCAAGATCATCCAGTCCCACCATCCACCTACCACCAATAGTTCTCTCTAAACTATGTCCCTCAACACAAGGTCTCAACATTCCTTGAACACCTTCAGGTTCAGTGACTCCACCACCTCTCTGTGCAGCCCATCCCAGCTCCTGAGATCTCTTTAAGAGAAGTATTTCCTAACATCCAGTCTGAATTTCCCCTGGCACAACTTGAAGCCATTCCCTCTCCTCCTATCACTAATTACAAGAGTGAAGAGGCCGACCTCCAGCTCTCTACAACTTCCCTCCAGGAGTTATAGAGAGCAATAAGGTCTCCCCTACGCCACCTCTTCCCCACACTGAACAATCCCAGCTCCCTTGGCCATTCCTCATAGGGCCTGTGCTCCAGACCCCACTAAGCCACATCACTCAGTACAACATATATATTGTTCTGGAACACCTCCAGGGATGGTGATCCCACCTTCCTGGACAGCCTTTGCCAGCACCAAACCAGAAGAAGGAAAGGAAAACCTGCAGACAGCTGTGGGTAAAACATGTCCAGTGGCCGTTGGGTTTGAGTTGTTGTACAGTTGGTTTACAGAGAAGAAAAAAAGAGAAAATCTCAGAGGGAATGGGGCAAACACGTAGAATTGTGCTTATGTTTTGGCATCAGAAGAAGCTGCCTGGTGCATACGAATTCACAGTTTTTCCTCCCTCTTTCTACAGTTTACAAAGGAAATTTTGCTGGAGTGACATCTACTTTATCAGCTGAAAATTATGAGCGCATCGTGGAGCGGTATTAAAAATTAACTCTGTTTATGATCTTCCTTTTTTTTGTGCTTTTATCGACAAAACATTTCTCATCATTCTTTTTCAGTGGATGTGAGCATGTCTGCTCCAGAATCAGAAGCAATGGGATGGAGATGGTGTTCCCATTTGCAGAGCTCTGGGGAGGGTTCACAGGGAGGCAGCACTGCGGAATCGCTCAGTTTTTCTTTTTAGGTGCTAAAATTCCAGAAAGATTCCCATCCATGGGAACTTCCCATCATCTATTTCCTATCTATACCATGACAATGTGGATCATGTGAACTCGCATTTTTTTCCTCAAGGGCTTCCAGCAGGACTTGGGATTTTTGTCTAACACCGTCACAATTTTTATGTAGTTTCATGATAGGCACTGAAGATCATCATACTGCTACCAGCAGCTTGTTGATGGTAGCTCTGCTTCCTCATCTCTCGTTGTGCATACAGCCCATAATGCTTGTAGTCACGTAGCAGTAGCCCATAAATCCTCACTTGGCCCAACTACCCTCATTTAGCTTCCTTAGTTGCTCCCATCCATCAGGCCCTCCATCCTTCCCATTGCTTCGTGTTGATTTCCCTCCAATGGGACATGGTTGGGTTCATGGGATGTGACGTGTGATCATTTCTGCGATGACTGTCTTCACAAGCCATGTACCTAACAGATCACCGGTAGATAGAATCCCAGAGTGGGATTGGGTTGGAAGGGACCTCGCAAGTCATCCAGTTCCAACCCACACAGCCAGGCCCTGGTACCTCCAGGGAAGGGGCACCCATATCTTACACGCTTAACATGACTGATGCCAGTTCTTAATAACTGCTGGCATCTGTATCAGTTAATTCTTGTTGCTTGGGTTTCTTGTTCGTTCTTGCATTATTTAGGTAGTTGTTTGCATTTCTGCAACCAGCAAATCAGTGGCGTAAGAAACAGTGTAGAGCAAAGCATGGGACCAGCAGCCCCCAGGGAGTGCAATGAGAAACCTCTGGGCACAGTGCAACTGAGGTCCTTCATCTCTTGCTTGACAGGCGTGGAAGAGGTGTGAATTGATGTATATTACCTTGGAGGGGAAAGGGAATCATTGAGTCATGTCGAAGGCCATCGGATCACTCTCCCTGCATTGAACAGGGACACCCAGAGCTCCATTAGGTGCTCAGAGCCTGCCTTGCTCCTTGATGCAGATTCCACCGCAAGGACTTGGCGGTGCTGCTGCTTGGGATGCAATAAGAGTTGGAGTTTGGAAAGCTGTGCAAAACCCTTTTGTTGCAGGAAGGTTTGCTCTGTGGCTTTATAAACCAGCCACACAGAGCATCTGCAGTGGTTTGGTGAACAGTTGCAGACACATGAACTCTTTGTCCACTATTTCTTGGAAATGAGGCGCTGTGATGTGCACGAGCTCCGTTCTGTTGGTAAATAAGAACAGCAGAACAGCACCAGACAATTCCTGCTTTTTTTTTCCGTGGATACCAAAGGAGTCATCCCAACCTGGAATCCATCCTTCAGTGTTTCGCTCTCCTAGAACAAACAAATATTTGATGTTTTGAGATCAAGGAGCAAGCGAAAAATGTAGAGCGATAACTTCAGATTGTCTCATGTTGTTTGTGTCCCTCGAAAGTATTGCCGGTATTTATTAGAGTCATCTTCACATAATCACAGCATCACAGAACTGTAGGGGTTGGAAGGGACCTCCAGAGATCACGGAGTCCAACCCCCTGCCAAAGCAGCTCCCAGCCCAGGGTGCACAACGGCGTTGTTTTAGACTTGGGTTGACATCTCCTGAGTTGAAAATCCGTGGATCTTCCTTTCCACTTAGATTTGCTTTTTCTTGGTTACAAACCCAATCTTTCTTTCCCTGCTAGTTATAAGTCTCGTTCTTCACCTTTTCTATCTTGAGGAGATAAAGGAGGTGGTGAGGTCACCGGTCCCTGGAGAGGTTCCAGAACCGTGGAGATGTGGCACTGAGGGACATGCAGGACATGGTTAGAGGGCATGGTGGGGTGGGTTGGACTTGGACTTGCGGATGTTGGAAGGCTTTTCTAACCTTAGTGATTCTATGGTTCTATAAGGGACATGGTCAGTGGGCATGCTGAGGTGAGTTGGGCTTGGGGATCCTGAAGGGCTTTTCCAACCTGTGATTCTATAGCATTTCTTATCTGTTGTACTGACTGAATTTGAGATAGGTAATCTCTTAGGGCTTGCCAAGGAGCCTTCATAAATTCAGACCAGGAAGGGCAAAGTCTTCACTTTATTTTTTAGGGGGAAATATTTTCCCTGCAGGTGGGGGTCTATATTGCTAAGTGTGTCATTGTAGGCTTTTGATAACTGAAGACAAGGGAGAAATGAGATAAAAGATGGCAGCTCACACAACCCTGGGTGCTGATTCAAAAGGCAGCTGGGGGGATGGATGGCATGCAGGACATGCAGGATGCATGATGGAAGGCAACACTTTCCAGCTCCATGTCATCAGGCAAGTCTGGGATGTGAGGAGTAGCAGACGAGTGGCTCCTGGCCTGGGTGAACTGGGTGGGTGTTGAATGTGGCTTCTGCTTTTTGTGCTCAGGTGGGAAGCTAAATTGTATTCATATGAAAAACGCATTCAGTGGTGTTGTCTGGTACCAACGAGCAAAGGGATTTGGCATTTTGGAGTGGTATGAAGAGAAATTCAGGAGACTTTTGCCATGAGCTTGGCGTCAAGTGCTGCCAGGCACTGACAAAGCAGATGCCACTATTGATTATCCAGCGGGTCATCCTCCTGTGTGCCTTTCAGCTCTTGCATTAACCAGTTGTGAAATTGCCCCTGTAGCTCCCTGGGCTTCTGCCCCTGCGTTCAACTCGCAGAAAACTCTTCTGTTTCCCCAGGAGGAGTGCATGGGATTGGGAGCAGCTTCCAGCTCTGCTGCACATGGCCTGAATCAGAGCCAGGAGCTGCCCTTATGACATGTACAAAGTGCCCTGTAGTGTCCAGCCAGGGTCACACTGCCGTATTGCTGACCCCATGATGTGTTGTCTGGTTGGCAATTGCTGTTTATTTATCCCCATGCTTTACTTTCAGAAGTATTTAGAATCATAGAATCCTTAGTGTTGGAAGGGGCCTCTAAAGGTCGTCTTGTCCAACTCTCCTGCAAATGAACAGGGACGTCTACATTCAAGGAGCAAATCAACATGCTGAACTGCCAGCACCTCCTGCCTGCCCCTTGGTCATAGGACAGACCAAAGTCTTTCTCCTGCAGATTTCTGCACCACTTTTATCATGCTTGAGAAAAATGGTCCACTGTGAGAGCCCAACTTGTATGTATGTAGTGGTCTTTGTGAACTCCTGACGTTAAAGCTCTTCGTATACCCATTTAAAGCAACTGTAAAGATTTGGGGTTTTTCAGTCTGGAGAGGAGGAGGCTCAGGGGAGACCTTATTGCTCTGTATAATGACCTGAAGGGAGGTTGTGAGCTGGGGGTCAGCCTCTTCACTCTTCTAATTAGTGATAGGATGAGAGGGAACGGCTTCAAGTTGTGCCAGGGGAAATTCAGACTGGATGTTAGGAAATACTTCTCTGAAAGAGTGCTCAGGTGCTGGGATGGGCTGCACAGGGAGGTGGTGGAGTCACCAACCCTGGGAGGTATTCAAGGAACGCTGAGACCTTGTGTTGAGGGACATGGTTTAGAGAGAACTATTGGTGGTAGGTGGATGGTGGGATGGGATGATCTCAGAGGTCTTTTCCAACATTGGTGATTCTGTAGTTCTATGATTCCAAGGCAGACATGAAGCTGGGCAGCTCCACGAGGAAGGGCATGTCATCCTGAGTTTCATAGTCATAGAATCATCACAGTTGGAAAAGACCTCCAGGATCATCCGGACCAGGTGTCCAGGTACCACCAGTATTTCCCCGCTAAACCACATCCCTCAATACAACATGCAGTCTTTTCTTGAACACCTCCAGGGATGGTGACTCCCCCACCTCCCTGAACAGCCCATTCCAGCACCTGACCACTCTTTCAGAGAAGAAATTTTTCCTAATATCCAGTCTGAACCACCTTGGGGCCATTCCCTCTGGTCATATCACTAGTTGTGTGATTTGCTCTTCAAGCAGCAGGACTTGTCATCCTCCAGGATGGAGAGATGTGGTGGATGTCGGGACTCCTAGTGGTGCTGTCCAACAGTGCATGCTGTGTGGTATTTAACCATGTTGGATGGTTAAATGTTCCTTATTTTTAGATAGATTTTGGCTTTGCTCTTTATCTTGGTGAAAATGAGGCGGCTTCGTCGGGAGGTGTCTCCACATAGCGCCAAGCACGACACCTCCATGTGTACAGACTTTTGTGCTGCTGGTGTTTTCTCTCTTGGTTATTAAACTTCTTTTCTTGATTATTAAACAGAAGCCTTTGCTTTCTTGGATGTGTCAATCTGGTGCAGAATAAGTATTGCTTGAACCCTTTGGGTAGAAAGGGGAGCTCTCCATGCTTCAGAATCACTGCTGGTGGCCAGACTTTGAGAATGAGTTTTTCAATGCATGTTTCCAAGGGGAGTGGTCAAGAAAAGAGTAGATGTGGCACCGAGGGTTGTGGCAAGTGGACATGGTGGGGGTGGGTTGGGGTTGGACTTGGGGATCTTGGAGGTCTCACATCACTGGTTTGGGTTCAGGTTCAGTCACTGCCTGTGCATACGGGACCACAGCGATGCATCCATCAGCATGGTGTGCCCCTCACCAGGACAGCAAATGAAAACCCAGAGGCAAATCCAAACCGAGCGCCGCTCATTGGGTTTTCCTCCGGCATTGCCCTCGTTCCTCCCGCGTCCCTAATGCGTACAGCAAGCAGATTTATGCAGCTCATTTGCTGCCCCTGTGTAATCATTTTTAGCTCTGCATTAATGCGCTGAGCAAGTAAAACCAGTTAATGAGAGGAGGAGAAAGGAATCTTTTTGTAGGTCTAATGCTCTTGTTCCTGGAAGCGGAGGGGAATAATTAGCATTCCAGCAGAGGAAGCAGTTACTATGGCAGTGCGTATTGATGAAACGCCGTGGATACAAGTGAGCTAATTCAAACCAGCCCAAGGCTGTATGTTTAGCTTGGTCTTTGTTATATAACAAGTTTGGAGGTCTTTAACAATTTCTGGGTAGAAACAGCCTTCAAGAAATGGTTAAAGTAAGAAAAGCGTGGACATTTTTGTTACCGACGCGCCAACTCATTAGTTACATAAACAGGACGAAGGTATTTAATCTCCTTTTGAGTTTCTTTGCCCATTTCTTGGGGCTGGTGGTGCTTTTTTATGTGGTGTTGCACTGATCTGGAAGCAGAGGTTGTGGATGGCTGCAGTGCCCACTGCGTTTCCCTTCTGTTCCCCTTGAGATGGGTGGTGCGTCCTTGGCACAATTTGGTTCTGCTGTGACATCAGCAAAGAAGGAATTTCTCAGTGTTTGTCTGCATCTCCGTTGAGCGTTTTGTTTTTCTGCATTCTTTGTTAATCTTTAAAATAAGCAAGTCCTTGCGACACTGAGGTTCATTTTACTACGGGGAAAGCAGTCCCTGGGTTGAAGCCTTGCTGGGGGGTTTGAGGCATCTGCCATGACCAGATGCATCGACAAAAGGCATATCTTTGGGAGCAGCCTTGAGGCAAACGCTTCTCACTCCGATTTACTGCAGAAAATGGCTTTGAAGGAGCAGGACCTCATCTTCCCTCTTGCTGTGCTGTGAACACCATCACCCCGAGCTGCTGGAGCCACAGTGTTGGGGATTGGGGGTGCTGTGTGGGGATGGGGATTGGACTCGGTGCTCCAGATGGGTCCCTTACAGCACGGGGTGTTTGATGGTTCTGTGGTTCTGTGATATCCCCTGTGTGTGTGCGCATACAGTGTCTTTCTTACTGCGGCTTCTGGAAGCTGAAATCGTCCTTAAATCAAAACTAAAGCGGCACCCAAACATAGTTAACGTTAACCACATATTGCCAGAGTGGAAACTGTGGAGATCACAGGTAGAAGGAGGTGCTCTGAACGGCAAGGTGCGTCATTAAATGGCACAGTGTACCTGAACGTGGGCTGTGGCGGTGATTAATTTTAAATGCTGTCCTGTAATTAGAACCAGACCATATACTCTGCAGAAACCTTTGTGCACAAGCAGCAAGGCGCTGTTCTGCGTTATTGACTTCGGAGTAGCTGGAAGAAATTCAGAACATCTTCATATAAATTACATTTTGGTCATGGTCTGCTCGGCCGCGCCATCTCTGCAGGCACAAGCTCTCCTTCCTTGAACAGCACGCTGTGCACAGCCTGTCAGCCCCATTTTAATCCCAGAACCCCAGAGTAGTTTGGGTTGGAAGGGACCTTAAAGCCCCCCCAAGCCCAACCCTCCATGAGCAGCGGTGTCTCCCACAGAGGCGCCCACAGCCCCACCCACGGCATTGAGCACTGCCAGGGATGGGCACCCACAGCTCTCTGTCTGCTGCTCACATCCATCATAGAATGATAGAACCCTTTGAGTTGGAAGGGACCTCTGAAGGCCATCTAGTCCAACTCCCCTGCAATGAACAGGGACACCACGGCTCCATCAGGTTATCCATGGCCTGGTCGAGCTTATCTTGAATGTCTACAGGGATGTGAAAGTCCACATCTCTGGGCAGCCTGCTCAGTGCCTCACCACCCTCACTGTAACAGACTTTTTCCTTATATGCAACCTAGATCTCATGTCGTTGAGCTTGAAGCCATTCCCCTTGTTCTATCCCCACAGACCCTGCTCAAGAGTCTGTCCCCTCCTTTCCTATCGTTCCCCTGTAGGTACTGACAGCCGCTCTCAGGTTCCCTTGCAGTCTTCTCCTCTCCATGCTGCACAGCCCCAGCTCTCTCAGCCTGACCTCGTAGGAGAGCTGTTCCATCCTTGGGATCATTGTTGTGTCCCTCCTCTGGATGCTCTCCAACAGCTCCGTGTCTCTCCCAAGTCAAGGATGCTCCCGCAGCACGGCTGCTCCACAGTTGGGTTCCTCACCCTTGTCCCCATGTGGATTGCAACAGGGACACATCCATTGCATTCCCAGCCCCTCTCTCATATTTCCAGGATGCTCTGTAGGACCACCTTACCCCATCCCTGGAGGGACGCTGGATGGATGCTGCCACTACTTAGTATCACAGCCCTTTTTCTTTCTCCTCATCTTCTGCAAGCTGAAGGCCTCCTTGCTATTCACCATCTGCAGAGCCATCTCCCCAGGTCACAGAACCACAGAACTGTAGGGGTTGGAAGGGACCTCCAGAGATCATCGAGTCCAACCCCCTGCCAAAGCAGCTCCCAGCCCAGGTTGCACAGGTAGGCATCCAGGCGGGTCCTGAATATCTCCAGAGAAGGAGACTCCACCACCTCTCTGTGCAGCCTGTTCCAGTGAACCAGGTCCAGGTCCTCCATGGCACTGTGTTCCCCTGAGCACTCATGTGCCACTGGTGGATTTCCTGCTGGAATAGGTGGGCACCACCAGTTGGGTACCTTTCGTTACAGGTTGGTGGTTGGACATGGTGATCTCAGAGGTCTTTTCCAACTTTGGTGATCCTATGGTCTTTTAAGATTGTTTCCTTTATTTTCTTCTGCGAGAAAAGGGACCTGTGCAAGCTGTGTCACGTGACAATCTGGGCAAGTGATGCTAATAAAACATTCATAACACAGTGCTGCTTTACGAGTCACATGGTGACCCACGAGCATTCATGAGCAGCACTGTAAGCGCCATCGTAGAAAATATGTGCTCATTTAATGCACTGTGATAAAGAGCTCTTTATAGAGAGAGATATATATAGTTTTTTTACAGTTTATTCATCCCTGTTTACATAGAATTCCCTTGAGAGCCCTCAAACCTTTTGCTTATTCAACCTTTCTCGGCTGTTTTGCCACATCTGTCCCATCGAGGAGGCCAACGGGATCCTGGGGTGCATTAAAAAGAGCGTGGACAGCAGGGTAAGGGAAGTGGTCCTCCCCTCTACTCTGCCCTGGGGAGGCCACGTTTAGAATTCTGTGTTCATTGCTGGGCTCCCCAGTTCAGAAAAGATAGGGATCTCCTGGAAGGAGTCCAGCAGAGGGGTCCACAAAGAGGATGAAAATCCGGGAGCATCTCCCATAGGAAGAAAGGCTCAGAGACCTGGGGCTGTTCAGCCTTGAGAAAAGAAGACTGAGAAGGGATGTGGTCAATGTTTATAAATATCTGAAGGGAGGGGGCAGGCAAATGGATTTGGCCAGGCTATTCTCAGTGGGGTGTAGCAGTAGGACAAGGAGTAATGGCCTAAAACTGGAACGTAGGAAGTTGAATACTAATGTGCAGGAGAGCTTCTTTATGGTAAGGGTGATGGAGCACTTGCACAGGTTGCCCTGAGAGGTGGTGGAGTCTCTTCTAGGGAGGTATTCCATACCCATGTGGACGTCCAACTGAGCAATGTGCTGTAGGGAGCTGCTTTAGCAGGGGTTGGACTCGATCCCTTCAGGTCCCTTCCAACCCTGTGCTGTGTTTCTGCAACC
The DNA here is from genome assembly GCA_036925125.1 of Oreortyx pictus. Classification (NCBI taxonomy): domain Eukaryota; kingdom Metazoa; phylum Chordata; class Aves; order Galliformes; family Odontophoridae; genus Oreortyx; species Oreortyx pictus. Next base: position 1,245,985 of record JAUPFR010000001.1, on the reverse strand, counting down.
ACTGTCCATTTTACTGCAGAATCTTAGAATCATAGGGGTTGGAAGGGACCCCAGGAGATCATTGAGTCCAACCCCCCTGTCAAAGCAGGTTCCCTACACCAGGTGAGAAACTGAAGTAGCTGCAGGAGCTGCATTTGATGCAAAGCAGGCATCTTAATGCATGATGGGTGCTTTTCCTAGGGCAGCTCTGAACCCACTGGGCTGGCAGCGTTCACTGGAAGGGCAGGATCTGGAGTCGTGGGATTTGCAGGCACCACAGTGTCAGAAGGACATAGAGAGCATTGAAAGGAGCACTACGGAGGTGGGGAAGGGTCTGGAGGGCAAAATGTGTGAAGAGCTGCTCAGCTCCCTTGGTTCGTTTGGCCCAGAGCAGAGTTGACTGAAGGGAGGCTCATGGTAGCCCCACAGCTCATGGCCCTACAGCTCCTCATGACCCTACAGCTTCTCATGGCACTACATCTCCTTGTGGCCCTAAAGCTACTCGTGACCCCGCAGCTTCTACGTCCCTACAGCTCCTCATGGCCCTACCACTTCTCATGGAAGTCCTACAGCTCCATTTGGTGTCCCTGCAGCGTAACTCCTCATGGTGACTCTACAGCTCCTCAAGGGTCAGGTGCAGGTGTGGAAAAGGCTGTGTCCTGGGGGGTGGTGGGCATGGCACAGCTCCCTGGAGCAGTGCCTTAACTCCAGGACGTGTCCTGGTGCTGTGGGACGATGCTCCAGGGCTGCTGCTTGCACAGCACTGTGGTGGTGGAACCAGAAGTTTGGCAGGAAAACTGAAAACATGAAAATAATTCCATTCAGCTTGAATAATAATTAATATTTATCCTTCCCCAAACACCCCATTTGCCTGCCAGCCAGTCTGGTTGCATTTAAGTCCAATTATTTCATTCAACCCCAGATGTTTAATTTCAGACGTTGATGAGAAAATGGAAAGAAGAACAAGGAGAGGAGGTAATTTTCCCCTTCAATCCAGTAATCCCAAGGCTAAGGTTTTCATTCAGGGTATGGAAGGAACAGTTCTGAGAAGTTCCATCCTGAGAAGCTGGAAGCTCTCATCCGAAGAGTGATCGCAGAATCACTGAGGTTGGAGAAGACCTCCAAGATGCCCAACCCCAACCCATCCCACTGTGCCCACTGTCCCTCAGTGCCACATCCCCACAGTTCTGGAGCACCCTCAGGGATGGGGATTCTTCCACCTGTTGCATTATTGCTCTTTGGAGAAGAAATTTTCCCCATTATCCACCCTGGTGCAACATGGGGACATTTCCTCTCATCCTATCACTGCTAGCAGGGAGAAGATCACCAAGCTTTAGGATATCTTGGGATGCTTTTCCTGTTTGTTTATAATCCTGTTCCATTCTACTCAATCAACCTGGACCAGAGTCCAAGTGAATGTCCTCACTTCAAGCTTAGTCTTCACTGTATTTTTCCCAGTCATCCCAGAAATCTGAAGGAGAGTCACAGAACGAGGGAGGTTGTGAGGTGACCACCAGGAGTCATCTGTGTGCACCTTAGGGGTTCAAATAAGCCCCAGAAATAGAAAAAATAAACCCAAATTCATTTCCTTTTGGATAATAATTCCTGTTGAGTCCCCGATCCCAAGTGCATGCACACTGGGGTCATCGAGCACGTGATGGTGAACATCTTCCAGGCAGAGGTGGTCTTGTGGAGGTAAAGGCATTTCAGGGTCCTCATTGTGGCTCTGTCTGTGCTGGTGGGTTCAGCTCATTCTCAGCACTGGCTCAGTTCCCTGGCAGCTTGAAGTCTTCATTGCCTTTTCATGTCCTTTTTCAGTCTTAATATACCACAGTATTTCTTTCATCTCTCCTACATATCCAGGATTTTTTTTTTTTTTTGTGGGATTTGTAGACAAAAGGTCTCTGCAGCTGGTGCTGCTTTGGCAGTGAATTCCCACATCCTTCCAGACTGATGGGGATGAGTCACAGCAGAAACAGGAAAGGAGAAGCAGCACTGTCTCATTGGGAGTGCGTCCCCATTCATCCTGATACACGATGACGCTGTGCACAATGAGCATTCCTTTGTTTGGTTTTCCTAGAATGTGCCATTAGCAGATATAAAAATATAAAAAGCTGATGCTGATCACAGCTTCTGTGATAGCAGGAGGAGACAGTAGCAGCTGTGAGAAGGCAAGAAGAGCTTCTCAGGGCCGTTTCCTCTCCTTGAGTTGTCCCAGCTCTTCCACTGACTTTGACTCCATCTCTGGTTTCCTGCGAGTCCATTGCCCCAGGGTTTTCTGAGGCTCATATTTTGCTCATTAGGGTAAATAGCATTGATTAGCAAAAGTTCAGCTCAGTTTTCTTCCTGGCTTGGTCAAGTCTGGACTGCAGTTTCCTACGGTTTCCTAATAAAACAACATTTTTCATGGGAAGCAAAGTGTGGATCCAAGAAAGTGGATGATGATCGCAGCAGCTCCCTGAATCATGTCCTGGTGAAAATACTAAAGCAGTGCAGTGTAATATTGTCTCATATTAATTGTTGCTCAAATTAGGAGGAATAACTCTTTGGGTTTTGTGACCAGACCTGTGCTCCATAGTCAGTTTAACATAGCTGTATGACTCAACCTCTGGGAAGCAAAGACCTTCTCCAGCATTCGTTGACCCAGTCCTTTTACCAACTTTAACTTGCACACATGATGAGCTGATACACTTGCTTTCTTCATCCCTCCTGTCCTCCTTATGTGTATAATTACACAACTGGCAAGTGGCACAGGACAGGAGATCCATCTTGAAGCAATTACAGTGCCTCTCCCTGAAATTTCTTGGAAGAATCCTCATTCTTAAGCCTCGCTTGGCCATGCTCTGCCCTTGACAACTAATAAATTATTTTTATCCCATTTCTATTTCCTTTGAAAAGGAAATACATCTGCATTTTCTTTAATCTCCTGAAAGCCTGTGCGAATGACACCAAAAAGCTTTTTGGAAAATGGTTTGAAAGCATTAACAAACAGCTCAGACAGCAGCTCACAGTCACGCTGATGTTTGGGACTCTCCTCTCAATTCTTCTGTGAGACACTGAGAGTCTGTTCCTGGAAGTTCCTCTAGATATCCCTAATGCCATCGTTCATTTAATACAACTGAACGGCATCCCCTGTTGTTTGTAAAGCAAAAGTAGTTGAGCTGGAGGAAAGGTCTCCAAAGCAAGTCATTTGAAAGTCATTGTGATGAGAGCATGGTAAGAATGGATAATGCCACCACTTCCTTGTCTCAACATTCAGTTTGCTCTGTGGCTTTAAGGTGAAAATCATGGTGATATTCCCTGAGGTTGCTTTTGTCCAGATGGGGTAGTGACTGAGCTTCTTCTGTGCTGTGGTGTCATTCCACCTGGGTTTAGAATCATAGAATCATGGAGTCACTGAGGTTGGGGAAGACCTCTGGGATGATCCAGTCCAACCATCCATGTACCACCAGCACTGCCTCACTAAACCATGTCCCTCAGTACAACATCTGTATGTTTCTTCAACACCTCCAGGGACTGTGACTACCCCACCTCCCTGGGCTGCCCGTTCCAGCACCCAACCACTCTTTGAGAGAACAGGTATTTCCTGACATCCAACCTGAATGTTGTTCTGTGGATTTGTGTCTTGCCCTCTGGGACTCCTGGCATCCTGCAGGATGTTTGTTTTTCTGTCCCTTACAGACACACCAGGCAGCATTTGGGGGGAAGAGCTATCTTGGGTTTTGGAGAGAACCCATTGTTTTGTATTGTATCAGTCTTAAGAACGCTGTCAGAGAAATGCTTCAAATGAATCCAGGAAAACTTGCAATATGGGCTGAAGTGCTTTGCAGCGCATGAACGTTTATTCCTTTTGGCCTTGAGTACATTACATTGTGAGAGCAAATTTCCACAAAGGACAGCTGTACATCTTCAGGTTGGGCCCTTCAACTCATGGCAGTGTCGTATTTAGTTTAGTGATCAGAAAGCCACCCTAAAATGAGAGCAACAGAGAGTGTTGAGAGGGCGTCAGCATGGGATCTGCACGTGGGGCTGTGCACCACAGGCTCTTGCTGTAGAAAAATGGGGTTTCGTGGATTTGTCATCCCAGCAAAGCTAGAACTATGAATCACACAGAATCACAGAATTGTAGGCATTGGAAGGGAGCTCTAGAGGTCATCTAGTCCAGCCACCCCTACCAAAGCTGCTCCCTAGATCAGGACACTTCCAATCCAACCACCGCATGTCATGATCTTTAAGGACCCTTCCAGCGCTATCATGCTATGGCTCTATGATCTTTAAGGAGGTGCTATGAATCATGTCCCTGGTAATTAGCTAATTATAAATGCCTCATTTCTGTGAAATATGTTGGAGGTAAGAGTGTGTGAGGCTCTGTATGATGAGGCCAGGCCAGACTAGGCCCTGGTCTGGATGTAGTGTCCCTCTTCATTGCAAGGGAGTTGAACTAGGTGACCTTTAATGATCCCTTTCAACCCTAAGGACTCAGTGATTCTATGATAACTGCTTGTACACCTCTTTATAACGATGTTTAGCTTGGCAAACCCATCCCTCAATATTACTTCCAATAAGCAAAGAGTTAAAAAAAAGCCCCCAAACCAAGCGAAATACCAGTAAAAAAATGTATGGAGATAAAATCATTGTGGGATGATAGGTGCATGTTGAGATTCGGACTGAAAATGCCACATCTCAAGCTACTTCAGGCAAGTTTTTGCTGTCACAGAATATGAATTCAGCCCTGTGACGATGATTTTATTATACACTCCACTAAAACAGGTTATTGAGTTATGTAGGTTGTGTGTGGCTGTGGAAGACAGATAAGTATAGGCATTATGGTGGTTCCTCTTTTTTCACCCTTATGACTGCAGATTCTAAGCCCAAACCACCACCCTACACATCCTTCAGTGCACTTAATCCTGAGAACACAGCTGAGTCTTTGCAGTGTCTCGCTCAGGTGAGATGTAAGGACACCAAAACTCCAGTGTTAAATCTCCATCTCAAAACTCCTTTGTTGAGGGAGATACTGTCTCCTCACATAAAGTGATCCTGACACTGCTGTGTCTGCTAGACGGAATCACCAAGGCTGGAAAAGGCCTCCAAGATCACCTACTCCAACCCTCCATGCTCACGTGTCTCGGTGTTGGGAAGAGTGAAGGCCTAAAGCCCTCTTGGCCTCGGTGTGTAGCTGTTGGAATTTAGAGGAGTCAGTCCCATGTCTTAAAGCAGGAGGGTGACCAACTTTTTACATGGTCTGGTAGCAATAGGACGAGCAGGAATGGCTTTAAACTAAAAGAGGAGAGATTTTGGTTGGATGTTAGGGTGACATTCCTTACTCAGAGGGCGGTGAGGCACTGGAACAGTTGCCCAGTGCTAGTTGCCCAAAGAAATGGTGCATGCCGCATCCTTGGAGGCATTGAAGGCCAGGTTGCATGGGGCTCTGGGCGGGCTGAGCTGGTAGAGAACGTCCAGCCCGTGGCAAAAGGGGTAGGGATTATTTAACCTTTTGGGTCGCTTCCAACCAAAGCCATTTTGTGATGCTGTGAAGCTCACAGAGGTTTGGAGGTGGCTGCTGAATCTTGCTGGCCACGGGGCTGTGGCAGCAGCTCTGTGGGCCCTTGGAGAGCAGATGACCTGCAGCAGCTCCTTCCAACCTCAGTCATCCTGGGGTTCTGCAGTTCAGGTATGTGGAACCGTATGTCTGCAAGGAGCAGCATTAAAACAATGAGATAGGAGGGCTCACACGTGGCTGGAGCAGACAGCTCTGTGCTGCTGGCATCAATGCATTGCCTGTCTCTGCGTGGAGGTGCATTGCACATAAACGGTGTCAGGTGTGCTGTGAGATGGATGTTTGAAGGGAAAATCAGGCCTTGAAGTTGCAAAAACCTAAATGAGGTGTATTTGCGCAGTTTGAAGGACTTCTGTGCTGTTGCAGCGGCTGTAGGAGGACTTTTTGCTTCTGGTGAAGTTCTTCAGATCTTTACTTTTATCTTCTCTTTCAGAACCTCTGTATCCTTTGGTGCATTTGTAAAATAAAACACCAGAAAGATCCTGTGAAGCTTTCTGAGACGGCATAAAAAGCGGGTGCCCTGTTTATTGACCTCTGCTGAAGAGCTTGAAAGCCTACTGCATTTCCTTAGATGTTTTCCTCGTTTCACCGCCTGTATTATTTATAATCATTGGTCTTTCAAGTGTGGAAGAAGCCTGGAACCCAGGAATCACTGGGCTGGAGCAGATCATAGAAGCATAGAATCATTCATGTTGGAAAACCTCCAAGATCTCCAACCCCAACCCATCCCATCGTGCCCACTGCTTATGTCCCGCAGTGCCACATCCCCATGGCTCTGGGACACCTCCAGGGACCCCCCCCACACCCTGTGCAGTCTGTGCCACTGCATCACCACTCTGAGGAAGAAGAAATCTTTCCTGATTTCCAACCTGAAGTCCCCGTGGTCCCCTAGTTCTTCCCCAGGTGCTGCGTAGAGGGGCAGGACCTCAACAGGGTGGTGATGCGGAGGGATTTCCCTTTTCTCTCTCCAAATGTAGAGGTGCTAAACCGCACCCTGAGCTCCGGGCATTTGATATAAGGTCCCTGATATGAAAAATTCCTGCTCCTTTGTGACAGATGTGTTCCTTCCTAATTACTGTTAGAGATACCTCAGCTGTGTGGTGCATTTGTAACCTCAGTGGCACGGTCTGACAAGGACGTCCATGAAGACATGTTTCTTATAACCAGTTTGTTGTTTATCGACCATTTTACAACTGGTTTCATTGAACAGAACCTTGTTCATTTCGTGCCACACTGGGAATTTCATCCCTCTGTTGCACCTTTCTTTCTCATTTCCTTTCTAAAATGACCGGCCATTGAGTTACCAAGTCCTGAGTTCTCCTCATCCTCTTCTTGCAGTTCTGTTGCCCTTTGCTGATCACTGTTAACCAGAAGTTGACCCTGGCATCTGCTCACTCTGCTCTCCCTACCTCGCCTTGGGCGTCCTAAAGTCATGTTTGCCTTTAGGACCTGTGCAGATGGTTCCCTTTTTCCTGGCACTGCTGGACTTCCCAGCATGGATATCTCTCATTCAATACTTCGGATATTTTTAAATCCCAATATGCATTTGTTTGCACTGGAGTTTTTGGGGTTGTTTTACCTATTCACCAAACTGGGTTGTTTTTTTTTTTTTTTGTGTGTGTATCAAGCAGCTGTTAGAGGCTTTTCATTTTTAATTCTGGAGATAAATAGAGAAGGGGGTCTGCAGTGGATTAACACAAAACAAATTAAATTGCCACCTCTGCAAGCTGCTGGGGATATCTGTGCCTTCCCCAAGGATCACAAGGCAGCCCTTCCCCAGGGCAGTGCATCGGTGCTGGTGTGTGCTGCTGCTGGCTGTCAGGAAGGAACGTGCCCTCCCCCTCTCCCTGGCTGCTATCACTGGGTTGGGGCAGAGAGACCGAATGTCCTTCCTTGGCAGCTCAGCACCAACTGCTTTATCAGTGCCTTTATCACAGCAACAGCACATATCACTTCCAGAGGGAGACAGCAAGTACACCCTGTCCAGGGTCAGCTCAGGCAACGAGCATTTTCCCCTTGTTTCCAGCTGAAGTGCCCACTGATAGCAGCAGCACATGGGCTGCAATGTTTGTTGGGGGGACAGACCATGCAGGAGGGGACGGGGATGCTGCAGAGGGCAGATGCTCAGGTGTATGCTGTTTGGAGTCTGCCCCTGCCAGAAGATTAACTGAAATGCATCATCATTCCGCCGTCTCTCGTTATTTTGCCTTCCAGCCCGTCTTTACTTAGTTTGCAGTTAATTTTCCAGAGTGCACGCTGCTTCCTGGACAGGCAGAAAAAGCCTCTGATGTGTGATGCTTGCACTGAATCCTAACACTCGGTGTCCTTTGCTGGCAAATGCAGTTCAGTGCTGGAGTGCTGGTGGTGGTTTGGGTCCTTGGGTCTGAGAGCTCTCGGCCCGTTAGCAAACGACACTACAGCTCAATCTCTGTGCACCACAGCACCACTCTGGTTTATTTACCTTTCTCATTAAGCTTAGGTGTAGTACTGCCCACGTTAAAAAATAAAGAGTAAATTAGCTTCAACAGGAGCGATTAACGCAATTACCATGCTTTAATTTATCGCCTGCTACCGGACTAATGAGCGCATGTGACTTCGTGCTCTCCCTCTGCTGTGTTCCTTATTGCCTTGTGTTGCTTCTAATAAAGGCAGGAACTTGACACCACTTACAGTGCAGTGCCCAGAAAGGGCCCAGCACCTCTGAGCATCCAAATCAAGGTGAAAAACATGAGTGCTGTCTCGTGTCTGTTTCCTGTAGAGCCACGTTTGCTTTAATGGCAAGCATGGAACAAAAAGGTACCGTTTTGGGGAAGAGAGAGAAAACAGAGTAAGCAGAAGAGAAATAGAGAAAGCGTAAAAGAGCAATTATGAAATAATTCTGTGTTGGAAACTCCCTGGCTAATGCATTAAATCCTAGAATAATTCAGTTTGGAAGGGCCCTCTGGAGACCTCTTTTTTTTTCCCAGCCCTTGGCTCAAGGCAAAGCCAACTTCAAAGTTCGCTGTAGAGTCGTATCCAATTGAGTCTCAAGTGTTGCCAAGAAGGGATATTTCCATCCCCTGTGGACTGTGGTTCTGCCCTCCTCGTGGATGCTTTTTCCTAATATCGAGTGGAATTTTGCTTGCAGCAGCTTGTGCCTGCTGCATCTCATGCTTTTGCTGTGTGCCCCAAGCAGCACCTGTCTCTGTCTTCTCTCTTAGTCCCCCCCCCCGGGGAACTACAGATGATGTTAAGGTCTCCCATTTGCCATGTCTTCATCTGTCTGAGTAAACCCAGTTCCCATCCTCTCCTCACACATTATATGCTCCAGGCCATGGGACAACCAATTTGATGGCTTGTCACCAACCACCACCCTTCTGGTGGTGAAATTGGTTTTCCATCCACTTTGTAGTCCAGCCACCCAGTCCCTCATTCTTCAGTACTGGGGAACCACAGAGCCACTGAGGTTGGAAAAGACCCAAGTCCAACCCCAGCCCACCCCACCGTGCCTGCTGACCGCATCCCCCAGTGCCACATCCACACCATTCTGGATTACCTCCAGGGACAGAGACCCCACCACCTTTCCAGACAGCCTGTGCCAGAGCCTGATCACCCTTTGAGAAGAAATTTTTCCCATTTTCCAATCTGAACCTCCCCTGGCACAACATGAGGCACAGTGTGAGCAACCACAGTGAGAGCTGTGCTGGGGTGAGGATGATATCCACTGCTCCCTGTGCCAGTGCTTTTGTCAGTGAAGGGAAGCTGGGCATGACTTGTGCTTCTCAAACCCACTGTGATTGTTCCCATGTACCTTCTTACCCTTCATAGTTTCTAGAAGGATTTGCTTCATAAACTTCTGGGCCTGGAGGTGAGGCTGCTGCACTGGTATTCCGTAGTCCTCTTGGCCCATGTTGAGGATGTGGCATGTGGCAGTGCCTTTCCCCCAGTCATCAAGGACCTTCCTCTTCTTTCAGTATGCCCACCTTTCCCTTAGCTTTCCTTTTGCTGCTGAAGCCCTCCACTGAACCACCAAATATCCTGAACAGGAAGAAGACCCACTGCAAGGGCCATTGGGTCCAACCCCCTGACCCACACGGCACCCCCCAAACCTAAACCCCATGGCCGAGAGTGATGTCCCAGTGCTCCCTGAGCTCTGGCAGCTTGGGGCCATGCCCATTGCCTTCCAACTCATAACATTCTGTGGTTCTTATTCTTTCTTTCCTGGGAAAACTATCCAGCAATAAAGCAAAATAACACAAGAAGCAGATCGTTGGTCTCTGTGTTCAGTTGGTTGGTTCCATCCAATTATTTGTCTTTGTGGTTTGGGGAGTGACATCAGATGGAAATATGCTATTACCAGGTGTAGGTAAGTGTTATTTATTTCTACTGGCATTGAGTGGATTCCTGTGTTGGCCTTGGGACCGCAGCAGGACAAAGCATGGCAGTCCTTTCTTTCAGCCAAACTCATCACAAAGAGTTGATGCTTATCATCCACTGTGGCTCATGTTGAGAAACTGAACTGTATACTCTTTCGAGAGGGGAAACAAGCAGTGTTTATTAGTCCTAACTGTGGAATTCGGAGCCATTTGTGGTTCAGTCACTGGACATTGGCTTGCATGGCCTGCTCCTCAGAGTTCGTAGAATCACTAAGGTTGGAAAGACCACTGAGGTCATCCAGTTCAACCACTCCTGATCTTAGAAGACCGTATCAGTGCTTCTATTTTACAAACTAAAGTCTCAGAAAAGTGTTTTTGAAGAAGCTTCCAACTCTGAACCTCCCGTTTTCTTTCCACAAGAGCCGTTCTGTACAATGCAAGCTGGTGGCTCCTCTTTGAGTGGCCTGGCTCTCTGGCATGGCAAACTCAAACTGGGTGTGGCACCCACTGGCTATTAAAACGCTTCCTGTGCCAACAGAAATGGGATCATGTGTAATGGTTTTGGATTAATCCAAAGATTTTTTTTCTGAGAAATGGGAATCTTTGAGGAAATCCACCATAGGTCTTCAAGCGTCAGCTCTCCGGGTAGATAAGGACATTGCATTGGAGATGGGCTGTATGACCCTAAGATATTACATGAACAAAGGTAATCTCACAGATGTGGGAAGGCTGGGAGGGAGGTCAAGATGAAGGTATTCATTTTCTTCTTTTTCTTCATTCATTATCCAATATGCTTAAAATTGGACGGCCTAATGAAATTTCACACCCACTAAATTTAATCATGGATTACCCACGTGGGATTTGAATCAGATAAAAAGTATCCCTCAGATATTTGGTAGCACTTGCATAAGGTAATAAGAATCTGCAGCATTCTTCGTGCCTTTCAGCAAATTGCTTGACCTACTTTTTCTTTACTCTTTTTTTTTTGGCGTGCACTGACCTGACCCTGCCTTCCCCCTGGGCATCGGAGCAGCCAGTTCCTGCATGCACACAGACAGATCTCAGGGGTGCTGCTAATGCTTGATGGATTATTGGTTTTACTGCTGTGGTTTGAGGCCAGCACAGACCTGGAAAAAGGATAAAAATGTTGGTTTGTGCAAGAAGAGGTCTTGCTGGGACCAGGGTGTCTTGGGGAGCAGGTGAGGGGTGGATGCCAGGTTCAGGTTGTGCTCAGGGCTATGTATGGAGCTGCTAACTTATCTCCTGCAGTGCTCTTCACCCCTCTCAGCCTTTGGCTCATGGAGCTGGGTGGTGTTGGACTTGCAGGGATATCCTGAGCCCTAAGACTTGTAGCAAAGATGAAATTACACGCGCTCTCTGCTTGCAAAACAGTGTGCTCTCTTACTGATTGTATTTCTGGATGAGTCACTGTTTGTTGCCACTGTTGTAAGTCTTGGGTTCAGGAGAGGCCAAAGCTTACGTTCACGAGCAAACCTGGATTTGGAGCAGAAAAGGAGACAAGCACCAAGACTGCACTGGAACAGCCTGGGGATCCACTTGGTGCTTGCACAAACGATCCAGCTCAATGTGTGCTGTTCTTACAGGCAAATTCTCAGTTTCACTGGGTTGCCATTGGGTTTCCATGGCCATTGGGTTCTCATGATCCAAGTGCAGATTGCTCATCATGCGTTCTGTCATTGACAATCTATAATTAGTGAATCAAATCTAGTTAGCAAAGAGAAGTGCAAGGGACACTCACCAATTTGGAGATGGTTGAAGAGGATGATTGGAGGCAGCCTGGACTCCAGCGACCATGCCCTGATTGAGTTTGTGATCTTGAGGAACACAGGCCTGGCAAAGAGTGGAGTCATTACCCTGAACTTCAGGAGAGTTTGGGCTGTGTAAGGATTTGTTGGATGAAATCCTTTGGGAAGTTGTCCTTAGGGACAAAGGAGTGGAGCAAAGCTGGTTATTCATCAAGGACGCATTTCTGAAAGCCCAAGAGCTCTCCATCCCTCAGGGTAAGAAATGAGGCAGAGGGGTCAGGAAACCAGCATGGCAGAGTGGGGACCTGCTGGCCAACCTGAGGGAAAAGAAGTGTAAGAAGGAAGTGGGGTTGGGTGGCCTGGGGGGAATACAGGGATACTGACGGGTTGTGCAGGGATGGGATCAGGAAAACCACCTTCTAAGCAGGGGTCGGAGGAGCAAAATCCCTCCCAGTGTAAGAGTAGAGCAAGTCTGAGATTGACTCATGAGTTTGAATCTGTACAAGTCCATGGGGTTGGACAACTTGCATCCCAGGGTTCTGAAGGAGCCAGCTGAGGTTGTTGCTGAGCTGCTGTACATTGTATCTGAAAAGTTGTGGCTGTCAGATGAAGTCCCCAGTGACTGGAAAAAGGAAAACAATCGCTCCCATTTGTAAGAAAGGAAGACATGGAGAACTACAGATCGGTAAGCCTCACTTCTGTGCCTGGGAAGGACATGGAACAGATCGTCCTGGAAGAGATGTTAAGGCACATGAGAGATGAGCAGGTGATCTGAAACAGCCAGCACAGCTTCACCAAGGGAAGGTCACGCCTGACCCATCCGTTGGTCTTCTGTAATGGAGTGATGTCATTGGTGGACAAAGGGAAGGCAACTGATGTCATCTCTGTGGACTTGAAAATGGTTCAGCCCATTGGGCGGTGAGGTGGTGAGCGAGGTCAAGGCTGAAGGCAGCGACGATGTCACAGGGGTGAAGGATGGAAATTGCTGGGCACAGTCAGTGCAGGAGTAATGGGAAAGGCTTCCATGCTTTGAGTTGGAGGGCTTCAGCTGTTGGGGGGAGTTTCTCTGTCATCCCTGATGGGAATCCGAGCTGAAACGCTACTTGTCAGGAGCTGGGTCTGTGTTAGAGATGTTGCGTGAGTTTCTGGGATTTAAGATTGAGATTCCCTTTCCATGGCACAAAGTCATCAGACTGACACCTCGAGATGGAGGAAGAAATCGCCTTTGTTGTCAAATCCTTTCTGCTTTTTGCCGAACAATTATTGCGACCCTCACGTGGCCTCTGCCTGTGTCCGCTGGGTGCCCTTCATCTTCAAAAAGGAAAGGAAAAGCAAAGAGAGAGCTGCTGCCTCGCACACAGATGTATGAAAGGATCCCTCAGCCTACCCAGCGGCGGCTTCAGATGTTTCATCAAGGAATACGAAATCTCATCACAGCTGGATTACCCAGAAGCTTCAAAGTTCTTGAAGGTCAGAAGGCAGCTCAATTGTACAGAGCAGCGTGGGGCAGTGGCACCGAGGCTTCCTCTGCAGCACAGTGGAGATGCTTGTTTCGAGTGCTGTCTTCAGCAGAGCCCTGCTATGACTGTTCTTGCCAACAGCTTTATCTAGGGTTGTGGGTTGTTCTCCCAGCACCCCCCCCCCCCCAGACTTTTTATACTGCCAAAATTAAGGGAAATTTCTGTTGAGTAGAGGTAAAGGCACTGCTTTCATAGAAAATAATTACAGTCTGCATCTTGACCTCAGTGAACGTAATGATTTTGACTTTGGGGTAAAAGTGTGTGCCATCAGAACCAGGACTATGAGCAATGAGGAGCTGGGAAAAGGCAGAGGTGAGGAGTCTTAGCAGTGACGTTTCTTCACAGGCATCTGCATTGACTTTCCTTTGGGATTTGCCCTGTCCCTCGGTGCCATCACTCCACTCATTTGGGGTCTCTGCAAATACGGTCCTTTCAGAGGGTTTTCTGGCAAGTGGGACTGCCACTACAGCGTAGGTGGAAGGATGCTGAGCCCTGGGGCTGGAACCATTAGAGGAAGGAGGGTGGTCTGGAGGGCAGTGGAGAACCAGCACTGCGCTTGGGGTTGGTGCTCTGAAATATCCATGGCATTAATTTTATCCAGAGGCGTTTGAGATGAATTTCTATTTGAAATCTGCGTTCGCTCGTTACCAGGTGGATGATGAATGCCAAATGGCTGCATTGCTTTTCAACTGCTCTTTAAATCGTGTCCCATTATCTGGGGTTCATTCCCAGTTACCTTTTCTGGCAATAATTGGGCTTGGGCGAGTGAGGTGCTAAACGAAGTGCTGATAACGAGGAGCATTGTTCATCTTTCCAAAGATAGCGAAGGTTTTCTCCTCTCGCTCGCGGTGCTCTGAAGGCTGTTCCGCAGTAATTGTTCTGAGCTCTGTGCGTTCAGATGCGTTTCATCACTGTCAGTGTGAATGTACCCAGTGTCCCCACGCTGTGGGAGCACGCGGTCTGCAGGAATTTACCTGCAGAGCTGAAGGTTTTTTGTCTCGACTCCTTACGAGGGCTCCGTGAGCGGTCAGTGGAAGGATAGCAAAGTCACCTTAATACCTCTGTGAAGTTAACTGCCGTGTTTGGCTCAATAACACAAAGAGGAAATTAGTAGCCCCTTCTCCTGACGGAGTGGCTGAGATGTCCATTTATCAAACAGCCAAGATCAACAGGAAAATGTTGTTGTCAGGAAACATCCAGATACGCTTTTCATCCCAGGCACACACAGCCAAACCTCTGACTTCTGCAAGAGCCATTTCAGCCATGTCAAAATCAATTTTTAACGCTACCAGGCCTCGTGCTCCAATGTCACGTCTTCGTGCTGAGCAGCCTGCTCCCACCTCTTGTCATTTCAAGACACAGCAGCTTGGTCCAGCCAGTCCTGGAGGGCTTTCTGACCCTCGCAGAGCCATTGGATTCCTGCACCTGTTTGAAAGCACCAGAGGGCTTTCAAGATAAAACGACAGTCATCTCTCTCCGTTTCACTCCTCTATGTCATCGTGGTAAATGCCTCTGTTTCTGGGCGTAGCTCAAGCACTACAATTCCATTTGAAAACCCCATTCATCTTGTGCATTAAAAAATATACAGGAGAATATATAGTTCCTCTTCCACAGGCTGCCTATTATTCAGCGTGCACCTACAGCGCTGACAGATTAGGGCTTCCCAAGTACTTCAGAGGGAAATTGAGTACAATTTCCCATGTTGAGGCTTGCCTGGTGGTGCCTTTTTCACTCCTTCTAAATCACCTCCTGTGCTCACTCGTGGCAGGAAGGCTGAGCTGGGCTGGAGCTCATGTGCTGTCTCCATGCTTTCTTGCTCACCCCATGACTGGGGATGGGGAGGATCTGTGTAATTCTGCACTGAGGTGAACTCACTCAGGTTCATTAATGGTGGCAGCCAAGGAGATGGTACAAGACCTCAAGGTTGAGCCATAGCTTTAGTCCTTGGTGTTGCCAGCCCAAAAAAGTTGTTATAAGAAAGAAAGACCCTTCAGTAGAAGTGTTGTGGAAACATCCTTCATCCAGAATGGCCTGGCATTTATCTCCAGATTCTTCAGATGGTGCATATGGGAGGGCAGGATGAGAACATATCCGTCATTTTTTCACCCATTCGAAATTCATAGAAACAGAGGGGCACAGAATGGCTTGGAATTCAGCTGGAGGCTCTTGGGGAGAAGATGCACTTTGGCAAGGAGGGATTGAGCTGGGATCAGATATTGCCATTCAGCTTGGCACCGCATGGCCTCGTTGTCTGTCTCTCAGCTGTTCACTGTTCTGTGGGGGTTTAACTCTCTTTGTCTTCTGTTTTAACCCTTCCTTAACCATATCAATCTCATTTTTCCACCGGAATAGATTATTTTTACATATGTTAAGGATTCTGTGATTCTGTATTTCGTGAGCTCCAAGCTCTCTCTTGTTGCTCTTTAGATTCACAATTCCCCAAAGATAAAGTAGTATTAGGAGCAGTCCCCAGTTCTCCTCTTGAAAGTAATTTCTGATTTCCATATTAATCAAAAATAGCTTCACCTTCATATTGCCCTAATCCTAGCGACAACAAGGAAAGAAGATTACGTTCTGTAGATGTCAGAAAAGTAATTAAAATCTGCACACAAGAATCGAGAGGGGAAGGAATATTACCTCTGCACTTGTGAGCTGAATGGGGGAATGCCCTGACCTCCAATTGTTTGTTTCTTACCAAGTCCTTTCCTTTTGAAATGCAGTGTGGAAAAGTCTTTGATATTCACAGATCAACGTAGTGGCATTTGGGTAGAAGGAGAGATATGGTGAGCAGGGAGATGTTATGGGGGGAGAGGAGTGGCTGTGAAGGGCTGTGAATTTGCAGCGAAGGATACGTGCCTGCTAATAGCAGCATGTGCTGAGAGGTGTGCTTTTATCTTAGCTGATGAGCTAAATAAACGAGCGTCATGGTGGTGGGTGGGATGGATGGAAGCAGGAGGAGGCTGCTGTGGTCAAACTGGGGGAAAAGGGCTCATGGTGGCAGTGACAGCACGCAGAGTCTGCCTGCAGAGTTTGGTGTCAGGGCTGCACTCCAGTGGTGTTGAACTGTGAGAATTTGGAGGTTTGAGTCTGCTACGGTACGGTACAGTACAGTACATTATGGGGGTTCCATGGCCTGTTCGTCTGCCAGGACCCAACCGTTTTCAGTTTATTCAGGGCATTCCATGGACAAGTGGCAGGCCAGTGAGGCACAGAGATGTATTTCCATTTGCACATGGACATTAAGTTATTCAAGATAAAGGTTTTGAATCTGAGGAAGAGGAAAATCAAGTATAGAGTCGTGGAAACGGTATGGCTGGAAGTGATGAAGGAGTACAGATCTATCTATTACTGCAACATGTGAATGTGTAGATGTGTCTTCTTGGAGTTGGACTGTTATCCTTGGTCCTCAAGACAGAGAAGTTCCCCATGCATGTTCTCACAAATGTCTTCTGGTTCTCCACTTTTAAGGTTATTGGAGGTTATACACTGCACTTATCCCATATCTCTTTGTAGTCCATGACATGACAAAGCACCTTCGATATTATTCTGTAATTATTAAACCCTTTCAATTATTCTAGTGGACCTGTGGAAGTAGTCTCTGAAATGTGAACATGAACATATTGTCTTATACACAATAATTCTCATTCTGATACGTTTCTGACATTAAATAGAGCCAGGGTGTACCCAGAGGCTGTTTTTGTGCCTGGCGAGGTTGTGCCATGCCATTTCATGGCTCCATAATTTAGGTTAATTGGAGCAAAAATCTCCTTTTGCACCAGATATTCTGCTATAGAGCTTTGCTTCCCATTTTGTGTCATTAAAAGCATCTTTAATTGTGACTGATGGAACCCTTTGGAAATCTATTTTAGATTAAAACTCTTAAGGTATTACGCGTTGGTCTGTTTTTGATAGGGAGAAAATCTCCTGCATAAAGAGATGATTGTCTTCCTGCTTTTTCCATTGTGCTTTGGCCGGAGGTTGCTCGGGGGAAGCGTTAAAATTCACTCAACCAGAGTGGTGACAGTGACAAACTGGCCACGGGTCATTTCTTCTCCTTGACATTTGCAAGTCAGCCAGTGGAGGGGCTTCCAGACATCTTTCTGAGCTTCCTTGCCTCGGAACCATGTTGCAGGGGGGCTTCGCATTTCACAGCTAGAGTGGGAAGGACAATTTGGACACAGGTTTTGACCTTGCAGCTCCCAAAGGCTCTTGAGCAGCCAAAGCCAGGCAGTCCCTCCTGCTGTCCCCAGACAAAAGTGCTGGGGTTGCCCTTAAGATGCCAAGAGCGTTGGGTTGGGCAGTGGAGGGGAGTAGTCTAGCGCTGCCAGAAACACATAAATCCATGCAAACGTGTGCATAAAACTGGCAGATAGATAGCTCTTTACACCTCATTGTTTCCCTTGCTCCTGCAGACGATGAGGGGAGGGAATACACCATTAGCAAGTTGAGGAGGTGCAGATGGTGATGGTTTCTGTGTTAATGGTTGGAGGAGGGAAAGTCTGTCTTGAAGAAGCATGCTTCTTCAAAGGAGGGTCTCCTTCTGGCAGAGCTAAGAAGAAATCTCAGTGGAATGGGAGAAGAAGGGCTGGTGGGAATTCATCCAGTCCTTTCTCTCTCGCTTTCTCCTGTGGCCAAATAGTGGAAAAGCTGAAGGTGTGGTTAGATCTTAGGATTTTTTCATAAAGTGGCATTGCTAAGACCTTGGACTTGATCATCTTTCCCATGGAATCATAACGTCTGATAGAGATCTCCAAGATCCCCAAGCCCACTCCACCCCACCATGCCCACTGCCCATGTCCCTCGGTGTCACATCCCTATGGTTCTGGAACACCTCCATGGATGGTGACCCCACCACCTCCCTGCACAGCCTCTCCATGAAGAACTCCTCCCTCATGTCCAATCTAAGCCTTCCTAGGCTCAGTGATGTGGCCACCACCAGTGTGACTTCCAGAATAGCGTTGTTGGAAGCCACAGGTCAGAGGAAGATGGGACCAAACACAGCTGCTGTGTCTGAGTTTTAGGGAGGCATCTCCCTGTGGCTTGTCCTGCTGTGGGATGGATGACCCAGCTGACATTAGTAGTAATGTAGATGGCATTTACATGTAGTCTCCTCTTGCACCAACCCGGAATTTATAGCATTACTGTTGCTTTTCCTAGCAGGAAGCTACATGATGAAGTTCACAGTGATTCTAGGTGGGACTCTGCTCTGCATTTCTTTGCTGTTGGTTGTTTCAGTTTTGAAAACCATTCTCAGAGTCCCCAACTTCCTTTATGTCTACAAAATTCTTGGGTGAGTGATGTGGTTGGCAGTTTAACCATTTCCTTAACTTGGTATTTGGGGTAGAGAGAAATACAATTGCATGTTTGGGAATACTTTTTTGCACCAAAGAAGACCATATTTTTTGGCTGTCCCGTGGATGAGCTCATGTAGACACCAGTAACTTCTGATTTCTCTGAGATGTTTCCCAGTAGAGGGACAGTGCTGAGAATCTCCAGATGGATTCTCACCGCCCATTTTGAATTCAGTACTGAGGGCTCCTGCTAACGTCCACTGTACTTTGGATCTCAGAGCTTTGCTCAGTGTTTTAATGTCTCCTTTTATTTGGGGACAAAAGCTTGTATTTGACTCATTGCTGCTGTGGGGAGACAGGGGCAGAGTACTTTTGTTCCACTTGGTAAATAATGCTGTTATTCAGTTTTCCTGACAATTGCTCACTGCACAAAGATATTGCAGGGAGATGATGACTCAGTATAAATTAATTGCAATGCATTGATTTTGCACTTGTAAATCTACGGAAGTTCATTAGTATTGAGCCAGGCTGCACAAGCACTGGCTGCCCAGGTGCCTGCCTTGTTTGACCGGGCTGTAGCCTGCAGTACCCATAAGCAAGGAGTCACCAAGCACATCCAGGATGTCACCAAATGTGTCCAAGATGTCATCAAGCACATCCAAGATATTGCCTCTGCTGACACATCCCCCTGAAAATGCATCAAACAAGAATGGTGCCAAGCCAGGGGTAGATCACCAGCAGAGCCAGACTTAAAATCACAGAATCATTAAGGTTGGAAGAGACCGCTAAGATCATCTAGTCCAACTGTCAAGCCATGTTGGTCCTGCTGGGGCATCACCTTGCTGACCCTCATGCTCTATCCCCTCTTGCCCCACCAGCAGCCTTACTGCCCATTGCCACATCTCAGCCCCACTCCATCCTTGACACCTGCTTCACATAGCAGCTCCTGCAATCTGGGCCCCTGCACCCAACATCTTGGATCACCGTAGGACACTACGAAAGCCAGGAGGCATCCCAGTGCCTTCCTGCCATGTATGAACCCATAAAGACAGTTGAGAAATGGGGAGGGGTCACCTAGTATTTTGTGTCACTGGGGCGTTACAGTGATTTAAGTACATTCTTTGTGGATAGCTTTGAAAATAGCCATATTAAAAAAAAAACAAAAACACAAGTGTGCAGTGTATTCTCGCTGCCATTAGCACAGAATCATTAAGGTTGGAATAGACCACAAAGATCATCTGACATATGCTAAAGACAAAGCAGCAGCCTGTCTGGAGTTTCGGTTGTTCATCTCATTGACTTCACACAGCCCCTCTTGAAGGCTGTGCAGAATTTCACAGGTTTATGCCAAAAGCAAAGTAGACACAGTAAGGAATTTCTGACATGTGATGACCCACCCCTAACACTGCGTTGGGCATTTCTTAGGAAGGAGACCATTCCCCCAGAGCGTTCTGCAAGAGCTGTAGGAAAAATTGGTAATTACGCAGATTTATTGCTATTTTATCAGTTTCAAGTGCCTCCAATTAGCTCTTGTGGAGTATCTTCTGTGATAAATTAGTAGCAGCTTTCGACTGTTGGCTTCTCTCATCACAGTGTTTAATAGCACTGAGCAGTTCCTCTGGACAGCTCTTTCCTTTTCTAGTGCTCCTCATTTAAACCCTTGGGTTTTGCTGCTGTTTCCAATCCGAAGACATAACTCATCTCCCTTTTCCTGAGCTAATTGGACTGTTCACGATACAGGAGGACGTGAAACATTGGATTTTCATGTCACACAGCATAATGCTTTCTCCATCTCAGACTTGGGAAGGACTTCATTTTCCATTTCCACCCAAGCCCCTTGCTGTAATTTGCAGTTCCTATAGGGAACTGGTGGCTATATGCAGTTTCCCAGGCATACTGGTGGAAGTGGTGTTTCCATGCTGGGCTTGCTACTTGCAGCACGACGTCTCCTGATGGATTTCCAAAGTCCCCAACATTTTTATTGAGAAGTCAGCTCCTGGCTTTAATTCTTGAAGGGGTAGTCAGGAGCGTGACACAGTAATCCCCAGATCCTTTGTGGCTGCTAAAACAAAGACACCAAATCTTCCTTAGACACATTGCAACTGTGTGCCCTTCTAAAATCACTAAATATGTTGCAACCCGAGGAGCCCGATCTGTGTGCTGGGAGTTGGTTTTTTTTTGGGAGGAGCGCTGAAGGAACTTGAAGGATTGTTGGAACAGTGAGAATCCTTAGGAAAAACGACCTCCTGGAGGAACTGATGGTCATTCCTTCTCCAAAAGAGTTCTCAGGTGCTGGAATGGGCTGTGCAGGGAGGTGGTGGAGTCACCAACCATGGAGGTATTCAAGGAATGTTGAGACCTTGTGTTGGGGGACATGGTTTAGAGAGAACTATTGGGGGTAGGTAGACAGTTGGACTGGCTGATCTTGGAGGTCTTTTCCAACCTTGGTGATTCTATGATTCCCTGTACTTGTTCTGTAAGTCTGAGTGTAGATGTACTTTTGTGATTTGTAGAGTCATAAAATCGTTTGAGTTGGAGGGGACCTTTAAAGGCCATCTCTCCCGCTCGTTGCAGTGAACAGGGACACTCACAGCTCCATCAAAGGCTCAGAGCCCAGTCAGCTTGACCTTACATCACAGAGAAACTGTAAGACCCCATTGGGAAGTGGGAATCATAGAATCATTATGACTGGAAAAGACCTCTAAGATGATCTCATCCAACTGTCCCCACCCCCACCAAGCCCATGTCCCCCAGTACTATATCTGCACTTATCTTGAACACCCCCGGGGACAGGGACTCACCCACCTCCCTGAGTACCCTGTGCCAGTGGCTGACTGCTCTTTTGGAGAATAAGTTTTCCCTAATATCCTACCCTACCCTCCCCTGATGACCCTTCCAACCCAACCATGCTGTGATCCATCATGGGGTCTGCTCTGTGTCTTCAGTCTGAACTGGGTTCCTGTGCATCATGGCTACACACTGACCACCTCTGTGCACCAGTTATGTATTTCAGGAGAGTTTGATGTGTTTCTAAGATAAATATTTCACAGTGTGTTACTGAATTCCCAAGGACAGCAGCCCCTCTTTCACGAAGGGGCTTTCTAGGCCTGCCGATGAGGTCCCAGGTGTGCACTGGGAAGTGCTGCACCTCCTCCCCGCCATCTCCAGCTGAGAAATCCCCTAAGAAATGCAATGCACTTTTTATTCTTACTTTATCCAGCCCTAACCTTACTCCTACACTGCATCTCCCACATCAGCAACCCACCGGAGCTTCTTCCAGCCCTCTGTGATAAGAGGGAGGAGATGAGCTGTGCTCGCTGCTTCCACATGTAGGGCTGTGGTCTCCTGATTTCAGCTGAGCAAACCTGCACCCAGGGCTGATCCCTGAGCCTTTAGGACCTCTGTTTTGTTAGGTGCTTTCTCCCAGCCCATGATGGAGGAGATGGGTCTCTATATCTCTGCCGCTGCCGTCCATCCAACGCTGAAACACAGTTCCCCGTTTATCTGCATGAGATGGTGACACCATGCCAGACTTGGGATTTTCCGACGGCCTCAACGTGTCACAACCAAGCAGACACAGAGCTGCTGCAAATCTGTCTCGTTGCTCCAGCAAACAAGAGAACGCTCCTCAACCGTGAAATGTAATCTACTTAATTAGCTGTAATTGGTTTTCCAAGTCAGGCCGTCGTAGAAATCATCGTTTCGTGGCAAGGAGATGGAAATGGCACTTTGTTGACGCGTCCCCAAGCTGAGCAGTCCCCCATGGGCTGTGGGTTCTGATGGGTGTGTAGTTTCCTGCGGGCTGAGGTCCCCTGGTGGGGGATGACATGCATACAGGACGGGGTGACCGAGTTCCATTTGCTTTCCCTTTTTCTTACAAACCTTTGGGAGGAACAGCTCTCCCGGAGCAGCTGATGCAACAAACATATATCTCATTACAGCTGAGGTGGAAATGGGTTTCTCTTTTAGGAGCAAGAGCCACATTTATGTGTTCCTTTAATAAGTAATGGGATTTCTGAGTTTGTTGGGTGGGTCCTCATCTGTCTCTCAGCGCCAGGACCTCATCCTTCATTGCCAGTAACGAGGGCCTAGGGACAGGTGGCCATTGGGGGATCTCCCTCTGTTCCTCCTCTCTTCCCAACAGAACCTTTGCACTTCCAGTGGGTGAAATTAAATTCTACTTTTGCAGGACCTCGTTTTTTAAATGCTGCCATGGAGCTCCGCCAGCTCAGATATTGTGTATTCTCTGCTCCCCTCCAGCATGATTTCAGCCTCATGTCCTGGCCTGGATACACGCAGGAGGCCCATTCATGCCTTTTAACACCCAAAACCTGGTTGTGCTGATATTCTGCGTGTGCTCCATCTGCTGCTGTGCCTGTGGAGAGCTGATGTATCCGAGAGCGATTCGCTGAGTTGGGCCGCGTCCAAATGTCCAAAACACCAGATGGATGTTTTAATTACTGTTTAAAAATTAAGCGTCCCCTTTAAGGGCGTGGTGAACCGGAGTTCAGCTCACACTTGGCCTCTTCTTGCAAACTCAAAATGTTTTAACTTCTGGGACCCATCCCAGGAGGGGTGGGTGGGGGTGTTGAGAAAAGTTCTGTCCCAAAGGGTGGTGTGCATGGCATAGCTCCCAGGTCAGTGGGCACAGCCCTGAGCTGCCTGAGCTCTCATATAGGAGGCTTGGGTGCTGTGTGGGGCCGGGGGTTGAGCTCAGTGATCACTGAATCATAGAGTCATCAAGGTTGGAAAAGAACTCTCAGATCTCCAAGCCCACCACCTCCACTGTGCCCACTGACCATGTCCCCCAGTGCCACATCCCCACGGTTTTGGAGCAGCTCCAGGGGTGGTGACCCCACCACCTCTCTGGGCAGCCCATGCAATGTGTCGCCACTCAACAGAGAAGAAATTTTCCCTAACACCCAACCTGGTCCTTGTGAGTTCCTACCAACTTGCAATATTCTGCAGTTCTGTGATCCCATAAACATAAAGAGCTGACATTTTTTGGTAACCATCTGTTTCCGTAGCATTATAATTGCCTATTAGAGGAATTAATTGCCATAGCAAGTCCAGTGTCCCCAGAGATCATGTGTAAATGTGTAAATCCCCTGAAATCAGGATGATGATGGCAGTGCCAGAAGACAGAAGGGGCTGCAAAGAGCAGAGAGAGGAAGCACGACACTGCTCGTGCATTAGGGGAGGTTTAATTGCAACTTAATGACTGGACACTTCTCATTGCCCTCATCCTTGCACTGTCCTCTGGGGGTGCCCAGGGCCATTTGAGCAGCACGCCTGCAGTGCTGCTCAGAAGGCAGAATCATAGAATCACAGTGTCATTAAGGCAGGAAAAGACCTCTCAGATCCCCATGTCCCACCCCAACCCGTCCCCACCCCAACCAGGTCCCAACCTGGCAGATTAACGAAGGTTTCTTGAGGAAGAAAAGCTCCACGTGGTCGCATTGCTTGCTTTCTGCCCACCTTTCTCTTCAAAGCAGGTGCCTCATAAGATTTTGGGTGAAGGATGCTCCTCCCGTTTCTGACCACCACTCTGGGCTCTGCCAATGGGATCAGGTCCCATGGGTTCCTGGAATCGCAGAGTGGTTTGAATTGGAAGGGACCCCTAAAGGCCATCTGATCTCACTCCTGCGATGAACAGGGACACCCACAGCTCCATCAGATGCTCTGAGCAGCTTGATGCCGTTTGTGCAGCAATGCATCCTTCCATGCTTTTGGTGTCGGGGTGATTTCTCAGCATGCCTGTGTCCCCAGCTGTGAGCTGGGACATCCAGCTGTGCATGACCCTTCATGGCAGGGGACTTGGACCAGGTGGCCTTTGAAAGTCCCTTCTGACTCCAGCTGGTGGGGACGGCTCCAGTGGTATGGTATGAACAGAGGTGGGATGCCGTGGGCAAGCAGACACTGAGTCAGACAAAGAAATACCTTTGGGAAGTAATTATTCCATTAAAGATGCATGAATCGAGCTTGCTTGGCCCGAACCACGTCACATCTCTAAGCAAGCAAGTGCAAAAGGTGTCTTCTGCCGGTGGAAGGAGCAGATGTGACTCTGAATATTGAAGCAGAGTTTTTCAGAAGGGGAAGGAAACCAACTCAGTCCCTTTTCTGTTCCCAACTCAAATTTGTCGCTCTGGATCTGTGCAATTGCCATTGCAGAAGCTGGGCTGCTGCAGCCCATGTGCTGACCTGCCAATGTTAGAGCAGCCCTGGAAGATGCTCTCCACGATATTCGAGGAAAGGTGGATGAAGACACCTCTGGACAGGATGAAAAATGAGACACTGGTTGCTGTCAGCAAGAAGAGGAGCAGTGCCTCTGTTTCCTTTATTAAATGTAAGATAGTGGCTCAGTTAAGAAGGCTGTTGGAGCCGTTGCTACGTTTCATCTCTTTTACTCTGAAGAAAAGCAAAACACAGTACTTTGTTGGAGGTAATGATGTTTATAAGAGCTGAGGAAGACAAGAAGCAGCTCAGCCTGGGAGCAGTGCGTGCCATTGCCTCACAAACCTACTGCAGCTCTTCCAGAGGGCTCAGGGAGGTCCTTCAGAGAGGGTTGGTGTAAATAGTGGGCTTTTCTGGTGAGCTGGGTGCAGGAATTTGGCAGAGGTGTGTGCTCAGATCTGGGATTGTTTGGCTGCGATCCCAGCATCTGAAGTGTGGGGCTCTGATCTGAATAGTTTGGATTGGAAACAAGGTCCTGGACAAGGACAGCCAGGGTAAGCAGGAGTCTGCAGGGCTTCTGTGCAAGGAGCAAGTGGGCAACCTGGGTGGCTTCAGCCTAAGAAAGTTCAGATCAAGGGGAATGAGGGAGAGGTCAGTGGGCTTAGATGGCATGGTCAATGATAATGTGGCTCCTCATTTCTGTAGTGCAAGGACCAGGAGGCGTCACGTGAAGGCAGCAAACCAGAGATGGGGCTTCTTCAGTAAGTGGTTGGGATGTGGAGACCCAAGGCTGAAAGGTCATACAGTTCAAGGGAAGACATGAGGAGGCTGTAGAATAGAATTCCACTGGAGACAAATAATAATAAATAATGATCAATGATAAATGATGAGCAATAATTAATAAACAGATGCAGAGGATGCGCAGGAACTCCCCAGGCTGCAGGTATCCGAAGGCTTCAAGAGCACTGGAGGGAATCATAAACATTTCTTCTTTCTTCATCTGCTCCCCAGGCATCCTAGACATAGTTTGGGCCATTGTCAGAGGCAGGATAGGGACAAGACAGTCCTTTGGACTGATCCAGTACGAGTGCCTGTATGTGCTGTGTCTCAGTCTCAGTAGTCAGGCTGGACAGGGCTGTGAGCTGATGGAGCTGTGGGGGTCCCTGATGGTTACAAGGAGTGGGGCAAATGGCCTTTAAGGGTCCCTTCCAACTCAAACCGTGCCGTGATGACATAATAATGAGTTGGAGTTTGTTGCACTTTCAGACAGGGCACGCTTTGCCCTGAGTTTGCTTTTCGTGATAGTTTGGTGGAGAGTTTAAGACATGCTGGGCATCAGGAAAGCCACCGGTCTGGGAATCTGGGAGCTTAGTGCAGAAAATACCTTCCTTTGTGTGAGTTGTAATGTAGGTATGTATGAAAAGGTGCTGTTTGCCTTCTGCATGCCCAAAATCTAGCCTTGTGCTTTTCACTGTGGCTGCTGAACTGGGACACTTCACCAGTAGCAGAGCATCTGTGGCTGCTTGAGTCCCAGGAGAGCTGGTTTAGTGGCACTGGGTGCCAGCAAGCTGGTTTCCACCAGACTGGGATTCCACTGAGGAATAAGGACAATCCAGAGGTGATTATTCCTCTGGTCATATCATAGGGTCAATAGAAGGAAAGCTACATGGTAGGAGGTGAGGGCCTTTTCTCCCACATAACTAGTGACAGGTCGAGGAATGGCCTCAAGTTGTGCCAGGGATGATTCAGGTTGGGTGTTGGGAAATAATTCTTCTCTTTAGAGAATGGTCAGCCCATGCAAGTGGGGGAGTCACCAACCCTGGAGGTATTCCAGAAATGGATAGATGATGTTGTACTGAGGGACATGGGTTAGTGGGAAGCGTTGGTGATAGTTGGACGGTTGGACTGGATGATCTTGGAGGCCGTTTCCAACTGTGGTGATTCTGTGATTCCATGATTGTGGTCCCCAAGTTTAGCAGTCTTAGTCTATCTCTCATAATTTACTTTAATCCTTCCTGCTAGAAGTTTCTCTGGGGAGCATTATTAGGTAGGTTGGAGCCACGCTTTAGCGTTTAAAGACTGTAGAAGCTCTTTTTCTGGAGCTTATTCTTCCTTTAAGCAACGAGCAGTTTTGTTGTATCATTAGTGGCTGTTTGTATCTCTCGTTGGATTCGTCAAAGAGAGGATGGAGTAAATAATAGCAAGGAGTATTAATACTGCCTGGCCTAAGCAGTTCTCAAAAGCTTCTTTCCCGTAGAGACTTGTCTAAACATTGGAGGGGATGTGACACGTGTCTCGTGCCCAGAAGTTATATTGATCGACAGTCTGTCAAGTTCTGTCGCTGTGCTTTATTTATAGAATGTGACTTAAATCGTCAAACTGTCTTACTAATATTTTCAGACAGTTGCTGTCGGTTTTCAAGATGAGTTTTGCTCATACAGAGGCTTCCTGAACCCAGACAGCTGCAAGGAGCCCTGGGAGGTTTCTGGCTGTTGTTTTTGTCTTTTCATAGAATCACGGAAGCATTAAGATTGGAAAAGAGCTCTGAGATCATCAGGTCCAACCATCAACCAACAAAGGTGGGCACAGGTGGGAAGTCAGCTGAGATGGACCTGAAATGGGACTGGAAGTGGGAATTGTTTTGTTTGGCCCAACAGCTTGTAGCTGTACTGGTCAGGATGGAAGTGCTCCGCGTGGCCCTGGGGAAGCAGAGGGACCTGTGTCATGAGGGTAGGCCTTGAGCAGCTGTTCCCATCAGTTACCTTGTTCAAAAGTAGCATTTCATGAAAGTCTTCCAATTTTCGTAGGATCACATGGCATCCCTAACGGACTTCTGCAGTGATGAGGGTGAGATAGGGCTCTCCAGCTCTGTGATAATGTATCCCGTCCTGGATTTCAACCTGAGTACACAGTCTGACTGCTTTTCTATACTGATATCCAGCAGAAGTGCTGTGGATGCCTTTACAGCCCCCACGAAGGTCATCTTTGTGTGGTCATTGGTAACAAGCAAGGAATAAATGGCTACTTACATACAAACATACATTCAGATCTATCTATCTATCTGTCTATCTATCTGACTGTCTATCTATCTGTCTATCCTTTTTTAAGAAAGGGACCCATCATCTGGAAAAGGAACAAAATGTGAAAGAGCTGCAGGAGAGAGTGTAGGTTGTCAGCTGCTAGAGCTAATCTTTCTTAAAGAAGTCATCTTACGAATGCATAGAGCTCGTTTGACTGCTCTGCTCTTGGGCTGATGAGGCTTGAAACAGTAATAAGGGGGTGGCACTTTTTCATGGGAGTGAATGTATTTATTATCCTCAGAGGCTTGAGAAAGGCTGGATTCTCAACCATCCATTAACTTGCTCTTCAGAACAGTTCCACCTTTGCTTTCAGCTTTTCCTCTATTTTTACATCCATTTAGCACGAGTGGGCTGGAGTAGCTCCGCTGTGGGGTGGTGAGTGATGGGATGGGGACAGGGGATGAACTGCACGATGAATACAGGATGATCCGTGCCATGTGAAGCCAGCCCAGGCTCACTGCTGCCCCATGGGACACGTGCATGTTGTGATGCTCATCTGTCATGCCCAGTGTTGAGTAGTGCTCAACACACACACCATGGCTGTGCTCAGTCAGCTGCAGAACCGTTCGATGTGAGTAGGGGAGAAGGGAAAAGTTGTGCTATCTTGAGTGCGTGCCATCAAATCAGGAGCAACTCAGATTCTTGTAATTTAAAATGTTAAGCATAAAACAGGATAGAAATCAGTTTGGTTGGGCTCCTGCTCCTTCCCCCTGAGGTGCAGATGCATCTGGACTTCAGTTTGATTTGAAAAGTCTGTGAATAATGGGCTGTAGTTGTGCTCCTTGTGGCCCTGTAGCTCCTTGTGGCCCTACAATTCCTCATGGCCCTATAACTTTTCATGGCCTGCAGTTCCATGTGGCCCTACATCTCCTTGTGAACCCTGCAGCTCCTTGTGGCCCTACAGCTGCTCGTGGCCCTACATCTTCTTGTAGCCCTACATCTTCTTGTGGCCCTACATCTTCTTGTAGCCCTACATCTTGTGGCCCTACATCTCCTTGTGGCCCTACATCTCCTTGTGGCCCTACAGTTCCTCGTGGCCCTACAGCTCCTCATGGCCTGCAGCCAACCATCAGTAGTCCCAAGCTGATGGAGTTGAGGGGAATTTCAACAATCTTCTCAGACACAGGGTTTCAGACCAGAGAAATTGATGTAATGACAGACCGATTGTTTTTTTAGATCTCTGCTGCTCGTCATTGCCAAAATGCCATAGCACTTGATCTCCAGAGACTTGATTCCCAGTGCAGAATTAATTTGCAGATGCCCTTATCAGGTATTTTCTCTCAGTCATCACATCATCAGGTGCATCTTTTCTGCTGTCACTGTTAGCAGCAGTCAACACTGCAGGGCTCGCTGGAGCTGCGTCAGGAAGCCAACGTGGTGTTTGCTGTGTCATTTCTTCACTGAGTGCTCATTTAGTCCCCTGGTCATTCTCTGGCTCTCATGGCAGTGCTGCAAGTGTCTGAACAGCAGCGTGGGGCCACAGTGATGGTACTTCGATGGGTTGAAGAGTGGTTTTATGCAGTCCTGCACTTAGATAAGGGACTTTGTCACCTGTCCCGGTAACAATCCCATTGATGCAGTGCCACGAGCCGTGTGTCACTGCTAGGAGAAAAGAGCAGAGGGGAATATTTTGTCTGGTAAGTGAATTTGGGCTGCTAGTAGCAGTCTAAGCTGTAATCGGATAATGGCCAGAGGAATCCATTCTTGAGAAATTAAATAGCACATTTTGGAAATAGGCATTCTAAGCGACAGTTAATACAGCTGGAACAAGGACCTGGCTGTCTGTGCTCCCAAGCTGAAGAGGAACAAACTGAATTTCTGCCCTTTTTTTCAAGAGACTCAAGAGGATGTAAGTCCTGCTGAGACCTGGCATGAGCTGGGCTTAGTGCTGCACTGGCTGCTCTGTTACTCAGATGATCCTGACAGCTCTGCTTTTGATCTGGAGCTGCAAACGGAGCTGTATGCTGCATGATACTGTGTTGGGTGGGCTGTACAGATGCTGCTCAGAACCAGCCAGGTCCATTTCAGAAGGATTTTGGTTTGATACAGCCAGACCGGTTCAGTACAACACAGTCAGATCATTTAACAATGATCTTTGGTGATACTGTTTTATTGCTCTTCAGTATTTTGAGTGAGCTTCTAGATTTTGGATAGATGGAGCCACCAGGGGTTGGACCAGGTGGACCCAGAGGTCCCTTCCAGCCTCAGCCATGCTATGTCTAAAGGTCTGTAATGTGACTTCAGGGATAAACTGCTTCCAGTCAGGGATTATCCATCCTAAAAAGCAGCCAGGAGGGAAACATTTGTCTTCAAGAGTGGTGGGAGGTGGCGGAGTCACCGTCCCAGGAGGTGCTGGCGATGTCGCAGTGGGTGATGTGGTCTAGAGAGGTCACAGCCACGGACTGATGGTTGGACTGGATGATCTCATTGGTCTTTCCAACCTTAACTATTCGATGATTTTATGAAAAACCCCATCCAGACATTTCTTACATGCCATGCTGAAGTGGCCGGTGCTGAGTGTCTATGGTGGCGGACACAACTCAGTGCACATGGGCAATAAAATGCAGAGCTGGAGATGTAAACTGACTGCCTTCTTGTGAGTGCTCTGAGTGCAATCTTGAGGGATCCTGGGCCAAACAAAGCTGTTGCTTAAGAATTTGAAGGTTCCGTGGGCCACACTGCTTTTAATTTATCTTCTGAACACGTTTGTGAGCACATCTCCTAAAGGTGTGCGCATTAAAAACTGGGAGTGGTCAGCTGGGGCTTGCAGCCTAAAAGCCATGAATTAGAAGCATCATCGCCCCGAAGAGGACAGAGCAGAGCTGGAAAGAATCCTTTAGAAACGTTCAGAAATGCATGAAAAATTAAAGGCAGCTTTAAAATACGCGCTGGATGCAACCCTGCGCTCTGCACAGTTATATTGCATCGTAATTTTCAGACTTGTTCAGTTAGTGCTGCTCAGATCTGCAGAGTTGTATCCTCCTTGGGGAGAGCAATAAGTGAGCGCGGTGGAGATGGTATTAAATTAAAATAAAGCAAGAAAACAACTCCTGATTTCTTCTTTGAGGGATCTAATGTATGTCATTCAGTATGTTCTCATCTAATTTCCTTTGCCTCTGCATTGTTACTGTAGTAAAGCTGTGAGCTCCAGCAGAGCCGAGGTCCCATCACAGATAGAAACCAAAGGATATTTTCCATCCTTGATATTTTCCTATCTCCAGCCACGGCCTCCAGCCAGCACCCCATGGGCATGGTCAGAACTCAACACAAAGGACGTGACTTTTCCCACTTGCTGTTGTTTTTGCAGATGGAAGGTGAAGAGACAAGGCCAGTATGGGAATGGGACTTGGGTTGGCCATAGGGCATGAGAAGTAGCTGCAGCTTTGGCTTTCCTAGGAGGTCGGTGTGTGGTCAGTAACATCAGTCGTTAGCAGCTCAAAAAAACAGCTCGTGTGTTTCTACATGCCAAACGTACTTCCCCTTGCCCAGTGTGCATGGTTGTTCTATTTTCTTATCCCTGAGTACATCCAGAAAGACAAGCACATCTCACTTGTTTCCCTGCCCCTGTCCCGACCCTTTGGAAGAGGAAGGAGAGGTGTTTCTCTGGAGGTCAGCACTTAGCAGAGGTTTTGCAGTCGGAGTGGGAGATAGAATCATAGAATCACAGAATCCTAGGGGTTGGAAGGGACCTCAAGAGATCATTGAGTCCAACCCCCCTGCCAAAGCAGGTTCCCTACACCAGCTAGGTGTAGAGTGGGGCTGGCTGCAGCTTTTCACGTCCGATGCCGTAGAAATTCCCCTGATAGAAATGTCATTTACCTGAAATGAAATTATTCTGAAAATGCCCGTAGCTTTCTTTCAAAACAACAGAAGAAACCACAGGAGGCAAGGAGCAGCACTGAGCAGAAGCAAAACCCAGAAGACAGAAAGAAAATGAGTGAACACACAGTAATCTCCATCTGCCTGAAATAACAGCACAGGCTTTGTGTACTTGTCTGAATGGAAACGATTACCCAAAGCCACAGCTTTCCTGAGCAGACCTCTAGAGGAAGGTAGTTTGGTTTATTTCAGGCTCGGTTTCCATGTGTAAACCTTATGTTGAAAGTTTGAGTTCGTGGGATCCTTCTTTGGGATTCAGGACCTCTTTAGGGGATTGACAGGTGAGTAAGGAGTAAGAGAGTTGGTGCCCCAAGAGTTTATTGTCCATCATCCAGGTGCCATCCTCAACACCCCCGTCAGCTTCTGAACTTGTGCGGAGGAAATGAAACCTCTGGTGCTCTTCCTTGGAGGTCTTTAGGCACCTGGATGTGGTGCTGGGCATGAGCTCCACTGGCACTGCTGGAGCATCAGTCACACCAGGAGGACCTCTGAATTCCTTCCATGCTCAGCCCCCTGTGGTCCTGCAAATGATCATTGTTTAGAACTAATCCAGCTGAGTCACTTAGATGGGCAGCACTCCTGGCTCGATCAGTGGTTATTTTCTTTAATGAAGCAGGAATCACAGAGTCACAGAATTGTTGGGGTGGGAAGGGACCTCTAGAGAACAGGCAGGGATGGTGCTGATGTCAATTCTTTGCCATTAGTGCTCTGCTTGTGATCACTGGATGTGCAGACAACTTTCCGAGGGGATTCTTGACTGCAGAAGGGCAGTATATTCCCAAATACACTGACAGAGTGGTTTTATGTTGCCTCGAAAAAAGATATCTGTTACACTGCTGCTTATCCAGCATTGACTACGGCAATTTTTAATTAACCTGATTTAGAAGCCAGATATATCCGTGATGAAAATGAGAGGGTAGAACACGGCGTCATTTATTCCAGTACAGTGGTCACGATTGTTGAATTAGAATTTATTCAGACAAACTCCACTGCATTGCTGCAGCAGTTTTTGGAACAGTATGCTAGGGGCACGGCGGGGGGAGAGGCTGCGGCATGTTTGTCTTGCAGCTCAGAAAAAGGGAGGAAAGATACATTCTGGCTTTTATTGAATAAAACAAAAGCGATGAGGTTTGAACTGATTGCTCATTCCCTCTTTCCCATCTTTGCTGGCCACCAGCAGACAGCAGCAGCTGAGCTTGGTGGGGAAGGATGCTGGAGGTTCATTTTGTCTCCCAATAGACCCACACTGCTGAAGGGTGAAGGCCAGGGAACTGCAGAGATAACCAGGAGCAGTGGGGGGAGGCATGGGAGGCACAGCAAACAGAGAACAGAGAAATAGAAGGGAGGGAAGAGTAGAATAGAGAGAAGAGTTGAGGAGAGCAGTATTGAATGGAGTAAATTTGAGTAGAGTAGAGTAGAGTAGAGTAGAGTAGAGTAGAGTAGAGTAGAGTAGAGTAGAGTAGTGTAGAGTAGAATGGAGTGGAGGAGTGGAGTGGAGTGGAGTGGAGTGGAGTGGAGTGGAGTAGAGTACTGTAGAATGAAGCAGAGTGGAGTGGAGTACAATGGAGTGGAACAGAGCAAAGAGCAGAATAGAGTGAAGAAGAACAGAGTAAAGAGTGGAGTGTAATGGCATGGAGTAGAGTGGAGTGGAGTGGAGTGGAGTGGAGTGGAGTGGAGTGGAGTGGAGTGGAGTGGAGTGGAGTGGAGTGGAGTGGAGTGGAGTGGCATGAAGTGGCATGAGTAGAGTAGAATGGAGTGGAGAAAAATGGAGTGGAGCAGAATGGAGTGGAGTGGTGAGGAGTGGTGAGGAGTGGAATGGAATGGAATGGAATGGAATGGAATGGAATGGAATGGAATGGAATGGAATGGAATGGAATGGAATGGAAAGCCAAGCCTTCAGGAGGGAGCAAAGGTAAATGTGTCCCATTCAGTCTGTTTGGGGGATTTATGCAGAAGCACATACAAAGGGACAGAACTGTTTGAGTGTCACCACTCTTGGTATGTAAAATTTCTAATAAAGTAGAGCATGGATGGATGATTCCTAAACCATGTGTCACTGCATGTTGGATCTGTTCTGTTTTTGCCTTGATATGCCAGTTGTCTTTGGCATCATTGAGGACAGACTTCTCCATAAAGTCTTGTTTCCCTTTGACTTTCTCACTTTGTCCTGTTCTGTCTTCTGCCCCTGGGGTGAGGTGCCCCTGATGTGTGGTAGTTTGCAGTCTGGGTTTGTGTGATTCCAACTCACCAAGCCTGCACATTGCCTAGATGATTTCCCCTGAACTCTCTCTGACCGATCCGACTGAAGATGATGGAAATTGAAGATGCTCTGTAACCTCTTCTAAAGTGCCCATTAAAGCTTTACGTGTTACGTGGTGTCTCAAATGCTCTGAGCTGCCTTGTGTGCTCCTTCCAGGTGGCTTGGCAAGTTATGGGGTCCCTCCTTGGGATGGCAGCTGTGCAGTGATGGGTGAATACAAGGGTTGGCATGTGTTTTGTCCTTTAGGAAGACTCTGGTTGATGGAAGCACTGAGTGGAAGCATTGGGAATTATTCACTTAATTCCCTTTAGGGTTAGCTGACTGCGATGCCTAACTTAAATTTGTGGTGTGTGTTTGGTAAGTGACACATCAAGCTACTACTGCCATGGGCAGCCAAGGGAAACCTTTAGAATACAGCTGTGCCTCTGATTTCTCCCAGCTGAAATCTGCATTCAGTGCATGTAATTTCTTGGTAACTTTCTTCAGAGCACATTGAATGTGCCCGCGTCCTACATCAGGTCACTGTCGTCATTTTCAAGGGGAATAAAGGTTCAGTGTTGATGATGTTGCTTGTAAGTCTGTGGAGCACATTCAGCATCCTTCCCTTGCCTTGGCCAACTGAGAATATTCACCTCCCACCTATGCTGATGGCCCCTTGGCTCACGTGGATGGGTTCTTCCCTTCCACGGACGCTGTCCTCTCACTGCTGTTGAAAGCCTCATTTCTCCCTTTCTCTCATTGCAGGTTACCCAACGGGATATCCCACCGCTGCCCCAGCCTACAACCCAAACATGTATCCAACCAGCAGCCCTGGCTATGCCCCAGGTAACACAGCTTTGTGTACGGAGACGGGACATGGTAGAGCATGCGGGAGGATTTAGTAATGCCTGCTCAGTGCACAAACCCAGCTCGGTGTGCTCGTCAGCAAGTGCTTGCTGAGGAAGAGGACTGTTATCACCACCGTTAACTTCACACTGCACTTTAGGAATACTTCTCCATTGCTTCTGAGCTGTGACTTAGATCTCAGTACTGATCCTCATTGCTGCGGTACCTGTTTGTATTTCCAGAATACTGCACGGCATCTCTCTGAGATTGCTTCCCCCTTCCCCGTACTTATCATCCTCTCCTTTCATGTAATAGATGGAGAAATTTCAGAAACTGTGTCCTGTTCAGTGTCTTTATCTCCCATGCCATGTCCCCCTTCTTTCCTGTGGTGCTGGCAGACTCTGGTCTGTCCTGGTGTCCTGCTGTCCTCTGTCCAGCTCCTGCCCTTCACATTGCCCTCATTTGGCTCTTCCAAAGCTGTAGCCAGGTCTATCCACCAAGCTCAAGTACTGTCCCACATTGGTACTCCAAGCTATATCAGCCACACTCTTCTCCTATAATCTTGTTTTCCCCTGGCTCTCCCAAATTGAGCAGTACTGTTCTCTGCTGTGGGGACATATGGATCATCTTCCCCTTCCCAGCTCTCTATGAAAGCTCAGCTCAGCTCAATCCTTTGTTCCCCTCTCCACCACTCCCCATCTGTCTCTGGGATACAAATTCTGACCCATCTTTGCCCCAATGACCCAGATGTGTCACCTCCTGGTCTCCTCCCATCTATCTATCTATCCCAACTGGGATTTCAGCCATTCCACCTTGCACTGTGCTTTGTTCCATTGTGGCTGACAAAAGAGGTCTTCGTTTTGCAGGCCCCGTGCTCCTTTGCAGCCTTCTTTTCCAGACCCTCTGCTGGCCACGCTGACAGGTAACATGTTCATCTCTGTCAGCCCAGCTTCTTCACTGGAGCCAAGCTCTGTGCCATCCCTGACCTTGACATAATCTCCCCCATCCTTCTGGAAAGCTGATATAACAGTAGTGTTCCCAGTCCACTACTTTAACTAAGTCATCATCTCTTTCTTTGCCTTATTCTTCCCCACTGCAAGTGCAGTTTGCATGTCTTTATTTGCCCATACTATTCCCAGTCCATTTATTCCATCTTTCTTGGTGTCCAGAGCCTCACTGCTGTTTGACTCATCAAGTCCAACCACCAACCTGACCGGCCAGGTCCCTCAGTGCCACGTCCACACATCACAGGCAGATGATAGCAGGACAAGGGGGAATGGTTTTAAACCAAAAGAGGGGAGATATAGGTCAAAAGTGAAGTAGAAATTCTTCACCCGGAGGGTGGCGAGGCCCCAGCACTGCTGCCCATGGGCGCCCATGCTGGAGGTGCCCAAAGCCATGGATGTGGCTGTGGGCACCTGGTGTCCCTGCCCATGGAGGGATGAGGTTGGGTGGGTTTTAAGGTCCTTTCCAACCCAAAGCACCCTGGGATTCAATGATCTCTGAAATGCCTCCAGGTGTGGCACAGAATCATAGAATTCAGGCTGGAAAGGACCTTCACAAGACCTTCCCATGGATCTGCACAGCCTCCTGGCAGATCAGTCCATGAAGACTCCTGGAGGATTTGGGTTAATCAAGAGCTTACCAACATGGTTTAGGAACTGGGACTCATTTTCTTATGCCACAGTCCTTTTAACACAAAAATAATCAGTACATTAAGGATGGAGATCTCTGTGAAGCACACACACTTCCCAGGGTGTGGTGGAGCCAGGACTGCACTCCACAGCTCAGTTGGGAGAAAGTGATGCTAGACCTCCTCTCCCCTCCCCTCCTCTCAAGATGCCCTCAGAGAAGAAGACATCAAAGATGATGCTTTGTGGGATTGCTTTTTTTGGCATAGATTATTGCTAAATAGCAGTAATAGACTGAGAAATGGGACTTGCCTAATATGAAAATATGTTTTGATAATGTCCTGGGGTGTGCTGAAGGACGAACCTCCTCTCGAGCAAATGATCTGCTCGCACCCACAATGAAAATAGTAAAGTATCTGTGACCAGGCAGATGGGGAATAAACGGGGCAGCAAGGAGGTGTCCTGTAGGCCATCGTGTGTCCCCAGGGATGACCAGGAGGTGAGAGATGTGCTGAAGGTTCACCAAGTCATCGGCATTTGAGTGCAGGGTGGTGACAGTGGGGACTTACTTCCTCACCAGTGGGCTCAATGGGACCAGGAGGAAAGAGAAAGGCCTGGCTGTGTGCTCCCTGAGCATCCCCTGCTGCCAGAGCAGTGCTCTCCTCCCCGAAAATGGGATCAGACTTCAGAAGTTCCCTCTCCATTGTTTGCTGTGGAAGAAACTGCCCCAAACCTTGTTAGTCCGAGGCTTTCATAAGCACAAAACCACGGAGACTTTGATTTCTCCTACCTTTGTGCAGCAACCCGGGCTGTGGGTGTTCTCCCTTTCATTAAGGACACTCAGCCTCCCCCTTGCTTTGATTCTGGCTGTATTTTATGGCCACAATCCTTTGCAGCAGGCAGTTCTGCAGATTAATTAAGGTTTGGGTTACTGATTTATTTTATTTTTAAGCAGTGCAAATAATGGTCTGTTGCCTTCAATTTGCATGGTGTGAAAAGGGTAGCGAAAGCCCTGGTCAGTCTCCTTTGTGCCACTCAGCCCTTTGTCCCATCTCTGCCATCTGCAGAGCACTCGTAATCTCTGCAGACTTTCTTTCTCTGAAAACCCTCTGCTCATTTTTGTCGCCCCTTGCTGGATCTCTTTGTTACGTGGCTCAGTGCTCCATCAGGAGAACGTTGGCAGCTCTCTCGACGTTTGAATTTCATTTCTCTGTTTATCATCCTTAAAAATGCTTCTCGTCGTCTTGAGAGTAGAAAGATCCCGAAGCCCAGAAAGCTCTCAGGCCATTTTCCAAGAGGAACAAAAATCTTCCAGAACCTAACGACGCGTGAACGCAGCATGGCCAAGCATTGAATCAGCTCGGAAACAGCGAAGGTCAGAACCAGCCACCTCTGCACAGGGTGTCTGTCCTCCCCATAGGCAGCCTTGAGATCAGTACAGCATCACGGAATCACAGAGTGATTTATTAAGGCTGGAAAAGACCTCCAAGATTCCCAGTCTCAACCCATCCCAAGCACTGAGACAGGTTGGGTGGAGAATGGCTTGAGAACAGCACTGAGGAGAAGGATCTGGGGGTGTCGGTGGATGGAAGACTGCTCAGGCTGGATGGGGCTAGAGGGAGGTGTCCCTGCCTGTAGTAGCAGGGTTGGAACTGGATGCTCTTCACGGTCCCTTCCAACCCAAACTATTTTATCATTCCATGATTCTGCCCCACCGTGCCCACTGACCATGTCCCTCAGTGCCATGTGTCCACAGTTCCAGAACCCCTCCAGGGACAGTGACCCCATCACCTCCCTGGGCAGCCCATTCCCCGTTGAAGGGTCTTTGCCACATTTTGAGGTTCATCCCATAGGGGTGAGTCCAACCCCACAGGCAAAGATCGTATCTCCCAACCTTATTTCTTGAGTCAGAGAGAAGGCTGAAGTCCTGGTTCAGACCTTTCTGAAATGTGGAAGCCTGAAAATGCCACGTAGACAACTTGGGAAAGCAGGTACAGGCTCAGCACCTTCCAGTATGCATCTCTGTGTCACCCACAGATGGAAAAATGACCTAAAGGAGAAAATCAAGAATATTTCAGAGACAACTGATGCAAAATCAGCGCTCCATCGGTCAGTACATTGTGGAGGGGGCAGCGTTCTCATCTGTGTTAAATGGAACAGAGTGATGCTGCAGTGCAGGGGCTGAGTTAAAACCAGTCGTCTGTATCGGTACAAAGAGCATTTACACACGTTGAATCAGCTGCTGTCATCCAGGAGACTGGAAATAACTCAGACACAGAAATGAGCATGCCGTCGGGGTTCGTGCGGTCCATCAGGCACGTTGGAATCAGAGAGGATCAGCTTTCTTTTCAGCATCTGTGATTCTGAAAGCATCCAACTCCATTTGCAAAGAATTTTCAAGCAGTTCTTGATATGGAGCCTTTCGTAGCCCCTCTGCAGAGATGCTTCTGAGTGTGTCCCTTCACCAGCAAGGTGCTCCCATTCAGACCTGGGTGGTGGCTGTATGAGCAGGCCAAAATCCTTTAGGAACACGTATAACAGCCATCAGAAACCCAAGTTTAATCTACTTGGATATCTGAGACTCTTTCTGTAGGTTAACCATGGAAATGTGCCCCTTGACAGTGTTTGGAAGAGAGATTTCGAGGGGTGGGAAGGCATCCTCTGCTTGTGGCTTCTGAGTTTGCTGGGTTAGTGCTGTAAGAGCATCACTTGTGAAGAAAACTGTTCCATGCAACCTCAGCAATCCTGTTCTGGTCCTTCTAGAGATGTCCCTGGGATGAGCTCTCTCTGGATAGGTGGCCCAAATCTCACAGGTTTTGTTTGGCTTCCACGTGAAGTCATAGACCCAGTGCCACAGGAACGTGGGGAGTGTCTTCTGCTCCTGCCCATATTGCAACTCCCCGCAGATGAATCACATTTGGTGGTGGTAATTTTCAAAGGGCACTTTTCAAATGCTCCTTAAGTGCCATCTGCTTTAGCCCTCGGTGTCCCCAGAGTACCTGTATTACAGTCCCTGATGCCAAGCTGGATGCTGGTGGTGCTTGGTCCCTGTTGTTGACCTCATGGTTCCCATGAAAATCACATCGAGACACTGGGATCCATGTGGAAAATTAAAGGATTTAGCATAGGATTTAGCATTTAGATCTACTGGGTTCTTTACTCTGCTCTATTCCACTCCATTCTACTCTACTCTGCTTAGATCTTCACTCCACTCCACTCCACTCCACTCCACTCCACTCCACTCCACTCCACTCCATTCCACTCCACTCCACTCCACTCCACTCCACTCCATTCCACTCCACTCCACTCCACTCCACTCCACTCCACTCCACTCCACTCCACTCCACTCCACTCCACTCCACTCCACTCCACTCCACTCCACTCCACTCCACTTTACTCTACTCTACTCTACTCTACTCTACTCTACTCTACTCTACTCTACTCTACTCCACTCTACTCCACTCTACTCCATGCCATTACAGTCTTGACTTCTGAGCGCTGCACGTGGAGACCTGGAGAGGATTTTGGGAAGGGCTGGAGTCCCACAGTGCCTCCAGGTCCAACACAGCAGAGAAAGGAGAGGAGACTGGAACAGCTCTTGATTGCTCAAGGGCCTCTTCTTCTGAGCTCAAGATGAGTACATCCATAAGAGGATGAAATCAGTGGCAGGAGATCCACATGGATGAGCAAGGATCTCATGGGAACATTCAAAGGGAAGAAGGAAGCCTAGGGAATGCAAAGAAGGGATCTGGCCACTTGGGAGAAATATAGGAATGTTGTCAGGGTCTGAGGGATCCCGCAAGGAAAGCAGAAGCCCGCCTGAAATTAAACCTGATGAGAAAGGCTTCTTTAAGTGTCTTAAAGGAGGACTGGGGGAAATGCGGGTGTGCTGCTGAATGAGGTGTGTGCCCTGCTAACAGGACACTGACTGGGTGGGTTTACTGAGCCCATCCAATTCCGTCATTCTGTAATTCTGTAAAGCCTGGCTATTTAGGAGGATAATACCAAAATAATTCCCTTCAAGCTCATCAGACTGTGCACCTACAATCACGGTGTGCTGTGGAGACTTGAGGCATGCCAGTTTTAAAGAAAAAAAAACCCAAACCAATAATGTATGTCTCCATTAAGCTGGTTCCCTCCTAGGCAGTCTGCCTTGCCAACTTGCTCTCCTTGTTTCAGCTCTCTTCATCGATGTCTGCTTCTCCTTTTGCTGAAAGTAGGGCACGCACTTTTCGCTGTGCCCATTAATAATGCAGCAGAGAATAATGCTCCGTGTCCGTCGCTGTGGTGCCCACGTGGAGCAGCACGGATGTTTCTAGCAGCAGCCATGGAAGTGGGGGCTCGGTGGGGTTGTGCTGTGGCATAGGATGAGGGCTGTGAGCCCTCGGTGCTCACGCATCCTCCCTGCAGGAAGCATTGCTCTGCAGCACATAGGCAAGAAGTAGATACACTGCAGTCTTTTCCCTGTGATTCTGTACGCTGTTAGCACACAGAATTTCCTTCAGGCACATCTGGTTTGTGGTTTTCACTTAAAAATGTGCCCCAAACACCCCCAATCCCTCTCACAGGGATGGGGGCCAACCCCAGCCCTCACCCCTCAGGGTGCTTGCCCAGTTCCCACCGCTGATTTAACTGGCACCCAACAGATAACAAACAAAAGCTCTTT
Organism: Oreortyx pictus; assembly: GCA_036925125.1. Classification (NCBI taxonomy): domain Eukaryota; kingdom Metazoa; phylum Chordata; class Aves; order Galliformes; family Odontophoridae; genus Oreortyx; species Oreortyx pictus. Next base: position 1,204,999 of record JAUPFR010000001.1, on the reverse strand, counting down.
GTTTTTCATCGAGTCGTGTTGGCGAGAGCCTAAAACAAATCCAGAAGGTGCTGGGAGGAGGTAGACCTGCAGAGATTCCAGATAGTCATGGCCGGATTGAAAGCTTTGTGGGTGATAGGTCTTTCACAGGAGATGTTACTGTTCCCTGTGCACAGGGACCCATCCATCCCTGCCTTGTGTTGTAGCTTGCCTTGCCTTGTTTCAGTGCTTCTCGTGCACATGGGCTGCAAATCTCTCTCTAAGAGAGACCTGTTGGCTAGAAGTCACAATTCAGTATGTGTCTGTTGCATCAAAGCACTAAGCTGCTGCTCTGAAAGGCCATAAGTCCCCAGGGATGTGCCCAGGGACGTCCTCTAAGCCACACGTGCTGGCTGTGTCCCCTGTGCAGGCCTTCATGCAGGTCTCTTGGCTCAGGAGAGCTGTCACTTGTATGGGGATTAGGTGGGGGGTGATGGGTTTTATGGAAGAGGTGTTGGGTTATATGGAAGAGGTGCTGGGTTATATCGTGGAGGTAGCGGGTTTTAAGGTGGAGGTGATAGGTTTTAAGGAGGAGGTGATGGGTTTTATGGAGGAGGTGTTGGGTTATATGGAGGAGGTGCTGGGTTATGTGGAGGAGGTGATGGGTTTTATGGAGGAGGTGATGAGTTTTATGGGGTGGGTGGTGAGTTCACTACGACGTGCTGCACGAACCACCCCACCGAAATTCCTACACACACTTGTTCTTATAAGAGGGGAAAAAAGAAGAGGAGGGCAGCAAAGCGGTTCCAGTGGGCCGTGAATGCGGGTGGCTGTGTCTTCCTCTCTCTGATGTTTCTCTTCTTTCTCACTCAAGCTACACTTCTGATGAAGCAAGCCTGGCCACAGACCTCCTCCTCCTGTGCCACAGAGGGCACCTTCCACCTCCCGGTGGACACTGGGACCGAGAACAGAACCTACCAGGCTTCTTCTGCAGCATTCAGTAAATAAACCTTTTCTTATGGGTTTTTTTTTTCTCAGTTGTTTTGTGCTGGAGTGGTTAGTTCTGATGTTAAGTGATGCTCTGCAAGGCTGCAGAGCATCCCACGTGGATGCAGTACCCATCACAGGGTGTCTTCTCTCACACCAAGAGTCGGTTTGGGTGTTGGGAAGACTTTCTTTTGGAAAAGGGGTGTCCCTGTCATTCTGCTGTAACCCCAACATGGGATGTGGGCTCTGTGTCCTAATTTCAGTGGCCCACTGGTGAGTTTTTGGAAGATCTCAGTGTGTAACTGGTAGAAACTTAGGTGTCAGGCAGCAGTGTTCCCTTGCAGTTTAATCCATGCCTGGATGTGATTTTCCTCCCTGTTGTGCTGCTGCACTTGAGATTCTTCCCTTAAAATCAAGGGGGACAAGAGGTGAGCCTGCAGAGACCGTGGTAGGAAAGGATTTGGGAGCAAAGAGCGGGATGAAGGAGGTGGTGAGGAGCCTTGGTGGCAGTGATGAAAGCAGTGGAGGCAAGCAAAGGGGTAAGGACGTGGAGCAAGGAGTGGGAAGGGGATGGGGAAATGGGGTCCTACAGCTCCTTGTGGCCTTCCAGCTCCTCTGTCGCTGTTACCTGGGAGCAGAGGCTGACCTCCCCCCAGCACAACCTCCTTTCAGGAGCTGTAGAGCCATGATGTCTCCCCAAGCTCCTCTCCTTTAGACTGACCCATCCCAGCGTTCTGTAGCTTCCAGGCTGTGGGGCAGCAGCCTTGTGCCACCATCTTCCCCTCTGGATGGTGTTTTTGTGTACCACCCCATTCTCCTGCATAAACCCCAGAAGAATTTTAGGTCCATTTTGATGCAGGTGACATGCTCTGCATTGCAGAAACAACAGAAACAGCCACATGGAGCTTTCATTCTCTCCTCCTCCTGCTCTCCATCACCCTTAGGATTAAAACCCTGGTAATTCAGTGCAATTCTAAACTGTGGGATCCATGGGATGGAGCTTTCTGGGGTGGCGTGAGGGATTTAATCAGCAATTTTAATAGAAGCTGGAGCTCCTAGGCTCACTGTTGCTTTTTATTAAGCCTCAGCCCACTGCGGAGCTGCAGCACGGGCCGGGTGAACTCCTAATCCTTCTAAGGCATTAGATGTCATAATTAGGCTTTAAAATTAGCAGTCAGACATGGTGTTTCTGAGAGAAGCACATTAAAATTTGGCTAGGAGCTGCTTTTACCCACAAACCCATGCAAATGGCTTGCTTTTTTTCCCCCCCCATCTTTATAAATGTGGAAGGTTGCATCTGCCTGGGCCCTTGTGTTTAACACCTTTTTTAATACAGCAGTTAAGTTGTCTGTGATCCAGCAGTGGGCAAACTGCAGCAAGGTCCAGTGCCTGCATTTGGAGTGGCCTTATGGCCCTACAGGCCCTACAGCTCTTCATGGCCCTACAGACCCTCGTGGCCCTATAACTCCTCACAGCCCTACACCCCCTCATGGTGTTCTTACAGCTCTTCATGGTGTCCCTACAGCTTCTCAAGGTCCTACAGCTCCTTCATAGTGGCCCTACAGCTCTTCATGGCCCTACAGCCCCTCATGGCCCTACAACTCCTCACAGTCCTACACCTCCTCATGGTGTTCCTACAGCTCCTTGTGGCCCTACAGCTCTTCATGGTGTCCCTACAGCTTCTCAAGCTCCTACAGCTCCTTGTGGTGGCCTTACAGATCTTCGTGGCCCTAGAGCCCCTCTTGGCCCTACAACTCCTCATGCACCTACAATTCCACAAGGCCCTACAGCTCCTTGTGGCCCTCCTCATGGTGTCCCTTCATCTCTTCATGACCCTACACCTCCTCATGGTGGCCCTACAGCAGGATGGATTTCTCCCCATGGACCCTCTAGCAGGGTTCCTCCCTCTATTCAGAACGGAGGTTCTGCCCTCTGCCATGAGTCCCAGAAAGGGTATCAGACCCTTTCTATTTAATTAACACCTTTTTTTTTTGCCCCATCTGCAGCAATCAGAGGGCAGCAAGATGCTGCTCGCAGTCTTCGGAAAGCTCCTTTTGATCTTCACGCCGTGTATTAGCAAACTTGAAATCTTGTTCTTCATTAATTGCCTCCCTGAGTGCTGATGGAGTAAATGGGTTCGTTATTTCTGAGTGCTGGGATGTGCCTTGAATTTCTCTCAATCCTACATGGAGTTCAGGGCCCACGAGCCTCATCTGCCCTCAAAGAAGACTTAAAGCACAGCTTTAAGGATTCTTGAGGACTTCCCCCCCCAGTTTAGCACTGAAGAATCATAGAACCAAGGTTGGAAAAGATCTCTGAGATCACCCAGTCCAACCATCCCCCTTCCACCAATATAACCCCACTAAACCACGGCCCTCAGTGCCACATCTCCATGGTTCTGGAACAGCCCCAGGGACGGAGAGTCCCCCACTCCCTGGGCAGCTGTGCTGGCACCTGAGCACTCTTTCAGAGAAGAAATCTTTCCTAACATTCAACCTGAATGTCCCCTGGCAGAGGATGGCTGATGGCACGGGACTGGTGTCACCCTCGGTTTTGTTATTGGATGTTTTCCCACCCATGGGATCTGCTCCCTGTATGGCACCAATGGAGTGAGTCCCTTCTTATCCTTCTCCGTGAGGTGACCTCAGATACACTGAGGCTTTAGGAGCAGAATCGTAGAACCGTAGAGTCACTGAGGTTGAAAAAGACCACCAAGAGCCCCAAGTCCAACCCCAACCCAACCCATCCCCACTGACCACGTCCCCAGGTCTGCCCTTTTCTTTAGCAGTCCAGACATGCGCATAGGAATTGTAGGGTCTTCCTCAAAGACACCCATGGAGCCATGGAGAGAGCTCTCACCTGGAACAGAGAACCCTGTGGGATCTCCTCTCTCCACCACGATCAGCAGATACCAGCTCAGCTGATAGGATCGTGGGGTCCTTTGTTCGGGACAGATTTCCCCATTTTGGAACAGCTCCATTGCTTTAGTTCATCAGCTCAGCTCCTGCCAAATGCTCTCCTTAGAGCTGATGGCTTTTCCTGGTGGCTGCAGTGCAGACTTGCTGCTCTTGTCACCTGCACACAGAGCCTGCAGGTACAGAGGTGTTGGAGGAGTATCTGCTAACACGAGGGGACCTTTGTAAGCACACGAACTCTTCTGGTGGTGATAAACAAGCCTCAGATCCCCAGTAGGTTCTTAGGGACGTGGAGGGAGCAGCACATCGGGTTTGTGGGTTTGGGCATTGGCTTGAACATTGCTTGAACAGTGATGATGCCATCACAGTACCATGCAGCTACAGACTTTGCTCTGTGCTAACATACCTGGGGAGAAGCTGAGTGGCACAGGCAGTCCTGGTGTTGACCCCACAGCTGAGTGGAAGGAGAGCCCTTCCCCTCCTCTTGCTGCTTTTTGGGTGACGTGACAGCAGTTCTGCTCTATGAAGCGAGGTCCCGCAGCAGTGGAGCTCTTTTACTCAGTGCAGGAAAGGTGGGAGGACAAAGACTTGGGGAGGAGAGAGGGGAAGAAACTTAATTTCAGGAACTTGAGCTGTGGAGGCACACAGGTGGGTCTGATCCTGCAGCCTCGTGGGGGCCATGCCTTGCTTTTTTCATGCTGAGACATCGGGTGCTTATCAGCCTCGTGTGGGCAGCAATTTGGGAGATGGATTGCAGCCTTTTCTGGGCAAGGACAGCTTTATCCAGCCCTCTGGATGCTGCAGACACCTGAACACCTCCAGGCAGTGGATGTGGGGCTGGATGCCCTATCTTGCAGAAGGAGGAGCCACGGCTGAGCCAGAGGAAGGGCCCTGCACTGGGTAGCAGTGGTTGCAGGGGTTTGTGAGCATGGGGATGGGATGTTTGTGATGCTGGTGCTGCCCTTGGCAGCTTCTCCCAGCTGCAAGGCTGTGTAATCCCACCCACCCACCAGATAAGGCTCTCTGCTGGACCATGGTCCATCCCCTCTGCTCTGAGTGATGCTCTGGCTGCATCCCTCCTGCCGACAGCATCTCTCCCAGCCGAGCCCCAGGGGGCAGCAGGACCTGGGGCCAGAGCTGTTAGCCCTGTGGCTGACTCACCAGCTGTAAACCCCCCCCTCTCACCCCATCTGCTTCTGTCTTTCTTCAGGGTACACTGCGGGGACTCCCTACAAGGTCCCACCGACCCAGAGCAACAACGCACCCCCTCCCTACTCTCCGTCTCCGAATCCGTACCAAACTGCTATGTACCCCATCAGAAGTGCCTACCCACAGCAGAACCTGTACACCCAGGTATGTGCCTCGCTCCTCATCTCCCTCCACCACCTGACATCTCCCCTTGGGTCCGTTCCTCCCCAAAATCCCACGCCTGGATGCTGGGGCTCAGGTGTCCATGCCATACATGAGCCCGGGGTCCCCATCCTGGTGGTGTCTCCGTGCTTTGCCCTCCTGCTCCCCATGGCAGAGTCCCCTGTGTCACCTTCACCTGCATGGCCCAAATTCGTGTCCCTGAGCACCTGGCTGGGCTCCCAGTGCCATCTTCCCCACTCCAGCATTGCCACTGCCTCCAGCCATGTGCTGGAGCCAAGACCCCATGTCGGACAGGTGTCCTCTGAAAATCTCCTTGCTGCCCCTTCCCCCAAGGAGATCACGAGCTCCTTGCAGCAGTTCAGCCCTGCAGCTTTCCTGGCTTTTTTCCTTCCACTTCAGTGGCAAATAAGACTTATCCTGCAGCCATGACCTGGTTTCTTCAGGCCAGACTGAGGCTGGAGCATCTCCTCTGCCCCATTTTGTCCACTTGCCTTCCATTAGCTGAGCACAGGGGAAGCTGTCAGAGTCAGTTGTGTGCTCGGGTGCACTCTGCTGGTTCCTGGCATGCTCCCTGTTCACCTGACACAAAAGCTGGAGGCAGCTTTGTCACCAGGCCCCGGGCAGCTCTTTGCTACTGCAGGGACTTAACCCTGCAGGATGATCCCTGACGTGCTGGAACGAATGGAGCCTGGTGTGGAGCTCGGGCACTTTGCAAGGAAGGTGCTGGCTGCTGAGATGAGCACAGGCAAGGGAAGGCTGAATCACAGAATCGTAGAGTCACCAAGGCTGGAAAAGACCTCCAAGGTCCTCCAGCCCAGCCGTCCACCCACCACCAGTGTCTGCCCACAGAAGGTTGTGTCTTGTCCTGTCCCCGAGCAGGGCATGCAGCTGCATCCCAGGAAGAGCCTCAGCTGCTCTGTGCTCTGCTCTACCAGAAGGATTTCAGGCTGATTTCTGTCCCCTTTCTCAATTCTCTCAGCATGTTTTTTCCCAAGGTAATGCCTTCCTGCATCTACAGTCTGCCCTATCGGCCTGAAAGGAAGAAGTAATCTGATAGTTCATCTGTTTCTCCTTCCCCCCCTTCATCCATACCTTTAGGGTTTCTCCCATGCCTGTCCTGAAGTGCAATAAGATCTCCCCTCATTGTTCTCAGCCCTCTGATCCTTCCGACCTTCCCTGTTCTCGCAGCACCGTGCTGCTCACGTTTCGGGATCACCATTACATGGGACGTGGGGCTTTTTCTGTTGGCTCCTTTCTTGTCTTCCCACCTGTTTTTTCCCCCTTGTTTCCAAATCCCTCAGGTCTCAGCAGCCCAGATTTCAGAGCCCCTCTGTCTCCTTTTGGAAACTCGAGGAGATGGTGCTCCCTTTTGTCTGCCCACTTCCCACACTGAGGCAGGGCCTTTGGGATCAGACAGGGCCACCGTTCCTCCTTCTCTCCCATTTCTCGCTCATGTTGCATGCCAGCAGCCATTGTATTTTGGACCTGGCCCCGTTTCATCCCACTAAACCGTGCAGTGTGCTTCATGGAACCACGGGATTGTTAAGGTTGGGAAAGACCACTAAGTCCATCACGTGCAACCGCTGACCCATCGCCGCCATGACCCCTGCCCATGGTGCCAACCCCGTTCCCATTGCAGGAAAAAATAAATCCTGCTGGTTGAAATTGTCCTGGGAGGACCTCGGAAAGGGATGGAGGCTGGAAGAACTTGAAGAGAATGGAAAAAATGTTTGGGATGTGGGTTTCTCTCCCATGGTCATAGAATCGTAGAACAGCCTGGGTTGAAAAGGACCTCCAAGAGTTTCAACCCCGTGTGGTGGGCAGGGTCACCAACCAGCAGAGCAGGCTGCCCAGAGCCACATCCAGCCTTGCCCTGAGTGCCTGCAGGGATGGGGCACCCACAGCCTCTCTGGGCAACCTGTTCCAGTGCGTCACCGCCCTCTGAGGGAAACACTTCCTCCTCACATCCAACCTCCGTCTCCCTTGTCTTAGTTTAAAGCCATTCCCCCTTGTCCTATCACCATCAACCTGTGTCAGCAGTTGTTCCCCCTCCTGTTGATACACTCTGCTCCCTTCAAGTCCTGGAAGGCCACATTGAGGTCTCCTTGGAGCCTTCTCCAAGCTCAACAAGCCCAGTTCCCTCCACCTTTCCTCTTAGTAGAGGTGCTCCATCCCTCTGCTCATCTCAGTAGCCCTCCTCTGGGCTCATTCCAAGAGCTCTGGATCTTTCTTATTCTGGGGACCCCAGACCTGGGCGCAGTACTCCAGATGGGGCCTCACCAGAGCTGAGAAGAGGGGGACAGTCCCCTCCCTCTCCCTGCTGGCCCCCCTTTTTTATTCCACGCAGTACTGGAGCTCTGGGTGCCCCATGTACTGGGACCAGCCCTGTGTGTGTGTGTGTGTGTGTGTGTGTGTGTGTGTGTGTGTGTGCGTCCCAATCAGCCGTGCCGATACGTGTCGTCACGCAGCGCGGGACGTGGGCTTTCTGTGGGATGACAAAGCTGATGGTGTTCTCCCTTTCTCAAACAGGGAGCTTATTATACCCAGCCAGTGTACGCGGCACAGCCTCACGTTATCCATCACACCACCGTGGTTCAGCCCAACAGCATCCCGTCGGCCATCTACCCGGCCCCTGTCGCCGCGCCCCGCACCAACGGCGTGGCCATGGGGATGGTCGCTGGTACCACCATGGCCATGTCTGCAGGTAAGAGGCTCCTCCCTGGCCCCAGAGATCCTGGAGGTTCATCTCTGGGATGGGATGAAGCCAAGCAACCCCACACGTGCACCTCATGCTGACACCGCTTGCGGCTGTAGGGTCATGGAAGAGATCTTCCATTTGTTGCGGCCTAGGGGGAGAAGCTCTTGCACTTTGTACCACAGATAAAGGAACCATCAAGCTTGCCCTTCTCCAGACACAGTTGCATTTCTACCCTCGAGCTCTTTGCTGAGATACTTACGGTCCTAGTGAATGAAACGAGTGTTAACTTTGGTTTATGCATCGCTCTCCAATCCTGTGTGTTGTGTGCATGGTAAAACGTGATTAACTGATGACACATCAGCAAGGATACAGGCACTGAGCAAGGCTAGGGGCCTTCCCAGAGCTTGGATTTCTCTCCTCAGCAGTTCTTCACAAAACAATTTGCAGCATTGTGTACTGAGTTATGCAAAGAAAGGCATTGTTCACCCATTTGCATCTGCGTTAGCTGAGAAATGGGGCTGTGTTGACTCCCTGTTGCTCGGAGGGATTGCAGGCTGTGCCTCGCAAGAACCACTTTGAGATATTTACTGTTGCTTGCACTGAGAAGTGGGGAACATAATTAGAATCATAGAATCATAGGGGTTGGAAGGGACCTCAAGAGATCACCGAGTCCAACCCCCCTGCCAAAGCCGGTTCCCTACACCAGGTAATTAATGCATGTAGGATGCCCTAAAGTTTCGAGCAGAGACTTTTGGGGCCGTATTCTCCCTTTTTATGTCTGCTGAAGACACCATGCATGTTTTTACCTAGAATCCCCAACATGTCGTGGCTCAGAGAGGAGGAGACACTCCTGGTGTCCCCCTGGGCTCTCTGGGATCAGCTCCCTGGGACTCCCCAAAGCCTCCTGGTTGTGGTGCTGGGTTAGCAATCCCTTCTCACCTTTCCCTGTGCTGTGATTGCTTCACGCCAAGCGTTTCTCCTCGCTGTCACTGCAGGAACCTTGTTGACCACCCCACAACACACCGCAATCGGAGCACATCCAGTTTCCGTGCCAACGTACCGGGCTCAAGGAACCCCCACCTACAGCTACGTACCGCCGCACTGGTAAACCCACTGGCCAAGTCATGTAAGTGCTGCAGGAGAGCTCCCCTGCTTCTGCCTCCAGGACAAGGTGACAGTGCCATGGGAAGCAGTTGCACCAGTCCCTCCTGCAGGTTGCTTCTCTAAGCGGATATTGGGATGGATATTGGGAAGAATTTCTTCTCCAAAGAGTGACAGGGCACTGGCACAGGCTGCCCGTGGAGAAGGGGGGGGTCCTCGTCCCCAGAACTGTGGGGATGTGGTGCTTGGGGTCACAGTGGGGGGTGGGGTGAGTTTTGCTTGGTGGTCTTAGAGGTCCACTGCCAGGCCTTAGCCATGAGCAAGCGTTGCATTTCACACGCTCTGAGTGCACGGGACAAGGAGGAGAACAGCCCTGCCTGTGCTCCTAATCCCTCTGCAACGTGTCTGCTCTCTTCCAGATCTGAAGTCAAACATTGTATGCAACTACACAAGTCTTACATCGGGGCTGCGGCCGCTGGACTGCAGCACCTCGTCTGTTTGCAAGAACAAAAGAAAAAAGTGCAAGGGTCACTTTATGCATTCTTTAGTGGTTTTTGTAAAAGCTGCTTTTTCTAATCTTCTGCCTCTTTATTTTCCCTCTCTCCTCCCTCTCCCCGACCCACATCCGTCGTGTAACACATACTGACACTGAGCAATAGTAAAGTTCTCTCTTCGGTCCTATCATTTTACAGCTCAGAATATTCACTTTTCAGCATTGCCCAGTCGAGTGGTGCAAAAGATCCCCACTTCTTGTTCGTTTGGGTTCTTCTCATCCTTTTATTTCTGTTGTCGTCGTCGTTGACAAGAGCCTAGGTTTTCTTTGACTAGTAAGAGTGGTTGATGTTCAGGGTACTATGTGAAAAGCACAGCGCTGGTAGGCAGGCTTATTTCCAATTTGGTTTGTGTATTTTTAGTTGGAGAATATAAATTATTTAATCTTCCGTGACGTATTACTGGAACATGGGTGTCTTCCAGATAGCTGTCGTGATAGATTACAATGCATTATCTGCGGTGAAATGCTGAACTCATCCCTTCTTCTGTAGGAGTAAGAGAGTATAATTAGCGACATGACGCTTGTCTTAGGAAGCAGGAGGACTGTTGGCCATCGGGTCTGCTTTTCAAAACGGGGTGTAGGCACTTGGTGCAAGGGGAAGGGAGCAGCAGCCTTTGGGAAGGTGAGGTGCACTGTGCTGGCCGCATTCCCGGCATGGGCAGCTCTTTCCTGGCCACTGTTTGTGGGGAGAGGTGTGCAGGGATGCTGCGGGTGGGAGATTTCCAGGCTCTATGGAGCCTGGGGATTTGGGGAGGGAAATTGGATGGAGAGGAGCCTTCGTGAAGGTCAAGGTGCCCGTGTTCTGTGGGTTCTTGGGATTGGGGTCAGTGAACATTGAGCCGAGCCCAAATCCTGGCACTGTGGAGACAGCTGCTTGGGCTGGGAGATGTAGGAGTAAGGAGCAGCAATAGCAATAAAGACATCTTCTGGGTCTGGAGGCAGCACGAGGCCGTTCCTGGGTCCTCTGGGGTGTCCCAGTCAAACAAAACAGCACTTGCAGGCAGCTGGAGCTATTTTCCAGTTCTTACCCTTAAACCCAGTGTAGAAACAAAAGTTTTTCTTCTTCTTTTTTTTTTTTCCTAAGAGAAAAAAGCAATCGTCATCATTTTGCTTTTTGATGGTTTTCCCTCCGTGTGCCAAAGTAGCTCCAACCATCCATCCATCCACCCATCCACCCACCCATCCACCCATCCATCCATCCATCCATCCATCCATCCATCCATCCATCCATCCATCCATCCATCCATCCATCCATCCATCCATCCACACATCCATCACACATCCATCCATCCATCCTTGTGGCTTTGTGTTGGTCCCAAGGAATCATCCAGAGCCTTGCAAGGAATTGAATCCTTCTTGATGGGAATCAGTCCATAGGGGGAGAAACCTTCGTAGGGACCCCAAAGGACTGAGGGCCACTGGTTGTCAGGTCAGTGGAGGCCATTTGGTTGCTTCTTCTGCTCTTAATGGAAACCCAGGCAAGCTCCACTTGCCCTCAGTCAGAGGACAGAAAGGACACAAAGTGGTGAAGCCTGAACACCAGCGCTGTGGGTGCAGGAGGTCAGGAGGGTTTCCACCACGTAGTACGTCGTGTTGCACTTTCATTTTGTATAAAATGAAAAAAAAAAAAAAAGAACAAAAAAACAAAAAAAAAAAAAAAAAAAAAAAAAGTTTAAAAAACAATAAAATGTAATTAATCACAGTGTTGCCCTCATTTAGCTTTGGCAAAGCCTCCCCACCTGTAGGGTCAGCACTTAAAGGGAAGGGGGACGTTTGGAAGTAGGGAGACCACGTTGTCCTCTTTAGCACGCCACAATTAAACGTGGGCAAAAAAAAAAATATATAACCAACCACCCCAGCATTATAATAAATCACAGGAACCGAAGAGCTCTCTAATACCTTTTTCTTTTTTTTTCTTTGGCTCTCACGATATTGTTGGCTTGGTGTTGGAATGCCTGTGTCTCAGGGGTTGTCTGTCGGTGCTGGAACGTGTTGTCGTGATGGAGGAAAGTCGTTAGCGAATTAACAGCACCACAATGAGTCCCAGCACTGCCCTAGGGTTGCTCGCCCATCACTGCACTGGGAGGAGCTGTATGAATTCTCAGCCTTGGCCAGGAAGATGCGGGGTGTGCTGCTGAAAGGAGAGGACATGTTAAATCTGGGGGTGAAATGCCATTCACGGCACAGAGGAGCCCCCAGATGGACACAGTCTCCTCTTCGCTGTGCTTTTTTAAAGGCATTTTTTATGTTCCCCCTAATGACAGCTCTGTATTTCAGGCTTGGTCTAAAGAAGACCTGTCTTTCATCAAAACAGGCTGAGGCTGCAAAGCAAAAGGGAAAAGGGAAAACGTTTCCATCTCTATTGCCACTAACGAGACCTGATGAGGGCCAGGTGGCTTTGTGTTAATTCCTCTGCTGCATCTCCCCCGTTGTGCTTGGGTGGAAATACCCAGTGGTGCCATCACAGTGTGAGGAGGTGAACCTGGCTGTGGTGAGCCCTTCCTGGGGCTTGGGCAGCCCTGTGTGGGATTGGGAAGCCATGTGGGGAGACATCTGAGTGCCTTCCGGGGTGGTTTCCCCAGTGGAATTTGTGTGGGAAGATGAGGGTTGGGAAGTCAACCCATGGCGTGAGCAAAGGGTGCAAAGGAAAGGAGCAAAGGGTGAGCAGGAAATGGTTGTGCCATGAGAAGCTCCATCCGCTTCCCATCGTGGGATGGAGTTCTCCAACCCCAACTCATCTCGTTTCGTGATGGCAAGGTGTAGTGTGGGATTTCCATCTGAGGTGTTGAAGGATTTTCATTGACCCCCGGCAGCTTCAGGGCAGTCTGGGAGGGATGGAGCTGCGGAACTGTGGGGAGGGTTGAAGCTTGGCTCAGTCCTTTGGGTAAGGTTTGCTCCTGAAGGCGCTGTCTCTTTCTCTGTTGACGTTCCCCATGGTGAGATAAAGGCACCCAGCAGGACACTGTCACTCTGGTGTCCCCACTGCTGGGGTGACAAAGCTCCCTGAGGTTGACAGCACCGGGGACACCCAAGCATCACACGCCAGCAGTGCTGTGCTGCTGTTGGGTTGATAATGGTGGCACGCTGGGAAGCAGGAAGAGATTCCCCTTAATGTGGGGGGGATGAAGCTTTGCTCTGTGCCAGGGAAAGCGATGGTTAGGGTGTCCTTGGAGGTGATGGAGGCAAAGCAAGACTCCAGGAAAAGGGGAAAAAGTGTTAAGAAAATAGTTACCAAACCACAGCCGTGGCCATTTCCCGATCCCACCTATGACTTTTGCGTTACAGTGCACTGCAGTGCAGGACTCAGAGCCTGTGTGGCCCCAGCCCCATGCAAAGCCCGGAGCCCCCAGCTCTGATGGGCAGCAACAACCCCGTAAAGCTTCTTTGCAGCTTGGATATGTAATTTAAGCTCTTTTTACTGTGTTGTTTAAAGTTCAGGTGTTTTTCTTGGTTTGCTGATGGATGTTTGCTATTCTTGAGGAGCACAGTGACTGAAGGGTGGTCCCCAGTGGGGCCGAGGAGTGAGGTTGTATCAGGAGAGAGAAACTCCTCCCCCTGGGGTTTGCATTCAGCGCTGAAATCCAACCAGCCAAAGGCAGCAATAAGAGCTGTTGGGTCCCCATGAGTCCCGTTTTTATTTTATTTTGGTCAAGCCATCAATATTTTCAGTCCAAGTGAGGTCTGCGGTTTCTTCCACCTCTGTCACCCTAACGTCCTCCCCACGGCTTTAACCCATGGCAGTTTGCTTTTCACCTCTTTCCTCTCTCTATTCCCCTCGGCTTTTGGCTCCCCGTGGCCCCAACGCCATCGTTCTGCTATAGGGAAGTATAGGACAGAAAGCCCAGAAGGGAGGGAGGAAGGAGAGCTGTGGCAAGTCCCTTTGGCACTTACGGAGTCACCAGCAATCAGGTGATGATGGATTTTTGGGAGTGTCTGGAAAACAGGAGTAGCGAAAGATGCGGTCTGACGGCAGCTTCCCCCAACTGGACGTGCTCAGTTTGTAGGAAAATGCCCAACGCGATGCGTCTGCGCTCAGCACGGCGTCCTCGGGATGGGCTGCGGCCAGTCGGGGGATGTAGCAGGGAAGGGGGGGCACTGGGGGGCACCTTGCACCCCAAAAATGCTCCACGAAACCACAGAGCCTCCTCGCGCCCTCGCACCAAGCAGAGCGAGCCCGGCCCCGTCTGTCTGTGTCATTTCTTGATCCGTTGTGACCAACGGGACAGCTCGGATCAGCTCGTTTTTAAGTAGTATTGGAACTCTTAAGCAAAAAAATAAATATATATATATAGATATATTAAAAAAAAATACATAAATACAAAAAAAAAAAAAAAAAAGAGTAAACATGTCTTCCAAGTCTCCACGGTGTGTAGGGAACATGGCCTCGAACTGACGCGCTGGGAAGCCCCACAGCCGCGGCGTGTGACTATGAAGTGTAAATCTGGGTTTCCTCATTTGTTTTTCCGTTCTGTTTTTCGTTCTGAAGATCAGTTCGTGATCTCCCCGACAGATTTCAGCCAAGAGTTTGTAACTGTACGATATTTACTGTAAGATGTAGAACATTCGATAACTATTAAAATGTTTCCAAAAAAATAAAAAATAAAAAAAGAGGGTTGGTGTTTTCTTTCTGAAGTTGCGAAGCAATGGGGTCCCGCCTCCAGATCTGCCCACAGAGGACTGCTTGGACTTGAGGGACACCAACCCGTGGGTTGTCCCATGTCCCAGCACGGCCACCTGCTCCCAGAGGATTCCTTGGAGGGACCCCAACCCATGGGTTGTCCTATGTCCCAGTAGGTTCTGTAGCCTTGGTACAGGGTTAGGGTTGTGCCTACAGGAAGGATCGTGGTGGAAGCTCCGTGGTGATGCTCCCCAAGCGTTTAATCTCCACCCCTGCAGCCAAGCAGATGAAGGTGTCCACCAGGCACTGTTCCCAACCTCACAGCACCCCGAGGCACAGCGCTGGGTGCTGCTCTCCATGGGTCAGCAGAGCCATGGGCACAACGTGAGATCGGCTTCTGTGCTGTCCCAAATGTCATCCCAAGGCCACCACAGCTGTCCTGCTGCTTTGCTCAGCCCCACAGGATCCCTATGGGTGTCACTGTCCCCACAAGGCCACCTCTCAGTCAGGTGACATCTTGCAAAGGGCAAGCTGGCTGCATCTGCAGAGGAGGATGGATTATGGGCCATGGGGACACTTGAGGTGGCAGTGTCACTCCCTGGGCCATGAGCGGTGGCTGTCAACCATGCTACATGGAGGAGGACTTCCCCTGTACCCCACGCAGCAGCTGCTCTAGAAACCCCACAAAAATGTTGAGACCCTTTGTGAGGTGGGGGGCACAGCCGCCCTCCCACGTGTCCCCAGCGGGGACTTCAACATGTGGGGTGGGGGAGGAAAGAGGGGAGAGAAAAAAAACACCAAACCCCGTGTTCTTGCCCCAAAACAGAGCTCGTTTATTAACGACGCCCCCACCAGCAACAGAGCCAGGAGGCTTAAAAAAAACGGTAACAATTAAGAAAACACAACAGAAACGGTCTCAAAGGGCTGGGAAAGCCCCAGAGGGGTAATAAATATGGGGAAGGGGCAGTGGGGTGCGGGGGGGTGAGGGAGCTGGTGCCAAGCTGCTGCCAGCAGTGATGGTGGGGACAGGGAGGGGTCACCACCTCCGGTGTCCCATGCGTTAGTGACTTCATTTCCAGAGATTAACCCCAAAATGTTTAAAAATCGTTCAGAATCCATCACCCGACGGTCATAAAGGGCCCCGTGGGCTGAGCCCTGCTCATCCTGCTGCCACCACACTGGGGACATCCGCCAGGGGACATCTATCACAGGGACAGCCCTTCCTCGTCCCAGGGACGTTTCGGCAGTCGTCGCCCCACGCAGTGCCCGGGGGATGTGTCTGAGCCCCTCATCCTGCATCAGGGTTGGCCCCAAGAGGGACCCGGGGGTGTCACATGGCCAGGGTGCTGTCCCCAAACCGGGCTGCAGAGGGGCTGCCCTGGGAGCAAAGGGGGACGTGGTCATAAGGATGTGACATCCGTCTTCCTGCACTTGTTTCCCCATTGCCTCTCCCATCCCACGAAGATCCCTTCTGACCACTCACATCCCACAAGGTCTGAATTTTTTCAATAAATGTTGAAGTTTTTTTACAGTGCTGGACAGCCCCAGAGCAGCAGGAAGAGACCTGGGGACAAAGGGCTGTCCCCACACCCCCAGCTGCAGAGCATTCACCACCAGAGCCCTCATTAGGCTTCAGAGTTAACGCCTCCCAATCCCAACACAGCACTGCACTGATTTCCCCAGGAAAGACCCCAGAAGGTGACCACTCATGGCCCCCCAACCCCCATGTCCCCAACCCCAGGGGTTGTCCCCATCTCACATCCCGCCCCAGATCCCTCACCTCGGGGCGGCTGTCGGTGCTTTTCAGCCACGACGGCCTCGTGGTGGTGGGGAGAGGATCACCTCCAACACCGGGCTTCTGCTCAGGGATCCGGGACACCCGGAATCTGCAAGGGGACACTCCATGAGCCCACCCCCTCCCCACCTTGGGATACGGGGTGGGTCAAATGGGACTCCCCAGCTCCATGCACTCACCTTCCAATGGAGAGGATGGTGATCTCGCCGGCGGTTCTGGTGGTTTTGGTGGCTGTGGAGGACGGCAGCACCTGGGGCCACTTCCTTTGGCTGCATCGGGCGCAGGGGGGGTCCGAAGGGGGAGCTGGGCCGTGCACTGTGTGCAGGTGCTGCTGGTGGCAGCAGGAGGGGGGAAACTGAGGCAGGGGGTGCAGCCTGTGGGGGGCAGGTGGTGACATGAGCCATATGGGGGCTCAGTGCTGTTGGGGGGACTCAGAGGAGTTTGGAGGGGGGGGAATTCTCTCACTTGTAGGCAGGTTTGCAGCCCGCTGGCGCCGGCTGCATGCTCTGATGTTCTTTCAGCAGCTCCTCCAACGCTGCAGCATTTTCTATGGGTGGGGGGACAGAGGGGGTCACCAGGAGCCACACAGGGCACCACAGACCTTTCCCCGGCCATTGGAGGCCCCCCTCCCCCTTCCTGGGGGGCTTTCAACCTTTCTTCTCCGTGATGAGGCGCACCAGGACCCCGATGGTGTCCTCGTTGGCGTCCTCAATCTGGTAGATAGAGCTGGGACCTGGAGGCAGATGGAAGGGGCGTGAAGAGCAGTGGCCACGGGATGGGCTCGGTGCTCCCTGGGCCATAGGGACAACACGGGGGCAACCAGACACCACAGGGATGGGAAGGATGCTCCAACCATAGGGACAACGTGGGGGCAACCAGATGACGTGGGGATGGGCAGGATGCTCCAACCTGGAGAGACCAGGTGATGTGGGGCTGGGCTCCATGCTCTTTGGCCATAGGGACAACATCGAAGGGGTGTTGATGACAGGAGGATGCTCCGACCACTGGGACAAGACAAGAGTGACCAGATGCCACAGGGATGGGCTTAGCAGATCAAGTTGGCTTCAGGGTGGCAAAGCTGGGTCACACCCAACACCAGCCTCAAACCCACATCAGCACAGGGCCTCATTCTGATCACGGACCCTTTATGGTCCCGAACTTGAACTTGGGGTTCAACAGCAACCAGAGGGAGCACGTTGGGTGTGCAGGACTGGGGCTCACCGCTGCTGTTGGCCCCGTGCTCGTGCTCTTTGTGTGCGGTGCAGTGGTAGCCCTTCTTCTTCAGCAGGTTGCACACCAGGATGCCCAGCAACCCCATGGCACAGAACACGGGCACGATGGCCAACACGGCCGACTGCGCCGCCGCCGCCTCCTCCGGCCCAACTTCCCGTGTCCCATTGGTCCCCGGTGGTCCCCGAGGTGCCACCACGCTCCGGGCTTGCCTCTGCCCTGCAGTGGGAGTGGGATTTGGGACTAAATCCCTCCATTGGTGCCACGAGCATCGATCCTACCCCAAAATCCATCGCTGTATTATTTTCAGCAACAAATTTCCCCCATTCCGGATTTGGCAGAAGTTTTCCTCGTTGGTTTCATGAGCACCAATCCTGACCCAAATCCATCACCGGGTTATTCTGGCACTGAGTCTTCCTGAGTTGGATTTGGCAGAGTTCTCCCGTAGGTGCCATGAGCATTGATTGTATTCCACCCCAAATCCATCACCGGGTTATTCTGGCACCAAATCCTCCTCCCAGCATAGATTTGGCAGCGTTCTCCCATCGGTGCCCTGAGCCCTGATCCTACCTTCACCCCATCACTGCATTATTTCGGTACCACATTCCCCCATGCTGGATTTCAGGGCTCCCCCATTGGTGCCACGTGCCACACAGCACCCTACCCCAAATCCATCACCGCTTTCAATTGGCACTGATCCCTCCCATGCTGAACATGGCAAAGCCGTGACAAACACCCGTGGGTGATGCCGTGAGGCACTGACCCTACCCATCACCTCCCTATTTTGGCCCCAAACCCACCCCATGCTCCACTGGCCGTGCCACCCCACACTCACCTGAGCACCCCGGGGTGCCACGGGGCGCAGCGGAGCAGGGCAGGCACCGGCCCTGGGGCTCCCTATGGCCATCAGGGCTGTAAAACCTACAGGGTGCAGTGAGATGAGCACGGGGGTGTCCATGAAACCCCATCCTCCTCCCCCAGTGCACAGCACCCTGCTCTCACCCGTGCATGCAGGTGCACGGTGCATCCCCCGCAGAGGAAGAGCCGGGGGGACAGGGGCGGCAGCTCCGGGCTGTGCTGCACGCCTATGGGGAGGGAAAGAGGGGTGAGGGGGTGCAAACTGCATGGCACGGGGTGGGGGGATCGCCTGCAGGCAGCGCTCACCCCAATGGGTTCCTCTCCAGGTGGGCATCGTGGCAGCTCGCAGGCGGAGGTCCCCGTGCTGGGGATGCTCAGCACCTGGGGGAGAAGAGGGGAGTTCAGTGGGGGTGCAGCAGGGGAGGGCACACTGCAAAAGACAGGTCGGGTGCAAAGGAATAGGGTAGGGGCAGTCCTGTAGCGTGAGTTGTGGTGGGTGCAACCCTGTCACAGGCAACGGGATGGATGCAAACTCGTTGTACACATCATGGTGGGTGCAAACAGGTTCCAGGCAACGGGCTCAATACAATGGGAAGGATGGAAACCCCCACTGCATGCGCCACAGTGGGTGCAAACCTGTTGTAAGCAATGGGATGGCTGCAAAGCCCCTCCGTGCACTGCAGCTGATGCGAATCTCTCAGCAACAAGATGATGGCTTCTTTTGCACTGGGGAACTGGGGCCGTGTGGGGTGGAGGACAGTGGCAACCCCAGGATGGGAAACCCCCCAGTGGGACACCCCAGGAGTAAAACAGGATGTTTTCAGGTGTTTGGGTTCTGAGCATTGGAAGAAATGAGATGTGCAGAGAGACGGGAAGGGGCTGTACTCACCCCCAGGATGGTGAGGAGCCACCAATGCATCCCAAAGCTCTGCAGCTGCTGGGGCCACCTGTGGGGACATGGCACAATGAGACTGTGTCACCCTGCCCTAATTCCTGCTTGGGGGACAGCAAGGGCTTGTGGGTCTGGGGCCCACACAGTGGGATCTGGGGGGTTATCCACAAGCACACACACCCTTTGCAAGAGAGCAGTCAGCTGGAAAATAACCCCGCAAGAGGGGAAGAATTGGGTTATCTCACAGCTGGAGTGCTCCCTTGGCCCCATTTGCTGCAGTGCAGCCAAGCTGCACAGTTGGGTTTGGGATTACTACCCAAACCCTGATGTTTTCCTTGTAAAAGAGCAAAACACCTTCACAAATAGGAAAAAAAAAATCCACAATATTGAGCATCATTATAATAGGACAAAGCCTCACGTCACAAAGTCCCAATACTTTGCAGCCATACCCCGATATTCGGTGTCCTTCTGATAGATTGAAACACACTCAGGACCACAACTCCGATATTCTGTATTCTTGTAGTAAAGAAAGACACCCCCAGGTAAAAACAGAAGCCCAATATTTTCATCCTTACCCCAGTACTTGGCATCCTTATGCTAAAACAAAACACCTTCAGGACCAAAAACCCCAATATGTCGCATCCTTACTCCAATATTTGCCATCCTTGCGATAAAATGAAACACCTTCAGGACCACAATCCTAATAATTTTCCATCCTTCCAATAGGACAAAACACCTCCACAACCAAAAAGATCCCCAGTATCTTACAGGAGCCCCTTTGGGTGCAGTGGAAGCACAGCCCTCAGTGACTCAGCACCCGAAGGAAACCCAATTTAGCTCGGTAGGAATCCAGCACTCACTCCTCCCATGCCTTTTAGGGCTGCTCATGCAATCCCACTCCCTTCCTGCAGAGGATTTGCTAAATCTGATGGAGGCACTGATGGCTCCCTCGGTGCCATCGACCCCAGTGTCCCCAGTGCGGCTCAATGCGCTCCCTCTGGTCTCGTTGCATTTAATTGAAGGCAAATCATTAAAAGCTGACTGGAAGTTATCCCAGGAACGGGGTGAAATCCTTGGCGAGGGCCCCAGTGTGTGTGTTGGCAACATCAAACAGAACAGGGAAAACCCCAGCATCCAATTCAGCATTTCTGGGCTACGACTGAGATGGGGCGTGCACGCGTAGGGGCAAAATCCCAAATCACCAAATCCCAGGATACTTCTATCTCCAGTGCTGCAAAGAAAAGAATGCTCTGGGGACACAAATCCCCCTCCATAGCCCAAAATATTTGGATTTGCTTTTGGCAATGCTGCAGAATTACATCAGACCACTCTCACCCAATACTCCCAGGACCCCATCACTGCCCTGTTTAAGGTGTCTGAGCACAGCACTGCCCTTCTCCATGTGTCCCAAATCAGCTGGGACCGGAGGCACTGAAGCTCTGCGGGGGAAGGAACACATGCTGCAAACCTTCAGCACGGGTATTTCCTGCCCTGGAGTAAAATGATCAGCATCCTCCCCTGCACAGCGCTGCCCAGCCCTGGAGCGTCACTGAAAAGAGAAATAAATATATATATACACACGACCAGAAATATATTTCTAAGAAAGGAAAAAATAAATAAAGATTGACCTCAACCTAAAGAGCCTTTCAACCAACACCGACCCAACAAGGGATCCTTTCCACCAACCCCAACCCAACAAGGGCATCCTTTCTGCCCATCCAATGATGGACCCTTTCCACCAACCCAATGATGGATCCTTCCCACCAGCGTCGACCTAATGAGAGGGTCCTTTCCACCAACCCAACAATGGATCCCTTCAACCAACCCAATGTTGGATCCTTTCCACCAACCTTGACCCAATGAGAAGGTCCTTTCTTACAACCAAAGAATGGATCCCTTCAACCAACCCAATGATGGATCCTTTCCACCAACCTTGACCCAATGAGAAGGTCCTTTCTTACAACCAAAGAATGGATCCCTTCCACTGACCCAACGATGGATCCCTTCCACCAACCCCAACCCAACAAGAGCATCCTTTCTGCCAACCCAACGATGGATCCCTTCCACCAACCCAACGATGGATCCTTTCCACCAACCCCAACCCAATGAGAGCATCTTTTCTGCCAACCCAACGATGGATCCCTTCCACCAACCCAACGATGGATCGCTTCCACCAACCCAACGATGGATCCAACAACCCAACACTGACCCAACAATCGCGTCCTTTAACTGAATAAACCCAAGGACTAAAGCTTTTTTTGGAGTGGGTTGTCCCCCATAAAAACCCATAGCTAAAACGAACCAGCAGCTCCACCACCCCACAGGTGCGACTCATGTGCTATGCATGCCTGGGAATGGGTGGAAAAATAATTAAAGTCGATTCTGCCATGGGATGGAAATTCCCTGAATGCCCCTGGGTGCAGTGGGGCATCCCCACGAAGCCTCCCCACGTGGCACTGCTGATAAGGAGTCATTATGCGCCAGAGCAGTTTATAAATTGAATGAATGAGTAATTACCACGCAGCATCACCCATCTGGGACGCAGCTGCTGCGGGATGGGGGTGGCTGCAGGCTGGTGTCAGGATGCGAGGGCACTGAGCTGTGCTCCGGTTCCTCCCAGTAGCTCCCAGTGGTTCCCGTGACCCACGGGGGCAGAAAGGAGCCTTGAGAGCAGGCAGCAGCTGGAGGCACAGGGACAGCAACCCGCAGCCCCAAACTGACCTCAAACCCTGAATCTCACAGAATCCCACAACTTGGGAAGGGAAAAGGGGAGCCAGGACAGGAGCAGGCAGCAGCACGTGGTGCTGCAATGCAGATCCCCGTGCTGAGCACCCTCTGGTGACCCCTCACTGTGCCATGTGTCCCAGCACCAGCAGCAGCCTGGCGTGGGGCTGTTAAATCCCCCCCAGGCAGCGGCGTTTGGAGCTGTATGGTGATAACTACGGGGTGGGGAGCACTCATCCTGAGATATTTGGGGTGCTCTTAGGGGATTTGGGGTAGGGGGTGGGATGGAGGGGTGCAACAGTGGGGTGGGGTAGGGGCAGATCTGAACATCAGCACGTACCGGTGATTGCCCCCTTCCCCCTCAGCTCTGCCTGCTGGGGTGTGGGGAGCATCCGGCCGGCCCCACGCATCTCATTGCTGTCATTCCAAAGCCGACAGACACAACGAAACTCAGAGAGTTCCGGCACTGGGAAGAGCTCTGACACCGCCAGGAGCAGGACTGGCCCCAAAGGACCCCAGCTTTGTATGGGGTGCCCAAGGGACACGGCTGGAGGAGCCCGCTGTCCCTGAGCCAGCGGCTATAGGGGTAGCAGCAGAACTCAGGGCCTCTTGGGGTCAGAACTACACCCCAAGTGCAAACCAGCTATTCAGCCCCACCAGTACCACGACTAGCTGCTTCGTGGGGAAGAGCCCAATTGTTGCAAGCCCCGGGATGGGAGTTTTTCGAAGCCCCATTCAAAAAAAAAAAAAAAAAAAAAAGCCAAAGCAGAATCACAGCTCCCGTTGGTTTTTCCTTCCCCAGACGGGCACCGCGCAGTTTTCCGTAACCCACTTTCTCCACTCGTCTTCTGACCTACATCCCCACCGCGGCTGCAGCCGGGGGGGCCGCCTGGGGGGCAGGGGAAAGGGGGGGTCTCCATCTGCTGCCTCACGCAGCGGCACTTTGGGGACAAAATGTGGCAATCAACCCCGCCCCCACCCCCCGACCTCCCTTCCTTTTTATTACACATCCTCACAGACACATCGCCCGAGCCCTCCAGCCCCCCACATGAGACCCCGGCAGATCAAACCGTCGTCCCCTACCTCCCGTCCCCGTCGCGGGGGGTGACGTGGGGTCGACGCCGACGTGGACCCCCACGGGAGATCGCCCCATTGAGAGCCACGGCCGCTCCTTATGAATGAACGCTCCGCTCCGTTCCCGCGGGCGCGCGTCTTCCCGCTAGCCACGCCCCCTCCGTCGTGACGTCACAATGCGGGGCTTTCCCCCTCCCTCTTCTCCCCCCCCCCCCCCCCTCCCGCCGTGACGTCAGCGCGGATTCCCCCGCCCCTCCCGCGCGCAGCGCCCCCTGCCGGGGGTCCCGGGGGGGGGGGGGAGGAGGGGACGGGGGGGGGAAAATGGGGGGGTTGGGGTTCACCCCCGAAATGGTTTCTGGGGCAAAACCACAGAGAAAAAAGTCAAGTCCTGGCGTGGAGGATTTCTTCTGCCCCGTGTGGGGTCTCTGTAAGGGGATCCCCCCCCCCCCAAAAAAAAATGTTACAGTGCCCCTTGGGACGGATGTGGTGCGCTGGGGACAGCACGGTGAGGAGCTCTGTGCGTGTGGATCTGCCGCCTTCATCCCCACGGCGGCCACCTCCTGGGATGCCCCCACCCCATGTCCCCATCCCCAGGTGAAGGGGCTCGGGCACTTCGGACACAGATGACCTTTAAGGACAGTCCTCACACGAGCAAATCCACCCCCAAACCCCAAACATCACCCCAAAGCCGCCATCCCTCCCCACAGTACCCCCCCCAGACACAGTGCTTCCATCACTCACTGGGACTGGGACATCCCTGAGCATCCACACCGTGGTTGTCACCTTCCCTGTGGGGACACAGGGACAGGAGGCAGAAACGCAGACCGGGAGCTTTAGGTTCTCGTTGTAGGTTCTGGGAGTCTGGCTGCTGGTCTGGAGGATGCTGGTCTGGAGTCCCAGCCTCCAATCCCTGCAGCCTGTGAGAAAATCCTCTCTGAACCTCAAAAATCCCCTTTTTCCCCCCACGGTGTCATCCAGCTGGATGCTGGATGCAGTCACAATCTGGTGACAGCCCAGTGGACGCGCTGGTGGCACACGGATGCCACCATGGCTGCAGTGAAGTGGGGAGAACCCCTGTGCTGTTGGGGTCACGCTTACTGCAGGGGTCCTTCTGCTCTAGGGATGGGATGGTGGCACAGCTCCCAACCCTAATCCTAACCCTACACCCCCATCGTGCCCCCCTCCAACAGCCCCATCTCTTTACCAACCTTCCCCCCCCCCCCCGAACCAAAGGAATCAATAAATAGGGATATTTATATATATAATATATTTATATATTTAAAACAAACGAACAAACAAACAGAGCTGTCTGGGTGCTGGCGATGGAGCGAGCGCGTTAGCAGGGGGGGGCCCCGGGGGGGTCCCACACTGCCCCTGGGGCAGTCCCCAGAGTGGGGTATGGGGGTGACCCACCCCCCCCCCCCCAAAGCAGGCACACATGAAACCGGGGCGAAAGGCAGCGGCATCGGCCGTGTTCTCCCCACCACCCCCATCCCAAAGCTCTGTCCCGGTGGGAACGGTCCCCCCCCCCCCCTCCACCCCATATCTCCTCGCCCCGAAAGCGGTTGGTCGGGGTGGGGACGTCCCCGAGTGCGTCCCCCCAACCCCTCCCCCAGAGCACACAGAGAGCAGCCGGGCTGGAGAGATGAGACGTGCTGGGTGGGCGCGGGTCCGTGGGGGAGGATTGGGGATGGGGGGAGTGTGGGGGGGGGAAACCTGCAGGGCTGGGGTGGGGGTCAGACCCGCCAGAGCAGGAGGTGGTTGGTGCTGTCGTCGCGCCCCACGCTCTCGCTGCTGTTGGTCAGGCGGAAGTCCTCGTATCCATCACCACCGCTGATCACCAACATCTTGGCTTTGGACAGGGCCAGGCGGGGGTGCGTGGGGTCGCGCTGCTCTGCATCGCTGGGCTGCTCAGGGCCTGCAGGGCGCAGCACAGGCACAGCTGGGATGGGCGAAAACCCTGGAGGGGGGGGGGTTAGCCCCGCCCCCCGCCCGCACTGGGCTCCACCCACCTCGCAAGTAACCCCGCCCACTCTAGACTTAGCCCCGCCCACTTTATACCAACGCGAACACGCAGGTAGCCCCGCCCACCCCGTATCACCCAACCCATCCTTAGCCACGCCCCTTACGCACATGGCCACACCCACCTGTTAGCCCCGCCCATCCCAAGAACATCTCTTCCACAGTTCACCCAAGCAGTTTAGCCCCGCCCACTCCAGCGGGTAGCCAATCCCACCGCTTAGCCCCGCCCCTCCTGCACCGCACCAACCCCAACCTTTAGTCCCGCCCACCTCGTGTAGCCCCGCCCACCCCCAATTACACCGCCCCTCGGTTAGCCCCGCCCACTCCCGTGGTTAGCCAATCACGCCGTGTAGCCCCGCCCCCTTCGCACCCTCACCAATCACACCCGCTAGCCCCGCCCACCTCCCGTGTAGCCCCGCCCCCTCCAAACAGCCCCCCACAGCTAAACCCTAAACCCCAACTCCCCCCAAAACCCCAATACCCCCTATATCCCACAAAGCTCCTTCTACTTCCCAAAGCCCCCTATATCCAAACCCCAAATCCCCATTCCCCAACATTCCCCAAATTCCCCCCCCAAAATTCCAAACCCTTCCATCCCCTATATCCAAAACGCTAAACCCCACACCCTACAAAACCCCAAACCCCCAACCCCCAAAGCCCCCTATATCCCCAAAACCTAAACCTAATAAACCCCAACCCCCCTCCAAAACCCAAAGCCCCCCCATCCCCCAACACCCCCTATATCCCCCAAAGCCCCTATATCCAAACCCAAAACCCCAAACCATCCTCCAACGCCCCCTATATCCCCTCAAAACCCCTTTATCCACACCCTAAACCCCAAAGACCCCACGTCCCCCAAACCCCCAACACCCTCAAAGCCCCACAGATCCAAACCCTAAACCCCAACCGCCCTCTGAAACCCAAAGTCTCCCCCTTCCCTCAAAGTCTCCTATATTCCCCAAAGCCCCCCCAAAACCCCCAACACCCTCAACACCCTCAAAGCCCCCAAGATCCCCCAAAGTGCCCTATATCCAAACCCCAAACCCCAACCCACCATCCCCCAACGCCCCCTATATCCCCCAAAACCCCTTTATCCAAACCCTAAACCCCAAACACCCCCACGTCCCCCAAACCCCCAACACCCTCAAAGCCCCCTAGATCCAAACCCTAAACACCAACCCCCCTCTGAAACCCAAAGTCCCCCCCCTTCCCTCAACGCCCCCTATATTCTCCAAAGACCCCCCAAAACCCCCAACACCCTCAAAGCCCCCTAGATCCCCCAAAGTGCCCTATATCCAAACCCTAAACCCCAACCCACCATCCCCCAACGCCCCCTATATCCCCCCAAAACCCCTTTATCCAAACCCTAAACCCCAAAGCCCCCCATGTCCCCCAAACCCCCAACACCCTCAAAGCCCCCTAGATCCAAACCCTAAACCCCAACCCTCCTCTGAAACCTAAAGCCCCCCCCATCCCTCAAAGCCCCCTATATCCCCCAAAACCCCTTTGTCCAAACCCTAAAACCCAAAGCCCCCATAAAACCCCCAAGCCCCCAACACCCTCAAAGCCCCTTATATCCCCCAAAGTGCCCTGTATCCAAACCCCAAACCCCAACCCACCATCCCCCAACGCCCCCTATATCCCCCAAAACCCCTTTATCCAAACCCTAAACCTCAAAGACCCCCACGTCCCCCAAACCCCCAACACCCTCAAAGCCCCCTAGATCCAAACCCTAAACACCAACCCCCCTCTGAAACCCAAAGTCCCCCCCCTTCCCTCAAAGCCCCCTATATTCCACAAAGCCCCCCCAAAACCCCCAAACCCCCAACACCCTCAAAGCCCCTTATATCCCCCAAAGTGCCCTATATCCAAACCCTAAACCCCAAAGCCCCCCACGTCCCCCAAACCCCCAACACCCTCAAAGACCCCTATATCACCCAAATCCCCTATATCCAAACCCTAAACCCCAACTGCCCCCCAAACCCCAAACCCCCATCCCCCAAAGCCCCAATATCCAAACCCTAAATCCCAATCCCCCTCTGAAACCCAAAGCCCCCCCTTCCCTCAACGCCCCCTATATCCCCCAAAACCCCTTTATCCAAACCCTAAACCCCAAAGCCCCCCATGTCCCCCAAACCCCCAACACCCTCAAAGCCCCCTAGATCCAAACCCTAAACCCCAACCCCCCTCTGAAACCCAAAGCCCCCCCCTTCCCTCAAAGCCCCCTATATTCCCCAAAGCCCCCCCAAAACCCCAAAACCCCCAACACCCTCAAAGCCCCTTATATCCCCCAAAGTGCCCTATATCCAAACCCTAAACCCCAACCCACCATCCCCCCAACCCCCTATATCCCCCAAAACCCCTTTATCCAAACCCTAAACCCCAAAGACCCCCACGTCCCCCAAACCCCCAACACCCTCAAAGCCCCCTAGATCCAAACCCTAAACCCCAACTGCCCCCCAAACTTCCATCCCCCAAAGCCCCAATATCCAAACCCTAAACCCCAAACCCCCATCCTCCAACGCCCCCTATATCCCCCCAAACCCTTTTATCCAAACCCTAAACCCCAAAGCCCCCCATGTCCCCCAAACCCCCAACACCCTCAAAGCCCCCTAGATCCAAACCCTAAACCCCAACCCCCCTCTGAAACCCAAAGTCCCCCCTTCCCTCAAAGCCCCCTATATTCCCCAAAGCCCCCCATGTCCCCCAAACTCCCAACACCCTCAAAGCCCCTTATATCCCCCAAAGTGCCCTATATCCAAACCCTAAACCCCAAACCCCCATCCTCCAACGCCCCCTATATCCCCCCAAACCCCTTTATTCAATCCCTAAACCCCAAAGCCCCCCGATGTCCCCCAAACCCCCAACACCCCCAAACCCCCTAGATCCAAACCCTAAACACCAACACCCCCCAAAACCCCAATACCCCCCCATACCCCAACGCCCCCCATCCCCCCTCCCCCCCCCCCTCCCCCCTCAGCGCCGTTCCCGCCCTCACCCCCCGCGCGCAGCTCGCAGCCTTCGGGCACTTCCATGGCGGTGAGGAAACGGACGTGCCCGGTGTGTCCCTGTGGTAATCCGAGCGGCGTCGGTGGCGGCGCGGCTTTCCCGGGCATCGCCAGGCTCAGCACCACGCCCGCGCTCGTGCCCACCCACAGCAGGTCCTGGCAGGCCAGCAGCGCCGTGATGCGCAGGCACGCGGCTTTGTGCTGCCGGATGATGGCGTCCGAGCCTGGGGGCAACGAGACGGGGGGATAGGGGGTGGGGGTTTGGGGTGGGAAACGCGGTGCTGCCGCGCCAGGGTCCTGGGAGGGGGGTAGGATTGTGTACCCGGGTCCTGATTGCTGTATGGAGGCCTGTACCCGGGTGCTAATTGTTCTATGGGGTTCTGTATCCAGGTCCTGGTTGGGGTGGGAGGTTCTGTGCCCAGGTGCTGACTGCTGTGTGGGGTTCTGTACCCGGGTCCTAATTGCTGTGTGGGGTTTTGTACCCTGATCCTAATTGCTGTGTGGGGTTCTGTACCCTGGTCCTAATTGCTGTGTGGGGTTCTGCACCCAGGCACTGACTGCTCTATGGGGTTCAGGAACCACGTCCTGACACCTGCATGCAGTTCTGTACCCAGCTCCTAACTGCTCTATGGGGTTCTTTCTGTACCCAGGTCCTCGTTGGGGTGGGAGGTTCCATACCCAGGTCCTGGTTAGGGAGTGAGGTTCTGTACCCAGGTCTTGATATCTGTGTGGGGTTCTGTACCCAGGTCCTGGTTGGGGTGTGGAGTTCAGTACTCAGATCCTGACTGCTGTTGGGGATTCTGTACTCAGGTCCTGACTGCTCTATGGGGTTCTCTACCCAGGTCCTGATTATGGAGTGAGGTTTTGTACACAGGTCTTGATATCTGTGTGGGGCTCAGTACCCGGTCCTGGCTGCTGCATGGGGTTCTGTATGCAGGTGCTAATTGTTCTATGGGGTTCTGTACCCGGGTCCTAATTGGTGTGTGGGGTTCTGCACCCAGGCGCTGACTGCTCTATGGGGTTCAGGAACCACGTCCTGACACCTGCATGCAGTTCTGCACCCTGTTCCTGGTTAGGGAGTGAGGTTCTGTACCCAGGTCTTAATATCTGTGTGGGGTTCTGTACCCTGGTCCTAATTGGTGTGTGGGGTTCTGCACCCAGGTACTGACTGCTATACGGGGTACTGTACCCAGGTCCTGGTTACGGAGTGAGGTTCTGTACCCAGGTCTTAATATATATGTGGGGTTCTGTACCCGGGTCCTGATTGGTGTGTGGGGTACTGTACCCAGGTCCTGGTTTGGGAGTAAGGTTTTGTACACAGGTCTTGATACCTGTATGGGGTTCTGTACACAGGTCCAGGCTGCTGTATGGGGTTCAGGAACCACGTCCTGACACCTGCATGCAGTTCTGTACCCAGCTCCTAACTGCTCTATGGGGTTCTTTCTGTACCCAGGTCCTCGTTGGGGTGGGAGGTTCCATACCCAGGCCCTGGTTAGGGAGTGAGGTTCTGTACCCAGGTCTTAATATCTGTGTGGGATTCTGTACCCAGGTCCTGACTGCTGTATGGGGTTCTATACCTGGGTCCTGGTAGGGTTGTGGTGTTCTGTACCTGGGGCCTGGTTGGGGTGTGGAGTTCAGTACCTAGATCCTGACCTCTGTGTGGAGTTCTGTACCCAGGTCCTCATGGGTTGTGGGGTTCTGTACCCTGGTCCTTGTTACTGTATTGCGTCCTGTACCTGGGTCCTGCTTGTTGTGTGGGGTTCTATACCCACGTCCTGATATCTGCGTGGAGTTCTGTTCCTGGGTCCTGACTGCTGCATGGGGTTTATACACTCATCCTGATTCCTATATGGGATTTTGTTCCTGCATCACGATTGCTGCATGCAATTTTCCAACTGCATCCATGGACATCTATGATTCCTGCATGACTCTGCACCTCCATCGTGACTTGATTTCTGTCTGGGATTCTACATCTGCATCCCGATTTGTTTTCTGCATGGGATTCTGCACCTGCATCCTGATTTGTTTTCTGCATGAGATTATCTACCTGCATCCTGATTTCTGCATGTGGCTTTGCAGCCACCTTGGTACTGAGCTCTTTCTGCACAGCATTTTGCATCTGCATCCATATTTCTGCAGCCAGGTCCCAATTTCTGCATGGGACTGTCCACATTTCTGCACAGGATTTTGCATCTTTCCTATTTCTGCATGGGGCTTTCCAACCACTTTTCTAATTCTCCACGGGATTTTGTAGCCACTGCTTCACTTCTGAACAGGATATTGAAGCCACACAGAGCTTGCCCTATTTCTTCATGGAGTTTTGCAACCACTCTTCAAATTCTCTGGGCGATTTTGCACACCTCCTTATTTCTTCCAAAGAATTTTACAGTCCTGATTTCTGCATGAGGTTTTGCAGCCCCTCTCTCCTTTCTGCGGGGGATTTCGCAGCCTCCCAGGGGCTGCAGAATGCAGAGGGTAAACCCGCTGAGTTCAGGGTGGACCTCAGTCCCTGCAGCCGGTTGGGATGCGGATGTTACAGAGGCACTTTGCACCAACGGATGCTCGAAGGCTCCAGAGCAAAGCACAGGGAATGGAAAAACGGGATAACCACCTGGAAACGGGGCTCGGTGTGCTTACCAGCGAGCATCTTGTGCACCGGGGGGGTGATGTCGGCCTCGGCCAGCTGCTCGTAGCTGGTGGCGTGGTAGAGGCGCACCAGGGCACTGCCCTGCAGCGACAGCCAGACGCCGGGTGCTGCGCTCACCATGCAGCTCACACTGCGCCCGCTGTCCTGCCCCACCTGGAGCGTGTGCTGTGGGGACAGAGCCAGGCTGGTGTCACCCGGAGCCACCAGGGGCCGTCTCCGCTGTCATCCCCACCCTCCCCCCATGGCGTTGGGCTTGCCATGTACCTCTTGCTCCAGCGTGGTCGTGTTGAGGACGATGACCCGGTTCTGGCAGCCGCACCACAGCTTCCCCGCCACCGCCACCATCTTCGTGATGGGGCTGCCCGGGGAGCCCAGGGAGAGAGACTTGGAGTTCTGGGGGTCCCAGAAGCGACCTGTAAGGACGGGGGGGGGATACGGGGGTCATGACAGCAGCAGAACCCCCAGCTTGAGCTGGTTTGGGGGGAAGAGGTTGCTGGAAACATTACATCTGGATGCTGATGGACCCTCCTTTATAGGGGACATGATCCTGGGGACATCGCAGAATCACAGAGGTTGGAAGGGATCATCAAGTCCAACCCCCCTGCTACAGCAGGTTGCCTAGAGTTTGTTGCAAGTGGGGCAAGCATGGGGTCCTGAATTGCATGTCCTTTGGGAGCAGGGACTACGTGCTCCAAATCTGGAGTTGCACACTCAGCATCTCTTAAGGATGGCCCTCCCTGCCCAGAGAGCCGAGGGATAGGGTCTGGGAGTTGTAGGGGTCCCAGAAGCAACCTGTAAGGATGATTGGGAGATAAAGGGGTCACTACAGCAGCAAATCCCCCAGCTTGGGGAAAGGAGGTGGCTGGAAACATTGTCATCCAGATGCTGATGGATCTCCCTGTACAGGGGATGTAAGCTTGGGGACATCAGCAGTGCTGACATGAGCTGATACACCAGTGAGCAGGAACCATCGCACTCTGTATTTGGGGCTGCCCATTCAGCATCCCTCGAGGACAGCCCTCCCCGATCTGCTGCCCTCTCTGCAGGTACTGGCACTCAGTGCATCCTTCTCTCAGTGAACAAACCATCACCAATTTGGGGTCCACCCAGCGGCCTCACCTGGCTCCCGCTGGTACACGATGAGCTCTCCATTGGCCAATGACACAAACACTTGGTTATCGAGGTACCTGCAGGGAGAGAAAAGTTGAGAACCACTGCTGGGCAGCCTAAAACCACCCCATAAAAACAAAAAAAAACAAAACCCCAAAGCCTCCTTACAAGATGCACATGACGGAAGCAGCGTGCTGCATCTTCATGCTGTTCTTCCTGTTGCGGATGTTATCCGATGACTGGTAGACGTGGATGCTGCAGAGGTGGGGGAGAGAAAAAACGTGGGGCTGGGGCTCACAAAGGGCCGAGCTGTGTCCACATGGGTTCTCGTGTGTCAGGGACGCACCAGCCATCCTCAGTGCCCAGCCACATGGAGCTCTGGTAGGCTTCGGGGTCAAGGCTCAGCAGGTCCTCGAGGCTGCCGCGGGTGAAGGAGCCACGGCTGGAGCGCCGTAGGGCTCTCCCATCCGTTGGGCTTTCACCACGCCGGCTCTGACTGAAGGTGGTGGCCAAGGGAAGGAAGCCAGATTCCTGCTCCTCCTCTGAGCTCGTCGTCTCCACCGCCGCCTCTTTGCAGCTTGGGATTTCCTCGTCTGTAGGGGAGGGTGAGGAGGGGATTGGTTGGAGAAATATAGAACCACTGAGGTTGGGAATGAGCTCTAAGGTCATCAAGTCCAACTGTCAACCCAACCTCGCCATGATCATGGAATCACAGAATCACCAAGGTTGGAGGAGATCTCCAAGACCACGCAGCCCAACTGTCTGCCAACCACCAGCATTTCCCAACTAAACCATGTTCCTCAGTACAGCATCTACACGTTTCTTAAACTCCACAATGTCTGCATCCCTGGAGGCATTCAGGGTCAGACTGGAGCAGGCTCTGAGCAACCACACAGAATCACTGATTCACTCAGGTTGGAAAGGACTGCCTGTCCAAGTGATGGGGATGACAGCACAGGATGCGGCACAAAATCCTTGTGGTACCTGGGGAGGATGGATGGACGCTGATCCCAAAACATGCCAGAATTTACCCCACATGGGGAACAGCTTTCCACCCTAACCCCGGCATTGTGGAATGTGAACTAGGACCCTGCCCCCACCTCTTTACACAGGTTTTATTCAGCTTAGAAGACAAATAGGAATTCACAGTGACAACCTTCACCCAGTGCAGACCTTGCACACTTTTTCCCCATCCCTGGAGGTGTTAAAGGCCGGGTAGGATGGGGCCACGGGCAACCTAAGCTGGTGCCTGATCTAGTGACATGGAGGTTGGAAGTAGATCTTTGTGCTCCCTTCCAACTCAAGCCATTCTGTGGTTCTACAACAGAAGACAAGCTTCCACCCCAATCCTGTCATCTCAAGATCTAAATTAGGACCTCCCTGTGTCTTTTCCCCAAGTTACTTCAATTTAAATGACAAATGGAAGCTCCCTTTCCATCAATTTGCAATGAACCCATGGCAGAGTGGGGACCAACCACAGGGATGACAGAGCTGCCCAATGATTTGGGACAAAGAATTGACTTTGCCCCCTGTGGGGATGACTCACTGCCAAAGCTGGAGGAGATGGTGGAGTGGCTGGCCTGGCTCTGCAGCGTGCCTGAGGGGCTGGGCGAGGACTCGTCGTCTGTGTCATCGCTGTCGAAGGGCACCAGCTCCCGGTGGGCGCTGTCGACAGGCTCGGAGAGCTCCAGTGATGAGCCCGAGATGGAGATGTGCAGGCACTGCTGTGGCCCTGAATCCTCTGACTGCACCGGTGCTGGCTCCGAGGATGGGCTGACCATCGGTTCGGCGCGCTCCCTGCCATGGAGACGGTCACAGCTCCAGCACCACAATGAAGCGATGCTGTCACCATCCATGGGGTGAGGGTCTCCTTACCTGTAGGGTCGCTTGAGGCCGGGCACAGAGGCGATGCAGAGGATCCTGGCTGAGCAGACGGCGATGCATGCCTCGACGATGGGCTCCTTGCGGATGCTGAGCAGGCAGACCTGCCCCACGTAGCCATCGCTGTTGCACACCCACACCTCGTGGGCATTCTCTGGGCTGCTGTGGCTGGGAGAAGCACAAGAAAACTGGAAAGGGGCAAAAAACAAGGAGAGGTCACTTGGGAAGGCGCCAGCATGAAGGCATCCCACTGGTGGACAGGAATGCCCAAACGCACTCTCCCTAGAATCTGGGGGCAGCAGATGGACCCACCTGCATCCCGCTCCGTGTCTTCATGATAGGGATGGCTTTGAGGAACTCGGGGTCCAGGCAGTTTTTGCTGGAAGCTGGGGAAACAATAGAAGAGCTGAAAACTGGGGCAAAAAGGAGGCAGTTTTGGCAATGCGGGGTGTGATGCCGAGCCCATCTATGTCTCCCACCCTGTGTCCTGGCATTACCGAGCTTCTTCTTGGCATCCTCGAGGGCTTGCTCGAAGCCGAGCCGTGCGTCAGGGTTGGGGAACTCAAAGATGAAGGACTCGGTGCCGTCGGCCTTGGCAGCACTGAGCTCCACTTTATTGGGAGGGAAGGCCATGCTGAAGGACAGGGACTGCTTCTCCGCCAGCTCCCGGTGGATGGCGGCCATCAGGTCCTTGATCACATCATCCAGGCTCTGAGAAGGGCAACAGCATCAAGGTCCACTGGGGACACCACAAGCCCCACGTCCATCCCATGTTACATCCTTTGGAGGCGGTCCCAACCCTACTGTGGCATCATGGCTGGTGGCATGCGGGTCTTCTGAAGGCCACCAACCCTCCCACAAGCTCTGTGTTCTGATGAGCACATCCCAGTTGGTCTCATGGTGGAGGTTGCCCACAGGAGACCACCATCCCCATACCTGGTGGGGGAAGCTGAGGGTCTCTGACAGCTTGCTGACTTGGCCCAGCGTGCTGAGGTCTTCGTCCAGGCGGCAGATGCTTTTCTGGATGCTCTCACGGTTGGTGGCTTGTGAGGCACCTGCACGGGGACAAGTGTGTGACATTAACCCCTTCCTCCCCAGTGCTGTCCTGAGGAGCTTTTTCCCCTAACACTTTTAGCCAGGGTGATGTCACCTCAGCAACGAGCCCTTCACTGTTGGATGGGGGTTGAGTAATGTGTTTCAAGACATGGGGACTGACATCAGGCACTGACAGACCTTTGATGATGTCCACATCCTCCAGTGGCAGCTTCCAGAGCAGCTTGTACTTGCTGGCCGTGTCGATCACGCTGGCCGCCGTGTACCTGCAGGACAAGGGGATGGTTGAGCCATGCCTCCTCCCTATAACCATTCCAGCCCATAGGGATGCCCCAAGGAGGTGGGATAACCCCAGAGAGCTGCAATGGGAGATGGAGCTGGCTGCCTCCCACGCCCGGTGGCACTCACAGGCTCATGGAGCTGCGTCGGAGGGAGCCCGACTTGCGCTTCAGTGTGGTGCACACCAGCAGGTCCGTAAAGAGGAAGAGTGAGCGGTCTTTCTTCCCACCCACTGCCTTCTGCAGAGATGTGAATGACACAAGGGGGTGAGTGCTGAAGGCACCTGACCCTACCTCAGCTTCTCCCTGTGCCACTCCCACAGTGGTCCGTGGGGGAACCCACAGGAATGCCAGGACCTCTGTGGTCCTCACCTTCAGCCTCTCTGTCCATCCCTGACCCTGGGCTACTGCAGGCTCTCCCTGTCTCATCTTTCCCTGTGTACTTGGGCAATTTTATATTGTCCTCATCATCCATCCATCCATCCATCCATCCATCCATCCATCCATCCATCCATCCATCCACCCATCCATCCATCCATCCATGATCCCCTTCAGACATGACCCACCATCCCAACCACCGACTGCCCCATTTGGTGCATGGTGTCACAATGCTGCCAAAGTGGACGTGCCATTGGCACCAGGGACAGAGGGCCATCTCTTACCACTTCCACCACCATCTCCTGTCGAAGGAACCTGCGGAGTGGGGCCTGGAGCTGTGGGGATAAGGAGGCTCATGAGTGGCTTTGTCCCTGCCCCGCTCTGAGTTGTCACCCTGTCCTCTTCCCAAACCTCCCAGCAACACAGAGGCAAGAATGGGGAATGCAAAACCTGAAGGAGGAAACACGCGGCCCAAAAAATGGCTGAGTTTTGGAGGAAGGGAAAGACCCACCCTGTGGGTGCAAGCATTTGGTGCTGGGTGCAGCTCTGATGTGGGTGCTGCTCCCTTGGGTGGTTCAGACAGGCTGAATGTCCCCCTCCTTGTCCCTGCACCCTGCAGCCAGTGTCTGTGTCACCCTCACCCACCCCCGCCTGGGACCCCGTGCCAAGATCCCCATCCGTACGTCCTCCATCCCTTCGATGTGGGACTCGATCTCCTGCACAATGCGGGCGTTTCTCTCCACCTCCTCGGCACTCTTCATCCCCTTGTTGATCCTCTCAGCCACCTGCTTGATGTTGCGTTGGGCATCGATGAGGAAGGGGTGGTCGGGGTGGTCCTCAGGCGTGTGCTTTAGCAGGTCCTGCCAAGGAGACACCGTGATGTCACTCCTTCCCAAGATGGCATGGATCCTGTCCCAGTGCCGCTCCTCCTACCTTCACCAGCAGCTCGTACCGCGGGATCCTCTGGACAGGTTTGATCATCAGGTCAGACAGAGCTTGCTTCTCCTTGTTCTCTCGCATGCTTTGCTGCAGAACATCGGTGGGGGACAAGGATGGGCCCGTTAGGTGGGACACAGTGGGGACATACTGTGAAACCGGGCCAGGACATGGAGTGACACAACTTTGGGGTCCAGGTGACTCTTTTTTGACAACATCCAGACTGATGTTGGTTCACCTTAGATGAGGCTTTCCCCAGTTGAAAAAACATATGAAAAAATCCCACTTTGACTGCAGATAACCAATTTAGTCCCACTAACTCTAATTCTCTGCTCCACCAGTGGCTCCCAGTAAGACAGTGACCAGTCCATGGTGGCACCCAGGACCCACCTCCAGGAACTTCATGAACGCTGGCCGTGCCTCCTTGGCGATCCTGACGGCATCCTTGGCATTGAGGAAGTTATCGATGTAGGCAGAGTAGATGTTCACCAACACGTCCTTGGAGAACTGGGGGAAACAGGGAAAATGGGATCAGCACAGGGTTGGGGCATGGCTTGGGCTTAGAGAAGCAATCCCAAGGGTTAAAACGGTGTCCGTCTGGATCTGCCCAGGCTCAGCTCCCCGCCTCGATTTTTCAGCCCTGACATTTCTGCTCCCGATGCAGAAACGCCGAGCAGCAGAGCCAGCCGGCCGCCGCACCACCCCGCCGTTAAGCTAAAGCAGACCAAGGGCCTGGAGATCGTCTCTCCCCATCTCCGACGTGGTTTGCCCATCCTTTCATCATCCCCCTGCTTCCTGCTCCCCGCTCGGGGCCGTGCCCGAAAAAGCAAGCACGATAAAACCAGGCTCCAGGGCTGGACCCAAAATGGGGAGCGGGATCACGCCCTACCGACTGCACCAGGAGGTCTCCCACTTTCTGCTTCTCGTGCCAGTTCTGCACGCAGTCGTGGATCTGCTCCAGGAACTGCTCGTGGTGCTCCAACAGCTCAGGGATTTGGTCGAAGATCTCATCCACCAAGGACGGGTCGCACAGCAGCGAGTTTTCGGGTTGTTTCAGCGGCTTCATGTAACCCTATGGGGGAGCGTCGCATTGGGGCACGGAGAGATTATCTACTTTTTTTTTTTCATGTCTCCGAAATGAATTTTTCAACCCATTTAATCCCAGCAGGGGCATCCCCCCAGTGAACCCAGCCAAAGGCATGGAACAGTGGAGGAGGCATCGACCCTACGTGGCTTTGGACACTCGGGGACCGATAAAAGGGATCGGCCATGCCAGTTTTGGCACCCCAACCCCACAGGGACGCATCCCACAGCAGTGTGGGGAGTAGGGTAGGTTTGCTGTCACAAATCTCAGTCCCCTCTGCATCACCCAGTTGAAAAATCATAGCAGCACAACCGTGGGGTCCCAATCTATTGGTTCTGGATGGAATTTAGTGGTTCTTCAGGCCAGGAGAAAAGTCTTCTCAGGCCTTCTCAAGCCTTGCATCCTCCTTATCCCCACAGTATGGAATGCTGGTGTCCTTTTGGAGGACCATGGAGCTAAGCAAGGAGGACAGGTCCCACCTGAACCTTCATCAGATGTCTCTACCTAAGCTGCTGATGGAGGTGCCTCCCACCAAGGATGGATGTTCCTCATGCTGATAATGGGGGACAAGAGCATGGAGATATTCCCCAGCTCAGCTAACAGCAGAGCTGCCCCTGCACCACCTGGGTTGGCTGGAATCCCCTGCTCCAGCCTGTCCCCATGGCTGGGAGCCATGGTTCTGCATCCTCCAGTGCACCTATTCCCGGCTCTGGGCACTTGGAGCCCTGTGGTCCCACCAGAAAACCAGATCCTCTGTATGTGCACAAGGGTGACAGCTCAGCCATCAACACCACAACCAGCAGAGACAACACATCCAACCCAGAACCACACAGACCTTCCCCCCAGATCAGGCCTAGGAACAGGCTCCTTTTGCCCCTCCAAGGCAACATCTGCATGGGGAGCCACCTCAAAAGGCCCTTTCCTCCTTCAGTAGAGCACATCTGGATCTGCTGCAGGATCAGCACTGCTGGGGGTTTATCAGTAAAGCCAAACCAGGTGTCAGGATGACATCTACCCAAATGCTCAGCCCAGCGGATGTCGGACAGGCACTGCTTTGTGGCAAACAGAACAGGTCTCTTGATTTTTTGGGGCATTTCCACCTGCAGCAATGGGATCTGACATCCCATAGCTATGACAGCATGACAGACTTCAGGGGGCCCATCGCCACTGTCTTTCTGAAACACCGTCACGGCCATCTGAGATGTGAGCAAGGCTGCTCTGGGGGGATTGGAATTAGGTCAGGGAAAAAATGGGACCTAAGAATCCCCTAGCCCATGGGGGGTGTTGGGGATGTTGGAGTCCCCCAGCACGGGATGGGCACCAGCAGGGGCTCAGGAGAGGCAAGGAAGAGGTTTAGGATACACTCCCTCTGAGGTGACAGCTGATCAGGATGAGTTATGGGATTGATTTTTTGCTGTCCCCAATGCTGTCACCCATCCTCTCCCTGCTCTCGTGCTCACACAGCATTGGGGGTCTGACTCCACATCCCAGCTATGGCCACAAAGAGGGGAAGGCCACAAGGAAGGGACAACCACGCTGTGACAACTCCCGACGTCCCACTGTGCCACCGCGTACCCCCCCCCGCACCCATCCACGCCCCCTTACCTGCATCAAGGTGCGCAGGGACTCCACGTAAGACTGCTCCGTGTCCAGCAGCGTCATGATGACGTGCTTCCTCATGTCCTGCACGGGTGGAGAGAAAACCCAAATGAAATCGGGGTGACAGCGGGGACCGGAGACACGGAGATGTCCCCTCCGGTGCCGGCACGGGGGCTGTGCGCCAGAGGAGGCCGGCGTGCTTCCAGCTCCCTCTCCGCCCCGATGGAGGAATCCAGGAGGATTAGGAAGTACATGACACCGACGCCTGGTTTCCTCCGCACCCGCGTCAGGAGCTCTCACAGCCCTACATGGGTCGGTGCTGCCGGGCTCCTTCTCCCCGCTTGGCGCGGCCCCGCGCTGCGAATTCCTGACAGCACCCGGGCACCCACGCTGATCCCATCCGGCCCTGATGCTCTGTGCACCAAGGAGGGGGCTCACAGGGTTGGGGGGGGGGGCAGCCCTGGGGCTCAGAGTGCCCCCTGTAATGGGGTATGCCCCCAAGCGGAGCCTAGGCTGCAGCTCAGCCTGAGGGCATGATGGGATAAGGGATGCGAGGTGAGTGGCACCCCGAAAGTTTTGGGTGCTGAAGTGCTCCAGAGGCTCTGGATTTGAAGATGCCTCAAAGATATTGGGTGTCAAGATGCTCCAAGGACCCTGGGTGCAGAGACACCCCAAAAGATTTGGGTGCTGAGATATTCCAAGGACCCTGGGTGCAGAGACACCCCAAGTTTTTGACTCAGACACACCCCCAGAAGCAGAGATACCCCAAAAGATTAGCAGAGGTGCTCCAATGGCCCTACGTCCCAGAAGTTTTGCGTGCAGAGATGGTCCAAGGACCATGGTATGAAACAACCCGACATTTCTGGGTGCCAAAGTGTTCTGATGACCCTGGATGCAGAGACCCCCCCCAGAATGCTGGGTTCCAAGGAGCTCCAAGGATTCTTGGTGAAGAATGACCCCAAAAGATTTGAGTGCAGAAGTCCTCAAAAGACCCTACAGCCCAAAAGTTTTGGGAGTAGAAGTGGTCCAAGGACCATGGGTACAAGATACCCCAACATTTCTGGGTGCCAAAGTGCTCCAAGTACCCTGCGTGCAGAGACACCCCAAAAGTTTTGCGTGCTGAGGTGCTCTAGGGACACTGGGTATGGAGGTGTTCCAATGGATTTGGGCACAATGAGACCCAAAGGGTCCTCAGACTGCAGACACCCTGAAGTCCATCCTCACAGGGACCTCTCCAAAGCCCCCCCTGCAGAGATGTCCCAAACAGAAGTCCCTGGAGCCGCGCACCCCCATTTCCCTTGCACCCCACATCGTTCATGGGCACAGCCACTCCAAAACCCCAGAACACTCACCCCAAATAATGCACTTTCCCATCCATCCGCCCCTGCCCACAGACAGAGCCGTGCCTCAGTTTCCCCACTGCTCTCCACACTGAGGCTGCCCTCTCTCCACCAAAGCAATTTTCCTCCTTGTACATCCAGGACCACAGCTTTCGGTGCTGGGACCGATCATATGTGGGACCACTGCAGTGCCAACCCCTGCACCGTGCCTCAGTTTCCCCAGCACGCATGCAGCTCCTCACTCCTCCTGACCCTTTCTTCCCCCAGGACCCCCAAACCTGGCACATCCTGCCCTCATCCTGCATCCCCCCAGCACGGCGCTGAGATGCTCGGCACTCCACAGACCATGGGATATCCCCCCAGCACCACAACCACCTGCCCCATCTGCATGCCTC
The DNA here is from genome assembly GCA_036925125.1 of Oreortyx pictus. NCBI lineage: Eukaryota > Metazoa > Chordata > Aves > Galliformes > Odontophoridae > Oreortyx > Oreortyx pictus. The sequence goes on along the minus strand of JAUPFR010000001.1, from coordinate 1,164,494 downwards.
TGTGGTGTAAACCAGTATACGTAGTGGGGGGGGGAGGGAGAAGGTTGTGTGCAGATTCAGCCCCCAGCACTCGTACATCCTCCCAGCTGCTCAGCACAAAGCAGGATGAGGATGGAGGTGTGGGATGAAGATGGAGGTATGGGATGAAGATGGAGGCACAGATGAGAATGAGGATGGAAGCACGGATGAAGATGGAGACATGAGATTCAGATGCAGGCACAGGATGAGGACAGAGGTGTGAGATGAGGATGGAGGCAGTGAAGGATGGAGGTGCAGAGGAGGATGGAGGCACAAGATGAGGATGAGGATGGAGGAACAGGGTGATGGAAGTACAGATGAAGATGGTGGCACATGATGAGGATGAGGATGTAGATGCAGATGAGGATGGAGGCACAGCTGAGGATGCAGGTGCAGAGAAGGATGGAGGTGTGGGATGAGGATGAAGGCACAAGAGGATGATAATGGAGGCACAAGATGAAGATGAGGATAGAGGTGCAGGATAAGGATGAGGATGAAGGTGCAGATGAAGATGAGGATGGAGGCACAGAGGAGGATGGAGGTGTGGGATGAGGATGAAGGTACAAGATGATGATAAGGATGGAGGAACAGGATGTTGATGGAGGCGCAGCTGAAGACGCAGGTGCAGAGGAGAATGGAGGTGTGGGATGAGGATGAAGGCACAGATGAGGACAAAGGCACAAGATGAGGCTGGAAGCGTGGGATGAGGATGAAGGCACAAGAGGAAGATGAAGATGGAGGCACAGGATGATGAAGACACAGATGAGGATGAAGATGGAGGTACAGATGAAGATAAGGATGGAAGCACAGCTGACAATGCAGACACAGAAGAGGATGGAGGTGTGGGATGAGGACGAAGACACAGATGAAGGTGGAGGCGTGGGATGAGGATGAGGACTGAGGCGCAGATGAGGATGAGGACGGAGGCATGGCTGAGGCTGCAGCCACGGGATGCAGATGCAGCACAGGATGAAGATGGATGCTCAGTTGCCACGGTGACGGCGCTCCAGACCCCGCTCAGCACACGTGTCCCACCATGACGCAGCCATCCCCCCTCGCCCACCCCCGGCAGTGTCCCCCCCCACCCGATCCAAGGGGAGGGGGTCCCCTTCCTCCGGGTCACCTCGGGGCCACCGCGACCCTTCTCCGGCAGCTCCTCGGCGGCCCCCCCGAGCCCGGAGGCGGCGGTGAAGGCAGCATCGATGCCGTCCCCGATGTCTCTCATGTCCTCCAGCGCGATGGTGAACTGCGCCAACGTCCTCACCATCTGCAGCATGCGGGTCCCGGGCTCGGTCCGTCCCACGCGGCCCAACGGGAAGGAGAAAAAGCTCAACCTCTCCCCCTCGAACCCCCCCTTCGGAAAAGAAAAACCGCCGCAGCGGCTCAGAGGGGGATAGAAGAGAGGGAGCTATTTATAGCCAGCCGTATAAAATGATAACACTGATAGAGCCCTCCCGCACAGCGGCCGCAGGCTGCGTGCGTCTGCGTGCGTGCGTCCGGGGCGGCACGCGTGTCCCCGGCCCCGGGAGGTGCCCACGGGCACCGGGTGGAACAGGAGACGGGAGCGGGGCTGAGCGTGGCGGCACAGCCATGCCCACGCACGCACAGCGCAGGGCTGGGTCCTGCTGTGGGGAGGGGGGCTGTGGCTGTCAGCTCCCAGCAGTGGGGGGATGTTTTTTGGGGGTTGAAGGTGGTGTTTTGGGGCTGGATGAGGTGTTCCCCGTGTGTGCCCAAATGTATCCCCGTATGTATGCCCAGCATTAGGGTTCCCTGCATCTCTCTCACCTGTGAGCTCCTGGATCTGTTTGTTAAAAGAAAAAAGGGAAACTGAGGCACAGAGGGAACCATCCCTATATCGTGGGACCTGGGGAAACTGAGGCACGGAGCAGGACCTCCCCCTCCAAAAAAAAAACAACCAACCCACCCTTTAGCACCCACATCCCTGCTCGCTGTCCCAGCATCTTCCCGCAGCGCTTCCCTCCTGCTTCGTTAATGAAAATCTAATTAGCCGCTTGCTCGTTTCCCCAGCAACGGCGTGCAGCAGGGCTGCACCCTACTGTTGCAGACAGTCCATTTCCTCTCAGTGCCAAAGAGGACGGGCAGCCCTCCCTGGGTGCAACACAGAGAACGGGCAGCTCGGTGCACGTAACGTGGGCTGAATGCGGAGGGGACACACCAATGACCCTAAACCCGCCCCACTGCTGAGACTGGGAGGAGGGGCCCGGCGTGGGCTGCATAGAGCTAATTGCATTGGGGTAACGAGGTTTGCAAGACCCTCGTTACTGCTCCTGCAGGATCCCGCTCACCACGGGCTCGGCTTGGTTGCAGTCAGAGCCAATTTGGATTGAAACCATCTGGACTGCAATCCTGGACCCACTTCTGTTGGGAGTCCCAGGCACAGTGGGATTACAATTTTGGAGTCCTCTGGGCTGCAGAACCAGAACTATTCCAGTTGAAATCCTGGATCTATTTGGGTTTCAATCTCAGATCCATTTCATTTGCAGTCACATATCTGCAAATCTGTGTTTGCAATCCTGGACCTATTTGGAGCGTGGTCCAACACAGCTGGGTTGAAATCTTGGTCCCTTTCCATCGCAGTCCCAGACCCACATGGGTTGCAAACCTGAGCACATCTGAGTTACAGTCTTGGATTCATTGGGTTTGCAACCCTGGACACATTCCTGTTGTGCTCCTGAACCCTTTTAGATGATAACCCCACACCCAAATGGGATACAACCTTGGACCCATTTTGGCTGTAACCCACTGAGGGCACAGTCCTGGACTGAGCATTGCAATCCTGGAACCCGCTGCGCTGCAGTCTTGGACCCAAATGAGTTTCAATCTTGGACCCATTTTAATTGCCATCCCAGGCCTGCTTGCGTTGCTACCCTGGGCTCCTTTGTGTTGCAGATTTGGATTCATTTGCATTGCAAACTTGGATCCACTTCTGTTCCAATCCCAGACCCATTTGGACTGTAATCCCAGACACACTGGAGTTGTTGTCTTGGACCCATTTGGGTTACAATATTGGAACCATTTGGGTTGTAATACTGGACTCATCAAGGCTGCAATCCTGGATTTATTGGGGTTGCAATGTCAGATCCATTTTTGCTGCAATTCCAGACACACTGGGGTGCAATTCTGAACTCATCTGCATTGCAAACTTGGACCCATCTTGGACCCACTGGATTGTGATTCCAGACCCACTGGGATTGCAGCGCTTGCAGTGCTGGACCTTTCTGTGTTGCAGTCTTTGACCCATTTGAACTGCAGTCTGATGCCCATTTCAACTGCAATCTTGATCCCATTTTGATAGCAATCACTGCATTGCAGCGCTGAACCCATTGGGATGGCAGTCCCAGATCCATCGGAGTTGCAGTCCCAGAGCCATTGGAGTTGCAGTGCAGAACTCTTTGGGATTGCAATTCCAGACCCACTGGGGTTGTGATGCTGAACCCATTGGCATTGCAATCTCAGACCCATTGGGGTGGCAGTGCTAAATCCATTGGGATTGCAATTCCAGATCCACGTAGGGTGGCATTGCTGAACCCATTGGGATGGCAGTCCCAGACCCACTGGGGTTGTAATGCTGAACTCGCTGGGATTGCAATCCCAGGCTTGTTGTGGTGGCAGTGTTGAACACACTGGCATTGCAATCCCAGACCCATTGGGGCTGCAGTCTTGGAACCATTTGAGCTGCAGTCCGATACCATTTCCATTGCATTCTTGGACCCATTTTGGTTGCAATCACCGGTCCATCAGCGTTGCAATCCTGGACCAACTGAAGTTGCAGTCCAGGACCCATTGGGGATGCAATCCTGGATCCATCAGAAGTGCCATCTCAGACCCATCTCTGCTGCAGTCCCAGACTCATTGGGGCTGCAATCTTGGACCCATCAGGGTCGCAATCGCAGACTCACTTCAGCTGCATCCCTGGAGGCTGTAGGAACCTCACACCAACTGAGGCCGCAATCTTTTGGGTTCAATCCCACACCAACTGGCCCCCACCGTGCCCAGGGAGGAGCTCTGTCCTTCTCCCTGTGCAGAAGGGCGGTCCCATGTCCCTAACTCAGTCCCCATTCCCATCCACCCCCGTTTCTTTATCCAACCCCTTCCCACGGTGGCGCCGACAGTAGATTCTCCAGCGTCTACAATTAAGGTTGAGCTCCCACAGCAGCGCCCTGAGAGCTTTAAAAAGAGGGAGGAAGGGCAGAGAAGAGGCTGAGTGGGGCAGCAGGGCTGAACCCTACAGCACCCAGTGCTTTTCTCACCGTTGGAAGGGGAGGGAAAGCCGGCGCGCCGCTGCCCAACCCGGACCCCCCTGCGCGCGGCCCGCAGCCCACAGGAAATTCCTGGGAGTGTTTGGCCACTCGAGCAGCGCAGCCTATTTTTAGGGATGGCTAAAATATGAGCCAGCTATTTTTAGAGAGGCTCTTTGTAAACACCTTGAGACTTCCTCTCGGATGAGCTTTATTTTATCTTGGCACCCGACGCGATTGATCCGTGGGCTCCCCATCCCCTCAACCCTAAATCCCCCCTGGAAAAATGCTGGGCTTCCCCTCTAAGCTTTTCCCTTTCCTTCCCTGGCCCTGCAGGGAGCAGAATCCTGGAGCCCAGGAGCTTTCTTGGTCTGCTCCTCCACTTTTCAGTACTCCAGCAGCAGCTTCAGGGTCATGCAATGGGGATACAGCGGGTCCACAGCTCAGAGCAATGGGGCCCTGAGAGGATCACCCCAAACCCAGCAGCCACGGTGCTTTCTGGCACAGAAGAAATCCCTTTGGAACAGCACAACCTTGGCCAGCAACAGCCATGTCCCCATAAGTCTCCAGGCTTTAATGCACCCCTAAAAACACCGACTGCTGAAAATTGATATAAATGCAGAGCAGGGCACCACGGTGAAGCAATGGATGCTGTGAGCTTGGGAATTTACAGCATTGCAAAATATTCAAGCAAGTCCTCCAAAATCTATTTTTATTTTAGGAGAAAGGCTGTGTAGAAACAAGGGGCTGGAAATGGTCCCCTTTGTGTCAGCCTGATCTCAATCCCCTACCCCAAGTTTGAGACCATGCACACATCAGTGCATGTCACAGCCCTACTGCCAGCATGAACTGGGACATATGGGTGGGTGTCACATGTGCTGTGTGCACCCCACTCTTTTTGGGGGGGCAAAAAGTCCTGCTTTAGATAAAACCAGAGCATTCTGGATCACTTTTGGAGCAGAGATTGTCGCTCTGAAACTCGTCCTGCAGGAGGAGCAAGCCCTGCATCAAGAGATGCAGCTTTCTTCCCACCCCCTCAACATGTGTCAAAATTAAAAGAATAAAATCAGACACAAGCAAGTTGCTTTCCCCATTTACAGCCTGTCCCCAACCACCAGCTCCTGACATTGTGCAAATAAGGTGGGAATTCTCAAAAGAGAAGCAAATCCAGAGCAAATCTGTACCCGTCTCGGTGTCTCTCCTCCTCCTGACTCCCAGTTTGCAAGGAACTGGTGGGGACTGGGATGGGAACTGGGACAGGAACTGGGAATTCTGCTCTCCCTTGGGCAGATCCCACTAGAGGGAGCTGGGACACAACGGGAGCCACCACCTTTGGAGACAGTCCCCTGCCCTGGGAAGGACACAGCGCATGGGACACACCACCCTCCCATCTGCAGGGCTGGATTGACAGCTTTAGTGCTTTATTTGCCGCCAAAATACAGAGAAAAGGGCACAGAAAGAAGGCAGAGCCATTTCCAGCCAAATCGGTGCCTGGTTGCATCTCCCCGGCACAGTAAGCTTGCTCGCACACTGCAAGATGCTCTTCCCCCTCCACACAAGGAACCCTCATTTCTGGGCAAAACGACTCCAAATCTACAAATCTACACACAGATAACAGAGAATTTGTTACCTTCGGGGAACTTCAACCACCACTGGGAACGTGACACAGCCATCCCTATCCCAAGCTGCACTCTGACCCCTCGCTGCTTTCCCAGCCGAGCGCTCCATTCTCCCTGCACTTTCTCAGGATGACTTGAGGGCCAGAGGAGGGGTTTCTGGAGGAAAGTTTGAGGTTAATGGAATGAGCCGTTTATAGGGCTGGCGGTTTGCAGTGATGTGGCTGATGTGAAACCTAAAGAGCTTGGATGATGCTGTTATGCCCAATTCCGTATTTCCTCAATTGCTTCGTTTCTGGCAGGAAAAAAAAAATCACTTGGAAAAATCACATTCCCTCCTCTTTTAACCAGAAGGTTTGATTGGAGTTGTTATAGTTTTCAAGGCAAGCCCATCCACCCAGCCCAGCCCTCCGCTGGCCCTTTGCCTCAGGATGAATTTCCCACCGGCAGTGGCGGCGTGCGGCTCCTGGCTCCCTTCCCACGTTGCTCGTCCCTGATGCCCTGAAGTCTGTCTGCTTTCAAGCTGTCCCAGCATGGATGCCTCTGGCCTGGGGATAGAGCTGCGAACAGACACCTTTGTGCTGTTCCCATTTCCAGCATCCCTGGAACTGGCCGCCCTGCATCCTTTGGCACCAGTCTTCACCATCCATGGCATCAGCCACCTCCGTCCCTGGGTGCTAATCTTCATCATCCCTGATCCTGATAGGGCACTCCTTGGTGCCCATCTCTACCACCTCTGGTACTGGCCACCTCCATGCCTGAATACGAATCTTCACCATCCCTGGTCCTGATACATCCATCCCTTGGTTACCACCTCCACCGTTTTTGGTATTGGCCACCTCCATTCCTAGGAATTTCCTTTACCCATGGCACTGGCCACCTCCATCCCTGGGTATCCATCTCCATCTCAACCCTGGCTGCCAATCTCTACCCTGATCCTCATACATCCCTTGGTTCTGATCTCCACCAATCCTGGTATTGGCCACCTCCATTCCTGGGAATCTCCACCATCCATGCCACTGGTCACCTCCATCCCTGGGTGTCATTCACCACCATCCATGGCACAGATGCCCTCCATTCCTAGCTGCCAATCTCCACCATCCCTGATCCTGACACATTCATCCCTTGGTGCCCACCTCTACCATTCTTGGCACTGGCCACCTCCATTCCTGAATACGAATATTCATCCCTGGTCCTGATACACCCATCCTCGGGTGCCCATCTCCACCACCCACGCACGGTGTGTTTTTCTGCCAAAAAACTGCAGAAGAGGGCTGTACGCAGGAAGGATGCGGGTGGCCATCCATCCATCCATCCGTCCATCCATCCATCTGGCCGTTCTCTGTTCTCCCACGGGTAAGAACCATCCCAACCCCTTTCCAGAGCGTAACTTCTTTAAAGGAAATGCAAGCATAAATCAGCAGCCCTGCTTCAGTTCTGCTCCGGTTACTAATAATACCCCCAGTGTTTATTCGCAGCCCTCGGGATGGAGATGTTTGCTTTTGCCTTGGAAATGCTTTTTCCCAGGCTCCAAGGAGCACTGCTTCAGTGCAGGGATGCTCCCATGGAGAAAGTCAGGGAGGGGAAGGAAGGATGGAGGAGGGACGGAGGAGGGATGGAGGAGGAGGGGAGGGATGGCTCAGCTGGTCTTTCCCTTCTCTGACTGCTCAGCTGTGGTGATTCATCCCAGGAGGACACGGCCTGGCTGTAATTCTGCTTTTAAAGTGTGAGAAAGAAGCCAGATTTTGGTGCTTTGGAGTAGATGAAGCGATGTTTCCAGGATGTGAGGAAGGGTGCCGGGCACCCCGTGCCACCTGGGTGAGCAGTACTGCCAGGCACATGGGGGACAGGGGCAGGAGGGGGGGATCATTTCCCGGAGAGGCAAAAACTCATCAGCCAAGCACGCAGCGGGGCAGCAGGGCTCTGCCCACGTGGTTTTAATTGAAATCAGGGCCGCAGGTTGCAGCAGGAGGGCTCTGTGAGGGGTTTTCCTCCTCCTCCAGCAGCCATACCACTGTTTGGGGCCATGGTGGATCCCGGCACATTGTTCCATGCAGTACCCACACTTCATCTCCAAACCCAAGCATCCTCCCCACGCCATCCTCCCGGCAATGCCCGTCCCTATTCACTCTCCCAGCGCTCTTCCCTTGCTCCCACCGAGCCCTTACAAAACTCATTGTGCCCAGAAGGTTGAGCGTGCCGTGGGGGATGAGGGCTGCCGGGCCCTAGAGCAGCTTTCACCAAATATGGAAGGGTTTTTTTTTTTGTTGTTTTTTTTCTTTGCTCAAGTTTTAGTCACGCAGGCTGGAGCCCGAGAGCGCTGCTTTCCAGATGCTGAGGTCAGACTGCAACAACACGGCCCTGCTCCTCACTGCTGCATCCAACCCACGAATGGTGCCCGACAGGGACCCAATTGGCCCGTGTCCCTGGGACCACACAAGCATCTTCCATCCTTGACCTGGTACAATCCCATCGGAGTGGTGCGTGGGCATCCTCAGGTCTTGTCCCTGTCGTGGGCAAGAGCTGGTTGGGTGCCTGGTGGCATGGGGAGGAAGGGGCAAGCAAAGGTACCCAGGAGGGCCTGGTGTCACCCAGGGTACTGTGAGATGGTGGGCACCAGGAATCTATGGGTCCCCACGGGTCCATGGGCCCCCAGAAATCCAAAGGCACTCTGAGGCTGATGGGCACACAAGACCCAAAGGGCATCTAGGGCCCCACAGGGACTCTGAAATCCAGGGGAACAAGGAGCTACAGGCACCCAAGACCTAACGGACACCCAAGAGTTGATGACTACCCAGGAGCTGACAGACATCAAAAGACACATAGGAGTTCACATGCATGCAGGTGGTGGTGGGCACCAGGAGCCAGTGGCAACAGAGATGATTTGGCGTACCCTGGAGTTGTTGGGAACCCAGAAGCTGATGGAACTGGTGACACTGAGGAGCAGATGGGCACTCAGGTGTCACCCATGGAGTTCATGGGTACGCACGAGTTAATAGACACCCAGGAGCTAAATGATGGACACTCAAGAGTCATGGACACCAAGAGCTAAGAGGCAGCCAGGAGTCAACGGACACCAGAAGCTTATGGGCACCCAGGAATCAGGAGGAAGTCGGGAGCAAAGGGACACCAGGAGTCCCTTAGGAAAGCAGGAGCTGATGGACACCCAAGAGCCACCCAGGAGCTCATGGTCACCAAGGAGCTGACATCCAAGACACCCATGGACACCCATGAGCCAAGAGACACCTGGGTGCCTAGAGACACCCAGGAGGCGATGGGTACCCAAGTAGACCATGCCATGCCACTTTGCCCTGCCCATGCCCTTGGAAACCACCAGGAGAAGCCCTCAGTAGAACCCACCCCCAGCACTGCCCACACCCCACAGCCACCCCCAGCCCCACAGCAACCCACACGCCAACAGGTCCACGGATGGGGCAGCAGGAGGCAACTGGGGGCGGTCACAGAAACACCCACATCACATCGAGGCGAGAGGTGACACCTTTCCCACAACATCACTGTCACATTGGGGTGAGGAAAGGGCATTTCTGCACCTACTGACCTGCGGCGGGTGCGGGCGGCAGAGGGGTGACCCCCGTCTCTGGTGACCGAAGCTCTGAGCCATCTATATCCCATCTCAGCAAGGCTTTGGGCAACCAGAAGTGAGACAGAAAAGCAATGCGGTGTGTCCCCGTGCGGCACCGGCTCCTGCGGTGCGGTCCGCTACCGATAGCGACAGGATTTCTGCCGTGGGGTCAGGATAAAACCCGTAAAAAAAAGAAAGGAGAAGTATGCCAAATCAGGGCAGGCCGGCGAGTCTCCTGCTACCCTGGCTAAAAAAAGCAGGAAACCATATCCCGGGCTGGGAGATGCCAATCTTCCCATGCAAACAACTCCCTGCTTGTTTTCTTTGGAGAGTACCAGCGGGCCAGGGAACGTGCGGTCACAAATAGCAACTCCACGGCCCTGCCAGGGAAATATTAACCAGTCCTGCATCAGCGATGCTGATGTCCCCACGCCGGTCCCACTGCCATCCTTCCATCGGGTCCTACGGGTCCTCCAGATGAGTGATGTCACCGTGCAGCATTTCGGATGTCCCTTCCCTCAGTACATCCCTGCCCCATTGCCAAGTTCTTGTGGGGTCCATGAATGGCTCTCAATGGCACCACTGGGGTGGCTGTTGGCATCAATCACCTCTAGTTCCCAAGAGGGGACAGTGCAAAGTCCCTGTGGGGGTCTGGATGACACCAATGAGATGACTGGTGGCATACAGACACTCCAGGTTCCCAAAAAGGGACAAGCACCAATACAGAGAGGATCAGGGACATGTTAGGATGGAGCAGTGTCATCAGCCTGGTGCACTCATAGACACACCCAGCCCTCTAATTACTGGGATTATAGGCACACTTAAACTAAGTTTGCCTACCAGTATAAGTCAGCTGGGGGGACACAGCCCAGGGTTTGCAATGGCCATGGCCACCACCATGGAACAACTGGTCCCAGTGGCCAGTGCAGGCAAGGACTGGGAGACAGGCTGGAGCCCAAAGGTGAGCAGCTCTGGGCTCTCTCCTCCAGCGCACACCAACAGGAGTCTGCGAGAAGCGCGAGTTGCTGGAATATTTTTACCCAGATGCTGATTTTCACTCTCCCTCCCATTGGCCAGCCCGCGGTTCCCAAAGACCGAAAAGCAAACACGCTATTTATAGAGAGAGTTCATTTACTGGAGCCTTTCCCTTTGAAATTCCTCACCCATCCTCTCCATGGAAACCGAGAGAGCCTGGAGAAACAGCCCCACCGGGACCAAACATCAGAGCTTTAAAAAGAGCCGCGTGGGGAGCGGGAGTGGAAGCGGCCAATGTTCCCCCCCAGACACATCCTGGTCCAGAAGAACCACAGCGCAAATCACAGCGCGCTCAGCTCAGTGGGTTCTGGATGTGCAAGTGTGGACACGATGCCTTCAGGATCAGATGTTCCAGAAGATGGACCTTGTATGCTCTGCAAAGTGTATCTGTGGGGACAGCGGGTTTGGGAGCGGGTGCTGGAGGAGGATGGGTGGAAGAAAATAGATGGAAAAAGGTAGATGGAGATGGATGGATGGATGGATGGATGGATGGATGGATGGATGGATGGATGGATGGATGGATGGATGGATGGATGGATAAAGATGGAGGTGCATGGCTGGAAGGATGAATGGAAATGGACTGATAGATAAAGATGGAGGTGGATGGATGGATGGATAAGGATGGAGATGGATGGACAGATGGGGTAAGGATGGAGATGGATGGATGGATAAATGGATAAGGATGGAGATGGATGGATGGATAAGGATGGATATGGATGGAGATGGACTGAGATGGATGGAAGGATAAGGACATAGATGGACAGATGGATGGGTAAGGATGGAGATGGATGGATGGCTGGATGGATGGAAAAGGATGGAGATGGATGGATGGATAAGGGTGGAGGTGGATGGATGGATAAGGATGGAGATGGATGGATGGATAAGGGTGGAGGTGGATGGATGGATAAGGATGGAGATGGATGGATGGATAAGGGTGGAGGCAGATGGATGGATAAGGGTGGAGATGGATGGATGGATAAGAATGGAGGCGGATGGATGGATAAGGATGGAGATGGATGGATGGATAAGGGTCGAGGTGGATGGAGATGGACTGAGATGGATGGATGAGTAAGGATGGAGATGGATGGATGGATAAAGATGTGGATGGATAAATGACTTTCTGCTTCCTTACTGTACTGGCAGCCTCAAGGACACACTGTTCTCTGCAGACACTGACAAGTCGTGTTCAGTTTCCAGGTCCTGCTTCCTACTGTCACTGTCCTTGAGGTCTGGAAATGCAGTGGAGACGGTGCCACTGTATGTAATGCATGGGAGTGAATTTCAAGTCCTCCACCTTTTTTCACTCAGTAGATTCCTACCACTTTAATATGGGCTTTGAAAAACTGACAGGGAGGCCGAGATTCACCCTTAAAGGAAGGGAAACTATATTTTATTAAAAAACAAACAAACAAAAAAAGAAAAAAACCCTACTAATTTATTGAATTAGGTACACTGGTTAAGGTGTAAGAAAAACCTGGGATAGCAGTGGAACAGGAGCTGGGATCAATGATACTCATGGGTCCCTTCCAGAATGGGATATCCTATGATTCTATGATGGAGATGTGTGGTTAGAAATGGATGGATGGATGGATGGATGGATGGATGGATGGATGGATGGATGGATGGATGGATGGATGGATGGATGGATGGGGAAAGGTGGATTGAGATTTATGGAGATGTGTGGGTGTGTGAATGGAAGGAATGAAGGAAGGAAGGAAGGGAGGAAGAGAGAAAAAGAGGAAGGGAGGGAGGAGGGAAGGAAGTCTCCCTGTAGACAGGACACAAGGCACTGAGAATGTGCAAACAGTCTCCTGGACACCAACATCACTGCAGAAACAGGACATAGGAACCACTGAGTCTCCACTGAATTTGGCCCACGGGTACCAAAGATAACACGCACAAATCTCAGAGCTGCCAACCTGTTATATCCCCCGTGGCAACAGATTGGAAACCAGTAGATAGAGCCACCCAAATCAAAGCTTCAGGAGCAGGTGATGACGGCATGGAAAAGAGCTGGAGGAACCCACAAAACACTTTGGCTGTGTGGGATTTTGCATGGAAAAGCCCAGGCATGAAGCTCCATGCAGGCAGGGCGCAGGCAGGCTGCCCAGAACTGCAGAGCAGTCCCTGTTTTAGCTCAGCCATGTGCTTGCATGTGCAGCCCTGCCCCATGAACCTCCCTATGCACCGCTGCACGTGTAAAACATCCTCATGAATCTGGCTAGCCCAGTGCCAATCCTCTCTGTACAGGACCAGATCCCAACCCCACCCCCATTGGCAAAGGGGTGGCTGCTACCCCACGTCACTGACCCCTGACAGCTGCACCCAGAGGTGACAATAAGTGACAGCCATCCACCACCTCTGCTGGTGGCTCTCCCCTCCGTTAGGGTGCAGGGTGAGCTGATGCCCCATCCCAGAGCCCACGTCCCCACCGGCTGTGACTGATGGCACAGGAAGAACCTGAACGCAACGCGCCCAAAATATCGCCTGGGGGAGAAAAGCTGAGCTCTCCCCGCCCCGGCCGTGTAATTATAGATCTGCAGTAACGGTGAAAAAAAGGAGAAAACTCCCAACCGTGTCCCAAAACGTGGTTCCTATGGAGATGGGCAAGGAGGGAACAGAGGGGTGGCACGAGGACAAAGGATGCTGCAAGTCCCATTCCCACCAAAACCCCGACGCAGACACACATCCCCCTCTGCAACCCCATTTTTGGGGATTTGGGGGGGTGGGGATGGAAAGAATCCCTTTTTCCTCCTCCTTCCATCCCAGGGGAGCTTTTCTCGTGCATCCCCATTGGGGAACACTGCACGAGGTGGGGGGGGGGGGGGAAGGCTGTGCCAGGGCCGCGTTCCCATGACACGTCGGATCCCACAAGGTGTTGCTTTAAGTCAATATTTTCCTCTTTGGGTCCGACTGCTGCTGAGTCAACAAACAGCACGAGGCAGCGAGCGTACCTGGTCATCCCCCTCCAGGGAGCTGCACACACACACGTGCAATCTCCCCACCCCCCATCCCATCTGCTTATGGGACACCGCTGCAAAAGGGTTTTTTGCTGCGGGATGCTGGGCAAAAATCAAAACCCAGTGCGTGGGGTTTGAAGCTCTCCGGCACCAGGGACTCCCCGGCCCCATGCAGAACTGCTGGAAGGAGCCCAGGACAAACAGTTACAGAACAGCACGTTGCAGCCACCCACCAGCACACGCAGCGCAGCAGGCACTGGGGCAGGGAGAAAATGGGGGATCCTCAGGGCAAGGTGGGGAGCAGCCGGAGGGATTTGGGCGCTGTGTTTTGCTTGGGATTTCGGATCTCTGTGCTCCGTGCGTGCCAAATAAATTTGGAAAGAAATGCAAAGTATGAATGCAAATCCTTGGTGGTGCAGGGAACGGTGGAGCAGGAGACCTCAGCACCGATGGGACTCTGCAGGGATTTGGGGTCGGGGTTCAGGTCTCTCTCAGACAGCTGTGTTGGGTGGATGGAAAACAGATTCTCGTGAATGGGAATAAGGCAGAGCTGCAAAAGGAGGAACGTTTTCCTTGGGAAGAACACTGGGAAAACACCAGACCCCACTGCTACTGCCCGGAGACGGACAGAAGGACGGACGGACGCCGTGACGCAGATGACCATTTTGGAAAAGCAAAAGCCCCCATAGAGGAATGACAACGGAACGGAGCAGCCCGAGCCAAGGGGGAGAAATAAAGACAAAATCAATGGAACGTGAGAGTGATTTCTTCCCTGTAGGTCCCAGGTTACATCCTGCCCTTGGTGCTCTGCCCTACAATGAAAGCAATGTGGTCCCCCCCCACCAGCCACGGTCGGTGCCATCTGAAATAAAACATCCCAGCACCGCTCTCTAATAAATCAAAGGGAAATAAAACGCCGGTTTAAGTTCTTTTTGCAGCGCAAAGAGACTCGGAGGCAGGAGGGAGATTCAAAGATACGGCCGCGACGTTGGCCTTAAAAGGCAAAATTCACCCCTGTGGAGCCGGGTTCAGACAAGGTGAACACCATCAGCCCCATGACCCCATGGCCACGCTCAGCCAAACTGGGCTCCCAGTTGCCAGTGACTGGTGCTGGGGTGGGTTGACCGGGGGAGAATCAGCCCCAAATGAGTCCTCTGGGGGCTCCTGATTGGGAACTGCCATGCTCGGTACTGCTATAGCACTTCTCACCCCACATGATCATGAGGTCCCTCGCAACCATTAATTATTCCCCAAACATTATGACGGACCAGACCCTCATCCTGCAGACACATCACGAGGATGTGGGCACTTGGTCCATACCAACACCATCCCAAAAATACAGCAAAACTCACCCCAACCCAATTTCCAAAGGTGCACAGTGCCAGGGTCCTCCTCTCCCCACCCCCAGCATGATGCCATGGTGATGCCATAATAAATACCCCCCCTCCAGCTCCTCTTCCTTCCCAACCACCCCGGAGGCGTTGACCGAATCGACACCAATGTGGCCCATAAATTATTTCATGCAAACAACCACACGGAAACCAGGGCACGTCGCAGCTGTGAGCTGCTATTCCTGCAGCCTGGGGCTGGGAAAAGAACCCAACCTGCTGCCACCCGCACCCATCTGCGGGGTGGGACGTGACACAGCACCCAGCACCCACCCGGCCACGGGAGCTGGGAACCCAGCAAGGAGGATTTCTGCTCTCGCTTGCAATCACTGGGAGAAGGAGGAGGGGAATTGGTGAGCGCAGAGCACGGAGAGAGGTGGATTGTGCAGAAAATGGGTGCTGATAACAGCAAGGCAGCCACCCTCGCCCAAGGGCATGGATCAAAGTCAGAGCTGCAGCTCCAACCCGATGAGGGAGCACGGATGGGTTCATGGGATGGCTGCAGGACCAGCAAATCCTGTGTCCCTGGGTGGGGGTCCCATGGCCCCCCATACCCAGGGGCCTATGGAGAGCCTTCCAACCCCAGCACCATGGGGATGGAGCAGCAACCCAAGAACAAATCCTCTGGATTTGCCAAGAAGATGCCAGGGTATTGCTGAAACTGATCTTTAAGGTCCTTCCCAACCCAAGCCACGCTGTGTCCAAGATGGGGAGGCCCTGACTCAGGCCTGGAGTGTGCCATCAGGATACATGTGACACTGGGACAACATAAGTATCTGGATGGGGAACTCCAATACAACCCACTGGGAACCCAAAGGATGCAGTAACAAAACCCAGCAGGAGCCCAACAGGAACTCCAACCAAACCCAACAGGAACCCAACAGGAACTGCAACACAACCCAGTGGGAAACCAAAGGACACGCCAACAAAACCAGATGGGAATCCCAAGGGAACTCTAACAAAACCCAATGGCAACCCACAGGGAACCCCAACACAACCCAACGGGAACCCAAAGGAAACTCCAAAGAGAATCCAACGGGAACTTCAACACAAGTCAGCAGGAACCCAAAAGACACTCCAACAAAGCCCAGTGGGAACTCAAAGGGAATTCCAACACAGCCCAGTGAGAACACAAAGGAAAATCCAAAGGGAATCCAAAGGGAACTCCAACACAATCCAGTGAGAACCCAAAGGAAACTTCAACAAGAACCCAAAGGACACTCCAACAAAGCCCAGTGGGAACGCAATGGGAACTCCAGCAAAACCCAGCAGGAACACACAGGAAACTCCAACACAACCCACTAGGAATCCAACCATCCAGTCTGGGGATGCTCAGGGGGGAAAGTGGGGAAAAAAACTGAACTTTGTTTAATTCACACACATCCCAGAAAAAAATATATCCACACATTGCATCTCAGCCTGGCCAGAAAGGGTTACACTGTCTGGACACTCGATTGGCTGCAAGAAATTTTACAGCCTGACCTCTTGCTGCAATAAATCATCACTCAAATGGGGCTCAGGTATTTCTGGGCTTCACCCCGGTGCCGTGCAGGGATTTCAGCCCACGGGGACTCGTGCTGAGTTATTAAAAGCCCAGTGGGTGTAGGAGGTGGTGGTGCTTGCAAGCGTGGCATCACTTTTCCAGCAGCTCTGTGTCCCCTGTCCATGCTCTCATGTCCAAAAATCAAAACCTCAGAGCTCCTAATAAATGGTGTTCAACTTTTACATCGCAGCATGCATAATCACTTTTTTTTCCCCCCCACTTTTTCCCCTTATCTCTAAAAGTGAACATTTCTGTACAAAGCCATTATTCAGCACAGTCACCAGCGAGCCTCAGGTTGCAGAGTTTTAGGGGAAAAGCTGTGCTCAGCACGTTCCCATGCAGAGCAATTGCAAGGTGTTTCAGGGGTGGAAAGCACTGGTTTGCTCAGCAGGGCAGGACGGCAGAAATACTAATGAAAAAGACAATGTAAGCCCCCTGCCAAGGGAAAAGTACAACTTTTGATTCAGCATTTCAGGCACAAGATCACCCATCACTGGCCAAGAGCACAGTCGTTTATGGGGACCCCCTGGAGCATTGCTGGGAGATGTACCACGAGGGCAGAAGTGCTTTCTGTGCCCTTTTGGTGCTGTTTGACCCGCAGAGATCACCTGGTTCCCATCCCCAAATGACCTACTCTGGGGATTGTTTCCACCCCAAAATGACATACTGTGGAAGCTCTTCCATTCCCCAAATCACCTACTTGGGGAGCTGTTCCAAAAACCCATCCACCCCAGGACCAGCATCTCTGCAGAAGGGGCCAGACCCAACTCTTGGCCATCCCACAGCATCAACGAGAAGACTTTGGTCCCAAAGAGAGACACTCAATGGAGAGGGGCCACCGAAACGTCTTGCACGTCACTGAACGCCGACATTTAGGGCATAGCAGGCACTTACCACCTGGGGCTTGCTCCTGGGGTCGGGCTGCCGTGGGCACCTGGTGGGCTCAGGGGCGGTGGGCGTCACAGGCGAGGAGCGGGACCCATCCCCAGGACTGGGGGACGTGTCACCGGAGTTGAGGGCCAGCATGTAGCGCTTGGTGACATCCTCCAGTGATGGTGGCTGCAGGGCAGGGAAGGACTTGACAGGGGGGTGGGTGGCCTCCAGTGTGGGGTGCTGGGCATGGTGACCAACGTGTGGCTCGGGGATCGTGATGGGGACGAAGGTGGCGGGCTCGCTGGTGTGCCGCACGTGCTTGGTGGCCGGGCGAGCTCTGGAGATGGTGGTGGGCAGCACCTGGTTCTCCTGGTGGGACACACGGCCGCTGCGCTTCTTAGAGCTCCGGCGGGCACCACGCGGTGACAACACCTCGGCCAGCTTGGGGTCAAATCCGTAGCCATGTCCAACACTCTGGGGACAAACAGGGACAGCTCTCTGCTCCGAAAGGATGGGCTCACTGCTGGACGGCGGGATGCTGCCCTCCAGCTCACTGATGACCTCACCGGGTCCTTCAAAGGTTCCCGCTGGCAGCTCGCTGCGGCGGCTGGGATCGCTCAGAGACTTTTTCTTGATGGTTTTCCCATTGCCCTTCTCATCGATGACTTTATCCATGGCGCCGGGTTGGCTGACGATGGTCTGGATGAGGCTGCTGTAATCTCGCAGCCCATCACTGCAGAGGGACAGGTCGCTGCCCGCGCTGCCCGCATGCCCGCCCAACGCGATGGCCGAGGGCTGGGGGATGCCGCCCTTGGCGCTCAGTGAACCCAACAGGTTGCTGTCAACGGAGAAATTCTTCGCTTCCTCCGCCACCGGACAACGCCGGTGGGGCATGGGGTCGCTCAGGGAGCGGTAGGGCTCACCGGGACCCTCCCCGACACCACTCTCCACCCCATTGGTGCCCACCGAGGGGAATTTCCGCCGGCGCCTCAAGCTGCTGGGCGTGTTCGGGGCCTCTGATGGCACTTGGGCCTTGTAGGCTGGAGTGTCCTCTGCAGCCGGAGCAGGGGGCGGAGGTGGGTTGGTGGCGGTGACACCGGTGTCATGCAGCTGCCAGGTGGCCACGGCCTCATGTAGGTCCCCCAAGGCCACCTCAGTAGGTCCCAGCTCTGGCTCAGTGACAATACCCTCGTCCGTCACGCTCGACTCGTGACCCAGCAGCTCCTCCACGGACTTCCTGCAAGAGACGTTCTCCTCCAACTCCACTTTCTTCAAACACTGCACGCCCACCGGCTGCCCCCGAAGGGCCACGTCCATCCCTGCCATCGGTGCCACCTCCTCAGCGCCATCCACACCTCCTCTGTCCTTCTGCTCGGCCTCCAAGCCATAGTCCTGCTGGGAACCCATCCTGCTGATCTTCTCAAAGACCTGCCTGGCCTCCTGGATGTACTGATCCTGGATGACCACGGGCAGCGCATCCTCATCCCCCAGCCTCGCACCATCGTGGCTGCCGGCGCAGGGTAGCAGGAGCTCGGAGGAGCTCTGCTTCATGGCGCTCTGCAGGAAGAGCCGGCGCGTCCCCGACTTGTCGGAGCAGGTGAAGGACTTGGCGCGACGCAACGTGGCCGTCAGGTCCTTCAGTGTGGGCCGCTCCCCCGGCGCCCAGCGGCTGGAGGGCTGCACAGAGCCGCGGGCCCTAAGGTTGGACGTAGGGACGTCGGAGGCAGCGGTCTCGCCGATCCTCACCCCTTTTTTCTTCACCTTCAGCTCGGACAGGTCTGACTTGAGGAAGCTGAGCAGCGTCAACGTCTCGGTGGCGATGTCGGGGTTGGATAAAGACTTGCGGTGCTCAGCGCGGTCTCCCACCAGCTGCAGAGCATCGCTCCCCAAATCTGCCCTCACCTTGGCCATGCCCGGCGGCAGCTTGGGCCGGGCGCGGACTTGGGGTTGCCCCCACGCCAACCCATCGCTCGGCCCCAAAGCGGGCGATCGGCGTCCTCCGTGCAACGCCCAGCAGCCCGTTGGCTGCTCCTCTTCCTTCAGCGTCTCGCTGCTGGCGTAGCGGCTGCCGGCGGGGCTGCCGAAGGGCAGGAGGTTCACCTTGGCCACGCGGGCCACCACGGGGCCGGCGGGGGCTAGCGGCTGCCTGCCCCCCACTTTGCCCTGAGCCTCGCCGTCCCTCTCGGCCAAACGTCGGACGCTTCGCCCATCGCCTTCCGCACCCCGGCGCGGCTCCTCCAGGCTGCGGGGCGAGGAGGAAGAAGAAGAGGAGGAAGGAGGAGGAGGAGGAGGAGGAGGGTGGGTCGAGCTATGCCAGGAATGCGGGCCGGGCCCCGGCGGAGCTCCGCGGGCAGCGCGCAGCGCGGGGTGCGGGACGCGGCTGCGGGGAGGAGGAGGAGGAGGAGGAGGAGGAGGAGGAGGAAGAGGAGGAGGAGGAGGAGGAGGAAGGGGCTGCGCTGCCCGTCCGGAGCCGCATCCCGGGGAGCGCCGTCCGTTCTCTCCGAAGAGTTTGCGCATCGCCGGGACGCTGGGCCAGCGCGGCGGCTCCGCGCTCAGCGCCGGCCCCCGAGGCGGTAGAGGAGGAGGAAGAGGAGGAGGAGGAGGAGGCGGCGGCGGCGGCGGCGTCCCGGCATGGGCCGGGCCCGGTGCTGGCTCCGGCTCGGCGAAGCGAAGGGAAAGCTGACGAACCGATGGGGCCAGGCTGCGGAACGCCCGGCCCGGCGATTCGGCGTTCAGCGGCGAAACTTTCCTAGCCGGGAACGAGAAGGAGGAGGAGGAGGAGGAGGAAGGCGGGGAGGAGGCGGGCAGCGCTCGGCCCCGCGATGCCCCCCGACCGCTGCCCCCCTCCGCCATTGTGTGCCCCCCCCGGGGCCGCCTCCGCCCGCCCCCCGCTGCCCCCCGGCACCGCCCGGCCCCGCTCCTCCTCCGGGCCGCCGCCGGCCTTCATCCCTCCCGCTTTGTTTTCTCTCTCTCTCTCTCTCTCTCTCTCTTTTTTTTTTTTTTTTCCCAGTTTTTTTCCCTCCCTCCCTCTTTTTTTTTTTTTTTTCCCTCACCCCCTTCTTTTTTATTTGTTGCATTCAAATAAACTTTCCCCGAGAGGCGTGGTTTCCTCCTGCGGAGGGGGATGGTTGCAGGGCTGCGGTTGTCCTTTTTTTTTTTTTTTTTCCTTTTTTTTTTTTTTTTTTGGCAACGGCAGAAGGAGAGCAGGCCGAGCCGTCACCCCCCGCATCCCTCCTCCCTCCCCATCCCTCCTCCCTCCCCATCCCTCCTCCCTCCCCATCCCTTCCTCCCTCCCCATCCCTTCCTCCCTCCCCATCCCTTCCTCCCTCCCCGTCTCTCTCAACTTTTTTGTTCTCTGCGGGGAAAACCCCATGAGAAGGTTAAAAGCCGGGGCTGAGGGCAGAGACCCTTTTCCTTCTCCCCCCCCTCCCCCCCCCCAAAGCCCCGTTCCCCCCCTCCCTCCCCCCCACCCTCCCTCCCCCCCACGGATTCCTCCATCCCCGCCCCATCCCCGACTTTCCACGAGCCCTGGCACGGCTCAGCCCAGCTTTAAAGATGTTCTCGTGGTTTTTCAGCCGCCAAACGCTGCCGGCGCTCGGTGCTTGCAGGCACCGATCCCCATCTCCCGAGGGTTTCTCGCGGAGGAAACGAAAATGAATGGGATAACCCCGCTTCGCTCTGCTTCGGCACCACGGAAAGGACGCTGCTCTCTCTACCCCAGGGGCACGGAAACGTTCTGAGTGCGATTTTTTGAGAGCAAAAAGTGCCTCCAGCAGTGCCCCGAGCCCCCGAGGTTGGGAGGTGGGTGTCTGTCCCCGCTCTCCCTTTCCTCCTGCCCCGCTGCTCCCAGGGTTGGGTGTCCCCACGCTGTCCCCTGGCACCTGGGACATGGTTTAGGGGAGAGCTTTGTGTTTCCTCTGCTTTCAGAGCTGCAGGAGCTCTGGCTGCAAGCGAAGGAGATGTGTCCACATGTCCCCTTCCATCCCATCACCTCTGGGCCTGGTGACACCATAGGGTGACACCACCACCACATCCACACCAGGGAGTTGGGAAGGAGCCATCAGACCCCAAGGCCGGGCAGACCAGAAGCACACAGCAGCTGAGCTCCGAGTGCCCCCCACACACATACACAGTTGACAATTCCACCTCCCAGTCCTCCTCGGGATGACCCCAAACCCGGAGTGTCCACACAGAGTCCCTAAACCTCTCTGGGCACTGAGTGGAGGTCTCTCTCTGCTTGCAAACCCCACGAAGGTGACCTGGGGACTTGTGTGGTCCTGACCTGTGCTGTTTTCTTTTTGCCATCGTTTTGCAGATCTTCCCGTAGTCAGTCCCACATCGGTGGTCCCACCCACAGCAGTGCTACCTGCAACCCTCCACCCCCCCCCCCCCCCCACCCCCGCGCGTTCCCCCGAAACCCAAAAATCCGATGTCCTCTCCAAAACCCAACGATTTCTCTTTCGCCCTTTCCAAACCTGAAGACGTTGCGCCCTCTCCTGGGTGCGCGCGGTGTGACCGAACCGAAGCCCGACTCCTTCCCCCTCTTTGTCTGGGGAAACTTGGGGACAGCAGCGTCCCCTCGGGTTTGTCCCTCCATCCGCCCCTATTTCTGCATCACGCGGCCTTGCGGGGATGGGAGATCCCAAAAATGCGTTGGAAGAGATGGCTACGACCACAAGGGGAAGCCCAGGTCCCACACCAGTCCACCCCAAATCCCCCACCAGGTCCACCCCAAGCCCACCCCTGCCTCCTCCATCACCTCCTGCATCCCAACCAAAGGCAGCTGCTCCCAGCACGTGTCCTTCCCCTTCGGTCTGCCAAAGAGAAGGAAGAGCTCCAGTGCATCCAGATGCAATGTACTGGGATTAACTGGGAAGCCTGGTCGGGTGGCTTTGCACAAGCTTCCAGCCTACAGATTCCTGAGGCTGAAAGCAAATTGCTTGCAATGCCTTAGAATCCACCGTGCCCGTGGATTCCTACACACACACAACAGGGACACGCGCAGTGTGGTGTGGACAGCTGAGATGTATTTCGGCTGGAGCATATCTGAGCTGTGCTACAACCTTCCCCTGCTTGGGTGATGTGTACACGGGTACATACAGCACGTGTGTATTGTTGGGTACCTATAGGAAAAAGGGAGGGTGGGTTTATTCTATACGTCCTATGTGTTAAAGACTGGCAAAGCAGTTAGAGGTACATCCCCGGCTCTCAGTGTCTTGGTGGTGAAGGCTCAGCCTCGTCCAGACTTTGTCCCATGCAAACCACGATTCTTTGATCATTGGCTCAGCACTGTCGCCCTGCAGGGTGTGCATCAGATGTGGGGTTCTGGGAGACGGAGGTGGCAGGGGATGCTGAGAGTCCAGGGACAAGTGACGGTGATGCCCGTGGCTGTTGTGTGGGTGGGAAATGTGGCAGTGGTGTCCCAGTTCCCTTCATTCCCCCTTCCCAGTTCCCAGTCTGGCTGGGGGTGCTCTCTTGCAGCACTGGGCCCATGTCTCTTGTTGGTCCAGTCCCATTCTGGTTTACCCCAGAGTTACCCCCGAAATGTCCACGATGCTGAACTTTTCCTCTCCTGGGGCCATGGAGGTTCTGGGAGCTACTGGTATTCGAGACCCTGGGACTGCCCCATGGTTTAGCTGGGGAAACACAGAGTCACATTTCCCAGCCAAAAAGAAATCCTCCCCAGGGATCGTACAGCCCCATAAGATGCTTTGAATATTTTGGGGGCAGAAATCCCACCCTGGCTGCCCCATCCCACCTCCACACACTCCCACAATCTCCTCCACTGTCCCACTGGTGGCATTTACTGTGTTGGTGCTTCAGCCTCTGCCAAAAATTGACACAAAGCAGCTAAAACCAGCATCAAGCAATTGGTGAGAGCCGACAGATACCACGTGGGCACTGTGCTGGGATGCTCTCCGCACCGCTGCAGGCTGGAGAGGGGATGGAAGTGAGTTCTGGAAGCTTGGGAGATGGTAGAATGATAGAAAGGCTTGGGTCGGAAGAGATCTTGAAGATCATCTAGTTCCAACCCATGAGGGCCCAGAGCCCCGTCCAACCTGGTCTTGAACACCTCCAGGGATGGTGCACCCACAGCTCTCTGGGCAACGTGCCCAGGCACGTCCCCATCTCTGCACCATGCAGCTCCAACCCAAACTGCTCCATGCCCAGCCCCGGTGACACCGAGGTGGCTTGATCCACCTAGGAGCCGTAGGTGATGCAGTGGTCGTGCCTCCACTTGGAGCTCATCTTGTCGAGGAGGTAGCGGGTGCTCTCGCGAAACTTGCGTTGGGTGAAGTAGAATAGGATGGGATCGAGGACGCTGTTCATGCTGGCAAAGGGCCGTGTGCACTTGTAGGCGATGGCGAAGGCCTGCAGGGTTGGGCAGGGCAGGTCGGGCGAGGAGCGGACGATCAGGTAGATGGTCTTGGTGAGGTGGAAGGGGAAGAAGCTGATGGAGAAGACGATGACGACGATGATGATCATGCGCACGGCCTTGTCCTTCTTCTTGTGCACCGCCAGGCCGATCAGCTCGTCCTTCTGGCACAGGATGCGGGCCATGCTGCAGTAGCAGGCCAGGATGGCCACGAAGGGCAGCAGAAAGCCAGTGATGGTCAACGTGATGCCATAGGGGAAGTAGGATGCGGAGCGGTCCGGCGGGCTCAGGTCGTAGCAGACGGTGCGATTCCTCTGCGTGCCGGTGGAGGCGAAGATGAAGGTGGGCAGGCACTGGGCGATGACAATGAACCACACCGCGGCACACACCAGCCACGTCAGCTTCTTCCCCTTCTTCTTGTGCCACGAGGCCAAGGGGTGGCAGATCCCCATGTAGCGCTGGATGCTGATGCAGGTGAGGAAGAGGATGCTGCCGTGCAGGTTGGTGTAGAACTGGAAGCGGACGAATTTGCAAGTGAAGTCCCCGAAGGGCCAGTAGTCCTTCTGGGTGTAGTTGTAGATGAGGAGAGGGAGGGAGCAGACGTAGAGCAGGTCGGCCGTGGCCAGGTTCAGCATGTAGATGGTGGTGCGGGTCAGCGCCTTGCGGGCCAGCCAGATCTGCCCGATGACGATGGCATTGAGCGGCAGCCCCAGTAGGAACACCATTGAGTAGACCAAAGGCAGCAGGACCTGCTTGAATTCCTCATGGTAGGTGCACGAGTTCCTCCCAGATGTGAAGTTGGCCATGCTCATGGTCTTCTCTTCACTGGGTGAAGCACCTGTGAATGACAGATGGGACATTTGGTGGCTTGGCTGCACATGATGAATCCAGGATGGACCTGGTCTGGTGTGTGCGGCCCCATAGCATCATCCACCACCATCTCAAGGCAGCACAGATCATAAAATCATAGAATCACAGAATCTCTGAGGTTGGAAAAACCCTCCAAGATCCTCAAGCCCAACCCCAGCCCACCCCAACTGCCCATATGCTCAATGCCATGTCCGCATGGTGACCCCTCTCATTCCCTGGGCAGCTGTGCCACTGCATCACCACTCATGGACAGAATAAGTTCTCCCTAATATCCAACCTGACCCTCCTCTGGCGCAACCGGAGGCCGTTCCCTCCCATCCTATCGAATGATGGGATTTGGGGTCTATAGGGCGGGAAGAGCAGGAACACGAGGGGCTTTTGGGGACAGCGCGGTGGCCTTCAGCAGCACCCCGTGGAGCTGGCACTTTGCTGGGCAGGCAGAGCTGAAGCAGAGGAAATCGCAGCATGGCCATGAGCAGGGCAGTGAGCTCAGCCCACGTCCCCGCTCCTCTGCAGGGGGTGCCAAAGCCCCGCGGCGGAGTCACCCTGGTGGGAAGCAGAAAGCAGTGCCCGCCTGCAGAGGGACGGAAATGTTCCATGGGCGCTTTGGTGGTGGAAGGTTTTGATCGTGTGGGTGATGGGAGCCCATCCCCGCCAGCTCTGGGCTGCTTTTGGGGGGAGGCTTCGTGTAGGGTATGGGATGATGTCCCCGAGATAGGAGGTGCAACCGCAGCTAACTTTGCCGGGAGAGAGGGTTGCAACCTGACAAGTGAAAGGAGGAGGAAATAAAACACAACAAAAGGCAGTGACCGTCCCCCTGCCCAGCCCTGGACACGTCACTTTGCTGAGTCCCTCACCTGGCACCTGCGGCCCTCCTGCACCCCACGGTGCCGTGTGGCACCCACTGCCCAGTCCCAGCCACCTCCAACAGCCACCCCAAGGCTGAGCCATGCTCCATCCCCTGTGCCTGCACCCCTGCCCCAAGCCTCACTGTGGGGTTGGGGTAGAGCATGGAGTGTAGGGTCAGGGTACCCCTTGCTTTTGCCCTCCCCAAGAACCCCCAGTGGGGCAGCCCCCATGGGATCACCCCCGTGGGAAATGGGGGGACGAGGTGGCCTGCAAAAGGAAGGGAGTGGGCCTGGGGAGCCCAGAGCACTACCTACCTGCCCACGGTGCTGGGGGTGCGGGGCCCTGGAATCACTCCAGGTCCTGGCTGCATCTGCAGCATCACTTCCCCTTCCCACTCTGACGTGGCAGCCAAGCACCAAAAGGGGAACAGAAACCAAATAGCAGCGTGGCACTGCGTGCCAGGGTGGGCTCAGAGTTCCCCATACACCAGAAGAGCAAAATGCAGAGACCAAGTCATACCTGAGGGCAGGACAGCAGTGACACCGCACCACAAGCACCCACGGGTGCTCCAGGCTATAATATTTATAGCACTGAAAATATGCATTCTTAAACCATCCTAATGCAATTACTCCAATTACTTCTCCCTTCCAGAGCAGGGAGCTTTGGCCAAGCTTGGCACGAGTGCACTGCCGCAGCTGAATGTGTTCCATGTCCTAAATTTGCCTCATGCAGGGGAATCAGATGTTCCCCTTCGGTCCTCTCAAACTATGATTACTTTTGCAAGAATAGGCCACAAATTCAAGGGAAACCCATTGGCATGGTGCTGGTCCATGCTCCAGGCTGATGGCACAGTCCAATGAGCCAACAAGCCAATGAGTTAATAGGACAGGGGGTCAATGGGACAATGGGATAAAGGGATAATGGGTCAATGGGTCAGTGGGACAGTGGGATAAAGGGTCAGTGGGTCAATGGAACAATAATGGGTCAATGGGTCAATGGGACAATGGGATAATGGGTCAGTGGGACAGTGGGACAGTGGGACAGTGGGATAAAGGGTTAGTGGTTCAATGGAACAATAATGGGTCAATGGATCAATGGGAGAATGGGTCAATGTGTGAATGGAACAGTGGGATAATGGGATAATGGGTCGATAGGTCAATGGACTGATGAGCTGATGGGACAATGGATCAGTAGGACAATGGGACAATGTGTCAATGAGGTGATGGGATGATGGGATAATGGGATAATGGGTCAGTGGGTCTATGGGTCAGTGGGTCAATGGAATAATGGAACAAAAAGATAATGGGTCAACAGGTCAATGAGACAATGGAATAATGGGTCAATGGAACAATGGGACAATGGGATAATGGGTCGATAGGACAACAGGTCAATGGACTGATGGGCTGATGGGACAATGGGTCAGTGGGTCAATGGAACATCAGTTTAGGGCTTGTCTTTCCTGGGTTGAGCCATGGGCATGGCTATTACATCTCCAGGAAAGATTCCCAAGAAAAAAAGAAGGTGAGACGTGAATGTTGCATTCATGAGATGAGTGACACCACCCTTCAAAAAGTCCCTTCTGCCCCCAAACCCACTCAAGGAAGCTCCAGTTCCATGAGCAGAGCTTTGTGATGCATTATGGTCTCTTGAGCAGATTTTACTCCCAAAACACCACTTGCAGGGTGCAAGAGGGACATGCTCAAGGTTATGTGCATGGTTGGTGGTGGAACACATCTGTCCAAAAATAAATAAAGGGCTGCCCTGATGCTACGGTGATGGGCACAGGGTAAAACCCATAGGTAAAGGAGGGCTCCATGCTGGGGAAGGGGCTGCCCTATGTTGGGTGGGGGTGGTATGAGGTGCTGTGGGATTTGTCACTTTGTGGGAGAGGATGAGGGAAAGGTAGGAAGGAGAAGTGGGAGCTGTCAGAGGCTGTCAGGATGGTTTCTGGTTCTGCGCCATGGTGGAAGTGAAAGCTGCGGTTCAGCGGATTTGCATCCCTCCGTGGGTAATATAGAGGAAATCTCCATCTCCAAAGCCTGGAGATGAAGGGCGTCGAGGTGAGTGATTTGGGACATGCAGCGTGCACCTCACTCTGTTGCTCTATGGGCATCTGCCATGGTTTTGTGCCCCAGCACCGGTCCACGGGCTCTCGGACACAAAGCTCATCCCGTGCACAAAATACATCTGCACAAAAGCCAGCAAACCTGCTCTGCGGGGGCAGGGATTAGGCAAAGCAGGCTGGAGAGATATGAGAAGGGGAAAACACATAGCTCGGGGCTGCCTTCCTGCTCTGGAATACAACTTGTCCCCACATCACGTTTTGGGTCGCCACAGGGGTGTTTTCCTCCATGGAGTGGGATGGTGGCAAAGGGGACACGGCCACTCCTGCACTGAGCTGCCCGGGCTCAGCTGGAGGCCTCTTGGCCATGGGGTGGGATGGTGTAAACCCTGAGGCACATACCTGCAAACTCATGTATGCACCCCACAAACCCACATATGCGCCCATATGTTTGACCATGTGCATAAACATTCATAGACAAGCATATATATACAGGCAGATCTATACCTCCATGCATATGTATACCTCTGTAAATATATATAGATATATACACACCTCTATACAAAAATAACCAAGCATACCTGTCTCTATAAACACACAGACCCAAACATACACAATGTATATACATCACTCTCTATGTATATATGAAAATACGTCTCCAAACACACACACATTCCCAAAGCTCTGTGCCCGTATCTACAAATGCATCTCCGTGAACAACTGGATCTCTGCACCTCTATGCAGGAATATAGCACATCTGGGCTCATACCCATGCACACCTCTGCCCATATACACCCAAAGGTTTCAGCCTCTGGACACATATCTGTGCACACACCCATCCCTACATCCCTGCATATATGTAAATGTACATACATGTTCCCATGTATGTATGTTGGAGGACACCGGGTCCCTTGAGCACCCCAGCACGGGGTGTCATCCCTGGGGCACTGCTGGAGAAGCCAAGCAGAGGTTTGCCCATCCCTAGCCCATGGGGTTGGGGTGTGTTGGGGTGAACCTGTCCCCCTGTCCATCCACCATTGGGATGGTGGCATTTCGAAGCCCTGCTCTGCACTTGGGGCTGCCCAGCCACCCCTCACTGCCACCAGCACTTGGCAGCCAGTGGAGAGGCGGGCACGTCCCCGCTCAGCATGATCCCATTAGGAAAACACCTCCGGCTCCCAACTTAGGGTGCAGGGCGCAGACGGGGAGGCCAGACCCACTCCCTATAGGTGACAGATGCTGATGAGCAGTTTGAGGCTGTGCCATCCCATGGGGGTGGGCCCCCCACCGTGGTCCTCCTTGCCCTCAGACACCCTCTTGGGGTGCCCAGGGCTCGAGCCCACCCTGGGCACGGCCTCAATGGGGCTGGGTTCGTGCTCAATGTCACCCCACACCCCAACCTGGGGACTCGATCCGCTCCCGGTCCCATCCCGTCCCGTTCAGCCCCATCCTATTCAGTTCGCTGTGACACAGTCGGCTTTGATCCTGACCCGGATTGGACCGGATCTGATCCGGTTCTTCAACCCGATCCCTCCCGGCTCCTCCGACCCATCCCGGCCTCACCCTACCCGCTTCGGTACGGCTCGGTTCGGCACTTACCGGAGCGGGGATGAGCCGGGAACGAAGCAGAGATCGCAGCCCGGGGCCGCCCCTCCTCTGTCCGCCCGCCCCGCTCCGCCCCGGGGCCGCCCCACTCCGCCCCTCCCCAACAGGGCACCTGGGGGTGGGGAGGGGGCACAGCTGGGTGGGGAGGGCACAGCTGGAAGGGGGGCACAGCTGCATGGGGGCACAGTTGGATGGGGATGCCACAGCTGGGTGAAGATGGCACAGCTGGATGGGGAGGGCACAGCTGGATGGAGAGGGCACAGTTGGAGGGGGCACAGCTGGATGAGGAGCACACAGCTGGAAGGGGACGCAGAGCATGGGATGGCACCTTGGAATTGGGATGGCATAGCTGGATGGGGAGGGCACACCAGGAGTGGTTCACACCTGGAAGGGGGCATGGTATGATTGGAGACACATCTGGATGGGGTGTACTGGGGTTGGGGTGGCACCGCTGGATTGGGAAGGCAAAGATGGAAGGGGTGCAGCCGGAATGAAGGGGCACGACTGATTGGGATGGCAGAGCTGGATGGGTCTGCAGAGGGACAGGGGTGGGACGAGTGGATTTGATGGGATGGATGGAGGATGGAAGAGTGTGATTGGGAGGGCACAGCTGGACTGGGGTGGCAAAATGTGGGGGGCACAGCTGGATGGCAGCACAGCAGGGTGGGGAGAGCAGGATAGGAAGGCACAGCAGGACTGGGATGGCAAAGATGCAGGTGGAATAGTTGAATGGATGGGCGTAGCTGGAGGGGCTCAGCTGGGTAGGGAAACAGCTGGATGGGGTAGAGCTGGATAGGGCATCACATCTGGATGGGGCACAGCTGGGTGGCAGCACATCTGTGTGTGGGTGCTACAGCTGGATGGATAAAGGGTGGTGCTGGCACAGCTGGGAAAGGTTTTCCCAACTGGAGAAGGGGCAAGTCTGGATCTGGGGCACAGCTGGAGGGAAACTGGCACCGGTGGGCAAGGCAGCACAGTTGGTCTGGAGAAGGTGTCATCACTCCCACCATGCAAACATCCATATTGAACGGGGCATTGGGATGCTCCTTATTGCCCCCAGGACAGGGTTTGCAGGATGGGGAAGTCCTGCCTCTGCTCACATCTGGATTGCACTGGCCAACAGCTGGATTGCCCCAGCTGCAGAGTGGGGCAGAGGGGTCGGCGCCTTCGCTACTCATTAACCATAGAGCTGTGGTGCTTCCTGAGCAGGGCCATTAAAATGCAATAAGGAAAGGAGCCCGGGGAACTGCGTGGGTATGGGAGAACCGATGCATAAAGAGCCTGAGGATATGAATCCTGCATGGGATGCCGGGCTCGGCCCTTCGTTTCCACAGGACCCTGAGTTCAGCCCACTTCGTCCTTCTGAATTGTTTTGTTTTCCTCCTTCTTACGGGGTCTCTCTTTTATGGGGGGAGGTGAGGATGGAGCACAGCTCAGGGGGTGCTCCCCAGCACCACCTCACTGTGGTGGAGGGTTTGGGGTGGGGAGATGGGGTGAGGTGCCTGCATCCCACTGGCGCCTTTATGAGCGCGGACAGCACGGGCTCTCATCGATCCTGGCACTGCAGCGCTGCAGGGAGATTGCTTCTGGCAGAAGAAATGATGAAGATCCACAGCCACAGCCAGGCTGGAGCCGTCACCCGGGTCCTGGGGCTGCCCAGGCAGGTGGGGATGGGTTGGGGATGGCTCGGTGCCCTCATAAAATTCCCAGCTGCCGCGAGGAGCAGGAAACTAGGGGGGGGGGAGAGAAAGTGTCTGTCTGCAGAGCAGAGCAGAAAACACGCCTTGTGCAAACACGCCTGGCAGCATTCTGCAGAAAACCAGGGCTTTCCCCTCACACCACCGTGCTGGTGGGGAAATGGTGCTGAGAAGGGACACAACTCGCTACTGCGATGAGCCCCCGATGACGGCACGTATCCCACCTCTGTCTGCGGAGGTGAATGTGAGCTGGGGAAGAGCTGATGTCACCACCCTGCTGGTGTCCTTGCAGGTGCCCAAGGTGAGCACGGCTGTGGGGACACCATAAATAGTGACACACACTGAGAGCCGCCCAATCCCGGCTGCTGGCCCCCTCCGCCCCATCCAGCCCAGCCCTGTGGCACCTGGGATAAACAAGAGTCAAAAATCTGCTGTTTTCAGGGCTGAATATGGCTTTTTTTTTTACCCTGATTTCAGCTGCTTGGTCAGGTGAGCCATTGGCAGAGCACACGCCTGTAAGGATTTCTTCTTCTTCTTGCAAAGCCAGAGGGTTCCTGGCTAATTTGGAAGACAGTCAGCAAGTTACGTGAAGCTCCTGGCTGCATTTTGAGTCATTAAAAGAGATTTCCTCCTGGAGATGCCATTTTGTGGTCACAATGGACAGATAGGGCGGATTCCATGAGCACTGAGCATCCCCTGCACCCCCTCCATTTTGGGGCTGGATCGAGAGAAACAGGAGCGTGAGCACTCTCATTTCAACACTCTTCTCATGCAGGCAGAAGGGAGGGGAAGCTCTCGGGGAGGAATAATTGGGGCAAAGGAACAGCAGCGCTGCTGGACTCCTCGTTGCTTGCCACCAATTGAATTAATCTCTGGCACAAAGGCCCGGTGTGGCGGCTGGGCTCGGCCTCACGAGACCTTCTGGCTGCCTGGTTCCTGCCCTCTGGCTGTGTGCTGCCAGTAATTGCATTAACGGTGCTCGCAGGCGAGCTGCATCACTGCCAGCTGCTTTCCTTGCCCAGCTCTGGGTGCTCATGCCTCCAGAACAGCCACTGTGAGCAGGGAAGGTCTTCTCAGGGTGCCAGCGCATCCCCCCTCTATGCTGTGTCCTCCCCATCCAGCACCCATCCAGCTGGGCATCCGTTCCAGGTGTGCACCCTTCTGGATGAGGAACCCATCCCTCTGTGTTGCAGTCGAGCTGCCTGCATCCAGCTGTGCCCCATCAACCTGTGACCCATCCAGCTGTGCGCCACCAAACCACCCCCCAATCCAGCTGTGCCACCCCTATCCAGCTGTGCCCCCCCACCCAGCTGTGCCCCCATTGGTTCCTTCCCCCCTCACCCAACTGCAGATGGCTGGCGTGAGAAATCTAATTCCCAAAAGATGTTTCAAGCAGAAATGACGCCAATTCCTTGTGCCCTTCTGCTGACACTACCAGCCAGCCAGGTGGCAGACCTGGTCATGCTTGCTAATGAAGTTTGGTTTCTTCTTTCTCTGTTTTAACTGTCTTCCAGAGTTTTTTTTCCTTGCAGACATGCAGACGCCCGCTGTCATAGTGAGAGCAGCCTGCAGTTGGGCAGCACAAGGTTCCAGATGCCACTTCTAGGCAGAGAAGGTGCTTGGTGGAGAAGATCTCACCCCTTGAATCATAGAATCATACAACCAGAGTATGGTTGGAGTTGGAAGGGGCCCCTAAACGCCATCTGCTCCCACTCCTCTCAATGCACAGGGACACCCACAGACCCATCAGTGCTCAGAGCCCCATCCCCTGACCTTGGGTGTCCTTCTTGAGCCCCACTCTGACAGTGTTCCTTTTCTAAACCAACCCTCACCATGTTCAGACAGCACTAAGTCAAACCTCCAACCCCAATCCCCGGTGCTTCAGATGGTTTTGGGACTCCAATCCCCATTCCCAACTGAGAAGATGGGCTCTCATAGCAGTCTCGAGCCCCATGCACCCATTCTGCCAGGAAGTCGTGCCTTTGCTGGGAATTCAGACAAAAAATCCTTGATTTGGCTCCAAGCAGGACCTGACCTACCAGTACGTGACACTACTACGCCTCAGCATTTCTCAAGAAGTGTGCTTCAGCCCTTTTTCCTCTCCAGCATTCCTTCCTCCAGCCCTGCGGATATCAGTGGGGGAGGAGGAAGGGAGAGCTGAGCACGCGGGTGATTAATGACTGCATCTCTGCAGGCTGCCTTTCCTTGAGCAAGCACACCCGGACATGCATTGGAGACGCGAGGTCGCTTCCTCTCCTTGCTTTCACTCATCCAGGAGTCCTAGGGGAGCTGCATCAAGCAGGCATGGGTGCCTCTGGTCTCACACTGGGTGCTTTTGGGGTGGCCTGGGTGCAGGAGACCTTAACCTCACACGGATGTGGGCGTCTCTGCAGCCAACAAACCACAGCACCTTGGGCACGTGGGGTCCTGTGGGGGAGTTTTCCACACTTGGAATACACTTTGTGGCCAGCTGGGTTCTGGAGTCCCCAGGGAGGGGTTGGGAGGTCAAATCACACACGACCTGCAGGTACCGACGCTATTTCCCATCCAGGAAAGATTTAAAATAACTTCCCCTCTGCTTGTTGCTGTTTCCTCGATGGCTTGTTTACTTTGGCTGCTGGGCCACAGGGAGGTCTCCAGGTGGAGAGTTCTCTTCGGACAATGATTCACAGAATCACAGAATCGTAGGGGTTGGAAGGGACCTCAAGAGATCATCGAGTCCAACCCCCCTGCCAAAGCAGGTTCCCTGCACCAGGTATTCCCCTCACAGTCCATGCAGGGTGACAAGTGGAAACATGGATGGAGGTGGGAAACCCCCATGCAGAAGGACTGTCCCTCTCTGGGTACATCTGTGGGGAGAAACTGGCTATTTTAGGGTTGGAAACAGGTATTTTGTGTATGGCCCACCACGATGGGCTCTGAGATCAGGACCCATCACCATCAAACAAACATGTCCCTCCAGTTGTGCTAACCCAGTGTTTTGGCTTTTCTGCTCAGGCTTAGCATAGGGGCAACAGGATGGGCTGAGCTTGTTTCCCAAGCCAGAACCTAATTAGTGTTCACCAAGGCCATCTCTAAGAGTGGGAATGGGGCAGGATCCCCCTGACTCCCATGGTAAGTCCCGAGCGCTTCATTGCAGCCATGATGCCCAAATTCCAGAGTCTGTGTGTCTCTTCTCCAGACATTCAACAAGGGCTCCTTCCTCCTGCATCCCCAACAGACATCAGGGCCATTGGGCTCCCAATAGATGGCTCAATGTGACGCTCCCAGCGCTGCATCCCTCCCTGGGGAACCACCAGGATCCCAAAACAGAGCTGTTCCCTGCATCCCTCCAGAAGCGAGGCTCCACTTTTGGTGCTGAAAGAGGTGATGGTGGATGCTGCATGTGGTGCGTTCTCCAGGGACACTCCTGTCCGGATGGATGCAATTTTCATGCACTTTTGAGCCAGTGCAATTAGCGGATGGATGCTAACTCCTTCACTGATATGTTTTCCCAATGAAATGCGACCTGTACTGTTGACTCAGACTGGGTCCTAACAGACACCCTGGCAGAGCATGCAGTGGGAGAGCCCAGCCACCACCAAAGGGACCAAAGCAGATGTTGGTTTTATTTTGGGAGCTGGAACACGGTATTGCCGACGGCACGCTCTGTGTGGAGCAGCCCACGTGCCCTCCACTTCTCCCTTTCACTTCTGCTTCATGGAAAACATTGGCATGCATGGCCACACAGAGCAAAACAGGAAGCCAAATCCCAGGGGGAGCTTCTTCGTTCCCCAAATTTGCCTCTTTCTTCTAAAGGAGCAACCAGGATTTTCTGGAAAAGGGGTGGAATGAGAGAAATGGGGAAAAAGTTGGGAGTGACTTTTCCCTTTCGTCACTTCCAGGAGTGCACGCACTGCAGGTTTCTGCTCAGATTGAATCTCGTGGAAAGGTCTGGGGAGTGCTCCCCAAGCTGACACCAATCCATGGGTATTCCGTACCCATGGGCAGGATGGGCTCAGGTTTTGGAGGGACGCATTCTCTGCTCAGCAGAGCTCAGAATAGCACCAGCTATTCTAAACAACCCTTGGCGCAGCCCTGGTGCCCAGACGCTTTGTACAAACACAGGGGTGAAACTATAACAAGGGGAATACAGTCCTGGGGGGTCCCAGGCGTCAGCTGTCTGTGTTGGGCATCGCTGCTGCTCCTTCCTTTCTGACAGGAAAGTGATGCAGTGCTCAGTCTCACCTGGTTTTCGGTCGGGTGCATGGGAGGGTGGCCAGGCTAAGGGAGATGTGTTATGGGGCTCAGATCTTTCTTTGGAGGATTTTGAGAGTATCCTGGCTAAAGCCCCGATGAGCTTTGTCCCACCAAGACTCTGGTGGGTGCAGACACTGGATAAGTGACATCCTGCTTTCCTTGCAGCCTGGATGGAGGAGCCCAGGCATATGTTTGGACCTAGGGAGCAAGTTCCAAAAGCGGAGGAGCAGAGCTGGAGATAGATCCCTGGGGTGGCCATGTCCCTGGGGTTGTCCCATGGTGGCCATCTGCCATCGGATGGAATAACAGAATCACAGAGTTCGATAGGAAAAGACTTCTAAGAACCCCAAACCCAACTGCATCCCACCCTCACCATGCCCACTGACCACATCCCTCAGTGCCACATCCCCTCGGTTCTGGAACACCTCCAGGGATGGTGATTCCATCACCTGTCTGTGTCAGTGCTCCATGGATGAGGACGCAGCTGAGCAAATGGATGAGGGTAGACCACAGGTTGTTGTGGGTTTGGAAGAAGCGAATCCAGATAGCCCATGCTCTACAGCTCTGTGATGTGTTAGGGATGTTGGGTCAGGCTCAAAGTGTTTGCAGAAATAGCAGAGCACACACTCAGAGCCAGAAGTAATGCTGAAAAACATGAAGCTACAGGTGGAAGGGCCAGCAATTCCTTGTCTTGTGGATCCTGGTGCCCATACGGGACAGGAACAACCCGTGCCTCAGTTTCCCCACTGCACACAGGGGTGAATGCTCTGTTTCCAGCTTGGATATCACACCAGGACTCTCACGTGGAGGTTGCAGCCCCATCTGCTGCAGGGAAAGCTCCTGCAGCAGCCAGCCCCAGACCTGCCCAAGCCAAAAATGCTGAAGCAGGTCTGTCCCGTTTGGGATGTGTTGCACAAACACGAAGGCAGCAGAGATGGGGGGAGGGGGGAAACTTGCTGGTGAACGAGATCAGCTTGTTCCCTGTGTCCATTAGCAGGCAGTGCTGGCAGCAGTGGGTGGCCTGGCTCACAACAGCATTGCTGCATGTCACAGCTGCCATAGTGCAGGCATCAGCCTCTCTGATGCCTCTTATTATCATCCTTCTCCCTGCAGATAAGGTTTTTTGGTTGTTTGTTTTCTTTTAATTGCATTTTTATTTCACTTTACGTCATGTCATGCCACTGCACTGCACCACATGTCCCTGCATGTCCCTGCATGTCACATCATCGCACTCTGTTGCATTTCTTTGCATGTTACATCATGTCATGCCATTGCATTTTGTTTAATTGCATGTCACTGTGTGTCACGACGTGTCATATCCTGCACTGCATTTCACTGCATTTCATTTCACTGCATATCATATCATGTCCTTGCACTGCACTTTGTTGCATTTCATCCCACTGCATGGTGTTCCATTGTGTTGCATTTCACTGCTCAACACAGCATGCCACGTCACTGCAATGCATTTCCTTGCATTGCATTTCCTTGCATTTCACTTCATGGCATGTCATTGCACTGCATTCATTGCATGTCGTATTGCACCATGTCCTTGCATCATGGCACTGCCACACAGCTCAGACCCAGAGCCAGGCTCATGGAAGGCACTTGGGAGCTCTTCCTGCGTGCTGCAAGCTGCTGGTGGGCTCCTATACTCCGTTCACATTTAACTGATCTCAGCAGGGTGGAAGCTGCTCTAACATAAACTTCAGGGATAAACCAGCCAGATTTATGATCAACAGAAAGTCTTTTTCTTTACGAGCAGGAATGGAAGAGAG
Source organism: Oreortyx pictus (assembly GCA_036925125.1). Classification (NCBI taxonomy): domain Eukaryota; kingdom Metazoa; phylum Chordata; class Aves; order Galliformes; family Odontophoridae; genus Oreortyx; species Oreortyx pictus. Next base: position 1,127,746 of record JAUPFR010000001.1, on the reverse strand, counting down.
CAGGGCTGCGTGGTGCTGGTAAAACACAGCGACGGCTCCATCCTGGGCATGGAGTGGGCTGGAGGATCCGTGCCAGGAAGCCCTGCTGCCCTCAGGCACCACCAGGTCAAGCATTCGGGTGACACAGATCATGGTAATCTATGACAATGAGCTTTGCCACGATGCCCAGTCTGGGAAATGACTCCATACCCCTCCTTTTGCATCACTCCTCTTCCTCCCCTGCACCTTTCCAGAGCTGAACACTGAGGCTCGGGGAAGCACCTTCGGTGAAAGACTTGTGAAATAGGTTTAATTTAATGCATCCAGTAATCCCAGGCAATCCTGCTTCCTTCCTGTTATTATCTGACACAATTCTCTATTCTTGGATGCTTAGAAGCACCAATTTTGAAGGGAAGCTGTAAAATAACAATTGGGATTAAAATAAAACCAGAAAAATAATGGGGTTGGTGTACGAGAAACCGTGATTCCAGGAAGGCTGACGGGGGGTCTCTGGCACAGGGATGTGACAGTAGGATCACAGAATGGCAGAATGGTTTGTGTTGGAAGGGACCTTGAAGATGACCCGGTCCCAACCCCGTGCTGTAGGCAGGGACACCTCCCTGGAGCCCAGCTTGCTCACAGCCCCATCCAGCCTGGCCTCAGTGCTTCCAGGGAGGGGACATCCACAGCCTCACTGGGCAACCTGTGCCAGTATCTCACTGCCCTCACAGCAAAGATTTTCCTCCTAATCTCTGGTCTTAATCTCCCCAAATCCTGCCACTACCTGCCCTTACAAAAAGTCCCTTCCCAGCTTTCTTCTAGGTCCCTCCAAGTCCTGGAAGGCCTCTATGACGTCCCCCCAGAGCATTCTCTTCTCCAGGCTGAAGACCCCCAGCTCTCTCAGCCTGTCCCCATAGGGGAGGTGCCACACACCATGCTCTGGATACTGCCATGCTTCAGATTATTGGGCAAGATGGAGGTGCACCATTGGCTTCAAGAGCAATTGCAAGTTGAGTGACTGGTGTATTTTCTCACGGCATTCAGAGAAAGTGCTGATTTTCCCCACCAGGTTGAGAGGAGATGCAAAGAGCTCTTGGATACTTATGACCTTTGGGCACGATGCACCTCACAGTCTCATCTGACGTCGGTGCTCCTGATCTGCTGAAGCTCTGTGCAAGGGTTGAACTGCATCCCACATGGCTGATCTGCCCCTGGGTGGGTGCTCAACTGGTCCCTGGTATTTCAGGGGCACCATACAGTCCATGAGTCAACACAACAATGACTTCTCTGGATGTCTTCTTAAGCAGATGTCTCCAATGGGTTCTGTTCCTCCTTTGCATCCACAATAAGTCTGTAGGCACCATGCAAAGCTTGAAAAAGTTTGAAAAAGACAACAGTGTCCACACAGTTCATGGGGCTGCCATGTATATCCTGGGACTGTGGCTTAAGGAAGATGTGTTCCCACCAGTAGACAATGAGAAATGGCTTGCGGCAGTGTGACCACTGAACTAACTGGTTTCTCCTTCTCTTCTTCCTTGGTTGTCTATTGATGGGGATTATGAACTAAATTCCCTCCTAGAAATTCAATAGAGCCCAAACTGGTATACTGAACAAACTGTACACTTCTGGTGACTCACACTATGGCCTTGCTCCAAGGCAAGTACAGAAGCTGAAGCCCCAGAGCTTTGGAAACAGCATTAAAATCCATGTAGTCCCAGAAAAAGAGACGGGATGAGTGTCCCAACTAAATTTAGCTGGAGCAGGTGAAAACTGTCCCAGGTTTGGGACAGGCCCTCCTCTGCACATCTCACCCGTCTTGGCATGGGATAGCAAAGCCCTGTTCCAGTTGTATGAGAACCTATTTTTGAGTGAAATAAGTAAGAGTTGGCAATCCTTTTATTTATTTAATTTTTTTTGGGGTAGAAATTACTCAGCATCTTTTAAATAGTAGAACTGTCCTTCCTGCTGGTTATTTCTCTCTTCCTTCCTCTAGGACGCTGGGCAGTTTGTGTATACAGTTCTTAAAATTTGCTTTGAAATCTATTGCAGAATTATTTCCTTTTGGTGAGTTTTTTTACGCATCTGTTTCTATCAACATTCATGTAAAAGGGCAATGGAGAACCCAACAGCTTCCATCCTGCCCAGAACCCCACCAGACATAGAATCGTAGAATCACAGAACCATAGAGCCATTAAGGTTGGAAAAGACCACTAAGATCACCAAGTGTAACCATCCAGCCAAGCACTATGGCTGGAGATCAGATTGTCTGGGACTGCCCCAAGATCCCAGCTCAGCTTTCCCTGGCCAAATCCAGAGAGGAGATCCCTTCCTGACCCCACAACCAAGCTTGAGCATCACTCACTAGCCAAGACTTCAAAGACATGGCCATAATTGAGTCCAGCACAGGGCTGCAGAGATGATGATAAGGTTGGGGCATCCTCAGTATAAGGAGAAATGAAGAACTGGGACTGTTCATCATAAAGACAGGAAGGTTCAAGGGGATCTCACTGACTTCCCTAAGGACTGGATGGAGGGGGAATAAAGGCAATAGAGCCAAACTCTTCTGGGTGGGGCAGTGACAGGATGGGAGGTGGTGAGCACCAGCTGAAATACAAGAAATTCTGTTAAAACGTAAGGAAAATATTTTGTTACTGTGAGGGTGGTTGAGGTTGCCCCCTGAGGTTCTGTGGTCTCCATCTGAGGAGGTGCTCAAAACCCAACTTGACATGGCTCTGGGCACCCTGCTCCAGGACACCCTGCTGGAGCTTGTCCCTAAATCCTTCTTTTGGTGGTGTTTTCTAAATTCTGTCAATAGTCTGTGTGTGTGACCTCCTATTTAGTAGGCAGGAAAGCAGCAGCCTCTTGTTGCCTTGTCTTTACAGACATGCACATCGTAGCCCTGGGATTGGCACCCATCCCTCCCTTTATTTATTCTCCCATCTATTAGGAATTGAATGAACGTCAGCACCTTGCTCTGCTTCATGCAATCTGATCCGCAGCTTCTCCTATGCCATCACTGACTTCCCCAAGGGACACTCAGAAATCACGACTTTATGGGAGAAAACAACCCTAAATGATGGCAAATTAGGACTGAGTGGCTGGCAGATTAATTCAGGAGACAAACTCCCTCAAGGGATGAAGGCTGTTTGCTGCTAATGCCAACCTCTTGGAAGCCCTTGCACGAGGCTCTCCTACCCATCAGGGTTGGTGTGAAGGATCCCTTCACCCTACACGGTGGCCCTGCGAGGACACGGTGAGCTCATCCCACTCCTCCCTCCCCAGATGTGCTGCGTAGGAGGAGCACCACATGTTTGTCACCAGATCAGAGAGAAACGCATCCCGCCTGAAGCGGATGAACTTCTGTCCTCTGACGTGAGCGCTCCTGCAGGAAAGCAAAGCCCAGATGTTAGTGCAGCTGGTGGGGACGTTGGCCCTTGCCTTGGAGTGAGTGAGAGGTCTGCTTTCAGAGAACCATCGAGGCACGGTGACTGCTTTACCTGCTCTGCATGTGGACAGGAGCACGGGGACAGCTGGGAGTGGGCAACACCTAGAAGCGTTGCGTCCCTCTTGGAGGAGAGCCCGAGAATCTGCATGGGTTGGCCATCCTTCCCAGACGTCTGATTTGTTCTGATGAGTCCAAACACAGTGGACCAATGTCTTGAGACTTATTCTACCATATTATCATAGAATCATAGAATGACTTAGGTTGGAACAGACCTTAAGATCATCTCGTTACAACCCCCTGCCATGGGCTGCATGCCCCATCCCAGCTCAGGCTGCTCAGGGCCCCATCCATGGCCTTGGGCACCTCCCGGAATGGGGCACCCACAGCTCAGGGCAGCAGCATCAAGGCCTCACTGCCCTCTGAGTAAAGAATTTCCTCCTAAAATCTAACCTATATTTCCCTTTTCAGTTTTAAATTGTCATCTATCGATGATGGTGAGAACCACCTATGCCCAGAAGAGGTAGATCCTTACTTTTCCAGGGCTGTGCCAAGCCAGGCTGAGCATAGGATCATAGAATCATAGAATCCTTAGGGTTGAAAGGGATCTCTGAAGGCCATCCAGTCCAACTCCCCAACAATGAGCAGGGTCACCACAGCTAGAGCAAATAAAATAATGGGCTGGAGAACTACTGCCTGGTTAAGTGAAGGTTGTAGATGGATTTGCTGAAGGGGCAACTGCTTTCCATCCCGTCTCCTATCATCCTCTCCTGTCTCAAATGGGCATCATCCCAACGACAACATGGACTTGGGGAGAAGAAGGGAGTGGGACAGACACTGTGTGCCAGGCAGCCGTGGACAGACAGCTCCCATCCTGCATCCCTGTTGCTGTAGCATTGAGGTCAGCTTTCTCGGGGCCTTGAACAACTCTAATCAGTGCTTCCTTCAGCCCAAACAGTCCTTCTGGGCGGGCTCCAGGCTGTGCTTTGCCTCTGAACTGCTCTTCTCAGCACCTTGGGGGGCATCTGGGCCCTCTCCCCCACTGTGGATAAGCAGAGAGAGAATGAGGCCATGATGTGACTCACCAAGATTTAAAAAAAAAAATGAGGAAAAGAAGTAAAAGAGTAAAATTGGATAAAACCAATTTACAGCCCCAAATACTCCTTTGCATGCGGTTGTGCACACCCAGCTGCAAAACCAGCCAGTGGGGATGGGATGCACTCCCAGTTTATGAGCACAAGAAGCATGTTAGGATGGAGGCAAGGGCTGTAACAGACACAGGAACCCGCTGAGATAAGATGCTGGAGGACGGCCATGGGGCTGCAGAGCAGGGAAAGATTTCAGCCACAGTGAGGCTGGGTGACCCAGGGCGGTACCACCAAGGTCCAAAATCACATACATACGTTCAGATATTTTGCTTTATTCTGCTGCCCTTTGCAACCTTGAGGTTACACATCACTGCTATATCCGAGCAGGCATCCATCAGCACCATGGTCCAGTAGGAGCTCTTGGGAACTGGGATTGAGTGGCGTGAAGAGCTGAGAAAGGGCTGCTCAGTGCTCAATGCATTAAAATTGACCCCCAGTGCCAAACTCACATTCTACTGCCTGGTGCAAGCTGCTGCAAACACTTCTCTCCTCCCTCCCCATCCCCGTGGATGTACCTGTGTCCCTTTCCCTTTGGATCAGGAAGGATCCCATGCGGTTTATCCATTCTCCCAGTGCTGAGCTTTTCTTTTGAGAGAGCTCAAAGGGCATCACCTAGCGATTTCTAAATGTTTTGGGGACGAGGTCTGAGATTAAGCAGAGCTTTTAGCTGCCTGCAGCTGAATTACAGTGACCTCCCACGATCTGCGATGACTCCTTAGAAATATTGCACATTAAAAAAATCAAAAAACACATGCAGAGCAAAATATTTGTCCCTTCCTTCTGCACTGAGGAGGTTTTATCCAGCACATACGTAGGGTGAAGGGAACGTGGGATTTGGACCAATCCTAGAGATGTGAAGGATGTGCTTTATGGGGCAAGAAAGGGACAAGAGGTTGGAGGGCAGCATGGAAATAATAGGAGCACAAAACCCCTGCTGTGTGTTTTTAGTCAGATCCCGAAAGGTGAACTCATGATGTTTCCTAGGACACAGAGTCTTCTTCCCTGCTGGATTTAATGGATTATTTTAGCTCAGCATTATCATGCTCTGGCTGCTCACTGCTACATCTCACAGTGGAGCGTGTGGTAATGCTGCTGAGACATTTCAATGTGTTTGCACTTGGGATGGGATGATTGGAGAAGAGCAAGGAATTCCCACTGTGCTCACCAAGGAGCTCCACCAGCAGCTCTACCAACAGATATCTATCACGAGGGTAGAGAGGCACTGCTGGATTTGTTGGGCTCAGTTCCAGACTGGGAAGTGCTGGTTCCTGGAGCTTCAGATTTGTGGACCATGCAGGGACAAGGGACATTTAGGAAATGCTGGGAAAACCCTGTGTTGAGATTATAAATAATAGCAACTGAATCATGGGGTATTTATAAAGGCTCTTACATTCTTGAAGACATGCACGCTTGATTTTCCAGAGTCCTCATGAAGGCTTTTCTAAGAAACCATGATGCCAATGAGCACGTGTAGTGGTATTTCTCTGGGGTGAGTCACTTGGAGCCTGTTGCTCCTTTTGGTCAGAGCTGGAGGAACATGAGGAGCCCGGGGATGTCCCCACCAACAAGTGGAAGAGGAAGGGGATGGACTCCAAACAATCCCTCCGTAGCAGAGAGCAGTGCCTCAGAGAACCCCCTGTGATAAAGCCTCCAGCTTCCCCAGGCCCTGAGATGGGCATTCCTGCAAGGTAGGTATTTACCCATCTGCTGTGTCCCTGCCAGAACTGCCCCACAGCCCTTGTCCACCTCCTTGTCCAAGGTCCATGGTCTTGGCCATAAGGGAGGAAGACGATGGGTTGGGGAGGCAGGATCTCATCCCTGCAGCCTCAGGCCCATCCCTTCAGCCCTTTTCCTATCTTCACCCACCAAGATCCCATCTGAGGAGCAAAGCCTGGCAAAACATTGCCTATGAGGTCACCATGCCCTGGACTTAGTGTCTCCATGTCCCTGCAGCCGCTTGGCCACAGCCAGTCCAATACAGCCAGCAGCACAGAAACCAACTGCTTCCCATCCTCCTTGCCTCCACTGTGCCCTGGGGGATTTCCAGTTTTGCTTTCTCTCTAGATTATGCTCAAAACCTCAGGCCAAAGGGAACAACACTGAAGAGAAGGGCTGATGGCAGAGAGGGATATTTAGGGGGAGGACGGTGACGTCCCCATCCATTACCCACCATGGTTATACACAAGAAAAACAAGGCTGGCTCTGCATCAGTGGTGTTGGAGCTTCCCGTAACATTTCCTTTTTGCACCAGAAAATGTTATTTGGAGTGCTGCATGAGGCATGAGCCCACATCAGTTTGGCCCAAAACTGGCACGTGGACGCAGTAGTGGCACACACCACTGTTTCTATCTTCTCTGTTATCCAGGATGCCAAACTCAAGCAGATCTCAACCCTTCTTGGGAAAAAGGGCTATGAGCTGTCATAGTGGTGCAGATAGACCACCGAGCAAAACTCTGTGAGTTCTGGACCTCCAGGAGCTGAGGATGTTGGTCCTTTGCATCACTTTCCCCTTCTCCTGGTACAACCAGGCACACGGAGCTTCTGCCAAGCCCTGAACAGCCAAAAGGTGGTGGATGGGGTCAGGGCACCGCATTTGTTGTGCTACAAATGTCTTCCTCGAGTCTCTCCACTGTTCAGGCTGGGAAGTTAACATCATCGTGGCCCTTGGCCAGCTGCTGAGAGCAAAGCCAGAACAAACACTCCCCTCAGACTAATTAGACTGAGGCTAAGTGTCGGGAAAGTCACTGCCTGTCCCGAGGGGTTGTTCCTGGAGGAGATGGTCAAGGGGCATCAGCATCTCCAGGCAGTTACCACATTGTCTCCCTTGGGCAAAAACCTGAGCCTCATACTGAAGGTATCTGTAGAAAACTTCTGCCTCAAAGCCCCCTTTGTTTCCCACCAGCTCCAGCTCTCTGGACTTTCTGCAGGACAACAGGTTGCCATAGAACCTTGTGTATGGGAAGAATGTCACCCAGGATGACCAGGACCTTGCGTAGGGGAGGATGTCCCACAGGATGACCAGGTTCTTGCTGTCTCCCTTAGCTCTGTCCTGGCAGGATGCTGATAGAGGCGAGATCCCCTTGTCTTGAGGTAACCAGGACCATGGTATCTCTGAAAAAAAGAAAAGTAAAGGGCATTTGCTGCAATAACTTTTGCTGTTGGGACACGATCGATATTCCTCCTCTCTCCTTGGTCAGAGGTAGAGCTGGTCCACCAAGAGGATTTGCTCCAAGATGCTGTGGGCTTTTCCCTGCAGAAAATGCCTTCTGTAGATGGTGACCTCTTTAAAGACAGTTCCTTCTTAGAAGCTCTTGGGTCTTGAAATCATAGAATGATAGACTCATGAAGGTTGGAAAAGACCTCTATGGTCCCAAAGTCCAACCCCAACTCGACCCCATCATGCCCAGTGACCATGTTCCTCAGTGCCACATGGAACATCCCCAGGGATGGTGACTCCCCCACCTCTCTGGGCAACCTGTGCCAGTGCTTGACTGCTCTTTGGAGAGGAAATTGCTTCTAATATACAACCTCGCCCCCGACACAACCTGAGGCCTTCACCTCTTGTCCTGTCGCTTGTTACCTGGGAGAAGAACTCCGTCCATGGAGAGGACATCTGTATGGCCAACCCATTGGGCAGACTGTATTGGGCATTGTGCTGGCAGGTTTGAGCTGCCATGGGCTAAGCTCTCGCCTGGCTGTGGTTAGCAGAGCGGATATAGCAGAGGAAGTTTGTTGACTACGAAACTACAAAAAGTTGCAGTGAAGGGGGAAAAAAAAGCTCTACTGCAGTGTTGAACTGCAAAAAGGGAAATTGTGGAGAAATGGGGATGCTTCTTGAAATCAGATGTCTGATCTCAAAGGTTAAATGTGGAAGTGGACCAAGGAAGCACCATTTTAGAAAGGTTCTCCAGAGCAGCCCGCACTAAAAGCAGGGTGAAAATTGTCACTGGAAGAACAAAATCACACCGTGCTCAAGTGGGGAGACGTGGAAGGAGGAAAACACAAAATCACAGAACAATCTGAGTTGGAAGGGACCCTAGATGCCTCCTGGTCCCATTCTCTGCAGTGACACCCAAAGCTCTTTCAGGTGCTCAGAGCCCTCTCCAGCCTGAAGATGGCAAACTGAATGTGAAATCCTCACTGAGCAGGATAGATTTTGGGGAACAACTTACTTGATAAATGAGTAGGAGGAACCATAGTCCATGGCAAAGAGCTGGTGAGACCCAAGGGGGAATGAGGATCCTCCTCAGAATTCCTGTCCGAGACCCAGATGGTCCATGCCTATGGACAGGGCATGGATGTGACCACCGCTGCAGCTCATCCTCTGTCACACAGCAACGCACAAAGGCCCTTTTCAGTGTTATTAAACCACCCGAGATCACCCGGAGTCAGCTTGCAGCATGCAAGGTAAACATTTGTTCTTCCTGGGCAAGGATTGCTTTATTTTTCACGGTTGGCCTCAAGCAGCGCTTTTGTGAATGCTTTATCGGCAGCATAATGAAGCAACAAAGTCTCCCTCTTGCTTTTTTTCCCAACAAATCAGGCTTTTTTCAGCCCTCTGACTGAGTCCTCCCCCCATGCAGGCTTGGCATGTAGCACATATCCACCCTTTGCACAATCCAGGCATTAACTCATGCCCGGGTGAAACCCACAGAGCAGCCAGACTGGGGCAGGAGGTATTTTTCAACTGGGTGGTTGAACCAAAATTTGGGAGGAAGAAATGATCCCGGTCAACAGGAGGTCAGAGCAAATAGTTTCTGTCTGGATCTTTAACCCTTTCTTCTTTTGGTTTGCCTTGGTGTGAAACCTGAATGCTTTGTATCAGGGAATGGGAATGCTTTTGTGCTTCCCGAACCAACAGCTTTGTTCTGGGAGCAAACAACCATCTCCCAAAACAATGATGCCTCCCATTGTTTTGGAGTTGAATTGTTCCCCTCAAGTGATCTCCAGTGATCAATCTGAACGTTTTAAGTTCGGGGATGGGTCACGCCCCGAGTGGGTGTGGGTATGGTCAGTGGTGGCCAAAGAGGTTGGGTTGTGGTGGTTGAACACCTGCAGAACACCAGGACTGGGAGGAGATATTCCCGAGCAGTGGTACTGCACAGAGAGCAGCTTTAGATTGGGCCATCCCTTGCACTGCTTGGAGATGGGGCTCCCTGGGTCAGCTCCATTTTGGGATGCCCACCATTGGGATGGATGAGGCCACCTGTGGTGAGGTGGAAAGGGATCAATCCTACAGGATGTGCTACCCTGGAGCAGAAAATGGGTCCTGGGCTGTAGTGGACCTGCGTGGCATTGGCTCATCCTATGATCACTGCATATCCCCGGGCCATGGTTCATGCAGCATCCCAAGACTCTCGAGAGGGTATGTGGTCTCCTGGAGGGGCCACCTCTGCCCTGGGGGTGTGGGGCTTTGTACGGGCCGACATCTTTGTCTGAACAGGGGTTAGATTACCCAAACTGGGCACCTGATGGGACAGAGCCCAAGCACCATGCACCCTCCTGAGCCACGCTGCTGTGAAGGGAACCCGAAGGGGTGAAGCTCTCTTCCTCCACCTACGGGCATCAGGAAGAAGAGCAGCCACTACAAATTAATTTCACAACAATTAATAGAACCGCAGAACCATGGAATGATAGAGCATGCAGACGTTTGTACCCACTGGGATCACCGAGTCCAACTCCTGGCTCCACACGGCACCAACCAGACCCAAACCCTATGATTCCAGTTTCTGTACTGGAAGGGGCTGTAGCAACATGTTGCTCTTCGTGCTGCATGGCCAGCCAAGCACAGAGCTGAGTTACAACATCTGGGAAGCATTGCCAGTGGAGGGATGATGAATTTCTAGGAAATTATCCCAGAAAGTCTGGATGAGGTTCAGACCAGTGAGATATTAATCACAAGCTGGAGCTGGGGCTGTGGGATGTGGGCAGAGCTGGCCGGGGACACCATTCCTATGGGTCCAACTGGAGCTGAGCCCCAGGTTCTGGAAGCATCACCCTTGATCCCAGCCACAACTCATCACCCCAGAAGCTGGCTGCAAGGGGGTCTGTGAGCCAGGGCCACCCAGCCAGGAGACCACAACTCATTTCTCTAATGAGGAGCAGATGGGGAGGCAGCAGGGGGTGCTGCTGTGGGGCTTTCAGATTTTCCTTGGCAATTTCCTATGGATTTTTGGCTGTTGGCGGCATCCAGGACTGAGCTTGCATCTGGCATTGGGTGGGTTTGGGGAAGCTCCAGCTGACATTGCTGACAGTGTGGTGACAGGGTTGCCTCCCAACCCATGGCCTCTGTTATTTTTAAGTCTCAGCCCGCTTGCTCCTACTGTGATGAGAAAAAGGGAAAGGAAGTTAAGGACCATCGAACCTCCATGCAGAGGGCAAGGATGGAGATGAAGCTGAGGGCAGGTGGACGGGTGGAAGGCAGATGGTGACCTCAAGGCAGGTGATGACATCAACACAGGTGTTAATCCCAAAGCAGATTGTGACATCAAGGCAGGTGGTGACCTCAGAGCAGGTGATGACCTCACGGTGGGCGGTGGCCATGAAGATGATGGATGATGGATGATATCAAGGTAGATGGATGATGAGCACGAGGTGGCTGGGGACACCGAGGCAGCTGAGGACCTCAAGGTGGATGATGACTTCACAGCAGGTGACAGCCATTTAGATGATGGATGACATCAAGGTGGACGATGGTTGCAGGGCAGATGGTGACCAATGGGCAGCTCCTTGGGGACCCCCAGCTCCCCACTGCCACATCACGTTGGTGCCAGCAGAGGACTCTGCTTCCTCAGGATTTCACCCAGTGTGCAAAATGGCTTCAGTATTAAAAAATCAGAAGGCAATGAAGAGGAACACCCCTACTGGGTCCCACTCCTCTGCACCCATGATAAAGGACCCCTGGGAAAAGGCAGCACCCCAAAGCTCTACTTCCAAACCCCACCAAAACCCAATGGGAACAACAAAATAACCTCAAACCATGAAGATCAGATCCCTAAATTTGGGGGAAAAGGGGATGTCCAGCTGAGCTCCCAGATGGCTGCATGGGGCCTGGTGGAAGGCTTTGGAGATGACACAGATAAAACCCAAATGACGCAGAAGGAGAGGAGCAGCACAGGGGCCTTACAGCTGCTGGGGCTGAATCTGCTCCCACCCCGCACGTCCCAACCTGGAAAAGGCAATAAAAGGGTTTTATTGCATTGGCTTCAGGGCTGCAAGCAGGCTGCCCTCCTGTTTGCAAGTGCAGGGTCAGGCAGGAGCTGCTCTCTACAGACCCCAGCCCCTCCCTTTCAGTGGAAAAATCTTCCTTTTCCCTTTTTTTTCTTGGATTAATTCCTGTTCTAACAGTCCCTGACTGGCTGGCATAGAGCAAGAGATAAGGAGGGAAAAGAGGACAGACTGATGGGGAGGAATATTTCCATTAAATTTCCTTTCTAAAAAATACTTTTTGAACAGTTGTTTGGATGTGAGCGTGGAATGATGTTATTTTCCTTTCCTTCAGGTTACCACATTGTAAAGGGTTCGAGCTGCAGAGAATTCATGTGTTTGAGCCCCAGACTTCCCTCTTTTCAATTTCTCTCTTTTTCTTTCACTTTCTTTCCCATTAATTGCTATTTATTTATTTAGGTTCATCTCCATTATTTAAACTACTTCCTTCAGCTCTAAATGCTGTGGGATACTTCAGCATGAAAACCCTCTGACATCTTGATCCATTTTGGTGGAAGAGCAAATGCTGAGGGATCCTCCTTTGAGGGGACCCCGTCCACCCCATCTGGAGAAGCCAAAGACTGTTGGATCCCAAAAGGGAGAAAAAAGGTATTTAAACTAACTTTGGGACACCACCTATTCCCTTTCCCCACTCATCACTGGTCATGGCAGAGTGCTGTCAGAGCTCAGGGAGTGCAGGGACACCGCTCTCAGCCATCATAGGGTTGGGGTTTGGAGTGCTGTGTGGGGACAGGGGTTGGGCTCAGTGATCCTGATGGATCCCTTCCAGCTCAGGGTCGGAGTTCAACAACATGGACAGCAGGTTTGGAAATGACCTGGGAGGAGGGGAGATGAACAGCTTTGATCATTCGAAAAATGCAGCCTCGAAGAGGAAAATCAGAGGGGAAACAAAGCCAGGACTAACTCCTTGAGAAACGAGTGGACATACCAAGTGGCTGACAGTAACAGTAAGGCCAACTATGCCAACTGGAAGGGCTGCTCCTAGCCAGGGACAAGGGAGGGAAGGAAGAGCCTGGATGCTGGGGCGGTCTGCAGAAAGACAAGAAAGAAGCTCGTGCCTCCACCCACGCCATGGGGCACATAGGTTGGCTTGGCAGGCGACCAGCAGTGCTCTCAACTTTCTCTTCCTGCTCCCAGCGCCAAGAGGTACTTAGAAAAAGTGGGTTTTCTGGTTTCCTTTTGTTTCTCTGAAACAACTCCACAACCTCCGTGCTCCCCGCCAGCGCACTTGGTGCTTGCTTAACTCTCGTTCCTGGGTTTGAGTGACTCACACGAGTCGGAGCTGGCATGGGCTGCAGAGGAGTCAGGGCACAAAACACTTGGGTGTGACGGAGAAAAGCCCACAAGTGAAAGCTGGGCACGTGCTCCATCCTCATGGCTTTCGCCTTGGGGTGGGAGTCCTTAACCTGAAAATCGAGCAGGATGTTAGAGCATAAATTCTGCACTGGCTAATTGACCTATTTCAGGGCTTGCAGTGCTTCCTCTGGGTGTATGCTTTGGGTGCTTCAGTAACTACATAAGCCAGGAAGTTTTGTAAAAGAAAAGAAACCCAAAAGCAGAGTGTTCTCCACGGTGTGGGGTCCCATCCCGCAGATGTCACCGTGCATCTGTGACACCGCTAGCAGAGCAGGAGCAGCGAAAGGGCACAGAATTAATCTCAAGGCTGAAGAAATTGGAATGAGGATGAGAGTGGAGGAATCTGAGCTGCCCGGGTTATTGCCACACAGATTTTAAGGTGATCTGATCGCAGTCTGTAATAAATTCACCCAATGGGACGGCCACATCCTGAGCGCCGCATTGTGTTGTGAATGCCAGGCGTGAGAACAAGCAGAGGACAAACTGCCATGGGGAAATGAAAGATATTTTTTTCACGAGGGCTGTGGTTACGCACTGGGAACCCCCCTACCCCCCCCTTGGTTTCTGTGGAGGAAAACGGAAAGAAGAACAAGAGGTTCTGCTCCAACACGAGCTGTTGGTGGCTGGGTGAAGTGGGAAGAATGTGGTTTAGGAGAAATGAACCCAAGAACCTCTGGTCTTCAACAGGAGGAGCTTTGGAGAAGCTGCCCACCAGGGCTGGGGAGATGGATGTGGTACAGCCAAAAGGACCAAGTGCTCCTCCATGGGCTCAACAGCTTCAGCGCTGCAGGTATCTACTGTGGAGCCCAGGGGCTGATCTCACCCTCTTGGATCTGACTGCATTTGCAGCTTGAAACACATCTATGAATCACCTACGGCATTCAGTCCCTATCCCTGATACCCATGTCTTCTCTGCACACATCGGAGGAGACAGCAGAAGAGTGCTCATAATAGAAATAAATTTATTTACTCTAAGAAATCTGAGATGTCCACGTTACAAAAATAAAAATGTACAGTTACTGTCACAAAACCCACTTCATTTGTGTGTGTTTGTTTAAGTTAGTGCTTTGACAAACAAACACAAAACCTGTACGTACATTCCCAGTCAGGACCTCCCCACCCTGAACCGTGCTGGAGGAGAACCACTGGGACCCCGAAGGAGGTGGTGGTGGTGAGGGTGGGAGCTCTGACTGGGGTGAAGGGGAGAGCTGGGAGCATTTGTTGAATCATTCAGAGCACGTAGCTCGGCGCTCACATTGTTTTTGGGCAAGGGCGGGTGAGCAGGTAAGACCTGGCCCGGAGTGAGGTTTGCACCAGCACAGTGCTTCGCTTGGATTCATTTCTCTCAGTGATTTGTCTCACCTCGGTGACTGCCTGTAACCTTTCCCACGAAGCTCCACAGGGAGAAAAAGGTGCAACGCCTATCTTAACCCAACCCCCCTCAGCAATCGTCTCCAGGATGAGATGACTCACCCCACAAATGCCCTGTTTTCCTTTGCTGATGGTGCTCAGGACAGAGACAGACATCTCCTTTGTCTTCTGTGGCTGTGATGTTGTGGGTCAGGACAAGAGCCCTCCATGGGACCACGATTCCACCGAGCTGGGACCACAGGAATGTCCCAGTTGTTTCTTTATCTCTGCGTCCTTACCCCCACCAAGCCACTTCACAGGGAGGAGGGATGGGAGAAACTAGGAGGTTCGGAGGAATCGGTCTAAACTGGGGTCAGAAGTGTTTGTCTAACCCTAAAATAGAGCCTGGGCCACTTCTACGAAATAGGACTCAGCCAGTTCTGCAGCAGGAGCAATTTTCATTTTTGGGGGTAAGGAATCAGCATCCTTGTGGCAGGGCTGGGCCAAGAAATCACATGGCCAGGCTCTCAAGTTCTTAACGTGGCAATGAGAGAGAAGGGCCACGTAGATCTTCTGGTGAAGGGTTTGGTGGCTCTTTCTGACTTTGGACTGGTGGGGGACGCAAGCCCACATCCATGCAGGGCTGAGGTTAAGCTCAGCACTGTGTTTAAGGCATGGCTCCTACAAGCAGGGACAGCACTGCCCTATTTCCCAACAAAGGCCCATGCTGTCAGAATGGGATATGCCGAGTGGCTCCAAGTGGGAGGATCACAAAACCATAGAATCCTTAGAGTTGGAAGGGACATCCAAAGGCCATCTAGTCTAACTCCCCTGCAATGCAGATACATGGACAGCTCCATCAGGTTGCCCAGGGCCTGATCCAGCCTCACCTTGAAAGCCTCCAGGGATGAAGCATCCACCAAGCTCTGGGCAACAATGGGGAACAGTGATGGGATGCATCAACACTGAGCCAAGGGGGTGGGCAATGGCCTGTGCTGCTCTGCTGGAACCACGAGCTGCTTTTAAGATGATTAAAAACAAATCAGAAAGAGCTCACCCTCACTCATGCAGAGCTGGAGGTAACTATTGAAGGCAGCAGAACAGAGAGAACCACTGGTCCCTACAAGCTTTTCAGAGGTGGATGTTACTGTTGGAAAACACCAGTGGGTCTCTGCGGTGTTGACCTCACTAAAGAAACCGGGCACCCACTTGCTGATATCAGTACACCCCAGTGGGATGGGGAGTGCCCCCCACCAGTACCCCTTTTAATGGGAATCCTTCAGAAAGGGGCTGGAGGTGGGAAAGCATTAGCTGAAAGGAGGTTGTGTCGGGGTGGGGGTCAATCTCTTGTCCCAGGTAACACAATAGGATGAGAGGTGATGGCCTCACGTTGTGCCAGGGAGGGGGATCAGGTTAGAAAACAGGAAAAAAATTCTTCTTTGGAAGAGCAGTAACACATTGGCACGGGCTGCCCAGGGAGGTGATGGGTCCCAGGAAAGGGTCAGATGTGGCACTGGGAGACGTGGTAGGGTGGGCTGGGGTGGGACTTGGAGCTCTTGGAGGACTCTTCCAAACTTCACTATTCCACAATAATTTCCCCAGGGATGCAAAGCAGTGAGTGTCCCATCCCCACTGCAGGCAGTGTTTGCACCTGACCTTTTATCAACCTCTTTTTATCATATCCACAGCTGGCACTCCCCATGAATCGAAAGTCTTTTTTCCCTTGCCAAGGCATGGAAAGACTTCTGATAAATGCACGCTCCTCGTGTGCCAGGGAACCTGGAGGAAAGCAGACTGATTTCGTTATGGGACTCTTTGCACGCAGCGTTTTCTCCATTAGAAAACAGCCTCAGGCATCCAGGGTGTGAACTGGAGCAGATTTTGCAACCACACTGGAAGGTCACCCAGACTGAGTGCTGGGGAAGTGCCACAGGTTGATGGACGAGCAGGGAAAGAGGCACAGGGACTGCGTCCGTCCCTGTCACCGTGGCAGCACCTCCCTGGAAACACATGCTCGAAACAGCAACACAAGTGGGAGCAAAGGCACCGCAAACACCAAAGGCCTCTGGCCCTGAAGCATCCTCACCTCCCCTCACACGTGGGGTGAACCCTTCCACTGCCACACGGTGTGGGGCAGAGCTAGGATTTCACACCCTTGGACGTCGTGTCCGTGTCGTTGCTGGTCACCAGGGGACCATTGGGCACAGTCCCCATCGCCATCTCATTCTGAGGCTTCCATGGGATTTTGTTGCCCGTGAGCTTCATAAATCTTTGTCCTGCTAAGAAATACAGTACAGGATCCAAGCAGCTGTTGGTGCTGGCCAGGGGCCGGGTCACCTTATAGGCTAAATTGATAGCATTGAGGGTCTGACAGCTCAAGTCCCAGCTCCGGAAAGAGTAGTACAAGGAACGAGTGACATGGAAAGGAAGAAAGCAGACGCTGAAGACCACCAGGACAATGATTATCATCTTGACTGACTTCTTTTTGGATCGGGAGAGCCGGGACATGCCCCGCATGGGCTGCAGCAACCTGCGGGCCATCAGGCAGTAGCAGACGATGATGATGAGGAAGGGGATGCAGAAGAGAAGCACCATCATCACCGAACTGTAAATGACAAACTGGCCAAAGAGGTCTTTGCTGGATGTGTCGTGACAGGTGATGGTGCCACGTCTCATGCTAGTGGTGACAAAGAAGAGAACGGGCAGTTGGCAAACCACGGTCACCACCCACACGATGACCGACACTCGACGGGCGTAGCGGACGTGCCCCCACTGCAGGGACTTCAGCGGGTAGCAGATGCCCAAGAAGCGATGGATGCTGATGCAGAGGAGGAAGAGGATGCTGCAGTAGAGGTTGGTGTAAAACAAGAAGCGGACCATCTTGCACAAACCCACTCCAAAGGGCCAGTTGTCCCCCATGGCATAGTAATACACCAGGAGGGGCAGGGAGACCACGTAGAGCGTGTCGGACACGGCCAGGTTGAACATGTAGGTGGTGGAGGCATTCCAGGTTTTGATCCGAAAGATGAAGCCATAGAGGGCCAGCAGGTTGAGGAAGAGCCCCACCACACACACGATGCCGTAGGAGACGGGCAGCAGGACGTACTTGAAGTCCTCATCAAACACACACCTGTAGGTGCTGTTGTCGGCATTGCCTGAGATGGAGGAGCTGTTGATGACTCTGGTCCAGGCTGGAGGAGTTGATAGGTTTGCCATCACCCTAGGAGAAAGGGAAGAGGCTGTAAGGAGGTAAGAAATCCCTGGAAGAGTTGACTTAGATGAGGAAAACCCAGTGCTGCAGCACTGGGTTTGGGCTCCTCTCACTGACATTGCCATCCACTCTTGGCTTTGTCCATCCAAAAGTTGTGGACAGACTTTGCCCACAGGTGTGGCTCACAGTCTGTCCGGCACTGCCAGCTCAGTGCAGGTGACAGTGACTTGAGAGGTGGCATGCTCTCGTGCCAGCAAAATGCACCGCCATGAGACCTCACTGTTGGGTGTTGATGTGAGTGGCGGCCCCGAGCATGGAGGACTTAGGGTCCATCAGATGAGAGGAGTCTTATTTATCCTCATTTTGCATCTAGGGCACAGAAGAGGAACCAAATTACTCCTTATCACTGGCAGGAGGGTGGGAACCAGATGATATTTTTTGTCCCCCCCCCCAACCCAAGCCATTCTATGGCTCTATGACTTGTGATAAGCAAATCCCAGGTCATGCCCCAAGCCACCCTTCTCACCAGGGCTGAGCAGAAATTGTCCCCTGTCCTTTCTGTGCTCAACCACCCACAATGGTTATGCATGGCAATGAGCAGCTGATGCGAGAAAAGTGGTCTGGAAAGAGCGTCTGCAGACACGCAGGGTCTGGCACTGTCTGTGCCAGGAGGGACAAGGGCCCCTTTGTATGCTGGGACGGCCCACGACCCGACTGACACATGATCACCCAGCCAGCTCGTCAGCCAGGAATCAAATTAAAATGGATTTGCCTCATTTCCCATCAAACGAGGCGGCCTGACCTCCGGTGAAGCAATGGGCTGAGCTCTGCACTGCTGTGCCGTTACAGGGAAAAGGAGGATGCAACAGGGGGATGCAACCAGAGCAGAGCTCAGAGACAGGGATTTGGGTGAAAAGAGTCGGGATGAAGGTGTCCTTCCTCTGAGCATGAGGGTTTACACAACCATAGAAGCACTGCAGTTGGAAGGGACCCCTGAAGGCTGCCTGGTCCCACTCCCTGCACAAGGACACCCACAGCTCTGTCAGTGCTCAGAGCCCCGTCCCCACCACCAGTGCCAGTGCCTCGTTGCCCTTACTGTAAGGACCCTATCTCGCAGCTCCAAGCCCTACACCCACCGCCCCACAGGGCCCCACAGCCCCAATCAGAAATCCCAAAAATGCATCTGAAAGTGTCTGCGAGCCGAGGAGGGGACTGTCCCCTGAGTGAACGCGGATGTGCCAAGCTGCACATCTCTTTCCTTGGGAAAACGAGCAAACAGAGCTCTGGGGTTGGCAACCAGAGTCAGGACCCCGCTCACAAGGCAGCCTTGTCTGTGCAGTCACGCTCTCCCTTCGTTTCCTTTTGTAAATGCAAAAGCCTTTCTCTTTTCTCCCTGGTTTTTTTTTTTTTTTTTTTTTCCTCCTCAGTTTTGCCCGGAATCCCTTGGAAAGAACCCACTGTGTCCTTCGGGGCCATGGCTGCCATCCAGCCCTGTGCCAAAGCCCCATTGCATCCACAGTGAGCGGGTGGCAGGGGACACATATCCAACCCGGGGGGGATGGTGGGAGGGAGAGATGGACATAACTGAAGGAACTGAGCAGGAAAAATCCTTCAGTACCATTAAAAGCAAAGCCACTCCAATCCTTCGGGAGGAGCAGCTGACACACCAGCTCTCCTGGTTAGATTAGGGATTTGATTTAGTAGCTTGGTGGGTAGGGATGGTGGTGGGAGGATGGTTGGACTAGATGATCTTGTAGGTCCTTTCCAACCTAATGAATCTATGAATCTATGAATCTCCTGGTCCCTCCTGAGATCATGGCAGGAGGATTTCCTTCTTGCAGTTGACCTTGCACAGCTTTCCAGGTGTCCTTGTGCACAGGGCATTGCCGTGCCTGGCTTCCTCCATCCATGGGTCTTAACATCACAGAATACCCCAAGTTGGAAGGGACCATAAGGATCACTGAGTCCAACCCCTGGCTCCACAGATGACCATCCAAAATCAGACCCAATTTCGGAGAGCACTGCCCAGTCTTGATGAACCTGTGGCAGCAGCTTCATCCATGGGTGGAGCTGGTTGCAGCATGGCCTTGGGCACATTAATCCCATCTTTTGGTTCCAGAAAATAGGAAAAAATCCTCTTTTTGGCTCTCATGAGAGATATAAGAATGCTGAGCGTGGATCCTGATTGCAGCAGGGCCTTGCAACACACAAGACATCACCTACTTCTGTGGCCAAGAGCAGAGGTTTGGGTACCTGGAGCTGGTCTGGATCCATCCATGCATGGAAACGCAGTGGCACATTGGCACTGTGATCCCATCAGCCACGCACACAGGGCATACAGACACCCCAGGGCACAGCCATGTGATGCCCACGTCCCAAAACCCTCCTGTAACAGGATCCACCCCGACAGAGGACACCGAGTCCCATCGCCGGGAGAGGACTGTCACCGGAGGAGGGCATGTGCCAAGGTCATGGGCACCCAAGGGGCACACAGGAGTGATAGGTTGGACACCGACTGGGTTTGGTTGGGAGGGACCCCCAGTTCCCAGCCCTGTGATGTGAGGCAGGGCTGCCCAGCAGCACATCAGGAATTTGAGCAGGGAGCCCTGGGTCCCCTCCAATCTCAACTCACCAAATCCCAATTCCAGGCCCCTTTCATCTGCCTTCCCGTGGCCATCCCATCAAATCTCACACTCAAGTCGCTGAGGCAAGCCAGCTGTGGCCATGCTGGGGTTGGATGAGACTTAATGGGCCAACCCCAGTAATTAACAGGGATTCATCCATTGGCAGGGCCCCTTGCATCTGCCGGTGCCTCCTCTGGCACACACACACGATTCCGGAGGATATCAGAGGACAAAACCACGCTCCATTTACTGCATATTTCCCAATGGCTCCTTTGCAAAGGCCACAAGGACAGCGTGGGTGTTTTCCCTGCCATAATTGCTCGCGTTTCAGCGACTCATCGAAATCCCTGCACCGGATCAGAAACCACTCAAGACGTCGGGAAGAGAACAACCCGGCTCCTCCGCAACCCCAGAGGAAACAGCAGACACTACTGAGCCCTCCTGGCCGGGAGAGGGAAGCAGGATGAAACCAGAGCCTCTCAAACCCGTGAGCTTTTCATCTGCCCTTTACAAGCAGCTCCTTTTCCCCCTGGGACGGCTCCGTGGAGGCTGAGCTTCCTCCTCCTCCTCCTCCTCCTCCTCCTCCTCCTCTTCTTGTGCACACACAGTGCTGCCGGGCTCGGCATTTCGCCTGCCCCCATCCCTTCCCAACCTCCTGCAAAAAAGGCTGGTGGGGGAATCCACGCTCACCTCTTCATCCCCACCACGGGAGCCCTGTGCTCTCCCCTGAACCCACACAAACCTGAGTCTATCCCTCTTTGAGCCTCCGCTTTCGCCAGTCCCAACACCTTCACCCACCGCGTAGCACAGCCCCAATTAACCTGAGCCAAATGAGCAACAGGTCATTAAACTCACACATCATCCAAGCTGTCTTTGCTGGGCTGGCCCCACTCCCAGCACAGCAGCTCTATGGGTGGAGGCAAACAGCACCCGGGCAGATATTTAATCCCTCGGCTGCCAGCCCGTGCACTCCCCTCCAAGCTGCAGCAGCAACGATGCTCCCCACATCTTCCTCACCCCCCTCCCCAAGCTGGGATCCCTCTGGCCATCCCGGAGCCCATATAGGTTGTGGAGAAAAACTGCCCTTTGCCATAATGGAAAGGATCACTCAATGAGTCCAGGAGTGGGACACAGTGATCCCGGCGGGTCCCTTCGATCTCGGGATGCTCTATGACTCTACCAACACGATACCGGGTTGGGAGAGAACGCAGCCAGGAGATGCTCTGCACGAAGAAGGGATGAACGCCGGGTTGTATCCCTCCGGCTGAGGGCCACGGGGCACAGAAGGGTGTAAATGAGGAAGAGGAACTGAGGAAGGCTGCAGTGACACCGCTCGCAGGGCACCAGCCCCGCGGTCGGGTCCGGCTTGCTGCTCGCACGGGAAGGCAGCTGCTCTCCAAAGGCGTTTTGCCAGAAAGGCGATAAGAACACCGAAGGAGAGGGGGAGCTGAGGAGATGCTTCGCCTCCATTCCCAGCGCCGGGGCACGGAGGTATTTTCGGAGTCGCCGAAAGGAATTAATCAAAGGACTTCCATAAAAAAAAAAAAAAAAAATGGGGGGGGGGGGGAGGGAAACTGAGCGGGGAGAATGAGAAAGACCCCCGAAGAGATGGAGAGGGGACGGCGGCGCGGAGGAGGAAAAGCCGAACGTAACGGGGAGAGGGCACCCCAGAACTGCGGACGGGGACTCTCCGGTACAGAGTCCGGTTCCCCCCCCCACCCCCCCACGGGGGTTCCTCGCGGTGAGCAATGGGGAGCAGCAGAGCAGCCCCGATCCGCTCGCACCGCGCCCGCGGAACCCTCCCGCTGCGGCTTTGGGTCCGTTTATGGGGTTTTGAGGCATTTTTTAGTTCCTCTGCTCCATGGGTGCGTTCCCCCTCCCCCGGGTCGGTGCCAGCTGTCCCCGCTCACCGGGCCGGGCCGCTCCGTGCCGCTCCCCACGCCGCGCTCGGTTCATGCCCCGGGACGGACTCCCACCGCCCGCGGCTGCACCGCGGCTCCCGGCGGCCGCGTGGGGACGGACGGGGCGGACCCGGGGCTGTACCGCCCCCCCCCCCCCCCCCCCGGGGCTGGGAGCCGCGTCCGGAACGGGGCCGGGTTCCCCGCCCCGGGAGTAGGGATGAGGTCGGGGCCGGAGGTGGGAGAGGCTCCAGACCGCCCCCATGAGGGGTTGGGAGGGGATTGGGGCCGGGGCTGAACCCCCCTCCCCTACCCTCCAACGATGGATAGGGTCGAAGCTGAGATTAGGGACAGAACCCCGCCAACCCCCAGGGACGAAACCATGAATGGGACTGGGGATAGGATGGGAGCTGGACCGCCTTAGCGATGGAACTGGGGCTGGGACTGGAATGAAACATCCCTCTGACGACGGGACCGTGGGCTGAGATTAGGAATAGATCCCTCCAGTGGTGCGACCACGGATGAGATGGGAGTTGGACGCCCTCAGTGAGGGAACTGGCGATGAAACTAGGGATAATCCCCCTACAGTGATGGGACCACGAATGGGACCGAAGTTATAACCCTCTCCCCCTCACTCAGTGTGATGGGATCACAGGTGGGAATGGGACTGGCACCAGTCTCCCCCAGTGATGGGACCAGGGCTGAACTCCCAAGCATTGCTCTGGTGATGGGACTGCAGCTGGGGTGAGAGCTGGACCCTCTTCCAATGATGACATCGTAGAGGGGAACGGGGCTGGGACCAGAGCAGGAACTCTGCTCAGAGGTGAGGCCATGGTGATATGACTGTGGGTGGGGTCTGGGTCCAGATCGCTGCGATGATAGCACTGGAGCTGAATCTGACTCCCAGTTGCTACTCCAGTGATGGCACGGTGGCCAAGACCAGAGCTGGACCCCCACTCTAACAACAGAACCATAGATGGGACCAGGGCTGGGACCAGACCACGATCCCTCACTTGTTGTGACCCACTCAGATCACTTTCCATGGTGATGGGACCATGGGATGGAATCGGGAGTGGGACTGAAATTGGACCTCTCCAGAGTGATAGGAACATGGATGGGATAGGAACACAGGAGCAGGGGTGGAAGGGGCTGAAGCTGAGGCCTGAGCTGGACCCCCACTGGGTTGATGGGACTGTGAAGAGGACCAGGGATGGGTCCAGAGCAGGACCCCACCGCTCCAGTGATGGGACAGAGGATGGAAGTGGGCCTAGGATTGGAGCAGGACTCTGCCACCTCTGTAATGAACCATGAACAGGGCTGGGGCTGGAGCTGGAAATCTCCCTACTCCTGTGCTGGGATCACGGATAGGACTAGGACAGATCCTTTCTAATGATGAGATTGTGGACAAGATCAGGTCTGGGGCCAGGTCACTGTCCCACCCAGTGATGGGACCATGGATGGCCCTGGTGACCCCCCCCTCACATCCCAGGATGGCCCAGAACTGAAGCCAGTCCGGGGCGTGGAGAAACCCCATTGGGTGAAGGAGTCCCACAATCTGACCTGGAGGAGTAAAAAGGCCTGGAACCATCTGAAGGAGCGTGGCTGGGGGCTGGCAGCTGTCTCTGCTCCCCAGATATGGGATCCTGCCCCACGATAGATGTCCTCAAGCTGTGCCCCAACAGGTGCTGGTGCAGCACACCCCTGCCACAAACCAGCTGTGTTTCTATGGGAAGAGAAGGGGCAGGGAACGTGATGTGGCAGTGGGACATCAACCAGGGCTCTAATTTTAGCAATGCTGGTGCTCTCAGGAGCAGTTCCCACCCATCAGTCGTGAGCTGTCATGTCGAAACAATGCCTCACTCTGAGCTCCCTGGGGTGGGGGAATCTGCTCTTCAGAGGAGTATTTCTGGGGACCTGATTGACTGCGTTGGGACTGCTGCTTTGCAGAGGCACGGCTCTCCCCACAAACCTTTACAGCTGAGGGCTCCTCTTCTCCTGCTCCGCTTTCATTTCCCCGAGGACCGTGTGTCAGGGGCAGGGGATGCTGCACCCACTGCTTCCCAGCGTTGGGACTTCTCATCCAGGCTGCCAGGATGCAGCAGGGTTTGCTCCAGGCTTTACCCCTTGCCATATCTTCTGCATCAAGGCTTTGGATTCAGTCCCAAACACAGGTTCTGTCCTGCAGAGGGTGGCAGACCCATTGAAAACCCCTCTGGGAAGCAAAGAGTCTACGGGGACTTGTGGACCGTACCATAGAAGAGAATTCCTTCAAGGGTCCTAAATTGGAAACGTTGATTTTGGGTGTGGTGGATGCAAATTTGGGGGATTGCATCATCCGTGTCCTCCAGCCCTGCTATGGAGATGTTTTGGGCTCTGCCCTGGCATGGCACAGCCCCTCCCCCCCCCCCAACAGGGGGATCAGCACAGGGTTTGTACCCTGCAGAGCACTGATGTCTCACGGAAATCATAGCCAGGACCAACTCTGCCATCCCATGGAGCTCACTCAACTGGGGTGAAAGCCTGGCCAAATTTGGGGACTGGCAGCATCTGAACAGGGTGAATCCAGGGAATGGGACACACACCGAGACATCTGCGGGTGGTCCTGTGGTTTTTCACCTCTGTGAGCACAGAGTGAGCCCCAGTGCTTCCCCTGTGCATTCTCCATCTGTGGAAGGCAGGTCCTCCTCCTGGAGCTCCCGTGTGGGTTCCCCGGATCTGCGGGCATCCTTCCTGGAGGAGGCTGTGGTGACCGTAAAGTCGGGACAAGGGGGAACGTGCTGATGCCATCTATTATTCAGAGGCTGAAAGTGGTGGCTGTCTGAAGAGGCATTATGAGGATATGAGCGTTTGGCACCGAGCGACCGCTGCCGGCCCTCTGTGCCAAAAAAACAAAGCCTGCTTCCTTCTTCTGATGTAATTTGTTTGAGGAGGGAAAACAATGCATCACGGCGCAGCTATTTGGGCCTGATAAGGGAGGAAGGCCAGGCCTGGTGCTTGCAGGGCGGGGGATGCTGGGATGGAGCCCCTGGGTGAGGCTCTGGAGGATGGATTTGTCCTGCTGGGACAGCAGCGAGCTCGGGGAGGGCAGCGATGTGCCCCACTGAGTTAAGCCTGGCTCTCTGGGATTTAATTAATCCAGGCTGGCTTGGCTCTGAGATAGTTTCACAGCTCTAATAGCACCCACAGGCAGAGCGAGCTGTGCCTGGTGATGCGTGGTGGCATGGATGTGAATGAGGATGAGGATGTGGATGTGGACCTCGCGCTCCACTCCTTGGCTCCCACCCTTGCGTAATGGCAGTGCCATCTCTGCATCCGCCTCCGAAGCTCTCAGTATTGCTCCTTCCAAAGGGATTGGTGCACCATGGCCCCCATCCCATCTTTGGCCTATGGGCAGTTGCTGCTGCTCAGCCAGGTGCTGGCTCTGAGCACGGGCAGCTCTTCCATCCTGAGGTGCTCTGTGTCCCTGACAGTATGAGATGAAGCAGGGCAGCTCCAGGCAAGAGGCACTCTCTCATGTTGAGGATTGGTTCATTATGGACGTGGCTGACGGGGGATCAGCTCGGCAGCTTGCTGCTTCAGCAACCCAGAGGAGGTGGTGTAAAATCCAGCCCACAGAGTGGTGCCTTTTTTTTGGGTCTGGATGAAAGCTCTTCAGCGTCCAACGAGAGAGCCTTCCCAGCTTTGCTGCCCACTGCCTTTCCTTCCA
This sequence comes from Oreortyx pictus, assembly GCA_036925125.1. Lineage (NCBI taxonomy): Eukaryota > Metazoa > Chordata > Aves > Galliformes > Odontophoridae > Oreortyx > Oreortyx pictus. The sequence continues at coordinate 1,101,805 of JAUPFR010000001.1, read as the reverse complement.
CTGCTGTCTGCCTCTTCCCACCTTTCTTCACTCATTTGGCTGCAAAGGAGGTAAGAGGAGGGATGTCACTTCCTGAGACCTCGTGGCTCTCTCTGATGACCCGACAGGAGGTTGTGGTGAGGTGGGGGTCAGCCTCTGCCCCCGGGTAACAGTGATAGGATGAGAGGCAATGGCCTCATGTTGCACGAGGGAAGGGTCAGGTTGGGTATTAAGGAAATTTGTTCTCTGAAAGAGTGGGGATGCACTGGCACAGGATGCCCAGGGAGTGGGGGGGGGTCACGGTCCCTGGGGGTGTTCCAGAGCTGTGGGGATGTGGCACTGAGGGACGCGGGCAGTGGGCACGGTGGGGTGGGCTGGGGTTGGCCTTGTGGACCTTGGAGGTCTTCTCAGACCTTCTGGGATTCTCTGACGTCCCCGGGCTCCACGTCCTCTCTAACCCACCCTGCTTATCTCCACCATTTCCGTGCAGGAGCAGCAGCAGGGGATGGCCACCCCTTGCCCCAGACAGGAAAGAGAGGATCCAACCAACCCTAAAAATCCCCGTTTTCCATTTCCAGAGCCTCCAAAGCAGCTTACACGAGCCGAACAGAGGCAGATGTTATAAATCCAGCTACAGGGAAGTGAATGATTTGCACAGCTGCAACTGTGAGCCCGAGCCGAGCAGCTCTGCTCATTAGAGAGGAGTTGGCCCTCAGCCCCACATTTCTCTTAATGTCTCCATTTTTCTCTGCTTTGGCAGTAGCACAGGTTTCTAAGACGCTCTCAAAACATTTCCATGTTGTCCAGCAGGGAGGAATGCAGTTGTGCACGGGGTTACAGGAACGGGAGGAACAGGAAGGCTGGAGGGGAGCGTCACCATCACTGTCTGTGCCCAGCTCAGGGTGTCTCCATGGGTACAGGAGATCATAGAGGGGCTTTGGAGATGGGGAAGGGTCTGGAGGGGCAAATGTGAGAGGAGGGGCTGAGGACCCTTGGGTTGTTTGGCCCAGAGCAGAGAAGGGTGAGAGGAGGAGTCACATGGTAGTCTTAAAGCTCCTCATGACCCTACAACCCCTCATGGCCCTACAGCTCCATCATGATAACCCTACAGCTCTCTCATGGCAACCCTACAGTTCCTCATGGTAACCCTACAGCTCTTCATGGCCCTATAGGTCCATCATGGTAACCCTACAGCTGTTCATGGTAACTCTACAGCTCTTCATGTTAGACCTACAGCTTCATAATGGCAATCCTACAGCTCTCTCATGCCAACCCTACAATTCCCTTATGGTAACCCTACAGCTCTTCATGGCAATCCTACAGCTCCTCAAGGGGCGTGGAGGGACAATCCAGCTGGACAACAGGACATCAGAAGCAGTGGTGAACCCCAATGGGGTGTGCATGGGGTGGGATTGGTACCCACTGTGGACATGCATGGGGACTTTCCCAGCAGCCAGCCCAGCAGAAAAGTGGCAGTGATGGGAGAAAAGGGGCGTGGGGGTGGGATCTGGGGCTGGAAAAGCAGCACGGTCCAGTCCCTTTGTGCACCGTGTGCAGGAGGCAGAGACACTCAAACTTCCCCACACCACTGCAGCACAGAATGGGACTTGCAGTTTTTCTTACCTGGACATCTATTTTTACTCTTCAGCAGAAGATGGGCTTTTGTTTTCCTGCCCACTCCACTTGTGCAGTGTCTCAGACCTCTTCTTCCACAACCCTTGGGCTTTTGGGAAGGGGCATGGGGACAGAGGTGGGGACAGAGCTGAGGGTGCTATGAGGAATCCTGGGGATGATCTGGGACAGCCCCCTAGACACTGGTCACGCTGGAAACCAAGGGCTCCATCCTCTCCTTGTGCAGCAAACCTATCTGAGCACTGAACCTCTTGCTCTCCCTCCCCATCTCCCAGCTGCCAGCTTTCTGCAAGGCACAAGCCTGCTGCAGGAGCATCCCCTTCCCGCAGGGAGATGCTTGCAGTGGTCTTGGGGCTGCCACAGCCTCCCAGGTGGAGCGGGAGCACAAGGATGCCTTTGTGGCTGACAGCTTTGCTTTGTAAAACCCTTAAATAAACAGCCCGTTGGGGCAGGCGTGTTAAAATTAACACGTTGGTATGGCCTACGTGTGCTGCGGGCTGCCTGGAAGGTGGTCAACAAGGCTGAGAGTTTAAAAAAAGAACACAACACGCTGTTAAAGCAGTGAGATTGTATCTGAAAGTTGGTCTTTGGGGGCTTTGAGTGAGGGGTGGAAGAGGGGTCCAGGCGGGAGAGCTGCTCCCCTGGGAACAGTGATGCTGCTGGAAGGGGCTTTATGCTGATCCTGGCAGCACCAGGAGGGATGAGAGAGATGTAGAGCGTGTGCTCTGAAACTGAGCCCTTCTAAAAACAGCAGCAGTGACCGTACGCTCAGCAGTCCACCCCCAAAACTGTGCTCGAGGAGAGGCTGCCTCCCAGGAAGCTCATTTCTCCATCTGCAGAACCTGAGAAGGGCACGGGCCCCTGAGAGCAGCACAGAGGGACACAAGTGAGGCCGGACTGCAGGGTCTGCTGCCCTCAGTTCGTCACGAGGGGATGCACAGCCTGGCTCCGTGGAGGATGGAGGGTGGTTTGTGAGATGGGTGGCAGGGCCCTCGTAGCCTCCCATGCCTGAAATCCCCTTTATTTTTAGCCACTTCTGTCAGGGGATAACAGATGAAGAGACATTCTGCAGCAAGTTCACATTAGTAGCAAGGGGAAGATGTTACGCAGCAGTTTTCTGAGTGGTTTTCTTGCCTTGCTCTACCAGCAGTGAAGCCGAGGGGACCAGCACAGGTCCCACCCTGGAATCCCTTTGTTTCCAAAAAAACAGCTGTTCTCGATCCAGGGCTTTTGAATGGACTTCCTTCCCCTCCTGCTCCAAAATAACCCACGCGTCCTTGGGGATATCCATGCAGAGATGATCCAGGGCATGGGGCTGGATGGGCAGATGGACACACAGACACTGGACAGAATGCAGGAGGCCCTGCCCATCCTACATCATCCCTGGAGCTGTTCTGGAACTGTGGGGATGTGGCACTGAGGGATGTGGTCAGTGGGCATGGTGTGCTGGGTTGGGTTGGACTTGGGGGTCCTGGAGGTCTTTTCCAACCTTAATGATTCTCTGATTCTGTGCTCTCTGTAGCTCCATGTGTTGGAGGATGATACTTCCCCAGCGTGGCCGAGGAGATGTTCATCTAAATCAAGGTTTCCCACGGATGGAAGGAGCTCACCAAGCCAAACTTCAGACTCCAAGTTGAGAATGCCCTGATTTGATGAGGGATTCACCAACCCCAAGGACCCATGCTGCTTTCTGCCCTTCAGAAAAGTGTGTCTGTGGCTTCCTTCTGCACCCACATCATCCCCATAGCAGCTTCCCCACGGAGACAAACCCATTTGAAGCAGAGCCACATGAAGGCCACTCCAATTCTTGATAAAATCCTGCAGAAGAAGGATGAAATTCAGCTGCTCTCTTGTAAAACCCCTCCAATCACAAAGCTTAATTTTCCTGCATTTCTCCACCTTGTCCCATTTAACGCCAGTCAAACCCCACTGGAGGAAGCCAATACGCAGAACGCAGAGCTCTGTGACTGCAGCTGGGATGGGATCAGAGCACTCTGAGAGCTGGAAATGTAACCTACTCTGATTTCTCGGGGATGGGAGGACACATGGGGTGATGGCTGTGTGCTCCCTCAACAGATGTGAGGTTTCCTTGACCCCCATTTTCCTGTGCCCATCAACCAAACTCCCCAGAAGCGAGGCTGGCCCGAAGTCTCTCTCGCAGCCCGTGTTCTTGTCAGAGGGCCAATATTCTTATCTCAGGCCTGGCTGGCTTTTCTTTCTTGGATCTTTGCCACCGTGGCTAAAATAGCTCTCCCACCCCTCCCCGTTCGCAAAGGTCGCGTTCCAGGGATGAATCCGGAGCCTCCCAGGCTGCGTTCTGGGCTTGGGATGGCTGATGGGGCCGACACGGACGGAGAGCACTGTGGTGCTGGGTGTGCGCTCTGGGTCAGCACCGGTGCCTTCATCACCCTCAGCTCCCTGGAAATCCAGTTAGCAGCTGAGCAGACCTCCATTCCTGCCCCGTCATGCGGATATTTCTCTGTAGATCTGCCTCTCACCTTCGAGCAGTACTGGAAAGTCCAGATTTACAAAAACATGTTTGGAGGCAATCGTTTGTTTAACCAACTGGTGCGGTCAGTCTTGGGTTTGTTTTCTTTTTTCTTTTTTCCCCCAAACGAGTCTTGAAATCAAAGGAGAGTGTTTCCAAGCTAAATACAAGTGGAGAGTAATTGAGTGCTTAATGAAGTGGGTATTGGTCAGGACATCACAAAAGGAAAACATAAATCGTGTCTAAGGATGCGTGTAGGAAAGGAAGGAGGGAAGGAGAAATGAACTGTTATCCCCAAGGAGAGGGAGTCTGGCAGCATACAGCCCATGAAACACAGGTAGGGGGAGGACTGCAGGACAAGTAGAGTGCCCTCTGCAAAGAGACACAATCCCTTATAGCAGCATCGTTTTGCCAGGTCAGCTGAAGGAGTAAACCTGAGGCCTTCAGAAGCACAAACAGCAGCTGGGGATGTGCATTAACCCAGAAGAGCTCCTTCCCCGTGTTCCCAGAGCCATCCGATGCCAACTGGGCTTCCCCAGGAGTGGTGACGGTGATGCTCCTTCATCCCGTGCCCACGATGAGAGCCAAGGGCTGGGTGATGCTTGATGTTGAACCGCCCACATTGCTGCCACTGCCGTTTCAGACTGAAGATAAGGGAAAAGCTCTCCCCCATGAGCAATGTCTGTCTTCGGAGGTTTTGAAGACCCAGCTGGAAAAGGCCCCGCTCAACCTGGTCTGACCCCAGCACTGCATGTGCCGTGAATAGGATGGTGGAGTTGGGGTCACCTGTGGTTCCTTCCAACCCAGGTTACCTCAGCATCCTCTGCTCAGTGAATCCCCGCAGAGTGGGGTCAGAGTGAAAGTGCAAAGCCACGTCAGCGATCGAGCAGCACAGACCCACAGATATCTGGGGTCAGGCTTTGGCTGACACCTGAATTTCACCCTGCAACCCCTATGAAACCAACAGCTCGGACCTTCTGTTAGGAAGGTGCTGTGTTTTGTGTTAGAGATCCACATGGAGACGGCCCTGCCTCCTTCCCAGTGGGCCCTGGTGTTTAACACTGCTTCTTCCCTGCAGTCTGTGCCCTGTGCGTGGCTGTTTGGTGCCTTATACAGCTCACACATTAAGCAGGCTGAGGGCTTCCTGGGCACTTGGGACTTGAAGCCACCTCCACCTTGGAGCTGGGAGCTCACACAAAGGCTGCACAGCAGAATCTACCTCCTCCTGGTTAGAAAACACCACGAGGAAGACTTTTCCATCAGCAAAATGCCTGCAGGTGTTTCCTGGTGCTTCCAGGCGTGGGGGTCAGTTGCGGGGTGGCCACGGCAAAGCATCAGGATGCGCTTGGAGCCAACAGCAAGGAACCTCTGTGACTTCCAGAATAAATAGACTACCTGATAAGAAAACCCCAGGAAGAGAAATCACAAAGATTGGGTATGTTTGAGGGAAGTGGATGGAGATTTATGCGCAGATAGGACACCACCAGGAAGAGGGATATTCTCCCTCATCTCTCCACTTTCCATAGGAGTGAGTCACTCGTCTTCCTGCAGCAGGAGGAGCCCCTCCCCTTCTTGGGGAGTCCTCTGGGTTGGCTCTCCAGTGACCTTTCCTTTGTAATGAAGCAGTTATTTCAGAACACAATGCCATGCTTCTTCCCATGTCTGGGGACTCCCAGCACCACCATGATCCACTGCTGTGGATCTGTGTTCTCTGTCCCACTGTGGACATGACATGACTCAGTTTCCCCATCTGTTAAAGGTGAATGTAGTGGAAATGTCACACCTGCATACCTCCTCAAGAGCCTGAACCAAAACCACACCAGCTGGATGAAGCAGAGAGATTTAATTGTGTTAGCTAATCACATTTCCACAATGTTTCCCCATTGTTTACAATGACCAGGGAATCATTTTCCACAATGTTACCTTCCATCAGTTCCATTTCAGCTCTGCGTGGAGGATGGAGCTGCTGGTGACAGCAACACAGTGCCCCACTCCAAGAACTGGTGCAGCCCCATGGAATAGGCACTGCTCTGTTGAAGCCAGCTGTGCCCAGGGCAGGCTTGGACATCCCCAAAGAAGATGACTTTCTCCTGACTCTGGGCTTCATCCACTCTTAGGGGGACTTTTTTTCCCCTCCAAGTATTTACTGAAAAATTCTATTTTCCCAGTCTGTGATGCTGCTTCTTGCCCCAGCACTGGGACCTCTAGAGATGGCCCAGCTTCATCTTCCCCACACCACCCCAGTAGGGATCCTGGACTTAAATCCCCTTGGACAACTGCACCCCTAACTCCCAGCCCCTCCTTGTGTGTCTCCATCCTGGTCTCTCCGCTGGACTCACTGCCCTCATCCTGCTACTGGGAAGCCCCACACTGGTCCCAGTGCCTAGATGGGGCCTCACCATCACCAAGCAAAGGGCAAGAATCAAAGCCTGGTGATAGAATCTGCCCCCCACTAACACCACTCAAAGCACGGTTGGCTCTCAGTTCTGTAAACACACCCCAGTGACCTGAGGATAGCTTGCACCACCACTCCTCACCATCAGAGCCCCTTTCCAGCTGACTGCTCCAACCTGGCCAGCTGCACTTGTCCTTGCTGAACCCAACTTCTACAGCAGCTTTGTTTGCAGCATGTAGCCCGCCCTCCCCAGTCCACTGCTGTTCCCAAAGCTTGAGCCACCTCACCATGCAGGTGGTAAAGAGTTACAGGGGTTGTTAAAAGAGAGCTTGAGAGTACTCTGGTCCTCCAGCCCTCCTCAGAGCGTGCAGAAGTGCTGTTGCGGCGGGGCATTGCGTCTGCAGCTCAAGATGGGGTTAACTCTTTGTCTCCTCTCTACCCCCAGCTGTCAGATCTCCTTCCCAAATTACTGTGGTTCATCAGCAAGCAGGAGGGAGCAAAAGTCATTGGGGGTTTGCATGAGTGTTAGGAACAGGGTCAGGGTCTGGGTTAGGGTCAAGGTTATGGCTATGGTTAGGATTAGGTTTGGTGTTAGCATCAGGGTTAGAGTTGTGGTCAGGATAATGGAATTTCTCCCTGCCCTCCGCTTTCCAATCTGTTCACAGAGACTCAAATCAATGCGTTACTCAGTAGGGAATGTCCACTGTCCCACAGCACTACAGGGTTGCCCTATCCCAATTCCCCAAGCCTTGACCATCCCTCTAGACACACACAGGGTCCTTTCAGCCCAAATCCAGCTCCAGTAGATGTACCATGTCAATATATTGTGGCATCTGTATGGGTGGACTTAGTCCTGCTCCTAGAGGACTGCATCTAGGCCATGTTCCTGTGCCACCAGAGTTCAGTAACACTCTTGTTCAAGGTTTCCATGCCCAGGCTGTATTCGTGTTCACAGAGGGACAGCAATGGGTACATGGACCCAAGGAGATGAGTAGGACAAGCAGAGGGCTGACAAAAACATGGAAAAGGCAAATGGTCACATTTAGGGGTCAGTAAGATCAGAAAGAAATTGGCCAGGAGGACTTTCCAGCTCCAGACAAAGCCTTCTGCAACAGGAGAAGTAATGCCTGAGAGATGGAAATCACTCCCACATCCTAACAAGGGTGACATTCACACCCAGGTGACATTTCTCCCCCGTACTGCCTGGCAACTGCTTCTCTCCCAGGGCACCGGGACGCTCTCCATCTACAATTTCACCTCCACTTGTATGACTGCAGAGGCTATTCCTGTGCTATGATCACTGGTAAGTTTCCCAGGTGCTGCCCCACAGCCTGGAGCTGGCAGACTGAAGGTCATGAGGGCACTTGGGACCTTCCCACATGACAGGGCTCTCCACCATGTCCCTGCCTGAGCTGGACCTGCCACCGCCAGCAGCGTGATGCTCTCGGCCACTCCCTGGCACTCAGTTTAGAGGAGCTCAGGTGCATAGAAAAGCAAATACCAGCAGCAAAACATGCCTGAAGAGACAAACAGCAACGCAGGCAAGAAACCTCATCCTGAATGTTTGAGTCCCATCCACGTCACAAGCACACCTGCAGGATCTCACCTTTTTGTGCCCTGTGAGGAGGATCCAGCCCTTCCTCTGAAGTTTTAAGCAATGCATTGCTGGATGTGGATCCTGCCCATATATATTGAGGGGCCACGATGGATCCGAGCTGCATTTGTGAACAGGCAAAGCAAATGGATTACATTTATCATGGCGTTAAAAAGCAAATGAATTCCTGTCTCATTTTCCCTATGGCTCAGAGATGAAAAGTCACTCTCCAGAGCAGCTGTTGTGTAAGAGCCAGCTCAATTAATGGGTCTCACCATTCACTCCTGACACCTATCAACCATTCATTCCCCTATAGGGAAGGACCATCTCTCACAAAGCACAAGCAAGGCTCTGGAAGCAGCCAAAGCAATCTGCTCTGGAAGGTGCAAAGCTTTTCTACGGGGGAAGGGGAGGTGCTGAGTTGTGAGCAAGAGATATGTCCTTTCAGCAGCACACCCAGCCCAGGCCTGCTTAGTGCAGTCAGGACATCGTTGACCATTGTACGGTTAACAGAAGGAACGATGCCAAATAGTACTGTAAAGATATTGTGCAGATGGTACAGTTAGAAAGTTTACCATGATGGAAAGAGACAATCAAAGGAAAATGCTCACCCACGTCCCAGGTTCACAGCAGGAAACTCCAAAGGAGCAATCTCCAAAAAGAGATACCTCCCAGAGTGGTCAGACCCCTTAAATGGGGTCTGGGAGAGGTGGAACCAAACTCCATCCCTTCTGGTCACACAGGTGCATTGCCTTCACCTGTGCTCCTGCAGCTGACTCAGTGCTCACCTCAGGGGATCCATCAGTGGTTCAGGCTGTGATTCAGCAGTTCCCACACACAAATCCACCATGGCTGAATGAGTTCAGCTTTGGGAGGACAATGTGAAGCAATTCCACCTTTGCTACTGATGGGAAATCACCCCTGACATGAATGTTTGAAGAAGTTTTATTGTCAGTTCCTGAAGTTTGGGCAAGAAACAGCAACAGGAAACACGCTCTTGGGAAAGACTGATCTCCCATTGCTGTGTCTGTATTTTCATATTTGGAAGTCAGTACTACGGAAAACATTGGAGCTGTGGTGATTTGTGGGTAATATTGGTGGAAGCTGAACAGTTGGGACTTGATGATCTTTTCCAACCTGAAATCCATCTTCAGATCCAAAGCCTGGCCCTAGGATCAGCACATTGTTCCCACCTCCTCTTGTTGTTTGCAGAGGAAGCCTCTGTTCCGCTCTCATGTACCAAGGCCCAGCACTAAGCCCGGGTCTCCCAGCACCCACCCCTCAAAGGAGGGTACTGAGCCTTATGCACAATGGGATAAAACACTGAGTTTGACTCATGCCATCCTGCCAGCTTCACATCCAGTTTCACTTCCTTCCTGGTCTTTGTAGAGGGTGTGCACTCCCAAGTCCTCCGCCTATATGTGAGTAAGAACCTCCAAGATCTTCATCCATACAGAGACAGGAAAATCCAAGGCTTCCACCATACATGGATTGGCACATTCGTGGTACTCCCAAAATCGTGATCACACAGGGACAGGCATCCCCCAGGACACCCAGCCATCCATGTCTTCACATCTCCTCCTGCCCCCTTCTAAGTGCTCCTTTTTGGAGCAGAATCCTGGCAATGACTGCAGTTCCCCATGGAGTTTGCTTAGGAGATTCACCTCTGTTTTCTTGCATATACTGGATTTTAACTTGGGTTTTTACTTGGAAGAACCAACTGTGATGGGGTTTGTACATCTTATCCAAGAAAGAAAACCTCAGTGTTTCCTCATTTTTATGACCCCCAATGTAATATTTAGTGATGAGGTCTCATCCCATTCATGGGGAAGAATGAAACAGAGGAGAAGGAAACAGATAGTGACATCTCCAAGATGTGTGAGAGAGAAGGATGTGAAAATCGCTGACTTGCACCATAGAAACTTTGTGGTTGAAGGCAGCAGAAAAATGTATAAGGAAGAAATACTCCTGATCCAACCTTCACTTCAGTGGTCGAGATGATAGCAGTGTGCAAAGCATGAGGAAAATGAAAAGGGAATATTGGGCTTGTGGCCACAGTATTGGCAGAAAACTTGCCATATTTGGTTTGGAAAAGTTACTGTTCTCCATGGGAACAGGTCCTTGCAGAATCTGAGGCTTCATCCAGACCCATGGCTGAACCACAGCCTGGGCTTCAAAGTTGAATGGTTTGGGGTTGAAGGGGTCTTACATCCCAACAGGACACTGGGCCCTCCTCTCTTCAGTTGCCCATGGCTGCAGGAAAGGAGACAAGGAGGTGAAAGGCAAACAGGTCCAGGTGGATGGAGGTAGAAAGCACCAGGAAGAACATCAGTGCCAACGTGGTGGGAGTGGCTGGTGCTGATAACCAGGGCTGTGATCAAGCAGGCATGGAACTGGGCCAGCCCCACTGGCCATGGGTCAATGCTGCCCTGCACAGTCAAGGACTCCCTTCATCCTGGGGTTTTTCTAAACCCCACAAGACCTTTGGCCCTGTTGAGCTCTGGTCTCCAAAACTGCATTTCCAAAGAAGTCCTCTCCAAGGGGCTGTCTGCTTGGTAGGGACAGGTTATCCAGGAGACCCTTCTCCAGCCAGCCCAGCCCTCCCCCCCCGCCCCCCCCCCAGCCCCAGCCCATGCCTTTCACACGACACCACAGATAAAAATACTGATGCTATAAGCAAGCAGGGATGCACCCAGCAGGGAACAGATAATGCTGTGATCACAGAAATGTGCCCGAGGGGGCTTCAAGTTACACATTAAGGGGGGAGAGCAGTGGTGACGCATGGGTGGGCAGGGGAACTGCTGGCAGGAGAGCTCTGCCCATGCAGAAGGGACTGTGAAGGAACAGCCCTGGCAGCTGGAACACGGGAGATCAACAATCAGAAGTCACCCGGTAAAGATAATAAAGAGGTTTTTCCCTCTGGGGTTGGGTCGGGGTGACGGCATGTGTCGTGGCAAGACTGTGGTGGTGGAGGGGTTAGGGTTCCTGCAAGGTGGGCTTTGGCATTTCTGCAAAGAGTGGGTGTCTGTGAGCTGGAGGCATCTCTCTCTTCCCATGGACACAAATGTAAAGCAGTCCACAGCTCCCTGACCTGCAGGTCTAGTGTTCCTCTTGTATCTGTATAACCTGCCTCGCACCTCGTTGGCTTTTCTCCCACGCTCCATGCTTCCCCTATCTGTCTCCTGTTGTTTCTTGTTATCTTTTCTTTTCATCCTCTTTTTCTCAGTGCCCTCTTACTGCCATCATTTTCTGATGGTCACACCAACCCTTCTGAGGTCTCAGAAATCCCAATACGGTACCATTCCTGTGGCCACACGGGAAACATGCTGCCTGGCAGCCAGAAAACCTCATGTGTGACAATGGGGTGGGAGAGGCCTGGCTATCAGTGTCAAGTAAAATTTGGGAGGGTGAAGGTCATCTTCATGACCCATAACCTCCTCCCAGAGCAGCTTAGCAGCTGTGTCCCAGCTTTGAGGACCATTGTCATATCCGTGCCTGTGCCCACGTCCCATGGAAGAGTTTGGAGGAGCCCAAGGAGCTGTGGATCCCCTCTAACTTCAGGACAGTTTCTGGATGGCTCTTGGAGACACCTTTTGTGTTTCCTCTACTCCTGTGACATCCATGACCTCCTTTTGTCCTCCTGCCACACTCCTGGTGTAACACAGAGGAAAAAGATCAGATATGCGTTCAATGTGACCCAATGGGGTGGTGCAATGTGGATCTCCCTCCTGCACCAGGCCATGACAGAGTCATTCCCACCCAGCGGCTAAAACCCATCACTGGTCTTATCCCTCATCTCCTGCCAGTCCCCATATTGTCTCTCCCACCCACTCCCAGTGCATAGGATGGGACACAGCACTCATACAAGGGCGACTGACCTGATTTACACCAGCAGAGATGTCACCTCCATTGAAAGCACTGAGAAGTCATGGAATAATGGTATCACCAAGGTTGGAAAAGACCTCCAAGATCATCCAGTCCAGCTGTAGATTATCCAGACCAACTAGTCATCCAGGTCCTTTCTGGATAGATGTGGAAACAGTTATCCTTCTGCACCAGGCCAGCACTCCTGCTCGGGATGGGCAGGATCCTCCTCGTAGAACCTGGTGTTCACGTCTGGTCACCTGCACCCAGAGACAGTGCAGGAAAGTGGCCAATTCTTGATGGAAAACAGCCCCCACCAACCTGCCAATCCTCTCTGCTCACAGATATTTACTCTTCGGATGTGCTCTCATGAAAATTAATCCCAGACCCAACCCCCAGGTATGATAAACATGACGAGCAAGGAATGGGGAGAGGCTGAGACGGCAGGGAACAAAGCTGCTCGGGTGCACTGACGCTGCCTTCACTGCAGTGTGGTGGGACAAGCCCAAGCAGGATGCAGCAGGGCCACACCAGCTCCTTTCCAGCCTGCTTTGCTGCTCAGCTTGACCTCCATCCCCGCTGGCAGTTTGGGCTCCAGGCCGCCCGGTTCCACCCCAGCTTAACCTGGAGGAGGCTGAGTCACAGCACGGGCTCCTGCAGAGCCACTTGCACTGTGTTATGGCAAGCTGCAAGGAGTGATTCTCTCCGGCTGAGGAATGCCCAAACATGAAAAAAGCATGCTCTGTACAGCTTTGTTTTCCTGATCTATAGAAAAGTTTTATTTTATTTTATTTTTTATGGCAAAGCTTGAGCCGTCTCAGTTGCTTTGTTGCTATATTTCACCAGCCATGACTGACACTGGTCAGCTAGGGAGGTAAAATACAGCGTGTAAACAAGCTGAGCACTGAACACAGAGTGATCTGATGGTCCTGGGGACGGTTGACACCTCTCTGGGTCAGAGAATTACCAACCATTTTCCAGCCAAAGAGAATCTGCCTCTCAGACTAACGTTGCACAGGACACACTTACTTTCGTGTTGCGTTGTGAATTGAGGATCATCCTCAGGAAGGATGTGAAGAAAAAGCTCTTCAGGGATTGCTAAGGGCTCAGCCCCATTCACATCCTCATGGCACCCCCGTGTGGGGAGAGCCCGGAGGCTCCAGCACTGACCCCACGCTCTGCTTTGCTTGGGGGAAAAATTCCTGGGGGCAGGAATGATGAAGTTGACATGGAGGTCAAACAAGGAATTGGGGGAAATTCTGAGCAGAACGGGTATAGCACTGGAAAGACTGTAAAGGAGCACCCAGCATCTGTGCCTGAGTGCATGGGGGGGATTTGAACAGCTGAAGCATGGCCAGAGCCCCCTGTCCCTCCTGCTTCCCTGCCCTGACCATACCTGTGAGCTGGGACAGTCTGGGTTTACCTGCTCCACGGTGTGGTTGGATCCTTTGGTAGCCAAAATATGGATGGGGAAGGGAATGACTGGAACACTCCCAGGGTATAACAATTATTAAGGACAATTTCATTCTTTTGGACATCCTTTTACACATTTTTTTTCCCATTCCCTTTCATATTTTCACTCTATCTATCCACATATCTATCTACGTATGTATGTTTGTATCTCTGTCTCTATTCATTTATCTATCCACCTATCAGTGTAGCTATGTGTATGTTTATATCTATCTATCCATCCATCTAACCATCCATCTATAGAATCATAGAATCATGAAGGTTGGAAAAGACCTTTAAGTTCATCTAATCCAACCACCCACCTACCACCAATGTTGCCAACTAAACCATGTTCCTTAGTGCCACATCTTCGCCACTTCCCTGGGCAGTCCATTCCAGTCCCTGATCACTCTTCCATGGAATAAATTTCTCCTAATATTCAACCCAGCCCTCCCCTGTGCAACACGAGGCCACAATCTCTCATCCTATTGCTGTTACATGGGAGCAGAGGCCGAACCCCACCTTGCTACAACCTCCTCTCAGAGAGCTTCAGAGAGCAGTAATATCTCCCCTGAGCCACTTCTCCAAACTGAACCATTCCACTTCCCCCAGATGTTTCTTGTATCGTGCTCCAGTCCCCTCACAGTGCTATTAACCCTTTCTACCTATCCTTCTGTCTGTTCCATCCACCCACCCACCCATCCATCCATCCATCCATCCATCCATCCATCCATCCATCCATCCATCCATCCATCCATCCATCCATCCATCCATAACTCCCATTAAGCATTCTATTTCCTATATACTCCCATTTAATACCAAGAGCTGACATCCTGGAGGGAGGTATTCCCTCACTCTCTCCGCAGAGTGGGGACCACCCCTCTCTCTGTGCCTCAAGTTGGTGAGCAACCCCCCTCCCCCCCGTGCCAGGAGAGCTTCTGCCAGTTCAGCAGCCAAAATCTGCTCCGTCAGCAAACGCCTTTATTATTAGCCGGAGGAAGCGTCTGCCCGCAGGGCTTTCAGAGCCGGAGCTGCCTCCTGCATGAATCACCCTGCCCATGGTGTGATGCTCTGGTGCTCCGAAGAAGACATGTAGCTTTGCAGTAAAGATGGAACGAAAGCTATTTTTCCCGGCTCGCTGGGAGCTCGTTGTTCTCAAATAGGTTTAAACCCCTTCAGAGAATGAGATCAGGAGGGAAGAATGAAAAGATAGATGACACGTGAGCCTGACTTATGTCTGTGTTCTCCTTACGGTATTGACTCCTCGTTGAGCTCTTGCCTTCCTCGTGTAACCCAGCGCTGCCCACACAAAACCCCAGAGCCCCTCCTCGCTCTGGTGCTGCCCCAAGGACACGAGGCCCCATTCCCTCCAGCATCTCACACCCGGAGACCCCATGAAGGGCTGCAGGATGGGACGGCTCTTCACACATCACCTCATTTACACAAAAGCATTCCGGAAGATTAAAATCAGTGAGCTGGAGAATTATTTGCTGAACTGCTCGGGGCATCGCAGCCGTTGGGTTTCCTTTATTTCCCACTCTGTGAGGACAACCTCTGTGGTGCCGGGGTATTTTCCATGTTGGCTCCTCGGCAAGGTGATGTAGAGTAAGTCCAGGTTTGGGGTGACAACCCTGAGAACACCCACAACTCGTGGTCCGTGGCTGCAACCGGTCCCCACTGTTGTTTGGTAGAGGCACAGCCAGGACCAAAACAAGGGCCAAAATCCCATCCCCACCACATTAGAAGCAATTCCCTTTTCCCTCTGCCTGCTTTCAGCCCAGGAGCCGAGCACCGCCCGCTTTCATTTCTGAAGTTATCAGCAAAATATTTATTCGACCAAGCCACGATAACGGCAGCTGGGAACCGGTGCCAAAAAGCACTGAACTCTACGGGAGCTTTTCCTGTTGACTGCAGTGAGTTTTGCAGCGAGGATGTGACCCTGAGCTGGGAATTAGAGGTGGTCCCCACACCCCCAAAGCTCTTCCCCACACCCATCGCCGGGTGTTGGTGGAATCGTCAGATCACTGAGGCTGGAGAAGACCTCCAAGGTCCCCAGCTCACCATGCTCACAGTGTCCCTCAGTGCCACATCCCCATGGTCTTGGAAAACCTCCAGGGATGGCGGCCCTCGGGCAGCCTGTGTTGGTGCATTGCCATTCTTTTTGGAGAAGAAATTTTCACTAATACCCAACCTATTTTCTATGAGGATCCGACGGGGGAAAGCCTTCCTCAAGCCCACGAAGACAAGACTTACTCCAAGTCAACATCCATCACATCCGGCCTCCGTTGCACCTCATGCCACGCTTTCCACACACGTACCCCTATATGAGATCTGTACATCCCCATATGAGGTCTATACATCCCTGTAGGGGATCTATACATCCCTATAGGAGATCTAAACATCCCTATAGGAGATCTATAGCGCAGGGCTTGCTCTCCTGGCCTGCACATACCCAGACACCTGCGTCCCTCTGCAGCCAGCGTGGTGCAGAGCTGCAGTGCGTGTCAGCAGAGGACACTCCT
This sequence comes from Oreortyx pictus, assembly GCA_036925125.1. Taxonomy (NCBI): domain Eukaryota; kingdom Metazoa; phylum Chordata; class Aves; order Galliformes; family Odontophoridae; genus Oreortyx; species Oreortyx pictus. The sequence goes on along the minus strand of JAUPFR010000001.1, from coordinate 1,085,882 downwards.
GCACTGCATCATTTCGAGAAGCTTTCCTGGGGGAAGCGAGTCCGACTAATTAGCAGCACTAAATAAACACATAGCTGCAGGAGGACGGAGGATCCGAGTTGCATTTTGCTCGTGGAAGTGTGGAGGGTCGTTAAAGCCCGGGGAAGGCTAAGGTCACCGGTTGGGAACTGGAGTGAAGCAGCACATCAGTGATGAAGGAGGCAGCAGCACCGCTGGAGCACTTGGGGAAATGCAATTAGGGGAATTGCCTCGCACTCTGCATACCACCCGGGTCATTTTCTTCAAGGAAACGTTCAAATCCATTTTAATATTTCAAAGGTCTGATTGCAGCAGACCTAATCAAAGCTAAGGCAGAGTCAGGCCACGCAGGCTGAACCACGCACTGCCCTGTGATGGTGGTGGGGAGCAGCACTGCTGCCTCTTGGGCTCTGCTGCACCCATGTGGCAGCGGTGCTCACCCAGAAAAGCAGCCACCACACCGGGGTGCTCTCGTCGGACGGAGCACCGCACATCCCTGCAGCGCCCGTGTGCACCCCTTGCGTGCTCCCCATTCACTCTTTGCACGCTCCCTGAGCACATCCCTGCGTGCGCTCTGCACCCAAACCTTTGTGTGCCCTCCCCGCAACCCCACGTGCAGCTCTCCTGAGCACTCTCCCATGCTCCCCGTCTTTCCTGCCCCTTCTGTGCCTTCTCCCACGCACCCTTTCTGTGCACCGCTTTGCACGCCCTTGTGCACAGACGTGCGCTCTGTCTGCCTCTTCTAATCACCCCCATGCACCCCTGCCCACTCCCTGCACAGCCCCCACCTCCACGCACCCCTATCCACCCCATATCCACCCCCCATGCACCCTCTATGCAGACCCATACACCCCCATGCATCCTCTATGGTCCTCCCACTCAGCCCCTATGCACCCCCTTTGCACCCCTATACATCCTCTATCTTCCCTATACACACCCCATGCACCCCTTAATCACCCCCCATGCACCCCCTATTCACCCTGCACACAACCTCCACAGACCTCCACACGCCCCCATACACCCCACACCCCCATGCACACCCCAAAATCCCCTCATACACCCTCGATGCACCCCTATACACCCCCTTTGCACCCCTTTACACCCTCTATGCACCCCTACCCACCACCCTTGCCATGCACCCCCTATTCCCCCCATGCAAACTCTACATATACCCATATACCCCCAAATCCCCTCGTACACCTCTGATGCACCCTTTTCTCCTCATACATCCCACACCCCCGTGCACACCCTGAAATCCACTTGTACACCCTCGATGCACCCCTACACACCCCCTTTGCACCCCTTCACACCCTCTATGCACCCCTACCCACCCCCTACTCACCACCCCACCTCCATGCACCCCTACCCACCCCGTATCCACCCCCCATGCACTCTCTATGCAGTCCCTCTATGTTCCTCCCACTCAGCCCCCTTTTGCACCCCCTTTTCACCTCCCATGAACCCCCTTTTGCACCCCTATACATCCTCTCTGTTCCCTATACACACCCCATGCACCTCCACGCACCCCTGAATCACCCCTATGCACCCCAACCCACCCCTACCGACCCCCCACCTCCATGCACCCCGCATCCACCCCCATGCACCCCCTTTGCACCCCTTTACATCCTCTCTGTTCCCCCCCCCCCCCCACGCGCCCGCTATGCAATCCCATACACCCCCCGTCCACCCCCATGTACACACCCTCCGCTCCGCAGGGCGGCGCTCTCCCCGCGGGCCGCGCCCGCGCCTCCTCTCTGCCCCTCCATCTCTATGGTGGCCGCTCTAGGCAGCCCGGCGGCCTCCTCTCGCCTGCTCCCCCCGTGGCGGGCCGCGCTCCCGCCGCCTCTGTCCCCCTCATCGCGGCGCTCCCGAGCCGCGCTCCGCCGCCTCCCGCCCCGCCGCGCCCCGCCTCCCTCCCCTCCCCTGCCCGCTCCTCGGGTCGCCGCTCGCTCGGAGCCGTTGGGGGGGGGGGAAGCGCCGCGTTCCGTTCCTTTCCCACCCCGAGAGCGGGAGGCGGCCGCCCGCTGCTCGCCGCCTCGTCCCGCTCCTCCTCCTGCAGCCGGGGCCGCGTCCTGCTGCCGGGGGGGGGCATTGATGTGGAGACCCCGCGCAGCACCATGCAGCCCCCGCCGAGGAAGGTGAGGGCCCGCCTTGATGGGGGGGAGGGGGGGGGGGGTGGGATGTGGGGCTGCGTTTGGGGTGGTGGGGCCGAGCGGGGTGTGTGGGGTGGGGTGGGGAGGGGGGGTGGGGGACTGAGGTGGGGTTTGGGGTTGGGGGGGGGGGTGAGGCTGAGTGGGGGTTCGAGGCTGTGCTCGGAGATGGAGGGGGTTTGGGGGGCGGGGGGGTGAGTGGGGTCTGGGGCCGCGGTTGGGGTGGGTTCCCATGCTGGCTGAGGGACGTGGGGCTGTGGGGGGGGGGGGGGGGGGTCGTAGAGCTGAGTGGGGTTTGGGGCTGGGCTGGTTTGGGGATTGGAGGTAGTGTTGGGGGGGTGCGGGTTTGAGGGAGTGTTCGGGTGAGGGTCGTGGAGCTCAGTGGGGTTTTGGGGCTGGTTTGGAGCTGGGGGGACATGACTGCTGTTGGAGGCAGTGTTTGGGGGGGCGGGGGGGGGGTACTGGGAGCCAATGGGGTTTAGGGCTGTGTGTGGAGCTGAAGGGCATTCAGGGCAGGTTGGGGTGGGGAGGCAGTGGGGCCGAGTGGGGTTTGGGGCCGTGTTCGGCTGCGGGGCGGTCTCAGAGCTGGGGGTGCTTGTGCAGACTGGGATTTAGGGCTGTGTTCGGGTGTTGGGGAGTGGGTTCCTGGGTGCGTTTGGGGGGCAGTGAAGTTGGCTGTGGTTTGGGGGTGCGCGTGGCTTGCTGATGTGGGGGGGGGGGGGGGGATCCTGAGCGGGTCTGGGGGGCAGTGGGGCTGGTTAGGATCCGGTGGTGTGTTTGGATTAGGGGGGCATGCTGAGATTGATTGGTATTTAGGGCTACGTTTGGATAGCTTCCAGGCAGCGTGGGGTGGGGGGGGTGACTGGAATTGGCTGGGATTTTTTGTCTGTGTTGGCTCATGGGTGGGGATGGAACGGACAGTGGTGCTGAGTGGGCCTTGGGGCACAATACCGAGAGGGGGGAGTGGGAATGGGGGTGTGCATAGGGGTGTGGGGAAATAGGGAGGGCCGTGGGGGGGGCTGCGTGGGGATTGAGGTCGGGCTGGGAGATGCAGAGAAGGGAAGGGCTGTGGGGGGGGGGGGGGGAAGGGGAGCAGCGTTAAATTGGGGTCGGGGGAGCTTGGAGGTGAGGTCTGCAGGCAGCAATGCGCGGGGGAAGGGCTGGGTGCGGAGCTCCGCACCGGTTGCTGGGGAGGGTGGGCACCGGGGCTGGCTGTGCTGGTGGGGCTGTGGGTTCGGTTGAAGGCTGCTCCTGGCGCAGGGCAGGTTGCTGCTGTACGGCAGATCTGGGCTGTAGAGAAGTCTTGAGCACCGCGCTGGCGTGCGGGGACGGGTTTCTTTGGTATTTAGAAGGCTGCACTCTGGGGCTTTGCTACACGGAGGGGGAACCGGAGCCCACCCCCCCCCCCCCCCCCCCCAACACAAGCTGGCTGCGTGGGGCCGGGGAGCTGCTGCTGCTGCTTCCTAGGGGTGGAGGAGGGCGGTGCGCAGCTCGGAGATCCGTGTGCGCCCTTTGCATCGCTGCCTGCCGAGGTGCAGTGGGGCTGCCGCCGCTCCCGTGGATGCTGAAGGTCTCCTACGTGATGCAGAGACGGATGGGAGGTGGGATTGCAGGGCTGGGCTGTGCTGCCTGGCGGCTGCGGGGGGGAGTTCACCCCCCGGCTCCCTCCTGCCTCTTCACCTCTGGTTTCGCAGGAGCAGAGCAGGTCTTAGTGCCCTTTCACTTTGTGTCTGGCTTGCCGTTGGAAGGACATGTGTGTTGTTCTTCTCTGACGTTGTTGCACTCGAGGTTATTTCCATTACCTGCGTCATCTGGTGTAGATTTGTTTATTTTGAGTTGATTTCTCACGTGTGCGGATGAAAAACACCTTAAAAATAGAGCCCTTTTCTGCTTAAAGCCGGGGGTGTACGTGGGATGCCCTCCGTTTTTTGTTGTGTCTTGTGGGTGCTATTGTGCAGAACCCGTCAGCTTGGTGGTTAAAGGGTGCTCGTTGCTGGGGGATGGTTTCAGTGCTAGGATTGAGGAGGTTTTTGTTAATTGATGAGGTGGGGATTTGTTTTTTCCTCCCCTTGGCTGGTGATGAGTGATTTTGGGTCTTCCTCCTCTCCGGGCTCTTCTCTCTGCACCCGTTGGGTTGGGTGTTCTACATGATGTCTTCATCCAACAGATTCCCCGTGGTCACAGTCAGAGGGCCCTATGCAAACAGAGCAGACACCCCCACGCAGTCCCCAACAGTCCCCCCGGGGTCGTGCATCCCTGTGCTGGTTGCCACGGAGGTCCCCAAAGGGTTGAAATTGAACCCAACCTCCCGAAGCCTCTCTGGGAGGGCCCTTCTGGTGCTGGACCGAGGAACAACTTGATGTTTCAGCTGTCAGAAAGTGACAGCAATCGCAGGACGGCTGAAGTGCTGAATGCATGCAGTGCACTGCCAATTTTTTCCCTCCTGACCCATTTCCTTCCAAGCTTTTTTTTTTCGCAGGGAAGTCCTTTGTTGCACACAAGATATCCTTTTTGCAATCAGATGGCACTTCCATTAATGTTGGGGCGCGGGTTCTGGAGTCCTGCCGCGTGCGGAGGTGCTGGAATCAGCTTTTATTGATGTTGCTTAGGGTAGAGCTCAGTGTTTGTACTTTCCACTTAAATGTGCAGTTTCATAAGAAACGAGGGGAAGGAATTAATGTTTTGAGATTTGGCTCAGACTTTACAAAAAGGCATCTATACGTGATCTGCGTTGTTTTGTTGTTTTTTTTGTTTTTTTTTTTTGTAGGTGAAAGTTACACAAGAGCTGAAGAACATCCAGGTGGAGCAGATGACAAAGCTGCAGGCCAAGCACCAGGCAGAATGTGAGCTCCTGGAAGATATCAGGTAAGGTTACCAGCAGTCCTTTAGGATCCAGCTTTTGGGAGAACGTTTGAGTTGCAAAACTGCAGGAACTGACGATGGAATTTCCTCTTTGGATTTCCTGCTTTCGGGCTGCTCAAGTTCTGACACAGCTGGAAATTATAACTGCAGCTAACACAATGCAAACGCTTTTTTTTCTTCTCTTCAATGGGGGAAATGTTTGAAGCAAAAAAAAAACCAACAAAAAACAAGTCCCGAACAACGTACCGAAAGCACTGGGCTTTTCAGCAGCATTTCTCTGTGTAATAGACAGAGGCTTTGATTTACTGCTTGGAAGAAGCTGTTAAAATTATTACGGATATTTTAAAACCACTGATGATTTACATCTTGCTTGGAAAAGCTTTGAGCAGCACTTTTAAATAGATTGGTTTGGGAGTTTTTGTTTGTTGGTTGTTTTTTTTTTTTTTTAACAGAAACCAGGAAATATTTGCATCTGACACTTAAAACTCTTAAAGCAGGTTAGGATCAGTAGGGGAAACCTACGTGCCATCAGTTCAGTGTTATTTTCACTCTTTTTAACAAACATGATTGCTTCTCTTTAACGTAAGGCTTTTACCAGAGTGGGTGGCAGTGGGTGCCTGGCGTTCTGTGGGGGATGGATGGCTCTGTTTGGAGAGCCCCCATTTCTGGAGTGGTTCTTCCATAAGAAGTGGGGCTGCTGCCTTCCTCCTCTTTTTGGCAGCGTGTGTTCCATCCCTTTGTTATTTAAAGTAGATTGTTACTTTTGCTTCGTATTTGGGTACGAAATGCAGACATGTTGGCTCTGGCAGGTGTGCACTGTCTGTGTTGTTCTCGTTGCACTCACTTGATTGGTTAGGGTGGCAGAGTTTGGGCCCTGGTGCTCTTTTTGTGTCTCAGCACTCATCCCTTAGCTGAACACCAGCAGCAGTGCCGAGCTTTACTGGCAGATGCTGAGCTGTGTGTGTTGGACAGCTGGAATTGCTCGGGTTGGGTTTAAAACACCTTCAAGATCATCGAGTCCAACCTCAACCCAACCATACTGCCCTCACTCTAACAACCCAGTGCTACATCGTGTCCATGAGCACCGCATCCAAATGGATTTAAACACACCCAGGGATGGTGAGTGCACCACCTCCCTGCAGAGCCCATCCCAGTGCTTAACGACCCTTTCTGTACAGAAGTGGTTCCTGATCTCCAACCTAAACTTACCCTGGTGCAATTTGAGGCCATCTCTCCTCGTCCTGTCACTGTGAGCAGTGAGCAGAGCCCAACCCCGCTCTCACTGTGAGCACCTTTCAGATATTGGAAGAGAGCAGTGAGGTCTCCCCTCAGCCTCCTCTTCCCCACACCAACCAGCCCCAGTTCCTTCAGTCTCTCCTCGTAGGGCACACTCTCCAAGCCCTTCACAGCCTCGCTGCCCTTCTTTGGAGCTGCTGCAGCACCTCCGTGTCCTTTGTGTGCTGAGGTGCCCAACGCTGAGCACAGCACTCAACTGGAAGGAGTGGTTTCCCCCAGGCAGAACGTTCCTGAGGATGTGTAGGCTGGGCAGTGTTGCTCCAGGTCCAGCTTTGGTTGGTGTTCCCTGCTTCTCAGGAGCTCCTGATTCTGCAGTCTGCCCTCCTGCTGAAAGGTGTCCCGAGCATTGTGGGTTCTGGAACAGCAAAACACGTGGAAACGTTGCCTCAGAACACTTCATTTTGGACGTAACTTAATTTTTAATGTGAATTTAATTTGTAAATGTTGATGCTGTGGATTAAGAGATGGGATTATTGCATTTAATTCATTAAGATGGTTGGTAAATAGACACGGTCTGTTCGGCATTCTTGCTACAATCAGTCTGTGTTTGCAGAATCACTGCGTGGATTTGCATTTTAAACGTTCTTCAGACGTGGGGCAATGTGATGGGATATGACAGCTCCACTGCCTCCGTGGCTCCTCCAAATACCAGATAACAGAGATGGAGGGGACAGGGGAGTTCTGGCTGAGAAATGCTTGCTGAGAGATACACTGTTTGGTGGCACAGGGGCTCTTCTTAACGTGTAGGTGTGATGGAGGAGAGAGGTGTGGGGGAGAAACTGGAGGTCAGCTTTGAAATCCTCATCCTGTGTGCTTGTAGCTGTGCTCAGCGTTCACAGCCACGTGGTTCCAGATCGCTCCGTGTGCTGCGTCCTCCAAAACCACGCGTGGCACGCTCTCATCTCCTGGAGGGTGAGGTGTTTTCATGTCTCATGTTCACTGAGACCTGGGGAGCTGGGGGCCTTTGTAGCCCTGCTGGAGCTTTGAAGGGCAGTGGGAGCACGGCCTCGTCCTGTGTTCTGAGCTGCTCTGAGTTCTGCTCAACCACTGCCATCCCCATGAGAAACTTTGCGTGCGTGGTTTGAGAGTTCACGATGGAGAATTCCTATTTTGAAGCATTAAATCTATTACAAAACGTCTGCGTATGTTAGTGTATACGTGCCAGCAGCCCAATCATATATGCAGTGTTTAGAAACCAAAGCCTTTGTCTGGGCTTTAATGCTCTTAATTACATTCTTAATATCATTTCAGGCCGGTTCTGTGTAGAACTTCGAATGTCTGTAATGCAGAAGGGATGCGAGGAGAAGATCAGAAAGTCCTCTCATGAGTTCTGCTGAAATGTGCCCATTGTCTGCTGTAGTAGAGGCAGATGACTTCTGGCAGTAAACCAGATCATAAACATACTTTTCATTCCAGTAGCTTTGATATTTTGTCCAAAGCGGAGCGCTGTTTTCAGTGTTTATAGTTGGGAGGTTTGAACCGTGTCACTGGAGAGGATGAAGGCTGGTGCTGTGTATTCCCAGCGGGATCGGGCTCGGCTGGGGCTGAGGCAAACAGGTGTAACTAGCTTTCCTCCACCCCCTCTGCAGATAGCAGATCTCCTTGAGATACACACACAAAACCACCGTGCTTAATTACATCTGAAACGCGTCTCTTTCACTGGTGCTGCTGAGGATGTAGCTCCAGGTCGTGGAGGCCGAGAAGAAAGGCAGTGTGTTTTGCTTAGAACTTGACAGAGCTACGTGCAGGTGGGTGAGCTGAGAGCTGTGCTGGGAGCTGGACAGCTTCTGACACGACGTAAAATTGCAGTACACATAAAAATCGTAGTGTCTGTTGCAGTCTTACCAACTGCTCCACGTTTCCCTTCCCTGTGACAGCTGGAGTGTCTTTTTACGGCCTGACAAGGCTGTGATGAACAACGCGTGTTAGAAGTATATTAGCAAGCAGGTTTAAAAGTACCTTTCGGTGTTTGTCATCTCAGTTTGGCTCTTGGTGTTACGTTTCTTCATACCTGGTGAGTGGGGAATCAGTGGAACAAGTGGCTCAGGGTGTGTGCTGTGTCGCTGGCTCGGTTCTAGGCATGGTGTATTCTATAGATCTGTGCTGGCATTGCTGGAAGAAGGTTGTCTTTCTGCAGCTGTAACAGAGGAGGGTTTGCCTTTCAGAGGGAAAAGGCTCTGAGCTTTGCTGCCGTGATCCAGACGTCCTTCAGAGCTTCTCCCTGGCTGCAGTGCTTTGCCCTGGCCACATCTGGCTGTGTCTGGGCAGCAGGTCCATCTCATTCCCATGGCCAACTGGGTTAGGAAGGGCTCAGTTTGTATCCGAGGTGCTGGTGGTTCTCTAATGTCTTCTTCTGCTTTTAGACATTGTTATTTGATCGGTGGTAGCAAAGAGGTCACGTGTAGTGGCGTGAAATTGCCCTTAGTTTGTCAGGATGTGGATCTGCAGAGCTGTAAAGAACTCCCTCTGATCCACGCTGGGATTGCAGTCGATGCTGCTGTAATCTGTGCTGGATAGTGTATGAACTGGTTAGCTGTAGTAGCTTTGCCTTGGATATTACCTTATCTCAGGGCCTGATTTTCCAAGGAACTCTGTGTACCTCTACAGGTTTTGCAATTGTAGCCATAAAAAGCTTTTTTTTTTTTTTTTTTTTTCCTTTTAAATCGTTTCTTTGCTTTCATGCTTTGCCAGTGGTTACTTTGCAGTTTTAATCCGCGCTGAAGTCTGGATTGCTTCTGCAGGGCCAGCTCTGCTTGCCAGCTCTCGGTGCTGTCCCCCCTGTGGGTTCCTGTGCTGGGGGAGCCAGGTGGGTGAGGGCACTCAGCCCCTTTCCCAGCTCTTGTCCCCACTGCTCTGTTGGAGATAATCCTGCGCCCTGATGCTGCTGGCTGGGGCTCCGGCAGGGCGCAGGGCTGCAGCTGCCTGCTCTGAGTCTCAGCAAACTGTCTGCTGTCAGGATGTGTCAATCGTGTGTTCTTCATTGCAGTCAGCTGACTGCACGGTCGTGTTGGATGTAGATGTAAAGACTGCGTGCCTTCTGGCTGAGCTGGAGCAGCAGTGAGGTCCTTCGTTGCTGCGGTCCCAAATGTATTTCTTTGTCTCTTTCAACTGAATCCCTGGTGCAGAAGCAGTTACCAAAATCACAGGCTCGTAACCTTCACCTGTTCCAGAAATACACGCACAAATACCGCCTCCTGTTGTTCCCACCCCTCTGTCTCTGTGTGTTCTCCCTTGTTACTTTCTTGTCCTTAAATTACCAGCTTCTGATTGCTGAGTTTGTCAGCTCAATGTCACATACCCCATGAATTCATTCCCCTTCTGGTAGAGCCACGTTATCCTCTCATCGTGCTTGCTCCCCTTTCCAGTTTGCCACTCTTTTTTTGTTTCCTCCCTGGGTGCTTCATCTCTTCCCTCTTCCTTTCTTTATCCAATCCTGAGCTGTGTATAATTAATTACCTCTGTTTTCAAGGTGCTTTAGTACATGATGTAGCAGTGCAGCTCAGACCTGCTGCATGTAAGTGTGCAGGGGTGAAGGTGAGGGGCATTTGTGCTTACACACTCAGCACGAGGTCAGAGTGCTTCGATATCTCCTGACTTGTGCCTGTCACAGCGAGCCTGAGTGAGCAGTACACGCTGAAAGATCTGCAAAGTATGAATGAATACGTCCATGTCGTTAGCTCCTTGTGCTCATAACATGCCATTTTATGTACTGGAGTACGCTCAGCTTAATAAAGTGCATGTAACCTTTTGCTGTGAGTATACTTTGTACTCCCCAGCGGGACGTGACGGCGCTGATGTTGTCGGGAGGTTCGTGATAAGGTTTATGGCAGTGCTGGCTGGGAGTCAGTTTACTGAAGCAGAAGCTAATCGTGGTTCCAGTTTTAAATACAGCAAATGGAACGTGGCAGCTACAGCCTGGCTCACTTACTGCCCTGTGCTGGGGAGAAGCCTGCTTGGGACAGGGTGGTGCTGCAAAGCACTGAGTGGCTGGAAATGAAAACAGAAGAATATGCATTTATGCGTGTGTACAGACATTAACATATATTAGGATCCCATAAGAGCTTCTGGAAAGTTATGAGAGAGCTTTGCTTTTCCTGACCTGAGGCAGAGTGAGGGTTTACTTCTCTTCCTGTTCTTCCAGGTCCCAGCTGCAGGGAATGCAAGTCGCTCAAATGTTCTTGAAGCCTGTCTCGGGCTCCAGAGTGGTTTGCCTCTGGCTGGGGGTATCTCATAGTGTTATATCTCGTAGTGTTTCTTTACTGAAAGAGCTGCTCAGAGCTTCCTCTCTGAAGTAGCTGGGAGGGCTTTCCCTCAGGGCGTCATCTTTTCTTTGGTCTTCCTGCATGCCGCTCAGAAACGTGTCTTTCATCGTCACCTTTCCTTTCCCTTCCGACGTCCTTTGCTCTGTTCAGCAGCCATGATGTTCCTGCCTTTCCCAGCTCTATTTAACCAGGAGCAGTGTTTCCCTCTGCAGGTTCTGAGTTGTGCAGCCTTGTGAAGTGGGAAGGAGGACTCAGGACAGCTCTCTGGACGGTGCTCTGCTCCTCTGGGTTGGTCTCACATTCCTTGCACAGGACTACTTAACTACAAGCTTTTTCTTTTCCGTTAAACCTTGCAGTTTTGTCGAGAGTTGGTGGCATTTCTTTCTTCTCGGGTTGCTCTTTCTCACCACCAGTGACTGCTGAAGCACTGTGAGGTTTAATTCCCCTCTCCCTTGAAGCTCTTCATTACTGGAAGGCAGGCAGCGTAATTCCCTGCTGCTTTGCTGTAACACGCTGCAGATGTTTCAGAACTCCTCTCAAAAGTTGGTAGTGTTACTTCTGAATGCTGTTCTGTGCAACGATGCCACGGAATCTGTGGTCTGGGCACGTTACCTATAATTAGGCAGTCCCTTAATGAGATGCTCGCATTCTTGACGGAATTAAAATCCGGTGATGTTTTGACTGGAACTGTTTGAGGGAAGCTTGGAATGCACTTAAAAAATGTTGCCTACTGGGTGTGGAAGTCCAAGTTTTCAGTAAAAAAATAAAAAAAATAGGTTTCAGTATAAACATAGGCTTGAATCATTACACTGTGGCCATCTTGGCACAGTGAAGTTGAGAAATGGACCACGCTCCTATTTTTATTTCTTTAATCCAGGCCATATAAAACACAGTGCACCTCCTGTTTCGGTGTTTCTGAGAGGCTTTGCAGTGCTCGGTTAGCTGATGGAGGTTTATTTTTGGTGGTTGTTGTTTTGGAACAAAAGCAGCGGCCTCGAAAAGCAGCAGTTCATTTCTGACATCCATCAGAGAGAAAATGAAAACATTTTTTCCACTTTCTGGCTTCCGAGTTTGGCTTTCAGGAGAGTTCTAGCTCGCCTTCGCTGGTGAGCTCTGTGCCCTGGGGTGGAGTTGACTTGGGAGGCCGTAAGAAGGGCCATAAGAATGCGCTCTTCTTGAGGCATTGCGGTGTCAGTTTTGACACTTAACTTAGTTTTAAACTCAGACAGGGGAGACTGAGTCTGGATGTGAGGAGGCAGTTTCTCACTTGGAGGGCGGTGACGCACTGGAACAGGTTGCCCAGAGAGGCTGTGGGTGCCCCATCCCTGCAGGCACTCAGGGCAAGGCTGGATGTGGCTCTGGGCAGCCTGCTCTGCTGGTTGGTGACCCTGCCCACGGCAGGGGGGTTGAAACGAGATGATCTTGGAGGTCCTTTTCAACCCAGGCCATTCTGTGATTCTACGATAGGATTCTCTGATCGCTTTCCCCACGGCGTTACTCAGCAGCGCTCCAGCAGTGCAGCAGTTGTAACACAGAATAACTTTGCACAGCTGCCTCAGCATTTTTGTGGTGCGGCGTGTAACCAGCAATCAACCAAGCTGGGCATGTCTCTTTGACTCTTTAGCACGATAGGGCGAGGGGAATTGGTTCCCAACAAAAAGGAGGGAGATTTAGACTGGATCTAAGGAAGGAGTGGTTTGCAGGAAGGGCAGTGAGGCACTGCACAGGTTGCCCAGAGAGGTGGTGCCCCATCCCTGCACTCAGCTGAGGTCAGGGGATGGGGCTCTGAGCACTGCTGGAGCTGTGGGTGTCACCAGGTGGCCTTTAAAGGGTCCCTTCCAACTCCAAGTATTGTGATTCTGTGGATACATAGCTCAGGGAATTCTGAAGGGACAGACAACTCTGCTGGACCGAATCCTGGGGTCGATCCTGTAAGGAGAGCTTTCTTTTGAGCATCTAAGTACTTCTGATCCCAGCTCTTACTTCTGAAGTCTCGTGCAGGGGGAATTGGAGGTGTCCAGGACATCCTGCCAGTGCTCCGATAAAGCTGCGCTGGGAAGAGGAAAAGCATTCTTATCATTCCAGACACAATCAGTGTAGCCTGGCTCAATTTCCTATGGTGTTTTGTTGTATTTGTTTCATCTTGTTTGGTGGAAAGAGGTTTATTTTGCAGGTTTTGCATCCTCTGCCAATAGTGCTTTCAGCATTTTTTGCAGACAGTGCTTTCAGCCTCTCCAGCATATTCTACACAAAGGCTCTGTAAACAGTGCCTGCTGTGGCTCGGGCCATTGAGGTTGTTGATAGAGGGCTCTCCATCCTTTTCATCTAGCTCATGTGGCTGTAAACATGTTCTTTCTCTCCCTCCCCTCTGTGCCAGCATTGTCTTTCCTCTTGGAGTTACTTTAGACACCCACAGGTGGAGATGCGCAGCTGCTGGGGAAGCTGGTGCTGTATTCACCTGGCTCAAAGTCCATCATGCTACCTGCTTTTTGGGCCCAGGTTCTCTTCCCTCACCTCTACTGGCAGGCTGTGGAGAAGAGCAGGAAATGGGCTGGCTCTTGTAGAGTGGTTTTGGCCTTACCATGCTGGCTTGGAGCAAGGTTGGTTTTTGTCAAGCTGAATCACCATGAGTTGGAAGGGACCTGTAAGGATCACTGAGTCCAACTCCTGGCTCCACACAGGACCTCCCAAAATCAGACTATGTCTGAGCATTGTCCAGATGCTTCTTGAACTCCAGCAAGCTCAGTGCCATGACCACTGCCCTGGAAGTACCCCTGGTACATCGTGAGCATGGCAGTGCCATGTGTTAATAAGGTAAAGCTTTGCACGCCCTGCTGCAGCTGTGTTACAAGCAAAAAGTTGCCTCTGTTCTTAGAAGCACACACGACTCCAAGAATGTGATAGTTGCTGCTCCGTCTGAAGTGGTTTTTACTCTTGTTACCTACAGGTATAACTGTGTGTGTTTTGTGTCTCATTAATTGTGTGAAATTCCTTTTAAGATTTGAATTCGTGCATTTGCCTCAAGTCCACCTTCAGAATCAAAAGGGAATGGTGCTCTTGTGTCCCATCAGACCTTGAAAACCTCGGACCTTTTCTCTGCTTGTGAGTGAGAAGCTTGTTCTGACCAAGGAGTGGAGGAGATTGCACTTCAGAACTGTTCTTGTGGTGCAGGTGGAGGTGAAAAGGCTTTTCAGGTGAAGACCATTGTAGAGTGGTTATCTGGTACTGGGGACTTGGGGTTCTTGGCTGGCCGTTGAATTCAGCAAGCAAGGTGAAACTTGTCTTGAGGAGTATTGTACTCCAGGATGATCTGAGATGAGAAATGCTTTTAAAGGTGTTGGAGCGTTAGAATAAGTGAATTTGTATCCGTGGCGAGGCATTCCTGACAATATTTGGGATGGCTGTAACGGGATATTGGAATTATAATCAAAGGGTGTGAAAGGAGGAAGCACTTGGGTTTTCATTCTGAAGCTGAGAGACAGAAATAAGGGCTTGAAAAAATATATACTTTTAAATTGGCCTAAACATTTTTCAGGTTTTCGTCAGCAAAGTTATTATGGAATCGTGAAGGTTGGCTCCCTCCAGGAGCCCACCACGCCCTCAGCACCACATCTCTGTGGCCCCTGAGCAGTCTTCTTCCCTTGAAGTAATGATGGCTTCCTACCCTGAAACATTACCACGGTCAGGCTGCTGACTTTGTCTCTGTTTGATCTAGAAATCAATCTGCCTGATTTTTTTCCCCTAAAAATAGGCAGAGACAGCAGAGAGAGAGAGAAAGAGAGGAAGAGAGAGATGAGAATGACCTGTGAAGACAGAGGAGTGCTGTCAGGCAGCAGCATCAGAGTCCTAGCTTGCAGTTGCTGCCTGCCTCAGCTCTGGGTGCTTGGCTTGCTTTCAGCTCTGTTGCCACTAGTGAAAAAGTGCACGGGTGGCAGTGGCCGTACATGCCACTGGAATGTGTTTGCTGTTTATGGAGTTTGCTTTCATGCTGCTTTTGTGTGGCTGTGACATCAGCTCCGTGTGATCTTGGTTGGCTAAAGCAGCAGGCAGGTAAACATAGCTGCCTGCGATCACCTAACTAGAAGCAGGTCCTACTTCTCATTTTCCTCTTTGTCTTCTCACTCTTGTGCTGTTCAGAGTCTGCATGTTTGCAGAGCAGGAGGAGCCAAGCCTGAAACAGTTTGTTCTTCTACTGAGATTACCTTCAGTGTTCAGTTCCATCCCAACTGCAAGAGTGAAGGAACAGCTGGAGAGACCCATTGGTTTAAAAACCAGTCACAACAAAGCCCAGACCTCTGGGTTTTATTCTGTTATTTATTTTTAATAAGTTCCTTTTGTGCAGGGTGATAAGCTTACGTCGCTTTACCACGTTGGCAATACCTGCATACGGGGATGCTGTTTAAAAGCAGAAGTTCAGCTGAGGCATCTCCCCCGGTGTGCCTGACCAGCAGGAATGTTGCTCTCTGCCTCGCTGCTGTTCTGTGCTGCTGCTCGTTCCCTTGACAGAGCTCTTTTCAGTGCTGTTTTCTACTACTGGGAATGAACTGGCATAGAGCTGGTGAGTCCCTTTTGAGATGGAGCTTTTCTCTGCTCACAAGTGGCACTGCTTTGCAATGTGGGGATGTGCAGGAGCTGCTGTAGTTTGTCCTCCCTGGTTCCGAACTGGAGGTGTCCAGGGAGGCAGGAGGTGGTGTCACCATCACTGGGGAGGTGATGAGGAACCGTGGGGATGGCACTGAGGGATGTGGTCTGTGGGAGGTGGATGTTGGACAAGGTGATCGTAGAGGCCTTTTCCAACAGTAATGAATCTGTGTCATCCTTATAACAAAGCTGAGGAAGTGTGGAGTAGATGAGTGGACGGTGAGGTGGGTTGAGAAGTGGCTGAGTGGCAGAGCTCAGAGGGTTGTGATCGGTGGCACAGAGTCCAGTTGGAGGCCAGAACTTAGTGGTGTTCCTCAGGGATTGGTGCTGGGTCCGATCCTGTTCAGTATCTTCATTAATGACCTTAATGAGGGAATACAGTCCACCCTCAGCAGTTTGCTGATGGTACAAAGCTGGGAGGAATGGCCGAGGGCTGTGCTGCCATTCAGAGAGAGCTGGGCAGGAGGGAGAGCTGGGCAGAGAGGAATGGAATGAGGTTTAACAGAGCAAGTGTAGAGTCTTGCACCTAGGGAGGAATAACTGCACGCAGCAGTACAGGTTGGGGATGAGCTGCTGGAGAGGAGGAACGAGGAGAGGGACCTGGGTGTCCTGGTGGATGACAGGTTGGCCATGAGCACTGTGCCCTGGTGGCCAAGAAGGACAATGGGATCCTGGGCTGCATTCAGAAGAGCGTGGCCAGCAGGTCGAGGGAGGGGATCCTCCCCCTCTGCTCTGCCCTGCTGAGGCCTCACCTGGAGCACTGTGTGCAGTTCTGGGCTCCTCAATACAAAGCAGACAGGGATCTGCTGGAAAGAGTGCAGTGAGGGCACAGAGATGACACAGGGCCTGGAACAGCTCCTGCATGAGGAAAGGCTGAGAGAGCTGGGGCTGTTCAGCCTTGAGAAAACAACACTCAGAGGGGATCTGATCCACGTCCATCAATATAGACGTTCAGGACCTCCTGGACGCCGAGCTGTGCACCCTGGGCTGGGAGCTGCTTTGGCAGGGGGTTGGACTCCGTGATCTCTGGAGGTCCCTTCCAACCCCCACAGCTCTGTGATGCTGTGACTTTATGAAGTAATTTGGTGACTGCTGTGAGCCGTGCTGCATTCTCCCATGAAAGCTGTTGAAATTACATACATCACCTTAATGCAAAAGCTTGTATCTGGAATTACATCCAGGCAGCAGTCTGTGGAGCTGATTTTGCTGACTTTGCACTCTGTATATAGGTAAAAAGCAAGGCAGCCGTGGTGCCGTGTCACCTTGTGGCCATGGTGCAGAGCAGGGATGCAGGACCACCTCGTTGAGCTCAGTGGTCAGGAAGCCAGCAGCACTCATGCATTTGCAGACAGGCTTTCGTGGAGATGATGATGGTGTCAAAATGATTCAGGGCTCATGGTTTAATTTCCTTTCTAGATACGTGAGCAATCTCATCTTTTCTTTGGGGCTTGGACTCGATGATCCCTAGAGGTCCCTTCCAGCCCCTGTGATTCTGTGAAGCACTCAGTGAGCACCTTGCTGTCCTGCGGGTCCTGAAGTGTTTTATGTAAGGGGTTTCTTTGCCTCTCTTAACTGGGAGTTGCAGTGGTTCCCTGCATTTCTTCCCACTGGTAGAAAAGAGATGAAGGAAAAGCAGTTCCTGCAGCTTCCCCAAGCACTTGGAATCAGAAGCACATACGGATCAGTCTTCACTTACATTTGGGATGCACAAGAAGAGCCAAGAACTCAGAGGGGCAGTGATCTGGGAGGTGCTGAGCCTTCCTGCTCATGAGCTCTGTCTGCAGCAATAGACTCTGTGGGACGTGGGAAGTGCCCGTGGGGCATCTGAATGCTTTCCCTGTGCTGCTGTGGGAAGGGCACGGAAGGTGACCTTGATACGAGGTGGTGGCCTGTGTGCAGGCTTCCAGAGTGGTCTCTGCCTGCAAACTTGTGGTCTGTCAAAGTTATACAGAGCTCACATAGCGTATGTTTGTGTTAACGTATGTGAGAACAGATTTCACGTGGTTGCTTTGAACGAATTACTTGCTAGAAAACAAGGGAGGTCGTATGCTCTAATTTTTTTTATACGTTTGCAGCTCACGTGCCCCCGCTGGGGAGGTGAGCACAGCTTTTGTTACTGTGCATCTCTCATTCATAAATATTCAGGATTCTCAGGTTGATACACCAGTGTCTGCCCGTCCTTGGGACACAGTGCCAGGGGAATTAAATCCAATCTGTCTCATTTCTGTAGCAACTCGTGGACGTTATGTTGAGAAGCAGCAGTACATAAATCTGCACAAAGCCTTTGAGCACCTTCTGGGGTATTGCTGAAGTCTGATGAACTCGTTCTTAGATTTGCTCTTAGGTGCGTGCTTCCCATCTGGGCTGAGATTGCCAGTTTCCTGGGCTTCCACTGGTTGCATCGTGCACTGCAGCCACGGCTGGCGTTGCTGCAGAGCTCTGCTGTGCTGGAGGGATGTGCTTGCTGAATGTGGTCTTTGTTCTGGAGCAGTTTAAAGCAGCCTGCCTTCAGCTTGTGGAGTACGTTGAGCTTTGATCTTCCTTGCAAAGTTGACTTTACTTTGCAAGAGTTCTTTGTTCTCTGGTTGCTGATTAATGCCGTGTTCTTCACCCGCAGTCCCGTTAAGAACACTTGCTGTGACCGTGGCGAGGTCTGTTCAGCCTAGGAGATGTTTCATCCAGATGCTTCTGTGCTCTCCCCGGTGCATCGTGCCGCTGCTGCAGGGGGCTGGAGCTGGCTGGGCTCTGAGATCCCCTCCAACCCAGACCATATCATTCCGTGGAACAGACCTGCCTGCTGCGGTAGCTCACCTGCTCACCTCTCCTTTTTTTTTTTCTTTCTTTCTCTAAGCAGTTGGCTGGGTCAGTGTTAGACAAGTGCTCTGTTGGCACAGCCAGCTGGATGTTCAGAGCGCGTTTGCCTTATCTTTACCTAGTGATGCTGGGGTACTGCCAGCACGGAGGCGACCTGTGCTAGCTGCAGTTCATTCAGGAAAGATTGTTGAACCATGTGATACCCCTCTCTGTCCTGTACCCAGAAAGTACCGTGCTCATAAATGCATTTCCTATACAGTTGTATTAAAAATTAAGCACCTAAGCTGTGTTTGCCCTTTGGGAAGGCCATCCTCTGCCAGGCCTCCTCAGGGCTTTGTAGCAGCTGATGCTGCTGCAGGTAGTAAGCAAGGAAACACAGGTGGCAAGAGGAAAGCTCTTCCCTTGCTCTTTTCAACATCTTTTCCAAGGGGATGGTAGGCAGCACATTTACAGCTCCCAGAGACGAACATCCCTGAGCTGTGTGGAGCTGCAGGACCTTTCCATTCCTTGCTTAGAGCAGCCACGCTCTGTGGCAAGGACAGATGTCTTTCTGCGTGTCCTATACCAAAATAAAGCGAAAACTAACCTGGAATACGAGCCGTGTTCTGGCAAGACAGTGCAGCATTGCTTTACAAGCTAAAAAGTGGTAATTCTTGTTAGTTGTTTGCAGTAAAATGCAGCATTCAGCTTGGGTCAGTGGTACAGCAGATGTGACCCTGTGAAGTGCATCATTTACAGAAGTGCATTAAAAATGAAGGCAGACAGGAACTGTTTGCAATAAACCTGGGTGGCACCGCCGAGATTCCTGAGGTGTGACGGATGAGGAGGGTAAACGTGGTGGTGGTGTTGCTGCCTTCCCCAAAACATCGTGCAGCTCCAGCACGAAGGAGGCTGCCCGGGTGATGAGATGTGTCTTGGCTTCTTCACGGAGCTGTGAAGCCAACAGGGATCAAAGAGCCTTGTCATGCCCTCGTTTGCTAAACCCTCCTGGTAGCCTCTTCGGATTGGGGTGTGCCACTGTCTTCCTAAATAGACTGAAAAAGAGCAAGCATGCCACAGATTAGCAAATACCTTCAGCACAGTGAGTCTGTTCTGGATAAACCGCAAGGAAAGCACCTTTGCATTTGTCTCAGTGTCTCTCTTTTGTTTAGTTTCCCACTGAAAGCAAAAAATCTTTAGCAATCATTTTAAATACACCTAAGCTAGAAATCCAGCATTCGTGTTTAGTGTAAGTCAAGGGTGAATATTGTCCCCATACCTTTATTCCGGTGGGGATGAATGAGATACCGGCTCCCATCATCATCTTTCTGGCTCTTTGTTCCCTTTCAGAACCACGTGTAAGAGGAAGTGCTGTTGGAGCAGTGTGTGGGTGCTGTGTTTCCCTCCTCACTCCGGGCTGCCCATACGTTTTCTGCTGAAAACACTCCTGTGTTTGAGGCCACCGGAGTCCTCTATATTTAGTGACAGAATTGTTGTTTTTTTTTTTTTGTTGTTGCCTCTGTTGCTATTGGCAACTCATCCTAATCTCAGACTGTACAGTAGTGTGATTTATGGCGAGCACGTTCCTTGCTGGTTGATGTAGTGATTGGTTTTTGAAGGAGGAACTCCTCGTTAATTAGGAGCTGAGGCGCTGGCAAAATCACAAGCATTTCCTGCTTGACCTCTGATGTGTGTGTGGGGGTTTGTAGTTGTATGGTTAACAGAATGAATAATGCCAAGTAGTGTTGTAGCTGAGATCTTTTACAGATGGTATAGTTAGAAAGATTATAGTGATGGAAGAGGCAATCAAAACAGAGGAAAACACCCACCTGTGTCCCAGGCTCAGAAAGAGATCCTTCCCCAGTGGTGGTCAGCCCTTAAATGGGATCTGGGAGAGGTGGACTCAGTCTCCACCCCTTCTGGTCACACAAGTGCATTGCCTTCACCTGTGCTCCCGTGGCTGACTCAGTGCTCACCTCAGGGGATCCATCAGTGCTTCAGGCCGTGGTTCAGCACTTCCCATACAGCACTATTGCACCAAGGCTTTGGGTATGTGTCGTGTCGTTGTTTCAGTTGAGTAGCTGTGTTACCGAGTGCGTCGTGTGCTGTGTTAAACTTGCCTTATAAATGGTACAGATCTTCATGTCCTGTATGTTCTACACAAAACCCAAAGCTGCTTCCTTGGCCTGAGCCAGTTCTGATGGACCTGTAGGTGCCTGCCTGAAAACAGAGTGCCTGCAGAACTCCTTTTTTAGCAGGAAATATTAAAACTTCTTAACTCGGGAAGTCCAAAGTTGTCCTGAGCGTTGCTCCAGGGCAGGATGTCATTCTTCTGCTCTCTGGTGTGAGCATACAAGGCACGTTAAGTTCCAATTTATATTTTATTGCATTTGTTTTACTCCTTTGATTGAGTGCTGATAGAGGAACTGATCGCCAAACCCCAACAGCTGATTGCTGTGAATCACAGCATCACAGAACTGTAGAGATTGGAAGGGACCTCCAGAGATCACGGAGTCCAACCCCCTGCCAAAGCAGCTCCCAGCCCAGGGTGCACAGCTCGGCGTCCAGGAGGTCCTGAACGTCTATATTGATGGACGTGGATCAGATCCCCTCTGAGTGTTGTTTTCTCAAGGCTGAACAGCCCCAGCTCTCTCAGCCTTTCCTCATGCAGGAGCTGTTCCAGGCCCTGTGTCATCTCTGTGCCCTCACTGCACTCTTTCCAGCAGATCCCTGTCTGCTTTGTATTGAGGAGCCCAGAACTGCACACAGTGCTCCAGGTGAGGCCTCAGCAGGGCAGAGCAGAGGGGGAGGATCCCCTCCCTCGACCTGCTGGCCACGCTCTTCTGAATGCAGCCCAGGATCCCATTGTCCTTCTTGGCCACCAGGGCACAGTGCTCATGGCCAACCTGTCACCCACCAGGAAGGCAGGTTGGAAGGCTGAGGTGAGATGCATCACCAGGTAAGGGCTGCGTGGGCTGTGGCAGCTTTGATTCCCTGGTGCAGGCAGATCTTGGCTATGCCTTTTACTACACAATGCTATACATTACAAGCAGATTTTCTGTAAATTGCTCGAAATGTTTTCTCCTTTAATTCCTCTGTTGACATTTAAGATAATTTTCCTACAGTGTAGTTTATCTTGCATTTAAGTGGATAGTTCAAGGGTAAACATTCCAAAGGGCAAACTGTAGCAGAGCTGCCCGAGATGATTAGTCTTAGTGGCAGGAAAAGAGTACTTGTAGTTGCAGTACTGAGATGCTGAACTGGAGGCAGTTGGTGAGTGGCTGTAAATCCTCAGCAGCAGAAGAGGAGCAGAGATACAGAGCAGTGCTCCTCAGGAGGACAGAGTGTTGCACCAACAAGGAACTCTGGTGTGCTCGGCTGCAGAAGGGATGGGGCTGCATATTGTGGCTTTTATTTGCTTGGGGAGAACTATTAAGTAAGGAAGATGAAGGCTGGCTTATCATCACAGAGTCACAAGGTTGGAAAGGTCCAACCATCCACCCCTTCCCACTGCTCCCACAAGCTGCTAAACCACATCTCGTAGCTCCTCATCCAGACACCTCCTGAGCACTGCCGTGGACGGCAGCTCCCCACCTCCCTGTGCAGGCCATCCAGTGCTGAGCACTCTCTGAGAGAAAAAGTTGCTCCGTATGTCCAGTGTAAACCTGCTCTGCTCCAACTTGTGGCCGTTTCCTCGGGTCCTGTTTGTTGCCTGGGAGAAGAGGCCGAACCCCTCCTCATCACAGGTCCCCTTCAGGAAGTTGTAGAGTGCAGTGAGGTGTCCCCTGAGCCTCCTCTTCTCCACACTGAACAATCCCAGCTCCCTCCGCCGTTCCTCATAGCCCTTCTCTGAACACACTCCAGAGCCTCAATGTCTTTCTGCGGTGAGGGGCTCAAAACCGAACGCAGCACTCGAGGTGCGGCCGCACCAGAGCTGAGCACAGGGGATGATCACCTCCCTGCTCCTGCTGCCCACACTATTTCTGATGCAGGCCAGGATGCCGTGGGCCTTCTTGGCCACCTGGGCACACTGTCAGCTCACGTTCAGTTGAGTATTGACCAGCACCCCCAGGTCCTTTCCTATCACAGTCATGCAGCCCCTCATACCCAATCCCATAGTGCTGCATGGGGTTATCGTGGCTGAAGTGCAGGACCCAACACTTGGCCTTGTTGAACCTCATCCCATTCCCCTTATGGCTGCAAGGACACGGCCTACAGTGAGAACAGCTCAGTTTCTTGTCTCAGCAAGCAGAGATCCTTGATGTTACAAATATTTGACGCTTCGGAGTTGTGAGATAGCCTGGACACTTCCCCCGAGAGCAGGCAGCCTCGCAGCCAGGAAACGTGTCTGGCTTTGTGTGGTGAGGCACAGAGCTGTGCCGTGGGCAGCAGTTGGGGCTGTGGGTGACCTCGTGGGGTGCTTTGGAGTTCTCTGCGTTGTGCTTTCACAGCTGAAGGCAGCTTGGCTCACCCAGCCACAAATGTGTAATGTCGCTGAGGCTTGTTCTGGAGCCACAGGCTGACTGGGGCACCTGGGATGGGCTGTTGGAGCAAGCTGGTTCCCTGTGATGGTGGGCACAATATCCTGGGAGGCAGCCAGGAGGGAAAAGAACCTGCACTGATGATTTTATGCTCAGGGTCGTGGTGGTTTGTTTTTTGAGAGAGCTGAGGAACAAGCTCGCATTGTGTGGGAAAAGCAGGGACTGCAGCACGAGTCCCACTCAGCTTAAGCAGGGAGCTAAGGGAGGACATACAAGGAAGGGAAGCAGCAGGCAGCAAAGGGAAGTATGAGGACTTTGGCTGCTGAAGGACAACATCAGCTGAATTTACAGCTGCTTAGGGACACGAGGAGTCAAAAAAGGGTGCAACAAGGATGGTGACAGCGCGCCAGCCTGTCAGACAGCAAGGCTAGCTAAAGGTTAGAGAGGTAAAACCAAACGGAATCTGAGCAGCAGTGCTGTGTTCTAACGGTGCTATTAAATACTCAGTACAGCAGTTTATGTGAGAGCTTATTAAATACGTGGCATTAAGTCTTAACGTGGGAAAGGAAACAGTAGCAGTGTTGGTACGGCTCCAACCTGACGTGGAGTAGGAAGTGTGCTCACAGGGTTCCTAACTTCTCCTCTATAAAAACTGCTGCTGAATCGCCTGGATTTTATCAATTCAATCTGGGAGGTACGATCGCACGTCTGGGAGAAGTTATCTTTCTAGGAGGAGATCTGTCTGCTTCAGGTGACGTGTGCTGCCCTTGGAGAGGCAGTGCTGCTTTGGCTGCGTGCGGAGATGTGCTGCACCCAGCCAGGCAGTGCCTGGGGACAGGGCCAGCCCACTGCAGCAGCTTTGCCCGGTGGCTTTCAGGTGGCCTGGTGCTGGAAAGAGCTGTGTAAGAGAACTGAACTCCTTTGTCCTATGCTGAATGAGAAGGAAATTCATCTTGCCTGTGGGTGCTGGAAAGAATTGTAATGCCTTTTTCCTGCAGAGCCTTTCAACACTTTCTTGCAGAGAATCCTGTACCTTTCCAGGTTGAATCGGGGAGGGAGTGCCCCTTTAGCCTGCTTGGATAAGAAACTATTCCGTTGTTTAGTGTAGAATATAAAAAGTAAACCTGTCAGTGCTTCCCAGGAGAGCTGAGCTGGCTGCAGATGTGTCCTGTTGTCAGAGCTGGTGTGTCTGGAACGGAGCATCTCATGGCTAGGAAGGATGAAAGCAGGGTGCACGTGGTCACCGATGCTGCCTTCTCACACTTCTCTACTCAGGTGTGTCAAAAACATTTCCTTTTTCTTTTTTCCTTAATGATAGATGAATCTTTTGAGATTTTCGTACGTGTCCTGAATAAAGGGAGCAAGCAAACACTGAGCTTGAAGAGCAGGGAGCATCGAGGTTCGTTTGCTTCAAGGAGCAGCAGGAGGAGGATAACAGAGCGTGCAGACTGGAGCACAGCGATTTTAACTCATCTGGCAGATTGCACGTGGGATTTATGACTGCAGCAAGCCACTCTCCAGTCCATTCTGCTGCTGAATGTGTGCTGCTCCTTTCTTCTGCGTGTCACAATGACGCCTGCCTGCTCGTGTGCACAGCAGTTGAGCTGTCTGAATAGGTTTGGAGGTTTGTTGGGAGTTCCCTCTGTTTCCAGGCTGGTTTTGGTGCCTGAAGTCCTGGGTGACTTTGCAGCTGTGTGGCTCCTTAGGGCTGTCCCAAGGGTCAGCAGAGGCCAGGAGGAGATTCCTGCCTCTTCTAGTGCTCGCACGAAACTGCCTCCAAAACCCGATGCTGGTGTAATTTTAATTGCTGGAGTTCATGCTGAAGTGCACTGAAAGATCCCTTAGATCATTTCCACTGCGTTGCTTTTGGTTTTCTGTTCTGCAGTAGCTGCAGCTTTGGAAGTGCAGCAGCAGTGTGATGTTTCAGCTCACTTGGGTGGTAAGAGAAGGAATGATAGTTGTTTCTGATACTTCTCCTTCCCGTCCCTGCTGATGCCACGTCTGAACGCAGACCTGAGGAAGCCTGGAGAGCTTTCCAGCTGTTTGTCACATGCCTGTGTCAGCCACAGAGCTGGGTGTTGTTAGGTGCTATAGGCAGCAGAAGGGTTCTCTTACTGCATTCTAGTGAGAATGCATTGATTTGTGATGACAGAATGACGGAAAGGTTTGGGTTGGAAGGGACCCTGAAGATGACCCGGTCCCAACCCCTGCTGTAGGCAGGGACACCTCCCTGTAGCCCAGCTTGCTCACAGCCCCATCCAGCCTGGCCTCAGTGCTTCCAGGGAGGAGGAATCCACAGCCCGGCTGGGCAACCTGTGCCAGTGTCTCACCGCCCTCACAGTAAAGAGTTTCTTCCCAGTCTCTAGTCTAAATCTACCCTCTTCCAGTTTCAAACCATTTCCCCTCATCCCGTCGCTACGTGCCCTTATAAAAAGTCCCTCCCCAGCTTTCCCTGTTGAGACAGGTTTTCCTTGGAAGCAGGGAAGCTGATCTTTGGTGTGAGCTCCCCGCCCTGCAGAAGTCTCTGAGTTTGAAGCCTCGAGTATGTTGTGATGAAAATTGTTTGTGATCGTCCTGTCCCGGCTTTGAAGTGGTGCATTGCTCTCATTCCTTCGAGTCATCGAATAGTTTGGGTTGAAAGAAACCATAAAGCCCATCCAGTTCCAAATCCCTGCGGTGGGTTGGGTGCCCCCAGCTCAGGTTGCCCACAGCCCCATCCACGGCCTCGAGCACCACCAGGGATGGGGCAGCACAGCTCTGGGCAGCAGTGCCAGGGCCTCATTGACCTCTGAGTGAAGAATTTTCTTCTAATATTTAAACTAAACCTTCTGTTTTCGTTTGAAACTGCTCCCTTTTGTCCTCACAAATGAGGTAGCCCTCACTGCTGAGTGCTGGCCCAAGCTGACCTTGGTTTACGCTAGCCAAAATACTTTCATACTCACCTGTGCCTTTGTTAGTAACACACTTGCCCTCGAGTGAAGAACCTTCCTTATATGATAGTGATTCATTTGGGGGCGTTTTTCATGTTACTGGGCAAAGCAGGATGAATTGAGCCTCGAGGAAGGGGCAGATGTCACCACTGGGGACTCCCTGCTGCGGGAAGGCAGCAGAGCCGTGTGCCGAGCCGACCTGGTGCCCTGTGGGGTTTCTGCTGGTTGGGAGCTGAAGGGCACGTCCCTGGGGTGTGCAGGGAGGTGGCAGAGCTCTGGGACAAGCGTGAAAGGCTTTACCTGACAGCGTATCCTCTTAGAAGTTGTTCCATGGCTTCTTGTCTCGTGAAGCCGTTGCTTGGAAGGGAGATGGTGCCCTGCTGGGCACGGGAGGCTGATACGTGCTCAGTGAGGTGGGTGGGAGGTCGGCTGAACTCTGCGCAGCGTGGCGGAGAGGTGTAAAGTCCACCTGGAGGCTGTTCTCTGAGGGTCACTATGGGATCAGTACTGTTCTGCGTTGTTTGTTACTCTCTGTGTGGCGCTGCCACCCAGAGCTGGGAGCGCCCATCCCTGCAGGTGTCAGGTGTGGGGCTTTGAGATGGGAGGGGTCTGTGCACCATGTGTGTGGTGGGATGGAGCACTGGGACCCACAGCCATGCAGGGGGAGCGGGGCAGGTGGCTGTGCCTCTAACCTGGAACAGCTCTTAAATAGTCCAAACCATGATCGCCACTCAGAAGGGAAAAAAAAAAAAAGCCAATAAATCCCTTAAAGCACAGACCTGCAGACAGGGGATTTCTGTGTCCACCTCAGGTGTGTGTAGCTCACCCCTGGGGGTCCCTCGCTGTCCCTGGTGTATTGGGATGTGTTGCCATTGCTTACAGTAAATAGAACTCATCACCGAATGCATCTCATCCTTGTCAGAGGTGTTCTGGGCCTGCCGGTTTCGGGAAGCAGGGAGTTGGTGTCCAGCACTGCGCTCATCACATGCAGCTTTTCTCAGAGGTCCATTGGGACTTTTTCGTGCTGTGAGGCTGCTCCCTGCCGACGGGGCGGGATGGGGATGGGCTGGCACTGCTTCTTCTTCATCTTCTCCAGAATGGAAGAGGAAACACCAGCAGTTCTGAGCCAACACCCGCGTGATTCCAGCTCACAACGTCGGCTTTTGCCTTTCCTGGAGTTGCCTCCCCCTGTATGTGTATGTATGTGTATACACATCGTGTTTGCTTTCGTCTTATGAAAGAAAATCACTGCAGTGACAGACTGGGAGCTGCTGTGCACTGACTGTGTGCGCTCCCAGGAGCTGTGCAGTCTTATTTCTGCTGTGTCCCAGGTGCCCTGCACTGCTCCTGCTGCGGTCTGGGGACGAAGCTGCAGATTTGGGGTATTCACTGCTTCACCTCCTGGAGCCCTGGGGGATTGATTTATCCTAATGGGATGAGTTGATCCCTTTTTTTTTTTGTTTGTTTGTTTGTTTTAAACTGTGTTTTGAAACAGCTCTCTCCCCACCCCCCAAGAAAAGCAACAACAAAACCACACCAGATCATTTCTTTCCTCCCTTCTCATTCACAGGATCACGGAACTGCAGGGTCGGAAGGGACCTTCCTTTTCTTGCTGTACTTGGAGCTGAGCAGCTCCTTTCCACCAGTCTGCATCTCTCATTGTGAGCTTGCTTCCCGTGCCTCCCTGAGATCCGTGCTTGGGAGAGACAGAGCACTGCTGTCTGTGTGGTTCCCATCGGACGGGGACGCAGCACTGCAGAACTGAGAGACAGTTTTGAAGTGTCACGGTCGGCATGCGTGTGTAATTCCCCGCAGACCCACCTCCTTCCTTTGTCTTTCAGATTAATGGCATTGGAAGTGTCAGTTCCTTTGCTGTGCGATGTGCTGATGCGGGAGCTCTGGGCCCTGCGGAGCTGATGGGCTGTTTTCTCCTCCTTGCTTTTGTTAGGGTAGCACCCGGGGACTCTCAGGTCAAGGTCGGTATGAACAGGTGCCTTTCTCATTGCTGGAGTTTTCAGATGTCAGGATTTTCAGGGGCTTTGCCTAGATGTTTAAATTCGGAGTGCTTTTTACATCTGTCTTTCTCAGTCAAATGACCGTGGATGAAGAAATGGGTGAACACCAACTGCCAGAGAGCCAGGTGAGCAGAGCCCGACTGCCAGACAGCGGCTGGGGCCGGGCTGCTGTGCCATGGCTGCTGCTGGGGATGTGTGGCAGCTGAGGGCTGGCTCGCTGGCAGCTCCTCACCCATTTCTCAGCGTTCTCACAGAAGAACGGTTGCCACGTTGAGGCTGTGGGTGCCCCATCCCTGCAGGCACTCAGGGCAAGGCTGGATGTGGCTCTGGGCAGCCTACTCTGCTGGCTGGTGACCCTGCCCACGGCAGGGGTGTGAAACTCAGTGATCCTTGAGGTCCTTTTCAAGCCAGGCCGTTCTGTGATTCGTTCTGTGTGCGAGTTCAGCCCTTCTTTTAGCACAGTCCAGGGAGGGTCTGCTGCGTCTTGTTGAGCTACGCAGCTTTCTGGATGGAGCTAGATTTGCCTTTTAGAAAGAGACCCTTTGCACGATGCTTTCTTGTCCCGTTGCTGAGCAGCTGGTCTGCAGGGAGCTGCCCCACTGATAGCGGGGGCTCAGAACTACGTGATCCCAAAGATCCCAACCCGAATGATAAATTGCTATTGGTGACTGCGGGGCGAAGTGCTGCCTGAGCAGGTTTCTGCGGGGTGAAACTTTGGCGACACGTGCCAAATATTGCTGAATTCATTCACATTTCCTCAGACCTGAAATGCTTCCGAGCTATTCTTAATGGGACAAAGGAAAGGAGCGCATCGCACGATGGAGTTTGTGGAGCTGATGTTTAGGTGTCGCTGTGCAGAAGCAGCAGCTGATTGGGATGCACCACAGTTCTGTTGTTTCATGATTTGATTAGTGGCTCGCAGATACTAACACCTGCTAGCTCAAGGATCCCTAACGAAGGCTCTTTCTTGCAGACGTGCTGATTGCTTACGGCCATTTTGGTAACAGAGCTCAGGGAAACAAACGTTCCTGATGTGAATGAGCTCCACGCGTGGCACTGAGGTGAAGTGTGTCCCAGATAACATCAGTAGCTGCTCACACCAATCCCTCCCAGCTTCCCAAGTGACCGAACTGCGCTGCACTTCTGGGTCGGCCTTTTTTGTTCCTCCTGGGAAGTTTGCCCCTCCCGGATTTCAACCTGTTTTGTAGTACATTTCTGGTTGTCATAAAGGGATTCCTGTAGAATCCCGAGGTTCAAACCAGCTTTGTGTTTGGCTAATGGAGGGAAGTAGGCTCACAAAGCAGCGGGCAGCAGCCGCTGGCGGGATGCAGATGGTGCTCACGGCGCTGTCATTCACTCCAACGCATTAAACACCAATTTAAGCGTTGTATAAATTGGATCACGTGCTGCCTTGCCATCCTGGTGAAAATAACGCAGCAAAATCTCAACCTGTTGTAAGCTCTTCGGTCCCAGAGCTGCGGGCATGCCAGAGTTCCCACTTTCTGTTGGTTTTGTGGGTAAATTTGATTTGCATGGTATTTAGGGACTCTGTACCGGGCTTGGTTGAATGCTTTTGTTTTTCTTCTCCCTGTAAAGCTGTTGCTGTACGAGGTTTTAGGGGATATCTTCCCGTCCAGCTTGTCGCCGTCATTGTCATGCAATTAGCTGAAGGGGAATTCTTGTACAGAGACAAACCTTGTGGTGAAGCGCGGCTCCGAGCCCACGTGTTGTGTAGACCCCGCGTCCTCCACATTCAGCTCTGATTATATGTTTCCAAATCAGATTAGCTGAGAATTAGAAAATAACGGCCTTCCCCGTAACGTCTTCCCAGAGCTCTAATGTCTTCCCAGAGCCACGTTCCGGAGGCAGCGCGTGCTGGTAGTGCCTTTCAGCTGTTCCTCGTGGCTGCTGCTGAAACACAGCATCACAGAGCTGTGGGGGTGGGAAGGGACCTCCAGGGATCACGGAGTCCAACCCCCTGCCAAAGCAGCTCCCAGCCCAGGGTGCACAGCTCGGCGTCCAGGAGGTCCTGAACGTCTATATTGATGGACGTGGATCAGATCCCCTCTGAGTGTTGTTTTCTCAAGGCTGAACAGCCCCAGCTCTCTCAGCCTTTCCTCATGCAGGAGCTGTTCCAGGCCCTGTGTCATCTCTGTGCCCTCACTGCACTCTTTCCAGCAGATCCCTGTCTGCTTTGTATTGAGGAGCCCAGAACTGCACACAGTGCTCCAGGTGAGGCCTCAGCAGGGCAGAGCAGAGGGGGAGGATCCCCTCCCTCGACCTGCTGGCCACGCTCTTCTGAATGCAGCCCAGGATCCCATTGTCCTTCTTGGCCACCAGGGCACAGTGCTCATGGCCAACCTGTCATCCACCAGGACACCCAGGTCCCTCTCCTCGTTCCTCCTTTCCAGCAGCTCATCCCCAACCTCTACTGCTGCGTGCAGTTATTCCTCCCTAGATGCAAGACTCCACACTTGCTCTGTTAAACCTCACCCAGTTCCTCTCTGCCCAGCTCTGCACCCTGTCCATCTCACTGCTTGGGGAGATGAGGAAGTTTGTTTCATGGGGCATTGTGTTTTCAGCTGTGCTCGTGGAGCTGTGGGGATGTTGGGTTTGGGAACAGGAAAAGCTGCTCACAGCCCCTTTTGTGTGCACTGGCATTGACCTTACTGTAGGATGTTCCTGAGTGCTGTTTTTCTTCACATGTGCCGTCGTTACTGCGTGTCCAGTTCAGATAGGGGATTTTCTTGTGCTGGTGGCATAGCCTTGAGGGTGGTACACGCTGTCCCTTGTCCCCCCCCCGACGGAGATGTGTCCCTTCAGCAATATGGGGGTGGCTCAGAGTCACAGTGCCATTTGAGGAGGGTCCTGTAACGACCACGTGCAGTAGTTAATGAGGACATTGCTGTGGGGCAGGGGGGGCTGTGAGGCTCTGGGATGTGTGGCCGTGTCTGTGGGCCCGGCGCGTTCAGCTGGTGGGGAAACACCGCTGGCTTTGTTTTTTAAAGGAAGGTCTGTGTGCACAAAGCCAAGTTCTGTTCTCTGCTACCAAATTCTTCCCTCAGCTGTAGCGGTGGTTGATGAGCCTTTAATGAAGTAAATGCTATTTACACCAGTCGTCCTGGGAACTGCATTTATCCAATAAAGCCGGGAGATGGGAGCGCTGCATATGTGTGCATACACGTGCACGAGTTGCTAGGCTACTGATGCTCAGTTGTCAAACAATTTTGCTTTTTGGTTGCTCCTCCGGCTATGAAGCCCGTCTAGCAGAAAATCCTTTTGAGTCAGAGATTGAATTTATAGCCTCCTACTGTTTGTATTAATATTCCTTTTCCCATTTCTCTTTTTCAGAGCATTCAGTCAGAAAAGAGCTGCAATCGAGAAGGAGTATGCCCAGGTAGGTTCCAGAAGGAAGTTCATATCCAGAATGTTGTTCTCCTGAGGTGAGCTATTAGCAGATTTTCCATGCAGAACTGTGATGCTGTGTCTTATGCTCCCTGGTGCACCCTTCCCTCGAGCTGCTCGGTGCAGGAGTACCTGCTGGCATTGGGAAGCAGGCAGCTGGCTCGGCTGGGTCCATTCACTCTTGTTTGGCCTGGTCTGTGTGTTTTCTCTGTGGATGTTTTGGCTCGAGGAGGTTTTTGGGCACAGAGGAAATTTTGGATGTATTTTGTTTCGGATTGTTACAGAGTCAGGTGGCTCCTTTGGGCTTTCCCAGACGTTTGCACAAAACTTGAGTGAAAAGTAAAACCAGGTCGGGCAGGGGAGAGGAAATATGTGCTGCTGTTCCGCTCCAAAACAAATGTACATTTACATTCTTTGAGTCAGAGCAGCTTCCCATTCAGCTGCGGTAAAAGCGACCAGAACTGAGCTCGTGCTTGGGATGGGGTGTGGGATGAATCCTTGTTTGTTTCTGAGGAAGGATTTGATGGTTCACCCTCGTTCTGAAATCAGAGAGCAGCTGAGGAGGGGCGGCTCCCTGCTTAATGTACAGTGAGGGCTCGCAGGGCTTAGCTCCAAGTACTGCTGATTACAAGTGCTTTAATTTATTTTAAAGGAGATTAAAAGTAGAATAAAACGCGATGAGAAAACCTGTGTTTGCAGTGTGCTGGGCAGTGCAGCCTGAGGTGAGTGGTGGTGATGCCGGGGCAGTGATGGAGGTGAGGTGCCACGAGGATGCTCCCAAACCCTCCTGCACTGAGCACCCCTTCGGTGCCTCGCGCTGCACTGCCTCGAGTGCTCAGAGCGCAGAGGTTTTCTGTGGGCCGTGCTGCACTGCCAGGTGTGGGAAAGGGTTTCTGCTGCTCCCAGGCTTCCTGCACGTGGTCTGAAAGCGCTCAGCCCTCACTGGTCTATCCGACACCCACAGGGTGTTGGGAGGCTCTGCAGTTAGTGGGGCTCCACTCCGTTCGCTGCCTGTTCACTTGACCTGAGTGTACACTGATCGTGTTGGTGGTTGTGCTTCATCTGATTAAACGTGGTGATTTTTTAATGGCAGGATCAGTGTGTGCGCCGTGAAACTCGGATTAGAAGCACGCGTTCTCTGGAGGCTCTCGTGGAGAACGTAACATCAGTTCTGCTGTGGGATGGACAAATTCATTAAGAAATGTGTTGTACATGCAGAGCGTTGTGTGTATTCGCTGAAGGGAAGTCCCAATAAGTTGGAACAATAATTAGGTTCTCAGGTTTGGAAGGCTCGGTCGAAACAACTGAGGCTTTCAGATGATTGCATTTAAAAACCAAAGGACGCGGTCCCGGCAGCACTTCCAGCAGTACAGCTGCACTCTCACTTGAGATGCAGGGAATGGCTGCTTGGATGAATGGGGGCTTGTGGGATCGCTTCCTTGGGTTGCTGATGGGCGTACAGCGCAAGAACAATGTTGGACGTTTCTCCCTGGGCCTCTCAAAGGAGTTCTGTTTTGAGACGGCGACAGAATTTCACGTAGAGCCTTCTGGTGGGAGAAATGGTCCTCAGAAGAAATGGCAAATCCTGTGTGTGTGCGTTTGGAGGGGATGGGGGACTGCACCATCTCCGTATGCAGCAGGATTGCAGAACCGTGGTGCGGCTCAGCTCACAGGGCTGACAGTAGAGGTAAGTATCCCACGGTGCTGCAAAGCTGAATGCTGTGCTGGCTGAAGCCAGCCCTGCCCTGGTGCACTGTGCTCATAGGATTTGTGCTCCAGACCCCTCACAGTTTTGTTGCCCTTCTCTGAACGCGTTCCAGGGCATCAGTGTCTTTCTGCGGTGAGGGGCTCAAAACCGAACGCAGCACTCGAGGTGCGGCCGCACCAGAGCTGAGCACAGGGGATGATCACCTCCCTGCTCCTGCTGCCCACACTATTTCTGATGCAGGCCAGGATGCCGTGGGCCTTCTTGGCCACCTGGGCACACTGTCAGCTCACGCTCAGCTGAGTGTTGACCAACACCCCCAGGTCCTTTCCTGTCACAGTCATGCAGCCCCTCATCCCCAATCCCATAGTGCTGCATGGGGTTATTGTGGCTGAAGTGCAGCACCCGGCACTTGGCCTTGTTGAACCTCATCCCATTCAGCCCAGCCCAGCGATCCAGCTTGTCTGGATCCCTCCGGAGGCTTGGGGGTACACTCAGTGCCCTCATCCAGGTCATCAAGAAAGACATTAAACAAGATGGGCCCCTGTACCGACCCCTGGGGGACACCGCTCGTAACGGGACGCCAGCTGGACTTAACTCCATTCACCACTACCCGTTGGGAACTGCTACTCGTACCACTACCCTGCTCATTATCTCACCGAGCTTTCGGTCTTCCTGCCGTGCCTGCTGCTGTTTCTGAGCTCTCTGAGCTCTTTTTGCTCGCTGTCTGCCTGCAGTGGGTTCTGCAGTGACTTTTCCAGGCCGTGCTGTGACATCTGTGGGAGGAGGACCAGCTGCCAGGTCAGCCCTGCTCCGCAGCTCTGTGGTTTTCTGGCTGCTGTGAACATGCACTCAGCTTCTCAGTACTGCAGTATTTAATGTATGCTTCAAGGCTTATCACAACATTCAGAACCAGCCGTTCTGGAAAGGCTCTCATTTCCCATTAATAGCATTCCTCGTAATGGCATTTAAATTGCAGCAGTGCATTATTATTAGCTGTTCCCCTTGATTAACAGGCTAGCTGAAGTCAGAGACGAAGAATACTCCTGTGTTAGGTGGAAGCAGAACTCGGTGAATGTGTGCTTCTGTTGCTACCTGATAAAAAAAAAAAAAAGGCAGCTTTCCCCTGACATGTTAAATGGGTGAAACGGAGATGTTGTGTCAGGTGTTCCGTTGGGGGGACCGTAATTGCATCTGCACTGTTCTTACTATCTGTTCAGCACTTTGAAGTCTGTCGGAGCCTCTGTCACAACCCGAGAGCACGCAGGGTTCCTTCCTTGCCCTGCTTCGTCCTGGTGTAGTTCTGCTTGTGTTTCAGAGCAGAATGTGGCTGCAGGGACACAGCGTGGCCTGAGTCTGCAGGTGCCCGCGGAGCTTTGTGGTGCAGCGTGGACCACTGCAGCTACAGCAGAGACATCCCATCTTGGAAGAGGAAAGCAAGGCAGCGTAGCTTATATCCACGAGTTCCTCTTGGTGCCTGTGAATGACGTGGGAGTGCATCCTCTGTGAGCAGCAATGGCAGTGACCAGGAGGGGGGGGACTTAAAGCAACGTGAGGTGAATGCTGAAGGGTGGGCAGCCTGTCCCTGTCCTTGGGGTGGGGGGAGCAGAGGTGGGGCAGACTGATGGGTTCCTGTCCTCCGGTAGCTTCTCTCTACCTGTAGCATCCCTCCAGCTGAGGAGAACTCTTACAAAGTCACAGAAGATGTGGATAGCTGGCTTCTGGGAGGTGATGTAAAGGTGTAATGTTCCACTAGCAACCTGTGTGTGTGTGTGTGCATGAAGCGTGTGCAACACATGCTACGTGTGTTCACATTTTGTCTGTCTCACTCTACGTAAGGGCTGCAATCTCAAAATAGCTGCTTGATGCTTCTCCTTCACTACTTCCCTTTTCCACTGCAGAAGGCAGAAGCTGGCTCTTGGGCAGTTCCTGGCTGGGGTGCTGTGCTGCAGTCATTAAGATGCAGTGGCCTTTTCTACCGTTTTTCAGTGAATTAACATTCGAAGAGTGAAAAAGAATGAACCCCCCCCCCCTTTGTTCTTACTGATCTGCACTGAGACTGATTCCTTTTTCTATCATGTAGCCCAGAGCTGTGCAGCGTTAACTGCTTTACCTTTGTCATGCGAGGGCTGGAAAGGCGATGGGCTGTTTGATAAAGCAGGAGGTAAATCCCTGCTCTTCAGAGTGCTTTTAAGCAGAAGCCTTTGGCGATTAATGAACCGATTGCTTCAGGTGTGGGATTCCAGTAATTAGTCTTCCACTGCCATGCTTGGAGCTTTGTAGGGGATGAGATGAGCGTTCATGGCTCAGCTACCTGTGCTGGCGTAGGGGTGAGATGTGCAGGAGCTCTTTCTTGAACTGGAAGCTCTCTCCCACTCTGCTGCTGTGCTCCAGGAAATGCATTTCAGGACATGCAGGCACCAGGTAAGTGCTTCCCTTCTGAAAATCAGTGCTTCCTCGGCGTAGAAGCAGCAAGAGCAGGAGGATGGAGACACCTGAGGGCCAGGGTGCCTGGGGACGCGTGAGGGACTTAGAAATGCAGTTCTTGTAGCAGGGAGGAGCACAAGGTGTTGGATCAGAAGTCCCCGTGGCAGAACAAGTGCAGCATCTTGAGCAGAAGGATCCTTGGGGTGTGAACAGTCCTCCCCTCGGACTCAGCAGCCGTTCAGCCACCGGGGTGTCAGCTCAGTGAACTCAAGGTGCCCACCTGGGAACCCTCCAAGCAGCTTTCAGTGAGCTCACTCCGTGCAGCATTGGAAAGCAGCGTGGTTTTTCAGCCTGGAGGATACAGAAGGTTACTGTGGCTGCAGGGAGAGCAGGAAGAGGTTGTGGGCGTTGGGGGTGGGTCGGTGTCTGGGGACGGGAGCACAGCAGTGTGGATTGTCTGCTTGGTGGCTTGCATTGGTGATGAGAACGTCCTTTGGGGATGGTGTTAGATTTACTACTGCCAGGCATCTCTAGAACGTCGGTACTAATTAAGACGCTTGGCTTATTTGTGTGAAATTGATGACTTGGGTGGTCGAGCAGTGATGTAAAAAGCACTGACGAGGTTGGCCTTTGAGGGTGGTCGTGGTGGGAAAGATGCTGCTGGGAAGCAGTCGTACTTCATCTCGTGGGGATCAGCTGATAACTGGCACTCATGTGGAAACCAGCATTTCTCAGCCTTGTCTTTGGAAGGCGTCAGGTCTCTGCATGGAAGCTGCTGCCTGTCGTGAACGAGCAGGTGATGCAGAGTCTGTGCAGTGAGCCGGGCTGCAGCTGTGTCTGGCTGCAGGTGTTCTGTCCCTCCTGCTCATTCAAAGACAGGTAGGAAGTTTTACAAAAGGTTTCAAAGACCCTTTTTTCCTGCGTTTTCTCCATGTAATCCTCCATTTGAGGTTTCCAACATTGCTGAAGCTCTCTTCAGGAAGTGGTGTGGGAGGTTTGTGGTGCTGGAGCTGGTCCCTGTGTGTTACCTGTAGCTTTGGGGTGCCTTCCTTCTGTGCTTTGTTTTCCTTCCCAAACAAAACCCACATTTTTGCCTCTCATTACGGATGAACGGTGTCCCCAGCCAGCCCTGCAGCCCCCCCATCTCTGCAAAGCCTTGCTCCAGCTGCAGCTGTCCTGCACCGTGCCTCTGCCTGTGCAGTGCTCTGGCTCGGGAGAGCTCATTTCTTCCTGTGCAGAGCTAACAGCTTCTGCAATCTCGTAATCCAAAGTCTGAGCTGAATGCTCTGCTGAGCTGTAGGAACTCCCATAGGAGTGTCAGCACCCCACAGAAGCTGTGTGTGACTTCCTTCTGGGCACTGCTTCCCCGAGCCCTGTTGGCACAGCTCGTCTGAGGAGGGGAGGGGAAGATGTGGAATCAGAGAATCATTAAGGTTGGAACAGACACCTCTGAAATCATCCAGCCCACCCCATCATACCCACTGACCACGTCCCTCAGTGGTACATCCTCACAACTGAGGAACATGGATGAACTCCAGCATCAGAGTGGCAGAGCATGGGAGCAGGCTGCCCAGGGAAGAGGTGGAGTCTCTTCTGAGGTGATATTCAAGGCCCATCTGAACACCCACCTGTGCATTGCTTCAGCAGGAGTGGACTCCGTGGTCTCTAGAGGTCCCTTCCAACCCCTGCAATCCTGCGATGCTGTGTGCTGTGCTTTGTCCTGAAGTCATCTCTCTGCTCCGTGAGTGGATATGCATACACATTAAAACAGCTGACCGGTCTTCTGGGGAAAGAAAGTTGAGAAAGAGCCACACAGAATGCATTTTGCAATCCCTCAGAGCTTCCCATGCTCATCGGGTGACTCACGACGCTGTGTGTGAGTGTTTGGCCTCTCAGTTATTTATTGCCTTGCTGAGTTTTGCCCTCGAGTTGGTGAAAGCCCAGGATAATGGAGGGCCCTGTGCAGCGCTTGGGCAGCTCAGCTAAGCATGGCTTAGACCAATGATTTTCTTAGGACATCTGTCAAGTCTTAGTTATTGAGTGCCTAGCATTGTGTTTTCATTAAAATCTCATTGGGTTCTAAGACAAATGCTTCGTAAAAATGTTGTCTCCCTCATTAATGGATTGGCAGTCGTCGCTGCTGAGCCAGGACTGGAACACAACACATGGATTGAGTGGGAAAAATGATGGGACGCTTTCAGCAGTGGCTTTGATGAAAGTACTGATTCTTGCAAGCAGCAGAATTCAGTTGGTCCAAACATTTTAGGTTTGTTTTTCTTAAATGAGAGCTTCTCAATATACATATCTCTTGTCTTTTGCTTAATTGATTTTCCAGCATATACAGATACAGATGCAGATAAAAAAAAAACAAAGAGTTGTGGTCCATCCATCTGGGGTCGGTCTCGAGCGGTGTCCCCCAGGGCTCTGTACTGGGGCCACTTCTATTTAATATCTTTATTAACAATCTTGATGATTGGGATTGGGATTAAGTGCACCCTCAGTCAGTTTTCAGATGACACCGAGTTGGGAGGGAGTGGGAGAAGGGCACTGCAGAGGGACCTGGACAGAATGCATCGATAGGCCGAGGATAACTGTGTGAGTTTCAGTAGGGCCAAGTGTGGGGTCCTGCATTTTGGTCACAACAACCCCAGGCAGCCCTACAGGGTGGGGAGGAGTGGCTGGAGAGCTGCCTGATGGAAAGGGACCTCGGTATGCTGACGGACAGTGGGCTGAATGTGAGCCAGCAGTGTGCCCAGGTGGCCAAGAATCAGGTGGATCAGGAATGGGGTGGTGAGCAGCACTGGGAAGTCCTCCTGCCCCTGTGCTCGGCACTGCTGAGGCCTCACCTCGAGTGCTGTGCTCAGTGTTGGGCACCTCAGCACACAAAGGACATGGAGGTGCTGCAGCAGCTCCAAAGAAGGGCAGCGAGGCTGTGAAGGGCTTGGAGAGTGTGCCCTACGAGGAGAGACTGAAGGAACTGGGGCTGGTTGGTGTGGGGAAGAGGAGGCTGAGGGGAGACCTCACTGCTCTCTTCCAATATCTGAAAGGTGCTCACAGTGAGAGCGGGGTTGGGCTCTGCTCACTGGTGACAGTGACAGGACGAGGGGAGATGGCCTCAAATTGCACCAGGGTAAGTTTAGGTTGGAGATCAGGAACCACTTCTGTACAGAAAGGGTCGTTAAGCACTGGGATGTGGTGCTCAGGGCCATGGTTTAGCAGAGGGCTGTTGGGAGTTAGAGCAGTATGGTTGGGTCGTGGTGGGACTCGATGATCTTTGAGGTCTTCTCTAACCTGAGTGATTCTGTGATTCTGTCTTAAAGTCTTTTGTGTGAGCGATGCCTTCTGTTGAGTTACCTGGAAGACGTATTCTTCTCAGTCTGTTTCTACCAGGAAGGGTATTGTTGAAACATCTCCTTGGCCTAAAGACAAGTTTGCTTCATTCCATGCCATCATTTGGGTTTTGATATTCCTTCCAGGTGATCCTGAAGGTGATCTCTGAAGGTGCTTTGGATTCATAGAACCACAGAATGGTTGGAGTTGGAAGGGATGGCCCCTAAAGGCCATCGGGTCACACTCCTCACAGTGCACAGGGACAGCCACAGCTCCATCAGTGCTCAGAGCCCCATCCCCTGACCTCGGCTGTGTGCAGGGATGGGGACACCTGTGCCGTGCCCCACCGCCCTTACTGCGAACCACTCCTTATATCCAGTCTGAATCTGCCCTCTTTTAGCTGGAAACCATTTCCCCTTGCCCTATCTCAAA
Source organism: Oreortyx pictus (assembly GCA_036925125.1). Lineage (NCBI taxonomy): Eukaryota > Metazoa > Chordata > Aves > Galliformes > Odontophoridae > Oreortyx > Oreortyx pictus. Next base: position 1,047,135 of record JAUPFR010000001.1, on the reverse strand, counting down.
GGGATTTATTCAGTTCAGGTACTCGGTCTGTTGTGTTGTGGTGGGTTGTTTCTTTTTCCATCTCTTCGATGAACAAGACAGATGTTTTGATGAGCAGTGCCTCTCAAGACGTGTCTTCCTTCCCTATCCCTTCCCTGCCCAGCACTGCATTTGGTGCAGCGTGGCCGTGTTTGCCGTGGCACACGCGGATTTCTGCTCCACGCCGAGAACTGCGTGGGGTTTGTTGGGTACGTGAGCTTGGCAGGGTGTGCTTTACCAGGACGGGATGCTGAGCAGCTCACAGCCCCACCTGCAGCATTGCAGCGTTGCACGTGGACGGTGCTGGAGCTGCACAAAGCACAGCAGAACCCTCTGCCTCCAGGATGCGTGCGTGGTGCCACCTTTGTGTTACATCCCCTCGCAGCCGAGCGCCGTTGGAACAACAGAATATCAACAAGAGGTTCAGGAAGATGGAGCGTGAGACCCGGCTGCTATTCATGCCATTCTTTCCAACAAAGCATGGAGAATCAGTGGCCCTGAACGCCACAAAGAAGTGATCTGCTCCATTTCATAAACGGTTAAGAACACCATTGTGAATTTTCGAGTAACTTGTCGAGACAAGTTTGACAAATCAGGTGTTATAATGGGATTATTGGTACCATTCTGAGCTTGTCACAGGCCGACCTCGCCGTGCACGTTTCCCTTTTGACTGCGAAACAAGGAGCTCTATAGAATCCTCCATATTAAACGTCCGTTTAACATTTAATATAATATCCTCCGCGTGGGACAAAGGCAGCGTGCCCGCGCGGGCCGTCCCGGGCACTGTGATGGGTGACCTTCTCTTTTTATGGAGATTTCTCACCCGCTCATTCACCGAGTTTTTCTTCTCCGGGGAACACATGTCGGTGCTGAAAGGAGGGGGAAAAGTCAGGTACCCAACGTGGGCTCTGTGGGCTTCTGTGAGATGGACGTTCAAATGGCGGCGTACGGAAATATTTGCCCACTTACCAATGATTTCACAAGGCGGCCTTTCGAGCACGGAGCTGTCTTCCCGAGGTTTATATGGAATTCTCCGAGTTAAGCTAATATTTCTCCAAGAACAGAGGTGGACTGTCAGCTGCTATTTTCAGTGAAAACATCGAGTTCCTCATAAAGGGATCGCTGAGCTCGGAGTTGGGCCCTTGCTACAAAGGGAGCCCTTCATGCGGCAGCTGCGTGTTTTTGCTGAGCCCACGCGGGCGGATTTCTCCCTGCTTTCTGCTGCTGTTTTTCTTTCCGATGACGGAGCTCCCGCTGCCTGGGATTCTGGGACGTGGAAGTGCTTTACTTCCACATGAAAACCTGCATTCTTCACACCGGGGTTCTGCTTCGCCTTCACGCTGCCGGAGCTGGGCAGTGTGTTGCTGAGTCTGTGCTGCTGTGTGCAGCTCCCAGCTCAGAGCTTTTAAAACCAGCACGTGGGTCACTTAGGCCTTGGAAGCGTTGGCAGTGCCGGCCCTGTGTCACAGCTCAGCCCGTGCTGCCTGCACCTTCCCTCTAAAAGGAGCCTTCATCCTTTGTGGTGTTCCTTCTGTATCTCGGGAGCGGCGTGGGAGAAGGGTGTGTTATACTTCTGCACTAGTTTGGGATGGGGGAAATGGCTGTTACGGCCAGGCGTGGGGTCTGCACCCTCGTCGTGCTTCGTGTTGTGTTACTGTGGCCACAAGTTGTAGCAGAGCAGGTTTACGTTGGATATAAGGAGCAACTTTTTCTCTCAGAGAATGCTCAGCGCTGGATGGCCTGCACAGGGAGGTGGGGAGCTGCCGTCCCTGGCAGTGTTCAGGAGGTGTCTGGATGAGGAGCTACGAGATGTGGTTTAGCAGCTTGTGGGAGCAGTGGGAAGGGGTGGATGGTTAAATTACGTGATCTTGTAGGTCCTTTCCAACCTTGTGGTTCTATGTTTCTGTATTCCTAGGGCAGGTAAATAGGGGATGGTGTTCCATCCCCACTCCAGTGACTGCTTTTTTGTGACCGTTTGTGTCATCCTAGTCGGGGTGCCTGTGCTTCCTTTCTTGACAACTGATCCTCACCTCGAAGGCCCTGGCTGTGTCTTCCTTCCAGCACTTTGTTCTGTGCCCTCACTGACTTGTGGGGCTGCTCTCACTTAACTCAGGGCTGCAAAATTCATCCTAGCTCACAAAGCACTGCTGCAGGTTCCTGGCAAAAAAGTATGAGCTGTCAGTACATCTGCGAATGTGTTGAACGTTGGTTTTCCTTAGCCCCAGAGCTTCAAGGGAAAGAGCTGAATACCTGATGTTGGAGCATCACCTGTCACCCAGCATTTTTGTGGGTGCCCCCTCCCTGGAGCTGCCCGAGAGTGACTTGGTCTGGTGCTGCTGCTTGGCAGCCCTGGGTGAGCCCTGAGGGCCTTTCCAGGATCCTGCCCTTTCTGCAGCTTTTAGCACACCACGAGCAAGGCAGAAGCATTTGTCTTCAGTTCTTTTCTCGTTTTGTTTATGTGCTTTCTCACTTAGCCCTTATTTATTTAAATAAAGGTTTAACAGCACTTCTTTCCCTAACGAGCACGTTCACTGGTGTAACTGAACAGCCATCATTTAGGGAAAGGCAGCAATCCCTGCACTGACTGACAGCCTGCACGTGCTGCTCCAGAGGGCATCCTCACAATGAAAATGTTCCTCTAAAAAAGGTAATCTGTGCAGAAATAAAGGTCTGTGGAGCTGTGCTCTGTTTTCTCCGTAGGTTCACTCAACCAATGCAGTGGATTTGTTCTGCTGAAATGCAGTAATTCGTAGAATGACTGCGTTATAGAATGGCTGGGTTGGAAAGGACCTCAGGGCCACCAACCAGCAGAGCAGGCTGCCCAGAGCCACATCCAGCCTTGCCCTGAGTGCCTGCAGGGATGGGGCACCCACAGCCTCTCTGGGCAACCGGTTCCAGTGCGTCACCGCCCTCTGAGTGAGAAACTGCCTCCTCACATCCAACCTCAGTCTCCCCTGTCTTAGTTTAAAACCATTCCCCAATTGTCCTGTCACCATCCACCTGTGTCAGCAGCCATTCCCCCTGGTGTTGATACACTCAGCTCCCTTCAGGTCCTGGAAGGCCACAGTGAGGTCTCCCTGCAGCCTTCTCTTCTCCAAGCTCAACAAGCCTGGTTCCCTCCACCTTTCCTCACAGGAGAGGTGCTCCATCCCTCTGCTCATCTTCGTGGCCCTCCTCTGGACCAAGCAGACAGCTGCACCGAGGTAATTCAGAGCTGTTACTCCTTTCTTCTGCAGGGCTTCATGTCACACTCGGCCTTCTTCACGGTAGTGGGAGGACGTTGCAGCTGTATTGAACATCTACAGCTCTGTGTATGTGAGGCAGCAAAGTTACACAGCCTTTTTGTAGCTCTCAGATCTCGTGGGCTTAGCTTTCCTGAGAACGTCGCCTCCGTTAGCGAGCAAAATAAAAGCAATTCAAAAACCTATTCACTTAAGGCAGCATGCACTTAAAGTTCTTTAAGTTGTCTGTGTGCTGTCGTGATATTAGAATCCGTTTCGGCAGGAGTGGCCTTGCATCCTTCCTGCTCTGGGGCTGCCCCTGACCCAGTGATTCCCGTTTTCTCCTGGTGGTTAGCTGGACGGATGCAGGGCAAACCAGGCAGGTTTTCTCGGCTGCCGCAGCTGTTTGGCTCGGACTGAGGGTTGCTTTAAAAGGCACAGTAAAGGTGTTCTTCACTATTTGTGAGAACTGTGCTCCCCTTCTTCCCTTTTGCAGCCCTGGTAGTTTCGCTTTCAGCCCTGTACAAACCAGAATGTGTTGACAGCTTAAAGAAAAAAAATCACAACGCATGCACACCAGCAAAAAAAAAAAAAAAAAAAAAAAAAAAAACAGAAAGAGAATGTTTAAGTCAAATCTACCGTAAATGATTATTCTGCATGAGCCCCTGCGTGTACAGTGGTTGGCTTGTTCGGTTTCGCAGAGATAAAAGGCCTTTTATCAGCCAGCCCTGCCTGCCCTCCCGAGGAGGAGGAGGGAGAAAGGAAATGGGAGGCTGCTCGGGCCACTGCGAGTCCAAATGGCAGCTGCAGAGCTATAAAGGATGCGCTGCTCAACTGGCAGACGTGTGCTGCAGGCAGAGGGCTCTGCGTGCCCAGCTCCCCACCTGGGTGAATGTAGGAACGAGTGGTTTGGGTCTTACAGAGGTGCACAGACTGTGGAAGGGATGCACGTCCTCTTTGGGTTCGGGAAACCCCATTGGAAAGCATCGTGTGTGAGATGCTGTGGGTTTGGTTCGCCCTGCTCGTGTTTGGAGTGCCACGTGGTGCTGGTGGCTGGGCTGGCGGTGTCATGGCCACGAAGCAGAGCAGCCCAAGTGTTGCTGGCAGCACTCACAGGAATGTTAATGTCTGGGTCGTGGCCTGGGTGGGGGATTACAGCCAAGTTGTGGAGCTTTAGGCTGGAAGACGAAGCATTGCTTGACTTTAAATGTATATATGCACACGTGGAGGGATGGGAAGTGATGGAGGAATGGGTGGGGATGGGTGGATGGATGGACAAATAGGGTTGGATGGATGGATGGATAGGGATGGATGAATGGGTAGGGTTGGATGGATAGATAGGGATGGATGGATGAATGGATGGATGGATGGATGGATGGATGGATGGATAGGGATGGATGAATGGATGGATAGGGATGGATGAATGGGTAGGGTTGGATGGGTGGACAGATAGGGTTGAATGGATGGATGGATGGATAGGGTTGGATGGATGGATAGATTTGGATGAATGGATAGATGGGTGGGGATGGATGGCTGGATAGTGATTGAGGGCTGGATGGGTAGGGATGGACTTAAGCATGTGCTTGCAGTACAGTGCTGAAGTGAGACCAAAATGGGAAAGGAGTTCTGACATCCATACTGATTCTGTGAAATCCATGCATGCAAGTGGGTCTCCTAGTTGCAAATACAGATGAGTGAAAGCACGCTGTGGTTTGATCTCTTGCAACTTCATTGAAAATGAGCTTGGTTACTAGATCTGACAGTATTGCAGCATAACTTTGTGCAGTAGCATTCCTCTTGTTGGTTCCCGTTGGTTGAGCAGTGTTGGGTTGCATCCTTCACTTAAGGCTGTAAGGTTTGTATCAGGAGACTCCAGTGTGTCTTAAACTGCACTTCTGTGGCAGTGCACGCGTGGAGGTGTGGGGTGGGTGGTGGCACGGTGTCTGGTTCCTGCAGTTGTCACACAGAAAGTGGAAAGCTCTTGCAGGGCAGGAACGAATCTTTAATTCTCACGCACATAAAGCTCTCACTCGAGTTGTTTTGGTTCCATGGGTTTACTCCTCTCCCCTTCTCTGGTTTTCAAACATTCTGTTTTGTGCTTGACAGGTAGCCTTAGTGCAGTTCACTGTGCTTAATGCACCGTCTTTTGCAGCTCAAATTGTGTAGTTTGCCATGTTTTGGACAGGAATAAAAGCATGTCCCACACTGGCTGCAAACAAACTAATGGAGTGGGAGGATGTCTGAGCCTGCAGATGTATGGAAAAAAAGCCTCAGCGCGGCTTTTCTTAGCTCTGATTGCTCACAAATGTGACTCAAAGCTTTTTTGTTGCTGGTTGACCTTCACAAACCATGAAGAGACGACTGTAAAAAGAAACTGAAAACTAGGGCAGGTCGCATGTCTTTGAGACGCGAGGTTGGTGAGCTGTGAGTGTTCCTGGTCGGGATGCCGTGTCTGTTGGCTTTTTGCCTTTCTGTCCAATCAGACTAACGAGGGGTTTGCATTTTCCCTGTCGTAGAATCGTCGAATGGTTTGGGGTGGGAGGGACCGTGAAGTCCACTTGAGGCCTTCAGCGCAGGAGGGACATGGAGCTGTTGGAGAGAGCCCAGAGGAGGGCCACGAGGATGAGCCGAGGGCTGGAGCACCTCTCCTCCGTGGATAGGCTGAAGGAACTGGGCTCGTCCAGCCTGGAGAAGAGAGGGCTGCGGGGAGACCTCACTGCGCCTTCCAGCGTTTCAGAGGAGTTTATGATGAGAGAAATCAACTTTTTACATGGGTAGCAGCAGGACAAGGGGGAACGGTTTTCAATTAAAGGAAGGGAGATTGAGGATCAGATGTCTGTGGGGGGGTTTTTCACTGAGGAAGTGGTGAGGTGCAGGAACAGACTGCCCAGGGAGACTGTGGGTGCTCTGTCCCAGGTTGGCTGGGGCCCTGGGCAGCCTGATGAGCACTAGATCTAGCAGCCAGCAGCCCTGCCTGTGGCAGAGCATTGCAACTTGGTGATCTCTGAGGTCCCTTCTAACCCATGCCGTTCTGTGGTCCGGTTGGTTTTTCATTCTTCCCAGTTCTTGAGCTGGAGCATCTGCATGAGTGCCCTCCTGTGAGCGTGGATGGTGAAGGAAGAGCACTGAGCGTGGGAAGAGCATTGTTTAGCTGAAGCTGTTGCTCGCGTGGCCTTTCTTTTGATCCTGACTTGTGTTCTTTCTGCTGCACTCTGTACCGCAGCAGGACGGCCAATCTCTGCCTACTGTCACCGTGCCGATTGTGTTTCATCAATGATTTAATTAGCTGTTATTTCATAAACCACGATGCCGTATTCTCCCGTCCCTTCAGTTGTGTGGCTTCCAGCCTGCGGAGCACAAGCTCTGTGCTGATCCAGTGCTGCAGAACAGGGTCGCTGGGCACAACCGTGGCCCCACACAGCACCCCCAGACCCAGACCCTGTGTCAGAGCCATGTCCCAGCACTCCCTGAGCTCCAGCAGCTCGGGGCCGTGCCCTCCTCCCTTCCCGCTGCCTTTTGTTGTTTGGTTTTTGATTTCGGGGTGCATTTTTTTCAGCTTCTAATAGATATCGATGGTTTTCGTAGTCCTATTCACTCTGACCCCAAGATCTGTCTGGTGCAGGACGTGAGGGTGGTCTTTTTTGCTTTGATTGCCTCCCTTCTTGTTTATTTATATTGAACTGCATCTCCATTTTGGTCGCCCGTTATTGTGACTCCTTAAAACCATTCCACTTGACACGGAGCTATTGGAGGGGGTACAGAGGAAGCCACAAAGTTGGCCCTCCCCTCCAAAATCCCACCCCACAAATCTGTTCCCAGTTCCAAGGGCTTCCCTGAGGTAAGGTGGGCAAGAAGCTGCTCAGGTGGAAGTGCTGTCAGCAACCTGCTGACGTATTTTTCAGTTCCTGCCACTCTTGCTGTTTCTGGAAAGCCACAGAGCCGCAGTGAGGCTTAAATTCGAAATTAAGGTCTGACATGGGGCTAAATTTGCCTAGGAATAGAGCAAATACTTCCCACTTTACAAAAACATCACTGCACATCAGTGTCGTCAGTCAACATGTCAGTCATCCTCTCTTCCAGCGTCCCTTCCAACCCGGGCTGTTTCAGTTGCTTGTTTTTCTCAGAGGCCTCTGCTGGAGGAGCTGCCTCTAAGAGCAGCTCAGGGAAGGGCTGTCAGCTCTGTGCAGAAGGCCGTGCTGTGCTGGGAGGGGTCAGGAGGGACCCTGGAGGTGGTTATGCAGTGTGGAGGTTATCAGGAGGGTCAGCCTGGTGGTTTTAACGTCGGATTTCAGGTGCTTAAAGCCATGACTGGAGGCTGCTGATCGGATCCTGCTGCCAGGGGAAGTCTGTCGGTTTGCCTAATGGTAAACTGAAACGTGGCATTTGTACTGCGTTGGTGTACATCATATTCTAGTGATTTGGGGCATCTTCTGTCTCATCCTTTTAGATATTCTCCCTCGGAGTCTTTCTGAGCAAACCACGTTGTCAGCTGTCCCCACATTCGAACTTACACTGTCACTGGTTCTGTAAAGACAATAGAAAGCCCATTCCTTATTTAATTCTTTCGCTGCATAAATGGTCAGTGGGGCTGGTAGCCAAGTTACAAAAGAATCCAAAACAGATAACCTTTAACTAAATATCAATTGGCAAAGAAATTTCCCTGCTGGGGGAGCGAATCATGAAAACCAAAGCAGAGAAGGATGGGGGATGGAGGGATGGGAGGATGGGGAGATGAGGGATGGGGGATGAGGTGTGAAGGATGGGGGGGTGAGGAATGGGAGGGTGAGGGATGGAGGGATCGGGATGGAGGAATGAGGGATGGAGGGGTGGAAGGATGGGGGGATGGGGAATGGAGGGACTGAGGATGGGGGATAAGGAATGAGGGATAAGGGATGAGGGATAAGAGATGGAGGGACAGGGGATGAAGGGATGGAGGATGAGGGATGCTGCTTCCTTTCAGCGCGGTGCAGGTGTGTGTGGGCACATTAATTGTTCCCCATTTACCACGTGTAGTTATCCCTGCTTACCTGTGGGCTCGTTCAGTGGCTCATCCCCTGCTGCCGGGGCTGCTCTGTGTGTGTGTGGAGCTGCTGGTGCGGAGCTCCTCGTCTTCTTGCCATGTGATGTACCTGCCAGCTCCTCCTCAGCTGTCCTGAGTATCTCAGGGAGCGGTGAGGCCTTCTCTGCTCCCTCCAGGTTTGGGATTTCAGCCCCCGCAGTCAGTTCCTCCTGCCCGTACCTATCAGTTCTGACTCCCAGATATTCCCTTTGGTCTCTTCCTCAAACCAGTTAGGTTCTGATGTGGAAAACAGTGAGCTGTCTCCTTTCTGTGACCGCTGTGTCGTATATCACGTTTGTTTTGATTCATTTTTTGCCAGAATAAGTCATCCTTTCTCAGTCATCCTCGATATGAACATCTTAATTCTTCTACAGCAACTGGAATGAAAGACAGTGTTTGTTCTAGTTATCCCCTGGCAATGGAGACTGGTTCTTTGTTATAATATATAATACTTCTTGCTATAAGCACAAGTGTTTTTCCATCTCCCCTGAGTTAGAGCTAAGCTCCCTGTTTGTGAAGCTCTGAAGTTTTTTTTTCCTCTTTTTTTCCCCAATCATTTTCTTGCTAATTCTCATCCATGCCCCCAGAACGCTGCCAGGCTTCTGCACCTCCTGCTCTCAGCTCCTTCTGCCTGTCCTGGCTGCTGCTGGTTTTATTTCTGTTGCAGATCCTTCCAGGTAGGAGATCTCTTTTTTTTTGTCGGTGTTTGCAAAGTGCTGCAGAGGTGTGCAACGACATCTGCACGCTTTCTAACAGCACACCCCTGGAGATGTTAATGAAGTCACATCAGAGCTGAGTTTGGCTCATTGTGTTGAGATGAGCGCTGTTAATGTGGGGACAGGAGCCGAGGTGAAAATCCCGCTGAAGAAAGGTTTGAGTGGAGGGCTGATGTCTGTCTCCCAGGAGCAGCTGATTATTTACAGTGGATTTCTTTTCCCTCTTCTTGTAGCACACAGTTTGCTCCACCTAACTCCAGATAACACCCGAAGAGCTGAAGTATTTTAAGAGTGAGTGGCAGAGGTGCCTGGAACGGGAGGAAACCCCACCACACTGCGAGCCCCTGGCTGTTGCTTAGCAGAGCATCACTGCTCAGTGGGGGCACTGCCTGTGAATGTGTACAGCACTTGTGTGCACGTACGGAGGGGAATTTGGGCTGGAAAGGTTACAGGGAGATGACCGACTGGATGTCTGTTAGAGCAGGCATGCTTTGTGCTCCCCTTAAGAAATGACATTTTAAATCTTTTTCTAATTATGAATGCTTTTGGTGTCCATATTTGTTTTTTAAATATCTAGACAAGAAAGACCAGTAATCATACCTGACTTCTGCTGAATGAAAGAGCAGGACCTGTAGTCCAGTCTGTATGTACGGTCGTGTAATTCCAGCTGCTGGTGGTCTCCTAACACACACATATTCCTGATGTGCAGAATCAAGCCCCAAAGCAGTACCACTGCGGCCGTGGCCTGAAGGCGAGCTTTAATTCAACCACAAAATGTGACTTACTTCTTTTTTAGCCATACCCACGCCAACTTTTAAGTCTCTCTGAACTTGTGATGAGTTCAGTGTGTGCAGTTGAGCATCCAAATAATCCTGTCCTTGAAGGACTCGGGGAGCAGTGCTGTGTCAGAGCTCCCTCCCACCCTGAGCAGCGCTGGCAGCAGCGAGGCCGAGAGCAACCAAAAGAGTGTCAGACTGAAGATGTACGGTGAGCGCAGATGGAAAGAGCCAGATCCAGGAAGGGACACAAAGGAACAGGGGCTGAGGTTTTGTCTGTGGTGAAAGGAGTGAATGGTGAAGAGCTGCGGAACGGCATCAGAATGAGATTATGGGAACGGCCCATCCAGGTCTGTGTTGGCAGGACAGGATGGAGAGTTAGAGGTGCGTGAAGATGGGGGAGATGCTGAGCTGGGAAGTGTCAGAAGTTGTAGTGGGAATGATAGAAAGTGAAATCTGAGATGCGCGTTCAGGAGATTGAGTGGATTGCTGGTGTTGGAAATGCAAACACGGGGAGTGGTGAGAGGAGGGAATCAGAGCATCACAGAGCTGTGGGGGTTGGAAGGGCCCTCCAGGGATCACGGAGTCCAACCCCCTGCCAAAGCAGCTCCCAGCCCAGGGTGCACAGCTCGGCGTCCAGGAGGTCCTGAACGTCTGTATTGATGGACGTGGATCAGATCCCCTCTGAGTGTTGTTTTCTCAAGGCTGAACAGCCCCAGCTCTCTCAGCCTTTCCTCATGCAGGAGCTGTTCCAGGCCCTGTGTCATCTCTGTGCCCTCACTGCACTCTTTGCAGCAGATCCCTGTCTGCTTTGTATTGAGGAGCCCAGAACTGCACACAGTGCTCCAGGTGAGGCCTCAGCAGGGCAGAGCAGAGGGGGAGGATCCCCTCCCTCGACCTGCTGGCCACGCTCTTCTGAATGCAGCCCAGGATCCCATTGTCCTTCTTGGCCACCAGGGCACAGTGCTCATGGCCAACCTGTCACCCACCAGGAAGGCAGGTTGGAAGGCTGAGGTGAGGTGCATCACCAGGTAAGACCTGCGTGGGCTGTGGGAATGGAAGGCACTGCTGCTGAATGACTGGGAATAACTGAGAGCAAGCAAGCACACAAAGAGAAAGAGCTGGAAGGTATTTGGAAGGTCTACAGAGTGCAGAGAAAGCAGCGGGCTGGTTGATCCTGCAGGAGCTTCTGCCAAAAAGAGAGAGAGAGAATCAGTGGAGCTGATGGAAGTGCAAAGTGCCTGAGGGATGGGGAGGAAGGAGGAGTGTGATGCTGTAAGCAAAGAGCAAATGATCACGGCGTGACTGCAGCCAGGAGAGCTGTAATGAAGGCAGCGTACATACGATGAACATATGTCTGATCTGCACTGAGCACTTCTGGTTGTGAATTCTCCTGAATGAGGGATGGCAGCGATAGCATAACTTATGTAAGGAGGATTTTAGGAATGGCTTAAAAGCAGCGGCACGGGCTGCCAAGAAACTGCTTTGAATTAAAGATCAGCGTGAAGTCTTTCAGTTGTCGTCATCGTGATGGAGGGGATCGACGCTGGAAACAAACTCCCAGCAAGGCGGGAGGGAAGCAGGGCATGTGTGCTCTGGAAAGTGGGCGTGGGGAGGAGGGAAGCAAAGAGAAGCCAAAAGCCCCCAAGTTTCGTAAAGTTTTGTAAAGCAGTGCCTTGAGATGATCCAGAGGTAGGAGTGGGCTTGTGTTTTTGTGGGCAGGAGCCGGAAGAAGCCTGCATTGCTTTAGCTGATGTGGAAGAGGAACTACTGACCTTTAACTCTCCAAGTACAGATAACTCCCACAGATTGCTCCCGTATGTTATAATTGGCAAAACGTGGTGGCTTGCTGTAAGTCTGCCTGCACTGTCATGGGGGGCACTGAAGGGAGGAACTAATGATGGAGTACCCCAAGAGATGGAACGGAGCGTGGAAGGTGGAGTCTGACATGAAGTCCTGCAGAAGAAAGGAGTAACAGCTCTGAAGTACCTCGGTGCAGCTGTCTGCTTGGTCCAGAGGAGGGCTACGAAGATGAGCAGAGGGATGGAGCACCTCTCCTGTGATGAAAGGTGGAGGGAACCAGGCTTGTTGAGCTTGGGGAAGAGAAGGCTGCAGGGAGACCTCACTGTGGCCTTCCAGGACCTGAAGGGAGTGGAGCGTATTGACCGGAGGAGGAATGTCTGCTGACACGGGTTGATGGTGACAGGACAAGGGGGAATGGCTTTAAACGAAAAGAGGGGAAATTTAGCTTAGATGTGAGGAGGAAATTCTTCCCCCAGAGGTGGAGAGGCACAGCACTGCTGCCCAGAGCTGTGGGTACCCATTCCTGGGCTAACAAAGCCATGGGTGGGGCTGTGGGCAATGGGTTATGGCCATGGAGGGTTGGGGATGGGGAGGCTTTAAGTCCCTTCCAGCCCAAACCAGTGTGGGGTTCTGTGATTGACACTGCTCTGGATCTGCTTACAAGCAGAGCACAGTTCCCATCTCCCAACTGCTTTGTCCCGCAGTGGAGTATGAGGGAATGAGCAGAAGAGCTGTGAGCACAGAATGCGTTTCCTGGGCTCTGAGCTTTGGGTTGGACCCCTGGCAGCCGTGCTCTGCTATGAAGATCCCAGTGGCTATCCCATTGGAGATCCCGTCAGAGATCCCATCGGAGATCCCATTGGAGATCCCGTCAGAGATCCCATCGGAGATCCCGTCAGAGATCCCATCGGAGATCCTGTCAGAGATCCCGTCAGAGATCCCATCAGAGATCCCATTGGAGATCCCATAGGAGATCCCATAAGAGATCCCATTGGAGATCCCGTCAGAGGTCCCATTGGAGATCCCATCAGAGATCCCATCGGAGATCCCATTGGAGATCCCGTCGGAGATCCCATCAGAGATCCCATCAGAGATCCCATCGGAGATCCCATTGGAGATCCCATCGGAGATCCCATCAGAGATCCCATCGGAGATCCCATCGGAGATCCCATCAGAGATCCCATCAGAGATCCCATTGGAGATCTCGTCAGAGATCCCATCGGAGATCCCATCGGAGATCCCATCAGAGATCCCATCGGAGATCCCATTGGAGATCCCGTCAGAGATCCCATTGGAGATCCCATCAGAGATCCCATTGGAGATCCTGTTGGAGGTTCCATTGGACATCCCATTGGATATCCCATCAGAGATCCCATCAGAGATCCCATTGGAGATCCCATAGGAGATCCCATAAGAGATCCCATTGGAGATCCCGTCAGAGGTCCCATTGGAGATCCCATCAGAGATCCCATCGGAGATCCCATTGGAGATCCCGTCGGAGATCCCATCAGAGATCCCATCAGAGATCCCATCGGAGATCCCATTGGAGATCCCATCGGAGATCCCATCGGAGATCCCATCGGAGATTCCATCGGACATCCCGTCAGAGATCCCGTCAGAGATCCCATCGGAGATTCCATCGGATATCCCATCAGAGATCCCATCGGAGATCCCGTCAGAGATCCCATCAGAGATCCCATCGGTGATCCCGTCAGAGATCCCATTGGAGATCCCATTGGAGATCCCATCTGACATCAGTGTGAGCGTTCGTTGGCCGCAGGGCTGCTCTGCTCTCTCCGTCCGAGTTCCCTCCCTTCTTTCTCTCCGTTTGTTTTCCACATGAGTGGGAAACAATTGCTCGTTCCACGCGGAGCTCTTGGCCCATTGCTGGGAAAGTGGCAGGGAATGGGAAGATTTGCATAATCGTCTTTGGTGCTATTGTGGGCGGGCTCGGGCTGCAGAGCGGCCACCTGTCCCCAACAAATGGACTTTGCCTTTGTGTCTCCTTATCTTCTTTTCCACCGGGGTGTTTTTGCGTAACGAATAATTCGATTAAAATGCTCCAAAAGCCCTCGTTTGCCATAGGTTTAAATGCACCTTCGGAGGTGAGGGGGACGGGATTTCCTCTCTGGACATCAGCACGGCTCTATTTGCCGTTGTTTGATCGGCTCCTTTGTGAAATTATCCTCATGAATATTAATTGAGGGTGTGGGAATCGAAGCCTCACGCCGATTTGCATTCGTCCTCGTGTAAATGATAAATTAAGTGTTGCCTAATGTTTCCTAACGGTCCGTTTCAACTGTGTGGTTGGGTCTGGGGCAGGAGGGCAGGAGAGGATGCTGTCCCACCAGCGCTCCTGCGAGGATAACCCGTGCTCAGCAGTGCATGTTGGTGACTTGTGTGTGCAGGGGGGTTCTGTCCTCATCCTTTGTACCCTGGGACCAAAGGCAGCGAATCAGTTCTCACCTCCTGAAATGCATTCCTTCAGGTACCTGGGAGGAATGGCTGACACAGCTGAGGGCTGTGCTGCCTTCAGAGAGAGCTGGGCAGGAGGGAGAGCTGGGCAGAGAGGAACGGAATGAGGTTTAACAGAGCAAGTGTGAAGTCTTGCACGTAGGGAGGAATAACTGCACGCAGCAGTACAGGTTGGGGATGAGCTGCTGGAGAGGAGGAACGAGGAGAGGGACCTGGGTGTCCTGGTGGATGACAGGTTGGCCATGAGCACTGTGCCCTGGTGGCCAAGAAGGACAATGGGATCCTGGGCTGCATTCAGAAGAGCGTGGCCAGCAGGTCGAGGGAGGGGATCCTCCCCCTCTGCTCTGCCCTGCTGAGGCCTCACCTGGAGCACTGTGTGCAGTTCTGGGCTCCTCAATACAAAGCAGACAGGGATCTGCTGCAAAGAGTGCAGTGAGGGCACAGAGATGACACAGGGCCTGGAACAGCTCCTGCATGAGGAAAGGCTGAGAGAGCTGGGGCTGTTCAGCCTTGAGAAAACAACACTCAGAAGGGGATCTGAGTAATCAGCTGCTTTGCACAGCTGCAGGGAGGGATGGCACGCTGTGGTGCCACCAGTTACTGCACATCAACCTTTGCACAGAGAGCATCTCGTGGACGAGACCAAGTTTCAATTAGTGCCACATTGCAGAGCACAGCAAACCCTTCTGCACTTTTTATTTCAGCCATAAAGCACGTGTAAACTTGCCCTTGTAACGAGATTGCCGTGCTGCTTTTTATGGCTTCCACGCTTTATCTCTTCCTGTGGGATTCTTCAAAAAGCAGCGGTCAGAGTCAGTCCAAGTGCCTTTCTTTCCCTTAGCAGCGATGCTCTGAGCCCTTAGAACGTGCTTTTATTACTTACTGTGACTATTATTAACCGTTCTTTAGCACCTGTCCAGTGCCCTTCGTGCAGTGGTGCTGCTCAGATGCACGTTTCCCTTTGATTCCCCGGTTCCGCAGCTGTTTCAGGAGCGTTGCACTGCTCCCTTCCCAGGTGAGCTGTGCCAAGCTGTGCTCAGAGAGCTGCCTGCACAGCCTGGCTGGTGCAGCCCTCCTTCAGCCACTGTGTCCTGCTCTAAGAGAGAGCACTGACACAGTGAAATGGGGCAGTGCTGTTTGAATTGCCGACCCAAACCCCGAGTAATGCCATCATAGTATCACAGAGTCCTTTGAATCGGAAGGGACCTCTGAGGACCACCTAGTCCAACCCCCTCAGTGCACAGGGACACCACAGCTCCATCAGGTTGCCCAGGGCCTGATCCAGCCTCACCTTGAACGTCTCCAGGGCTGGGGCACCCACCACATCTCTGGGCAGCCTGCTCAGTGCCTCACCACCCTCACTGTAACACACTTTTTCCTTATATGCAACCTAACTCTCAAGTAGTTTAGCTTGAAGCCATTCCCCTTGTTCTATCCCCACAGACCCTGCTCAATAGTCTGTCCCCTCCTTTCCTATCACTCCCCTGTAGATACTGACAGCCGCTCTGAGGTCCCCTTGCAGTCTTCTCCTCTCCATGCTGCACAGCCCCAGCTCTCTCAGCCTGTCCCTGCAGGAGAGCTGTTCCACCCCTGGGATCACTGTTGTGTCCTTCCTCTGGACACTCCCCAACAGCTCTATGTCTCTCCTGCACTGAGGAGTCCACACGTGGACGCAGTGCTCCAGGTGAGGCCTCACAGCACAGAGCAGAGGGGCAGATCCCCTCCCTCACCCTGCTGGCCACGCCGTGTTGGATGCAGCCCAGGATGTGGTTGGCTTTCTGGGCTGTGAGGGCACAGTGCTGGCTCATGCTGAGCTTCCATCACATTTTCTCAGCTCGTGCTATTTAAAACTCAATAAATCAGTGAGCTGGGCAACCTGCGTGTGTGATGGGTCTGGGTGCTGTAGGCAGCAGTGTTTCCTGCTCCCACCCTGGTGCTGACAGTGCCTGGGAGGTGCTTTCCCCCCTGGGCCGCAGAGTGCCCCGCTTCTGCCCCACGGGTCTGATTTACAGCTGCAGAGCAGCGTTTCTCAGAGCTGTTCTCCAGACATGACTCAATGGGGGATTCTGTGGGACGCAGCCCCTTTCCCCACTGCTTCTGGAGGAGCTTTGCAGCTGCTGTCCCGGAGCTATTAGGGAAGCTGCTTAATAATTAATGGCTGGCCGTCTTAAGGGTCAGAAACGTTGTGTGGAAAGAGGGCTCTGCTCCACCTTGCCGTGCTCTAACCTTGCTGCCTGGATTTGGCTTCAGAAGGGTCTCCCTTTGAAGAGCAGTGGGGAAGGCAGTCATCTCTTCATGAGTGCTTTGTGCAGCCCTGAGCTGTGACAGAATCCCTGTCTGCTCTCATCTCTGCACGCGGGGAGTGCACAGAGAGCCGTGCAGAGGAGGAGATGAGCAGAGCTGTATTTCATGCACGTCTTCCCAGACAACGTTTGTGAAGCCCCTTCCCGTTGAGTTTGCTTGTAACTCCATTGGGGTTTTTTTGTGTTGTTTTCTCTTCCCCCCCCCCCTTGCTTGATAAGCTTGAAAGAAATCCTACACTCATATGTAATACTGCAGAAAGGAGGAAAGCAGTGACACGTGGCGTGGGTATTGTTTTCCTTACAGTCGGTGGCTGTGAGGTTTATGAGTGACTGTTCTGGGCAACTCACAGCGAAATCATTTCCAGTAACTCCATATCCTACAGGGAGTGCTGAGATCCCATTGCAGCCACATGGGGAAGGGCAGTGCAGTGCGTCCAGGTGGTCCAGGAGCCTTGCACTGAGCTGCCCACGTAGGGAACCCTGCAGGTGTGTGCACTGCTCCCATTTAATCTGTGGAATTACAACACGATTCGGAGCTTCTGTTGATCGCCAAAGCAGAACCTTGTGATAAATGGGTCTGTGGGTCTGTGAAATGAACACCTGTTTCTAGGGTACTCATTTCAGTCCCCCTATTCAAATGATGTTGAGTTAAAACTGTATGTGTGTGTGTGTGTATTTACCACTGGACTTTAACTGATCTGTCTGTGCTATTGCAGACCTCGTTGCTTAATCCATACATGAGTAAACTCCAGAGCTGGGACTACATACGTACAATTCTTCTCTCTTTTTCCCATCCATTTAAGAACCAAGTCACTCTGAGCCTGGCTAGGTTTGACCCGGGTGCTGTGGAGTGACTTATGGCAGCATTTCTCTCCTGCTCTTCTGTTTGACCCTCCCAGGAAGCTGACGTGGGGATCCCAGAGTCCAGGTTACATGCCACAGGGCTTCCTAGCTGCTGGGTGAAGCAAAACTGCCACAGAAGCAGCAACGAGAAGCAATCTGGAGAGCTGACAGAGGTGCTGCCAGCTCCCCTCCCTTCGTGCCGTGCCCCACGGGGACCAAGCAGTGCTTTCCATGTTCAGGTGGCAGTTCTGAGCCGTGAGGTGCAGATCGGAGTCCCCAGGGCACGCTTCCCACATGAGGCTGAAGGGACGTGTGCCATGAACACCTGAGCACAGCCCCTGCCTGCTCTTCACACCACCCTTGGCTGCTTCCATCTCTGCTCATAAAGCAGCGTGTTGGTTTTATTCCAAACTGCTCCTGTCAGGTTCTTTTCCAAGAGAGCAGGAGGGAGGATTGGTTCCTGTGCGTGAGGTCACACCGAGCTGAACTTGGATTCTCTTGGCAGCTCTTTGGTTACCTTATAACTTCAGAGAAGTCGTACTTTCTAAAAGGCTGCTCCTCCTCTTAGTGAGTGCTTTAGCACAGGTACCCGGGCTGGAGAGGGTTTCTGTTTGTTTCCTTTTTGGTAGTTCTGTGCTTTGCTGTTATGCTGTGGTTGACTCCATGGTCCTTGTGGGTCCCTTCCATCTCAGGGTGTGCTCTTTGCTACAGATCATAGAGTCACAGAGCAGTCTGGGTTGAAAAGGACCTCAGAGATCATTGAGAGTTTCAACCCCCTGCGGTGGGCAGGGTCACCAACCAGCAGAGCAGGCTGCCCAGAGCCACATCCAGCCTTGCCCTGAGTGCCTGCAGGGATGGGGCACCCACAGCCTCTCTGGGCAACCGGTTCCAGTGCGTCACCGCCCTCTGAGTGAGAAACTGCCTCCTCACATCCAACCTCAGTCTCCCCTGTCTTAGTTTAAAGCCATTCCACCTTGTCCTATCACCATCCACCCGTGTCAGCAGCCGTTCCCCCTCGTGTTGATACACTCAGCTCCCTTCAGGTCCTGGAAGGCCACAGTGAGGTCTCCCTGCAGCCTTCTCTTCTCCAAGCTCAACAAGCCTGGTTCCCTCCACCTTTCCTCACAGGAGAGGTGCTCCATCCCTCTGCTCATCTTCATGGCCCTCCTCTGGGCCCATTCAGGAGCTCTGTGCCATGTGCTGGATGTGCAGATGTGTGAACATGAACAAAGTCCTCGCCATCTCTGCAGCGGTCGCAGCTGCCAGCTCCTGTGTCACCAGATCTCTTCAAAAGGAATAGATGAAAGATAGCTTTGATTTAAGGTACCAATGCCTCCAGATCCCACGTGTACTGCCAGGGAAGAGGGCGTCCCCTCAGACGTTTCCTCTGCGATGGGATGTAGGAATGGGATGTGAGAAGGCAGCTGTCCTAGAAAAGCGCCTCAGGTAATTTCGTCGTTAAATGACAGAGGTTAAGGGCTCCTGACAGTGCCATTTGTCTTCTGAGTTCAGCTGAAAGACCCAGGAAACTTCTGAAGAAGAAAAGGAGCAGAAA
This sequence comes from Oreortyx pictus, assembly GCA_036925125.1. NCBI lineage: Eukaryota > Metazoa > Chordata > Aves > Galliformes > Odontophoridae > Oreortyx > Oreortyx pictus. Next base: position 1,028,366 of record JAUPFR010000001.1, on the reverse strand, counting down.
CGTGAGTCAAGTCATTGCCAGGATTGCTCTGACTAACGCATAACCAAGTGTGACATTCAGAGAGGTGGAAAGGTGTCAGTCGGTGCCTCTTAGTTTTGGTTGGGAATATCCTCCAGCCTCTCTCACCTGAGCAGAGATTTGTGGAGAGATGCAGTGTTACCCGTGGAGATGGGCCGTGAATCCCACTCGTGCTGCCATGGATCTGCCCTCCCCAACAGCCACACAATGGAACATTCATTTGTCCTCGGCCACACTTCTCCTGAATTTGTATTTCTCAAGCTTTCTTCTGCATTTCTCTGCATGACTCATGGTGATGTTCGTTGTTACCTCCACGCATGAACTCAGATACTTCAGAAAAACCACTTAAGTGGAAGTCTCCTTCCCTGGGATGCATCTGTGCTTCCCCCTGTCAGTTTCTGAGAAATGTGCACTGCCCCATTCAGTGGTCAGTTCTCACAGGCCAGCAAGAGATGGGGAGGAGGAACTGCAGGGTCTGCTGATGTCAAATGCTGAATGTAGAATGACAGAATGGTTTGGGTTGGAAGGGACCCTGAAGATGACCCGGTCCCAACCCCGTGCTGTAGGCAGGGACACCTCCCTGGGGCCCAGCTTGCTCACAGCCCCATCCAGCCTGGCCTCGAGTGCTTCCAGGGAGGGGAACCTGGCTGGGAAACCAGTGTCTCACCGCCCTCTCAGTAAAGAATTTCTTCCCAGTCTCTAATCTAAATTTACTGTCTCCCAGTTTAAAGCCATTTCCCCTCGTCCTGTTGCTGCCTGCCCGTACAAAAAGTCCCTCCCCAGCTTTCCTGCAGGCTCTTCCAGGTCCTGGAAGGCTGATATGAGGTCTCCTTGGAGCCTTCTCTTCTCCAATCTGCAGAGCCCCATCTCTCTCAGCCTGTCCTCATGGCAGAGCTGCTCCATCCTCTGATCATCTCCGTGCCCTCCTCTGGACCTGCTCCACCAGCTCCGTGTCCTTCTTGTGTTGGGGGCCCCAGAATGGGATGCAGTGCTCCAGATGGGGTCTCACGAGAGCAGAGCAGAGGGGCAGCATTGGGCTGTATATGCTTGGGTCCTAGAATCCTAGAATTCCCAGTTGGAAAGGAACCATGAGGGTCACTGAGCCCAACCCTTGGCCCCACACAACCCTCCCAAACACCATCGCAGTGGCTGAGATCGGTGTACCAGTGCTGCAGAGCTGCAGCAGCTCGGGGCTGTGCCCACCTCTGGGGCAGAGAGCCCCTTTGGCTCCGGGGCTGTGGAGCAAAGCTTGGGCACGACTGTCCTTCTTGTGTCACGTGGAAGAGCTCTGGCCTCATGCCTCACCTCTCTGAAGTCTGTCATATTATGTAGATATGGATATTTCATTGCTACCTGTCCTCACTGAGATAATCATTTCCACTGAAGATAGTCCCCAGACCAAAGGGAGGTCAGGCTGTGTGGTTCTGCTCTAGAAGACATAGTTTTTAGGGAAGACTGCTTTACATGTGGGACACGTTGTGGTGACTGCGGGACAGGAGGTACCCAAGGACAAGGTGCTGGCACTGTCACAGAGTCACAGCGTCACAGAACTGTAGAGATTGGAAGGGACCTCCAGAGATCACGGAGTCCAACCCCCTGCCAAAGCAGCTCCCAGCCCAGGGTGCACAGCTCGGCGTCCAGGAGGTCCTGAACATATATACTGATGGACGTGGATCAGATCCCCTCTGAGTGTTGTTTTCTCAAGGCTGAACAGCCCCAGCTCTCTCAGCCTTTCCTCATGCAGGAGCTGTTCCAGGCCCTGTGTCATCTCTGTGCCCTCACTGCACTCTTTCCAGCAGATCCCTGTCTGCTTTGTATTGAGGAGCCCAGAACTGCACACAGTGCTCCAGGTGAGGCCTCAGCAGGGCAGAGCAGAGGGGGAGGATCCCCTCCCTCGACCTGCTGGCCACGCTCTTCTGAATGCAGCCCAGGATCCCATTGTCCTTCTTGGCCACCAGGGCACAGTGCTCATGGCCAACCTGTCATCCACCAGGATGATGGGCCCCAACCTGCACCGGTCAACAAATGCCTTCAGGCTTTAGCATTTAAAATCACTCTTGAAAGAGAAGGGATGAGAAACACGAGCAAAACGCAGCGTGTGCCACCTGCCTCGTGCCCACAGTGCTTTCCAGAGCTGAATAGGTTCGTGCAGATGGGGCCATCGTTGCAGTACTGAGTTCGTTCCAAACGCAGCGTTGTGTTTTTAGGAAAGCTTTGTGTTTTATCCCCTGCGGAGTGATGCACACATCTTAAGTGATGTCAGATCATGACTTGGAGAAGTGAAATATAAAGGATTACCTCATCCAAATGCTGAAGGTCTAATGAGCGCGAGAGTTAATTATCAAATGCAGAGTTAACTTTGATGGTGGGGTGGGATGAATTTGAGAGCAGTAAAACTTGAGCTGTTAAAAACCAATCAGCAAATGCGATGTGAAACACAGCATGTTTGATGCTTGCTTGCCAGCTGTGTTGGAAAGGGAGGGGAGGAGGAAAGGGCGGTTGTGCTGTGTGCAGCACGGAGCTCGTTAGCACTGTGTGATCCTGAGAACGTGGAATTAAGAAGTTCCCACCGTGCAGGACGTGCTGGCATCACCTAGGAGCTGTGTTGGAAGTGCTGGCATCACCTTGGAACGACACTGGGAGTACTGCTATCTCTCCAGCTTGAATTCCTCCATCTCCTTCTTTTACTTGAGCAGCGATGCTGAGGTTGAGCAGTGCACTGGTGTGCGTGGAGCTGTTCCCTCAGGTCCTTAGCAGGGCTAACGTGGCTCAGGACGCGGACAGCTGTGTGCTCCTATGTCCCCATGTGGAAATAGCTGCCCCTGCTGATATCCCTGTGCTGTTTTTAATGAATCTGTCAGGTAAACGAAGCTGCCCATTGCTGCACGTCAGCTGGATGTGCTAATACAGATGCTGAGTTTGAGGGAATCGTGCCTGCCTCCTGGCCTGCGTCTCGTAATCTTGCTCTTCTGTATACATCTATTTTCTTAATATTAACCAAGGCTTTGATTGGAGCCAAAGCATCACGCAGAATCACTGGAGCTGGAAGGGACCCTTGCAATCCATCCAGTCCGACTACTGCAACAAAACTTCCTTTTCTCGAAGGGAAAAATAGCGGTGTCAGTGATGTCAGACTGTGGGTAAGAAGAGCTGTGAGTGAGCTAACACATTTGGGAACTGTGTTTATTGGGAAGCTCTGAGAACTGTCCAGAAGCTCTGTTAACTACTTGGAGCTGCATTAACCTTTTAGTTGCTCTCATTACCAATGCCTTGGCCCAGCCAGCTGTTCTGGTGCCCGTACTGAAAACACTCATGCAGGGCAGCTCTCTGCCTGTGCAGGTCAGTGCCTTCAGACCTGTCTCACTGAAAGGAAGATGAGGGTTTTTATCCCAAGTGCTTCCATCAGGCAGGTGAGCTGGCTAACACTGTTCATAATGCCCTGCAGGATCATCAGAGCATCATTGAGTGGCCTGGGTTGAAAAGGACCTCAAGGATCACTGAGTTTCAACCCCCTGCCATGGGCAGGGCCACCAACCAGCAGAGCAGGCTGCCCAGAGCCACATCCAGCCTTGCCCTGAGTGCCTGCAGGGATGGGGCACCCACAGCCTCTCTGGGCAACCTGTTCCAGAGCATCACCGCCCTCTGAGTGAGAAACTGCCTCCTCACATCCAACCTCAGTCTCTCTGTCTTAGTTTAAAGCCATTCCTCCTTGTGTGAACTTGTGGAGATAAGCGCGGAGGAGATCTGGGGGAGTTGTTGTGTTTTGAGTCCTCACTGGGGCTTCCCTCTATGGCACAGCCCTGCATCTGACCCTTCTCCTTCCCTCCTGCTCAGGTTCCTGGGAGGGAGCAGGCAGCGTTTTGGGGTCAGGTTGCAGGGGCTGTTTCCCAGGTGTTGAAGCAGGACGTTGTGCAGAGAAACTGACCTCACAGCAGCACCAGGTGCCTTCAGAGTTGTGTTCAGTAGCTCCTCTTTGTGCTTTCTGTCTCTTAAAACAGAGGTGAGGAGGGATGTGTACCATCCCATTGCCCCCTCACGGCCCATATAAGGTTGGTGCACGGTGTGTTTGGCACGGAAGAAGGATGTGGCATCTGTTTCACAGCAGGCAGGACAGGCTGGTGGGACCGGCTCATGGGGAAGTGGTTGTTCTTTGAGTAAATGCTACAGCTGCTTTTTTTTTTACGGTCACTTTTCTGTGCAGGGTTGGTTTGAGCATTGTATGGAGGTGTTAATCTAGAGATGGCAAAGCCTATCACCACACAGTGCTGAGAAGAGTCCGGCCTCGTCCCTTTGCTTCCCGCTCCTCGGATATTGATGGACGTGGACCAGATCCCCTCTGAGTGTTGTTTTCTCAAGGCTGAACAGCCCCAGCTCTCTCAGCCTTTCCTCATGCAGGAGCTGTTCCAGGCCCTGTGTCATCTCTGTGCCCTCACTGCACTCTTTCCAGCAGATCCCTGTCTGCTTTGTATTGAGGAGCCCAGAACTGCACACAGTGCTCCAGGTGAGGCCTCAGCAGGGCAGAGCAGAGGGGGAGGATCCCCTCCCTCGACCTGCTGTCATCTGCGAGCGTCTGCTGTGCGGTTATGGGCACGGTGCCCCATGGCAAAGGTGGCAGTTGTTGTGATTTATTGGGCACCATAAAGTCGTGGCCAGGAAAGCCGAGTTAGATTTCTCCCAGCTCCTTTTGCCTCCGACTGGAAATGCATTGATGCTTTCTGCTCCTACACACACAGCTTTTGTGCAAAGAAAGCATTGTGTTTGGACGCAGCAGCATTGGAGAAGTCGTGTTGCATCAGGGCTGTATGCTGCAAGAGTGCCACGGGTGATGCTTACGGTGAGTGCCAGTTCATTTTTAGCTGCACTGCAGCAGTGCTTCAGTCACAGAGCAGAAGGACTGTCCGTCAGTGCTTTGTCCTCAGCCCATACTGCAGATGGGAGCAAGTCAGGTCCTGCATGCAAGCCCTGCGCTGAGTCTGCTCTGAGCAGAGCTCGCTCTCATTAAATCATTAAAGGTTTTATTGAATCTAGCTCTGGTAAATAAAGTACCGCTTGAAGCAATTGCAGTGAGCACCTCGAATCTCCCTGGGGATTCAGCACTGAGCCTGAACCACTGCAGGCACGCAGGAGCTGAGCCCTCAGTGCAGTGCACGCCTTGCTCCGTGCCACACGTGGCCCAGCCCTGCCCACATGCTTTGAGGAGATGGTCAGCCCTGCGAAGTATGCTTCGAGTTACTCTGTGAGCCTGGGGAAATGCATCTGCCTGATGGATGCCTTTGTCTGAGGTCGTTGGCGATGAGTCCTCGCAGTTTGGGTGAGCTCCATCAGTTCGTCCAGCCTTACTGACCTGGGACAGGAATTTGAGGGCTCCCGGGGAGGTGCTGTGCTATAACTACATGCAATGCAGTGCTTTGGCACAGCTGATCTTTGGCATTTTTCTCATGCTCTTCAAAACACAGGGTCCTCGTTCAGCTTTGCAGCGTGGGCTTTAGGGGTCCAGCTGTCATCAGCACCTCTTAATTTTTGCTGAGAAACGTAACGGGACTGAATTGAATGTCATCGTTAAGGTGTCTTTTCCAAAGCCTCTGTCAGTTATCTGCTGAGTCATCTTTCTCTCCACTGTCTCTACTCACCATCCCGTTATCTGTTGGTATTGTAGCTGATATTCCCCGAGTTCTTCCTTTCCTTTTCCTCCCCCAACACCCACCACCACCACGAATGCCCCTCCAATGCCCATTGGCTGCAGGAGCTGCCACGATGCCACGACGAGAGTTCCAATGGTGATTCCTTTAAGCAGAGCATCACATCAGCTGGTGCCATGGGTCTGCATGATCCTTCGTCCCTTCCCTTCCTCTGTGGGGTGTGCAGGGAGTTGGTCTGTAACGGGGACGTGTTTTTGGTGTGGTGATACGGTGTGGGTCGCGATGGGGAGAGAAGGGAGCAGCTCAGAGGAAGGTGGCCTTCAGCTGGGTTAGAGTTGGGTTTGGAGGATAACCACTCTGTTTCCACTCGTACACATTTGCTCTTCGTTAACCCTCCGAACTGGGTGGGTGACAGATGAGTTGGGAGTCACCACTGTGGTGGTGAACGGACTCACACGCAGCTGGCCGTGAGTGGTGGGGGTGGGTGCTGGGGCCCGTCCTGTTTGGTGTCTTTATTGATGATCTCATGAGGGCATTGAGTGCACCCCCGGGACGTTCGCAGGTGACACTGAGTTGAGGGGAAGTGTCGATCTGCCTGGGGGTCAGTAGACCCTACAGGGGGACCTGGGCAGGCTGGTCAATGGGCTGAGGCCAATGGGATGGAGTTCAGCAAGACCCAGTGCCAGGTCCTACACTTTGCCCGTACCAGCCCCATGCACACAGGGCAGTGGCTGGAAGCTGCAGGAGGGAAAGGATCTGGGACTGACCACGAGCCAGCAGTGTGCCCCAGAGGCCAAGAAGGCCAACAGCATCCTGGCTGTGTCGGACCTTCAGACATTCTCAGCCTTTCACCTCCGCAAGCATCGCTGTGAAATAGTTTACCTGAGAACAGATCAATATATTCAATTGTGAGTAGCATTCCCAAATAAATAACATTTACTCAAACTCACTGATAGGTATCAGAGGAGGAAATGGAAAACGAAAACTAAACAAACTGCCAGTGTTGCTCAGAATGGCCAATTTGGGAAGCTCAGGGCACCTGGTGGGACACGGGGGCAGGTCTGTGGGTTGGTAGTCACGGAGCACTGCTGGCTGTTCAGCAGCTTGCCAAAATGAGAGGGTGAGCTTCGTTTTGCTCGACTTGAACCGAGGGTTTACACTGTAATTTGTGTCCTTTCACAACTCTCCTACTCACTGAAGCTCCAGCCACCGATCTGCAGTTACTCCCTACGCTATGGCAAGTGCGTCCTCGAGCAGTCTGCAGGCAGGACAGCCCTCTGCTGGGGCTTCTCTCATCGCCTCTGCACAGATCTGCCCCTCGCCGAGCTGCCACCACCCCCTGCCCTGTGTTGTGCACCATGAGGTGGAGCTGGGCAGCTCCTCAGCTGGGCCAGGGGCCACGCAGCATCCCAGCAGCAGCCCCACAGTGGCACTTTGTCTGCGGCGGCCGAACAAGAAGCCCTATTGAGGGAGGAACAAGGAGGATCTTATCCTAAAAAAGCTGCAGTCAGCGTCAAGTTTAAGAAAGCAAACGTACTCCGTCTCATCGAAAGCCATCGTTTGCCCACAGCAGAGCTGTGTGTGTGGAATGCAAACGTTTGGTTTGTCGGTTTCCGTGGAAGGTTCCCAGGGACGGCTGCAGCCCTCTGCCCTGCTGCAGTGGTGGCTGTGGGGCACTCCGTGGGGTTGGAGTAGTCACGCTTTCATACTCATGGCAGTCCTGTGGTGACATTGTCAGGAGTTGGGTTCCTGTGGCCGAAAGGGGTTTTGTAGATCCACGCAGTGAATTTTGTGCCTCAGCTGCCAGCAGATGTTGCCATAGAACCATAAAGATTGGAAGAGACCTCTCCTGTCATCAAGTCCAACCCATCACCACCATGTCCACTCACCAGACCATGAAGGCTGGAAAGGACCTCCAAGATCCCTGAACCCAACCCATCCTTCCATGCCCACGGACTGTGTCCCTCTGTGCCACGTCCACACGGTTCTTTAACACCTCCAGGGACCTCCACACCTCATGCAGCCCATTCTGCAGCTGCTTTGCTCTGTGCTCTGAGCCCTTAGCCCTCAGTGAGCTGCCCTGCAGTGAGCAGGGCCTTGCTTTTGAGGGTTCTATTGGAGCATCTTCACCTGGCTGTTGCTGGAGGTGCCTCTGTCCCAGTGCTCCGTGCAGGCAGCATCCACCCATTGCAGCAGCTGTCCCTGCCTGGGTTACAGCTCGGTTTTCTGCTCTCCGAAGTTATCGATTTTTTGAGGTTTGCAAAGTGCATTGCAGAGACTGAGCAGTATAATGAGCATTAATAATTAAAACCGAGCTGCTTTTCTCCATCCGTCATCTGTTGTGCTCTCCCAAGCAAAGTCTCCACGCTGCAGGACAGGAATTCCCTGTGGACGGTGCTGCCCGCAGCGACCAGAGTGGTTCAACTCCATCCAGGGACAGACGGGCTCGTGTCAGTGCTTCTGAGAGCCCCTCTCAGCTGCAGCAGTGCATCGATTACAGAGGCACTTCTGCAGTGCTGTGGCTCCGAGCGCTGTCCGTGGTATTGGATCTGCGGGCTCTGCTCACATGAATGGAGCTGGAGTGTGGGGTTCGGTCACAGCAACGGGAACTCCTTTAATATATCTCAACAGCAACCTATAAAGAAGAATAGGAATAATCTTCCATCGTATTAGCTTGTTGAAACTAAACACAGATCGCTTCTTTGTAGTTCCAGCTATCCGTTGCTTGTTGCTGATAGAAGAGCAGAAGTGGTTCCTTAGGTGCCTAACATTTGTCTCCTTCTTTCAACAGAGCATTCAGAAGCTGGCCAGCCAGTACTTGAAGAAGGACTGGCTTGGGATGAAAGCTGATGAACGAGCTGACTATAGGTAATGGAGCAGTTATGTATCTCAGAATAGCCGTCTGTATCTTCCACCTGTGTAATTATTGTGCTCCACCTTGCAACACCGCTCTGCAGCTGAAGTGATCTGTTTGCATTGGTGCTGTGCGTTGCTGGCTGAGAAGAGAGCTTTGTTTCCTTCTCAGATTTTGAAGCAGGCTGAAATAACATTTTGTGACGTGAGTGATTGAGGGGGGTGGGTAAAAACAAATGGCACAGTGGGATAGGAGCGGTAACTGTGCGCCTCCTTCGGGTGTTAATGTTGGGGAAGATGGTGTGTGTGTTTTGTTAAATGGCACAGGCTGCACAGAGAGGCTTTGGATGCTCCATCCCTGAAGGCGTTCAGGGACAGGCAGGATGGAGCTTTGGGCAGCCTGGTCCACTGGGAGGCATCGCTGCCCGTGGCGGGAGGTTGGAACTGGTTGAGCTTGAAGGTCCCTTTCAACCCAACCCATTCTGATCCGTGAGTCTGAAGGCACTCAGACATGATGGTGAGCAGCACTGGGAAGACATCCTGCCCCTGTGCTCAGCACTGGTGAGACCTCACCTCGAGTGCTGTGCTCAGCGTTGGGCACCTCAGCACACAAAGGACATGGAGGTGCTGCAGCAGCTCCAAAGAAGGGCAGCGAGGCTGTGAAGGGCTTGGAGAGTGTGCCCTACGAGGAGAGACTGAAGGAACTGGGGCTGGTTGGTGTGGGGAAGAGGAGGCTGAGGGGAGACCTCACTGCTCTCTTCCAATATCTGAAAGGTGCTCACAGTGAGAGCGGGGTTGGGCTCTGCTCACTGGTGACAGTGACAGGACGAGGGGAAATGGCCTCAAATTGCACCAGGGTAAGTTTAGGTTGGAGATCAGGAACCACTTCTGTACAGAAAGGGTCGTTAAGCACTGGGATGGGCTCTGCAGGGAGGTGGTGCAGTCACCATCCCTGGGTGTGTTTAAATCCATTTGGATGTGGTGCTCAGGGCCATGGTTTAGCAGAGGGCTGTTGGAGTGAGGGCAGTACGGTTGGGTCGTGGTTGGACTCGATGATCTCTGAGGTCTTTTCCAACCTGAGTGATTCTGTGATAGCACAAAGTTATTTCTGCACACATGCACACACGTATGCATACTGACCGATCTGATGGAGGTAAAGGAGAATGCCAGCAGACAGGAAAAAAGACGAGGGGAAGGAGAAAGATGTCAGCACACTGGGAAGGCAGAAAATGTTTCATAAGAACAAAGGTGGGTGGCCAAATAATAATGGACACATAATAATGGTTCCATTAGAAGCATGTGTGTTGTTTTGTGGTGGATCTTTGGGCTGCACACAGCTGCCATGGCCTTAGAAGAAGCTGTCAGCATCAGAGCACCCTGGTTTGGCTGCTGCTTTCTGTGGGGTCTGTTCCACAGGGGCAGTGGGTTTGGCCACAGATTATCACCACGAGCACTGAGCTTCTGTTTCCTTCCTGCAGGAGCATGTACTCCGTTTGGAAGTCGCTGCTGGAAGGCACGATGCAGGTGGCCCAGTCCCGACTCAATATCTGCGAGAACTATAAAAATCTAATTTCAGAACCAGCCAGGACTGTGAGGTGCTTCAAGGAGCAGCAGCTGAAAAAGGTACGTGTCCTTCCTCGGGGCTTTCGGTGTAGGAAATCAGACGTGTTTTAGTGTGGCACCTGGGCGCTTCTCAGTCTCTGTGCCCTGGTGGCCAAGAAGGACAATGGGATCCTGGGCTGCATTCAGAAGAGCGTGGCCAGCAGGTCGAGGGAGGGGATCCTCCCCCTCTGCTCTGCCCTGCTGAGGCCTCACCTGGAGCACTGTGTGCAGTTCTGGGCTCCTCAATACAAAGCAGACAGGGATCTGCTGGAAAGAGTGCAGTGAGGGCACAGAGATGACACAGGGCCTGGAACAGCTCCTGCATGAGGAAAGGCTGAGAGAGCTGGGGCTGTTCAGCCTTGAGAAAACAACACTCAGAGGGGATCTGATCCACGTCCATCAATATAGACGTTCAGGACCTCCTGGACGCCGAGCTGTGCACCCTGGGCTGGGAGCTGCTTTGGCAGGGGGTTGGACTCCGTGATCTCTGGAGGGCCCTTCCAGCCCCTACAGTTCAGTGATTATTTTATTCTATGGATGGGTTCTGTTTTTAGGAAAAGCTCTGTCTTAAACCTGAAGGAATGATTTGAGCTCTCCTCGAGATGCAAAACATGGGTCAATCTGCCTCGTCCTACAGAGGCATCCCTTCCTTCTCTTTGGGGAAGGATTTGTTCCTCATTTCCAGGCTGACCCTCCCTTGGCACAGTGTGAGTCCGTTCCCCCTCATCGCTGTTTCCCAGGAGCTGAGGCCAACCCCTTCCATTTGCACTTTGCAGCAGCCACACGGAATTGAGTAGGACAGAGCTGAAGGGCAGCAGAACCCAACTGCTGTGTGAGAAGCAGCTTTCTGTGTGCCTGCCCCAACCAACAGCCCTGTGTCACACATCCCCCTGGGTGCTAAAGGCACAGAGCTGGATGATGGGACGTATTCCAAACGTCAGTGGTACCAAGTGAGGCTGTGTGATATTTCAGTTTTTGAATGCCAGCAGGAGGCCTCAGGGATCCAACTGCTGACTGATGTAGCAGAACCCCACTGTCCAATATATGCAGGTGGTTCTACCTTCCCTTTTCCTACCCTGCACTCCAAGGTTTCCAAAGAAAAGCACATTTTGCCCTTCACGTTACTGACGCGCACATGGGAAATAAGAATGGGAACTTGTATTTAACAGCCAGTGGGAGGAGGAGTATTTTCAGTGAGAGCTGCGTGGGGAGAAAGTGAACAATATCTGGCAGAAGGGAGAGCTTATTCCGGGTGACTGGAGGAGGGCTTTGGGCTGTGGGTGCAGCAGGGCGGCCACATCGTGGCCCTGGGGGTCCCTGCCCATGCAGGGATTGGCTCTGCTCTTGGGAGGACAGACCAGCAGCTGCTTCCTCACACTTCCACTGACCGTGTGTTACTCAGAGCTCAACAGGAGCACTGTGAGATGGCACTGGTGTGTACCTGAGTGAGGCTGGGTCAGGGACTGTCCTTCCTGATCTCTTCTAACACTGACAGTTCCCTTTTTGGGGGTGAGATCATATCTCCTTTCCCACACGTGTCTGAAACAGGTAAAGGCTTTGGAGAATTGCTGATAAATTCATTCTTTTTCTGCTTTGACTTCTCTTTTCCGATACTGCCTGCTTGAGTTGCATCCATGGAAAGGGATGGAATTATCTTTTACCTCTTCAGTGGCCCAGGGGTTTTCTTTTATCATTCTGATAGAACCCAATCAGAGCTCAGTAATGTCATCAAACTGTTCTTGGCTCTATTGTACTGTTCTCCGCATTCAGTTTTGCCTTTTGTTTTAGATCTTAGAGAAGGAAGGACTGAGCATTTCTCATCTCACCTCTGCTGAATTGCCTTTGGGTTTTTCCTCCTTGTATTCCAGTCATTTCAACTAATTATCTCATCAAAAGCTCGCAGAACTTTTATGTTTAATTTGTGAGCTCTCGTTTGGATTTGAGTAGTTCAACAGCAGTTGAAGGAAAGAAATACCATTTTATGTTCAGACTGGCTTGAAAAGAAAGGCACAGATAATGGGCTGGGATTGACTTGGAGTCTGCCTCGTTCTGTATGAAGTGTAATGAAGAGCAGTGAAGTGGTGACAGTGGTGTTTGCATGCAGGCAGTGCTCATGTTCTGTTTCCCAAACGTTTCTTTCAGTATGTGGACCAGCTGACAAGGATCCAGGCTGAGCTACAGGAGACGGTAAAAGATTTAGCTAAAGGCAAGAAGAAATATTTTGAGACTGAACAGATGGCTCAAGCAGTGCGGGAGAAAGCTGACATTGAGGCCAAGTATGTTTTTGTAATAGCATATGTGTAAATAATTGCATGTGTAAAGCCACGTTCATCACTTGTTAGTTTTACACTCCATGTTCGTGTGGGAGAAGGGCAGCTGATTTCAAGAAGGTCGTGCCAGTTCATTTTCTTACCTCCTTACAGAGGCAGAGTGGGGATGGGGACGCAGTTTTCCACTCTTGGAGGCAGAATGTTGAGGCTCTGTTGTTCTGCTCCTTGGCATCCTCAGGAGGTCGATTCCTCTTGCTCCAGGCCAGCAAGCAGCTCTCCTTAGGGGTTTGCCTTGTGCTGTGGGAGCTCGCCTCACCATTGCTTGCCACTTCCTTTATTTGTCATTTGGATTTATTTGCTGTTCTCAGATGAAGCCTTTTGTGGAACTGTACAAACACAGCTCTAGGTGCAGTGGCCTGTTTGGCCCGTGGCTTTGTACAAACGCTGTGAGACACTGATCTCTTGGGCTTTTCTTTCTGTTCTTTGCAGGTCCAAACTTAGTCTTTTTCAGTCAAGGATAAGCCTGCAAAAGGCAAGTGTGAAGGTGAGTTCGTGTTTGTTATAAAAGTGTTGTGGGGTTGTTTTAGCAGGCATGTGAGTGAAGCTGTGTGGGCCTGGGGACGTCTGGTGGTGGGGAAAGGGTTTTGGTAGGAGTGGTCTGATGAGAACCAGCTCTGCCAAGGCTCACTGCAGAGCTCCATGTGGCCGATGGACAAGGGAATTGTCTTCTGTTTCCAGAGAACCACGTGTGAAACATCAACCTGCATGAGAGAATCCCAAACAAAATCCCCTCGGCGTTACCAGTATCAAGCTACAATCCTTCTGAGTTTTGGCCACTCCTTACTCTTGATACTTTTTCAGTCGTTCACTTCTCATTAGTACGTGTCTTTTCTGTTTGTTGTTGCAGTTGAAAGCACGACGGTCGGAGTGTAACTCCAAGGCCATCCACGCGAGGAACGATTACCTCCTCACCCTGGCAGCTGCCAACGCACACCAGGACCGCTACTACCAAACAGACCTGGTGAACATCATGAAGGTAAGGAGGCTCAGTTGTGTGGGAGATGGGAAGTGCAGAAGCCTGGACAGCAAAGTTAAGAGTGTATAAAGCCTGGGGTTGCTCTGCAGCAGCACGGCTGGCTTGCCCAAACTCTGCAGCAGATGTGTGCAGTGCCATGGGTCCTGTGGCAGCGTGCAGTAGTCTTGGAAACAGTAATCAAGCACAAGGCTAAGCAGCTGCCTTTTTATTATTATTATTTACCTCACTTCTTGATTATTATTTCATAGTAGAGCTCAAAGAAAGGAGTCAGGCTTTTAAAACTCAGACTTGCAGTTCCCCCTTTCACTTCTTCAGTGGCGTATCCCGTAATGGGGTTTGGCGTCTGTCTGCTCAGAGCCTTCCCTCGTGGCACAGCTGAAGGGAATGTGGCTGTTCAGTCTGTTGGTTTGAAACCAGGAATCTCAGGGAGCCGTGCCCAGCTGAGTTGGTGCTCAGAGTCCTGGGAGCTGGCGTGCTTAAGGAGTTCAAATCCAATTGCTCACACGTTTCTCGCACCATCTTTCTGAAATATTCTCTATTTTCGTAGCTCGGATAGTTGAGAAGAATTGTGAAATCGGTAATATCAGCCAGGCAGAGCTGATGGAGACTTGTTGTACTTGCATTCCGTGCACGGACGTTTTCACAGTCTGTTCTGATTTCCTATCTGTGAGCTATTTCAGAGTGACACAGTCGGTCACAGCGATTGACTCCTTTGTAATTTGTTTTTAGAATTGCATTATTGACGAGGTTAACACCTTCCTGAGCTGCACTTTTTGGGTAGACTTTCTCAGCTGGGACAAAGGTTGCAGGTGGCAGCAAGTCACCATGTTAACAGTGTGTTTTTGTGTACTGGAAGAGGAGATGTGTGGATGTGAAATTCAGGTAATCGAATTGGCGTTGGAGGATCACAGAATGATTCAGGTTGGGAAAAACCCCCAGGTCTAAAGGGTCCAAGGGGGACCTGGGGACACTGAGATGCCCAAATCCAACCTCAGCCCATCCCCACCATGTCTGCTGACCGTGCCCCTAAATCAGGAGAAGTAGAAGATCAGGGACTGAAAAATACAGTCATGGAAAGGTGAGTGATAGCACTGCTGTCCCTCTGTGCATGTGCTGATGTCAGGGAGCATTCTGCTTCCCCAGGGCCCTGCCACCAAGGCTGCTGTGGGTCCGTGTTAGCATGGCTAGTTTCTTAACCCAGGTATCCATCTCCCTTTTGCCCCCTTGTTTCTTTTGCAGAACCTGTTGTGAAGCTGTTTTTCAGTCTCAGTGTCTTTTGCTATAGAAATTTTTCTGTGCAGCCTATTCCCAGGTATCAGTAAGTGTGGTTTGCTGAGAACCCAAATTGCAGCCACTCCCATTGAGCCAAACTTCCTTCGGAAGGGAAGGATAACACTGAGAATTCTTTTCCTGCATCCTTTTTCAAACATCTGTGGTGGCCATATCTCTCAGCCTGGTTAAGGAGCTGCGTTCCTAATGAAGATCTTCCTGTTTGGCACACACACCTCCATGCAGCAGGGCAGCGAAGGAGAGGGCAGACCTATAGGTGAGGGGTGCTGCTGAGATGTCTGCTGAGTGCACGTAGAGTCTCAGGACTTACAGAAAGCAACAGGTGTGTCCCAGCTGTGAAATAGGGCTTCAGCAGTGAGTTATGCACCAAGAAGTGTGACTTCCCCACGGGAGGACGGGCAGCACTCATGTGGGATTATGGCCGAGTGGGAATGATCCACTGTGGTTTTTGGAGAGGGGAAGCATCCCTCAGAAAGCCATGGGAAGCTGAGCCAGGGGTAGGGCTGATCCCTCTGATGTAATGTCTCCGCTTTGCCCAGAGCTCTCAGCGCATTTTCCCACTCTTTTTTTTTCTGCTGATGTGAAAGAAGTGCGTTCCTGCAAGTGAGGCTGATCTCACCCATCAGTAACTGATGAGGAGATACAGAAGATGTGGGATTAAGGTGAATATTTGGGCATTGGAGTGGGAGGAGGCGTGCCAGCAAGGTGCTGGTTTCTTCCTGATCTCTATCTCTTCCTTCTCAAGTCTGCAGGGAGGTCATGCTCTTTAAGGTACTGGGACAGTGATTTCGTTTAGCATCATCATTTCACAGACTGTGTGGGAAGGGAACTGAAGAGTGCAGTGGTGACTTGAAGGTGCAGACATGTACCATGCATATATTTCTTGTCTGTGACCAAGAAGTGTCATAAGACATTGATGATTTTGGATGACCAGGCAGGAAAATGTGAGAAACTTGTGACTGCTTTCAGCTTTTTGCCATTTAGGGATAAATACATTGCCTGCAGAGCAAGGAGTGTTCTCAGAGTAGCCATTGCTCTTTGTGCTGGATATGGGTAAGGGGATGAGGACTTTGCCTGCCATGTTCCTGATGCCACCCCTAGGTACCATCCCTAGCAAAGGAGACCTTGTGCAAGGGGGTTCAGCTCTGTGCTGACAGCAGCTTGGGTGGCAGCCTGACCCCAGTGCAGCTGGAGCATCTAACCGTGCTGATGGATGTGTTAAGGTGGGCAGCTTTAGCGTGCTCCTGTTGCTCATGGAGGCCTTATGGTGGCCACGTTGCTGCTGTCAGTCATCTCAGTGATGGAAACAGTGCACCTTCTGTTTGAACCCCTCGGGGCTGCCCGTGTTTCTGGATAGCTTCCATTTTGTCCTTACGCTCTTGAGATTGCATCAGTCCTGCAGTGCTTTGGGGGTTACTGGCTTCTTGTTGGCACTCAGCTTTGCTCGTTTGTTCTCTCGTGACCTTTCCCTGAAGGGCGCAGCTCGGTGTTCCTGGAAAACCAGCTGCCCTGTGTGGAAGAGAGCAGCCTGACGTGGGTGAGGTGGAGCACTGGGTGGGGTGGGAGCACCTCTGCCATCACAGGACCTCTCCAGCCGTGGGCTGCTGCAGATTCATAGCATCACAGGATCACCAAGGTTAGAAAAGACCTCCAAGATCATCCAGCCCAACCATCCACCTATCGCCAACAGTCCTGTCTAAGCCATGTCTCTCAACACAGTGTTCTCTAAATACCTCCAGGGTCAGTGACTCCACCACCTCCCTGTGCAGCCCATTGCAGCACCTGAGCCCTCTTTTGGAGGGCTACATCCAGTCTGAATCTCCCCTGGCACAACTTGAAGCCATTCTCTCTCATCCTATCACTAATTACAGGAGTGAAGAGGCCGACCCCAAGCTCACTACAGCCCCCCTTCCGGTCATTATACAATGAGATCTCCCCTGAGCCTCCTCTTCCCCACACTGAACAATCCCAGCTCCCCCAGCCATTCCTCATAGCCCTGTGCTGCAGACCCCTCGCAGCTCTGTTGTCCTTCCCTGGACACACTCCAGGGCTTCGATGTCTTCCTTGCAGTGAGGGGCTCAGAACTGAACACAGTACCACGCCTTCCCTGCCCACGGCATTGCCCTAATTCTCACCTGAAGAGTGAGTTTTACAGCTTCCAACAGTGATGTTACAGAACGAACAGCAGCTTTAGGAGCTCCCGTTTCAAAGACAGACCTTATGCACTCCTTTGTCTAAAAAGCCCTACGTTGTATTGAGCTGGGCGTGCACACGTGGCACTGCAGGCAGAGAGCTGCAGCTGGAGAAGGCAGGGATGCAGGGAGAGCTGGGAGCAGCCTCCAGCAGCTGTGGGAAGGAGGGCACGGATCATTTAGCAGGGACTTTGTGATAGGAGAGGGGGAGATGGTTTCCAGCTAAAAGAGGGCAGATTTAGACTGGAGATAGGGGAGAAGTTGTTTACATCAGGCAGTGAGGCACTGCACAGGTTGCTCAGAGAGGTGGTGCTGCCCCATCCCTGCACACAGCCGAGGTCAGGGGATGGGGCTCTGAGCACTGGCAGAGCTGTGGGTGCCCCTGTGCACTGTGGGGAGTGGGACCCGATGGCCTTGTGGGGTCCTTTCCTACTCCAGCCACTCTTGTGTTCTGTGACCCTGATGCACCCTTGTGTGCTTTATAAGCAGCAAAAGTCCACACCAGTATTAACAGGTGAGAGCTGTTAAAACAGGACGGAAAAGGGTCTGCAGCGCAGTGCTGTGGGAGAGGCTCAGGGGATGGGATGCAGAGGAGCTCAGGGCAGACCTCATGGCCCTGGAAGGAGGTGGTGGTGACGGGAGGTGGGTCGGCCTCTGCTCCAGGGTAACAGCGATAGGATGAGAAGTGATGGCTTCACATTGCACCAGGGCAGGGTCAGGTTGGATGTGAGGAAAAGAGCAGTCGGGTGCTGGCATGGGCTC
Organism: Oreortyx pictus; assembly: GCA_036925125.1. Taxonomy (NCBI): domain Eukaryota; kingdom Metazoa; phylum Chordata; class Aves; order Galliformes; family Odontophoridae; genus Oreortyx; species Oreortyx pictus. The sequence continues at coordinate 1,010,704 of JAUPFR010000001.1, read as the reverse complement.
GTGGGGGGGTCACCATCACTGGGGGTGTTCCAGAGCCGTGGGGACGTGGTACTGAGGGACGTGGGCTGTGGGCACAGCAGGATGGGGCTCCGGGAACTTGGAGGTGTTCTCCGACTGTGATTGTGTGAGAAGGACGGACACGTGCAGGAGCAGGAGGGTGATGCTGTGCAGCGACAGTGCTGCTCGGTGCAGCACGAGGTGCTGGGCTGGGGATGCCCTGTGTTGCAGTGTGTTTGAAAGAAGCTGGTGCTGGTGCTGCTCTGGCTCAGAGCTGCTGCTGTTGTACCGTCCTGTGACGGATGAATCACGAATCACTTTGTTTCCTGTAACAGGCACCAAATAGACATTTTCCTCGGCGGAATTCCCGGTGACATCCAGCTTCTGATCACTGGCAGTGTTTAGGAGCTGTTATTTTGGTGTGCAGCGTGGAGACGTGGGGACAAAACGGCGCTCTGCGCTGTAAGGATGAAAGGCTGTCAGAGCCACAGCAGCTTCGTGCTGCCAGTGTCTGTGAGAGAACTGAGAGTCACTTCTAAATGCAGTTTGCCAATTGCACCAGTGAATGAGAAACGAAGCTATCTGCTTTCCATTTAGAAAAGAGTTGAATCCTTTTGCTTCTGCAGACAGCAGATCCCTGTCTGCTCTGTATTGAGGAGCCCAGAACTGCACACAGTGCTCCAGGTGAGGCCTCAGCAGGGCAGAGCAGAGGGGGAGGATCCCCTCCCTCGACCTGCTGGCCACGCTCTTCTGAATGCAGCCCAGGATCCCATTGTCCTTCTTGGCCACCAGGGCACAGTGCTCATGGCCAACCTGTCATCCACCAGATGTTGAAAAACAAGAGAAAAAAGGGCATAGGTGGGGCAGGGAATGGTTTGCTCTTTGCCCACTTCCTGCCGGTCCCCTGCGTGCTGCTGGGCTGCTCTGGGGTCTGGAGAAGTGGACTGAGGGCAGCACTGGGCTGGCTGCTGCCTGTCTCTGTCTGAGCTTTGTTATTACTGCGTTTCCTCATTCAACACTCCACTTCTGACTACGTTCCCATGATGAACTAACCCGGAGTATGACTTTGTGAGGGATAAATAAGGAAATGTTAATTAAAAAAACAAACAAAAAAAAGGAAGCGACTTTACCATTTTAAGTAATTTTCTGATTACCTTTAGATGTGGCAGAGAGATGTGGAACTGAAACTGATCTCAGAATAGAGACCTGGAGAGAAGTGAGGAGCGCCCGCCCATCAGCTCGCTTCCCCTGTGTCATGGGGCTGGCAGCACTGTGGGGACCTCAGCAAAGCACTGTAACGAAGTTATCTTCTACAGTGTGCTCTGCAGGACCCCTTTGCTTTGGAACTGAAATCTTTGAAGACAATCATATCATCATAGAATGGTCTGGGTTGAAAAGGATCTCAAAGATCATCAAATTTCAACCCCTTGCCGTGGGCAGGGTCACCAACCAGCAGAGCAGGCTGCCCAGAGCCACATCCAGCCTTGCCCTGAGTGCCTGCAGGGATGGGGCACCCACAGCCTCTCTGGGCAACCTGTTCCAGTGCATCACCGCCCTCTGAGTGAAAAACTTCCTCAGTCTCCCCTGTCTTAGTTTAAAACCATTCCCCCTTGCACCCGTGTCAGCAGCCATTCCCCCTCCTGTTGATACACTCAGCTCCCTTCAGGTCCTGAAAGGCCACAGTGAGGTCTCCCTGCAGCCTTCTCTTCTCCAAGCTCAACAAGCCTGGTTCCCTCCACCTTTCCTCACAGGAGAGGTGCTCCATCCCTCTGCTCATCTTCATGGCCCTTCTCTGTTACAAGGGCTCTGTGCTTTTCCTGAGCTGGGTGCCCCAGGTCTAGAAGCGGCACTGCAGATGGGGCCTCACAAGAGCTCATCAGAGGGGGACATTCCCCTCCCTCTCCCTGCTGGCCACCTCTTTTTTAATACAGCCCCGTATATCGTTGGCCCTCCAGGCCACAGGAGCACACTGCAGCTCACGTGCAGCTTCTCATCCATCAGGACCCCCAAGTCCTTCTCCACAGCGCTGCTCTCCTTGAGTTCTTCCCCCGGTCTGTATCAATACCTGGGATTGCCCCAGCCCAGCTGCAACACCTTGCACTCGGCCTTGTTGAACCTCCTTAGGCTCACACGGGCCCACTGCTCCAGCCTGTGCCATGTGCCTTGAGATATCAGAAGTGATCTGTAGGGCCTCGTTGTCAGTGCAGCATCGGAGCTCATGCCACACATACGGTCACTGCTGTATCTGAACAGTCCCTGATTATCCTTGATGGATCCTTCATCCTCGGAGCAGCAGCAGTGCTGTGTGTCGGTCACATCGTGGGGGTCGTGTTTACAGACAGCGATGCGTTTTCACAGACAGCTTTGATCAAACTCTCAGTGTAGCACGGAGCACGTGGTGACAGCAAGCGGGTGTAACTGGTGCTGATGTTGAGAAGATGGGAGGAATGGCTGACCTGCCTGAGGGCTGTGCTGCCTTCAGAGAGACCTGGACAGGATGGAGAGCTGGGCAGAGAGGAACTGGGTGAGGTTTAACAGAGCAAGTGTGGAGTCTTGCACCTAGGGAGGAATAACTGCACGCAGCAGTACAGTCCGGTGATGCTGTGCTTTCCTTGCTGCTTGTATTGCAGGGTGTGCAGCATGCAGTGGTCTTCCTTGCTGGAACACTCAGTTAGAGGAGTGGTGTGACCAGCTGCTGTGCTGCCCTATTTCTTTCTTTGTGGTTTCAGTAAGCTTCTCTCCATTGTTACGAGTGTCAGTCGTATCTTCTGTTTTTTCTGTACTTTCCCTTTTGCTCGACATGAGGAAGTGCAGTTGTTTAATTTGGCTCTGGACCTTGATCAGAGTTCTCATAGTGATACAGCAGTTTAAATAGAAACTAATTCTGTGCAGTTTCACTGCACAGGTTCCCTGTCTTTGTATGGTGATGGCAATGAGTTGTGGTGCAGCATTACTCTTTTTAAGCTGACGGATTCGTTGGTAGGAACACAGGCAGTGTTTGCCTTTCTCACGTCTTTGCCTTGCTGCAAGGTATCATCTTAAAAGGTGCTAAACCACATCTCATAGCTGCTCATCCAGACACCTCCTGACCACTGCCATGGATGGCAGCTCCATCACCTCCCTGTGCAGGCCATCCAGTGCTGAGCACTCTCTGAGAGAAAAAGTTGTTCCTTTTGTCCCAAGTAAACCTGCTCTGCTCCAACTTGTGGCCGTTTCCTCGGGTCCTGTTTGTTGCCTGGGAGAAGAGGCCGAACCCCTCCTCATCACAGCTCCCCTTCAGGAAGTTGTAGAGTGCAGCGAGGTGTCCCCTGAGCCTCCTCTTCTCCACACGGAACAATCCCAGCTCCCTCAGCTGCTCCTCATAAGATTTGTGCTCCAGACCCCTCTCCACTTTCATAGCCCTTCTCTGGTCACGCTCTTGCGCCTTAATGTCTTTCTGCAGTGAGTCCTGATGAAGTAGGAAGAAAAGGTTTGTCGTGAAGGTGACCAGGCACAGGACTGGGACCCCAGGCAGGGAGCAGCACCGTGCTACGGAGGCGTGTAGAGCTGGGCTGAGCGCACTTGAGCAACCTGATCTCTTTGGCCGTGCTGTGAGCTCGGCTTGGACCGCTATCTCCCTTCAATCTGAATTATTCCACGACTCTGATAAGTGTGGCCTTCTGTCAGATCCTCTGCTCAGGAGCGTGGAGCTTGCAGCCTCTGCTCTTCTGCATCAGCTGTGTCGGCGTTTTGGTGAACCTCCTCCCCTCCTGGGCATCATTGAGAGCTTTTGCAAAGGTGAACCAGCAGCTGTGCTGCAGCACGGTCACCCACTGCTTCCATTGGGCACTTGTAATGTTTGTTTGGGACAAATGTAAATACAGACTCCAGATGTTACGTGGGCAGATGGGAATCGTCTGCAGCCGGCGGTGTTTGGAGGAGCGACCCAAGGCTCAGTGGCTTCCCGGTCATACATTGATTATACACGGAAATTAATCGGATGCGTGTGGCTCTGGTGGCTGTGTTGGACTTGAGAAGCGAGGTCACATCTTAGGGGGAGAGCTTAAATTGCCTCAGGAATGTTATCCTCACAATGGCTGCCCTGAATAAATGGGGACGTTTCCACGAGGGCCTCTCTGCAGCTCCAGACCGAGCTGAACCCGTGTTATCACACTGAGAAATCATGTTATGCTTTTCAGAATGATTTAGGAGCACCCAGGGAACTGTTTGCTTTTCTAAACTCATTCTGATGTCAGAAGGGCTCTGAGTTTCCTTCTGCAGCCACTCTCCGCACGCCCAGCGCTCGCTGTTCTCCTGAGCTCCTGCAGAACTCCCTTTCCAACCCGGAGGGAATGGATGTAAGTGAAAGGGCTATTGTTTCCCTTCCTGCTCCTGCCAACTGCCAGCCACAAATATTTTGTAATTACAATTAAGGCAGCTGTACATCGCCTTATCTCTGGTATCAGATGGGCACGGGAGCTTTCCTGCAGGGACAGTCAGCGAGCGTGAGCTGCTTTCTCCTGTTCATTCCTATGAATGAAGGATGAGAAGGGGCAGCTGTGCAGCAGGATTGCAGGCGATGCCAGCTGGGGCTTCCCAGCATCTGCTGCCACGCTGCTTTCCCATCCCAGGGCATCGGTCTGTGGGCACGTGTGCTCAGAGATGCTCTCATCTGTGGGGAAATTAATTGCATTAATAAGGCCCCGCCTGCAGGATGATGATGTATCAGGTGCTGAATAATTAATGCCAAGTGGTGCCCTCTTATTTAGGCTTTCCTTTAAATTCTCACACATCACCCTCACAGATCGTTACCCCAGTGCTGCTTTGGGGAGCAGCAGCTCCCAGGAGCTGTTCTCAAATACGTGCTAACTGCAGGTTTGAGCATTTATATTCTGGCTGAGTAAACACGTACAGGGAAGGCTTCTGACTGCAAGCCAGCTGCCCTGCTCTCACCCTGCTGCTCAGGGGTTGGGATTCGGGCAGGGAGATCGCTCACCAGTGACTGCCACGGGCAAAACAGACTCAGCAGAGGGAGGTGATGGTAATTGATTGCCTATTGCTAACAGATGAGAGCAGTGAGAACTAAAAGCCAACTAGAAGCACCCGTGGCTCAGCTCTGCTGGCAGCGGGTCCCTGTTGGAGCCGTGCTCTGTCCCCATGGCCCCCCTGCAGCCCCCAGTTACAAAGCCTGGCTGTGCACACCTAACACACTGCTTCTGGAGCAGATTTTTGCACAGTCGCAAGCAGATGAGCTGTGCTACTGTTGGGTGGTATGGTAGCATCTAATATTTGCCATTTGAAATGTGCCACCCGCACCCTGGAAGATGGCACCGGGCACGAGGAGTGGCCCTGAGTCACAGCTCCTGCAGCTGTACTGAGGGAGAACTGAGCCCAGGGCCCCTGACGACAGCTGTGTCTCACCTCGTGTGCTGCCCATGAGCTGAATCCTCGTTGAGGTGTTTGGTGCAGAGGGGCTCTTTATCCCCAGAGGGCTCAGCACACATCATCTGTGAAGACAGAGTGTAGGACTGACTGAGATACAGAATCCCAGAGTCACCGAGGCTGGAAAAGACCTCTGAGATCATCCAGTCCCACCGTCCACCTACCACCAATATAACCCCCTCAGTGCCACCTCTCAACTTTGAGCACCTCTGGGGAGGGACAGTGACCCCACCACTCCCAGGGCAGTCCGTTCCAGCTTTTGGAGAAGCACTTTTTCGTGACATCCAACCTGAACCTCCCCTGCTGCCACTCAGGGCCATCACCTCTGGTCCTATTGCTGTTAACGTGGGAGTGGAGGCCAACTGCTCCTCTCCAGAACTTGTAGAGAGCAGTAAGGTCTCCCCTGAGCTTCACTTCTCCAGAGCGAACCATCTCAGTTCCCTCATATATATATATTTATTTATTCCAGCACAAGAAAGGTGCAGAGCTCTTGGAATGGGCCCAGAGGACAGAGGGCTGGAGCACATCTCCTGTGAGGAAAGGTGGAGGGAACCGGGCTTGCTGAGCTTGGAGAAGAGAAGGCTGTGGGAGACCTCACTGTGGCCTTCCAGGACCTGTAGGGAGCGTGACAACAGGAAGGGTAAAACAGCTGCTGACACAGGTGGATGGTGATAGGACAAGGGGGAATGGCTTTAAACTAAGACAGGGGAGACTGAGGTTGGATGTGAGGAGGCAGTTTTTCACTCAAGAGGGCAGTGATGCACTGGAACAGGTTGCCCAGAGAGGCTGTGGGTGCTCCATCCCTGCAGGCACTCAGGGCAAGGCTGGATGTGGCTCTGGGCAGCCTGCTCTGCTGGTTGGTGACCCTGCCCACCGCAGGGGATTGAAACTCAATGATCTTTGAGGTTCTTTTCAACCCAGGCCATTCTGTGATTCTATGATTCCAAGTAATTTATTTTTATACATTATGAACCATGGCAACTTATGTAATTAGGTTAAAGCAATAACAATTTTTCATGGGATAATAAAGCTCTCGATGATGCTTCTGCGTTGTCAGGTAGTTTTGTTGCGTGCTGTGATGGCAGTAACAGGAAAAGGACTGATGGTAAAAACATAGTGTGATTTTAGCACTGCTCCTGTAAGGTATCTCCTGCAGAGGAGGCTGTGCAGGAGTTGTGGACGTGTTTGTGTCAGAGGAAGTAACAGGAACAGCGACTGGGAGTGGAGGACAAAAGGGAAATGGACATGGATTGTGGAAGTATATTTTATTGTCTTCGTGGGCCATTGAAAGCAGCTTAGGAGGAAAAGTGAGATGTAATGGGACCGTCGTCTGGAGGCACAGTAAGGACTAGGAGTGGCGTGGGTTAGAAGGGCCACGAGGGATCACCTGCGTATGATTCCTGACTGTGGGAACAGATAGAACGTGCCCTGAGTTGTCTCCAAGTGAAGTCAACTCTCAGCTGAAGGCGTCCAGACAGCACATGCTGCACAGTACATGGAGCTGTTGTAAGTGGGGAAGAGGAGGCTGAGGGGAGACCTCACTGCTCTCTTCCAATATCTGAAAGGTGCTCACAGTGAGAGCGGGGTTGGGCTCTGCTCACTGGTGACAGTGACAGGACGAGGGGAGACGGCCTCAAATTGCACCAGGGTAAGTTTAGGTTGGAGATCAGGAACCACTTCTGTACAGAAAGGGTCGTTAAGCACTGGGATGGGCTCCGCAGGGAGGTGGTGCAGTCACCATCCCTGGGTGTGTTTAAACCCATTTGGATGTGGTGCTCAGGGCCATGGTTTAGCAGAGGGCTGTGGGAGTGAGGGCAGTATGGTTGGGTCGTGGTGGGACTCGATGGTCTTTGAGGTCTTTTCCAACCTGAGTGATTCTGTGATTTGGACCTGGCCATCACCGTGCAGCAATCTGAGCACTACACCAAGTGCTGCCAGCAGCTGTGGATGTGCAAGGTTGTCCTGGAAAATGGAGAATTCCTGTGGCCTTAGCTTAGCTCTGTGTTTCTCTGGGTGCAGACTGGTTGTACTACGGCACAACTCCATGGTCTGCCTGTGCAGAGATGAGCTTGGATGGTTCTCATTCCTTGTTGGCTGAAGAAATCCGGCACCAGCTTTCTGATCCAGATGAGGGGATAAGCCTTTATCAGCTGCTTTGTTGCAGTAGAGCTTCCTTCCCTGCTTGCACTCGTGCTTTCACAGCACTTTTGTCAGACAGAGAGCAGGATGGGCAGTGGGCTTCCAGTCACTTCTGAGGCAGAGTTCAGGCTTCAGGTGAAAAAGCTGCTGGCTCACGGGAAGCATGCTCCTCTTCTGCACCAGGGGGAGGAGATGCCTGGAGTAAATCACCAGCAGGAAGGCACTCAGTGTTCTGAAGGGCAGATTGCTGTGGAATGGGTTTTCCCCCCTTCCCTTCCCTTCCCTTCCCTTCCCTTCCCTTCCCTTCCCTTCCCTTCCCTTCCCTTCCCTTCCCTTCCCTTCCCTTCCCTTCCCTTCCCTTCCCTTCCCTTCCCTTCCCTTCCCTTCCCTTCCCTTCCCTTCCCTTCCCTTCCCTTCCCTTCCCTTCCCTTCCCTTCCCTTCCCTTCCCTTCCCTTCCCTTCCCTTCCCTTCCCTTCCCTTCCCTTCCCTTCCCTTCCCTTCCCTTCCCTTCCCTTCCCTTCCCTTCCCTTCCCTTCCCTTCCCTTCCCTTCCCTTCCCTTCCCTTCCCTTCCCTTCCCTCTCTTCATAGAAATTAATACAGTTGGAGCCTCATTTATCAGATGAATTCAAGTGAAAGTTCTCTGGCTGCACCATCCATCAGTGGGTCATGGCCATAAGCTCTAAGGAGACCCACAAGGAAACTCTGCTGTGTGCATCTGCTGGTGAGATGTTTCAGTTTGAAGAGCAAAAATGCTGAGAGTGGTGCTCGGGAAAATGGAAGAGGAAAAACAGTGCCTGTTCCCGAAGCAAAACATCAGGATCAGAGGGAACAGAGCTTCCAATGGAGACGAGAGTCGGGTGGCATCGTAATTAAACTGTAGTTGTTTAATTGGCTGCTCAGAATAGGTGGAAGGAGGCGCCTGTGATACAGATCTCCCGTGTTATTTTGGGGCTTTGTTTTGATTGCTGAGCAGGGAAACGGGCTCTGTGGCCGCGGTGCCATGCCATTGGGATAACAGATAATGTCAGAACTTATCAGTCCCCAAACACAATGATTTTCAGTCAGTTCCTCTACAACTTTTCCTTATCTCTCCGTGTTCAGGCAGGCAGGGAGGGGTAGGCTTGGGCCCAAGTTTGGCCTCTTCCCTCCACCCATGCAAGGAAACACTTTGCCTTCAGCATCTGCACACCAGGGACATGGCAAACCCCCCAGTGACGATGGCTGAGCTGTGGGGTGCGGTCAGGTGTGGGGTTGAGGGCTGCAGAGCCGCCCCACGGATGTGGGTCCGGGGGTTCTGCTGTTGGCAAGCCGGGTCTGAGCCAGCACAGTGTTCCCCTGGGGGTATCAGGGCCAGCGGAGGGGCCGTCCCCTCTGCTCTGCTGTGCAGCCCCACCTCCAGCACCGCAGTGTCAGAGGGACACAGAGCTGTCTGCATCCAGAGGAGGGCTGGGAGATGGGGAAGGGTCTGCAGGGCCCAAGGTGTGAAGAGCTGCTGGGGTCCCTTGGGTTGTTTGGCTCAGAGATGGAGGAGAGGATCGTGGCAGCTCTACCAACCCCTTGTGACCCCACAGCCCCTCGTGGCCCTACAGCCCCTCCAGGGTCAGCTGAGTGTGGTGGAAAGGCTGTGCCCCAGAGGGTGATGTGCATGGCACAGCTCCCAGGGCACTGGGACACCGCTCTGACATAGGGTTGGGGTCTGGAGGTGCTGTGTGGGTTCGGGTTGGGCTTGGTGATCCCTGGTGGGTCCCTTTCCACTCAAGGTGTTCTGTGCCTGAACTTCTTGTGGTCTTCTCTCTCCACGTCTCATGGCCCCTGCTGCCTTTGCTGAGGTTCAGACTTTCTTGGTCTGTGGGTCCCTCCCTCAGGTTGTGTGATGAGAACTGATGAGAGGACCTTATTTCAAACCCGAGTGCTGGGTGCTTAGGGTCAGTGTGTGTGCTGAGATCCCATGGGATGTCGGTGCGTAGCACATAGCTCGCAGGTGGAATCCTTTGTTGCAGTAGGAGCACACCCTCCTGTGGTCAGTGGCTCGGTGTCTGCATGGAGATGAGTGAGGAGCAGTGTCCCCCAGGGGTCGGTGCTGGGACCAATACTCTTCAGTATCTTCATCAGTGACGTCTGCAGTGGCATCGAGTGCACCCTCAGCAGTTAACCCCACGCTGTGGGCTGTGGTGACGCAGCAGAGGGATGGGATGCCATCCAGATACCTGCACAAGGCTGAGCTGTGGGCCCAGCTGAACGTCACCAAATCCAAATGCAAGGTCTGCAGCTGGGTCGAGGCAATCCTCATTACCAGTACAAGCCGGGGGATGGAAGGATGGAGCACAACCCTGCTGAAAGGGACCTGGGGGTGCTGGAGGATGGGAGCTGAGCATGGGCCAGCGCTGTGCCCTCACAGCCCAGAAAGCCAACCACATCCTGGGCTGCATCCAAAGCAAGACCAGCAGGGTGAGGGAGGGGATCTGCCCCTCTGCTCTGTGCTGTGAGGCCTCACCTGGAGCACTGCGTCAGTATCCAAAGGGGAGCGACAGGAAAGGAGGGGACAGACTCCTGAGCAGGGTCTGTGGGGATAGAACAGGGGAAATGGCTTCAAGCTCGATGAGATGAGATTTAGGGTGGGTATTTCCTTATCTACATTTGCCATTCCACCGTGGCTATATAAATTATTATTTTCAAACATTTGGAGAAAAAAGACGTTTTAAAAGTGCCATCTGAACACAGTGCAACTAGTTTTCCAAAGAAACAGATTCACTCTGACAAAGACAATAATGAAATACTTTGAAAAATCAGAGGACCGTGCAGTAAGCAACAACAAAAAAAGTCAGTGAAGTGAGGGGCACGTGCACAGCTCCTGTAGGCACCTGGACAGTAGGAAAGCTGTTAGTCCAAGTGCCCCCAAATGGGAACAGCAGCTCTGCCCCAGGTGAGCAGTCAGAGGAATCAGGTCATAAATCCCAGGTGAGTGTAGAGCTTAGCACTAGAGCAGTGCTGTAACCTCCCAGGAAGCAGTGAGCACGCTGGAAGAGCAATCATACGCATCTTTATTTCTAAATTGGGTAGGTATGGGTTCAAAGAGTGAGCTCTCCAGTGGAAAAGGAGTGGGTTGAAAGCTCACAGGCAGAAGATTGTGGTTCACATAGTGGCTGATGATGAGTGATGTCCCTCAGGGTTCCACCTTGGGACTGTTTACTCTTCAGTACCTTTACCAGTGATGTGGATGATGGGATTGAGTGCACTGTAAGCAGATTTGTGGATGACACAAAGCTGAGGAGTGCAGTGAATACATCAGAAGCAAGGGATGCCAACCCGAAGAACCAGAACAAACTCAAAAATGGACTTGATGAGGTTCAAAAGAGCCAAGTGTAAGGTGTTGCCCTTGGGTTAGGGCAATCCCAGATATGCCTACAGACTGGGGGAGCTCATAGGGAGCAGCCCATGGAGAAGGACTTGTCCTCGTAGGTGAAAAGGTGGACGTGAGCCAGCAGTGAGTGTTTGGAGCCTGGAAGGCCACTGACATCCTGGGCTGCGTCAGAAGTGGATTGAGCAGCAGGAAGCAAAGGGTATAAAGAAAAGGTCTGTTACAGGTGGTGAGGCACAGAGCAGGCTGCCCAGAGATGTGGTGGGTGCCCCATCCCTGGAGACGTTCAAGGTGAGGCTGGATCAGGCCCTGGGCAACCTGATGGAGCTGTGGTGTCCCTGTGCACTGCGGGGGTTGGGCTGGATGGCCCTCAGAGGTCCCTTCCAACTCGAAGTGTGTGGAATGGATGGAAGCCCAGCCCTGGAAGCTCTCATCCTCCTGCAGCTGGCACTGCAGCTTTTCCCATACAGTGCTGTTTCCATGTCCTGAGCTTTCCAGCATGTGCTGGAGCTGCGGGTTCACGTGGCTGTCTCGTATGACACTGGCTGTAATGACTTCAGTCCTGGCAGCTCCCATTGTTATTTAAGGATTTCATCACAGCGAAAGCACTGTTAATTAATGGCAGGAGGGAGGCTGCAGTTCTGCTGTGCTGACAGAGCTGTGTGCTCACTAAAGGTTTGCCAGACTCTTCCTCAACATCCTCCTTTTGTGCCCCCTGCGTCACCTGGGGGAGTACAATGGGCAGTAACTTCAAGGCTGTGGATAAAAATGAACTTAATGCTCTGTATCTTGCATTTCTAGAAGTGCAGAATGCAGCTGTGGATAAAAACAGTCATTCCAAAGGAGCTGCAGGTAGAAGTTGCAGGGAACAAGCAGGTGTTGAGATGGGATTCCTCTCCCCCAGCTTCACATGAGCACATGAGTACCTCCACCAATTTCCAGGCCTCTGTGGGTCGGTGTATAGGAACAGCTGAGCTTCCCCAGCCCTGTTTTTGCCATCATCTGTCTCAGGGCACTGCAGTGCCAGCTGTGCAGGGCCTGCAGGGACCCACTCCAACACACTTCAGTCATCAGCTGAATGGCAGGAGTCCCTCCTGCTGGGCCTGACATGAAAGCAGCATGACGTGAAGGCAGGGAGAGCACTCAGGTAGTAGCTTTTGGAGGTTGGGAACGTCTGTTGACAGCATACTGGAATAAAACTGGCAGCTGCTTTGCAAACTGACGGGTTACAACTGCTTTGCCGAGTTGAAACTAGTTATATTTATTAGCAGAGATTGAAGGTGACCCGGTCCCAACCCCGTGCTGTAGGCAGGGACACCTCCCTGGAGCCCAGCTTGCTCACAGCCCCATCCAGCCTGGCCTCAGTGCTTCCAGGGAAGGGAGCCTGGCTGGGCAACCTGTACCAGTGTCTTACCACTCTCACATCAGAGTTTCTTCCCATTCTCTAGTCTCAATCTGTCCTCTTCCAGAACCTTTTCCCCTCGTCCTGTTGCTACCTGCCTATATAAAAAGTCCCTCCCCAGCTTTCCTGCAGGCTCTTCCAGGTCCTGGAAGGCTGCTATAAGGTCTCCTTGGGGCCTTCTCTTTTCCAGACTGAATACCTGAATAGCTCTCTCAGCCTGTCCTTGTAGGGGAGGTCCTCCATCCTCTGATCATCTCCATGCCCCCCTCCTCTGTACCCGCTCCACCAGCTCCACGTCCTTCTTGTGTTGGTGCTCCAGGTGGGGTCTCACGAGAGCAGAGCAGAGTGCAGAATGCCCTCCCTCGCCCTGCTGGTCGCCCTTCTCTTGATGCAGCCCAGGATACAGTTGGCATTCTGGGCTGTGAGCACACATTGCCAGCTCACATTGAGTCCTTCATCCACCAGCAGCCCCACATCCTTCTCCTCAGGGCTGCTCTCAAGCCATTCTCCACCCAGCCTGTATCTGTGCTTGGGATTGCTCTGACCCAGCTGCAGAGCCTTACACTTGGCCTTGCTGAACTCCACAAGGTTGGCACGATCCCACCTCTGCAGCCTGCCCAGGTCCTCCTGGATGGCATCCCTTCCCTCTGGCAGCAGATGGTGCCTTAGGAACCAGTGGTGCATTGCAGACCAGACCATCAGTAGGGCTGTGCTTGGTGGCTGGTTGGTGAAGAAGGCAGTACCATTTTTTTTGGGATACATAACCTTGGACGTGAGGATTCCACTTGGGACTGGAATTGTTTTCTCAAAGGAAGAGTTGACTTAGGGGTGTGCCACGTTCCTGCTGCGCTGGCTGCAGGAGGACAGTCCCTCCTGAGGGTTGTGCTGTGTTCTGGGTGCCGTGCCCCTGTTGGGCATGGGGAGCCTTGTCCTGCTGCTGCATTTGGTGCTGATGAGCAGAAAGCAGCTCCAGATGTGGTACATAGAACGACTCGGGTTGGAAGGGACCCCAAGGAAACCAAACAACGAATATGTGACATTAAATGGAATTATCAGCTAGTTGAGAGCTAGCGTTGGCTCAGCACTGAGCTTGCACTCAGCCTCAGCTGTGCTCTGATGGCTCTTTTTACAACAGGACTTCTCCATTTGAACCCCGGTGTTGTCCTTGGGGAGTTATTAAGCTTATGCCAAATTCCTGCTCAGTGTTGGGCGTTCCTCACGCGTGCCGTGAGCTGGCAGGTCTCACCCTGCACTGGGTGAGGAGCATCCCACACATCACAGTGCTGTGGCAGTGCCACCTGGAGCTGGTGGCATTGCATGGCCCTGCAGCTCCTGGGCCACGTGTGTCCCACCACAGCATCTCCCCGACCTGAACTCAGTGCTCAGTTGTGACTGCATTACACGATGGGGTGGAAGTCATTTAACCCAGCACAGGACTGTTGTGGTGCTCTGTGGTGCCATCTAATGGAAATAAGCTCTGCCATTTGTCCCTGTCAAAATGAAATACGGCCACATGTCACTGTCCAGGGGCTGCTCCAGTAAGCACAGGGATCGTGTCCTTCAGATGGACATGATAGAAAGCCAGACGTGACTGTTATAAACCAGCACAGGCTGCTTAGGAGTGGTGGGGCCACCTCCAGAGGTGCTGTGGCACTTGGGGACGCAGTCCATGGGATGGGTTGAGCCTGGGGATCTTGGAGCTCATCTCCAGCCTTCATGATTCCTCGATTTCATTGTTCTGTACATCACGCTCTGAAGTGCACAGCGCTCCTCTTTGATTCATGGCCTCTTCTTCCAGGCTCTGGATGGGAACATATATGATCACCTGAAGGATTATTTAATGGCATTCAGCAGGACTGAACTCGAGACGTGCCAAGCTGTGCAGAACATGTTCCAGTTTTTGCTGGAGACTTCCAGCAGGGTAAGTTTGAGCTGAATGATCCTTTGTAACCGAATACTCAGAGCATATATAGATTCCCAGACTTGCTTCCAAAATAATGACAAAACTGAAGGCTCATTATTTTTGGTTACTCCAGAGTGGTATTCAGTTAAAAGAAACGAGACACTTTTCCTGGGGAGACTTTTTCCTGCTGCCACCCAGGCTGCGTTCTCATGAGCACACTGACACAGCGCAGCCTGCAGAGCAGCAACCAAGAGATCTGTGATGATACACACTCTGTGTGCTTAGGAAGAGACACTGCCACAGAGGGTCCAGAGCAGCATTAGTCACCCATGGCATTAAAACTGTGCCATCCTGCTCAGCTCTCTGTAATCGATGGTCAGCTTAAAAACAAAATACCACAGCGTTCTCTCTGTTGAATTGAGAATGGCAGACATGGAAAGCAGCTGAGCCTTGTCACAGTCGTGGTTTGTTTGCTTTGTTGAGCAGCCAGACTCAGAAATACGTGATCACTTCCAGCATGATGTGAATACTTCAATAATTCATGTGCTGGGCTAAAAAATAAAGAAAGAAAAATGCTAACTGCCATTGAGCTCAAACGAGCTGCTTCAGTGTGGTCATAACACCCCTTGTACAGATCCCTGAACCTCCTGCACAGAAACAGAGCACACTGTGTTGTGTGTAACATGTTCTGAATTCAGCCTTGCACCCTGTTGGATACCCAGAGTGGTTTACAATAGGCTGCTTTTGAGCCCACCTTCGAGTTGCAGTTGTGAAGTGAAAGAGAAATGCTGTTTCATCTTCTGTTGGTCAGATGCTGTGCATTGCTCAGGTCAGCCCGCAGCACGGGGTGACAGAATCGTCAGTGTTGGATGGGACCTTTAAAGATCACTCCTTCCCCACAAACAGCACTTGTAGGAGAGAAGTAGGATTAATAAAAAGACTCCATCTCTGCGTTCCCATCTTGTTTTTGGAGGTCAGAGTTGCTGCTCTGGGCTGTGGGAGCTGCCTGGTCTCACTCTGATCCAGCTCCACTCCATCTGCAGAGGAGCTGGGGACTGCTAGCACAGAGCTGAGTTACTGCAGGGCCTGAGGAGAGAGCAGAAATGTAGATTCACCTGTCAGGATGGAGCAGGATATCTTACAGCTCTCTCCTTGCAGTTCGAGAGTGCAGAGAGCAGAATTTTTTCACCATTAGCCCTGCTCTACACCACACAGCACCCTGAGCAGCAGCTCCTTCCACACAGACACCCTGTCCTCACCCTCACTTCTGAACAGCCACAGTTTCTGTAGGAATCAGCTCAGAAGGGAGAGGCAAATCTGGAGCAGCAGCTGCTCCCAGGCTTTGCACACACATCTTAGAAGTGCTGAACTTGAACCAAATTTGTTGGCACTTATTTGGAATAAAACCCAGCCTGCCATCAGAGCAGAGGCTTAAAATATCAACTGTGGTTTTATTACTGTAAGATAGGAAGTTAACTGAATAACAGCAAATGTATTATAGCCAAGATGCTTTATAGATGACGTAGTTAGACAGATTATTGTGATGGAGAAGAGACAGTCAAAATAAAAGGAAAACGCCCACCCTTGTGCTAGGCTCACAGTAGGAAACTCCAAAGGAGTGATCTCCAGAAAGAGATGGGGTGGTCAGCCCTGTGATGGGGTCTGGGAGAGGTGGACTCAGACTCCACCCCACTGGTCACACAGGTGCATTGCCTTCCCCTGTGCTCCCGTGGCTGACTCAGTGCTCACCTCAGGGGGTCCATCAGTGCTTCGGGCCGTGGTTCAGCAGTTCCCATACAGTTATTTTACCTGTTCTCTGTTATTTTACATACCAGATGGCAAGCTTGCCAAACTGCCTTCATGGAAGATCCTGTTACTTGCTGGGGGAACAGCTTTGGCTTTTCCTTGCCACCCGCACTGTGTCTGCAGGGGAAGTTGCACTGGAGTGTGATGAGCAGGGGCACATCACAAAACCCCATTTTCCAGACAGATGAATGTCTGATGCAGCTGATGGTGGCTTACTGTGGGGCTGGAGGTTTTGTTGCTGGCACATAAGATGAGGCTGCTCCACACCACATAACACTGTGTTAATGCAAAAGCAAGGTCCTGTTCGTTGCAGGGAGGGGGGCTGGATGAGTGCTGAGGGTGATGGAGCCCAGAGAGGTGATGGGGTCTCCTTCTCTGGGGACATTCAAGACCCGCATGGACTTGTCCACATGTGCAACCAGGGCTGGGAGCTGCTTTGCAGGGGGTTTGGCCTCAGTGATCTCTGGAGGACCCTTCCAAGCCCTACAGTTCTGTGATGCTGTGATTAAAGGCCCCTTCCAGCTCAAACGATCCTCACGCTCCGTGACTCCTTCCCAGCTGACAGCATCTCTTCGGACTCTGCTTTTCTGCATCTCTCTGTTTTTCAGTTTGCACTTTGTTTCAGTTTGCTGCTTTGAGCCAGTCAGAGCATTTCTGTGGTGTTTCCCTTAAGAAACTCCTTCCAGCTGGGGCCAACCGTTGCATTTTAGCTTGTGTCTGTGCGTGTGCCACATCTGCGGCTTCACGCCCGTCTTCAAATGTCAACAGACATGGACTTCATAATAAAAGAAACTGCGGGAGAACTCGGGGTTGATGTCTGAATAACAGGAAACCCCTTTGAGGAAGAGCTGCTTGGCCCCACGGCGGCCGTGTGGCTCAGGGCCTTTTGGTTCTGCTCTGAGCAGTTGTGAAATGCATTGTGCACTGTGCTCCCAGCTCTCATCCCTGGGCCCTTTGCACCACACTGCTGCAGCTGTGACACGGCCGTGCTGTGTTCCTGGGAGGGAGCATCTCTGCAGAGCACAGTTGTGGAGGTGGTTTTTCTGATAAAAAGGAGTTGCTTTCGACTCAATCTGAGCTTAATGCATTGAGGTTTATGTTCTGCCCTCGTGCAGGAGGGCTGACACTACGTGTTCCACTGTGCTTATGCTGAACTCCTCTGAGCAGAGCAGTAATTATGCACTTGCCTGTTTTAAATCACTGCAATATTGGCTCTGGAGGACTATTTACTTTTCTCTCCGGAGCTTAAGAAGGATTTTTTTGCAGTGCAGCCTTCTGGAAACGCAGCCATCGCCATTGCAGTGCGTTAGAGCACGGGTTCTGCTCCCCGCTCTCACACAGAGGAGTTCAGCATTGCTGGCTGCAGTGCTGCTGCCTCCTAGGGATGAACACCCATCTGCTGGAGACTTCTGCACCCCTGCAGCCTCCACTGGGTTGAACGTTTTTGTAACGTAGTGACATCTATGCACGGCCATCAGCGGAGGCAGTGGATGCTGTGTGGAGTTCTGAAAGTTAATTAACAGAAAGGAATGGATTCGGTAACTGATTTTCTACCCGTTGTCCCACACAGTCCTTCCAGCTCCTGCAGGCACTGATTTGTGTGAGGACCAGGTGGTTCAGATGAAGAAACTGTGCAAGGAACGATGCACAAGAGGAGAGGGCAGTGTTTATGGAGGGGAAGGGCCAGGCTGTCTGCAGGACCTGATTCCCATTCTGCCTCCTGGGTGCTTTTCCTTGCTTAGCAGCAGATGTCCATTGGGTCTCTGCCTTCCTGTGTGTGTCCTGTGGGTCACTTCTGTGGCCCAGAACCAACCTGTGCATTCCCTTTCTGCTGGAAACAGCTGTTTCACTCGAGCAGCATTTGCAGCATGCTCTTTGGTTTGGGAAGGAACATCTCTAACTGGCATTTCCTATGTTCTAGGTGGTGCGAGATTACAATCTGCAGCTGTTTTTACAGGAGAACTCCGTGTTTCACAAACCACAGCCTTTCCAGTTCCAACCGAGTGACAGCGACACTGTAAGGACACCTCAGCTCCTTTGCTTTATTTGCCCTTGCTCTATTTTTAAGAATATTTCGAAATGGGGAAAGAGCAGTGCTCACTGGTGTACCAGCATGAAGCTCCCATTGCTCACTGGTGTGCCAGTCTGTTTGGTGCTCCCAGTGCTCAGTGGTGTACTGGTCTGAAGCTCCCAGTGCTCACTGGTGTACCGGTCTGTTTGGAGCTCCCAGTGCTCACTGGTGTTCCAGTCTGAAGCTCCCAGTACTCACTGGTGTGCCAGTCTGTTTGAAGATCACATTGTTTATTCGTGTACCAGTGTTTGGTGCTCCCAGTGCTCACTGATGTACTGATCTGAATCTCCCAGTGCTCACTGGTATATCAGTGTGTGAAGCTCCCAGTGCTCACTGGTGTTCCAGTCTGAAGCTCCCAGGACTCACTGGTGTACCAGTCTCTTTGAACCTCATGCTGTATTTTTGGGGTAGAAGGTGCATGGAATTAATCCAGGAATACCTATAGATACATATGAGAAGTTCTTGATGTAGAGAGAATCCCATTAAAACATTGCATTCCAAGAACCCTCAGAAAATCCTGTGCTGAGACATACGTTGTTGTCAGATCAGTCCTTAATGGTGTCAGAATGAAGAGTAGGTAAACACATTTCCTGTCAGTGCTTTAAAACAAGCGACGTGTTGATGTGCCACCCACACCACAGATGTTTCCATAGGAAATAGCAATGTAAAGTAAACGTAGCCCAAAGAACAGAGTGATCCTCACACAGCTTTGCATGACTCGAATCCTTTACTAAACTGCCTTGGATGATAATGTCTTCCCCTCCAGTTTGGCTCATCAACCTCAGGAGTTCTCCTCCTGTGTTTATTTCTCCACAAATACTAACACCTGGAGCACTGCTCCCCTTCCCTTCGTGTTTCCACGAGATGTGAGTGGCTCTGATGGCTCTCCCAGCCCCGTTGTGGAGGGCCCTCCTTTACACACAACGTTGGGTGAGCACAACCTCCCTCTCTGTTGCTGTGCCTGTCTCTAACCTTTGCTGCTGTCTTTCCATCCCTGTGCAACCTCTGCCTCCAGAGTTTTAACACGGTTCAGCTGGTGGACATCGAGCCCTCACCTGTCAGTGCCATGAGAATGACTATAGCAGAGGTATATGGAAGTGTTGTCCACCCTTGGTGTGTGTGTGTTGCTCCTGCCCTGCATGTGCCCTGGGATGCTCAATTCGGGGTGGCAACAGAATGCGTCACACGTGTGTAAAATAAACAAGCTTTTCCCACTGGGAGACTTTGGGTAGAGTAAAAGAGTGCTGCTGGTTGTGGAGACGAGCCCTTGCACAGCCTCTGTAATTGGCACTGTAATCCTTTGGGGCCGTGGGTTACAATCTTGCAGCTCAGGAGAGCAACATGTGTGGCTGGTGGGGTCTGCAGTGTGAGCAGGGGAGCTTGCAGCACAGTGCAGGTCCGGCACTGTTGCATTTCGTTATTTCCCAGGGGCAATCCCCATGGGAAAAGAGAGCTGCAATTCACTGGTGTTGATGTCCTCAGCGTGGACAATTACACGATTCTGTGATGGACACTTGCAGTGTACACACAGCACTGCTTCACCCAGGAGCTCTGCAGGGGCAGTGGGGGGGATGCTGTGTCTGCAGCTGCCTCCATAGCTCTGCTGCAGCTCCTGCTGGCTCAGCAAACCCACCTGGGCTGTCACAATGCTGCATCTCTTCTCAGGGCTGCAGTATCTGAGCTTCTGGCTGCTCACACTGGTAACCAGTTTTCAGCCACTCCCTCCCCCCCAAAAAATAATTAATCATACCAACTCCCATACGACCCGAATAATTAAGCTCAACTCATGGGATCGTGCCTGAAAAATGGCAGGTTCCGTTTTGACCACTTCTCGTGTACTGACTATTACCAAATGAGAGATTCAGCTCAGAATTTGGCTTCTGAATCTGCAGGAGGTCCTCTGAATGACGGAAGGGCAGCAGTGATGGTCCTGCATTCTTTTGCCACGTCCTCCCTTTGTCGGTGGTCTGCAGAGGTGGTGGTGTTCTGTTCCTGTGGGATGTGCACGATGGTTTTCGTAGTAGGCACTGATGCTGAAGGAGGTGTACGTAGGGGGATCTGTAGATCCACTCAGGTGCTTAATGCCTGCCTGGTCCAGGAGCACACGACAGCTTCAGCCTGAACACATGGTACACGGAGACCAGCGTCGATGTTTGGAAGAAAAATGGAATGAAAAAATGACAGTTGTGACTATTATAGGTGTCTTCAGTTGGAAGACGCCTCTGAGATGACCCAGTCCAACCATCCACCCACCAACACTGTTCCCCCACTGCTCCACAATCCCTCAGGATAGCATGTGCACAGCTCTGGAACACGGAGTGATGCGTTCCCCTCCAGCTTCCATCCTTTCCAGAAAGGAATTCCTGGGCCTGTGTGAGCAGCAGGCTGCAGTGAGATGCTCTTCTGCAGTTCTTCCAGGCTCAGCTGCCCTCACGTGGGGACTGCTGGATGCACCCAACGATGTCTTCACCAGCCAACATCCTTCCTCGAGGAAAGGGATCCTAATGCTGTCCCCACGCTCTCAAGATAAACTTATCTGTATCAGAGCAGTGCAAAATGTAAAGGAAATTAGGCAGCTTTTCTCTATCTCCTGCTTGGGAAAAGGATTCTTCTCCGTGAACTGCTCCTTATCGGGTGAGAAAAGGGGACAGACAGCAAAAAGCACTGTGCTGGAGGACAGCAGCACCAGCAGCTGCTTTCCAGGTGGGGCTCCTTCCTGCCTTAATCTGCTGCCCCTGCCTTACTTTCCTCCATACATCACTGCTGCTGTCGTTCCCCCAGAATATCACCAGGTGTGATTCGTACGGCTCCTTCTCACCGTAAGAAACGTATTTTCCTCTGGGTACTTTGCAGGGAAACCTCCCCTCAGTGGGACTGGCGGGAAGTTGTGCAGCTTCACCCCTCGTCCCTTGGGAGAAGTGAGGCTGAACTCCGCTCCTTCACCATCCATCATGAATTTCTGAGCAGCCCTGGCCCTGTGCTTGCAGAACAGGGCGTGCTTGGCTGCACCAGGGCCACGTCTCCCAGCTCAGAAGTGTTTGTGATAGAAATCACTGTGGAAGTGGGAAGAAAGGCTCAGTGCAGGGCTCTGCTATACCAGACACGAAGGTTGGTGGGGCTCCACACATCCCTATAGAGGCTGAGGTCCGTTGGTCTCTTTTCTGTGTATTTACACCTCCCAGCTTTTAATATTAAGCATCTTAAGTCTTATTTCAAGCTCACTTAATAATGAATGCATTTAAGTATTTCAAAACAGCTTCCTTTTATAAACAACATTTTATTTTTTATAATGCGACATAAATATTTGATGTTGGAGATAAATATTTTAGTGCACAGAAGCTTCCGAAATACAGGCTGCTGGGTAATAATAATAATGACTATCCCCACGTATGTAAACCCATTTGAAGAGGTCCAGAGAATGCAACACTTTCTCTGCACTGAGAGTACTCTTTGGTTTGTTGGCAGAGCAGAGTCAGCTCGTTGTTTTCTAGCTTTATGGAGCTGGCTGTGTAGAAGGACTCGTGGCTGACTGTTCCCAATATAAAGCTGTAGGCGCTTCAAAATAAGGTCAGTGGCTTTCCTTGCTCTGCCACAGATGTGCCTGGTAGAGAAACGTCCAGCACTGTCGGTAGCTGTGGTCTCTGACATCCAACAGAGCTTTCAGATTCCAGGCTTAACCGATACAAAAGCAGAGGTCGGAGGAAGCAGAGCCATGGCCTTTGCACCAACCCAGTCCTAACACATCTGGCTTCAGCTGCACTGAGATCTGCCTTGCAGAAGGGATGTCTGTGTAGCTGTGTGATTTACAGCTTAGTTGTGACTGCTGAGTCAGAATCAGAAAGGAGGAGATGCACCAAAACCGAGTGGAGAGCTTGTGCCCTACACAAGTGCTCGCTCTTAAGGACTTTTATCCTAAGTGTTATCTTAAGGACTGGACGTGCCTAAATAAATCCCCGTTTGTCTGCTCATGTTTGACGATGGCTCCATGGAGTGGTTTAACCAGGGAAATTGGAAGTCAAACAGTAACACAGAACCCTGATCATATAAAGCCACCTCCATAAAAGCAGAAGCAACCTCATGTTTCAGGGGAGGGTGAGAGAGCCGCACCTGTTTGTTCTTTGCTCAGCAAACAGCCTCGTGCTCTTAGCTGTTCTTGCAGAGCTAACCCTGGAGCTGACATCCTTCCTGCTCCCTGCAGGGCTGCTGCACACAGGGCAGTGTCATCCAGAGGCATCAAAATCTCGCTGCCCGAATCACTGCAGTTCACTTCCCCTTTATTTTACCCCCACCTATGCCGTGTGATGGTGCTAAGTTGTCCTTCAGCTTGACAGAAATCCTCTCACTTTGTCTCTCCTTCAGCACCTGCTGGAGGTTTCTCACCTGCCCTGGAGCTCCTGCAGTGCCCTGCCTGCCTGCCTGGCCCACCTGGGGCTTCTCCCTCCTGCCCCCAGGCTCTGCATGGCTGTCAGAGCACGAGCAGAGCATCTTTTGAGCCACAGAGGAAAGAGAAATCCCTGAAACAATCCTTTCCTTCCCTCGTGCGTGTGCAGTCTCTTCCTCCATGAAGCGTGCGCTCCTCTTACTGCGCTCTCATTGAGTGGCATTTCATAAGGGGATTTTTTTCAGTTCAGCTCAGAGGTTGTGCAGGATTCCATGAGCCCAGAGAGGACTCGTGCTGAGAAGGGACACGGCGTGGCTCTGGGCTGCATGGCTTCCCAGCAGTGCTCATGTAACCACATCACCCAGGAGAGTGGCGGTGCTGGGGTTCCCTTCGGAGTATTGATGACTGCGGTCAGTAGGAGCCATTGAAATCATGGGGTCACTGCGGTTGGAGAGGACCTCCAGGATCATCCAGTCCAACCACCCACCTGCCTCCAGAAAAGGGTCATTGCTGAGTTATACTCAGTGCAGTGAGTGTGTGCAGAACTGCCACAAATACAGAAGGAATGCCAGGAAACTGACTTGAGTGGAAGAATTGAGTGTCACAGAATCACAAGACTGGAAAGGACCTACAAGATCATCTAGTCCCACCATCCACCCCTTCCCACTGCTCCCACAAGCTGCTAAACCACATCTCATAGCTGCTCATCCAGACACCTCCTGAACACTGCCAGGGACAGCAGCTCCCCACCTCCCTGTGCAGGCCATCCAGTGCTGAGCACTCTCTGAGAGAAAAAGTTGTTCCTTTTGTCCCAAGTAAACCTGCTCTGCTCCAACTTGTGGCCGTTTCCTCGGGTCCTGTTTGTTGCCTGGAAGAAGAGGCCGAACCCCTCCTCATCACAACCTCCCTTCAGGAAGTTGTAGGGTGCATTGAAGTCCCCCCTGAGCCTCCTGTTCTTTCTCCACACTGCACAATCCTGAGACTGATGGGCATCCGAGGACTGAGATGTATGTGTACGTACACATAGCGTTGTTGTGTATATGGAAACTGTGGAAAGATGGGAGTGATTTCAGTAACCAGATGCTGGAAGGTCGGCCTTCAGATTCCCA
Source organism: Oreortyx pictus (assembly GCA_036925125.1). NCBI lineage: Eukaryota > Metazoa > Chordata > Aves > Galliformes > Odontophoridae > Oreortyx > Oreortyx pictus. The sequence goes on along the minus strand of JAUPFR010000001.1, from coordinate 987,115 downwards.
GCTGGGTTCTGCTCGGTCTGTTGAGGACAGAGAACTACTTCGTCTTGCTTCCACTGACAGTTCTTGAGAGGAGGAGATGCATTGGTTACCCACCAGCAGTGAGAGCAGACTTAACACGAAGCACTGTCAGAGACTGTGGTTTGAAACTGAAGTTGCTGTTCTGCAGGCAACGTTTGTTGTCTGGACAGTGAGAGTGGCTCTGCTGTTCTAAGGTGCTTGGTGGCATTATGACTTGATGACAGATTATGAAAAACGAGCCCTGATGGCTGAATGCATCCCACTTAACCTCTCATCTTTGCTTCCTATAGTGTGTGTCCACGCTAGGAAGGAGTTGGCTTTCCATACTGGCTCATTCTTTGTCTCTTAGATAAGAGTGTATTGGCAAAACAGCATTTCACATTTATTCATCGGAGCTGTCAGTGCAGTGGGGCTCAGTGTCACAGTGAGACACATTTTCCCGAGGCAGTGAGGTGTGAATTCTTTAGAACGTGGCTTTTGCAGCTGGCTTTCCACAACGTGCTGCCACGACAAAGTCCACGAGGAGGAGAGCTGATTTTGGTGATCCTTTGTTTTGTATGCTGGGCTCTATCTTACATTCTGTGGCCCTAATAGTGCAAGATAAAGTAATCACCTATCTAAGCAGTGTCATAGATGCAGAGGTGGCCCGGGGGTTTTCTCCTGACTCATTCTCTCGTTGTGTTATGTTCCAGAGTCGACAGCTGGAATCGGAAACGGGAACGACGGAGGAGCACAGCCTCAACAAGGAGGCACGGAAATGGGCAACCCGCGTGGCCCGCGAGCACAAAAACATCATCCACAGCCAGCGGGTACGTTGGGAAACTACTGCTCTGCAGGCTGTGCTCCTTGCAGCTCCCTGCTGTGCAAAAGAGCTGCTGCCAGCACCGAAGAGTTATTTGTATTGGGTGTCTCTCCTGGCACTCTGCCTTTTTCATCTTATCTTGTCTCGGTGCAGCTTTACGGCTGCTCAGCTTTTTTTTTTTGGTTTGTCAGTATGTTTTGTTAGTCCCATATAAATCTGAAGTTACAGCATCTCTTTCGCTGCGAGGGATATATTTTGTCTGCCTGGTGTGGAGCCGAGGTGGTTTTGGGATGCTAGGAGTGAGAATAAAGTTGAGAAATGCATCCCTCTGTGGGTCAGAGAGTTTCTTAACTATCTGTGGCAAGGCTCTCATGCTCCTATCTGGAAAGAGTGAGATCAGAGCATCCTGTCTCTCTCACAGTTCAGAGATGAGCAGGGAAACAGCTGACCTCTTCCTGACGAGATCTGACAACATTTGACATGCTGAGGTCAAGGCTAATTTGCAGAGATTACGTTCAATTGTGTTAGAGAAGATGAGGCTATACTGTGTTATCCATAATGTCGTGTAATGCACAATAGGAGCACTGTGAGCACAGCGAGGCAGTGTCCAGAGAGGCAGTGCTGCCCCATCCCTGCACACACCTGAGGTCAGGGGATGGGGCTCTGAGCACTGATGGAGCTGTGGTGTCCCTGTGCCTGACCCAGTGGCCTTTAAGGGCCCCTTCCAACTCCAACCATTCTGTGATATTCAGTGAGCTTTCACCCTGGGAGTGGTGGTCCACCTTCTGGTTCCACTGCAGAGCTTTGAGCCGCTCCTCAGACTTCCCAGGAGGATGCACCATGTGAAAAATGGGACCAGAACAGCTCCACCACCTCATCCGTTGAACCTGGGTCACTGTACTGCAAAAAGCAGAAGTTGTAGCATCGTGCAGAACAATATATTAAGAGAGGGATGGTGAGTCTGTTCAGCACACAGTGGAGGAATGCCCCTTGCTGGAGGAGTGGGTGTCCTGGGCTCTGCTGTCACTCCAGGCTCTGTAACACAGAATGTATAAGCAGCCACCGAACGACTCAGAGATCTGCAGATAAGCATTGGAGATGTGTGGTACTACGTGCTTTTGTTATTCTCCTTTTGTGCAGTCTACGTGTGTGCCCATAGAGGCAGGAAGGCCCAGCTGCATTCCGTGATCCTCCTGCACACACACACACAGCTCCTGCACACGCAACAAACCTTCTTTGGCTCCCACTGCCTCCGGGCTGTCGTGGTGTTTGCAACTTTTCACTTCCCATTTCAGATGCTCTTTTAAACCTGACATAAGCAGGGACCGGCGTGGCTGCCTTAAACATGTAAATACCAATGAGAGGATTCCTACTGCAGTGTCTTCTTTAAGATGCTGAAGTACTCTGCTCAGTAAACTCCCATTGGAAATGCTGTGCTGTTCATTGGTGAATATGTTCATTGGAACATGCTGTTCAGTGGTGCTGTGCTTTGGTCCTCATCTTCATTGCCTGGGACGGGCTGCCATCCTTTGCCCTTATCACCCAACTGCCAGACTGCAGTGCAGTGTCTCACCTCACACTTCCCTCACCTGTGGTGCACTTCTTATTTCTTGCAGACACTTGAAGAGCTGGAGTGCCACGGGCCTGTGATGTCTGAGCAAACCCGGGCAGAACTGGAGCAGAAAATAGATGAAGCCAGAGAGAGTATTCGCAAAGCTGAGGTAAGAGAGAATTATGGGGCACCTGTTTCTTACTGTGGAATGGTTTGTGCTACTGCTGTTTAATTCTGGGGGTAAAAATGAGGTAAGCATCAGGGAGCTGTAAGAGGTTTGTTTCCTGTGATTTCTTACCTCTCAAATCTTGGAATGAACTTACTGAAAGATATGAGAAGAACCTCCTGATAGTGACGGGACTTGCTGTGCTTCCTGCTATTGTGCGGAGGTGAAGGACTTCTCTGTTTGGAGGCTGTGTCTTAAATAAAGAAAAAAAACACCTCTATTTCCCTTCTGCTTGAAGGGAATGACAGCAGGAAGTAGTGATCGTGTCCATACTCGTGTTTTTATGTTTTTAGAAGGAGCTGCCGCGTGCTGATGTGACTGTGTGAGAGCTGTTCTGGATATACATATCTGTAGGGTCAGTGGGAAAGTACTTCGAGGTTCAGGACCCACCTGGACACCTTCCTGGGCTGGGAGCTGCTTTGGCAGGGGGTTGGACTCAGTGATCTCTGGAGGTCCCTTCCAACCCCTACAGTTCTGTGACTGTGACTCCTCATATCTCCTTGTACCTCTACTGTGAAGCACTTCTGCAAAGGCTGCAGGGATTGTGGGACCTCCTGGGTGCACGGCAGGATCCTGGGAAGACCAGCTAGCTTTGTGTTGGACTGCTAACCAGAGCCTGGCTGCTAAAGCTGCAGGTCTTCATGGCCACAGTACCTACTGCAAGAGGAGCCAATCTATTCATTCACAGCTGAGCACGTTGCTTAATTAAAACTACAGAGCAAATGTAATTATTTCAGTTAAGTGCTTCTCATACCACTCGATAATCAGAGCTCCTGGTGTAATTAGGAATGCGGTTTCCAGTTCAAGAGGTTAGAAAGTGCCAAGTGAAACTGTTCCACCAACTGATAGGCCAAGTGCTCGCCTCTTTTCTAAAACAAGTCCATTTCTCTGAGCAGAAAGTGTTCTAGACTGCTGTTGTCTTTCATCTTGAATAACATATTTCAAACTCCAGAGTGGTTCAGTGTGTGGTTACTGATTACGTACGCAAGGACAGAGAGCATGGGAACGAAAGATAAAAACAGCAGCAGAGACAAAATCAGGGCAAGAAGTTGTGGAGGAGAAGGTTCTTGCACAAAAATAGCATAGGTCAGTCCTTGCTTGCAAATCCTGTGTAGCCATCGTTTGGAGAACCTGATCCATGGGTGGAAATGGGCTCGAGCAGAAGGATCACGCGATCCCTCGGGGTGAGTGGTGGAGAGCAGAAATGGACAGACACAGCAGAGAAGAGACCTGAGAGCACTCGGGGCCTTTTGCCCGGCACAGGGTTGGCTTTTGGGAGAGAATTAGCTGAAAGAGCTCGAGACAAACTTGCAGATTCCCTTGGCTGCAGTCACAGAGTATAGCTGAGAATGCCAAGAAGCAGAAGGTTTATGTGAAAAAAAAAAAAAGAGAAGTGAGATCAGCAGTAAAACCAGTAGTGTTCTGTAAGAAACAGTGGTCTTTTCCAAAAGCTGGGGGAGGGATGGAGCTCGGCTGGGAAGCACACAGGGCAGGAAGCACCCCGCCAGGAAGGTGAGTCATAAAGGCAGCAGGGAAGAGAAAAAATAGCACACAGTCCTCACATCCAAGGAGAGCAAATGCAGAGTCATGGATGCGCTCCTTGTAAACACCAGGCAGCAAGCCGAAGGGGTAGGGGTGGTGAATATTATTCTCTGAGGTACATTACACAGTGTTTGGTAGAAAGCTTAGAGGGAAGATGATGTATTTCCTTGGTTTTGTGGTGCCAGACAGTGTGTTGTAGTTAAAATGTCACCTTCCCAGTCACTAAGGTCACTCACAGCATCACAGAGCTGTGGGGGTTGGAAGGGACCTCCAGAGATCACGGAGTCCAACCCCCTGCCAAAGCAGCTCCCAGCCCAGGGTGCACAGCTCGGCGTCCAGGAGGTCCTGAACGTCTATATTGATGGACGTGGATCAGATCCCCTCTGAGTGTTGTTTTCTCAAGGCTGAACAGCCCCAGCTCTCTCAGCCTTTCCTCATGCAGGAGCTGTTCCAGGCCCTGTGTCATCTCTGTGCCCTCACTGCACTCTTTCCAGCAGATCCCTGTCTGCTTTGTATTGAGGAGCCCAGAACTGCACACAGTGCTCCAGGTGAGGCCTCAGCAGGGCAGAGCAGAGGGGGAGGATCCCCTCCCTCAACCTGCTGGCCACGCTCTTCTGAATGCAGCCCAGGATCCCATTGTCCTTCTTGGCCACCAGGGCACAGTGCTCATGGCCAACCTGTCATCCACCAGGACACCCAGGTCCCTCTCCTCATTCCTCCTCTCCAGCAGCTCATCCCCAGCCTGTACTGCTGCGTGCAGTTATTCCTCCCTAGGTGCAAGACTCCACACTTGCTCTGTTAAACCTCATCTGATTCCTTTCTGCCCAACTCTCAGCCTATCTAGGCTGTTTCTTTTCACAGCAGAACACGATGAGGATGCAGAGTACCTGATTTCTAAGACTCATTGACTGGATTTTCAGTGACTTTTCTCATTCTCTTTGAAGACAAGTTTTCAGCCATGCCTTTCAAAGATGCGACATTGCCTCTGAGTTTCTGAAGATTTGGTGTGTTTGTGAGCTCTATATGTTCCCATGTAAGTCATTTGTAACAGCTTCCTGCACGCACACACAGATCTCCATGGAGTTCAGTGAGCTTTTTGCCTTTCCTAGGGATGGCTCTTCTGGCTTCGGCCCTTCTGAGACCCCACTCCTCTACGTGGTGCTGCAGATCTCATTTTGGGGCTGATGATGAGATATTTGGCCCACGTACTGTCTGCAGAGAAAGAAACTGTGCAGGTTTTGACAAAAAACATTTTCTTTTGTAATGCAGTAGTAATTCTTTTCAGTGTGTGAGAGCCCAGTACATTCGTAGAATCGTAGAATGGCTCACGTTGGAAGGATCATTGGGTTCCCACCAAGGGAAAAAACGGCATTCAGGAAAAGAGGATTGGAAGGGATGAATTGCAGAAGGTGGAGAGCTTCCTGACAGGAGCGTGGTTGTATCAACCTGCAATTCCTGTAGAGCAGCACGTGTAGGACAGGAGCTCACTCTCAGTTGGGTAACTCTGAGTGTGGGTCCTGCTCACACTTGGAAGATGTGGGCACTTTGCTGAGTGCTCCCCGTGCACGTCCACCTGTATGTGCCCTTTCCTGGAATCACTACGGTTGGAAAAGACCACTGAGATCACTTATGTTCACAGTGGTCCAACCACCAACCCATCCCATCACTCTTCTTGTGGTGTGTCAGTATGTGCTGATATTCCTCACTCCGGGTTGCATTGGGTTTTTTTTCCTTCATGAAATATATTTTCTTCCTGAAACGATGAGCCCATTGTTCTGTCCCATTTGGGTTTCCTACACATTGGTGTTTTTTTTCTGTATGAAAACAGCTCTTCCTCCTTTTCTGCCTTCTTCATTTTCAAAGAGGAATAAGCACTCCCAGGCTGAACGTTGCCCTGGTGCCAGGGAGGCTCTTTTGGCTTGCGTATTTCTTCCCAGGGAGTTTTACATCCTGCATGCCTTCCAGTACAACATCAGCTGAGTCATAACCTGTTAGCAGACTTGTGTCTCATTAAACCAGGTGCAGAGCTATCAGAGAGGCGTCCAGAAATAGCCCTGTGTGTAACAGGGCAGTGCTGCAGGCACACGTAAGGTGCAGAGCTTGGAAGCAAAGAAATACAGTGAAAACGTGCATCCAGTGGAGGCATCTTGAAGAAACCTGGTTCCTGTTGGCTCTGTTCTTCTTCAAGATGTAGTGCTTCAACATAAGGACTGAGGCTGGCACATTCACAGCTCAGTGGGTTATTTTTGAGCTTTCTCTCCATGTGATAGAAGGCATTTATCTTTGTGGTCTCTCAGTGAGCACACTCCTTGATTAAAATTTGGGAAAAAATATGACTTAGGAGTGCTCTTACCGAGTTGATAGATGGTAGATATATGTCTTGGAAACACCCAAGGTCAGGGGATGGGGCTCTGAGCACTGATGGAGCTGTGTGTGTCTCTGCTCACTGTTGGCAGTGGGACCAGATGCCCTTAAGGGTCCCTTCCAACTCAAACCATGCACAGTCACTCTGATATACAAAGGCTGTAACTGATAACCATTGCACATATGTTATTCCTCTTCAAGGTGAAAGGGTTTTGGTTTGGTTTGAGGAAGGGCTTGGTTTTGTTTTGCTCACTTCTTTCCAATAAATGTGGTCTGATAACACCTCTGGCCCTGACAGAAGAAAGGAGTTTAGTGCCATTACTGCTGCAGCATGGAGTTTAGATTCACAGGAACTCCATCTTGTCAGAACAGCTTTTAACCTCTGATGTGTGAGGGTTGGATTCCAAGAAGAACAAGCTCTGGAAGCAGACCTGTACCTCTCCACGGGACGTGGCACAATTTGAGCGTCACCTGGAGAGGAGGTGGGCACCTTGGAGACTCAGTAATGTAGGAAAATAAATTATTTGTGTAGCTCCTTTGTACTGAGCCAACCAACTCCGTTAACTGAGCTGAACTTTGGGACTCCTGTTTGCTGTAGCTGTTAGTTCAGGCGGTTTGACAGCTCACATTTTCTTCAAAACGTCTTCCCATTTCCCCACTGCATGCATCCCTTTATCCTTACATTGGAGATAGAGCCGGATTACATATACTGTGCATATATATTCTGTCTCCACTGATCTGTCCTGCAGAAATAAGGGCACAGTCGAAGCTGACCCCTTGGCTTCCATGATCCTTTCTTCAGCCTTCATCCCAGGCCCGGAGGTGGAGTTATTCCAGTCCTGTTCATCTCAGATCTGTCTCACACTGAGGACCCCGCTGCTCTGCTCTCCTGCTGCTGTGAGAGATGCTGTTGCTCTCAGGGCTGAAATATTTCTCCTCAACGACGATGGGAGATTTCCCATTTGTGCTGAGGTCTTCTCTCTGGGAAGGTCTTGGGGGCTCCGCAGCAATTAATCCAATTTCCACTTCATTATATGAGGATGCATTTTGTCTCATGATTAGGATATCTACAACCCTCGAGAGAGTGTTTGTGGCAGATAACACTTGATTAGGACTCATTACAGTGCTGTTTACTTCGTCTGATTAGTTCAGAAGCTTCGGTTCATTGCTAATTGTGGACAGGGGGCTGCTGTCGCTCTCCCCTTAGAGCTGGTTGTGAATATTTATGCCAGTGCTGCGGTCACAGTTGTGTTGCTGGCTGTGCTCCTGCTCTTATCCGAGGATCTCATCTGTTACTGTCGTGCTGCGTACCGTTCTCCTGCATCTCAGCCTCCAGTTGGACCTTTCCACGTGCCGTGTCATTCTCTGCTCAGAAGAAATGGGAGAAAATCTCATTCCGTACGCTTCACCCGAGAGGTGGAAGGGAGTTAAGGCTACCGACAGGAAAAGGAGATCCATTTGTGAAATGTCACTTGCTGCCACCTCCGGCTCTGCCCGGGAAACATATGTTTGGGAAGGCTGTGCTGGGTAAGCAGATTGCTCTCCCAGTGTGAGATGAGAGCTGCAAGGCGCTGAGCTGGGCGGATCTGAAACACAGCCACTCCTGACATCCCCAGGCTGGGAACGTTGGCCTTGCTTAGGGAGAAGCAGGTTGGGAATGTCTACGTTAGAAGCAGCATCGGGAGAGCTCCATCCAACTTGGAAGATGTGGAATCATAGCATCAGAGGATGGTCTGGATTGCAGAGGACCTCAAAGATCATTGAGTTTCATCCCCCTGCCGTGGGCAGGGCCACCAACCAGCAGAGCAGGCTGCCCAGAGCCACATCCAGCCTTGCCCTGAGTGCCTGCAGGGATGGGGCACCCACAGCCTCTCTGGGCAACCGGTTCCAGTGCGTCACCGCCCTCTGAGGGAAACACTTCCTCCTCACATCCAACCTCAGTCTCCCCTGTCTTAGTTTAAAGCCATTCCCCCTTGTCCTATCACATCAGCCCATGGTAGCAGAATCAGAGATCACTCCTGGTGCTGAGAACATCCATGTCTCTTGTTTCCTTGGTTTACTTGCTGTCTGTTTTATACTGAGCTTTCATGTTCTGAATGGTGGATTGTGCTGAAATCCATTCTGTGCTTGAGCACAAGATGTGTATTGGAGGCTGTCTCTGGTCCTCTGCTTAAGTCTGAATATCCTAACTATGAAAAATCACAGCATCATAGAACTGTAGGGGTGGGTAGAGACCTCCAGAGATCACGGAGTCCAACCCCCTGCCAAAGCAGCTCCCAGCCCAGGGTGCACAGCTCGGCGTCCAGGAGGTCCTGAACATATATACTGGATCAGATCCCCTCTGAGTGTTGTTTTCTCAAGGCTGAACAGCCCCAGCTCTCTCAGCCTTTCCTCATGCAGGAGCTGTTCCAGGCCCTGTGTCATCTCTGTGCCCTCACTGCACTCTTTCCAGCAGATCCCTGTCTGCTTTGTATTGAGGAGCCCAGAACTGCACACAGTGCTCCAGGTGAGGCCTCAGCAGGGCAGAGCAGAGGGGGAGGATCCCCTCCCTCGACCTGCTGGCCACGCTCTTCTGAATGCAGCCCAGGATCCCATTGTCCTTCTTGGCCACCAGGGCACAGTGCTCATGGCCAACCTGTCATCCACCAGGACACCCAGGTCCCTCTCCTCGTTCCTCCTCTCCAGCAGCTCATCCCCAACCTGTACTGCTGCGTGCAGTTATTCCTCCCTAGGTGCAAGACTCCACACTTGCTCTGTTAAACCTCACCCAGTTCTTTTCTGCCCAGCTCTCAGCCTGTCCAGGTCTCTCTGAATGGCAGCACAGCCCTCAGCCATTCCTCCCAGCTTTGTACCATCAGCAAACTGCTGAGGGTGGACTCTGTCCCCTCATTAAGGTCATTAATGAAGATGTTGAACAGGACTAGACCCAGCACCGACCCCTGAGGATCACTGCTAAGTACAGGGCCTCCAGCTGGACTCTGCACCATCGATCGCAGCCCTCTGAGTTTGCTTCTTACCCCAACAATTTTATAACCCGTTCAGAGGACTTTAACCAAGGTGTTTTGGGGATGTAAAGAGCACTTGGTTTCTTGTAGCCCCTTGTCTTTCTGGGCACAGAGAACAACAATGTAATACATTCTTGCTGAGTTTAGTTGCCATGAATTGTGAAGCAGTTGTTTATCTTCATCTCCTGCGAGCTGTAGGTTTAAAGACTTCTCTTAATTAAGAGTGGATCAGTAAACAAACAAAGCTGCACTTCTTCCATGTAGAGCAAGGATAGGTATGTGCAAAACAGATAACAGTATGGTTATTTGTTGAAGTTTTTTGTTCTTTTCATCATCTTATAACGTGCCATCAGCCGAGGCAGAGGGGGAGCAGAGAGCCACCCAAACTCCATTTGTATACTTTGTGGGCAGCTGACAGTTCTAAATGAGCAGAACAAAATTCCAGACCTCAGCTATTAAACGGTAATTGGTAAATAGAAACTGTAAGCAGTAATCTCACTATTAAGTAGGAAAATATCCGTCCGGCAGTGGAGCTTAATAACAGTGAAATCTGGGCAGCATCCAGCTCTGGGTTTCAGCATTCCAGTGCTTTCAGAGCTCAGCTGCCTTCCTGGAGACACTCTGTGTGGTGGGGAATGTCAGCGCTCACTTGGTTCAACATATTTTCAAGTCTGCTAAGTTTCTGTTGGCAGAGGTCTGTCAGTCCGTGGTGATTTTCTGCAAGCATCTCTTGGTCTTCAGTGCTGCTGCATGGCTTTCTGGCTCCATTCCCACACCAAAACCAAAAGAGAAGATGGGGCAAGCTGGAGCTGTGCCCGTTGTGCACGGTGGGTCTTTGCTTGGAGGGGTTAGCTGGGGCTCCATCTTTTGGCTTAATCGTAATGGTGGTGTCCCCCAGCCACTCCTTTTAGGAAAGGAAGCCGTTAACCTTGGTCTACCAATACAATCATTTAGGGGGAAAAAAAGAAGTACATACATACGCTTGTAAATAGTGCTATACATCTTTCAAGTGCAGGCCTGACCTAACACTTAAGGCACTTTTCTGGTTTGTCTGCAGTGGAATGGAACTCAAAACATTTGTGGTTTGGAATGAGCATTTGTTGAATATTCAAGTGTACTGTGTGTAAATAGAGGGAGGGAACTCGATTGCATTTACTGCATACCTTGACTTGAAAACTCTTAGCAAGTACAGCCCAGGAGCTTGAAGCAGCTTGTTTATTTTAGCTAACAAGTTGGTACAAACAACATTGTTTACAGTGAGCTGAGAGCTAATTGGAGCTACAGATGTTTACAGTATGCCTAGACTGATGTTTGTTGCTGTTGCGTAACTTGAGCTAATTGAAAATTGCATAATAGAGTAAAACAGCATGACAAGCAGGCTGAGCAGTGCTGTGCATCTTGTGCTGAGGGCACACAAAAAGTCCTCACTCCATAATACAGCACTGGAACATAAAGTCAGATCGGGGGTGGGTACTTTTCTCCACAGTGATATCCATCCCTCCATCTGTCTGCCCATCCCTCCCTCCCTCCACCCATCCACCCATCCACCCATCCATCCACCCATCCACCCACCCATCCACCCATCCATCCATCCATCCATCCATCCATCCATCCATCCATCCATCCATCCATCCATCCATCCATCCATCCATCCATCCATCCATCCATCCCTCCATCCTTCTCTGATGCTTGTTGGTGTTCCCCTGGGCTGAGTGCTGCAGGTAATTTGGAGCATCCAGGTGGTGCAGGACCTGTGCTCATTTTCACTTGGTACCACAGAGTTCCTTCACCTTCTCTCAGAGCAGAAGTGGTTACAAAGGAACTTTGTTCCAGTTAGCAGATGAGGTGTTTGCATGCAGAGATTGGCGTCCCCAGCTTCAGCTTTTTGGTGCCACTGTTCTGTGCTAATGCTTTAGGTCTAAAAGTGTCTCTGCGTATCTTCATTTAGTGAGAAATCCACTGCTCTGCTGGATAAGCATTCCTAGAAAGAATTTCTTTTTCCCTGAGGAAAGGTTAATTATTAACTTATTGTTTCCACATTCTTACAGCTTTAGGATCTACAATCCGTAGTGTAAGTAAGGGAAAAAGAAACAGTCTCCTTCTCTGCAGACGTTCAGGACGCCGAGCTGTGCACCCTGGGCTGGGAGCTGCTGTGTCAGGGGATTGGACTCCATGATCTTTGGAGCTCCCTTCCAACCCCTTCAGTTCTGTGATGCTGTGATTTTCTGCCTTCCTTTCTTAATAAAAAGCGAGCGTGTGATCTGGGGGAGGGAGCGAAGTGTCGTGCTGAGAGGAGGATCCTGATTCTTACCCATCTGTCTCTGCAGATCGTTAAGCTGAAGGCAGAAGCCCGACTCGATCTCCTGAAGCAGATTGGCGTGTCCGTGGATACGTGGCTAAAAAGTGCAATGAACCAGGTGATGGAGGAGCTGGAAAACGAGCGCTGGGCCAGCCTGCCCTCGGTGACCAACAACGGCTCCGCACACCTGGTACGACCCCGGGGAGACCAACGTAGAGCGGTCTGTGATTATCCAACCTGAAACTCTCCTGGTAGCTTAACTCACCTGGAGCACACTTCTGAACCGAGCACAGAAAGCTGGAAAAATAGCATTTCTGGCTCGTGTTGCTGAGCGTGTTTGAGATTGATTTCCCGACCTTGGATGAGTGCCATAACAGTCGTTCACCATCTCCTGAAAAGAAAAACTTCTGCATATTTCTCAGAGGGATTTTTTTTAGGAGGTTTTGATGCTATCTGAGGTGTTGGGATCGAAGACTTTCAAAATGTTTAGGAAAAAAAGAATATGTTGGCTCCGTGACCTTTCTTCACAAGCAGCTCGTGTGCAGTGGCTCAGAAGGCCACTGGGAAACCTCAGCCCACTTCTCTGATTGACATGGGTAGTTGAGATGAAAATTTGGTTCATTGAAAGTGGTGTCAGCTTGGGAACAGTGCTGGGAATCTCTGTGAGTGGTGTCAGCGTTCCCTCCAAAGAATTTGTTGCAGTGAAAGGTGTTACTGCTGCTCACCTGCACGCTGCTGCACGGTCTGGGTTGGTCAGCCTGGAGAAGGGAAGGCTCCAGGGGGACCTCGTGGCCTCCCAGTACCTAAAGGGAGCTTCCAAGCAGAAGGGGAAAGACTTCTGATATGGTCTGATAGTGATAGGGCAAGAGAGAATGGCTTTAAAATAAAAGAGGGGAGTTTTAGGTCAGATATGAGGAGGAAATTCTTTACTTGGAGGGTCATGAGGCCCTGGCTCTGCTGCCCAGAGCTGTGGAGCCCCATCCTGGAGGGATTGGCCTTGGGCAGCCTGAGCTGTGGGGTTTGGAGCTGGATGGATGGTCTTTAAGGTCCCCTCCAAGCAGAGCTGTTCTGTGATTTGAGGTGTGCCAAATACCTGAGGGCACCTCTTTGTGGTTTCACTTGGAGCAGTACTGGAGTTCAGTTGAGTGCAGTCATGATCAGTGCTGCATGTCACCCAGGGAGCTGTAACTTCCTGAGTGGTGAACTTCAATTCCATCACTGTGTCTCACCATGTCCTCAATCACAGCTCCACTGCATCCAATATTCAGCTAAATGTGGCCATTACACACAGAATTTAACTGAATACCAACTTGGGTCAGAGTAAAATTGCTTATGACTTTATACTCAGTTGTACAGAATCTGTGTATGTTTCTAATGTCCATGTTGGGTGTGTAAAACAGGCCAGAGATATACCCCATGCCATGAACTCATAGAATCACAGAGTGGTTTGGGTTGGAGGAGACCCTTAAAGGCCACCTGGTCCCCACAGTGCACAGGGACACCCACAGCTCCATCAGTGCTCAGATCCTGTTCCCTGACCTTGGATGTCTGCTGGAATGGGGCACCACCACCTCTCTGGGCACCACCAGACAGGACACAGTCCCACTCTCACCTGTTTTTGGTACTTCTCAAGCCGCACAACCCAAGAGTTCTGTAGTGTTCTCCCCTGACTAGACTTGCAATGCCTGCTCTCTGGGAACACGCTTCAGACCTGCTGATAATGAAGCTGCTAAGAGGAGAGGAGACATTTCCTGCTGTCATCCAGCTCTGCCCAAGAGGCTGTGCTATAGATCTCTTTTTGTATGACACCTTTAAGGGCTGCTTTTATTTCCATCCAGAGCAAGCAAAGGGAGCCAAACCACGAGTGTCACCAGTCTCTTGGAGGCACCACATCTTCCTCCAGTGGTGCTGAGACACTCACACTCCCATTTACTTTCTTCTAAACAGGCTTCTTTTGCTCCAGTACCTGGTTTCGTTGTTCTAAAAGAGGATGTGATTGTGCCCAATTTCATGCTTTTCTGTCTACCCTCTATTTTTCACAGGAACTTCCTAACCCAGAACATGTCAGGCCCTTTCACTGCAGACTTCTTTCTGCTCTCCACCATCTCAAAGCACACTCAGTGTCCATGTGCTCCTGGCATAGCATCATTAAGGTTGGAAAAGATCATCCAGTCCAACTGTCCACCTTCAGACAATATTTCCCCACTAATATCAGCAAAAAAAACCCCACATCTTTTTATGGAATTCAAGCAGGAATAAAAAGAGAATTCTCATTTTCTTCCCCCTTCCAAAGCAGGGAGAGCTGAAGCAAAGTGCTGCCTGGACCAAGCAGACCTGCTCAGAGCATGGGAAGTGCCAGAAGAGCTCCTAACCCCTTTTTCTGCCCCCAGCCTCCAAGGCAGCAGTGCTTTGCTGGCCCAGCAGCCAACACTATGACAGTTCCCTCAGGCTTATTTAGGTCGCCTCAAACAAATCTGTAGTGAATACACTGCCTGCTCATCACAGATCCTCCTCGTTCTCACGTCTGTTCACAGAATCACTGAGGTTGAAAGAGACCTCTGAGATCAAGTCCAACCACCAGTCCACTTTTTTCTGCTCATTTACTGCTTTCTTGGTGATGGTGAAGCATTCTGGTGGCAAACCTTTGCAGGAAGGGTCGCCATTGGATGTAGAGAAGCTTTCATCCATGTCAACTTCAGCTCACCAAAGGAAGTGAGCATGGGATGTGGCCTGGGCCAGCACTCCCTTCAGGGATCTCTCTGGGAAATGAGCAGGTTTCTTGGGAACGTTCCATGCTGTGCTCAGGCAACTTGCTGTAACCATCACAGCTTTCCCTCGGCTGTCTCTGCAGGCCTCAGTCCCATGGTTGGCAGCGAGACCAAAGTTGGAGTGCTCACATCCATATCTCAGACTTCCCAAAGCCTGGAGGAACTTCCACGCTAAGTTCTGCTCTCATCTTATAGAATCACAGCATGGTGATCTCAGAGTCCCCATCTCCACTCCGTGGCATGGGCTGAGTGCCCTCCCCAGCTCAGGATGCCCTGGGTCCTATCCTGGCACCTCCAAGGATGGGGCACCCGCAGTTCTGGGCAGCTGTGCTGGGGCCTCATTGCCCTGTTTGAGATTTTGAGTTCCATTCTAGCCGTGATAGGCTGCTAATGGTGTGTAGTTGCCTTTCTTCTCCCTTTTCTCCACCTCTTCCAGCTCCTGCTGGGCACTCTGGGTGCTGCCCAGTGCCTGACTCCCCTCCCCCTGCTCTGCAGCCACTGCCAGCCCCCTGCCATCAGCATGGGAGGTTGCAGGCTGACTCCTGCGTTCCCCTTGTACATCTGTGTATGCTCCTGCGTAAAAAGGAGCTGCTGTTGACCTCGGCAGGCCAGGCAAGGACAAGCTGCAGATGGAATTCTTAGAACTGCTGCAGAAATTACATCGGGTGCAATTACAGGAGAAATACTGCGTCCGGAGACAAGCAGCACTTCCATTTCAGCCTTAAAGAGCAAGCAGCAGTTAGTGTTCCAGCTCTTGCTGTCCTCGTGTCACAGTTGGTGCTCTTGGTGTACTTTCAATTGAGCAGTGGAGGTGAGGAAGGCAGCCCTGCTGGTTTGCTCCCTCTGTGTGCATTTGACCTGTTACAGTCCTCAGAAGGAGCTGCATCTCCTTACTTCGTCCAGTTGGTTGGCTTTCCGATAGAGTGATGAAATGCATATCTTGGAAAGGAATTGTTCTGTGTTTGTTTCCTACTGTAGGCACCCCCTGAAAAAAGTTGATTGTTGTTTTGAATTTCAGTGTCCTGTGGGAAATGTGGTGTAACGTTACATGTAATGTAACTGGGAGACCTTTGTGCTGCCTGCAGGACAACAAACACATTGTCAATATGGAACTGGTTTAAAAAGAAGAAGAGAATGGTGCCTTTCTGGAATTTGTGCTTTGTTTTGCACTCACCTTGACTTCAAACTGCCCAGTTCCAAGGAACGTTTGAGGGTTCAGTAGAAGTACAGCACTGCGTGGCTGGAAAGTTCACTCTTGGTCCATGGAAATGGATATGTTAAAGTGTGAAGGGCTGAAGCATCTTCCAGCCATTGGATTACTGGTTCAAGCCACCAGGCAGCAGCGTGAAACACTGGGTGGACTGCAGAATCATGAGCATTGGAGGTATTTCTGGGGTCCTGCAGACCCTTCTGTAGGGAATCCTCATGACATTTCAGCATCTATTTTTAAGCTCCTCAAAGTTGTACATCCAGATCAGACCTGAGGTGGCTCAAGGTCTCTGCATCTCCAAGGGCAGACCGCAAAAAATACCAGAAGAGGCTTTTTGGTCTTCCTCCTTGTGTTAGCACACTCAGAGCAGATGTTCCTTCATAGACGTGATAACCCTTATTCCACGATGTGTCGTGTGGATGTCAGCTGGCACAAGTTGGACTTGGTGATCTCAGAGGTCTTTTCCAGCCTTAGTGATGCTGTGATTCTATGACACGGACCTCAGGAAGACAACAGTTGCAAAGTGTTGCCTTTGACTCAAAGGACTTGCCTGCGTTTGTGTGAGATGAGAAGTTCAGTCAGCATTTACTCAGCACTGCCCAAACCACTTTCACAAAACTTGTGGTTCTGCTGGTTTCCCTCTTTTCTTTTTCAAGGAGAGAAGCTCACGTTGTGTTTCTGTTTCACTGACATCTCAGTGCATCGCTCAGTTGCTTCGTTTATTTTTGTTGGATGTCTGCTTTGACTTCACATTTAATTTGCACTTGTTTTTAACAGATTAATGCTGATGCAGAAAAGGAAGAAGGCGAAGAGTTTGAGGACAGCATGGATGTTTTTGATGACAGCAGTTCAAGTCCTTCTGGTACTCTTAGAAATTACCCTCTCACCTGCAAAGTTGTTTATTCCTATAAGGTTTGTGATACTTTTTTCTCTAAAATTCCTGTCTGTGTGGGAACTGCTGAGTCGCAGCCTGTACCACTGAATGAGCACCTGAAGGAAAGGTCTGGTCAGTCCTGGGGGCACAGGTGAAGGCAGTGCACCTGTGTGACCAGAAGGGGTGGAGCCAGGCTGCACCGCTCTTCGACCTCATTTAAGGGCTGACTGCCACTGAGGGAGGATCTCTTTTTGGAGATCCCTCCTTTGTGGAGTTCCTTCCTTCCCTGCAAACCTAGCTCTCTGGAGATGGGCGAGCACTCATTTTCATTGTTTTGTAACACCTCCTTGTTTGTGCTGGTCCCTTTGTTTTTACAACCTTTACTCTGTCTCATTGGGAAAACAGATTACAGCATGAGCATGTGACGGATCTAACTGATACACACACAATCTGGTTGTGAGAAACACAGCTCTGTAGTGCAGAGCCCTCAGTCTGTGTGGAGCTGAGGCCTGTAGAATGCCCCTGCCTGGCTCCTTGTCCTGGAACAGTGAGTTATGGCTTTGCTGACAAAACACATTTGTGCTCTTTACCTCTACTACTGCTGTCAGGGCCGTTGTGAACCACAGTGCTTTGCTAGCAAAGCCAGCTGCAGGCAGAGGATTGAGTAATTAGGGCTCAATAGGCCGGGTGGGTCTGGGCTGCTTCCATTTGTCCTCTTGAGAGAAGAAGTCAGTCAGAAGAACCCTCGCATTAAAGTATGTTATGTCATAAGGAAATTCTTCTTATTTCTATTTTTCCTGTGATGTTTTTCAGGCTTCTCAGCCAGATGAATTGACTATAGAGGAACATGAGGTATTGGAGGTGATTGAGGATGGAGATATGGAAGATTGGGTAAAGGTATCGCTTCTTCTGAGGCTGTTTTCACTATTACTGGTTAGAAATTGGGCCTTGGGACAGAAGAAAGTATTGGGATTACTTTCAGAGTAGCATGACAAGCTTCTTTGTTGTCCTTAGACCTTACCTGTGCAACCTGAGTGGGGGAGCTGCTTTGGCAGGGGGTTGGACTCGGAGATCTCTAGCAGTTCTTTCCAACCCCTGCAATTCTGTGGTCTGTAGGCACGGAATAAGGCCGGCCAGGTGGGCTACGTCCCGGAGAAGTACCTGCAGTTCCCGACCTCCAGCAGCCTGCTGAGCATGCTGCAGTCCCTCGCTGCACTGGACAGTCGGTCCCACACCTCCAATAATTCAGCAGAGGCTGACCTGGTGTCTGGCAGCCTCAATGGAGATTCCAGTGGTAAGTGTTGGTTGAGAAGGAAATAGCGAGTTCAGCTTTCTCTTGGATGCCTTCTGGATGTGAGAGTTTCTCATTTTTGACCTGTGTCTGAGTACAGTGGTTCTTAATAACCATCTTCTCTAATAGCAAGAATCTGTATAATTTACTTGGCTAGCCTATAGGGTTGTGATTAACATCAACTAAAATTAGGGAAGACTAAAATAATTTGACTTGGCAGTTTTGTGTTTAATACTTGCTGGTTTTTCTTTGCCAGGCTCATGCTGATTACCTTTCCCTTTTATCTTTCTTTTCCCATTCCTCAGTCTGTTTTGTAAAAGCACTTTACGACTACGAGGGCCAGACAGACGACGAGCTGTCCTTCCCAGAAGGAGCCATCATTCGCATCCTGAACAAGGAGAATCAGGACGACGATGGCTTTTGGGAAGGAGAATTCAATGGACGTGTTGGGGTGTTCCCATCGGTGTTGGTCGAGGAACTGACGGCCTCAGAAAATGGAGAGTCTCAGTGGATTGGAGATATTCAGGTACGTGAGAATGGGGGGTGTTTGTTGGGGTGTTCTCCTGTAAGTAATCCAACTTCTGCACACCAACCTTTATTTATCACTCCTCGATGAACATTGGCAGTCTGAAGCTTTATCTTTGGCTGTTCGTGCACTGTATATTACAAATATGTGAAACAGATCCACCAGCGTGGGAGGTTTGGCAAGACTGGAAGGATCTGCTGTTTCTTCAGCAGGTGGAAAGCAACCAATTAAGAAAAACAACAAAGAGTGCTTAGCTTTTAGCTCCTTACCCAACCTAATAATTAGCAGCTGATGTGTTTTGATAAATGTAACACATTTGTGAATAAAGGAAAGGATTTTGGGTGGAAAGGAAATGAGTAAAGGAGGAAGCCTGGTCTTCTTCTTGCAATGAATGAATGGAACAGAGTGACATCAAACAGAACCCGGCAAAAAGAGAATTGCAGGGCTCCCATAGCTCTAACGTTGTGTTTTCATATTTAAATCTGGTCTGTATCTTCCCAGATCTTGGGAGGGAGAACACTACTGATGTAGTAGAGTCATTTTTGACAAAGGCATTTATTTCCATGCACTTTGGTAACGTTGCATTTCATTAGAAAATCAGCCACGTTCTCATCTGTGTCTGGTGCCAGACACTGGGCTTCCACATGTCCTGCTGGCATTTCTTCACTATTTTTATTCTTTGAGGCCACGAAAAATGAGGAATGTGTTCAGCTGCATTCCTGGACACGCTCAGAGCTTCTCTATCAAGCTTTGCTTCTCTTAAAAATGTCTCGGGCTTGTTGGGGGTAACCAGAGACATTCTCAGTGCACACACCCATACAGTATTAGTTTGTTTAATTTGTTGATCTTATTTCATACTGGTGCTCCAGTGGAATCACATGCAGGAATATTGTTATTACTTCGTTTCTCTTTGCATATAAATGGCCTTGAGTATGCTGTGGAGTGGTGGTAAAGCTCCAATCTTCATGTTTTTGCCTGAGTCCGTGCAGAGGTGCACGTCGGCCAGTTGGCCTTTTTTTTTTCTTTTGATCATATGATAACCTTCAAAAAGTACATCACATAGAAAATATCCCTGGGAGAGGATGGGCAGTTCTGCTCAGAGACAACCTGTGATTTAGAAAAAGCACGAAATTGCTGTTGGATGTCTATGGGTTACCTGTTTGGGTTAAGGGCTATCTATTTTGGCTAAGGGGTAAGGGTTGACATTCAAGTTAAGGTTAAGGGGTAAGGGTTACCCATTTGGGTTAGGGTTAAGAGGTAAGGGCTGCTATTTTGGCTTAGGGTTAAGGGTTGCCCATTTGGGCTTTCCTTCCCAAATGGACCACGGTGCTTCTGACAGAAAAAGTTCCCAGCCTCAGAGGGCTTCTCTTGCCTTGGTGTGTGTAAGGAGGCAGGTTTTCAGCAGCACCTCTCTCCATAACCAGGTGTCCCCCACCCCGAAGCCGAATCACACCTTGCCTCCGCTGCCGCTGTACGACCAGCCTCCTGCCAGCCCCTTCCACAGCCCGGATAAAAGAGGCTCCCAGTGCTTCCCCAGATCGCCATCGACTAACGGTGAGTGCTGAGATGGTAAAAGAAGCACTTCCTGGGCTGTAGCAGGAAGGGCAGCCAGTAGACTGGAGGTGATCCTTCCCCTCTGCTCAGAACCAGTGCAGCCATCTCCGCCCAGTGCTGACTTCCCAGTAGGACACATTGACGTGGTGGCCAAGCCCAGCACAGGGATCTGTCATGCAGAGGAAGGCTGAGAGCTGGCACTGTTCTTCCTCAGAGGAAGGCTGTGGGAGGAAGGTGATCTGTCAGTTCATTGCAGGGAGTTGGACTAGATGACCTTTAAAGGTCCCTTCCAACTTAAACCATTCTGGAGTTCTATGAAAGAGGTGAAGAAGATGGAGTCAGACTCCTCTCAGGAGGGAAGGGACAGAGAGTCAACAGGAAAAGCTAAAGTACTGAGAATGCCACACAAAGAGTTTGCTTTGTGTTTTTATTGCGAGGGTGATCAAACATTGGAACAGGTTGAGACTATGGAGTCTTCATCCTCAGAACACAACAGGACGTGGTCCTGGACTTTGAGCTCAGCAGTTGGATGGGGCACCTTCCAGTTTCAGCCACACTCGGAGACAAAAATGGGACTTCTAAAGGGCACCAATGTCATGTAAAGGCTGCTTGTGTTGTAATAAATAGTTTTCTTTGCTAGTAGTGTAAAGTAACTCTGCACATTAGCTCTTCAAAGTGGGTTCGTAGTATCGTGGAATCATTAAGGTTGGAAGAGCTCTCAGGTGCCCTCAGTGCCACATCCCCACAGCTCTGGAACTCCTCCAGGGACAGTGAACCCCAACCCCTGGGCAGCTGTACCAGTGCCTGAGCACTCTCTTGGAGGAGGAATTTCCCCTCATATCCAACCTGACCCTCTCCTGGCACAACGTGAGGCCATCACTGTTACCTGGGAGCAGGGGCCGACCCCTGCCTCACCACAAGGTCCTTTCAGGAGGACCACCACTCAGCACTGACTTGCTGTTGCTTAACCCTTCCAGAAAACAATTTCAGCTCAGAGTCCCCTGGATTCTCACAGCCTCCACGACTTCCTCCCGAGACTTCATATGGCAAACTGCGACCTGTAAGTTCTGCAGCTGGGTTTTTGTGCAC
This sequence comes from Oreortyx pictus, assembly GCA_036925125.1. Taxonomy (NCBI): domain Eukaryota; kingdom Metazoa; phylum Chordata; class Aves; order Galliformes; family Odontophoridae; genus Oreortyx; species Oreortyx pictus. The sequence continues at coordinate 965,995 of JAUPFR010000001.1, read as the reverse complement.
GCTGTCGGGTGATAAGGGAGAGGTGGGGGCAGGAGCACTCAGAGCACTGGAATTCCTGTGGCCAGGGGTGCAGCACCTGCTCGTTGGGCTCTCAGTGTTCTGTAAATCCCATTGCTGCGTGGAATAATGCAGCGTCCCACAAGAGTGGTGCGAGGAAAGGTCTGTCCACACCCCTGTGATAATACTGTAGATGTGTGAGAAAGCTATGGAACGTGAGAGCCATGGAACAAAACAGAGCTGCTCTTGTTCAGACAGTAAGTCCTGGCTGGGTTTACAGTTGACCTTGAGTCTTATCTGTCCCCTTTTTGTCTAACCTGCCTTTATGGCTGTAATACCTTCATGCCTCTTTTCACGGATGGTGAGCTCAAACCTGGGAGGAGGGTTTTACACCTCTGCTGTAGGCACTGGTCAATAAACATACTTTAAACAACAGCAGACTTTGCTGTTGTTGCCACGTGTATTACAGCTGCACAGAACGACTGAAGAGCTGGGCAGTAAGTGTCAGAACAGTTAAATCGTATGATTTGTACAGTTGTTTTTTTTTTTTCCCAGAGGCTGAGTTCCCAGCCACACCACGTGCTGGCTGCAGTTGGGCATCATGTGCAGTTATATTTTGAGGTTAAATTTATTTCTGGACCACTTGCTTGAGGGATTTTGAATTAAAACGATGTAGGAGTCATGTCATATTTTGTGATGCCTTTGCTGCCTGTACGGGGACACCTTGCCAGAAAAGGAAAGGAAATCTCATCACTTCAGTCTTGCCAGTTCCATCTGCTAGGATTGACTCTGAGTCAAGGCTGGGGGCTTTCAAAGTCCTACACTGATCCACGTGAAGATGTAATGCTTGTATTCTCCTGGCATTTTCAATGAATGAAATTGCAGCAGTGTTGTTTCTGAATGAATGAATATTCAAAACTATATTCTGAACATCCCAGCAGTCAGTGAGTTAGCTTTATTCACTGAGATGCACAAGGCAGATACATGGCTGCATCATTAAATATTGAAGGGTAGAACAGAGGAGCTGGAAGTTGTCTTACTCTCTGGTGAAATGGCTGATTCAGCTCTTTCATTCTGTAGGTTTGTATTTACTTTGTGTCTGTTTGAGATACCACAGCAGTCGCGTGTCTTAATTTAAAGGATTTCTCAGTGCTGCATTTTAAATGCGTATGTTTTGAGAGCACTGTGGAGTTCTTCGTGGCTCTGTGGTGTTTATGCTCACAATTGATGTTTTTCATAGCCATACACTGTGGTGTACTGTGCAAACGTGAGACAGAAGTCCTCCATGAGGCACTGCTGCAGCTTACGTTAGCGCTCCGTCAGTGCAGTGAGAGAGGTATTGATGTGGCAGAGCATTAAAATAGCTCCGGATTTCAGGTGTACACCACTGAGGTCAGCAGTTGATTAAATATGAGTAAGCTGCTTGTGTGCCTCGAGGCATTCCTGCCATTGCCAGCACGTGTAAGGTCCGGGCATGGCGGCACCAGGCTGCATTTGTGTCAGGTCTAAAGTCCACCCCGTGGCTGAGCACCACGCAGGTGGGTGGGCCCTTCCCCCCATCCCCTTCACCTTCTGTCTGAGGTCTGCGTGTTGGCATCGAGTAGAATTCTGAGCCTGGGGTTGCACCTGTGGCGTGTGTGAGCTCAGGAATGGTGGGTCCCGTGGTCACGGGCGGGTTCTGGCTCTTGCAGGTGCGAGCAGCTCCGCCGCCCCCAACGCAGCAGCATCACCGCCGGCCCACGGAGAAGATGGAGGACGTGGAAATCACTCTGGTGTAACGGTTGGACTCGTTACTTAGTAGTGCTACAATCAAGACCAAACCCAGCGCGTGGTCGGTCTCGTTTATAGGCACCTTTGCATGATGAAGACTTGGAATAGAGCAAGAGACAGAGAGGATTTTCTGGGGCGGCGACACGGCGGACTCCTTCCCACGGTCATGGATATTTCGTGCCTTTTTTTGTTGTTGTTGTTGTTGTTTTGCTTTCTGTCCATCATTCTTCCTCTCTTAGCACAAACCCGGGCGGGCCGAGCAGCGAGCGGAGGATCGCCGCGGAGCAGGTTCTTCTCTTGGCTGAAGATGGCTGTTTTTATACGGAGGCTGAGAAGGGGCCTCTTTCCTGCAGCGTAGTGCCCTTCCATCCCGTGCGTTAGTACAGTATATTACTGTTGCCATAGGAATGTGTTAAAGATTGTCAGTTCTTCAAGTAGCATTACTCGTCTGATTAGGTGTTAATCAGATCTAACGGAGCGAAAAAGGGAACTGAGAAATGAGCGTAAGGAGAGGCTGGCTCCTCTTCCTGCCCTCATGGAAGGAAGAAACGGGAAAGTGATCTTATAGGTAAGGGGAAGTGATGCAGATCATACAGCGTTAATTACATGAGTGCACACCTCTTCAATAATTAACAGTTAAGCAGAGCTAAATGTTCTTTGTATTAATATTTATGCAGTACATTTAGTGATAGAGTATCTAATATGGAGGTGCTGAATTAGTAGCAAACCATCTTGTTCCATAGCATAAACCGACCGGTAGAGGAGTGAGATTTTTGTCTAGATCTGGAAATTGAGCTGCTTTCCTTTTTTCCTTAGCAGATTTTGGGGGGGTTGTTTTTTAAGCATTTGGCTCACTCTTGCCCCAGGTATCACCACGTCCCTTACTACCTGATGTTAGCAGTGTATCTCTGTCACCAAACCATCTGGCTGCAGTTAGATTACGTGTCACGTACGTACCCGTGTTATTTAGGTTCTGCATTGGATGGCCCCGTAGCCTTGTCCCACTGGAGCCCAGAGAGAGCCTGGCACTGCTGCTGGAGCTCCTGCTGTCTGCAGAGCTCCAGGCTGCTGCTGGGGCTGCAGTCCTGTGTTCCTCTCACACACACACAAAAAAAAAATAGAGACTGAGAGGATATATCTAAAGGACTTTTAAACCTCTGAAAAGGGAACTTGGTTTTGTTGTTCAAAAGGGAAGGGGAGGAACTGTCAGAGGAGAAAAGCAGGTTGTCCGTCATCTGTGAGCAGTGGAAGAGCAGCACCCGTCAGATGAAAGCTTCGGGCACCACAGGGCTGTGTTCCCCTCCATGGATGCACTCTTAAAGTGTTGGTTGTTTTCCTACACCGTCACTGTTCTGCCTGTAGCTGAGTACCAAGGGCCGTTTCTCGAGGCTGCGTTCACAACAACCATCCAAGGAGATTTCCTCGTCAACTTTGCACCTCCCACGAGCCCCACGTGGGGCACGTCTCCCTCTGAGCCCACGCCCTTCCCCCAGTGGGAGAAGGGAACTCTTCGTGGGCCCCGCAAATGCTGACTGTGCGTGGAGGTGTTCTTCCCGTGTCCGTCGTTCTGCCGCACCTCTCGTCCCGTTGATCTGCTTGAGGTCTTTCGATTGTGTTGGTCAAACTTGTTCTTAAGTTTAAAGAAAATTAAAACAGTTTGAATGAAGATTTCCCTGCGTGCAGAAACCTTGGAGGCTTCCCAGCGCGGAAGAGGAGCGCTGCCACGGTGCCCACCTTCCATTCCTTCACCCGGTTTCTTCAGTTCACAGTTCAGAGAAGTGTTAGAGCCTCTTGAGTTGAGTTTGGGAATATTTTCTGCCAGAGCTGCTAATTTTATTTAAAAAAGAAAAAAAACAAAAACAAAAAGACACACAAAAAAAAGGGGAAAAGCTGTACAGATCCTCCTCGTTTTAACTCGGACTCCTTCGCACAGGGCACGAATCCCACGTCGCACCGTGTACAGCGTCAGCACTCTGAAAGCATCGGCGCAAAGTGCTTTCTTTCTATGGGCTGTAAAAAGTTTGTATTTATTATGTATAAAAAGTTGAATAATAAAAACGAACAAACAAAAAAAGTGGAACTGAATCCCTCAGCGTTGCCCCGATACGAAGCGCCGTGCGGCACCACGTCCCCGTGGAGCTGTCCATGCTGGAAAGGACCCTGCAGCCACGTGTGGATGGGAGGGAGTTGGCAGAGCTGGTTGCTGAAATGCTCTCTGTCATCTCAGAGAGGTCCTGGAGAATGGGAGAGGTGCGTGAGGAGTGGAGGACAGCTGAGAAGGAGGATCCGGGAGCTGCGGGCCAGTCAGCCTCACCTCTGTCCCTGGAAAGGTAAAGGAAAACAGCTTGTGCTGGATGCAATTGGAAGAGAAGGGAGTTATCAGGAGTAGTCGGCGTGGCTTCACCGGGAGGAGGTCGTGCTTGACCAACCTGGTGCCTTCTGGGATGGGGTGGATGGGGGCAGAGCAGTGGGTGTAGTCTGCCTGGATTTCAGCAAGGCATTTGATGCTGCCTCCCACAGCATCCTGGAGCACCGCGTCCAGTTGTGGGCTCCCTGGTACAAAACAGACTGGGATCTGCTGAAGAGAGCCCAGCAGAGGGCACAGAGATAACAGCCTTCCCCCCACCATCCCCCAGTCCTCCAGCTGAAGACTCTTTGCTCCTCTGCACACACGTATACACACACAGAGCAGCTCAGTGCTGCTGCGCAGTCGCCCCATTGCACCTCCATTTGCAGATCTGTGCTCCATGCCAACCCCAGGAGGGCAGGAAGGGCTTTTGCTGCCCACTGCTCCCCTGCGTGTGACTGGGAGGTGAGCTGGGGGAGTGCAGAGAGCTTGGTCCAAGGAGAAAAGAAGGGATAAAGAAGCCTTACTGCAGGCAGGGATGCAGCAAATGAGCCAATAAAACATGCAGCCAGGGAAGTGCTGACGTGCTCACTGTACCAAGTAGCCCTGGGGGATTGAGCATTACGGATGTGGTGGAAGGATCGCCGTAGCACGGGAGCCTCTGCATTGCAGGAGCACTGATCACATCCAGAAAACGCAGTTCGTGGCACTGAGCTGCACCAGATGAGGTTTCTGTGCCTTGTGCCAGAAGAGGAGGGCGGTAACGGGGTCTGCAGATGAGCACAATGAGTGCTCAGCAGTGCTGAGCGTGTCCCAGCTTCACCTCCTTCCCCTCTTCCTGGCTCAGGTTTGCAGTCAGCCTGTCTGAAATGCATTTTGCAGTGGTTCTTCTGCCACCTTAAGGATTTCACAGCGGTGTCCGAAGGGGCACAGAGAAGGGAATGTGCCCCGTGCTGGAGATCACAGAGCTCAGATTCACGCTGTGGCTTTGGCTCCAGGTCTGGACGCAGTGCGTGCAGTGCACGGTCCCATCTCAACCTGTGGGATTTCACTGCTGCAGAGTGCAGTTTTCGTTCTGAAGTGAGGAGGAGGATGGGAACATCATTGGGTGGCTCCTTGGAAAGGAGAGGTTGGATCACCTCTGTACCCCGTGAGCAGAGCAGCGCTGGCACTGCCCGAAGTTTAACCAGCTCTGTGATGAAGTGCCGTTCTATTCTGAAACATTTTCACTTCCAGTCCCAAATTTTTACCTTTTTTGTTCATTTGTTTTAGATTTTTAACGCAAATTCAAGAGCAATTGCTGCAAGGTGTGCTCCTGGCCGTGTGTAATTAGTTTTGTCTGTGTAAAGGCCTCTTGTCTTTTTTCTATTGTTTCTTAAAAGACAGATGAACTCCCAGGCCCCGACGCGTGGGGAGCGCTGACTCCTTCCATCCCATCACGCAGACATTCATTCTCTGGGCTCAGCTGAGTTCTGCAGAGTGGTCCCAGTCCGGCTTCACCTCTGCGTGGTGGGTAAATAGGGAAAACTGTTGGGACAAAGTGTGGCAGAAATCTGTGAAAGCTGCGTAGCCGTATCTGAGCTGGAGCTCCTCACTTTTGCCATCAGTTGCATGGAAACTTCAGAGAGGGCTGACCGAGCTCTGCTGGGACTCCTCCTCAGCTCGATGGGTCGTCTCCTACAGCAAATAGCCACTAACACCGGTTTGAGCTCTCTAAAGACACACACACACACACACACACACACACGAAGACAACGTGCTGAGTTTTCAGCTCTGCGTGTCGTGTTGCTCTTCCTTGCAAGCTGCCTTCTGAGAGCTCCAGTTAGTGTCCTCCAAAATCACCTCGTGCTCAGGCTGACTGCCTTGGGGTAGCACCCACCCCCATGCAGGCAGCATCCTGCCCACGGAGGGGGGCTGATGGGGGCTGTCCAGTGTGGCAGAGCCAAGTTACCACCAGCAGATAAGGTGTTGTGTAGGGCAGGCTCAGCCCCGAGGCTCTGCTGGGGCTCAGGGCTCAGGGAGAGGTCTGCCCCATCAGTGCTCAGCCTGTCCTCTTGCCAAGGGCCATGGAATTGAGGTTGGGAGAGGCTGAACACGTCGCTGGTACTGGGGGTTGGAACTGGGTGATCTTTAAGGGCCAAGCCAAGGTGCTCTGTGATTCTAGCCACCACCATGCAGAGGTGTCATCCTCTCGGATGGACGGCTCCATGGAGAAGTGCGGAGTGTTTGGCAACTCTCAGAGTGAATATTGCTGACTTTTGGTCTCTCTAGTCCTTGCATGCTATTGCTCCCCATCTGGGGTCTTCCATCTGCGGCTTTACTTTCATTTGCTGTAGGGCAGTCAGGCTGGGACACACACTGCTCCTCTCATTCCTCAAACAGGGAAAATCCTACAGCCTCCAAATCCCCAGGCTCCCACAGATAACCCACACGGCCCCTTCCAACCCAAACCATTCTATGATTCCGTGCCAGCGGGTTTCAGGTCTTCTAAGCAGCGCATCCATCTGGAAGGTGGCTGCGTGCCTGAGTCCAGGGCAGCAGTGGCTGTAGGTGCTGCATGTTTATAGAGGCTGCCCTGGCAGTTAAATTGCCTCAGTACGGCCAACTTGCTGTCACCCAGCCTCAGTGTCTGGTGTTTGATGGCCTCATTATGCACAGGCTGTCGATTCGGCCGTAGTTCTATCCGGGCTTTTGTCATTCAGCTGTAGTAGCATGAAAGGAAGGAATGCTTTCGTGCATCTGCAGCCAGCGAGGACTTCACGGTTACCAGCACAGCACGGTGCTCATGTGCAGCCCTGCGGCTGCTGGCTGCCTTTGGAGGGCTGCACTGAAGGAGGGCATGGTCTGCTCCAGCTAAATGAAAGATCACGGAATCGTAGAGACATAGAAAAAGTCAGAAAAGATCTCCAAGACCATCCAGTCCGACCCCAGCCCACCCCCACCACCCCCACCACCCCCATGCCCACCCTACCCCTGGACCTGCAGTCTCTTCCTACACGTCCAGTGGAGCTCTCTGCATCCCCTGACCCAGTGACTGAGCCCCGCAGTGGTTTTTTGATCCCACCGTTGTACAGCATTGCGTGGACATGACCAAGGACAGCTCTGCAGGAGGAAGCCAGGAGGAGAAACCCAGAGGGTCCCGTCCTTGCAGAGCAGTGCTCGCTGCTTTGCTCACCACTAAACTGAAGAAACAGGTCGGTTCAACAGCCCACACCTGGCATTAGCAGTCAGTGCCCCACGTGGAGCCATCGGGATCATCTCGGAACAACGTGGCATGCCAGTCCTGCTGAGCCAGGGCCAGGGCTGACGTTTTCCGTTACCAGAAGGGAGGGTGGGGAGAAGTATTTTTAACGTGTATTTATAGACCACAACATGATGCAGTGTTTTCCCAAACTTTGGGTGAAGAACAGTGCGCGGAGAGCTTTGTGTTAGGCCTGCTGGTTAGGAACAACGGGACCACGGCTCCTGCGGGGAGGGAAAAGGTGAGTAATAGGAGCAGTGCTACGCGTGGGGAGGATGAAATCTGATTGAGAAGCACCAGGTGAGGAACCCACGTCCTCTGCTGAACTGCTGCAGCCCTGGAGGTGCTCGAGGCCGTGGATGGGGCTGTGGGCAGCCTGAGCTGGGGGAGCAGCCAGCACACAGCGCGGGGTCGGGGTTGGATGGGCTTCAAGGTCCCTTCCAACCCAACCATCCCACGATTCTGTGATAAGTTATCGCAGCGTGCAGGGGAAACCCACCTCCTCCTGCCCTCGGCTTATTTCTCCTGGAGCTTGAAAGCTGATTAAGAATCACTTACTTCAAGCTGATGGGTTTCAAATGATGCTAGCAGGGCACACCGCTCTCCTCCAGCTGCCCATTACGGTTTCAATTTACGGAGCTCGCACAGGGGCGGGTGAAGCTGTAGGGCCGGGGTGTGAGCTGCTGGAATGACCTCTGTTAGCAGCCAGGCAGTTCATTAAATAGTAAAGAGCTGAACAATTTCCAGCTAAATAGCACACCCAGCGTCCCTTCTTTCATTTCCTGTTCTTTTTTAAAGGAAGCCTAAATTATTTACTAATGTGCTTTAAGTCCTTTAAGTGAATTCAGGCAGCGAAGCAAGATCTCGTTGAGCAGGGCAGGTGCCCAAAGGGAAGGGTCTGAGGGGTGGAGGTGAGAGGTTGTGAACTTGAAAAGCCGTGTTCTCTCACAAGTGTGTGCTCTCCAGAGCTGTCATCGGCCAACAAAGATCCACCCCACCGTGCCCACGTCCCTCAGTGCCACATCCCAGAGCTCTCACAATACAGCTCCCATCTGATGTTCCAAACCCTTTACAAGTGGTGTTGCAATTCTCCGTATCTCTGCTCGAATTACTTTGCAGGACGGGGGCTCCGCTCGTTTAACACGAGCTATCTCATCTTGTCCATCTCTGTCCTGGGGTTTATTTTCTGCCGCCACTCGCTGAGAAAACGCATTAACTCAGCGGTGCGTCTGCTGGAATTGCTGCTTGTGGTGCGTCTGCTGGAATTGCTGTTTGGAGGGGCAGTGATGGGGAGGTTTTTCTCTTCCAGGCCTCCAGCTGCTGTGCAGAGAGGCAGTGAGACGCGGGCTTACCTTGGAGCAGTGACCTTGGCCTTGTTCCTTGTGTCCCAGCAGGGACTGGGAGCACTGCACGGGTGGGCTGTCCCTCTTGGAAGGTGACAGCTCGATATTGGGACCCCTCAAAGGCTGCATGGAGACAGCAGCATCCTGTGAGCGTAAGGAGGAGTGGGCACATTGGACTGTTGGGTCTTACACCACGTCAGCTGGGTAGAGCTGATGGAAGCAGGACTGAACGGCGTGACTGAAGAGATACCCAACCAGTGGATCTCTCAGGCTCGAGGTAATCTGCTTTGTTGCAGTGAAACCCTCTGCAAGGAATTAGCTGAGCACCCTGATTAGGAAGAGAGCTTGTCCTTCACAGAATCACAGCATCACAGAGCTGTGGGGGTTGGAAGGGACCTCCAGAGATCACGGAGTCCAACCCCCTGCCAAAGCAGCTCCCAGCCCAGGGTGCACAGCTCGGCGTCCAGGAGGTCCTGAACGTCTATATTGATGGACGTGGATCAGATCCCCTCTGAGTGTTGTTTTCTCAAGGCTGAACAGCCCCAGCTCTCTCAGCCTTTCCTCATGCAGGAGCTGTTCCAGGCCCTGTGTCATCTCTGTGCCCTCACTGCACTCTTTCCAGCAGATCCCTGTCTGCTTTGTATTGAGGAGCCCAGAACTGCACACAGTGCTCCAGGTGAGGCCTCAGCAGGGCAGAGCAGAGGGGGAGGATCCCCTCCCTCGACCTGCTGGCCACGCTCTTCTGAATGCAGCCCAGGATCCCATTGTCCTTCTTGGCCACCAGGGCACAGTGCTCATGGCCAACCTGTCATCCACCAGGACACCCAGGTCCCTCTCCTCGTTCCTCCTCTCCAGCAGCTCATCCCCAACCTGTACTGCTGCGTGCAGTTATTCCTCCCTAGGTGCAAGACTCCACACTTGCTCTGTTAAACCTCATTCTGTTCCTCCCTGCCCAGCTCTCCATCCTGCCCAGGTCCTTAATTCTCACCCACAAGCTCTCCACTGGCACATCACCCTCCCTTGATCCTTGGTTTTATGCAAATCCCATCCTGTTTCCCCACAGGATCTGTGATCCTGTCCTCCCAGCATCACACCACGTTCCATAGCAGACATTTTCCTCCAGGATGGCTCTGTTATGGAGCGCTTCCTCTGCACTGACAAACACTTTTCTTCTTCCCCCGTTTTAAACGTGGCCGTTCCAGCAGCACTACAACAAGCAGATTTCTTTCTGCCAGGGTTCCCAGCCCTTGGTCCCCACCTCGCAGATCCAGGAGTGTTCAACCACGATGGGGCTGCAGCACACAGTCCCAGTGGGGCTGCCCTGCCTGGGGGAGCCCGTTTGTCCAGCCTTGCTCCGGGATGATGAGCAGACAGACCCCTCCGAGCTGCCAGCCTTCCCCACAGCACCAGCTCCCTGCCTGCAGCTTCAGGCCAATCCTCCCAGGTGCCGTGGGACGGGGGATTTTAGGGATGGAGGATTTCAGGTAAAAGCAGCAGCATCAGTGGCAGTCGCAGACCTTCCCAAGCACGAGGTTTGCTCCCAGTTTCTGCCTTCTGCCAACAGCCAGGGGAAGCACAAAACCCCGAACTCAGAGAGCTGGGAAAGCGGCCGGCTGTCCCGGCCCTGCGGCTGCCAAGGGCTGCCAGCCCCTCCTGGATGCTCTGAACTGGAGCCAGGTTCCTGGGGAGAAAAAACACGGGGACACCGGCTTAATGGAGCCTGCACAATGGCCTCGGGCTGCAATAAACCACACCGCTGCCTGGGCGATGAAAGGAGCGGAGGGGAGGGAGCACAGCTCCCGATTCTGCCACCTGCTCCGGGCCGACCTCCCCCGCAGGGCAGCGGGGAAACCTGCTGCTCATCCCCTGTACCAGCATGGTGGGGACACGGCACGGCCCCCACTGCCACCGACTGTGGGGTTGGGGGTGTATAACCCCCCCCCACCCCACCCCCCCACCCCCCACCCTCCCAGAGCATCCTCTGCCTTCCTCTTGCTGCGCTCCTGCTTAGCACGGTGCTCGGGCCAGGAGTGATGCTCTGCGTACGCTCCCGCAGCCCCACGCGTGTCCCCAGCAGCGAGACCTTGGGGACAAAGAGAGCTGCTGTCCCTGCGGCCGGGCAGCCCCTGCCCTCTCGTGGTTGCATCTGTGCAACGGCCGCAGGGCAGCGGTGATGCGGCCCCTGTCCCTGTGCCCCCCCAAAACCTGAACCGTGGGGTTCAGGGGCGGCCCTGAGCTGCAGCTGGGAAAGCCACGTCGGAGTTCTCCACGCGGAGAGGTGAGGGCAGGTCACGGCTTTTTGGGGTGGAATCCGTCCCCCTTTAACAGCGAGCAACACCTCCGCGTCTTCACCGGTCATCACCGCTCATCCCTCGGGGGCCGAGGGAGGAATCCCACGTTGCTATTTGTGGAAGGGGCTGAGATGCCGGCTGCCAAGGCTGCGGATCGGAGCCCGGGGGGGAGAGGGGACGTTCCCTTGTGCCAGGATACAGCTCGTCCCCTGCTCCGTCCCCTGCTCCGCTTGTCGCTGCTGACCCTGAAATGCTGATACAACACATAGTTTCTCCTTAATAGGGCATAGAAAAGGCGACGTGCTCAGGGCCAGGCTGTTCGTTAGTGCTCTGCCCTTCCTTGTTTTCATCCCATCCAGAAATACGTTGGCTCTTCCCCTCCTGGGTGGACTCAGCCTAAAGGAAGGATCTCAACAGGTATTTCCTGCTCTGGAAGTGTGGTGGGACCACACTGGAAAGCAGCGAGCTGAGAGGGTTGGGTGTTTGGTTTTGTTTTTTTTAGGTGAAGAGTGTCTTTCTTTAAACATTGAGTTATTCTGGTGCAGGGCTTGGATCCCTGCTCACAGATGTCCTCGGGTCCTGGCCACCCCATCAAAGTCAGTGTCTGGTGGCACCCAGGGTGATGACCTCCAGTAGGGTGGTCCCCACAGCTTGGCTTGATGCTACAGCACTGTGATCACGGGTTCTCTAAATGCCACTCCATCCCTGAACCCCCTCAACTTTGTGGTCCTCCAAGCCAGGCATTCCTGGCTGGACTCATTCCCCCCCCCCCCCCACCACAATTTGCTGCCCTCTCCTCAGTGCTCACAGGCTGCCCTGCAGCAGGGAAGCGAGCAGTGCTTTAAATAGCCACCCCCAAAATATGTGTGTGTTTGTGTTGGATCGTTTCTGGGAGCTGGTTCACAGCCGGGCTCCAGAATGGGCCAGGGGAGGGGAGGGGGCAGGCAGGGGTGAGGGAGGAGGGAGCAGAAGTCCTCTGAAACTCTTTGCTGCCAGGGAGGATGCAATGCTGACTCTGTTTTGGGAGAGAAAAACAAAGGAATGCCTTCCTCAGAGCTGAGACTCCCACTCATGTCTCAGGGATGAAGCGGGGAAAGCTCCCACGCTCACTCTTGCCTGGGTCCAGAGCAGAGATGCTGTGATCAAGGCACGCCCACGACCTATTGGCTGGAGTACCCCCTCAGCAGGTAGCTCCCCATCCTCTGGGTGAAGCACTGGTGGCCATTTATAAAGCGTTAGCAAGGGACCAACACCTTTTTGGCCCTCCAGACATGAGCCAGCTTTGTCTCACTGCCTCCAGGGATGCAGACGGAGAGGAGCACCAGGAGCTGACACGCTGAATAGCCAAGAAGGTATTTCTGTTCACGTTCCATCAGTCCAGCCCGAGTCCTGGGCCCCCAGTGCTCCCCAGCTCCATCCCTGGTTCCAGCCTGGCTGCAGCCTCCACCCCTGTGGGAGAGATCAGGAGGAAATCAAAGGAGCTGCAGCTCTGAATTTTGGCCAAGATGAAGTCCTCATTGGGAACGATGCTGTGGAGAGTGTAACTTGCACTTGGGGAAGGAGAGGAGAGGATGGGAAGGACAGAGAGAGCACGGAGGTGGGTGTGTTTCTGCAGTCTGAGAGTGAGGGTGAAGAATGAGAGCAGAGGGGAGTGGGAACTATTCAAGCAGGAAAGGGGGAATGAGGGAGAGGGGTACCGTGTCCTGCTGTGTTCCTCCTGTCTGGAGTGATCGTAGCCCTCATGCAAAGAGGGGGGAGAGAGGGTGGAGGGTCTGCGAGTGCCAAGCTGGGGTGGGCTTGGAGAGAAGGGAAGGAGCTGGCTGAGGGCAAGGAGTGATGGCTGGACACGCTGGAGGCCAAGGGAGGCGTGTTTAGTGACAGCAAACACAAGTCTCTCACCGGCATATGGTGGGTCTTGGCAGCACTCAGCAGCTCTGGAGGGGCTCTGTCTCGGCGCTGTCTCCACCATCCCACAAATCCTGGAGGAAGGAATCCCTGGGGAAGAGCAGAGGAGGGAAGAGAGCCGACACACTAAGCTTTTCCCACCCTGGAAGCTGTCTCCGCTGACATCTAGTGGCAAAACGATCCGGTCCCTGGCTCAGAGCTGGCTCCTCCGAGCACCGCTGCCTGCACGCTGGACTCCACACGCAGTGCTGGGGTGGGAGCTCGACAGAAGCGTTTTACCAGCACTATACTGGTCATACTGGTATTACCCGCGCAGCTCACAAGGCTACATCTTCCTGAAGCATCAAAGCAGCACAAGGGCAAACTGGCCCTAGAATCCCAAACTGGTTTGGGTGGGAAGGGATCCCTCCCATAGCTCAGTGCCCACAGCTCCATCCACGGCCTCGGGCACTGCCAGGGATGGGCACCCACAGCTCAGAGCAGCAACGCCGGGATCTCACTGCCCTCACAGGGAACAATTCCCTCCTCATTTCTTACCTGAATCGCCACTCTTTCATTTTAAAGCCATTCTCGCTTTGTGCTGTCACTACGCTCCCCGTTCCCTCTTCCCACGAGAGAAGCCACGCTGCTCGGAGGAAACCCACCTGCAGCCAAAAGCCTACAGAAAAACACAAGAAACTGACGTGCAGCAGCCAGAGTTGCCCACCCCACTGCTGCCTGCGAGGGTCAGTAGATCCTGACTACATTTCTATCTTTCCCAAACTGCGTCTCAGCGTGATCCGTATACAGAGGCAACCCCACTGCTCCGTGGGCAGCCTGTGTCAGTGCCCAGGTGCAATTTGGGAAAAGGATTTTTCCACAAGACCCCACAAGACAAGACCCCGCAAGGCCAGACAAGGCAAGGCAAGGCAAGGCCAGACAAGGCAAGGCCAGACAAGGCAAGGCAAGGCCAGACAAGGCAAGGCCAGACAAGGCAAGGCAAGGCCAGACAAGGCAAGGCCAGACAAGGCAAGGCCAGACAAGGCAAGGCCAGACAAGGCAAGGCAAGGCCAGAGAAGGCAAGGCAAGGCCAGACAAGGCAAGGCAAGGCCAGACAAGGCAAGGCAAGGCCAGACAAGGCAAGGCCAGACAAGGCAAGGCAAGGCCAGACAAGGCAAGGCCAGACAAGGCAAGGCCAGACAAGGCAAGGCAAGGCAAGGCAAGGCCAGACAAGGCCTGGCAAGGCAAGGCCAGACAAGGCCTGGCAAGGCAAGGCAAGGCAAGGCCTGGCAAGGCAAGGCAAGGCAAGGCAAGGCAAGGCCCCGCAAGGCAAGGCAAGGCAAGGCAAGGCCCCGCAAGGCAAGGCAAGGCAAGGCAAGGCCCCGCAAGGCAAGACCCCGCAAGGCAAGGCAAGGCAAGGCAAGGCAAGGCAAGGCAAGGCAAGGCCTGGCAAGGCAAGGCAAGGCCTGGCAAGGCAAGGCAAGACCCCGCAAGGCAAGGCAAGGCAAGGCAAGGCAAGGCAAGGCAAGGCAAGGCAAGGCAAGGCAAGGCAAGGCAAGGCAAGGCCCCGCAAGGCAAGGCAAGGCCCCGCAAGGCAAGGCAAGGCAAGGCAAGGCCCCGCAAGGCAAGGCAAGGCCCCGCAAGGCAAGGCAAGGCAAGGCAAGGCAAGGCCCCGCAAGGCAAGGCAAGGCAAGGCAAGACCCTGCAAGGCAAGGCAAGGCAAGGCAAGGCAAGGCAAGACCCCGCAAGGCAAGGCAAGGCAAGGCAAGGCAAGGCCCCGCAAGGCAAGGCAAGGCAAGGCAAGGCAAGACCCCGCAAGGCAAGGCAAGGCAAGGCAAGGCAAGGCAAGGCAAGGCAAGGCAAGACCCCGCAAGGCAAGGCAAGGCAAGGCAAGGCAAGACCCCGCAAGGCAAGGCAAGGCAAGGCAAGACCCTGCAAGGCAAGGCAAGGCAAGGCAAGACCCCGCAAGGCAAGGCAAGGCAAGACCCCGCAAGGCAAGGCAAGGCAAGACCCCGCAAGGCAAGGCAAGGCAAGACCCTGCAAGGCAAGGCAAGGCAAGGCAAGACCCCGCAAGGCAAGGCAAGGCAAGACCCTGCAAGGCAAGGCAAGGCAAGACCCCGCAAGGCAAGGCAAGGCAAGACCCCGCAAGGCAAGGCAAGGCAAGACCCTGCAAGGCAAGGCAAGGCAAGACCCCGCAAGGCAAGGCAAGGCAAGGCAAGACCCCGCAAGGCAAGGCAAGGCAAGGCAAGACCCTGCAAGGCAAGGCAAGGCAAGACCCCGCAAGGCAAGGCAAGGCAAGGCAAGGCAAGGCAAGACCCCGCAAGGCAAGGCAAGGCAAGGCAAGGCAAGACCCCGCAAGGCAAGGCAAGGCAAGGCAAGGCAAGACCCCGCAAGGCAAGGCAAGGCAAGGCAAGGCAAGGCAAGACCCCGCAAGGCAAGGCAAGGCAAGGCAAGACCCCGCAAGGCAAGGCAAGGCAAGACCCCGCAAGGCAAGGCAAGGCAAGGCAAGACCCCGCAAGGCAAGGCAAGGCAAGGCAAGACCCTGCAAGGCAAGGCAAGGCAAGGCAAGACCCTGCAAGGCAAGGCAAGGCAAGACCCTGCAAGGCAAGGCAAGGCAAGACCCCGCAAGGCAAGGCAAGGCAAGGCAAGACCCCGCAAGGCAAGGCAAGGCAAGACCCTGCAAGGCAAGGCAAGGCAAGGCAAGGCAAGACCCCACAAGGCAAGGCAAGGCAAGACCCTGCAAGGCAAGGCAAGGCAAGACTCTGCAAGGCTAGGCAAGGCAAGGCAAGGCAAGACCCCGCAAGGCAAGGCAAGGCAAGACCCTGCAAGGCAAGGCAAGGCAAGGCAAGGCAAGACCCTGCAAGGCAAGGCAAGGCAAGACCCCGCAAGGCAAGGCAAGGCAAGACCCTGCAAGGCAAGGCAAGGCAAGACCCCACAAGGCAAGGCAAGGCAAGACCCTGCAAGGCAAGGCAAGGCAAGACTCTGCAAGGCAAGGCAAGGCAAGGCAAGGCAAGACCCCGCAAGGCAAGGCAAGGCAAGACCCTGCAAGGCAAGGCAAGGCAAGGCAAGGCAAGACCCTGCAAGGCAAGGCAAGGCAAGACCCCGCAAGGCAAGGCAAGGCAAGACCCTGCAAGGCAAGGCAAGGCAAGACCCCGCAAGGCAAGGCAAGGCAAGACCCTGCAAGGCAAGGCAAGACCCTGCAAGGCAAGGCAAGGCAAGGCAAGGCAATACCCCGCAAGGCAAGGCAAGGCAAGACCCTGCAAGGCAAGGCAAGGCAAGGCAAGGCAAGACCCCCTACCCCCAGTCTCCCGGCGCACCGCCCCCACGTGACTCCCACAGGACGCACCCGCGCAGGCGCGGCGGCCGGAGGACTACGTTTCCCGCGACCCACGTGATCGCCGCCGAGCCAATGGCGAGCGGCGGAAGTGCGGCCTAGCCCTCCCTTTCCGCCGAGCGGCGCGGCTCAAGATGGCGGTGCAGATCTCCAAGAAGCGCAAGGTGAGCGCGGGCCGCGCCCGTGCCGCCTCCATTCCGCCTCCATTCCGGCGGGGACGCGCTGGGAGCGGCCCGCGGGCTCCGCGGGCTGCGGCGGCGGAGGGGGGACGGCGGCGGATGCGGCAGGATGGCGGCGGATGCGGGATCGGCTGCGGGAACATGGCGGCGGGGCCGGGAGCTGTGAGGGGCCGCGTGTGGGGCTGGGAGCTCGCCTGCGTTGTGCTGGGGGGGGCAGGGCGGAGATGGGGGGGGGGATTTCGCGTTGGTTCGTCACCTCGGGGTTTGGGGTCAGCGGAGCCGCGTTTGTGTGAGCGGGGTGTGGGTGGTAACGGGCTTGTCGTGGGGTCGTTGGGAATGGTTGGAAGGGACGTTGACGTTCATCCAATCCCTGCTGTCCCACCTCATCGAGCTGCCCGGGGTCCCGCGGAAGTTGGCCTTGAATGCGTTCAGAGACGGGGCACCCGCAGTGTCTCTGGGCAGCAGTGCCAGCGCCTCGCCGCCCTGAGTCAAGGATTTCCTCCTGACAGTTCCCTTAAATCTACTCTTTTCTACTTTATTGTCATTCTCGCTTGTCCTGCCCCTGCCAGGCCGTGTTAAAAATCGTTTTCCCTCCTGCTTGGAAACCCTGTGCAAGTATTGGAAGGCCACAGTGAGGTCTCCCTTGACTTTCCCGTCTCCAGGCTGAACACCCCCAGCTCCCTCAGCCTGCCTCCATGGAGAGGTGCTCCACCCTTTGAGCATCCCCATGCCCTTCTCTAGACCTGCTCCCACTGCCTCACATCCCTCCTGTGCTGGGAGCCCCAGGCCTGGGTGCAGTGCTCCAGGTGAGGCCTGAGGAGGGCAGGCAGAGGGGGGCAGTCCTCTCCCTGCCCTGTGGGTGCAGTCCAGGGGACTGCTGGCCTTCCAGGCTGTGTGTGCCCACGCCTTTCTTGAGAGGGCGGCTCTCAAGGCATCCTCTTCACAGTCTGTACTCCTACCTGGGATTGCCCCTATCCTGCACCCTGCACTTGGCCTTGTCAGACCTCCTTTGGTTCACGTGTGCCCACTTTTCCAGCTAGTCCAGCTCCATCTTGTTGTCATCCCTCCCTTCTACTGTGTCAGCTGTACTGCTCAGCCTGGTGCCATCAGCAAACTTGTTTAGGGCACGCTTAATGAGTCTTAGCAGGGTTTGAGGCACCTGTGGTGCTGCTAAGGGGATATGAGCACTTCAGTGAGTTCATGCAAATTCACACTTTGTCAGAGTACCCCTGCAGGACGTAGAAATGAGATATTTCACTCTTTGACCTGAACTGTGGCTGTGGTTGGGTATGGATCAGGCTCTGGTGTTGACTTCTATTGGAGGTGATTTGTCTCTGGGAGCGTTAGGAGATGTGCTTTTATTTCACCCCCACTTCTGTTCACTCTGCTGGGAGAGAGAAGCTGTCACACTGCAGGGCAGACCACAGACCCAGACTTAAAATGTCAAATTCTTTTTTTGTGTGTGTGTGTGAGGGGCAGAGTACTTACAAGTCTTTGTCCGTTCCATAGTTTGTCGCTGATGGAATCTTCAAAGCTGAGCTGAATGAGTTCCTGACTCGAGAACTGGCTGAAGATGGATACTCCGGGGTAGAAGTCCGGGTCACTCCAACCAGGACTGAGATTATCATACTTGCCACCAGGTAACTGAGGCACTGCTGTTGGCTTAGGAATGCTGCATGAGACTTTCAGGGGTGCTGCTGAAGTTTGGTAACCGTGAATGGGGCGGGATGTTTGGGGAGGGAGATACTGAAATGATCTTCAGTAGAACAGCAGTGTTACAACCCCTGCTTACCACCTGCCTGAGCAAGCTTAGATGCTCAGTCTGGAAGCTCCTTGGGGTGGTTGGAGACTCTGATGTGGTGACTCTCTTTCAATCATTACTGTATTTCTTTCTTTTTATTTTCCTAGAACCCAGAATGTCCTGGGTGAAAAGGGACGCCGCATCCGGGAGCTGACGGCTGTTGTGCAGAAGAGGTTTGGCTTCCCTGAGGGAAGTGTTGAGGTAAGGCTGCCTCAGTTCACAGAGTCATAGAATTACTCAGGTTGGAAAAGACCTCAAAGATCATAGAGTCCAACCTCAGCCATACTGCCCTAACTCTTAACAACCTACTGCTACATCGTGTCCCTGAGCGCCACGTCCAGATGGGTTTTAAACGCATCCAGGGATGGTGACTCCACCACTCAGTGCTTAATGGCCCTTTCTGTACAGAAGTGTTTCCTGATATCCAACCTAAACTTAACCTGGTTCAACTTGAGGCCATCTCCCCTTGTCCTGTCACTGTAACCACTTAGAAGAGCCCAACCCCACTCTTACTGCCGTCACCTTTCAGCTATTTGAAGAGAGAATAAGGTCTCCCCCTCAGCCTCCTCTTCCTCAGTTAGAACAGTTGTGGTGGGCTGTGCTTTGTGCTGTGTGTGCTGTCTGGATGGCTTCAGCTGAGAGGCCATTTGACTTTGAGGTAACTCAGGGCACGTTCTGCCCGTTCTCACAAAACAGTATTGCACTGCAATAGGAATATTGCTTTGCTGTCAGCTATTTTGGGTGTGCTCAGTTTGGTTTTCTCTGCTCTCCCAGCAAATAGGAGCATGGAAGCAGGTAAAACTCCTTAATGTTTCTCTAAAAATATTTTGCATGGAGTATTTCTGTGTCTCCAGAAACCAGTTAAACTTAATGGCACAAATGCTTGAGGAGTTCTTAGCTCTGGGATTGTTATGTATGTAATTTCTGAATATCTCCTCAGCTGTCAGACTTGGGCTGTTAGGTGAAGTGCACCTCCCAGCTCTGCTTCTTAGCTTTGATGTCTTCGTGTTGGTTAACGCCATCTGGTTTGTTCTTGGGGATGCTATGTGGCCTTGATGCCTCTCTCCAGTGTTACTTAATGCTTTGGGGCTGTTTGGAAGCAGCAGCTCTTGGTGGCTGCACCATCCCAGTTCTCAGAGCTGGTGGAGTGTTACTGGTGTGTGTCTCAGCTCTGCTGAGGGGGCGTAATGTCTGAAGATGCAGCTTCTAAGCATTGATCTGAGGGGATGGGGCGTGGAGTGAAGCTCCTGACTTCTGAGTAATGAAAGTCATCTGGAAATAAAGGCATTTCTGAGTCTGCTACTTAATTTTTCAGCTCTACGCCGAGAAGGTGGCCACCAGGGGACTGTGTGCCATAGCTCAGGCAGAGTCTCTGCGGTACAAGCTCCTGGGAGGCTTAGCAGTGCGGCGGTGAGTAGAGCAAATGGGATGTGAAGCCCCACTGAGGCTTTGTAGGACTCCAGTAGTGCTTGGAGCTAGTGCTTACCAACCTGAGGCATCTCGAGTTTGAAAATGTAACCCAGCAGTGCTCTGCTTGCAGAGAGCAGTTTTTGCTAGATGCAGGCTTTTCGTTTAGTATGCAGTTGCTTTTGGTAGCAGTTGTTAGACACCATACAAAAAATAATATTGGGGTTCTGGAGTAGAGCACGTTAAAAGCTGCGTGACTGATGTGTATATGGTTGATGTTTGTTTGTGAATGAATGGTGGAGGGAGGCACGTAACACAATTTCAAGCCTCGTGGCTGAATCATAGTCCAGGTGACTGGCTTTGCTTCTCAGATCCCTTCAGTGATGATAAGATGACGAGTCAGAAGGGCTGGCTCCTGCAGAGTGCTGCCTGCAGTGCCACGTTCTGTGCTGCTGCGTGTGGTCCTTCAGCAGGAGCGTCCTGTCACTGGATGATTTAGAGGCATTTGTCTGAGGAGGGATGATGAGGGCTGCACTTGTGGGTGCTTGTCCCTGTGCCCACAGCTTCACAAGGTCCAACACTCACAGCAGCTCTGTAAGGCTGGGTCTGACTGTGTGTTTTCTGTCGCTTTGTTTAGCACTGACAGCTTGCATCGCTGTAGCTCTGACAAAAAGGCAGACATTGAAATGTGATTGCCTCTGTTTGAAATTGCTGCAGAATGCTGTGTTGTGGGTTTGGCAGAGGTGTCCCAAACCGGTGGGACTGACTGCTGTTTCTGCTCCCTGCAGAGCCTGCTACGGAGTCCTCCGCTTCATCATGGAGAGCGGTGCCAAGGGCTGCGAGGTGGTCGTGTCGGGCAAGCTCAGGGGTCAGCGTGCCAAGTCCATGAAGTTCGTGGATGGCTTGATGATCCACAGTGGGGACCCTGTGAATTACTACGTCGACACAGCCGTGCGTCACGTCCTCCTCCGGCAGGGTGAGTGGCTACAACTGGATTCTGAGCGGTGGAGCTTGCACGTGACATCTGATGGAGGCCTTTATTTGCATCTGTTACGTGGAGGGGAAATGGAGACAAGTCCCTCAGCAGACAGCAGGATTTCCTGTGCTTGCTGTGGGTAATCTGCTTTTGCTGCTAGTTGGGATTGGCGTTCCCACTTGGTGATGCACAGATTTTCCAGGTACTCGTTTGTGTTCTGTGGCCTCTGAGCCTTACACGTGGGTACACTCTTAGTGACTGTGTTCAGGAGCTGCTGGATTCTGTCTCCCTCAGCTCCCAGGGGAAATCAAACCCACAAAAAGGCATCGCTGACAGCTCTCCCACCGTAGATGCACTCTTTCAGATCTTCCAGCTAAACCAGCCAAGCCAGCTTTCATCCCTTTATCCCTTCCCCAGTAAAACACAAGTGATTTCTGCTTCTTAATGGGTTACTTAATTTCAGAACACCAGGTGTAGAGGTATTGGCCTAAAGTTGGTGTGTTCTCCCTTCGGTGATGATACGATGACGAGTCAGAAGGGATGTCCTCGTGCCACTGCAGCCTGGCCAGTGCCATGTTCTGTGGTGCTGTGCTAAGGCTGCCCTGGGCAGGATGTCCTTACATATTGGATGATTCAGAGGCATTTGTCTGAGAAGGGATACCAGAACGTGGTGCAATTGGCAAGCTGAGCTATCCCAGGAAAAACGGGGTTTAAAATCAGGCTGTAGAATGTCTTCATCATCCCACACTGCAATGGGCAGAGGCAGTGAGTTTAATAGAAGCAAACACACATCTAAATTTACATTAAGTAGATTTTTAAGCTTTTAATTAGCTTCCATCAATTCCAAATTGTTGGGAGATGGTTTTTGCTGCAGGCAGCTTACTTTTATAACTCGTGTCAGATGAGCCTATCTTTAATGTCCTGTCCCTTTTTGCAGGTGTACTTGGAATCAAAGTAAAAATTATGTTGCCGTGGGACCCAAGTGGAAAGATTGGCCCCAAAAAGCCTCTTCCAGATCACGTCAGCATCGTGGAACCCAAAGAAGAGATCTTGCCCACCACCCCCATTTCAGAGCAGAAAGGTGGCAAACCAGAACAGCCAGCCATGCCGCAACCAGTTCCCACTGCCTGAGAGGTGAGTGCCTGCGAGCAGCAGGGTGATGTGTCCACACACACGTGGTTTCACTGCACGCTGAGCACGCCCTTCCGTGAAGATGTGATGACGAGTCTGAAAGGGAACGTCCTTCTCCAAGCTCCCTGCTTCTTGCTGTGTTCTGCAGCATGAGTTTGGGGACCTTGGGTCAGAATTTGAGTGACCAAGAGGCATTTGTCTGAGAAGGGCTCAGTGCCTTAGATGTTTTCATGCTGTTTCTCAAGCTGCAGATGTGCAGCTGGGGCTTGACTCTCAGAAGCCAGTACACTGAGCTTGATGTTAGGCAGATTTCATTAGTGCACCATTGGGTTTTGAACTCCTCTCTTTCGGTGTGAGTTACTTCTCTAATAAACCAACAGATGGAAATTCTCTGCACCCCGCTCTGGGTCGTCCCCGATGAAAATGTGCAACTTGATGCTTTTAAAACATGTGCCTGTTTTCTCTGAGGAGGGCAGCAGGGGGCACAGGGCCTAAAGCCTCTCCCAGAAGACCTCCTTAGCTGCTAGTGAAGGCCAGCATGGGTTGTTCTTGGGCTGAAACTCCTCGTGTGAGCAAGAAAGAGTTCAGGGGGCGTGCAGGGCTGCAGTGAAACAGGGGGATCTGATCAGCAAGACTTGCTCAAGTGGAGGGAGGTCATGCAGGAAAGGAGAGATGTCATTTGAACTCTTAGAGCGTGCTTGTTGAGCATTTCGGGTGGGAGAGGAGCTGTAGGAAATGATTTGCCACCATCTCACTCAGTATTTTTGTTTGTGTTTGTTTTGTTTTGTCGTCGTTGTAGGGTTTACAACATCTGCAACCAGAAGCTTGACTGTCCTGAAAACATCTCTTAATAAAATCACGAAAGACAGTGTTTGTGGAGGTGCTTTTTTCTTTTCTTTGTTAAGGGAGAGCCTTGCTCCCACCTCTGGTATGGAAGGCGTTTCTTTGCATTTCTTTCAGCTCATTGTTCCCTTTTGGGGTGTACTTAGCAGATCCTGATCTGAATAGGGTGGGGACAAGATGCTGATTTCTAGAGAGAGATCTGAAGTGCTCTGACAGTTACATAGCAGCCTTTCTGAGGTTTCCAGGAGGGGGGGGACCTTGTTTAACAGTGCCCAAAGCAGCTGCCCAGGCTTCACTTGAAGTATTGCTGTATTTTCTGCTAAATGCTTTTTTCACCTCTGTGCTTCAGTTTGTCAGTGTGGCTTTCATGTCTATGGAGAAGAGCATTGCAGCTCCTGTGAGGGAGGAGTAACCTCCATCCACGGCGATGTGGGATGATGGCACCAAGTCTGGAGGGTTCAGGATGCATTTGTGACGACAGAAATAGGATTTGAATTTTGAGTGGTTCTGTGTGGAGCCAGGAATTGGACTCGGTGACCCTCATGTGGGTCCCTTCCAACTCAGGGTATTCTGTTACTCTGTGAAACTTCCTGGTAGGCATTCATGTGTTACTTGGGGGGGAGGGAGGAGGTACATTTATTAGCATGTATGTAGATGTCAGCCCTGTCCTAAGCATTTAAATCGTTGAGAAAAACTCTTCCTTTGAGGCTTGAGTAGAGAGTCAGTTGATTTGTAGCTGTATTGCAAACTGGCTTTAATGAGCTGGGGGGTTGTGTAGGTAGATCCTCAAGTTGAGAATTAGATTTCAAGGCTGTTTCTGCCATGAGAGTGCTTAGCTGATACACAAAGATGTCTTGTCACTTCTGTTCCATGGCTGCCTGCACCGTGTTTGTGCTGTTCTTGTCTGCTGTGCTGTAGCGAAAGCCCTGTAGCTGGAGGAGTCAGACTGAGCACTGGTTCACTTTCAGGCTGATATTCCTGAAGTCTGGTGCTGTTACAGGAAGACCCTGTTGTGCATCTCACAAGGGACAACGATGTGCACGTGCTTTTTGTTGCCATTTTGAGCAATTCAGAACTCATTTGTTTCATTATCTGACATCATACAAACCTGGACAATTTTTTTTCCTTAGGTAGTATGCCTTTACATCCCCTTTTCTGTTGCACTTGAGTTGGGGCATTCCAGATAAGAGTACAGACGGGAGAAGAACTCACCAAGAATAGCCCTGCAGAGAAGGACGTGAGGCTCCCGATGGACAAAAGGTAGAAAACGAGTCAGCAGTGCACACTTGCACCCTGGAAGGCCAGCAGTCCTCTGGGCTGCACCAACAGAGGGGGACAGTGGGCAGGGAGGAGACTGTCTCCCTCGGTCTGCCCTCCTTGAAGCCCACATCCAGGCCTGGGGCTCCCAGTACTGGAGGGATGTGGGACTGTAGGTCCATAGGAGGGCATGGGGATGCTCAGAGGATGGAGCACCTCTCTATGGTGACAGGTTGAGGGGGTGCTGGGGATGTTCAGCCTGGAGAAGGGAAGGCTCTGGGGTGACATCTTTGTTGCCTTTCAGTACTTGAGTGAAGCTTACAAAGAGGAGTGAGATGGACTTCTTTGCATGATCTGTTAAGGATAGTACAAGACTGAATGGCTTTAAACAAAGAGGGTGGAAATTCT
Organism: Oreortyx pictus; assembly: GCA_036925125.1. Lineage (NCBI taxonomy): Eukaryota > Metazoa > Chordata > Aves > Galliformes > Odontophoridae > Oreortyx > Oreortyx pictus. Next base: position 941,786 of record JAUPFR010000001.1, on the reverse strand, counting down.
TTACCTAGTGGCTGACAAGGTACTGGCAGGGGCTGGCCAGAGCAGCCTGTGGATTCACTATCTCTGGAGGTGTTCAAGGGCAGGCTGGGTGGGAGCCTGAGCAGCCTGATGTAGGGGGGGGTGGGGGATGCAGCCAGCCCACAGCAGAGGACTCTGAGGTTCCTTCCAACCCAAGCCATTCCAGGATTCCCTGCAGGAACTGGGCAGGCAACTTAGGAACTGGAATTTCAAACTGACAGCTTCAGAAACTGGTCTGTCTGGTGTTGTGTGAACGTGAGCCTCAGCTTTCCTGTTCCTGGCATCTCTGACAGGGCTCTAGGAAAGCTGTCCTGGCACAGTGCTGCCTGGGAAGCTGGGTGGGTTTGGAACAAACAGCCGTGCTATCTCAGGGTCCCAGGGAACAAATCTGATTTCAGGTTTCCGTTGCAGTCTTACAGTGGAGAAAGCTTTACTAGTTAAGTGTTTCAGCTCCTTAGGTCTTCAGAGTACTATCCTCCCAACAGTAAAAAACACAAGTTTTTAACAAGACAGTCTGGGAATAAGAAAGATCTTCCAGAGCTCCTGAGCCTGAAATAGCTTTTAACTTGCTTGCAGTGATGCTGGGTTGGATTAGCCCTGCCAAGGTTGGTGCTGGAGGTGGATGCTGCAGTTTCCTGCAGCAAAAAAGGCTGTGATCCAGCAAGCACCTGTTTTTTTTTTTTTTCAGCCTGTGGAGATTTGCACATGGATGTGAGCACCTACGTGTCCCAAGACGTGCTGTTTGGCACAGGGGAGATATCTGCAGCTCTCTTTGCTTGTTGGCTGAGTGGCAGATGGTTGCTTGGCTAGCCAGCACGTTAATCCCCTTCCAGCAGTGGAAGGACATGGGCCAGCAGAGTGTGACCTTGCCAGATTTTCCAAGACCTAACTTTGTGCTTACTCAAGCTGCAGGTTCTTTTTTTTTTTCCTCCTCTGTTTCCTTTGGCTGTATCCCAGCCAGAGAAGCTTTGAGCTTAGCAGTCAGCAAGGCTGACTGACAAGGTTTTATTCCTCTGCTGCTGTATTTCTGCTTTACCTGAGCCATTTGCTGCCTGCTTGAATGTCACAGCAGGGGCGGGCATTAGGTCCTGCTGCCTGTGAAGCATTGAAGATGCTGGACACTTACAAGTTTGCATACTGAGTAACAGCACTCCTTTCCTGTGACACAGAAATCACGGGAATTTGTGTATGTGCAGCATTTGTCTATGAATTCTGGATTAAGGCAAGACGGATTTGATAGTGGCAAGGAATGTCCGTGAGCTCTTTCAGTCTCCAGCCAAGCCTTGCAGGTGGGTGTGGCTGCCCAGAGGTTCACTGAAAAAGTTTTATTTCAAAATCATACAACTCTGGTTGTGTGGTACAGGAACAGACAATAAAAGCCATCAGACACCTGCATACACGCGATGCAGGTTATGCTATCCGTTGCCTTGCCCTCCCCTTCTCTCCCTCCCCCCACCCCCTTTTCCATAATGTGGTACAGCATGTGGGTTTCAGTGCGCTGATTCATCGGGTTGTGTCTAGCATACACGCTGCGTTTGAGGCTTCCTCTGCATTTGGGTATGACCTCGTGGGTTCCCTCCTCTGCTCAACAGTCAGGAAAGCACCTGGGAGTACAAACTGGGAGGAGAATGAGGACAAGAGCTCCCTGTCAGGCTGGCTTGGATGGGAGTTAGGGCAGACCTGCTTTTCTGCCACTGTCTAACCTGCAGATCTGGAAGACAATGCCAGGTTAAAGCTGGGAGCTGCAAGATGAATCTTCTGCTCTATGAGATGCCTGGTAAGAGGTAACAACTTCCTGGTTGTTATTAAGTGGAAACAGTCACGTGGATGCTCTGAACAACAACAAAAAAAAAATGCAGTATTGGGCTTTTAAGACAGCAAATGCACTGGCAGGAAAACAAAAGAAGAGCAGTGCAGTCACACAGTCCTCGCTGGTTCCCAGTGACTGCTGCTCACATGACACCCAGCTTTCTCTCATTTCAATAATCTTGTCACGTCTTGCTTTGCAGTGTGTGTCAGTGCATTAGCAAGGCTGATCTAACATGTGCTTCAGTGCTCATGGGGTCACATCAGTTATTTCTTTAAGTAGCATGAACCTGACGTTGTCCTTCAGTCTGAGGAAGCTGGAGCAGGCTATGAAACTTGTTAATTATCAGACATAAATACGTATATAATTATAAATATAAAACATGATTTGTTTTTCAGTGTGCCCTTAATCCGGGTCAGCCAACAGGGAGCTAAAGAGGAGGAGAGAGGAGCTGCAGAAAAGGGACATAGGAAGTCAGGTAAAGGAAGCTCTAAAGCTCTGTACTGATGCAAGTGGAAGCCTTGGTCCAGCTCCCCAGCAGAGGGGTCCCTTGGTTTGGTACAGGAGCTGATGGGTACCAGCCCTGCTTCTAACTCGGGGAACCTTCACAGTGTAAACTCTTTCACAGCCCTGTGTGCTGATGCAGGAGCACCAGATGTTCTTCCATTTGCCTGGTTGCTGTTGTTGGCCCAAAGACCTCCTCCTGATTCTCAGAGTCACTTACATAATTCCACGTGTCTCTTTCTAGACGCCTGACTCTTTGGCCTCTCCGCTGACATCCCAAAGCCACCTAACTTCTGCAGAGCACAGACCAAAGCTGCACTTGGCTTTGTGGTATTCTAGCTAAGGAGCTGATGACTTGGTGCTGGTGGAGCATCTATCAGCCATCCAGAGCAGGCTTAGCCAGGACAGAAAGGCACAACTCTGTATACGTTTCAGCTCCTGCTTTTTAGTGTCTTGTTCTGCTCCCAGTGGTACCCCTAGGGCTGGAGCCCAGCATCAGCCCTGCTTGTTCTGCTTTGTACCACCTGAGCTGAGTGCACTTTTTGCCTTCTGCTACAAGCAAGAAACAACAGCAAAGGGATCAGAGCAGCTTTAGCACCAGAGCAGGGAAAAAGCAGGCAGAACTAAATGTGCAGAAGCATTAAGGGATTGGGAAGGGTGGAGGGCTAGTGCCTTTGCAGGGCCGATGGCAGTAGCAGGCTTAATTCTAGTGCAAGGAGGAACGAGGCAGCAGCCCAAACATCTCAACTGAAGTGCTGAGGCAGCGCGTGCCAGTTCCTGTCCTCTCCTGGTGACGTACTGTTCTCTGGAGGTGGATTTGTGCAATGGAGTATTTGGGGGTGAGGTAAAGTGTATGCTGGTTTCTCATCACAATGCACCCTGGTCTGAATAGCACCCATAGTTCGAGAAGGATACAAAATAGTGTTTCCCCTTTTTTGAAATCCCCCCCTAAAAAACACACAAACCAAAACAAGCTCTGGAAAAAAAAACAAAAAAAAACTACAACTCATCACGCATCTTGTCTCCTTTGGGCCTCACGAGCCTGCCAATGAAGAGAATGGAGTTGGTTTTGCTGTCCTTGATCATGAAGATGAAGGGGTGGTCGGCATAGAAGAGCTTGGGGTTCCTCATCTCTTCTCGGCCGTAGATGTCGGCATCATAGGGGTTCCCATCTGTGTCCCACTCAAGAGCAGCAGCATGGAAGACGTTGGATAAGTAAAGATCTTTCTTGCCAGAGATTTTTGACAGGTCAGCCTTGGTTTTGTCAATGGCTTCTGTCAGGCCCAGGTCAGCCAGGTGTTTCTAGGAAGAGAAGAAATGTCAGCAACCTTCCCAAACACAACACAGTGCAATCGTCCATTCCGTGTCAGTTTAGACAATGGAAAAAGGTCGAGCCCAGACGGCCCGTTATTCCACTCTTCTCTCTCCCACCCCAAGGAACTACAAGGCTTAACTGCTTTAAACGAGGACCTCCTTTACCTGAAGGTCATGGCTGACTTCAAGGACGACCTTAGGCAGTGAGATGGCCACGGATCTCTTCTTCATCTTGCTGGCCCAGGTCTTCAGCTGTTCCCTGTTCAGCAGTTTCTCAACCCTCTCCAGAGGCTCCACGTGGTTTGGCATGATAAAGATCATGCTGGAGAGCTTGTGAGCCAGTGGCATCTCTACCACCTGGAGCTTCTCTGTCTCATCATCATAGTAATTGTAGAGACCTTGAAGTCAGAATCAGAGATAGGAAATGGTGAGATGCAGGGCACAGGGCAAAATACCCACAACCTTTTTCCCTGTTCATCTTGGGCTCCCCTGACACTGAGGGAAGAAAGCCTCAATGAGAACTGGCCCAGCTTCGTTGGGGTTGGCAACAACTCATAATAGTGGTTCTCATTTATGTCATGAGCTAGAATTTATTCCTAAGAGCAAATCTGGATTCTCTGCACAGAGACTGAATCGACAGAGCAAGCACACAGTGCTTTGTTCTCTCTCACTCATCGCCCATGAAGCAAAGTTATCTTGGAAGCAGCTGGTGCAAAACCGAGCAGCAGCAAGTGTCATTCCAACTGGTCTTTGCAACTTACCTGTACGATGCATCATAGGAACACCCACCGTGTAGGAACGGCTCACCATGAAGCCACGGTTGTCCACCATCTTATGATGGAACTTCTCATCCCAGTGAGCTACAGGAGAGACAGATCAAACATATGAGAAATGGGAGCACCAAGTAACGTCATGCTCTGAAAAAAAACATATGCTTCTGGGGGGTTCAAGATTTGTTTCCCTTTCCCACTTTGGCTGCTGTGTACGGGCTTAAGGTGGGCTTGGGGTCACGTGCAGTGAGAATCAAAGGCAGCACTTACGCTTGAAGAACATGGCGTTGACAATAAGGGCTCCATCAGTTTTCTCAACATCCTTTGTGACTTCTGGGAGCTTCCCATCCGTGGTCTGGGCCGCCCACTCATTGATGGATTTCAGGGCGCTCCTCTTGTCCCGAAAGTTGATCTTGGAGTGCTCGTAGTTATAGTGTTTCTTGCTGTTCTTCACAAAGTCGTCAGCGAAGTTGATGGAGGCGGGGCCATACAGGCGGTTGCCAATCTTCCAGGTAACATTGCGGGCTGTGCTGTTGCTCACCTCGTTGAGGAGCTCCGACAGCCCGCTGTGCACGTAGTCATCGTTCAGCTTGTCTGCGCTGAGCACGGCTTTGGCTTGGGAGGCAGTCGTCGCCTTGCCCCCGAGGGACACGAGGCCTAGGGAAGAAGCCACGACCACAGGGGACAGCAGGATGTTCTCCATGTTCTTGTCTTTCGCCATGGCATGGTAGAGGTTGAAGGCCAACGTCGTGCTGCGGTCGGCCAACGTTGTTGCCTTGTCGCTCAGCTTCCTGTCCTCCGAGGGCACCGCCGCTGCGAGGCCGCAGAGAGCCAGCACCAGGAACATCCGCATGGTTTTGGCAGCACTGAACGCAGCTGGGGACCTGCTGGGCAGGAAGGGTTCACTGTTAGTGTGTCCCGAGCCTTTCCTGGAGCATTTAGAGACCCTGGAAGCTGATCCAGTGGAATCTGCTCCAGGAGCATCTGCATCAATGCTTCGCTTGTGGTGCGCTGATCCCAACTCCACAATGGGGCCTTCCCTAAAGCAGGAGTCCAGGCTGTATCCGGAATGCAGGACCTGAGCATTTTAGAAAGCTTCCTTTCTAACCTGTTTTTATTGTATTATGTTCACACAGAATCATGAAGGTTGGAGAAGACCTCCAAGATCACCCACCCCACCATGCCCACTGACCACATCCCTCAGTGCCACATCCCTGTGGCTTTGGAACACCTCCAAGGATGACGACCCCCCCCCCCCCCCAAGTCCAGCCTGTGCCAATAATTTACCATTCTTTCAGACAATAATTTTTCCATAATGTCCAATGTGAACCTCTGGTGGAGCTCGAGACCTTTTCTTCTCTTTATTTGTACAGTCAGTGACTTAAGGATGGGTGGGGGGAATGGGATTGACTGGTATTTCCATCCCCAGAGCTGCAGATGGACCCTCTGCACTGGTCAGGAAAAGCTACAAGTGGGATGTTTCTGCTACTCGAGGGCCACGTTGCACAGTGCCAGCCCATCCCAGGGCAAGGGCTGTCCTCCACAGACCCTCACAGAACCCAGTGCTCAGCTTTTTAGGCACTAGATGGAGCGCGTGAGCTTCCCACAAGATGGGTCCTCTGAGAACCACGCAATCCTTAAGGCTGGAAAAGTCTGCCAAGATCATCTAGTCCAACCCACCCCCACCATGCCCACTGACCACGTCCCTCACTGCCACATCCCCACAGTTCTGGGGATGGTGACCCCCTCCCAGCTCCCTGGGCAGCTGTGCCAGTGCCTGACCAGCAGATCCAAGGCTGGCTACGTGGCTCAGCTCTGACAGAGAGTCAGGGAACACGGGGATGCTGAACCCCCACTTTCCTCCTCCTTAGCATGTACATGTGTTAGATAGATTGCTAGATAGGTGCTTCTTGATACAAGCATGCACATCCCCTCGAGGTCTCCAAGCTAGAACACATCTTCAGCCAAACTGTCCAATCCTAAACGCTGGGCTTGAAAGCTCGTTGGGACACCAGCTCCAAACAAATGCACACGTCCTCCAGTGGGCTGTTTGGTCTTCCTCTCTCTCGAGTGGACAAGAATGAGAAACCACCTGCCTACATGTGGTCTCCAGCTACACCCTTCCTCCCTCCCAGCTTCATGGTGCTCCCAGCCAAGTCTGCTGATGGCACACTCCTAGCCCACGCGTTCCGATTTCGCACCCAAAGGCAGCTTTCCCAGCACGGTGCATCACACTCAGCTCCACCAAGGGGCTGCGTCCCCTACTTGGGGACGTCACAGGGATGAGCACACAGACGTTTCAGGGTTAAAGCAGAGCGAGCAGGAAGCGAAGGGCCCTCTGGGATTACATATGGAAGGAAGCACGCACACAGCCCCGAGCAAAGAGAGTGCGCAGCTGCACCGGGAACCCATTGCCAGCTTGGGAGTCACCGTAGCAATTTATATCCTAAAGCCCTTTTTCTGCTGGAGGGAAGTGCTGCCCCAAAGCCGCAGTTCGAGCAAAGGGCTCAGAACTGCTCTTAAGGTGCACACAACATCGGGTGGGCACTGAAAATCAGAAGGTGTTTCTTGCTTCCCCCCCCCCCCCCCCTTCTTTTGTCTTTCTAAAGATACCTTGAAACTGTTTCATAGTGAGGTCAACGTTTGCCTTGTTCTTTCTGAAAGAAAACAGATACAGGGAGTAGTTCTCTGGCGAGCAACCCGCTGCCCGCATTGCTTACATCCTCAGCCTAAAAATGCTTCATTTCTTCAGAAAATAGCAGGAAAAAAAAAAGAAAAAAAATCGGGCTGCAGCCATGAGATTCCTCCCGTTCTTCAGACAGGAGCGAGATGGTGGGCGAATCGATCACGGAGGGTGGAAATAGCTCCAGACAGCAGTGGTGGGATGTGCAACCGACCGCATCCTCTCTTGCAGCCCTCCAGCCCAGCCCTACGAGGGGACGCCCCGTGCCAGCGTGGCATCCTTCACCGCCCTGCCAGGGACAGGCCAGGACCGGGACTTCGGAGCAAAATGCCGTTATTTCCATGCCAGCAGAAGCAGGTGAGGCTTTGTTAAGGCAGGCGGAGGGACGAGGTTAGTAGGCTTGCGCTGAGCGCTGGTCCCCAAGGCCCCCAGGGCTGGGCAGGAGCTGATGGCTTTCTGCAGCCTCAAACCAAGTCGGCATTTCCATAATTCCCTTCTTCTCCCCCCGCGACAACAACAACCACCACCACCACCACAAAAAAGCATCTCCTGGGTTCTGATACGTTGCAATCGTCTCCAGCAAAACGGTGGGGATCTTTTAACACTCTCCCTCTAGCACAGCTAGGCAAAAACAGCTTATGGGGCGCCCCAAACCCACCCGTATCCCCCCCCCAATTTACCTCCGTGCAAGCCCTCACCCCCCCCTCACCCTCCTCCCCCCCATGCCCCTGCCCTACGGGGCCGGCCAGCAGCAGGCATCCCCCAAATAACATCCTGCATCCCCCTGCCTTGGCAGTGGGGGTGCCCTGGGGTTCTCCCCCTCCTTTTACCTTCAGAGCACCGTAGGATCAGAACTCGGTTCCCCTGTGCACCTCCCGGTCCCGACGAGGGGGTATATAAGGGGCCGGCAAGAAACTTCTGGAAGTTGGGAAAAAACTTCTCAAAAAAAAAAAAAAAAAAAAAAAAAAAAAAAAGTCCAGCCTGGGGAGGGAGAGAGGAAGGGGAGGATCCGAGTAAACTCCACCGGCCTCCCACCAATGGCACGGAGCGGGCCGCCCTGCTGCTGGAAAAGGGGGGGTCCGGGGGCTGGGGGTGAGCCCGAGCACTGAGGGGGCTGCTGGGTTTATTATGGGGCTCTGGAGCGGCTTATTTGGTACCCCCAGTTTCAGCCCCCTCCCGCAGTGCCCGTTGGTGCGTGAGGAGGGGGATGGGCCGCTATTTTTGCAGCTCTTGCGGTTTTGCAGCTCTTGCTGCGGAACGTCGCTGCTCTTTTTGCACGGCAGGCAGCGGAGGTTTAACATCTAACTGCACTTTTGAGCCGCGTCTTGCCTTCTGAAATGTCCCCAAGGACACCTGCGGGTGCCGTGCAGGCGCCTGATGGCCAGTCTGCAGGTTTCTCTGTACCCCAATTTTCCTTATCGTTCCATCTCCCCACCTGCATTAACCCCCCCTCTCCTTTTTCCCCAGCAGCAGCACTGAACCCATTTCCCCATCTCATCTCCCCCACTTCCACACCCCTCCTGCCCCACACGTTATCAGGTTGCTCGCTGTCTGTTCTTCCTTATAACAAGATCCTAATTCCCAGTGTTAATTCCGCAGGTCTCACCTTCACTCAGCATGTTACAGCAGCAAATATTCACAGCCCTCAGCATAATTCGGAAAGAGTTAAACCGTGGCCAGCCCGTGTCAGGCTGGTGGAGAGCGCCTGCAGCGAGGAGTGTGCCCTGGAGAAGTTTTCTGCGCTGAGTCGCGAGTGTCAAACTCCACTTGGTCTCACCCCTTGTCTCATTTTGAAGCCAGCATGGGATGTTTTATTTAATGGCAGTGTGGTGGCCCTGCAGGGACACAGCCATATTCCAGGTGCCATCGAAGTGTGCCCACGTGTCAGCAGGAGGGTGCTGCGTCACTGTGTCATGTAGCTGAGGTCTGTGTCTCCCTTTGCTTCTGACCATAGAATGGTAGACTGCTTTGGGTTGGAAGGGACCTTAAAGGCCACCCAACCTCATCCCTCCATGGGTGGGGGCACCAGTGCTCCATCCACAGCCATGGGCACCTCCAGGGATGGGGCACCCACGGCTCTGGGCAAGAATTTCCCCCTGGTAATGCTGAGTTTGGCTCTGCACGTTGCTCTCAGAAGACAGAGGTCTCAGCGTGTCGCTCCCTACTGTAGAAAAAAGCCTCCAGTTCTGCTCCCGTGTCTTTGTTCTGCAAGCACCTCATGCTGGAGTCAGCTTCTCTTCCCACTTTCCACCCCACTCGCGTAGCATCACTCCACCTCACCAGCTCACCAGTTGTCTGCTTCTGGCTGAGAGAAGGCCCTTCCCAACAGCCTTTACTGCGGCTGAATGGATCCACACGGTGTTATTTGCACAAGAGCTGTTCTAGGGGACAAGTGCCAAAGGTCCCACTTATTGGGCGACCTTTTGGGTGACAAGCTGGGAGTCATAGCTGGCTTCATGAGGTGGTGTTATTTTCCAGCAACGTGCACGTGCAGAAAAACCCGAACAAACTGCATTTCCAGCTGGCAGCTTCCCTGGGCATTGTGCGTCCAGGCAGGTACCTCAGCTCAGGTCTTTCATGCCTCGGTTTAGAGACACGGTTGGCATGGGCTGGGGTTGGACTTGGGGATCTTGGAGGTCATTTCCAACCTTAGTGATTTGACACTAATGACCTCGTGGTGGTGATGCTTGGAAATTGATTTCCTTCTGGGACGGATCCAGGAGGCGAGAGGGTTCTGCAACACCTTGAGTGTCACGTTGTTGCACACCAGGATATACTTGGGATGCTTTTCTTCGACTGGGATTTGGATTCTCGGGTTTGAGTCAGTGTATGGCTGTGGGGTTTTTATAGCAGAATCTTTGCTTTATTGCTATGGATTGAAAGAAAAGAGTTTGCTGGTTGCAGCAATCAATCCGCAGGTGAAGTGGTGCTGATCTGTACCAGCTGAGAAACCAGAGGGACTCCTTCAAGCTCCCAGCAGCAGCTGCTTTCCTCTGCCAGATTTTGGACTGCACCACCTTCATACCCTCCTGTCTAATCGCTTCCCAGGTGAGGACGTCTTTCTCTTTTTCTCCCTACCCAGTATAATTTAAAATAAAGCTTTCCATCCTTCTCAAGCACCGAACTCCTTTGGCAGAGTACTTATAAGAGACTTGCCTCCATGAGGGGAATTTGGAGTTGAATGAAAATAGTTCTTTGTGGCTGGGGACAGGCAGCCAGCACAAAGCTTTGCCTCATTTCCCCCCCTACTTTCCTTCCGCCCTGTTCAGTTAATTGCCTTGCACTTTTTAATGTATCTTCCTCCCTTACAACACAATCCTGGGTGCACTGCTCCCAGGCAACCACACTCAACCCTTAGGTCTGCATACACGCAGAAGAGGAGCGCATTCTCCCTAAATCCTGGTCACGATCCTATTTTCCAGGGCAAAAGCAGTGGGAACGGGGCTGATCCCTACAGGAGCAGGGGATATTTTTGCTGCCATCGAGCGCTTTCCGAGCACAGCCAGGCTTAGAGGCTCTCCCTGCCCCCACAGTGCCACGTAGGAGATCCGAAGGCGGTGGGATGGGAGAGGAGCAAGAGGGGGGAGCGATGCTGGGAGTTGCCTTCTTCCGTCTTCTCCTCTCCGTAATGGAAGGCCCGGCCGCCAAAAAACTCAGCTCCTCCCCGCCAGCTCGGATTTCTTTGGGCAGAGCTATTTCCAGAGTGGTCGTGCCCCTGGGGATGGAGAGCCTTCGTTTTAGGATCTGCCGAGGGCTGCGGTGATGTCTCGGCACCGTTGGGGCTGTGTAGGTGCAGTCTGTGATCGCTGGTGGGAGCGTGTATTCTCTTCCTTCCAACGAGGGTAGTACGAGAATGTAAACGTAAGCAGGGATTTGTGCTGCCATCACAAGTGCTTTCCTGTGCGTTGCAGTATCACCCGGGAGTCGTTTAATTTTGATGTTTCAGTTACTTTTTGCAGCCCTAAAACCTTAACGGTTTTGTTAACTCATTAACTGCCTTGCTTAATGACTCTATGATTCCGTCATTAGCTGGGATTCTCTGCTGAACTCTTGCCATTGTCAATTTAATGCTCAGACACTAGATTTACCCACATTCCATATGAACCTACTGGATATATAAGAATGGCCAAATGCACTTTAGTCCACTGACCTGAAAGACACGGACAGTGTCATTGTATTAAGGGACGTGGTTTAGTGAGGAAATATTGATGGTGGGTGAATGGTTGGGCTGGGTGTCCCTGGGGGTCTTTTCCAACCTTGCTGATTCTATGGTAATATATATGTAGCAAAAAAAAAAATCATGCAGAGCAATCAAATCATAGAATGATAGAATGGGTTGGTTTGGATTGGGTTGAAGGGACTTTTCAGATCATCTAAATCATAGCATCATAGAATGGCTCAGGCGGGAAAAGACCTTCAAGGCTATCAAGTCCAACCTCAACCAAACCATACTGCCCTGACTCTAACAGCCCACTGCTGCATCGTGTCCCTGAGCACCACATCCTCAATAACTTAAGAAAAAAAGCCACATCCCATAGCTTTAAGTGTCTGTTCCATGCCAAATCCCTGGTTTATATCCCAGTGAGCTGCAGAGGATGCTTCTTTCAGGTGCTTGGGTACAGTCAGTAACAAAACGATCATAAAGAAAAAAGTAAGAATCTTGTGGTGGGGGGATCTGAGCCTAAACACCCCGATAAACAGGACAGGGATTTACTGCATCAGAACTACAGTCCCTGGGGTGGGGGCTGGAAGGATCCGAGTGGTGCTGGGAGCCCTCCCAGCCCTACAGCCGTTGGCTGGCCTGGCTTTTGTAAAGCAGCATTACTGATTCACTCGCTGATATATCGCAGGAGCGCGGTTGTCCTACAGCAGCAAGTGAAACCAGGCCCTGCTGTTTGGACAGAACTTTTAAAATGTAAACTCCTGCAGCTTTGCTCGTTGTTCTTGTAGGCTGCGGTGACCCGGGGCACACTCACCCTTCTTTTTCCATATTAGAGTCTGGCATCTTCTGAGCTGCCATGAGACAGTGCTGCTGAAGGATTTCTGCTTTCCAGGAGCAAGCCTGGTCTGTAGCAAGGCCGGCAAGGAAGAACATTTTTTGTTCTTCTGCACTGTTTTTGGAGCAGGAATGGATGGCAAAGCTTCCCCAGCCTTAAAGAAGCTCAAACCTTCCCACACCAGTTCAGCTCTCCCCAGACCTTCCCTGGAGCACTGTTATCAGTGATTATCTGAGAACGTTGAGGAGCTTGCGTGTATCCCAATTTCATCAGCAAAACCCCTCCCAGACAGGAGCACATGGATCTGGATGCAGCCTGGAAGCAGCCGTGGCTGATGCAGCATTGCAGTCCTTCTGTGATTTCCCCCTCTTTGGCTTGCAGCCGTGCCCTGCTCCTGTTTTGGCTGGCACCGGGAGGGACCAGCTTTGTCTGAGCGGACAGCACACAAAGGAAGGCAGCGAAGCTGAAAGGCTGAGAGTCCCGTGGATGTGTGCCCTGGCCCGTCTGGTTTGTAGCAGCGATGAGCAAAACTCATTGCTATTAACCCTGGAGCTGGACCAGCTGGATGCAGCCACCCGGCAGCAAGGGGATGCTGCTTTGGCCTTCTGGGAGGTGCTCAGATGGGCTTACGTGCCTTAAAAGTGCAAGCTCTGACCCTGTGGATGCACACATCCTCTGCTTTGCGACGGTCAGCGAAAGCTCCTTCAGTAAATGAGGTGAAGGAGAACGAGGAAGAGAAAAAACAACTGATGGCCCCGGAGGAGGTCACGCAGCCGCGATTATGGCAGGAATGCTGTGATGCACACGCGGGGCAGGACAGGCCAGCGAGGCCCCAGCTGCAGCTTTGCTGCAGGGCAGAGAGGAGAGAGACTGCCTTGATCCCGCTTCGTAATCCCTGCTTAATGCTCCAGAGAAAGGTTCAAAATCCACAGGGTCCCCTGCCAGCACGGTGAGGAGGGTGGGAAATTCCTCTGGTGCTCTGAGATGGAAAAGGCGGCGTTGGGGCGGCCCTGAAGCAAGTCCAGTAGCAGCTGGTTGGGCTCCTGTCCTGCACAACGGGGAAAAGAATAACAAGAAAGGATAGAAGTGATGTCCTTGCAAGTGGCTGCAGCTCAGGGCTGGGGTTTGTCTTCCTGGGAGCACCCATTGGGTTCCATGCTTTGCTCCTGGGCCAAGCCAAGCTGAATCACAGACTCACAGGACCTCCGAGGTTGGGAAGGACCTCCAAAACCATCCCGTCCAGCCATCCACCTGCCACCAACATTTCCACACTAAACCACGTCCCTCATGGCAACATCTGTGTGTTCCTTGTATGCCTCCGGTGGTGGTGACTCCCCCACCTCCCTGGGCAGCTGCTTCCAATTGCCAACAGGACTTCCTTTCCCTTTCCAGCTGTCTGTGCTCCTCATCCCTCCCTTCTGCAAGAAAACTAACCCCAAAAATGCGAGGAAGTGGTTGGATTTTTAGCTGCATCAGCCCCACGAACACCAGGGCCGCCTCTCAGCTGCAGGAGCCAGGTGAGATCAATGCTTTGGGATCTGTGGCCTCAGTTTCCCCACTGACAGCACCCATCTGCTGCAGTGTGACAGCTCCTGCTCGGCTGCTCCTAGCTGCCTGTTTTCAAGGAGGAATGGAAATTCTTCGAGCTCTCTGCCTCTGCTTCAAATTGGGCTGAGGGTCTCAAACTACAGCCCTGCATTGCCTTCCCCTCCCCTGCAGCACAGCAACGTTTCAGGCCTCCTAGGAGGAAATGGGATGGAAAAGAAAACCGTTTCTTCTGGAGGAGGAACGCCCCTAAAGCTGACCCTGCTTGGAGAAAAATCTTCTGCCAGCCAATCTGCAGCTTCCAGCACAGCGCTGGGGCGGGCTCGGTGCATGCACACGTTTGCACATGTGTAAGCACGCAATTTGCACAGCTGCATGTGTCACCACTGCACAGGCAGCTTGCTTTGGGCCCCAGCAGTCTTACTGGTGTCCCTGGAAGCGACTGGATCGTTAGACACTGGGGTTGCTGAGCTGCAGAGCGCTGACGCTAGGGATGGTGATGGGATGGGGGGTAAATGCAGGGCAGGGCTGGGGCTGTGTTGTGTATTTTTGGGGCTCTAAGCAGGAGGGGAGGGATGAATCCAAGGAAAGAGACATTCAGGGCTCAGCAGCCCCCACGCTGGGCAGTGGTCCAACAGGAACAAACAGCACGTACGCTGCTCGTCGCCCACGTGCTGCGGATATGTAAGAGAAGGGACGTTTAGGAGGGGTCTTGGCAGCTTCTTCGTCTTTTCTGCTCTTATGCAAACAGTGGACAAGATGCTAAGAGAGATACAACAGGGCAAGGGGACCAGAGCTCCTGCCATGTCCCCAGTGGCTGCCTTGTGGTGGGACCCAAAGCACTTGTGCCATTAGATCTGAGCTTTGCTTGCGGTGCCTCTAAGCACCCACATCAAATGTCACACCATAGGGTGGAGCCACAGAGCATCTGGAGTTGGAAGGGACACCCAAGGACCATTGAGCACAACTTGTGACTCCACACAGCACCACCCAAACTACGGCAGGAGCAGAGTTCCAATGCTCCCTGAGCTCCATCGGCTCAGGGCTGTGCCCACCTTCTCCTAACACCCATCCAGTGGGGGTCCCTTCATCTGGACGTGGAGCTGAGCCCAAATTTCAGCCAAACAAAGAGCCCGGGGGCAGTTGTGGAGGTGAGGGGATCAGAAGGCAGCGGATTGAGCACGCATCGGTGCTGCACGGAGCTCAGCACTACACAGCATCTGTGCTCTCTGCATCCACAGAATGCCCGGTGTCAATGAGGGTTGCCCAACTGAGCTAAAGTTTCTGAGTTTCTTAGTGCTTTTTGCAGCTTTAATCATGTTTTCTGAAGTCAATAGATGTGTAATATTCAGTGCATTCAGCGATACATTTCTCCCAGCCCCCATATCCCAGAATACTGTTTCTGCACGCAGGATCCTTATCTAAAAGGGACATCTTTTGCGTGTCCCTGCACACCAAGCCCTCATACTATGTCTATGCGTGTTGAAAACACACCAACAGAGAGTTACTGTGCAGATCAGAAGGGAAAGCCTTGCCAAGAAGCGGCAGTGGGCAGGATTGCTGGAAGACTGAAGGAGCCCACATGATGCAACCCTGACGCATTCTTGCAGAGCGACGTCGGCGAGTGTCATCTGTGAGAGTTTGGCCCTGGACGTGAAGGGGCTGCACCTCCACCTTAATGGTTATTCCAGAGTTGGGTGTTCATCCCAGCAGGGCTCCGGGGTTGGTGCTGCTGGTGGTGCAGAGCCGTGTCCTTGCCTCGGGGAGAACTGTGTTTAAATTTAAAGCCACTGCAAGATTCCCATTTTCCTTCTTTTATTACTTGCAGGGAGGAATGCTGCTGATCATCCAGGGAACCTTTCTCTGCTTCCTGCCTCAGAATTAACCCCAGCTGCCCGCAGCCTTTGCTGAAAGCATGAGAATGCATCCGAATGCAAACGTTTATTTGCTTTTTCTTTGCAAATCACTCTCCTGCCACTGGATGCAGCAAATCTTGCAAAATACGTGGCCAAACCTGGTTGTGCTCGGCTGTCCTGGCAGCACGAGCCTTGGCAAGTACCTGCTCCTGGAGTTCAGTTAGCTGCTGTGGGTGCTGACGGCAGTTTGGCCACTGCAGGGAATGACACCCTGGCATTTCTCTCCTTCCCCATGTCAGTGCAGAGACCAGGGGTTATATTCATTCATAACATGCCGATGGAAACAGAACAAACAGTTGCAAACAGAAGCGTTGAACCTAAAAAGTTTTCCCATCTTCCCAAACGGGTCCGGAAGCTCATGGGACTCTCAGGCACTTGGATAATTGTGGCTGCAGGAAGAGTGACAAATGCTGCTCACGGAGATGGCCTCAGCCATGCGGGGCTCAGCAGCTGTGAGCTGGAACATCTGACTCATCACACTGCAGCTGCAGATTTCTGGGTTTTGTAAAGCTCAGCGAGGCCGATCAGCTTAATGGATGGGGAAACTGAGGCACAGAGAGCAAGGCTGGAGCAGAGCAGAAGCTAGGTGTTCTGTGCTGTGAGACCTGTGCTGCTTTGTGCTGCATCCCTTCTCCAAAAGGATGCTGAGTGCTTTATAGAGGCACCTCCACCGTTGCGTGCTCCATGACAAGCACGGAGCAGCTCCTGCATCTCATCTTCTCTCCCACTTGTGCTCAGTCTGCATAAACCCCAGGCAGGGACAGACTCCCACTTTGTGTTTTGCAGCACCGCAGGACCACAGTCAATGCCCCTTCTCCAATGTGAACGCCCAGACTTTGCTTTAAGCCCCTTCCACCTCCACCTCCGAGGCCCAGCTCATGCTCCTGGCCAACACACAGCAAATGAAACCTCCCTTCCATCGCGCCCGTGTTTCAAAGCCCGGAGGAGGCATCGGTGCTGATGGACTCGGGTTTTGCACACAAGGTCTCTTGTTCAGCACGGAGCAGAGGTGGCCGGGCAGGCGGGGGAGAGGTGCGATGGGAGGAGGCGATGAATGGGGACCGTTGTCTCACCCCTAATCACCTCCAGGGGAATGCTGGGGTGTTTGCCAGCCACGAACCAGAGGAGCCCGTCTTTCAAAACTGTTTGCACTTCTGGACTCCGTTGGCTTCCAGGAAAAGTCTCGTTTCCCCCCACAATTAATACCGGTTCCAATTTGAGGAGAACAATGCAGTTAAAAGATACGCGTGAATCGAAGCCTCTCAGACCCACCCTCCTCCTCTCCTGCATGGTTCTGGCTCAGCCCCATCCAGCTGGGGTTTATTTCCAGCTCATTCGCTGCCCGAACATAGAGAAGCAGTGGCAAAGAATGCAAGGCAGCTCCGGAGCCTCGAATAGGTCAGGACCAAGAGCTGCAGTTCATTTAAAGGGAAACGCTCAAACCCGAAACTTCGGACATCTCAGCTCTCTGTTGGTCACAGACGTACCCAGATGTACCACGGACTGCGGTTTCCAAAGTCGTGCTGGACATGCAAAATAGTAGAGAGTTAAACTGTCCATTGTACTTGGCACGGTTGTAAGCCACCTCTGGGCAGCAGCATGCTCCCAGGGGGAGCCAGCTGTAACCCACCAGCTGATCTCTCCCTTCCCAGACCTCTTCCAGCAGGAATTCCCGGCACTGCTTCAGAAAGCACCACGTGGGGAGTGACCTTGTGTGGGATGCTCCTTTCTCCACCTCTCCTTCAATACATGGGTCTGTCCCAAGGGATGGGAATCTCTCGGCATGAAGTTGAGTCACCAACTCAGAGGCGTTCAAGAAACGTTGTACTGAGGGAGGTGAGATTGGTGATGGGTGGATGGTTGGACTCCATGGTCGTGGAGGTCTTTTCCACCCATGATTCTATGAAACATCTGGATTTTCCCCCACGGAAATAATTGCTGTGAATGATTTGAGGGTCGAAGCTGGCCTCAGTGGTGGGCAAGTCTCCCATGCTTGATTCATTCCAAGCACTGAATTCAGTGGGAATTGGGATGTACCTTGCAGAGCAGGAGCTCAGGTGGAGTGGGAAGTAAAGGCGAGGATGCAGCAGCAGCGAGGAGAGGCTGAAGGGGCAGTGTGTGAGCTCACATTTCCAGCCTGCTCTTATGGAAAGCTCTTAGTCCAACCTCACTAAAACAAAGGTGTGACCAGCACCCCCTGTGACTGGGAAGCCACTGATGGGATCACCGAGGTCACAAAATGGGGTCCCCTGGTGCAGGGCCAGCCCCACCCCTAGGCTAAATCTGTGTTGGGGTTACTGGTTTGGTGCAGGGCTGATGAGCATCTCCAACAATGAGCATCCAGCTGGCAGTATGGGATGCCGGCTGTGGATGAAGCTGATTTCCTCACCCTCCTCTGCAAACCAGAGGGACACCCCCGTGGTGTCTCAGTGGCCTCAGTGGTGGTGGCAGCATCTGTAGGACATCACGACCCTGTGCAGCTCACGGTGGGAAGAACCATGAGCAAGAGATCTCTCCCTGCTGATGGTGGAGCAGCTGCACAAACCTTCTCTGGTGGTATGAGCACTGTTTGGGAAGGGGTGGAGGTTTTTACCCTGGGGATCAAACTCATTGTTTGTTTGGTTCAGTTCTGTAGGCAAAAGGCAAAGCCACTATTCTTACTTTGAATGAAACGTGGGCTCTTCTTTGTTTCCCTAATCTAAAAGAAGGGCTAAAATAGTCATCAAAACGGCTTAGTATTTTTATCTCATGTTTCTCTCAGTTTTCTGAACAAACCTCACATTCAGAAATGCTTTCAGTCACTGTGTAAAGGACTGTCTCGATGAATTAGCTGTCTAACAATGGTTTTCTCCCTCATTCCAACTAATAGAATAATAGGACCTGTTGGAGGCTAAGTTCATAAACTGCGGGATGTGGAATGGATCACCTCCAGGCTCTGCCACTGACTCACCCCATCGCTTTGCACTGAGCAGTTCTCTGCTTCCTGGATCTTCTGTGACTGTACGTGCATTGAAGGTGCAGGTGGGTCACTGGGCAGGGGGATGGCATAGAGCTGGTGCAAATAAGGCTTCGTGGACATCTGGTCTTGGATAAGCAAAGAGATGCTATTGCACCATGTTCTGTAGGACCTTATGAGATGTGTTTTCCTGATAGCTGAATAATCTCAGTGTTCTCGTTTCACATAGGCAGAAAATATATCCTGATGCCACCCCACCCCCTCAGTGCCCTCGGGGTTGCATCAAGGCAAAAGCCTCCTCCAGCCTTTAGGGCTTGTGGGGTTCCTCTTGCCTGTCCCAGCACCATTTCCACACCCCAGTTCCTGCCCTGGGAATACACTTCTGGCTGTGTGTGCTGGTGGCCAGCAGCTTCCCACGCTTCCAAAATGATGGAAAGACACAAAAGCAGCACTATCCCTCTGCTCCAAGCTTCCTCCAATCCCTGGCAGGGCTGACAAATGGGAGAATAGTTATATTTAGGAGGTTTTTCCAGGCTAGAAGTGTCAGTGAAAAGGCCACGCTGAAGAAAGAGAGAGGAGTGGAAATTTGATTTAAAAATTGTAAGGATGGAAGAGATGAGGCCGGAGGATGTGCAGATGCTAACAGAGTGCCAGGAGGGCAGATCTGGTGTGGGTGGCAGGCAGCAAGCAGCCCGGGGCAGATCAAGTCCCCAGTGCCATCGGTGGCATCGTTGTTTTGGGCCCCAGGGTTCCCATGCACAGCTCTGATCCCCCACAGAGCTCTGAATCCCATCCTCATGGCATGGCCTTGGGGCTCCCCCCGCTGCTCAGCATGTGAATGTGATCCGTGGCAGCCTCCAGCCTCGGTTGGGTCCTGCTGGCCATCCAGCATCTGGTCCGCAGCGAGGTCAGATCAAACTAATTGAAGAAAAGGAAACACCTCCATGCACACCCATACCCCTCTCTGGTCAGGGCTTGGTTGGAGGCTGCTGATCTGGATTTTCAGGCTGTAGAGAACCATATCGCTGTCCTCCACGGTACTAATGCATCAAGACAGACACTGACGCAGGGACTGAAGGCACTTCTGAGTATGGGGTTTGGCCAGAAAATGAAGATAAACACAGCTTAGCCCAGAGCTCACCCCAAGCTGCCAGCACCCCTGGTTTATTCTAAGGTAATGGGGCAGGTTTGCAGGGATTAGGGTTACTTCAGCCCAGCATCTTGCAGAGGGAAGCACGGATGCAAATGGTGTCTTTGTTGTAGTGAGGGCCCCAAAACTCAGCACAGTTCAGGTTGGATATTAGGAGCAATTTCTCCTCCAGAGAGCAGTCAGGCACTGGAACAGGCAGCCCAGGTGGGGTCACCATCCCCAGAGCCATGGGAATTTGGCACTGGGGGACACAGTCAGTGGGCATGGTGGGATGGGTTGGGCTTGGGGGTCTTGGAGGTCTTTTTCAACCTTAATGATTTTCTGATGCTTTTTGGACTCTCTCCTGGTAAGAAAATCACTCCAACTCTGCAAAGGGATCATTTAACACACAGTTCTTTGCAGCTAACGCTAGAAAGGCAAAGTAGATTGTAAAAATACTCTTATGCACCTCCAGATGCTGAGAATCCTAAGTTGTTGGACGTTGAATGGGTGCCCAACCTTCACTCCAGGAGATTCCGTGTTTCTTTTTTCAGGTTTAGCTTTATCAGCTTTGGTCCATGCTGCTATTCCGCAGGAGGACAGGGAGAGGGAGCCCGTCCCCTTCTCCAGCCTCAGAAGCAGCCATAGGATCGTGTCCCCTTGCAGAGGGCAGTCTTAGGATCGTGGAATCGTGGTATCAGTATGGTTGGAAAGCCTTGAACAGGTTCAGTGGCACAGGTTGTGCAGAGAGGTGAACACCCAAGGTCAGGGGACAGGGCTGTGAGCAGTGATGGAGCTGTGGGTGTCCCTGTGCAGTGGGACCCAGTGGCCTTTAGGGGTCCCTTCCAACTCCAACCATTCTGTGGTTCTGTGAAAAGACCACCATCATCTGTCGTCTCTCATCACTGCCCAAATCCCCATTGACCAGAAGATGCTCTGAACCCTCTTCATTCTCCAGGATGTAGAAGAGAGGCAGGAATTCTTTCACACTCGGGGAACATCTGTCCTTCTGTCCTTTCTGGTGATGCAACAGGGAGTGAGAGGAGATGCCCAGCAGTCTGCAGGCTGCACAAACTGGGAGCAAATGCTGAATGCGCAGCGAGCCTGGCCTGTGTCGTGGCAGCTGACAGACTCACCGGTGTCCGTGCAAATGCCAACAAAACACGCTGATCAACCTGAAAATAAAACCACCTGCAGGTTTGACACGAAACATCTCATGCTCAGAGGGCAGACATTTTAAGTGAAAGGTCAGGAATGGGAGCAGATCACCTCCTGTATTGATTTGGCAGTTGCTGGAGGTTGGGAACCCCCCTGCAGAGCAGCTCGGCCCTGCCCTGGCAGCCTCCTGCGTTAGAAGATGCAGCTGAAGCGATGTTTCACCCCATATATAACCAGGATGGAGCAATTAGAGCCTGTCACGATGAGCACAGCCTGTCAGCAGGTGATCTGCTGGGCATCTGAGTGTCTGTGTGCTCAGCTCTGGGTGCCTGGTGCTTGCTTTTCAGGACACAGTGCTCCCTGTGGGGAGCTGCTGGATGAAGGGAGGACTGAAGGCATGACTTATTTGTTGGCACAGCTCATCAGCAGGGCAGGTGCCCGGGGATGAGCAGCTCGGGGTCTTGCTTTCGAGGGAGGTTCTGTTTCATCCCAGTGATTTATCCTGGGGCTGGCTTTCTGCTTCTGTGCAAGGAGACGTGGAGCCAGTGATGCACTGGGCAAGCAGAGGGGTGGTTTCACAGCCCCAGCACTCTTCTTGTGCCCAGCTCCCTGACCCTGACCTCAGGGCGGGAGATGAATCAGATACATGCAGGGATGCTCTGTCAGCTCTGTTTCATGCCTGAGCTTCCCACCCTGCCAGCCTCCCTGCAGCCACAGCCTGTGTCTGTGGGGAATGCTGTTCCTCCTCTAAACCCCATGGCCTTTTGCTTGCAAACACTTTATTTCCATCCTCTTGGCTCCTGTTCTGTCCTATAAATGGAAAAGGTTGACAGCCACTGCTGCGCACTGGGGGCTGTGTGACCACGAGATTTACTGGAGCAAACCCCGTCAGCTGATCCATCCCAGCACGCTCGTTAAAGGGATTTATTTTCCACCGACTTTCAGTCTGTGTCTGCACAGGGTCCTGGGGGGAGGGGGGGTGAATTGGTGCATTTGAATAGAATGCATGGGTTCCCAGGAGATGGGAACCTGTCCCTGTCACACCTGCAGCCTTTTCTCCTGGGTAGGAGTGGGACTGCAATAAGCTCTCTCTGTTCCCATAGGAAATTATCTCCCTGGGCAGCGTCACAGAGGACCTCAGGTTGGATATTAGGGAAAACTCCTTCTCCAGAGAGCAGCCAGGCATTGGCACAACTGCCCAGGGAGTGGGGAGGGGGTCACCATCCCTGGGGGTGTCCCAGAACCGTGGGGATGTGGCACTGAGGGACGTGGGAAGGGGGCATGGTGGGGGGTAGGTTATGAATGGAGATCTTGGATCTTTCCAACTGCAGTGATTCTGTGATTCCATGATTCTCCAGAGAGAATTTCCTGAGCTGGTCTTAAGGTCAGTGCAATGCCAGAGGAGGTGCTGCCCCATGCTGTGTAATACTTTCCAGTGTTTCAACAGCTCTTCCCTCCAGAGGAGGCCAAAGGCCTTGCTGCTGTACCCTAGAGGGGCTGCTCTCTCGCAGACAGCTCATCCCTTGCTCTGTGCCTTTGGTTCTGCAAGAGCTCTCCTCCAGCATTTCTAAAAAGAGGTGGAAACTCTTTCATGGCTGCATGCAGGGTCTGAGCAGTGCGGGCTTCCCGATATTCTGCTGCTCTGAAATCACACTCCATTCCAAGTTGGTTTTAGCGATATGGTGCTAGGACCACCATCTCTGGGGATGGTCAACATGTGTGAGCAGTGCAGAGTTGTGAATTTGGTGCTGGATCCGTCCACATCTGAACTTCCGTTCCTGTCTGGATCCGATCCTGGCTTCCCTTATGGACTGCTGAACGTAAAGCTCTTCCTAGAAGTGCACAGCTGAAAAGGAAACCCAGGTGGAAATGGAGCAGATGCACTCCTGTGTTCAGCCCATAGCTGTAAACGTTAAAACTTACGTCACGAGTATTTCTAAGTGAACGAGGAAGCACTGATTCCATTGCACTCAGAATGCTATGCACGGTTCCTGCAGTCTGGAGCTGTTGGAGAGGGTCCGGAGGAGGGCACCGAGGATGCTCAGAGGGCTGGAGCACCTCCCCTACCAAGACAGGCTGAGGGAGCTGGGCTTGTGCAGCCTGGAGAAGAGAAGGCTGCGGGGAGACCTCACTGCAGCCTTACAGTATTTAAAAGGGGATGATAAACAGGAGGGGAATCAACATATTACTTGGTTAGACAGAAATAGGATAAGGGGGAATGGTTTTAAGCTCGAGGATGGAAGCTGTGAGTGCTCCGTCCCTGGAGGTGCCCACGACCAGGTTGGATGGGGCTCTGGACAGCTTGGTCTAATGCCAGATTTGGAGGTTGGTGGCCCTGCCTGTGGTTCCTCGGGTGCTCACAAACCCGATTTTTGCTTACAGTGGGAGGACGTTGCTTCCCTTCTACCAAACCAAACGTTTGAAGGCTGTGTGGCAAGCAGTTATCAGAGAGGACTGAGCCAAGACAGCCTTCTCCTTGTCTGCTGTTACATCTCTGTGGCTTCCTGAAGGATCTGCAATTCCAAGTAAGCTTGATTTGTTTAGTCTGGGAAGGAAAAGGATGAGGCATTGCTGCCCATAAATACACAAGGGACTGGGAAAGGGAGGGGGCAATAAACACACAAAGGGGGAAAATGTGACTTTGAGGCAACTTTGGCAGAATCTGGACAAGCTTGGGCGATGTCTAAGCAGGAGGAAGGCTCTGAGCTTCTCATCAGGTCTGTTCATGGCAGCAGGGGAGAAGCAGACTCACTCACTCCAGGAGGAGCCCTGCAGCATCTGGGTGAGGCTGCGTGCCCTGCTACAACTGAAGGCTACACCCACAATCCCCAGTTCCCGTTGAGCCCTTGACGAAACTCATTGAAAACATCTGATGAAACCATGGAAGGCCCTGAATTTTGTCCAGTTTCAACACAGGACTATAATTTCCACATAGCTCGGGCGTGCTGCAACCGTGTGGACTCACGTGGAAGGTGTCTCCTGGTGAACATATCCATCAAGCATTAAGTCAGACACGTCCCAGCCAGCACAAGCTGTGGCCAGGGCTGCAAACACTGGGCTTAGCTCAAGGCAGGACTGTCCTGCTCACTTGGCTGCTGCTTTCTTTGCTTACGTTGGTGACCTCACTGGCATTGTGCTGCAAATGTGATTCCCCTTCAGACTCTTCCCTCCTCCCTTCAGCTTTCCTGGATTTCCTTTCACTCAGTCCTAGAGTCACTTTGGTTGGGGGAGACCTTCGAGATCACCACATCCAACCAAGGTTCAGACTCTGCCTTTTGTGCTCCCCTTGGGAAATCAAGGCTTAACACCTAGGCTGTCCTAGACCTACATCAGCATTGCGTGCTGATACACAGGGGAAGATTGATTGCAGTTGTGAGGCATTTAGAATTAAGGTCCTGGGTCACAGTAGGAGCTGCTGTAGTGTAGTGTGAGCACAGTAGGTTGCGGGTCCTGCTTTTGGGGTTTGCTGCTTGTCTCAGAGGAGAGATGGAGGCAGAAGGAGAGTGATTGCAGCTGTCCTGGGTGAGGGCTGCAGCTTACCCCAAGATGTGGCCACCCAGGAGTCATGGGCCATCTGGCAGCACGAATTGTCTCCTTAGTGTATGGCTGGACCTTTTGTCCGTGCCTGCACAACTCAAGAAATCATAGAATCGTGGAATCATGACGGCCAGAAATGATCCCTATGATCCCCAGCCCCAACCCATCCCACCGTGCCCACTGACCATGTCCCTCAGAGCCACATCTCCGCGGTTCTTGAACGCCTCTGGTTCCCCAGCAACTTGGGAAGGCTGTGTCAGTTCCTGACTGCTCCTTTGGAGAAGAAATCTTTCCAAATATCCAACTATTCACAAGCTGAGATGAACTGAAGCTTCCTGGGTGTGTCAAAAGCTTTCACTGTACCCTGCCCAGCCCCGACTGCACTTAGGGACAAATTATCACCATCAGCAGGACAGTTTATCCACAAGACACCTTTCTCTTAGTGTCCAGTCCAGTCACCCAATCCTCTTTCCAGGGCAGCTGTCCCTCCTGTTCCAGTATTTCAACCTTCCTCCTTTCCAAAACACACACATGGCAGCTGGGATGGCACCTGGGCACTACGCAGGTACATCCCTTTGCAGCTGCTGATGGCTGGGAGGAAGGAGGTCTCTGCTCTGTGGTTGCTCTCAGCAGCATCTTTGTGCTCACGTCTCCTCCTTGTTGGACACTTGGACGCCTCCAGGAGGAGAAATGGGATGGAGCACTCCCACGGAGGGGATGGAAATTCCTGCAGGGGATGAGTCACGCTCCTCCTGCATGAATATGCCTGGAAAAAGCAACCACCAGCACGGGCTTCCCAGACTGCTGTGGTGCTGGGTGGGGAAAGGCACGGTGTGTCATCTGGGAGCTCTTTTGGAGCTTATTTTGTTTTAGCAAGGAAACACCACAGGGCTGAGCATCCCCATGGAGGCTGCAGCACCTCTCAGGTCCTCCTGTCCCTGGTTTTGGGGTGGGACTGCTGCGGGAGAGCAAGCTGTGCCAGGGGCTCTATACACACACCCAGAATCCACATATTCATTTCTAACCCAAAAACAGAGGAATGAGAGCAATCTATTGTCATGATTTATTTTTACTGGTCAAAATGGTTTTCCTCAGAACTTACTATCTGGTTGGATTTGCCCTCGCATGCACACCTCGCATGGTGCTTACCAGGGTTCTGTATTGATGTTTGACTTCTTCTCCTCCAAGATAAGGGGACATCCTTTAGGCTGGGATTTCTCCCAGGCTGGAAAGTAGCAGCAGAGCCAGGAACAAAACCTGGACCCCGAGCGACTGCCCGATCTCCAACCAGTAAGGCACAAAGTACATTATCTTTTTTCTTCTTTTAAAAATTTTTAACCTAAATCCCTGGTTTCATTTGTTATTATTATTATTATTTTGGTTCCAGAACAGATCTGTCCGAGTGCCAAATCCCCAGCACATCACAGGATACAAAAAGCATTTCGTACACTGCAAGGAGACGTTTATTGCGTTCATTTCGTAGGAAGCATCCCTTGCTTGTGCCTCTCCAGCAAAGCCAGTACACTCCTGTGTGAGAAATTATTTGTCAACCAAGCAATGCCAGAGAGGGTTTAGAAAGAGAGGGAGCAGCATTAAACCAGCTCTGAGCGTGGGCTTTGGCTCTGCAATGGAGCTGCAGACGATAATCTGTGCTCAGCTCTGCTGGGGCGCAGACTTCGAGCACTGGGAGAAGCATAAGCCATCCCCCTATGGCTGGAACTTGAGGAAATCCTGTGAGTTTCTAATCTTAGCCTGCTTTTCCTGGGTAGTTTATTCCTTTAAATAGAAAGGCTTAAATGGGATTGACTCCTACAATCCTTCTGCTCAGGACGCGCTGTAATCTTTCACGGTCAGAGATGGGCATTGGTGCAGTGCCGTGCAGCCTTCCTGCCTCCCCTGCAAAGGGACAGTGGGGGTCAGGCAGGCTCACGTGCTGCATCTTTGTCCCATCCAACCCTCTCTGGGAGCCTGTGACCAATTTCAGCCCCAAATGTTGGGCAGTAGCCATCTCCAAGCTTTGCAAACCTGGGCGTGGAGAGAGAAGATATAAATAACCCATTGGGCTCAGAAGACCCCAACCCTGGAGCACCACCTGTGGAGGCACTGGAGAATCCATGTGGCAGAAAACCTCAGTGGCTGCATGTGGCCCTGGTTGTGGCTCCATTCTACCACATCCCCAGAGCATCCCTTGCTCTAAATGTAGTCCAAATAACGTGGAAAACACAATGCACTACTAAAGCCGTGGTGCAAGACAAACGGTGCTGTTTCGAAGGATTGTTATCCATGGGCACATCCAGACGCTTCACCTGCGGGAAAGACACTATCTTAGGTCATTAATTCAGAAAATTCTTAGCTCTAGCTTTATTAACAGAGTGATTCAGCCAGACGTGGACACCAAAGGCAGAAAGGTCAGAGCATCGTCCCCACAGCATGAGTGTGGTGGGGGAATATCTCTGTTACGATGACCATTTCCGTATCTGTTCCAGGATGACACGGATATTGCAGATCTCCAGGGGAGTGGCCCACCTCATCCTGACAAACAAATGCATGTTTCTCCGTAATTTTCCAGTAGGATTTGCAGTGGGTGGGCACAGGCTGGAGAGCTTGGCAGCATTCGCAGTAGGGCTGTTTGCTGCAGAAAACACTTATTTTTATCCTTGTATGGCAAAATTGTCTCCTGATGTCTGTGCTGAAATCTGTGATTTGTGCAGCCACGCTCCCTCACTTGACGAGCTCTGCTCCAGCACTCTTTGTACACCCCAAAGCAAGGCACCGACGTTGGCTTTAACCATCCTCCTCTTCATCTCTGTAGATCCCTTACTGTTAACTTACCTCTGGCCCTTCTCAGCCAGAAAAGCATGTCCTGGAGGGCAGGTCCTACTTTGTCTGGTTGGTTGGTAACCTGTTCCCACTCCGGGCAGCAACTCCCAGACCAGATCACCTTATCTCTGTACCTCCCTGTCCAGAAGAAAATCCTACCCTGACATCCCCACCCCTCTGACAGTTCCTCAGTTGCCTCTGACGTGTCCCTGAGGAGGGGACTGATGGGGTGTTTTCCTCCTGCCCAGTGTCAATCTGATGCTGCTGTGAGTCACTTTAGGAAGGTTCAGGTGAGGGAGGGGAGGATGCCCAGCTTCATCAGGAGAGGTGATGATGGTGCAAATGTCAGGGATAGAAAATCTGTCTGAAGATAGATTCCTATTAATGAAGACCCTTGGGGTGTCAAGGGCACAACACCACCACCTAGGGTTTCAGGGACTGTGGACCAGAGGTGTGACCCCATGAGGATGTTGCCTGGCCTTGCTCCACCTTAACCCCTTCAGGTGGCCCAAAGCTCCTCGTTGGAGAGGTCTGACATTAACCATAGTCCTTGGCATCGTTGGAGAGGTGTGCCACTAACCATAACACACAGCTGCCCATGCAGACCTGCCCTGGCACACACTAAGGAGTATCTCTTGGTTGCTCCAAAGCCAGTACTTCTTTCAGGTTCTCTCTTCTGCCTGAGATCAGGAACAGAGTGAGGAGTGAGGTGGATTTTCACCCTCGTTTCCAGCTTTAATGGGATAAATTTGCAAGTCGAGGAGAGCTGGAAGAACCACCCAGGAGCCGTCAGTCTCAGGGTCTCTGTTAGGACCTGCCCTAACAAGAAACAAATTTTCTCTGCTTGCTCAGAGCAGAGGCCAAGCAGGGAGTGAGGCCAGAAAAACAAGGGGTCATGCTGGAGTTTCTTTTTTTTTTCTTCACTTAACTCTGAAATAAAAATATAGCTCAAGCTTGTTTTGGGATTAATGAGAAGAAAAATCGTCTTGATGGGAACCATCTGTGGCTGGGAGATGCCGGCTGCTCTCTGCTTCCCACCCAGCACGCAGATGCTGTTATGTGGGGTATGTTCCCCCCCCCCCCCAGATATTATTCCTCTCACCCCAGAGCTGCTCGGAGTGATCCCAAGTATTTAAGGAGGCTTTTCTCTGGATGGGCCCAGTGTTTCAAAGCAGCAGCAGCCCATTACGCCTATGAAAGATAATATTTACTTTCCTCATTACAGCAGCACTGCCTGGCACAGCTTGGTCTTGCTAGCATAAATACTGGAAGTGTCTTTGTTGTAACCTTTCCACCCCAGATGCTACTTCACGTTCAAAGCAGATCTGCTGTGGCCACTCCAACCCGTCCTGCAAACCATGGGGGGAAGTCTGCCCCTGAGAGTGGAGTTGCACCAGTCAAAATGAGGATTTGCATTGGAGAACGTGAGGGTTTGCATTGGTGTCCCCGTGGTTCACAGCACTCTGGTGGTGGCTGCTTACCCCACATGGGACTTGGGGTGCCCACCCCTGGAATGTGACCACTTCTGGATTGGAGGATTCTTGAGGCGAGGATAAAAAGGTGCGTTTAAAGCACTGGAAATGCTGCTGAGCATCCGGAGCAGGAGAAAGAGCAGGGGAAGGAGGGGAAGCTGGAAACAGAACCAGCAGAAGAGCGGCCAGGTCTGGGCCTCAGGAGGATGCTGGGAGATGCTGAAGCCCCTTCCCTGCCCTCATCATTCTTTCAGCAGGCAAAGAAGCTGGGGTGCTTCATCCTGGGACTGGATGCGGGCAGGTGGAGCAGAAAGGTGAAGGAGAGGTGAGACCAGCAGGTTCCTGTGCTGCTGAGATTGTGAGCAGCTGCACGCCTGAGCTGGGAGCCACCCTCTGCTGAGAGGCAGCTTATGAAATGGATCCAAATGGGCACTTTGGGGGTTTTAAAACCCTGGATCGGAGGGAGGATTTTTCCGTGGGCCCCACTGTCTTTTGGGTGAGTCCAAACCTTGCTGGGCAGATGGGTTAGACTTACTGGCACAATGTATAGAGCATGCATGTGCTGTCCCCCAACATTGCTGCACTGAACATGAGGATCCTTGAGCTATTTTAATCTGTTTGAGCCAAATGAATCAGCTTTCTCCATGGAGCTCGACATGGTTGGACAGGAGGAGGATGCATTTTGCAGTCTGGAGGATGAAGGCAAGATGCTTTTCAATTTTGAGGCTGGCAAAGTCAATTAATAGGGCACGGTCTCACCCCGCAGCCAGGGTGCAGTCCAAGCTCCTGCATTAGGAATACAGGATGCTCTGACGATGCTGTACCCAACCCTGCTCTGACCACAGGTTGGGAAGTCATCACTGCTCTGCCCAGCTGTGCACACAGCCCTGCCCCTCCTGCATCATTAGGGATTTGTTTGCTTATTGCTGAGCTTCATTTGGGTTTTGCCCTGCCCTGGCACCTTGGGAACCCAGGGACAAGAAGCTCTTGTAGCTAATCCTGGCACAACCAGTGCAGCCAGTCCAGTGGGTCCATTTTGCTGCTGGTGACCATGAGGAAGTAGCAGGAGCTCAGCCAGTAGGGCTTAGCTTGCAGAATGACATCCCTGTGCTTTGTCCAGGCTCTTTGCATCCTCCTGTTATTTCACACCCTGCTTAGATTTCTTCTGGGATATCACTCTGGACTTCAGGCTCAAAAGCAGACATAAACCCATATGGGTCGTGAGCATGGCACCTTGGTGGTGGGACACCACAAATGGAGCATTGGGAAGAGATGTGTGGTCTCAGCTCTTAAGGTGACACTGGGAATGGTCTGGGAAAATGCTCGTTGGAAGATCTGGGGCCTGAAATCTTGAGCTGCTCCAGCGAAGGATGGGCAGCACACAGGGTAGCTCTGACTCATTTGACTCATTTTGCCTTTGAGCAAAACCAGTTCTGATTCTGACCACTCTGCTCTGCTCGTATTCTTCTCCGTGAGCCCAGGAGTGGGCAGTTCTGCAAGGAGGACTTCTCCTTCCCATATCTTACATTCAGATCCTAATAGGCCAGGCAAGGTTCTATGATTCTATAAATATGCCCCAAAATCATAGAATCACTGGGTTGAAAAAGGTTGGAAAGGACTTCTGAGATCCAACTGCCCACCTACCGCCAATAATTCCCACGAAACCACGTCCCACAGGGACACATTACAGCATTTCTGGAACAGCCCTGTTCCAGGGCCATAGACTGACCCCCCTCACCACAACCTCCTTCCAGGAGCTGTAGGACCATGAGGTCTCCCCTGAGCTTCTGTGCCCCACACTGCCCCATCCCATCCCCTCAGCTGCTCCCACAGCACTGTGCTGCAGACCCCTTCTCTGCACATGCTGCAGGGCTTTCATGTCTTTCTGGCAGAGAGGGGCCCAACGCTGAGCTCAGCACTGAGCTGTGGCCCCAGCAGTGCCATACAGAGGGATGGTCACCTCCTGCTCCTGCAGTCGGGATGCCGTTGGGCTTCTTGTCCTCCTGGGCACACTGCTGGCTCATGGTCAGCCCCATCTCCTTTCCAGCCACTCTGCCTCACACCTGTAGCATTGCATGGAGTTGTTGTGGCCAAAGTGCAGGACCCAGCACTTGGTCTTGTTGAACCTCATCCCATCAGCCTCAGCCCATCCAGGTCCCTCCGTAGGGCCTTCCTAGCCCCAGGCAGATCAACACTCCCCCCCAGCTTGGTTTCACCTTCAAACGTACAGAGGTGCACTCTATCTCCTCATCATGTCATCAAAAAAGATATCAGACAGGCCCCAGAATGGACCCCTGGGGCACACCACTGGTGACCAGTCACCATCAGGATAGAACTCCATTGACCACCACTCTGTAAGCCCAGCCCACAGCCAGTTCACGGGCACCCCACGCACACTTTATTTCATCCATCAGAAAGCAATTTACCGACATTTGTGAGACCAACACTACGTAGAACTACCTTATATCGCAACGGGAAGAAAACGCATCCCTTTTTTATTAGAAAAGGAGGGGGATGGATTCACAAAATCTTTTTCAGACAATGAGGTTTTGAACTCCGGGGCTTTAATTTCGGCATTGTTTGTGCAAACACGCTCGGTCACGGCCGGGCTGAGCCAGCAGCTGTGATGGCCCTTTCATCCCTGCTCGGTGATAAAGCTCCTGTTGTTGGGTCACCGAACAGAGACCTTCCGTCCCCACGTCCCCGTCCGAGGGAATGCTGGGACGCAGATAATCAGAAAACTGATGTTCCCCTTTGCCTCGCTGAATAAGGGATGCTTTGTTCGGGGATACAGGTCAGGGCTGTGGCAGGAGATTTTGTTTCAGCTACCTGCGAACAAGCTATGAGAAGAATGTGGTAGGTTCCCCTCGGTCCGGAGAAACGGGGAGATATCACCCGAAGGTGTTTAATATTAACTGGACTAGTGCACATCTATAAAAGGTTCGATTGTGGATCTATCTGTGTTTATATGTAAATGTCACCTCCACAGTCATATTGCTGTGGTCAAAGCCTTGCTCAGGCTGGAGCAGGTGAAAGTCCTCCTGGAGGGAGCTGTGTCAGTGATGTTTTTTGTCAATAAAGAGAGATTTGTGTGTTGGCACCATGAGCTCAGACCTTCCCCTGCTCTGTGCTGCGCGGGGGATGGCTGTGACAGGAGCTCCAGCAGCAGAACCCACCTGGATAGTGGATTTTAGCCTTCATCCTCATCCTCTCCTCTTGGGCTTTTGGTATCTAGGGCATCCCGTGCTTCTCACAAGGGCAAGGAAACCTTGCTTCACAAGATGAAAAACATGTCTTTTTCCTTGCTGTCTCAGCCACGGTTTTTATGAAGTGGATCACATCTAGGATCTAGGTGCTACTAAATAATAATAAGGATCTGAATGCTACTAAATGCAGTCATTTTGAGTCATTAGCTCAGAGATGGCTTTACTTTGCCTGCCTTGACCTTTTCCCATTACCCGAATGCAGACCAGCAGTGGACAGATAGGTATATTGCAAAAGGAGCTGCAGGCTTGAAATTATTTTGTTTGCCACTTATTACTGATTCAGGGCTGGATTTTCCTCCCTTTATCTGTCGTCATTCAGGGAATCACTAGGTAGTGAGAAAGATCATAGAATTACTGAAAAATAGAATGGTTGGGTTGGGAGGGGCCTTGAAGCCCATTCAGTTCCAACCCCCTGCCGTGGGCTGGGTGTCCCCCACCAGATCAGGCTGCCCAGGATCCCACCAACCCATCCTTGGGCACCTCCAGAGACAGGGCACCCCCAGCTCCTCTGTGCAAAAGAGCTACAGCGTGATCCTAAGTAATCTCGTGATTTGGGTTGTGACCATCTTGGGGTGGTCCAGCTGTGTCCTCCTGTGCCTTGAGCACTGTGAGTGGAACAGCAGGACTGAAGACCAGTCCTGTATGTACACTCAACGTCTGTGTGACACTGGCTTGTGTGGAGAAAGGGGGGAAAGGGGAGGAAAGGGGATATAAACCCTTCCTTGGTACTCGGAGGACACACAGATGCCATGGGATGCACTGCATCCCAGCAGCTGGCTGAGTCAGAGTCCTCAGGCTCTTTGGTTTTCTTTTCATTGGAAAAGATGCTTCCCTCCTCCAAACATCCTCCTGCAGACACCAGATGTACTCCTTCTGCTGACAGCATGTGGCTGTAGTCAACCAGCATGTGTTTCTTGAGCAAGGCCAGCTGCAGACCTCGGGCAGACGGGGAGGAGATGGTTGGTCTGATGCTCCGCCAGGCTGGAAGGGCAGCCCTTAGTCCTGACTTACACACATATATTTATTTTATTACTTTGCTATTTGAACACGGCCACGAATATCTCCAGCACTCACAGAGCTTTGGTAATGGAGGCCGATATGTAAGGCAGTATGGGATTTTGTTCTAATGCATGACTGTTTTTTCCCCTGTGAGAGAGCTGGATTGATCCTAAGCTCACGTTTTTCAAGAGCTGGGGGTTGTAAGTGGGTTCATTACTTCCAATGGTGCGTACTTAATGTGGGCAAAGATGCCAACAAGCAGAAGTTTAAAAGCTTGGGCTGTGGGACTGAGACCCACATGGACACACCATAGACCAACCAGACCACAGACACACCTGATCAAGATATCTGCATAAGATCACAGAATTGTTCAAGTTGGAAAAGACCTCTCAGATCCCCAGGTCCAAATCCAACCCACCCACCATGCCCACTGACCATGTGCCACATCCCCACAGTTCTGGAGCACCTCCAGGGACAGTGACCCCACTTTCCCTGGGCAGCCTGTGCCAATGCACCACCACTCTTTCTGCAAAGAAATTGTTCCTAATATCCAACCTGATGGTTGCAGCACTTACCATCTCACCTCCATCCATGAGGCCATGGCTGAGCTGATCAGGGCCGCGTTTCTCTGCAGGACTGTGTCCCGGAGTGGTTTGTGTGAAACACTGCTACAGGGCAACATCCTTCAGGGCTTCAGGGGGAAATGAGGGCACAGGGTGCTCTGCCCCCTCAGAAAACTCGAAGCAGAAGTACATTCCTCACCTTGCCATTGGATTACTATCTCTTTGAAGGCTCCTCCTGGCCCCTCCTAATACTCTTGCCTTCTGAGAACTGACCTGAAGAGCCGCCATCTCCCCTTCCTCACTTCTTCTGTTGCCTCTTTGATGCCTGAACAAAAGTGGTGCTTCCTGCATCCCACTTCTTGGTTTAATGGTCGTGGTGGTGATGCATTGACGGTTGGACTTCCTGATCTTAGAGGTCTTTTCTGGCCTCAATGATCCTATGATTCTATCTCACCAACTTTATCTTTACCATTTGGAAAGCCAAGCTTCTCTTTCAGGAATACTGCAGGTGTTTGTCGAAGATCCAGCAAAGGTGGAATCTGTTTCTTGCTCCTCTTCCTAGTCCCTGCTTCTAAAGGGAAAGGATACGATCCGTGATACTTGTCCTCTCTGTATACAAAATGGGTTGGCTGAGACCCAGGTGCTTTTCAGGTCTCACAGGGGAAAGCCTGCCATCCCGACCTGTGTGCGCCTACCCTGTGAAACTCAAACATTTTCTCCGAAATG
This sequence comes from Oreortyx pictus, assembly GCA_036925125.1. NCBI lineage: Eukaryota > Metazoa > Chordata > Aves > Galliformes > Odontophoridae > Oreortyx > Oreortyx pictus. Next base: position 907,606 of record JAUPFR010000001.1, on the reverse strand, counting down.
TCCTTCAGGCAAAAAACCATCTGTGCTGCATTTAGCGTCACGAGCTGGGAACGCTCATACTTTGCTCCCGAGAAATTGATTTGCAGGACGCTGGCAGAGAGGCCGCCTGCACGGGGAGATGGGATTGTGATAAGAAAACCCTGGTTAACCTTTGCCCAGGTGTTCTCCACTGGCCTGCTTCAGGGTTTGACTGCACCTTTCAGACATGGAAGGAAAAGAATTACCTCGCGTGACCAACCTGACCGTGCACCTGATGTCATGTTCTGCGTTCATACAAATCAACCTGCATTTAAATACTGCCCCTTTAGTAGAAGATTGTCTAATGCGAGATAGAGGCACCATGTGGGGGGAGTTCTGCTTCTGTTCATCACTTTCCCTAGTTGATTTCCCCAACAACTAAAAACCCACCCATTGATCTCCTCAGCTGACTTTGTTGTTGGCTTCCATGATGATGTGGAGATGTGCTCAGGGCTAATTTTGTGCTGATGACACACCACAAAGTATTTTCTTCTGACAGGAAGAAGAGATGCAGAGTGCTTGCTGCATTCTCTCTTGCACAGTGTGCCAGGGCAACACTCATCCTACTTTTTGCACAGCTATTTGAACCAGCATTGCATGACTCTTTGGGCCATCGTTGCATGGCTTATTTGGACCATAGTTGCATGGCTATTTGGACAACCACTGCATGGATATTTGGACCATTACTGCTTGGCTCTTTGGACCATCGTTGCAGGGCTGTCTGGACCATTGACATGGCCCTGGTTTCTCCTCCATGCTGGAAGACTTTGATACAGAATTAGGGGAGGTGAATGGCATCTGGGACATGATTAACCTGCAGTGATGATCCACGCCAGTGTCTGCAACTGAAGTGCATTCATCTTATCTGCCCATGAAGGGGCTGTGGGGTTAAGCTCCTGCAGATCTAACACAGCTATTGTGCAAACAGGCAAAGTATTTCCTGACTGTCTTCACCTCTAGTTGCTGGGTAACACCAAACATTCACATACTTGCACTTGATGAGCTCCCCAGGCCCCACCAGTGCCACTGTGGGGAAGGGCATGGAGAAAAGAGTTGAAAATGCACAGTCCACAGTAGAAAAAACAGCTCTGCGAATTCTCCCTTTGTTATTTTGGCAAAATAACAAAGCCCGAGGGGACATTTGCAATCAACTCTCTTCACCCTTACTAGAAGCACAAAGGCTCGGAGAAAGAACGAGGAAAAAGCGCCTTCATGAAAACATTCCCAGGACAAACACAGGAAAACACAGCTCTCCCTCCTGTTTGTCCTGCATTCCCTGAGTATTTGAACAAGCAAAACAATTGTGTGTCCCCCGCCATGCTTCCTTCCCCTCGCCTTGGGCTGGTTGGATTCTGCGGGCATTGGGATTTACCCACGCACGGACAGACAGACAGACAGACAGATGCTGGCTGTGCTTCTTTCGTGCCCCAGAAATGAAATGTCTTTCATTTCTGCAAAATGGAGATTGCAGTGCCAACCTTCAGACCTCTCTCTATCCCAACGTGGTGTCGGTTCCATCCCAGATTTATGATGCGTTTGTTGCTCTTCCCCCAAATCTGACTGTGGAAGCACTGGGGTATGGAATGCATATGGCATGTACCATGGCTGCTCAGTGTGTGGTGGGGTCACCGTCCCTGGAGGTGTTCCAGAACGGTGGGGATGTGGCACTGAGGGTCAGTGGATGTGGTGGGAGTGGGCTGGGGTCGGGCCTGGGGATCCTGGAGGTCTGATAATTCTATGATCCGATGGCTGGTCTGGACCAAAAGTAAATGGCAAAATGGTAAATGGCTGCCGCTTTAATTTAAGGCAATGCTCTCCAATTTCTCCATTTTGTGTTGGCTTTATTATTATTATTATTATTATTATTATTATTATTATTATTATTATTATTATTATTATTGTGGTATTGTGCATCAGGAAAAGGAGATTTTTGGGCTCAGTGATCCTCATGGGTCCCTTCCAACTTCGGATATTCTATAATTCTTTCCTCTACCTCCTGGGTGATGCTCTTCGCCCTTCTGTGTTGACAGAACTCCAGTTTGAGATTTCCCTGCCAAAAAGCAATACTTCTCCTTCCGGACCAATTTTCTTTAAGTGTTTCACAAAATCCTTCCAGCATTCAGTAAGAAATCTGCCTACTGAGGCTTCCTCCTGCTTTAAGGCTTCGGTGCCACGCCAGGGCTGAAAGCAGCAGTGCGTGGTCAGCTGAAGAAGTGGTTGCAGGTGAAGCAAGAGGGTCTTAAGGAGGTTTCATAGGGGCAACATAACTAGGGTTATATGGTGAGGAATTTCAGGTTGGATATTAGGGAAAAAAATCTTCTCCAAAGAGCGGTGGATGTGCTGGCATGGGCTGCCCAGGGAGTGGGGGTGGTCACCGTCCCTGGGGGTGTCCCAGAACTGATGGGATGTGGCACTGAGGGACGTGGGCAGTAGGCATGGTAGGATGAGTTGGGGTTGGCCTTGGGGATCCTGGAGGTCTTCTCCAGCTGTAATGATTCTGCCATTTTATGAATGAGCGCAGTAGAAATCCCAGCTGGGCCAGTGGGAGATATCTGAGCTATTCAGCATGGAATCAGGAAGCTTTTAACCTGGAAACGTTGTCCCTCTCCTGAAATGAACGTGACATTTCCTTGCTCAGTCACCCTGTGACAATTTGGGCATTGCCTCTAAGCAGCAGAAGTGCTGCTGGCGAGGGGTGCTGGGTTTGCTGCTCCTCATTCCTGAACCACGCAGTCCTCCCCGCACAGCTGCTGCAGGCAGCTGGGGAGGGATGCTGTGCTCAGCTCCCCGACGTCTGCATTGGGTTCTGCTGGAGAAAAAAAAAATCCTGAAAATGCTCAAACTGCAGTTCTTTTCAGAGATATGTTACTCAGCACGTGTTCCTGGGGATGGACAAAGGCGTGTTCCTGGCTGACACCGGGAGCAGCTGCGGTGTTTCTGGAACCTCAAGTGTTAGAAGAATAATTCCTCCCCGGTGCCAAAACAAAATAGTTTCCCCCTATCCTTACAAACTATTTCTGCTGGAATTACATGGAGACCATCCCCGGGCAGACTCCCAAGCACGCAGCATTTCCTCCTGCTTGTTTAAAGTCTGGCAGAGTCACAAGGACCGACGCTGCGGGCTCTGCTCTGTGCCTCCAATACCTGCACCCATCCCAGGAGGGGCAGAGCACAGAAACGCATCCTCAAACTCCTTGAGCAGGTGAATGAAGTGCACCATTGGAGGTGTTTTCAATGGGTTTTGGGGCAATGATAGCTTGGAGGGACGTGAGTGGTGCTGTAAGGGTCTGGGTTTGGAACAGGAGCTCCCAGCAGCGCTGCCTGTGGCAGTGCCATCCGAACACGGCTTCTCGTCTTTTCATCTGATTTTATGCCCCTGGTCTTTCCCCCCCGCCCTGGGTGAGGTTCCCTGGCGGGAGAGTGCAGTTTTTGAGCTTTTGTTTGGGAAAGAGAGGCCACTGCTGGTGGTTTCCTCCATCTGGGTGAAGAGGAGCCTGCTGTCCGTCTCACCTCGCTCTGTTCTGACAGCACCTCTCCATTTTTTTTTGTACCCATTAGGCCATGCACAGCCCCAGCACACGGCCCCGGGAGGTGGGAAAGAGCCAACCTGCAGAAAAAATAATACCCAGCACATCGGGATCTAACCTATGCCACGTGCAAGTAGTAGAGGTGGGTGAAAAAATGAATTGATAAGGTTGGGAAGGGCCCACATCGGGGGCGGGAGGCTGCAGTCCCCATATCTATGCCTGACCCTTCTCTTCCCACATCCACCCACCAGGCTGGGAGCATCCCACTGTGCCACGCATCCCTCATGTCAGCATCCCAGAATCAGAGATGTCAGTGCTGGATTTTCCCTTGTGACCACTCCGCTCCCTGGGATTTGTGGTCGCCCACTTTGCTGCAGCCCGGGGCGGCATTTGTGCAGCAGTTTGCCAAGTGAGACCTATTTTTTGATCTCGTTCGCTCACATTTTCCGCGGTGGTTCAGTTTTCTGTGTGTACATGTTGCTCTTGGGATGGTGGATTTCCAGATTCCTCAGTTCAGAGGAGGACGATGGGTGCGGATGAAGGAAAAGACAGTGGGGTGCTGTGAGATGCAGCCTTTCGGGGTCCCATCATCACCAAACCCTTTGGGACCAAGCCGCCAAAGCCTTTCCCACCTCTTCGGGTGGAGCTGACGGGGCGAAAAAAGCTTTTGCACAGAGCGGCACCCCCAAAGCCGCACCTTGGGGACAGCTTTTGGGGGGCCCACCATCAAGGACACCCGCGAGAAGAAACAGGCAGCGAGCTTTAGGGTGCAGCCTTCCTCCTCCTCCTCCTCCTCCTCCTCCTCCTCCTGCTGCTCGGGGCGGAGCCGTCCTCCCCAGCCCCCGCCCCACAGCCGGGAGCGGGCGGAGGAGCGGAGTGCGGATCGCTGCGGGGACACGGGGACACGGCTCTGCCACCGCCCCGAGCCCGAACCACCGCTGTCCCCAACGCTGCGCTGCCCGGGGACGGCTCCGCCGCCGGCATCGCTGCCCCCGGGGGCAGGGGGGGGGGGGCGGGGGGAGGGGACATCGCTGGGAGGGGACGGGGGTCCCCCCCCGCATCGGGGCTGGGCGACCTGGAGGATCTCCCGGCGGCAGCTGCAGGTAAAGCGGCGGATGGGGGGGGGGGGGGGGGGGGGGGGGGGAGGAGTGGTTGGGCTTGGGGGGAGTTTTGAGTCCTTTTTTCCGCGTGGGGAACACATGGGGGTGATGCTGAGCCGGGGGAGGGTGTTGGGTGTTTCACCTCTAGCGCTTCTCCGCTGAGCAGAGCGGTGCTTTCTTTCCCGTAAAAAGTCTTCCTTAGCCCTCTGTGACTGCTCCGAGCGGTTTGCCACCCCCTCCCCCCCCCAAAAAAAAAAAAAAAAAAAAAAAAAAAAAATGTGCAGCTCTCCCGGCCGAGAGCATCCCAGGCGAAGTTGGGAGATGCCAGGTGTTGCCTTGCAGTGGGGGACACCCACCTAGGAAGGCACCTTGGGGGACCCTCAGCTCCCCCCCCCCCCCCCCCAAGCTGTCAGGGTGTGGGTGCAGCCACCCCTGTCTCTCCTTTAGGCCATACTTGTTTTACAGGTCGTGCTTCATTTTTATACACCGCTCTCCAAATAATGCCACCAGCTGTATCCCACTGCCCCAGGGCTTCTCTCTGGGCTCATAAAACCCCAAGAATCCAAAAGCCCAGAGGTTTTCTGACCACATGCCCGGGGTTTGCTGGAGGAGCATCCCTGTCCTGCAGCCAGCTCTCCCTATGGGGTTGAGATGGGGACGTCCTGAGGGGGCATTTGGGGGATGTCCTGGGTGGCTTTTGGGGACATCACCCTGCAGCAAAGCCCCATTGCTGTGAGCACGCTGAATTCCTTCCCAGCACCGATTGAAAGGATAGATGTAAAAGGTCTTATCCCGCCCCCGATGCTCAGCAAAGAAAACACTCAAGAAAAGGAGGAATTCAGGAAAAGGGAGAGGGGAAAAAATAATAATAATAATAAAAAAATTCTCCTTGCTGTTTTATTGAGGCTGCCTCACAAGTTTTGGCTGCCCAGAAAACTGGGCGTTGGGGGAGTCACGGTGGAAATGGAAATGTGAGCTTTCCTCTGGAAAAGGTCTGTTGTAGCAATTCCCAGCGACGGAGCTGCAACGTTTCGCCCTGGCCAGATGGAAACGGGGATCCTTCAGCCAGGAGAAAGGGAAAAAAAAAAAAATAAATACAAACCCGTCCCCAGAATGGGATTTTCAAACTCACCGAGCTCTGGTTCTTAGGGTCGGGTTGGCACGGCCGCTGTTATTACTTGCAGTCATGTGGGCTGGAGGGGTTATTTTGGGGCTGGAAAGGGAGAGCGGATACACGATCGGAATAGTGACAATGCTGCATCATTAAAGGAAAAAAAAAAAAAAAAAAAAAGAATGATGGCTCTCTGTGCTGGAAAATGAGTGCTCACTCTGTGCAGGGCTGTCCGCAGGACAGGGTTACGTTGGGTGTGGGGAGCACTGAACCCCAGCGTGCTGCTGGGAGCTTCGTTCTGCCCTGGCTGCTTCCAGCTGCCAGAAACACAGTGCCAGCAGCAGAGAAAGTTAGACCTGCTCTTACAGAGCTTTTTCTGGGTTTGGAGCTTGCACAGATGCAGGATGGATGCCTTCCACCTGCTGCCCATCTCCTAAATTGCTGGCTTGGCAGGTGTGGCTGGGGAGAAGTTGGAGGGAATGAGCACCCTGCCTCATTCTGGCTGTCCCTTGGCTATGGAAGCCGTCCTTTAATACGCTGCACTGCTCTGTCCACCTGAATCCTTCGAGACTGTGACTGCAACCTATTTTCATTGAACCATAAGGGTGGGGAAAGACCTCCAAGCTCACCAACCCCAACCCATCCCCACCATTCCCACTCATCAAATCATAGAGTCAGTAAGTTTGGGAAAGACCTCCAAGCTCACCAACCCCAACTCATCCCCACCTTCTTCCCCACCGAGACTCAAAGCACCCTTAAGCCAATATTCCCTCCTGCTGTTCTGGGATGTCGCTGCTGCTGCTGCTTTGGTGGTGAATATAAGCTCAGAGTTCATTTTGGTGTCTCTGTCAAGCTGTACGTTCTCTATTAAACAAGCACATTACGCTCCTCCCTGCAATGAATTCTGTACAGAGGCGAAACATGACTGATGTTTGTCCTGAGCCCCAACAACGAGCAGCACGAAGAAAATGAGTTCAGGTTCGATCAATTTATTTAGCGTCGGGCTGTGGATTCAGGAGCTGCTGGCTTGGAATTAATGATAAAGGGTTTCGTTTCTGCGAGGCAACAAATTGCTTTTATGAAGCAGGAAGGTTGTAAGGAGATAATGAGCCAGCTGCAGGGGCCTGGGGTGGTTTCCTGCTCTAGGAGCTACGAAGTGTCATGTGAACTTGATCTTGGGTAACTGCATTAAATTTGTTACAGGGGTGGCTTGCTTTTTTATATTTTTTAACACTCTGCCGTACGGGTCACGAGAAGTTCATTGTGCAAACGCTGTCCTAAGTTGAGGTTAAGGTCTTGGTAGGGAGTGCCCACTTTGCCCTCGCTGTCTGCACAGCATTCAGGTGCTCACGGGTGGTGGCAGTTAGGTCTGGATGCCCTTCCAGCAGACACACCTGCAGGGAACAGCAGCCTTTAGCTGGCTTTCAGGTCCTGCTGAGGGTAAAGGATGTGGTTGCACCTCTGAAATGTGGCCTTGCTGCTCTACAGCTCTTGACCTGCACGTGGTGGTTTGGCTCTGGCCAATGTTGGGAGCATTGGGGTTGAAGGTGGGTATGGGTGATCAGGGCTCTGTAAAGGACGTGCTTTCCTTATGGGGTGATGCCAGTTGGAAACTCCTTTTTAACGAGGCTGTGCTCCCAAAGTGCCTTATTGTGATGGTTGAGATGCTCCACGCCTTCTTGCCTGTAGCGATGGGATCCACCTGGCAGCCACTTGGCTCCTGCCATAAAGAGGCATCGTTAGGCTGCAGCAGCTGCTAATTACACCTCAAGGAGACCAAATGGTGGGGGAAGAGGTGTTTCTGGGAGTTTCTGTGGGAGGAGGAGGCTGCTGCTGTTCTGTTGGTTCCCACTGCTGCAGTTCTGGGGTGAGTGGTGTCTCTTGGCTTCTGCTTTTCCCCTCAGCTCTTTTGTCTCCTGGGCCTGAGCATTCAGGGCTGCTGCTCCCCAAAATCGTGTAGTATGAAGCTGAGTGTTCCCTCTGCTCAGAAGAGGGCAGTGTCACACCAACCAGCCGCTCCCTGCGTGGCAGTGCCACCCTTTTCCCACCCAAGGGTGTGATTTCCACTCCCCTTATGGGACCTCAGTGCCTTCTTCCCTTCCTTCCCTCCCTGAGCAAAACGTTTCTGTTCCAGATGCGCTGACCATGAGCGTGCTTACGGTGTTTACCAAACCTCTGTAGGATGACTGAGCTCGTGATGCAGGGAAAGAGGGATTAAGGGGATTGTTTACAGCAGTTGCTTTTGCTTGGCAGCCCCTCTGTAAACAGCGATTAGATGCAGCTACTTTAATGCACGTCTCTGCTTTTGGAGAAGCTGCGTGCCAGTGTTTGGCTGTGCTGCTCTTCCCCTCTGTAGTTCTCTCCTCTTCCTCCAAAAATACCCCCAGGGTCTGGCAGGATGGCTGCGTGGATGCTTGGTGGAGTAGCCTGCCGTTGCTCAATAACCTGAAAAAGCCTTATTTTTATATGGATCTAAATATTTGTACAACATCTCTGCCAAGAAATGGTTTCAAGGTACAGCGCGTTCCCTCAAAGGGTGTTCCAACACGGACCTTCTTGGGTGGCAATGGGAAATCTCTCCTCGATCAGGTCCTTCTCTCCTCACCGTGTGTTTTCACATGCTGAATCCATCACACATTATGACGGAGCTCTGTCTCTTTTCCCTGGCCTGCCTTTGGGCAGGACCAGCTCCGTGAAAAATGTTTCTCTTGCAGATGTGTTTTTGGCAGTGACTTTCACAGCTCCTCCTGCAGGAGCTGCTGAAGTGATATTCGTAGAATTGTCACAGAATGGCTTGGGTTGGAGTGGATCAAGATCAGCCAGTTCCCCTGCCACGTGCTGGGTGTCCACCACTGGCCCAGGCTGCCCAGAGCCCCATCCGTGGCCTTGGGCTCCTCCAGGGATGGGGCACCCACAGCTCTTGGGCAGCAGTGCCATAATAATATGGTTATCACTACTATTCTTCGTCCTCCTGGCTGAAGGGTGGAGGCAAACCACACCGCATCCCAGATGATGCCCAAACCTGGGTACTGGCTCCATCGTGTTGATGGATAATTATTTCCTGGGATGCATCTGTTCTGGTTTCAGTGCAGTTCCCAAGCTGTGATAAAACTGCATCCTTCTGCTCCCCCAGCCACCTCTGTGCTGCTTTGCACGGGGATCTGGGCTGCTACATCACAGAGGGTGGGGAGGTGATGGACTGCAGGTCTACACTTTTATCTGGGAGCACTTAGCAGGGCTGCTTCACTTTTGGATTTACTGTGTGGTTCTGTGTTAAAGCAGCTCTTATCTTGCACTGAAAGAAGCTTCTCCTTCCCCGAGCTGGAGTTTAGATATGTCGAGCCGAACAAGTCCTGCTGGATGCTGGTTTTTTTTGTTTTTTTTTTTAGCTGCACTGAGTTTTGGGCTCCCATTTGCAGAGGTTGCTCAGCATCTTGCATCTGATTTTTATAGCACAAGGTGAGGAGCGGTGTTTCCTTTAATAGTTATTCCAAATACCACATTTAAAGAGGCAGAATGGGTTGGCTGTACGTTTGTACACTAATCCTCAGCTCGAGTCTATCTTAGCCACTTGTCTTGTATTGATGGATCTCTTGTGCTGACAGTCACCCCACCATAAATGAAATTGCCTCCATCTGAAATTGAGTCAACGGTCTCTTTGTCTGCTGCAGCACTGCAGCAAAACAAATAAAACCAATTAAATTGTCAGACCAAGAGTCTGAACAAGTCAACAGGAGCCCCGTGGCTGCTGGTCGTAGCCAGGAGGTCATGGGGCGGTGAGGGACGCACCGAGCACTCAGTGGGGCTGCTGGGAAGCAGCCTTAATCCCAGAGCAGTCACTTAATGAGCTTGGGGAGGATTTGGGGCTGCGTCCGGGCTTCTTGTCTTGCTGGATTCCCCAAACCTTTGTGGAGGTGGAAATGTGGTGTGAAGGGGCAGGTTTGGCCCTTCCAAGACCTTTAAGATCCCGTGCCCAGTGACCGCATCCTTCAGTCCCACATCTCTGTGGTTCTGGAACACCCCGGAGATGGTGAGCTCCTTCCCTGGGCAGCCTATGCCATGCTTGACTGCTCCTTCAGAGAAGAAATCATTCCTAATGTTGTTCCTTGGGGTTAAAACATTTCCTGCATGTCTCAGCTGTAGGTGTGGGAAGGGCTCATCCGCCCCTTTGACCTCCCTCTCTTTCTTGGGGTTAGGAGAGGTTCTGTAGGGTAAGAAGTGTGCGAGTCCCGTGTCTCTAACCCGACTGCTTTGCTGTAGATTGGAACCCAGGGTAGAAAAGCTTTCTGAGGCTGTCAGGTGGGTGATGTTTTGTAGGAAGCCTCCTGAGGTGCAGCAGTGATTACATCTGTGGATCCTGTGGGAATTTTGGTGTCGTTCTGTCTGCTAATGACTCACGCATCTTGCTGGTGAGACTTTAAACCATCACTCAAACCTACTGCAGTCAGGAATTCAGTGAGTGGGGAGCGCTGACGTCCTGGTCAGGGTGTCCATGCACCTGTGGGATTTGGTTGGCTTTTCTCATGCTTTTCCCTCCAGATTTTTGGGGCTGGGGTTTCTCCGTGCCTGTTGGAGTCCAGCACTCGGTGCTGCTGGAACTGCTGTGCAGTTTCTGCAACCTGTGTGTGGTTAGGAGCCCTGCGATTCATCAAGGGGAGAGGGTGAGTCCTGATGGCTCCTCCAGACTTCTATTTTCAGCCGTGTTCCTGTTAACATGCAAATGATGTTTATGGGGAGGCTTGCTCTGCGCTCAGCTTGCGAGCCCTGTTTTCCGGCCTCTATAGAGATAGCAAAAAGCTTGCTAAAAATACATGCATGACATCTCCCCGTGCTCATCAGCTTGGTGCTGGGAGCTCCTGAGCTGCCTGCTCTGCTGCAGTTGTTGTTGCTCTGTGAATACGCAGTGGTGGGCAGCTTTGATTTTGGGGGATGGTTCCCCCTCTGCTTGGGTTCGGTATAAACTTGGGTTGCTGCTGGTGAGCTCCTAGCAGCTGTGCTCTCTTCTCCTGTTTTTTGTTCCTGGAGGCAGAATCGGTGTTAAAGCAAAGCAGCAGAACTTGTACCCGGCTCTGAATTAATCGCAGAGTGCTTCTCATCCTCATTAAAAGCCTAATTTAACGTGTGAAGTTTACAGCTTGGCTGGAGAGACTTCACCTTATCACAAGTGCTCCCTAAGTGGGTCTGGCTTTGCGTAAGGATTGTTTTTTGTTTGGATCTCACAGCTCTCCAAAGCCTTATAACATTCAGGAATGTGATGTGCTCGTGGGTAAGACAGCTGTATATGTTAAAATGTTAATGTGATGGGAGTACGGGTGCTCTGGTGTCTCTTTACACTGCCAGGCAAGGTCACCCTGCTGCTGCTGAAACAAACTGTGCAGGGGCTCCACAGGGTTCTGTTTTGCAAAGAAATAGCAATCTGCTTGTGGGATGATAGCAGGGGAGCTGCTGTCCCTGAAAACGTGGGCAGGAGGAGTGCAGGTGAAGGCCAGCACCCAAGGATGTGTCCCTCCTCATGTCAGTGCTGCTGCAGCGTGCTGGCATTTCAGCTCTTCTTGCGTGTGGCCACTAAATTTTAGCACCTGTAGACCTTGTTTCTTCCTCTTTGGTGAAAGGAGACACAAGTAAGAGAGCAAAGCTGGACGCTGGGAGCGGTCTGAAGGGAGGTGGATGTGTGTGGTAGAGCAAGCTCTGTGAACTCCACGTGGCCTGGCAAATTGCTCCTTCCTTCTGAAGGGAGAGGGCATTGGGGTGATCAGTGTCACCAGGATGGAGGTAACCAGCTGGCTGCACACCGTTCCTGATGTCCCACAGAGGCTGCTGTCAGCTGTGGCATTTGGGGATGTGCTTGGCACTCCTTAGGGAGCAGCACACATCTTTGTTGGGCAGTGGTGGTGACCACAAAGCAGCTGTGAAATGGTGTGCTTTATAGGCATGAAAAACAGGGCAGGAGTTAACACAACTGCCTCCAGAGCCTTGTGGGTGTCTGACCCTGTGCAGGATGGTGGTATCCCAGCAAAGGCGCCACAAGTGGCGGATGTAGGAGACTTTTACTGTGGCTTTTGCATCTCCAGTGGGTATTAAATAGCATGGTTTCCAGCTAGGAGATGTCAGAGCTCTTGGAGTGGTGCACCTACTGAGATATCCAGTTAAAGCCTGGATGTACCCATTGGTCTTCCCCAGAAGAACATGGGGAGGAAGCTCTTAGCCTCGAGGACGAGGTTGGTTCCTCTGGTTTTGGTTTTCCAGCCCTCAAAAACTCCAGGCATTGCTCTTGTCCTGGGTTTGTAACGCAACTCCAACTCCACCAAATGTTGCTATGGATTGGAAATACTCTTATCCTTCATTAGGGGTCACTTCTGGGGAGCTGTTGTTTACAACTTGCTTGCTGCAATCCATCTGCCAGGCTGGGAAAGCTGTGGTGCATGCTGATCTCGAGCTGCTTGGGTATTGACGTGCTAGGAAGCCTTAGTGATGCTGGTGACCTGTCTTTGCTTCACCTGCAAATGTCCTGAGCTGGTAGGGGTGAGAGGTGTGGACAGAGGTTAACAACATGCTGGATTTGAGTTGGTGACCTGAAGGCAAAGGCTCCTGTTGGCCTGAAAACCCCTCGGGGTTCTATCTTGATGTGCTAAATGCCGTTGTATTGCAGCAGGGAAGGTGATTAGTTCACTGGAATGGAGCCTGTGCTTTTGGTTGAAGCTGTAACCTGAAGTCCGGACTTCTAGAGATGTCCTGTAGTGAGCAGTTACAGATTCACTCCTAAGAGCAGAATGAACTTAAATGAGGTCCTCTATATTTCTACAGGAGTCAGCTTACTGTGCTAAAAGCCTTCTAACACAACTGTCCCTAAATCCAAGCTGCAGGGAGATCTGCCTTAAGGTCTGGGCTCCGTTCCACGCCTCTCCCTGAGCACTTAGTGCTCTGCACTTTGCATTCCCTTTGCAGGGATATGGGGTACCTGGGGTGAGAAGCAGCGAGCTCATGAGGTCACAGGTTTGGGGGTAACAGTGTCAAGGAGACCAAGTGCCCACTTGTATTTCTGCAGCCTCCCTCCCTGGGTGTTATGTGCTCCTCTCTATCTCTGCTGGTACTTGCAGTAGCGATAAGGGCTCTGTAATGAGTGTGCTCGGCAGCAGATAAAACGGACTGTGCTCAGAGCTGTACCAGCTGGGAGCTCATCGGCCCTATTAACACTTTAATGATCAGCAGAGCTCAGGAGAAGCGGATGTCTGGGGTCCTTTAGCAGAGCAGAAGCGATCAGCAAGGTGCTGTGCTGAAGTGCTGCCGCTCAGTGAGTCCCTCTTAAATGCGTTTTGTTGTTATTACTATTTTTTTTTTTTTAGTGGCAGGGGATAATGTGGGGAGCGAGGCTTGTAAAGTGACCAAGCATTTGTCTTGAATGCAGGCAGCTGGTTGTGCTGTGTGTCTGTGGGTGGAATGAGGTGGTAGCTGGGCACAGGGTGTATTAAACTGAGGGACCCTCCTCCTCCTGCATGGAGAGAGGGCTCCTGGTACTTTTGTCCAGCTACTGTATACTGTTGCAGGGAGGACGAATCTCCCAGTGTGACCTGATGATCCCTCAAGGCTCCAGCAGAGATGGGAAGACCTGGGCTGAGTCCAGTGAAAGGTGCAGTGGTGCAGAGTGAGGCTGGGTGTGCCACCATGATTTGGGAGCTCCTGGGAACACCACACTTCCATGTGCTGCCTGAATGCACTGAGATGAGCAGGAAGGATGCTGCAGTCTGAGCTCGGGCACATCTCATCCTTCTGAGCTGGGCAGCTGACTCCATCCAAATCTGTGACTTGGAGCCCTCATCAGAGGGCGGTCGCCCACAGCTACTCTAAAAAATAACAACAGGGTCAACTCTGATTTCTTTTTGTCTTAGGAAGCAAAAGCATTCATCTCCAGCCTCCACAAAAGTCCTTCCCAAAGTTGGGTGGAGCCTGGAGGGTGGAACTGGATGGCTAAGAGCAAGTCAAGGACCTGGAAAGCGGACTCAGTTCTTTGGTTGCTCCTAACTTACTCTTGGAAACAGTGGTCAGGCACTGGCACATGTGCCCAGGGAGTGGTGGAGTCACTGTCCCTGGAGGTGTGGGGATGTGGCACTGAGGGATGTAGCCAACGGACATGGTGGGATGGATTGGGGTTGGACTTGGATATCTTAGAGGGTTTTTCCAACCTTAACGATTCTCTGATTCTATTAGGAAGTGGATCAAAGGTAGAAAGTGCGTTTCTTGCTTGCTTCCCTGTTCTTTTTCATGTTTCTTGCTACTGTTGCTGTGAATGTACTGGAAGTCATGGGGAAGTGAGGTCAAACCTGAATCCCTTACCATTGGCCATCGCCTCCACATTGTGTCCTCCTGTGTGCAGTGTCACCTCTACTGTGATCTCAGGACACATCAGTCCTATTTGTTGCTGCCTGGGTTAGGCTGTCCTAGACTGCTCTTAGCATCATAGAATGGTTTGAGTTGGAAGGGACCTCAGAGGCCATTGGGTCCCACTCCACGTGGTGCAGAGGGGCACCACAGCCCCAGCAGTGCTCAGAGCCCCATCCCCTGACCTTGGGTGTCCCCAGAGGTGGGGCACCACCACCTCCCTGGGCACCCTTTATTTTTATTACAGCTTTAGCATCACTTGATTTCTTTTGCACTGGAAAGGGTCCTTCAGAAGGCAGCATGGGTGGTACGAGGGCTGCTTGACCCAACTGTTGGCACGGCAGGAGATGGAGGCTGGAGGGAGCTGGGATTTTGCAGGAGTGATGCGTGCTGTGGGCTGGTGGCAGCAGTGCTCGTGCTCTCTGCAAAGCCACGCTTCAGGATTTCAGCTGGCCAGGCCAAACTTATTCCATGGAGCGTCAGCCCTGGCTGTGCTGCAGATAGCCCGAGCTGCTGAAAGAGATGGCATTAGGATAAAACCTGGAGCAAATGCCTGCTGCTGTTACACAAGGTCAACGTGACCGTCTGGCTCCCAAAATTGGGTCATTGGGTTCAGTTTTTCAGCAAACACTTGCTACTGCTCAGCTGTGTAATCAGCTAACAGGATTTAACACCAATGTTTCTAGCTCAGCTTTGTGCTGGCAACCTAATTGAAAAAAAAGGTAGACTTGTGGAAATGTGAGGTCCTGGGGCTATCCAATCCCAGTACCGGATAGCAGAGCCATCTGATTGCTGCTCTAACAGCTCTAACTGAACTGACTCAGTGCCGTGGAGCTGGGGATAAGGAACATCTATTGGCACTTATTAAATCTCAAAGACCTTACACTTAAGGCAGCTTCTCTGTGAAATCTCTCATTTAAATACTGGAGGTGGAAAACACAAACCAACTCCCGCGTTGTGGGAAGGTGGCTGCAGTGAGTTCAGTGCTTCTTTCCATCTTGGGAGCTGCTAACTGGAACCTCAAACCGTTTTGTATTTCACGAGGGAATTCTCTGCTTCAAGTTGGAGGTGGATCTCAACAGAGCTGGGGCCTTGCTTTAAGTCTAGGAGGGAGAGGAGGTGAACAAATGGTAGAAGGAAGGCATCCCACAGCTTAAACCTCTGTGTACCATCTGCTCTCGAACCTTCCATGTGTTGGCATCAGGTCTTGAACCTCAGCACAATTTCTTGTTCTTATGGTGGTGTTTTTGTTCCTTTTTTTTTTTAAATCCAAGATTCCAGAAGATAATTACTTATTAAGATTTATGGGATGCTTATAAGAGAGGAAAGCTGTTGTTTGTGGAGAACGCCCAAGTGCTTGACCGAGAGCCTGGGCTTCACATCACCTCTGCATGGGCTTGACTCAACCGCTGCCTGGCTGCCCTGAAGCACATTGCTCTAATAGTGTTACCTGGAGCTGATGTGTACCATTCTTGGTGATGGATTCCACGTGTTCAATTACCTCAGGCTGACTTTATCTCATGCCTTTCCTTCAGGAAATAAAAATACTGCCTAAAACACTTGTGGCTGAGAGCTCTATGAGCCAGCTCATGGACAAGGGTATGAGTAAAGCCTCGTTATGTCGCATGCACCATCAACTTTAATGCTTGTTAAACAGCAGAGCTGTTGAGAGAGAGAGCATTGGGCTGAGGCAATGTTGCTGCTATTAAAAAATAAATACAACAGCAAAGGGCTGAGTGTTGAAACAAATTGTGCTGTGGATGCCTGAGAGGGTATATAGCAGTTGTGGAGCTGCATGGGTTCTCCCCAAGGCTTGATGCCAGGTAAGAGGTTTGGGTAGATTTCAGTTGCCTGCCCATGGGGAAAGCTTTGTGTCACAGGAGTAATCCATCCTCTCCTTGCCATGAAATGCGAGGGCTTAATTTAAACCACTTTCCTGTTCTAAGTGTTAAACTTGGAGTTGGTTCTTCTAATGGATGGGTGAAGCAAAACTTGTCGCTTTGTCCCATAGTGGAACTGTGAAATGGGGTTTGACAGGCTGGTGGCACGGGCTGAGTGAGGACTTGAGGAACACTCAGGTGTGCGAGGTCTGCTCGAGTTCATAGAACCTCGAAGTTGGAAATGAGCTCCAGGGTCCCCCACCCACCCTCAGTGCCACATCCTCATGGCTCTGAAACACCTCTGGGGATGGTGATGCCCCCCACTTCTTGGGCAGCCTGTGCATAGAGAAGGATTTTTCCCTAATATTCAACCTGAGTTGTCACGTTCTGTTCATCAGTTGTCCTCTTGTACTTTAGCTTGGGCAGGAGGTACCTCTACAGGAAACTTCCTCTTCTGGAAGTTACGTAGCAAAGGAATAGAATTTGCTGGGGAGGGTTGAATGCCCCATCCCTGGAGGCATTCAAGGCAAGGCTGGATGTGGCTCTGGGTGGTGGGCTCTAGTGGTTGGCAACCCTGCCCATGGCATGGGGATTAAAACTGGATGGTCCCTGAGGTCTTTTTCAACTCAGGCCATTCTATGAGCAGGACTTGTCAGAGCACACGCTACTCTACACAAATGGCTTGGTGCTGGTTTTCCTCCCCACCCCAAGAAAGCCAGGCCTTTCTGCTGTGCAATTCAAGCACCGATGAAGCACAGGCAGCATGAAAGCTCGTGTTTTACTGCTCCAGTTCAGCATCTCCACCAGAGGAATTCTTGCTGTGTGAAGATGAGGTTGAAAGCACTGTCACAACACCTTTCCTGGGGTGAAGGAGAGATGAGCTGGGAAAATAGTGAGCTGCAAGCAAATTGCTTCAAGCTTTTCCCTGCAATCCCAGTTCCCTGCAGGCTTGGATGGAAAGCCTGAGCCTGTTTTCAGCACAAGAAAGCAGCCTCATGTGCTAAGATGTAGTTCTGGGCAGAGCCTTCAGGTCTGTGCTTTGGTTCCTCCTCCAGAGGAGATGATGCTGATTGTGGATACGTAGCAAAGCAAACGTCAGGGGTTGCTGCTGCAAATGCTTATTTATCCCCTTGGGTTCCTCAGTGGGCTTTTCTTAAGCTTAAAGTAGTGACTCGCAGCACTGATGGCCCTGTGGAAACAAGAGGTGCCTTTGCTCTCATGCTGTTTTTCTGTTTTTCATTGCAGCTCTGTGTAGGCCATATCAATCTTCACTCTTCTCCAAGTGTAGCTGATGTTTCTTGCAAGGCTCATGGTTTTCTTGCTTCCCAAGAGAGATGGGGGCAGGAAGGGTGCTCCTCTTTTTCTTCCTGTCAAAGCTATCCTTTGGCCAGTTATTTTCTATTATGGGTGACTTACGAACGGTGTGAACTTGAGACAGGTCTTTGCGTGGAGTTACACAAGTGAGCAGTTGATGTGAGTTTCAGGGCAAGTATTTTCTCTGAGACCACGAGGAAGAAAGAAGAGGCATTATTTCTGATTGTGCCTTCTGCTTCCCATTTCTGGGATCACTGGAGCACAGTGCTGTTCATCTTGTTCTTAAATTACAAAATGCTCGATCTGTTGGTTGTGTGCCCTCATAGTGGGAGGTAGCTGTGAAGTCTTGGATTGATGCTGTGGTGGCAGCTCTGAAGGGAAGGGTAAGTGGGACTCCTGCAAGCTTTACACACACCTCCTCTGTGGTTTTGGTTAAGGAGACAAGTGTGTCTGATCAGTGACAGCAAAATGGAGGACATGCTGCTACCTCAGGGTGGGTTGGTGGGCAGTATAAGGATGTGAAGAGTTGGATGCTGTACAAAAGTGGGTAGATAAGTAGGCTGTTCCCTCCTGCAGATATCTTCCTATAGATCCAAATTCCTTGGGTTAGCTTGGGCTAGCTGTGCTTGGACACAACAGCTCTGTGGATGTGTCTGGTGCTGTCAAAAATGAGTGCTTTCTTGTGAGGAGGCAGGTGTCTGCTTCCAGGCATGCCTGCAGCTGGGTCTGGATATCTGGGATGGGAGAGATACCAAGAGACATGGTGTGAGCTGTGTCTTTCTCAGAATTGCCTTCTGGAGGTCATCATATGTTCCCTCTATTTTTTCCACTCTGAAGATTACAGCTGACAGTACAAGTCACCTGCATGATCCCTGCTATCTCAGGAGTATTTGTGTGGAGCTTTCATACATTCACCCAGCAAAATGACACAAAAAAGCTGTAGAGCAGCCATCTATCAAGAGAAGAGTTTCTTTCCTAGAAAGTGACTCTGTAGGAGGATTACTCAGCCTGTTCCTGCTGCAGCACCGTTGCTTTGAGTTCACAAACTCAACTTCTCAGGTGTCTGCTCTAACAAATGTGGACGCAGAGCTCCAATGATGTGGTTGCAGTGTCCTGGGAAGGTTACAGTCCCTCTGGCAGAACAGAGCTACAGCTTTGAGAGGGCATCACTTCAAATGTGCCATTGGGTTACATAAATGCTGCCCTCAACCACTTTGAGCATCTCAATCCATGATAGAGTACTCGTAATCTTACCTGAGAATCTCTGCTGTTTGTGGCAAAGCTGTGATTTAAACTGTTGTCCTTCAATCTCTGTCCCAAAATGCTTTATGTGTTCACTGTAGGTGTTGTTTCCTCTTGCAATGGGCAAAAAATATTGTCAAAGAGAGAACAGGAGGATTTGAAGCTGGTGGTTCTGCAGTGCCATGGAAGGACAGGGTGGCATCAGCAGGGAGGTGACTTGGTGGAAATCCATCTTGGTGGCAGGCTGGGGTGGATGGGGCATATGATGCTTGCGTGAACATGGTGGGGTGTGTCTGTATGATGGAATTTTTTGGTGGGGATGGCGAGGATTGAGGTCTGTGAAGAGCCTAGTGCTTTGTAGGACACTGGACTCTCAGCCTGGCTTTCAGACTGAGTAGATAGGCATCACTCAGTTGCTATTACAACCTCAGCACAAAGTTATTTTGACATGAGCTGTATCCAGAGGGCCACAGGATGACCGTGGCTGCTAAAAATGGAGAGTAGGAGTGGCGGTGATGGGATTAGAAAAGGGAATCTGCAGCAGTTTCCATCCTTTACCTTTCTTTCCTAGTGGTCGCTGTCCAGTGCAATAATCAAATGGCACACACTTAATTTGTGGTTTTCTTTTTAACACACTGATGGATGGAACTCAAAGCCACAATACTTCCAGATTTGAATGCAGCCTGTCAAGAATAGTGGGGAGCTCTGAGGGGGCTGCCCCTTGCTGAAGGGTTCTGCTGCCTTTATCCTGAGCGTGCGAGTTCAAGGAGCATCTTTGGAGCCAGTGGGACATGAAGATGGTGAAGGGGAAACTTTCCTGCTGCTGTGGTAGGGACATGGAGACTATTATGTCACCTTGTGGGATGCTCATTGTGCTGTGTTTTGCAGCTAGACACTGTTATGTGAGCATTACTGCTTTTTATTCCGATGGATTTGTATTTTTTGGTACTCTGGGGTTGAACTGAGGGTATAACAGTGGTCTTCAAACCCACATATCTCTGATTTGGAGGTTTCTGTCCCAGTAACTGGATCAGCTGGGGTGGCAGTGAAACCCCAGTCCTTTGGGTCTGATTACAGGTCTGTGAGCTGTGTGTAACTGCTTCTCCATAGAAGATGTTCACACGTGGTGCAGAAGTGTCTGAGAGCTGAGCTTGTTTCAGCCTCTCCCTTCCCAGCCTGCTGTAGGCTCCATAGGGTGTTTGGGGAGGAGGGCAACAGGGAGAGTGTTGGCTCCTTACATTCATTATGGAAATGGCACCTGCCCCATGCTGCAGGCTCAGCTTTGCTCTGGTGGATGTTAAGCTGTAATGCATCATTGCCATGGTGGCAGCTGCCTCGTTCACCCCAAGGAACAGCTCCATGCAGGTTGCTTTGGATGCACAATTTGTTTTTTTCCCCCATGCTGTTGGAAAAAGCCATTTCTCAAGTTAAACACAAGCCTTTTTAGGGCAGCTTATGAGCTGTTACAAGGTAAAACACAGAATAAAGTGAAAGCTGATTTAATCAGGAGAGTTTGAGGCTGCTGCTTACCCTGACCAACCTTGTCATGTCCAATTTTTGCTGAGCTGATAACCTGGGGAGATTCCTATGGCATAAACAGAGCAGCACAATACACATTGCTGTGAAATACTGATGTGCAGGTGGGGCTGGTGAAGAAGTATTCAGGATCCCTAAAATGCTTCATCTACCTGGAGCAAAACAACTAAAACTACATGTGCTCTGGGACATCATTTTCCAAAGGTCTTCCCCAGGGTGTGAGTTTTGGTTGGAAAGTCAGTGGCCCATGTCAGCAGTGGGGTTTGTGTGGTGTTAGGTGTGGCACTTGGACTTGCGGCTTTCTGGCTGTATAGGAACTGTCATTGCTGGTAGGGTGAGATCTCGTCCTTGGATGCCATTGATTGGTCATCCTTGCAGTGTGAGTTGGGATGCTTTGATGCCTCTACCAAATCTTGCTGAGCACTTGATGTTGAATAGCTACAAAATAATTTCCCGTCTCTTTTGTGATGTACCTGTGGCATCTTGGTGGCCTTCAAACGTGGAGGGGAGAGCAAGGCAGGCTCCCTTCTGGAAAGACTTCTTACTAGGTCCAAGAGCAATGCCTGTTCATGGTCAAACTGGGGCCAGACTGGGAGCTGCCGCTGGGTTGGTACCCAGCGTGGCTTGGGCTGTGAGTCTGAAGCTGATCCTGATGCACAATGGGATGCATCACCTGGTGGCCTCAAACTCCACGTGGCATCCACACACAGAATCACAGAGTCATTACAGTTGGAAGAAGCCTCCAAGATTCCAAAGTCCAGCCCACCCCCCGCTGTGCCCACGGATCACATCCCTCAGTGCCACATCTCCATGGTTCCTAAAAGCCCCCAGGGATGGTGACCCCACCACTGGGTTGGACTGGCTGATGGTTGGACGGGATGATCTTACAGGTCTTTTCCAACCTTGGTGGTTCTGTGGGTAACTGTGCCTGTTGAAGACCGATTTCCCATCCCTCTTGGCCCTGTGGGAGATGCTGACCTTTTCGGGCACTTATCTATCTATGACCACAACTTGAGGTATGGTGCTGTACGCTCCCAGATCAGAACGTGGGTGGGTGGACACCTCAGTGGGGTCTTTGCTGGAACCATGGTTAGTAATGTCAGTATCTTGTTCCTTGAGAAAACCATGCATGCAACGAAGCCTCCCATGCAGCACCTTCCTGACCAAACCTGGTCTGGGAGATGTCTGTGAGTGTTTCAGTCTTGCCGGTCCAGTTCCTATTCACTGTCTGCAATGGTGGCAGCATCCAACTGCATCCAAACAGTCACTGAGCACAATGACTGTGCAGTAAGTCAGTGCCCCCCTGGTGCTAGTTTTGACTTGGTTGCCTCTATTTATACAACACAAATGGATTTGTCACCCGATACCTTGATCACTCATAATTATACTGCCAAAGGAAATCACACCTCTTATTTCCTGCCTGCATTCCTGCTTTCCCGCTGTTCACCTCTGCTCCTCCAGCTTGCTGCTGCATTTACGCAACCTCTCTGCTTTGAAGGCTCTGGACAGTGTTTCAGTTTTATAATCCCATTCTTATTGGGACAAAGATCAGTGCTGCTGTGGATTTTGGCAGCTTTTCCTATCCTGAGTGCTGTCTGTGAACCATAGCACCAGGAGGAAGGGTTCAGTATTTTTTACAGTTAAAAAAATAAACACACAGTGAACTGAATCGCATAGATGTTGGATTCTCGTCCATTGGCAGTGACTGTGAAACTGTTTTACTGATGCTGTGCTTGCTGCATTGATTTGTGTGCTCAGGTAGTGCAATGCTATTGCTTTGCACCTGGAACAGAATCAACCCTGAGCAAACCCAGCCCTAACTTTGGCACCATGCTTCCTTCCACTCCCTGTGCAGCAAAGTCACAGGTACTCAGCAGAGCAAACTCAGAGCAGTCTTTGTCTCGCTGGGAACAGATGGATTTTGGCTTGGTGTCGGTGATGAGCCTGGAATAACTCTACTTTAATGCAGAGGAGGTGGGAAGGTACGATTCTGCCACAGCCTGGTTGCTGACAAGTGGGAATTGAGCTTGGGGAGCAGTGCCTGGCACACATGCTGATTTGTTGCCTTGCTTGAGAGGTTGGCCACCAGCAGCACGCTGCTCTTGTCTCTATGTATGGGGCTCTGCTCAGGAAGGTGCTATCAGGGCATGATAAAGCATCTCCCTGAACTGCAGCATGGGGATGGATCTTGAGGCTGAAGGCTTCTCTTGGAGATGGTGTCACAACCAGGGTAGGGTGAAATCTAAGGGATAAGGGCTTTACGGGTCTTGTTCTTTGTCTGTCACTGTTGATGCTCACATACAACAATAAGCCAGCTGTCTATTTATGAATGAGCACAGAAGTGGAGCAAACTACACGTGGCTTACCTGCTTTTTGTTTTTCACAAGTAGTTGGGCACTCTCTTCCTTGCTGCCAGGCACTTTGTACAAGGAGGTGCTGGGGTGCTCAGCCAACTGTGTGCAACTTCTCCCCTAGTTTCCCTTTACTGCCTTTCTTTTCAATGTTTGATGCACCAAAGTTGACCTTGTGGATGGATCAGAACTGGATTTTTGCAAGTGGCTGTCATGTCCAGGGTGCCAGTGGTCTTCAGAGTCTCAGCTTTGTGCCAGGGTGAAGGTGCACAGTGCATTGGGTCATGGCTGGAGAGTTGCAGTCCATCCTCCTTGCTGTGCCATGGCCCTAAAATAATTAAGTCATTAAAAATCTACCTGGTGCTGGAGATCAAGGTGAGTTCCCCAAGGAACAGGAAATTTTATGTTATCTTTTCCATCCCCTTTGGGGAGGGACACAGGATTTAGGAGGTGTTGGGGGGTGTTGTGAGTCTCCTGACAGGTTCAGGGTGTTTTTTTTTTTTTTTTTTTTTTTTTTTTTTTTTTTATGACTCCTGGGCTCCAAAACCTGCTCCTTAAATTGTTAAAGAGCTTCTAGATTTGTTGGACGTGCCTGTGTGGGAAGGATGAATGTAGCCCCAAGGTGTTTTCTATCCAACATACTGGGTAGAGCTGCTCACCAGGTTGTTTCAGTGGTTTGTGAGGTCTCCAGCTGCTAACTTGCTAGCCAGTGACCTACTGTCCTTCAAAACAGTGGTCCTGTGTTAAGTCAGGAATTGGTCTCAGTGATCTTTAGGGGTTTCTTCCAACTTTGAATATTCTGTGCTTCTATGAAGATGGCCTCAACCTGTGCTGAGCACTTGGGTCTCTGCAGTCAGTGGCTGCCTCACTGGACACCAGTTCAATAGGGTTGGGGTGGAATAAAAGGAAGACTCCACCATTGCTACCATGCGTAGCTGTCTCTTAAGTGCCCCTTGATGTGTTACAACATTAAACTCTGGTCTCTTGCCTCAGCAAGTTTGGGCCTCACCTTAACGGTAATTAAAGGTTAACCTCCTTGCTAATGTTTGCCTTTTCCTTTAGAGGAAGGAAACATGATCCTAATCTTTAGATCAGATGGCATCTGTACTTTCATTGGAAAAAGTAAATTTGTAATGGATTTAATGAGACCTAAAAGATTTTTTGGATGGGGACAGATAATGGGCAGAAACAATGTGCCTTTTAAAAACTTCTGTCTCCGAAATTACTGTAAGACTTCCTCTTGTGCTTATTAGGGTTTATCATCCTTCAAACTTCCAGACAAGAAAATGGCCTTGGAAAGCAGATATCAGAGTTGGATTGGACACTTCTTCCCTTAGCATTTACACTGAAAGCATTCCGTAGAGACCAAGGCTCTGTGGAGATGCCAGCAAAAAGCTTCAGATCGAAAATGAATCAGTAAAAATTTCAGAAACTTGGCTGGTTTTCAAACCTGGTTTGTAAGTCTATATAAACTGAGACCTATGAAATGGTTGTGTGTGTATGGGAAGCTGGTTGATGCAGCTTAAGTTCTAGAAGGCACCCTTACCACAAAATTTTCTTGTAGCTGTGGATTCTGAGCATCCCCTGTGTTTGGGCTGTGCATGGGGTACAGGGATAGCTCATAAACAGGCCCTGTTGGTAACTGGGGTGAGGAGGGAGATCTTGTTGAGAGCCTCATGTCTTGAAAGATCAGCTTAATATCGAACCACGTGTGAGCCAACAAGACCCCTCTCTAAGGGTGAGTAGTTTTGTTGCTCTTCTTATCTTCCTGGGATCAAATATGGGGTTGCCATAACACCTTCCTCTGGTTGTGAAACACCTTGTATGGTGGTCGCTGGTTTAAGAAGTAATGGAAGGAGATCACGCAGAGCAGCCTCTTGTAGTTCCAGTTTCAAGCTGAAATCCCAGAATTCTGGGGGAAATAAAGAGGGCATTTATCTTGGTTTAGAGAAAAGGTTATTTCTGTTTACTAGTAGCATCTCTTTTCATTGGCAGTGCTGTGGCAGGCCTGTAGGACAGTGCTGGCGGTTCTGAGAGCAGCTTGGACAAACCTCATGCAAGATTGCCAATTCCCCCATGGAATGGTGGATTGACAGTTGGACTTGATAATCTCAGAGGCCTTTTCCAACTGCAATGGTTCTGTCCTCTACTTGGTGAAAAGCTAATTTCCAGAGTGTCTACAGGCACTTCTGAGAAGGTCTTAGAGAGGAAGGAGTGGTGTCTGACCTGATCTTGCAGTGGTAGTGTTGACGGATGCAGAGATGTTTGTAGGGAAGTGCTTAAAGATAGTGGGGCATCCGAACAATAAGCAGATGCAGATGTGTCCAGTTTCACTTGGAAAGAGGTGCAAAAATATGATGTTTCTAGCACTAAAAAAGCAGGTGGAGGAAAGTGCTTGGAGACTCTTACCGCATTTAAGGTCAATAAAAGTCCAAGCGTGTTTTGTCAGTCATCATTGGAACCTTGTTTCTTTAATAATCAGATACAGCTGTTAGTTCAGATAGAGAGAAATCAGATCAGTTGTGTGTGCTGACCTGTACTCTGTGGGACCAGGAATGATGGATTCCCACATGGTGAACCCCTGGAGGCTGAGGTGGCAAAGGGCTGAGATCCCACAGTGGTTGTTACTGGTAGTAGTGGTGAAGGGTGGCTTTGGTGGGATGAACAGTAAATGCTGTGCACAGGGAAGAGCTTTGAGGCTTCAAATGTCTTGAATTTCTTGTGTTTGAAGGAAAAGCTAAGGCTTTAGAAACCGTGTCAGTAAAAAAAAAAAAAAAAGTGGTTATTGCATGACTGCTATGTGCTAATAGGATTTAATTTCTCCAAAGCTTTAGATGAAAGGAAAAACTACCTCAAAGGACCACAGGTATTTTGGGAAGGTTTAAGTGGAATAAAATTCAGCTGCGATCATGTTACCTCAGGGAGACTTGGATTAACTGAGAGGGGAGAAGTGAATTTGACTGTTGCTAAGTGGGGTGTGCATGGCCACGTTTCTTCTGCCCAATGCGGGTGTTCTCAGGGGATCTTCCCTGCTGGAAAGAAGGAAATGATGCATTCAACTCTGCTCAATGAAAGCATGGCTCTGTTGTCCCTTGGTCTGTTTCATTGTGGAGGTGGAATAAGGAGCCAGGATCAGCCTTGTCGATTTGGAGGGGAAGGGGAATGTGGAAAGTTTCCTTCCTGGGGAAGAGGGCTGGTAACACTGCCTGGAAAAGATCAAACAAAGCAGCTCCTCTTCCCTTCTGGTTCAGAGCGGGCATGCAGCATCAGTGGTGTAAGCCTTCTCAAAGCCTTTGGGGTTTTCCTTTTGTTTTTCTTGAGGAGTGGGGTCGGAGGTTTGGTTTACATGCTATTTTGTTAAATATCCCAAACAATGTTGTTTCCCCTTCCTTGGAGCAATTGTTCCCTGTGCAGCTGAACCTCTTCCTTCCCCTTCCTCTCCATCGTGGGAAGCGCTCTCCTGATGATGTATGGGCTCAACTTCAGGCTCTGGTTTGCTTTCCTTTGTTCTACTCAGACCCCTCTTGGGGATCCAGACAGAAAGTGTGCATGACAGATCCACAAAACCAGCTGTTTTAGTGCTGACTGGGAGAACTGGTGGGACCCGAAGCTGTTAATTATTGGAGTTGCAGATATGGGGTTGCAAAGACAAACAGGTTTCATGGTCCCACCTGATTTCTTTCCTCAGGTTGATGTACCCTTCTCTCTGGAGCACTGCTTTTTTTCCACGAGGAAAACATGTTCTTTTTGTGACCCTTCTATTCTTAAGTTCTTTCAAATGCACTCATTCTGGGGGGGAGCAACACTTGATATTTTTTTTATTAAACTTTTTTCTTGCATCTACAATGCCCAAGAATCCCTTGCTTCCTCCTGTTGAGCTTTGCACCCTCTCCTGGATCGGATCAAAGTGCTCAAAGGAGAAGAGGCCACACCAGAGAGTGGATCTGAGCACCTATGTGGCTGAAGAGATTAGGGCACCATTGCATCAAGGGGAGAAGAGTTGAGTGGAGGTGATGTATGTCTCAGACCAGCCAGGATTTTGCAAAAAATCTGATGAAAAGCTAAAGCCATGTGAATCTTTTCACAGACTCATAGAATCACCAAGGTTGGAAAGGACCTCTGAGATCACCCAGTCCAACTGTCTACCTACCTCCACTATTTTCCCACTAAACCACGTCCCTCAGTACAACATGTCAATGTTTCTTGAACACCTCCAGGGATGAGGTTCTCTCTTCTGAAATTCCTCAATACTCTGTGCCCAAACTAGCAGACTTGCTTTGAATGCTACTGCTAAAACTGTGTTTGTTCTTCAAGAGCATTTCCAAGAAAAAGCTGCTATAAATCAGACCGTGTCAGAAAGATGCTCAGTGATGCACTAAGCCTCCACCATGCGTGTGTGGATTGGACTTGAGCAATTCACGGAGCAGAAATGATAAGCCTTTGGATATTACAGGCTTAAGGACATAAGGAACCACCTGATTATGCAGTTACTTAAGTATGACCTACTTACTTTGTTTCCAAAATATTCCCCAGACACCGTTACAGAGCAGATAAGAATTTCCAGGGCTTTTCAGGATTTATCCAAAGAGCTTCCTGCAGGGAGCTGCTGGTGATATACGATGTGGAGGAAAAGGAAAGCTGGCTGGCGTGAACGTTTTGTGATAGGCTTTGAATTGGGAAACGTGGCAGTGAACTCATGGGCTTTGCCCTCTCCCGCTAGGTGGAAATCACATGGTCTAATTAAGCAACAGCAGTTCTTGATAACATTTTAAGGGATTATGTCATGCTTTGGTGGAATGGGGCATGCAGCCAGAACACATTCATCCTGTTGATAAGGCCACCACCCACTGTAAACACTGTTATTAACAGTCCAAGCCTGTCTGAGATATTCTAATAGAAAGCTGTAGTTTGAGAATAGGCAAGGAGCTCAGAAAAACCCTGGTGGATATTTAATCCTTGCCTGCACAACTTGTTCCCTTGGGCAGTACCTTCTTGCATTGGGTACTTAATTTGTTTTTATGGACAGTAGCGAGCCTGATCTTTTCACCTTCCTCTTGTATGTAATGGAACATAATAGCTGGGTTTCAGAGCGTGTCATAAGTCTGACCTAGGATGCTGCTTGTCTGTCTTTTGTGCTTAGGTTTTGGACCTGGAGACCTTGACCTTGTGCAATCCATGACTTGTGTTCTGCTTTTGTTCATCAGTCTGCAGAGCAACAGTAAAATGCTGGAGTTACAAAACGTGTTCCAGCAAGTTGATCTATAAACACTTCTAGCAAATGGGAGCCTAGGGTTTGGAATTCAGTAGGAAGAACAAATTGAAAAGCAAGAGCGTCTGCACTTCCCTGCTAAAAAAAAAATTCCTGGTGTAGAGGGGAGAGGATGTGGTCTCCCTGGAGTACAAAGCTGATGAGCATCTGAAAACTTTCCACTTGGCAGGACTGGTGGGGTGGGATGAACACTCAGATGGCTGCTGTCTGTCCTGTGGCTGAAATGCTTCCCTTCCCAAAGCAGTGAAGGAGTGTGGAACTTTTCATTTGGTTCCGTTGCAGAAACTCGTCTTCAGGAGATTCCTTGTTGCTGTAATGATGGCTTTGGATGAGAGCTTCTCTTGGAAAGCTCAAGTGTACGTGTAAGTGGGGACTTTCTGGAGTCCCTGCTTGCTTGCTGGCTTGTTCAGCAGGAGCGTGGTCCTCTAAGGAAAACATTTCATGCAGTAAAATGGGGGATGAGGCCAACTTTTGGGGGAATTCGTTTGCATCTGGCTTGGATCTGGCAGTATGTCTCCATTCCAACACACGTGGTGAGATCTGTGATAGAGCTGTAACAATCATCCAAATCTGAGAATTAGTTCTGCTTCTAGTGCAGTCCAGCAGGTAGCTCTGGGATCTGCTTTCCACTGGAAGGCCACGACTTTACCCAAGAATACAGAAGTTATCTGGCTTACAAAGGTGTTGAACTGTTTCTAGATCACTTTGATCTCCCAGTTGCCCCCACAGAGCCATTGCAGCTAATTAAAAAAATGAGGGCTGGGAGGAGCAAGTGACTTTTGTTGTTATTGTAAGAATCTTCTAATCAACAAATGTGGCAGAGTGGTGGTTTTGTGCATAAATTAACTTTGTGGAACCGTCTGTTGTGGCACTGAGGGTCCTGGTCAGTGAGCATGGTGGGATGGGATCGGGCTGGACTTGGGGGTCTGAGAGGTCTTTTCCAGCTTTAATGACTCTACGATTCTATTTAGAGACATGGTCAGTGGGCATGTGGGATGGGATGGGGTTGAACTTGGGGATCTGAGAGGTATTCTCCAACCTTAAGGATTCCATGATTCTAATATCTCCCAATAAGATTTTATTGTCATTTGGCACAGATAACAATGGGGAGGACCAACAGTGCTAAGACACTGATCAGGAAATTATGTAGTTGGGTAAGGCAGAACATGACCCAAACTTGACTAGTGTGGCTTCTTTAGAGAAGCAAAATGGAAGGTTGTGAGGACATGAATTTGTTTCCTAGGTTTCAAGTGACTTTCTACATGGGTGGTGAACGAGGCATCAAAGTACTTCAAGCTGCAGAGTTGAGTGAGACCACTGTGTGAACTGCTTTGGTTTCCTACTTCTGTTTGCACTGCCTTCTTAAGCACTGGGCTGTGGGCAAGGTCAGCATCAAGTGCTCAGGTTTTTGGGAATGTTGAGATGTTGTTTGGAGGAGATGCGTTATGTCAAACTAGGCTGTGGGGAGGCGAGCAAATCTTGAGGTTCTTCTGGGTCTATAGGAATGGAAATTGTCTCCCAGCAGATATCTCACCCGCAGTCATGTTGGTCTAAATCTAGGAATACTGGAGAGGAATCTAACACTTGCTCAAGCAAAGATAGACTTTTATTTTTAGTTTTTCCTGTGCTTACCTGACTGACCACGTTTACCCCGGTGTGTAAGAGGACTGCCTTCTCAGGCATGAGGGAATGGAGGCTGTTTGGTGTCTAGAGGACATATGGAGAGCAGGAATTGCAAGTAATCCTCCGAAATGACTGTTGACTGAGAACTGCTGGGAAATGTTTGCTGACTTGATGGATAAGACCCTGCGGTCTAAGCTGTACCTTAGCATCTGTCCTTGCTGCATCACAGTCATTGAGGCTGTACCTACATCTGCAGTGGTTGAAAGCCAGATGTATTTTTAGACAGTGCTTAAATAGACCTCGTCAGAAGTGCTTAATGCTGTCTCGTGGGGATGAGGGATGGCACAGAGGACTTTTCTCTTGTACTGAGAGCTCGCTTGGGCATTGTGGGTAATGCAGAGGGCATGCTGATACAGGGAAACTTAAATATCATGAAGTGATGAGCTGTGAGGGCACGTGCAGGAGATAAGGAGTTGGTGTGAGAATTGTGGGCTGGTTGAGCTTGGAGGCACCCAACTCTGCTCCAGGAGGGACACAAGGAGTAGGATGCCCAGCACCATGCCTGGCCAGCTTTGGAGCTCCCCATGGAGCTGCCCCAAAGCAGGTTTCCAAGACAAACTCCTGTGCAATCTGCTGCAGCCCTTAAATTGCTGGAGCTTGTTTTGAATCAGAAACACTTCACGGTTACAGCTGTTGTAATGTAGTTTTTCTGAAGTGCTGATCCGCTTCCTTCCTTTCCAGTTCCTCAAAAGAAAACAAGTCAGTTGATTCAGGCTCTGGGATATGCTGCTGACTCTGCACAAGTTGTTTGCTCTTCTCGTATCTTTTTTTCTTAACACAGAGTTTGGATGCCAGTTTTGGAAAGGCTTCAATGCAGAGCTGATCCACAGACACAGAAAAGAGCCGAGAGAGAGAGCTGATGATTGGGGACGTTGTCATCAGATGGACTTGTTGGTTAGGGACCTCCTGAATTAGCTGTGTGATAAATTAAATCCATACTTAACTGCTGTTTTATTCAGCAGTACGTCTTAGTTTTTAAATCATTATTTTTAAGAGCATCTTCCCCTTGGAGGTCTGAGCTTGGTCTCCACAGTGTCCCCTGCCACGGAGTTCTGTAGGTGGGCTTTGTGGCAACTTCTACTCCTGATGCTGGACCTGTCACTCCTGGTGGAACCATGCTTCAGAGGCTCCAGGAGGCTCTGTCCCTCCTGGGGTGAGTTTTGGGCTCCCATATACAGCTGTGTCCATATGTTTCCATCCCCACACAGACCCTACCCAGAGGCAGCAGCCTCAGCTCTGTGCTGCAGAAACCCTTTGGCACAAGGACCTGGGATAGTATGGATGGGGCAGGTCTGTGCTGCTGCAGCATGTGTGACTTCAGCTCCCATTCAACCTGACCTTGGCAGTCTGCATCATCCCTTTAATCCCCGTACTTACTCAAAACTGGTGTCAACAGAGCGTCTAAGCAGAGATTAGCAGCAGACGAATGAGGCTGCCTCCAAAAGCATGCAGGGGAAAATGGAAGTTTTGAGCTGAAAATGGCTTTGAAAGCCTTTCAGTATTATTTACAGTTATTATTTTAAGATTGGTGTTTTGAACTAAATACTAAAGAGCTGCCTCAAGGTCTGTAGTGCGGAGGACTCCTTGACTGCTGCACAGATCCATCCCATTGCCTTTGAGGTGACAGCTGTGGCGTGGCCCGGCTGTCGGTGTAGCTTTGGCTGATCTGCACTAATGCAGTGTTTGTTGAGTCGAGTCTGTTTTGCTAATAATAGGCAGCTTTGTGGGAGATCAACACCGCACTGACCTTATCTGTGCCCATCGAGTTTGGCCTGAGGGGAGCTTGTTATCTTGTGGCACGCTGTGATGTATGCGAGGGGAAATGAGGAAGGGAATAAATACAAATTTTAAACTGTTGGAGGAGGCTTTGGAAGGGAAGGGCTGATTAGAGACTCAGTGGTTTCATGGCTCATCCCATGTGCCTTCCCTGCTCCGCTGTCAGGGATGGTGGTACGTGCAGCCCGGTCCCCATGTCTACTGGGACCTCAAGGAAAACATGAATCTCTGTCTCAGGGCTGTGACACGTCATCTGGGCTGCTGTACATCCAGGGTTTTCTTCTCCAAAAGAGTTGTAATGTGCTGGCACAGCTGCCCAGGCAGTGGGGAGGTCACCATCCCTGGAGGTGTTCAGAGCCGTGGGGATGTGGCACTGAGGGATGTGGGCAGTGGGGTGTGGTGGGGGTCGGTTGGGGATCTTAGAGGTCTTTTCCAGCCTTTGTGATTCCACGAGCCAGGGTACAGCAGCAGTTTTCTTTGCGGTTGGACTCGATGATCTTGAAGGTCTTTTTCAACCAGAGCAATTCTATGATTGCGTGATCCTCATGCAGCACAAGAGGATGGCACTTGTGTGTGAGTGAGCACACCAAACTGGTGCTTGGAAGTGTTGTGTATTGGTGCTCCTTTCCCTGTTCTTAGGGGGAAGAGCTGGGAAACGGCACCTGGCACTGCGCATCTACTAGCTCTCCAAACCAGAGGTGAATGTTGAGTTTGCATTAATACCAGCTCACTACCTTCATTTCAGGTTTACAAAGTGCTTATAGTTGTGGGGGGAGGTTGGAAGTAGGTGATCTTAGAGGTCTTTCCAACCCAAACCATTCTGTGATTCATGTGCTCATTCAGTGTTTGCTCCTTCTAGGTAAGATTTCAACACAAAACGAGGATTTTTGGAGGCTTTTAAAATGGCATACAGAATGCTGGGAGGACAGCTGGCGTGAGGGCAGACTTTCTGGGAGCTGGGAGGATGTTTGCTTCTGCCTTTGCTTTGATGCAAAAGCTTGGTGTGTTTGTCTGCTGTGCCATGCATTGGTTTTACTAACGAGCACTCAGACACCTCCTGGGCTGGTGGGATCAGCTCTCCTCCTCTTTGGATAAAAAATGCTTTGGGAGGCTTTCAGCAGAGAAACGTTAATGAATATTTATCAGGGCTGCTTATAACAGCTTTATTCCCAGTTGCACTTGCATTTCTGTTATCTTGTTGTGCCTTTATCTTATTCCCACGAGCAGCAGAAGGTCACTGTGACACGTATTAAGATGCCAGCCGTTGTCTGTCTCTAGTCACACTGTGCAGTCCTTGCTGCTCATTGCCAGGTGAGATCTTGGTTGCTAAAAGAAAGTCCTTTGTGACAGCAGCGGGGCCTTAGTGGCCGAGGAGATCTTGGAAGTGCTAGAATATCTCGTGGTGCTTTTGGTGAGAGTTACCATTGGTCTGTGTGGGTGTTCTGGGCTGATGTTGGTTCAGAGGTGTCTTGGGAAGTATCAGTCAGCCTTCCCTTGGATGCTTGGTCTGATGTAAATCATAGAATCATAGTGGAAAAGACTTCCAAGATCATCCAGTCCAACTGTCCACCTACCACCATTTCCCCACTAACTCATGTCCCTCAGTACAACATCTAAACATTTCCTAAATACCTCCAGGGGTGGTGACTCAACCACTTCCCTAGGCAGCTCATTTCAATGCCCTACCACTATTTGTGAGAAGAAATTTGTCCTAATATCCGACCTGAAATCATAGAATCACAGAATGGTTTGAGTTGAAAGGGACCCCTAAAGGCCATCTGGGGCCATGCAGGGACACCTGCAGCTCCGTCAGGTGCTCAGAGCCCATCTAGCCTGTCTTTGGGTGTCTGCAGGGATGGGGCACCCACCACCCTCTCTGGGCAAACTGAAACCTCGATCTGCTCTGTTCTTTGTGGTAGAAGCTCCCTGTGCTTTTAGCTAATGCTGGTAGAAAGGAAATGCTAAATACAGATGGGTGCCTTGCTCAACGTCGTCTTCTTTTCCAAAGTGAGAGGATGGTGGGAAGAGGCTGTATGTATTTGGCAGGAGGTGGCACACATACAACCATGCCATGCAGCTGACCGGGTCCCCAGAGGAGTGGCTGAGCTGTGAAGGTCTGAGTCAAGTTCTGGGTCAGGTGGGAGCACTGTTTACGTTCTGTAATTAACATCTACACAGTTAATTACTGCAACTGGCAGAGCTGGAGACACTGGTCTGGAGTTGGCAGTTGGTTCCTTGTCCTGGAGATGACAGGAGGGAAATAATAAAGATGTGTCAGCTTAGACCGTCAGCTAATTCGTCCTCCTCCCACTTCCAGCGTGAGTTAGCAGCATATAACTCAACATCTTTATGAATCAGTGCTTTAATTTCTTCCTCCTTCTTGGAAGGAGAGTTCTTCTTTTAACACGCAAACGCATGGGGCAGATTCAACACAGCTTGGCAAAGGCAGAGCTCTGAACACAATGTTTTTGTGCTTTGTGGGGCGGTGAAGCTGCTCATGGGAAGCCAGGCTGAGACCTCGGTGGGTAGCACAACAACCTCTTTGACTTGTGGAGGCTTGAGGATCTTAATTACTGCTCAGGGTAGCTAAGAATCTAATATTTGGCAGATAACTGTGTTCTGAAAGATGTTAATAGCTTGCGGGAGCGATTAACCTTGCAAAGCAGGAAATGCCTGTGATGTATTGATTTTTTCTTCCCTCTCCCTTCCCCCCCCCCCAATCTCTTGGTGAATGCCATTCTTATTAATGTTGCTAACAAAAGACAACCGTATGCTTCCCTTGGTTTAATGCAAGCTTCAGAGGATGCAATTAATGTCTTTCAGAAAAGGATGGGGATAGCTGCAGGAAAGCAGGGAGTGGGGAGGGTGACTTGAGGTCTCCCAGCGTTTCCACCATGGAACGTGGGGCTGAGATTTCCCTGGGCTCCCTTAATCTCACAGGAACCCCAGCCATCATTAAATGCAACTGGCTCCTCTTCTAGTAGCTGGTCTGTCTTTTCTGCTGTAAAAATGACTTTGCTATGAAGGTTTAAAACCTGTTTTGTATGACTTGCATTTTCCTTTTGATTGATTGGTGAGGTGAAGCGGAATCCATGTGCTCTCTCTAACCTTGCTCTAAGCTGTGTATAAAGAGGGCTCTAACTCTGAATCTGAGAAGGTGTTGAGGAACAAAATGCAGCTTTTCTTGCAGATGTATGATTGCCCCTTCTTAAAACCCCAGGATGTGACTCTCCTCACTTAAAGCAGTGCAGAGCATTTCTGGCATAGGTTGTGGATAGTTTGTGTTCTTGGGATAATGCCCCAAAGTGGCCCATCTGCATTAGCTTGCATGTGTCCTTATTGAAGAACATTGCCATGCCTCTCCTAGAAAAATATTTTGCTGTGTTGCTCGAAGGATAAGGACACCCTGCAAACATATGGGGTAAGGGAGAGTCCTCCCTGCAGAGTGTGTGTCCTATAAGTGAAGTGATGGGGGCAGGAGTGGGTGCGTATGTGGTCCAGGAGCTAACACAAAGCTGTGCTAGTGACTGCTAAAGGCACAAAGTCATGCAGGAAGAAATCCAGTCTAGCTTTTGTGCTGCTGAGGAGGCAGGAAAAGCTTTCCCTTATCAAGAACCTACAACTACATCCAACTATTCCTACAGACCCCAGTAATAGGGACTGGTGATCTAAGTAACTAAAAGCTTCATGGCTTGTGTTTCTGGGAAGCCAGCAAAGAAATGAGTCACCCTAAGGGATACATCCTGCTGTTTTTCCTTTCCCATGTTCTATCAGTACATTGGGCATGGTGGAGAGATTGTTTAGGATAAGAAAAGCTGATCTGGATTCAGCAATGAGCAGTGAGGACTTTGGCTTGGTGGAGCAGGAGAATCAGTTACTTTGGGATTCATCAGACGTTCATGTTTCAGAATCATTCTATGATTCTAAGTTCTGGCTTGGTACCTCACACCCAAGGGCTACTCTTCTTTGTATGGGGTTTTGTATGGGTAGAAGTGAGCAGTTGGGTCAGGGTGACTTGGTAAATTCACTTTAACCGGGCACGTATTTCCAAAAGAGTGCAAAAACAAAAGTTGAATTAGTCTGGGAATCCTTTTCCAGTGGCACTGAGAAAGCTGTGTACAGGTTGCCAGCTGTCCTTGCTTCGGAGGTGGGAGGCTGCTTGTGGAAGTGCTGGTGCCCTTTGAAGTTGGGTTAACCTTTCTTTGGGTCAGCTTGAATGTTTTTCCATCATTAGGTTAAATGTTCACTTTTATTTGATAGTGTGAAGATCTCCTTTATGTGAAACACCCAAATCCATCATGTTAATAAGAAAAAA
This sequence comes from Oreortyx pictus, assembly GCA_036925125.1. Classification (NCBI taxonomy): domain Eukaryota; kingdom Metazoa; phylum Chordata; class Aves; order Galliformes; family Odontophoridae; genus Oreortyx; species Oreortyx pictus. The sequence continues at coordinate 872,108 of JAUPFR010000001.1, read as the reverse complement.
ACAAGCTCCCCTGCCTGATTGAAGCTCTTCTCTTGATTTTTGTCTCTGAATGAGGCTCCAGAATGCATGATTTCTACGCACGGTTTTGCAAGAAGCTTCTCTCTAACAATTTCTTATTCCAAATCCCTCATTCGTTCCACTCCAAACTAGAAAAACCTTTCACAAACACCGTGGAGTGTTGATGTCAAAAGCTGTGTGTCCTTACCAGTTGGCAGTTGATATGATATCATTACAGTCTCTTCTGCTGCTCTCAGTGGACTTCTCACCATCTCACTGGAAGCAAAAGCAGTCCATATTTGCTTCTTTTGTGATCTACCTGGGCACAGAAACTGTGGCCATTTGCTTTGCTTGTCTATCTGCGATGCTCTTCCATCCTCCAGGTGGTGTTTGTCGCATCCAAGCTCTTGGTTGCTCACATTGCACATCTTCCTCCAAACCCCACTCTTTATGTGTTGAGAATCTGCCTCCAGACCAAAGGTGCATACACAGAATTGAAGGGGTTGGAAGGGACCTCAGGAGATAATTGAGTCCAACCCCTGCTAAAGCAGTTCCCTACAGTAGGCCAACAGGTGGGCATCCAGATGGGTCTGGAATATCTCCATGGAAGGAAACCCCACGAACTCCCTGGGAAACCTGTTCCCTGACCATGGAGATCTTGTCACGTAATGAACTTCCTATGTTCAAGAAGAACATTCAAAGAATGTGAATGTCAAATTAGATACCTTTATTGTGCCAAACCTGATGGCGACAGATCTCCAAGGGGGTACTATGCAAAAAAAAAACTCTGAAGCAAAGGTGCTCATGTGGTGCTTGATTCCTTGGAAGGGAATATCTGGACCTCGGTTAGAGCATATTGTCACCTGTAGGGCACTGGCTTACTCAGATTTGCCTTGAGACCTTGGTTTACCAGCACAGGTGTGCATGAAAAGCGGCAGCAGTGTCCTGCCAGAAACTCTGAATGCTCTGCTAATTGTCAGCTCTACTCAAGGATGTAGTGGTTGCCACCATGTCTGATGGGAATTGGCATAACCAGCAGCTGGTTATGGCAGCAAGGCTGCTGAGATCAAACCTGTGTGTGGTGAAGTGTTCTGTCATGGCTTTATGATTTTTTGTTGTATTGTTGATATTCCACATCATAACATCATTTGGGAGTTAGAGAGTTAATGCTACAGCTCTGTGGATCATCGATAGTTATGGATATGCCTGTCTCAGAAGAGAGGGAGAACTACATTCCCCAGAGGACTTTGCGATGCTTTGTATTTTTACGTGTTTTCTGCTCAGAGGGAAAAGATAAAAACTGTCTGTGGTCACGGGACACTCTCTTTCCTTTGGGATCGACTCAACAGTGGGTGCTCGCTGCTGTATCGCCTTCGGCGTTAGCATAAGGTATTTGGTTTATCGGACACTCTCTCTTGCTCATTTTATTTGATTCATTAGCCTCAATTCCAATTATCTTGTATTATATTGTGTTATTTCACTTTCTGATATTTAGTAAATTAGCTTTCCTCCTCAGATCGTTGTCGCTGTTTTGTTTCGGGGCCCATCTCCCTTTTCCCTTTCTCCCTTCCCCTTGTCCGGGGTGTTGGCCCGTGGGTCTCCTCCCTCAGCCATCGTGGAACTGGGCCGAACCAGCCCACAAACCGTTGACATGTTCCCAAGTTCACAGCCTCCATGCTGCTCCAGTAGAAATGGTACATCTATTCCCTATCATTGGGACCAGTTCTCTTTAGCATTTTCACCAATGACTTGGATACAGAATTTGAGATAGTAAAGCAAATCTGCAGTGGAGATTAAATGGAGAGAAGCAGTTGAAGCCCCTGAGGGAGGGGATTGTCCCACTTTGCTCTGCATGATGCAGCCTCACCTTGAGCACTGGGTGAAGGCTGGTTGGCACAATATAAGAAGGACTATTAGTGTCCAAGGAAGGGCTACAAAGATGAGGAAGGGTCTGGAGGGCAAAATGTGTAAGGAACAGCTGAGGTCCCTTGGTTTGTTTGGCCCAGAGCTGAGGAGGCTGAGGAGGGGGGTGGCTTGTGGATAGAAGTACCTCAAATACAGCATTTGTGACTCTTTTGTTTAAACGTGGTAATTGTATTGGAGATCACAGAATCATAAGGGTTGGAAGGGACCTCAAGAGATCGAGTCCAACCCCCCTGCCAAAGCAGGTTCCCCACACCAGCTAATGAGATGACAAGGTAGTGGCATCAATTAATGAGGGATGAATTCTTAAGGACTGTGGTGGCTGATCTGCCATCGCTCAGAATAAAACTGTTCTTAATAAGAGTGACAAACAGCCTCTGCAAGTTGAAACTACCTGATTCCTGGCAGATTGACTTCTTTCCTCAGTTTTCTTCCACCACAGTCCCCAGACAGTCTTTAAACCTGGGATACGTCTGTGTATCTAACTCTCCCATGACACTGATAATCCTTCTTTACTTTGTCCCTTCATCTGCAAATACCTGCATGTGCACAGTCAACAAATCTGACTTAGAAACATGAGGCTCTGTGACTGTTTCCATCATGAACTCAGCTCAGCTTTCGGTTCTTTCACTCTCAGCAGGGCTGTCTTTCCACATAATAAATTGCCAGCATTTATTGGTCTTCTGACATATATGTTTCCCAAGGGAAAGGAAGGAGGCTGGCTGAACAAAGCCTTCTCTATAATCAGAGTTTGCAGTAGGCTTTGGGCAGAAACGGGGCTTGCTGGCCACTACAGCTAGGATTTTATTGCTCTGTCTGTAATGGCATTTATACCAGCCATGAGATTTGAGACATACTGAGTAATATACCTTAGTCTGTATTAAGAGCTTAATGTGTATAATATATGATAGCATTTGCAGGAGCTGATAAGAAACCCATGTGTTTCTGCCTGAGCACTGCTTTAGTGGTACCAAGCACTGTTTGCCTGCTGCTGTGTGAGCTGGCTGCTGAATGTCAGCTGCATCCTGTGCCCTGGATGAAGTAAAAGGTGACAGAAGTGAGCTGGATCTTTGGTCAGTGCAAGATGAACAGCACTTGGCTCTCAGTTGTGTTTAGTCTATATCACCTTGTGCTGGAACAGCTTGCTACTTTAGTGGGGGGCTACAGAGATGATGTAGGGATTGGAGCATCTCCCATGTGAGGAGAGGCTGAGAGATCTGGGTCTCTTCAGCCTGGGGAAAAGTCTGAGAGGGGATCTGCTCGATGTTTTTGAATATCTGAGGGGAGGTGGGAGACCAGTGGATGAGGCCAGGCTCGAAAAGTGAACATACACACTGAAAAAGTGGTGTGTAGCAATAGGACAAGGAGTAATAGCCTAAAACTGGAACATAGTGATGGAGCACTGGAACTGGTTGACTAGAGAGGTGGTGGATCTCCTTCTCTGGAGATATTCAGGACCCGCCTGGACATTGAGCTGTGCACCCTGGGCTGGGAGCTGCTTTGGCAGGGGGTTGGACTCCATGATCTTAGGAGGTCCTTTCCAATCCCTACAATTCTGTGATGCTGCGATAGGATGTTCTGTACTAACATGCAGAGGAACTACTTTATGGTAAAGGTGATGGAGCACTGGCACAGGTTGCCCAGAGAGACGGTGGAGCCTCCTTCTAAGGAGATATTCCAGACCCAATTGGATGCCCAGCAGTGTGACCTATTGTACGGTGCTGCTTTAGCAGTGGGGTTGGACTCTGTGATCTCTTGAGGACCCTTCCAACCCCTGCCATTCTGTGATTCTGTTGGGCCAGGTGGTTGTGGTCTTGGAAGAATGATTCCCACTGCCTTGCAAGGAGCCAGCCTATGTGTGGAAGAGGCATTGCTGCAGCAGTTTGGCAGGGCTCCTGCTCATCTCATGCTAGCAGAGCAGCAGTAGCAGCTGCCTCTCTAGCAAGGAGGGAGAAGTAGGTCAGAATTTGCATTCTTTGCCCAGCTTCTCAGCATGACATGCACACTTTTTTTTTTTTCCTAGGTCCTCTTTTTAAATGAGCTGTTCCTGTATGTGCGTGTTCCTCGGGCTGCGTTGAATCAGAGGGTGAAGACATAAATTTAGATGTATAATTGGGCTTTAATGTCTGTTTGCCCTATGAGAGCACCTCTGGGAGCCTCCTCAGACTCGAGGGCTGATCCCAGCATGTAAAATCTGAAACGATTGCTTGGGGCAATGTTTTCATTTTGGTTGTTGTATTTTTTTTTTTTTCCATGTCAGGATTTAAAGCTTCTCCTGTAGGTTTTCTTTTGCATAACAAGAGCAAGTCATTGGTCTGCGAACGTGATGGTGAGACTTCATTTCAGCAGTTCTTGGTGAGCTTGGGATGGTTGCATGGGTCTGGTGGAGGAGAGGAGAGAGATGATGCACAGTTGGTTCCTGGCAACCAGAACAGCATCCAAGCCTTGCTGCAAGGCTGAAGGGTGGTTGAAGGAGGGGTCTGTTGTGGATTTACTCTGTGCAAGTTGGTGCTCCTGAAATGCAGCAGTGTCAGATAGGGTTTGGTGCGAGAGGGCCTCTTGTGCAGAGCATGGAATGGGAGAGTAGGGTTAGCTGATGATGGGCTGCACAGGGACAAGTGTGAACTTAAAGCTTTAAGGTGCAAAGTTTTGCAGTCCATCAGCATGTCTTATTATTATATCTCTGCTTATTCATTTTCCTTTCAGAAAGGAAAGAAGCCAGCAGTCAATCTGAGCTACCTTCCATTGTGTGGTGGCCATTTGTCTTGAGGTTTGTCTTGGGTTTGAGGTCACTTCTTAGGATTTCTGGCTCCCATTGCTGTTTCACATCCTCAGTTCAAAACCAGGCTTTGCAATTCAGCATCTCTATCCTCTCAGAGAAGAATGAAACACTGCTTCCTGAAATACGTGTGCGCAGATGGATGATTTTTTTTGTGGGGAAAAGTAACACTGATTTCTGTGTGTGATGGAAAGAAGTGCTCGCTGCACGATTCTGGACTGTCTTTAGATCTGTAGGTGAGTTTTGCTAATAAAACTGTCCTTGTGAACTACAGAGCAAATCACCATGTGATCTGAAGGCGAGTGTATGGGTAGAAGTGATAGAAAATACATTCATATCATTCAGAATGGGTAGAAATACATTCATATCATTCAGAATGGCTTGGGTTGGAAGGGACCTCAGAGATCTAGTTCCACCCCCTGCCAATGGGATAATTGCTTCAGAGGACTTCTTGTTCACTTTTTGAGTAAGGGCAGCATTTCACAGAGGCTCTTGCTCTGTCTTTTTTCGTAGTGTGTGTGCTCATCTAGCCAGAAATGACTCATTTTCTTTTTTTGAGGAAGTTTCAGGCTGGTTTATCTAGTGCATCTGCTTTGCACCAGTAAAACCGCAGCCTGAACATGTGCAATCAGCAGTGATGTCACATTTGTTCCCTGTCTCCTCTGCTTACCCTTCCACCCTCCTGCTACTCCCACTCTCCTCAGGAGTTTGCGTGTTCAAGCACTGGCAATGGAACTCTGCTTAAAAGTAAATATAAGAACATCAGAGTCTTTCTAAAGTGTTGGGAGAACTCGATTTGAGAGGAGGATTGGGAATTGAGATCATTGCCCTGAAAGCATCTTTTGATTTCTTCTTGTTCTGCCTTGTTCTTGCCATCCAGCCTGCTGCTCTCATTAATTCACACGCATGTCCAGTTGTTCCCTTCAGGTGCAAGGTTTTAATTGCACTGTTGTTTCAACAGCAGTGTGTCTGCATGCCCAGCACTTCTTTTTGGAGTTGCATGACACATGGGTGTGTAAAAGATCATCTGGGGGAGGAGAGGTGTTGCAAAAAGGCTCTGTTGTCTTTCTGCTTGAAAATAACCCCTCAGACAAAAGGCATCCTGCACGTGTGTCTGCATGAACGCAGCTAATCCTCCCCACCCAAGGCACTCAACTGCCACTTGTGTACGTGGGCTTTTAAGGTATATAGATTTTGTCATGTATTCCTGTTCCCAGCTCTCAAAAGGGGAATCACGTTCTGTTTTTACCACTGTGGGATGTGGCTCTCGTCCCTGGAAGGTCTGATTACTCCCTGCTCTTTTGATAAGAGCTTTTTTCCCATTGCTGATATGCCTCACCTTTGTTCATCTCCAGGTAGGATTTGAAGGTGCTGTTATTCTGCACCCTTAACCTTCTCACTGCTTTCTGTTCCCTTGCTGGTGCTCGAGTGATATCTGCAGCTTGTGTACATGCCCTAGAGAGCAGTCTTCCCTGTCTGCACTCACAGAATCATGGAGTCATTAAGGCTGGAAAAGACCACCAAGATCTCCAAGTCCAACCCATCCCCATCATGCCCTCCCAGCCATGTCCTCAAGTGCCACGTCTACAACTCAGTATCACTCAGATTGCTGCAAACAATATCTTGATGGCTGCTAGATCTGTGCATAAATCTGCCAGTGTTTGCCTGGCCTCTTTCTTCTCAGTTTTTGTGTGGATAGTGAATGGGCAGAGTGCCTATGCAGGTGAAGTCTTGGCCACCTGTTTCCAAATCGTGTTAGTGAAACCATCCTGTGAGAATTTCAAAGCCCAACAAGATTAGAATATATTTAATGTGGTGGGGTTTTTTTTTATGCCTCTGGGACCTGATTTCAGCAAGAAATTGATGATGGGCTTTGACTTTCTTATACAACCTCCTAGCAGAGTGATGAATGGATACTGGTTCAGCTTCTACCAGGTAATAACTGCAGCTGGAAATACTTTCAGCTGGTAAATTGCATTATAACTTAAAGCAAAAAAATCGAGGCTGTCATAGTACAAAGATGGAGACTGTCTTGAATACGGATTATGGCTGCTGAAGTAAAAAAATATCAAGTCAGTAGTATGAGACTGCCCTGGAGAGTATTTGCTCTGTAAAGCAGGAGGAAAGCTGCTGGCAGTTCCTGTCTTTAGAAATCCAGTGATTCAGCCTCCTTGGGAAAAGAGTGCTAGTAACAAAGCATGAATATGCAGTAGAAAGAAATGCATGAATCTCAAACATCTTGCCGAGGATGTTGACTGTCCTCTTCAAAGCACTTTCTCCTTGTTGCTCCTGTTGTGCCTTGCGCTGGAGGTGTAGCTGGAGAGTTGCCTGTCAGGGTGGTGACAGAGGTTGACATAGCAGAGCTGGCAGGGGGGGAAATGATATTTCTCTCTCTCTTAAAATGAAATGTGAGCATGCTTAAGTGTCACCATTGGTGCTGGGGTTGTCTGGTGTTTGCTCTGAATCTGCTGGAGCCTTGGTTTCCTCTCTTGGTTTCCTCCCTTGGTGACTGGCTTTAGCAGATTGTTTTGTCTGGGGGCAAAACGGGTGATCCAGTTGTCTTTCCCTTCAGTATGATTCTTGACAGGCCTGCAGTTCTGTTCATGCCAGGTGCTAAACTGACAAAATATCAGACTGATATGTAAAGATGTCACCTCATCGTGCCTGGCTGGTTCCTAGCGTGTAGGGAATGTCTTGACAGCACGTGTGGGAGAAGAAAAAGAAAAATTCAGTGTGGTGGTGGCAGGTCTAAGCCTTCTCTGCAGCAGCAAAGAGGGTGCCAAGGGTGTGACTGTGCTCTTAAATACCCTCTGGCTTGAACAAAAAGCAGAGTGATTTTCTGTGTCGTTTGTTTTGTGATCTCCCCATGCTCTGCTCCTTCCTCCATTGATACCCATGGGTCTTAGGGGGTTGGAGATGATGCTCTGGCATATGCCACCATTCACATATTTTGTATATCCTAAACTAATGTGGGGACCAGGAGGAAGCACTGAAGATCAGGGATTTTGACCCTTGCAAGATGCAGATGTTCATAAACTCTTAGGTCACTCTCTTTAAAAATTATCTATTTATACAAAATCTACAGATCTCCATTCTTCTCTTCTTACCTTGATGGCAGAGAACTAAGAAGCTGTCATAGAATCATGGAATTGTTAAGGCAGGAAAAGACCTCTCAGGCCCCCAAGTCTGACCCCAATCCACACCCACTATGCCCACTGACCATGTCCCTCATTGCCACAGCTCCATGGGCTGGTGACTCCCCTTCCTCTCTGGGCAGCTGGGGCCGATGTGTCACCACTCGTTCTGAGAAGAAACCTTTCCTGTTGTCCAACCTGAACCTCCCCTGGCACAACTTAAGGCCCCTACTTCTTATCTTGTCGCTAGTTACCTGGGAAAATGTAGCTGTAGAGAGCAATAGTAAGAAAGCAGAACGCTTGCTTTCTCTGTATGAAGAGTCATCTGAAATTTGGTATGTCCCCCCCCCCCAAATCCTCCTTGACTAAACAAGACAGTGTGAGCTTAGTGGCATAACTACTGAATCTCTCATCTGAAAGCCACGCAGCCATATTATTTGGAAACTTCTCCATAGATAAATGTAGAGATCATGGTTCATGGTGGGGAGAACTTAATCCACAGTTGTGTGCTGTAAATACATCTAGCTGTGTGTTTTGTCTTCTGCAATAGTGGGATTGCTGGACTGGTTGGCATGGCAGAGAGTGACCCCCACAGTGACTGTAATGTGACCTCGAACAGCCTGTTTTGTGTTGGCTGGAGGTAAGGTTTACCCAAAGTGTGCTCTGCAGACAGCAGCAGTGTTGGGTTGTACCCGTTATCCTGAAATCCAATGCAGTCCAGCTGTACGTTGACTGTGGACCATGTGGAGCTCCCTGCAGCCATGTCTGAGCTGTCACCAAGGTCACCTCCTGCCATGTGGCTGAAGCTTTTTTAAGCTTGGAAGTCATTTTTGATAAAGTCCTAAGAACACAAAGAAACTTCACGGAGACTCTAATGGGAAGGAACTTGGGGTAGGGGAATGTATTTGCTGAGCATTCCATTGCCAAAGAACAGCCAGCTCTACTAATCTTTCCTATTTCTGTACCATGTTTTTATCTGCTGTTATTTCCCTATGCATGGGGGCTAAGTAGCAGTTTGGGCTTGTCGTCCCTGCACATTTGTCCCAGTAAATATCTTGGGTTTTCAGCAGCGAGTTTGAAAAACGTCAGTTTTTACATCACAGTTTGTTTAGCTGGGTGAAAAACTATTCAGGATCCTTTTTTAAACTGCGTGCTTTGAGCTCAAATTGAGATTGAAGAGAAACAGCATTTACATCCCTGCGAAAAGCTGAGCCACCTGTTGCAGAGAGCTTGTGAGCTTGGGCATGCCGAACAAGTTGCATATGCTGAACAAGTGATGGGTGGCAAAGATGCTTCAGCAGCATGAGAAGGAAACCTTATTAAGCTGTGAAAAGAAACACGAACAGACCGTTGAAAGGCAGAGCTAGACAAGACACGGTGCTGCCTCCGTGTTTTTGCTCTTAGAGGGATGCTGTGAAGCCAAACAGATTGCGGACCGAAGCGTAGGGGATGTGTGAGGAAGGTGCTTGCATCATGTCCTGGGAATAGAAATGTGCCTGATGCTCTGCTGTCCTATCAGCTGTTTGCAAAAAAAAAAAAAAAAAAAAAAAAAAAAGAAGGGAAGAAAGAACTGGCTTCCGTCCATCAACATTAAAAAGAAGAAAAAAGGAGAGAACAAATGTGGAGTTCTCGGGGTCTCAGCAGAAGACTGCACAACAAAACCCCACTGGAAAAGTGTAGTAGCCAAGTTAATTTTTACAGGGTAATACTAAATATTGGGATAGTGTCTTCTAGCCCAGCGTAAACATCACCCTTTCTTAAATACTGCTGAGAAGACCGATGGCAAATCAAGGTAAAGATTGTCGAGGACTTGGGTTAGTCTTGCAGCGTGCTCACTGCCTTGTAACGACTGTGCTGCTAAGGACAGAAATGGATGTTCTTGGAAAGCAGCGTGTTCCAAAACCTCGACTTTTTGGAATATGCAAAATTGCTTAGAAAGCTAAAAGTTAATAGTCAGGATGAAAGAGAAGATGGTGAATTACAGTGCTTTAACCAACATTGTTAGCTTGAGTTTATGCTGGAAATGTTTCCACCCGGAGCAGTCAGACACTTGGAGATCTGCTGTTGGCTTCAGACCTCAGACTGCTTTAAAACTTGGTAAAATGTTTCGTTCCTCTAATGGAAACATCCATTTAGAAAGGGAAGAAATAGGGAGGAAAATGTGGAATTCTTCTCTCTTTCCAACTTTCTTCTGAATGCTGCTCAAGCTGGGATTTCTTTTCCCCGCATCAGTGCTCAGTGCTCTCCCCATCAAGGAGGCAGACAACTAGAACGTCTCTCCGTAGACTGCTTTCCTGTATGGAAGCTGCTGATGGAGACCTGGGACTGGTGAAGTAGCTGCTGGGCAGCTGGATTCCTTGCTTTTCTCTGCTGTTTTGATGGTGTCTTGAACTGGCACGAGGGTGTGGATGAAATGCAACGTTTCTTTTGCTTTCAAGCTCTTGGAAAGGCTTATTTTCACTGTGGCTGTTAAGCAGTAGTCCTCCTTTTTTTTTTTTTTTTTTTTTTTGGTGAAGTTTTAGGGAGCATCACTCAGTGTGTTGTCCTGTGTCACTCATTGGTGCTCTCACACAACACTGGCCACACTGGTCTTACTGGTATAATGGACAACGGAGTCCAGCTGTGTTTACTGCGGAACAGGGTCGTGTTTTGCCAAGATTAGTGAGATAAATTCTTGAGAAACTTAGTTTTCCTTAAATGGAGAAATGGGGCATCAGCTGAGAGTGCATGGATTCTGGCTACCATGTAAGGGTGGGTTTTGGATTCTGGGAGATGGATGCTCCCTTGAACTCAACTGGGCTTGTGAGCCTGGCTGTGATCAAGCAGCCAGCAAACTGAAAGCATTCCTTTGGAACTTGCTGCTGAGCAGTTCTGAGAATTTACTGGAATGTTAAATCTGGGTTTCGGGGCAGAGACTTAAATATCAGGAACAATTCCTTCTCCGAAGAGTGGTCAGGCACTGGCACAGGCTGCCCAGGGAGGGGAAGGTCATCAGCCCCAGAGGTGCTCCAGAACCGTGGAGATGTGGCACCGAGGGATGTGGGCAGTGGACGTGGTGGGGTGGGCTGGGGTTGAGCTTGGTGGTCTTTTCCAGCCTTAGTGATTCTATTCTGTTATTGTTGTTGTTGCTGTGCATAAATATTGTCACAGAATGAGTAGTTCAGTTTGGGAGGGACCTCATGAAGTCATCTAGTCAAACCTCCTGCTCAGGTCAGCTGTGAGATCATGTGAAAAGCAGGTTGATTAAATAACTCCAACAGCTGAATCCTGTAGGTTGGCAGAGCCTGGTTTGGTGTTGTGGGATGCACAGGCTGATTCCAAAAGCATCGCTAGATGAGCAAGAGCTTCTGAAACACCATCCTGCATGACACAGAAGAGTGTTAGCCCAAGGGCTTTAAGTCTGCAGTGCTGTTCTGGCTGATACAATTCCCAACATGAAATAAATGCATTCCTGTTTGAACTGGCTAAAATAGAAGGTGTCTTCTTGCAATTATTAGTCCAGGTTTCTTCTGGATTGCATTGAAGTAACAGTGTAATCACTGGTTCACCTGGAGAGAGCAGGAATAATGTGGAAAATTTTCTTCACATCTCACTTGACAACTATGGGCTTAGTAGAGCCAAGGAGGATAACAACAGCTGAAATAAATGTTCAGCTCAGTTGGACATCAATGGCTTCTTAGATGGGATGTTAGAATGACGATTTTTTTAGTATGAATGAGGCCAACTTCCATCTCACTCAGACTTCTTGATGACTTGGAGATGCATGCATTTGTTTCTGTACAGCATTCTTGGCTTAAGAGCTTCCCAAACCATGCAGTATCTGAGCTGTAAGTTTATATAGTAAGAGCTAAGACAGTACTTCAGGTGGAGTATCCCAGTCTTTCGGATTGGGGAATTTTCAGGAGGAAAAAAAAGAGGCTTTCTAGTTATGAAAGTGTGTTGTATCTAACGCCTAAACTATCTGAGTTTTGGGGAGCAGGTCATTTTGTTTTGCATCTCTGGGATCAGCTGATAGTGGAGAATGTGCTAATACTGCCAGAATTCAGGTCAGAGAAGAAAATGTTTCTTTGCATTGTAACCAGAGGGACTTTTACATAACTGTTCTTGAAACAACTAAAGAGATAGCGAAGATGGGGTAGGGGGAGGGGAGAGAAAAACATTGCTGATAAACCCACAGAATCAAAAAATAGGATCAGGCTCCTGGGAATGAGAAAGGACCTGTTGGAGGTAACACTCTGCTAGATTGACTGAAACACAAATGAGTGCCAAATTGACTGTGAGCCAAACAGAGCTGCTGTCACAAGTCAGCTGGACTGTATCTTAATGCAAAGATACCTGTGCTGGTTTATAAATTTAATCCTATCTGGAAAATAGCCTTCCAGCTCCAGCAAGTAGCATGGAACATAGCATAGATGTTGTACTAAGGGACATGGTTTAGTGGGGAAATACTGGTGGTAGGTAGAGGTTGGACTGGATGATCTTGAAGGTCTTTTCCAACACTGGTGATTCTATGAAGCTTTTATGTCTCCCGTGCCTTGCCTAGAGCATGATGCTCGTGTATCAAGGATGTAGGGGTAGCCAGATCATAAAATCCTGCAGGGATGAAGCAGACAGAATGCTGATGCTGGGCTTCTGGCTTTCAGTTGAAAATAGTTCTTTAGATGAGGAAAAACAGTTGGACTGCCATCTTTGGAAATGTAAGTCATACACTTATTTATTTTCCTCATTTATTTTTCTTTCTCGTGGATGATAGATTAACCTACAAATGTGTTGTGCCAATGCAGACACCTTCTGCCTTGTGTTTTTGATGAGCCTTTGAGCAATAGCAGCACACAGGGCATTCCTGTAAATGGAGTAAGGTGTTAGGCCCCACAAACACCTTGAGAGCAAAGGGAAGTGGTTGTCTGAGGAAGAGTTTTCTGTTCTCTAATGCACTGTTGGGAGGAAGATTTCTTTGCTTAGAGTGCTTAAGGGGATATTATGAACTCTGTACAAGAAATGGCACCAAACTGTTCTTCCTCATTGAAATAAAATACATTTTTTCCTGCTGCTCAGGTAGTTCTTTACCTCCTTAGTGGCAGGGTTTTATAGAATCACAGAATCACGAAGGTTGGAAAAGCCCTCTAAGATCCCCAAACCCAACCCACCCCCACTGTGCCCACTGACCATGTCTCTCAGTGCCACATCCCCACGGTGCTGGAACATCCCCAGAGACAGTGACTCCACCCAACTCCCTGGCAGCCTGTGCCACTGCATCACTGCTGTTTTGGAGAAGAAATATTCCCTAATATCCAACCTGATATGTTGCAATCATATGCAAATCTGAATATGCTAACTCTCACTAAGTGCAAGCCTCATGCTTCCCTGCTGCATACCTTCTCATTTGTGGCCTGAAATGTGTGTGGACAGTTGGGATTGCTCTTCATTTTCCTCTCTGTGTAACTAGATGCCCTTTTCCCTATTACTATGTACTCAGCCATTATGAGCAGGCTCCCTGGTGTTTGTGCTTCTGATTGATTTCCCAGTTCCATTCTTCTCTCCCCTCCTCCAGCCTGAGCAATTACCCAGCTAAGAAATGCTCTCTGCAGCATTGCACCACTGTCTCTCCTGTGGCAGAGATGAATGCCCTCTTTTCCACTCCCATATGTACTCTGTACTCTCCAGATATGCTAATGTAGTCTGGAAGTAACTATGTTTGCAGGAAAAAATAAAATAAAATAAAATCCCAGTTCTATAGCTGACATTTTCTTTCTCTCTTGGGCAGTTCTTTTCCTCTGGAACGAAATGCTTTGGTTTATCCAACCTAGATGCTGGTGGTACTGAATTTGGGTATGCTCATTCAGGGAAGAGTAATTCTTGGGTAGGTTTACCCTTGAGTGTGTTCCAGCCTCTACAAAGATATTGCTAGCTGACTGTCCTTTTTCTAAAAATTATTTTCTAGTCCTTGTAAGGCCTAACGGTGAAATTTTTTGCTGTATTCACACTTGCAGAGATGCTTTATTAACTGCTTTGTACTTTCTCTTAATCTGGCTAACGAGTCAGTATTTTTTCTTTTAAGCGTGATCAATAAATATCAGATATTAGCTTGATCCTCCATCCAGCAAGTTATTTGATGGGAGGTGTTCTCAGAGTTTCTCCGTTTAACTAAAACAAAGTTGACCAAAGAGCAAAAGAAGACCTGTTTCTTTGGGGCTTATTTCAAATTCTTTCGTCTTCCCTCTTGCCTTCTTTCAAGTTTTCAGCTGTATGCGCTGACTGGTCTTTGACAGTGGGCTGGACTGGAACTGCTCTCTCCTTGGGGAGGCTCGTGTGATCCTGTTCCACCCAACAGTGACTCCTGCAGAGTTTGCTTAGCACATTGGAAGAGGCTGGTGCTCCAGGGCACAGCTGCTTGGAGGGAAGGAGGGGTAATGGGGAGCAAAGAGTATGGGATTGGAGAGACTTACGCAAGCAAACTGAGTTTACTTTTAAAAACAAGTGACAGTAAAGGTATTTTTAGTTCTTGGCTAGTGTATTGAAATCTTTTTTTCTGTGGACAGTAGCTTTCCACTCTGTTCCTAGAGGGCCATGGTTAGGGGGTGGGGATGGGTTGATGGTTGGACATCATGATCTTAGAGGACTTTTCCAACCTTAAGGGTTCTTTGATTTGAGGTAAAAGGGTTGTTAATCTGAATTGACTGAAGATGAAGACTCAAAGTGAACTACTGGGTATGAAGTGATGCAGGCTGGAAGTAAAACACTGATGAATCCTGGAAGCTTTGTGTGCACCTGACCTGTCCTTTCAAGTTACATAGCATCATTTTCCCAGGAACCTCTTGGTAATTAAAAAGGGATTAAAAAGGTACTTTTCTGTGGGAGACTTCTGGTCCAGAAAACCCTAGCCTGCTTCCCTGGAAAGCCCCTTTTTGGGCTGTGCTCCAGACACTGTGTGTATGACCTACCTGAGTCAGTGCTTCTATCATCAGAATAAGCGTAGCCTTGCAGTCGACAAGTGCCTGTTTTGTTTTGTGCATGCATAAGGATGGCTCACAAAAAGGTTTGAAGGATGCCTTTTTGTGTTCTTTCTTTTTTTCCTGGTGCTGAAAGGTCTGCTTTGGCTCTGTTGTGCTGTCTTTTGTGATGGCATCCATGTCTTTCTAGGTAGGAACAGAAAGGTCATCTTGTTGAATGAAGATACTCGTGCTTTTGCACTTTGGCCTCTTGGTTCCTGTGGGACTAGCTGCTTAGCTGCTCCAGATGTTTGAATAAGCTGCTCTGGGCTGGAAGCAATTCCCACCAAACTACATAACTCTGTATTAATGGACCCCTTGGGTTCTTGCCTCAAGACCATGCTCTTTACAGCATGAGACTAAGGATCATAAGCAATGACCTAAATGGACGTTAGGGCTTTGAGGCACGTAGGCTAGAGAGCTTTGCATCAGTATTCCAAAGTCTCGTCAGAGTTTGTCATCTCATCAAAGTTTGCTCTGGATATCTTTGTTTGAATTACATCAGTCACCTGCTTGTTGTGAAGAAATAGGGAGGGAAGATGTAGAAATAGCTGTAAGGATGGTCAGTAATGCTTTAGTTATCCCGAAGAGCAGAAGTACCCTATTTACTGACTGCCAAAATACATCCTATTTAGTTTTGCCTTGAGCCTTGCTGTGAGTGGGGTGGAGAGAGGATGGGTGGATTGCTGTGAAGACAGTTTGCAGATGTAACTGTTTAATGGTAATTATCTTGTATTCACTCTGTTTGTCACTGTTCATAGCATGCTGAATTGAGATCCCTTTGGTAACTGCCTGGAAAAAACATGGTTAATGCTGGAGCAGGCTCTGGATTGGACTGTGTTAATACTTCTAGTACTAAGAGACCTCAGAAATGTCAGTCAAAGTGCTTTCAAACAGGTTTTGTATTTGCATCAGTAGATGAGTTGGAATCCCTCACGGCTTGTCCCTTTCATAACAAAGACAATATAGTAGCTGATGCAACTGGCAGATGGGTTTTTGTGTTTTCATTAGAACAGGTCTCTTCAATCATGGATTGGAATTGACTCTGAATCTCCTCTGTTAGCTTTTTGAGGCCCTCTGTGAGTGGAGGGGTGATTCCCCTCCTGACCTCCCCCTCTCCCTTAACTTGGTGTGTCATTTCTAAAACTAAAGAATTTTGAGATGCTATTTTGAAACTGGAAAGTCTTGGAGAGTATTGCAACTGGTTGCCAAGTCAAATGAGAATTCCCATCTCCTGAAAGATTTATACTGCTGCAAACAGAGTAAAAGCACTTTGTCCTCATTCATGTATTCCTAAAGATTTTGAAAGTGTTTTGAGTGTGTTAGCAGTCAAGAGAAGTGTTTACCTGGAATGAGTAACTGCGTGATCTGGTGGCTGGAGCCTGTCATTCCTTACCCACTCGTTTCCCTTGATGCCATTTTCATGCACCACAGTGTCTAGGCTGAGCTTGTAAATCCTTTGGGAGAGAAACTGTCATGTCCATGTCTCCTTGCATTGAACAGAGCCTGATTGATACAGAACTGGAAAGAATTCAGCAATAACTGGAAAGAGGCTTTAGGAACACAAGAGAAACCTGTGCTTTATTGAACATCTTTGGAACAGGAGATGGGGAAACTGGGCTGGAGTTCTTCCTCTTTTGGAAGTCAAAATATCTGCAGTGAAATAGCCCTGGAGGATGTTATTGGATAAGGGGGTGTATAAAATTCTTGGTCTTGCCTTTGCTTCAGTGTTTTTTGTGTGTGTCATTCAAGAAGCTGGAGCTCCTGCAGGAGCTGGCACTTGGTTTTTTATTTCCTCATGGAACTGTCAGCTTGCTCAGGATGGAAAGGATCTCAAGAGGGTTCTTCTCCACCTGCTCAAAGCAACACTGAGCCAACACTGAGCCCTTGTGCATCCTTCCAGAGATGTCTCTAGCACCTTCAGACTTCTGGAGTCAGGAGTGGTATCTTCATTTTTGAGAGACACTTTGCACGTGTCTTCCATGAACCTTCTGGACCACTTTCTGTGCTGTGTCACGTCTGATGTTCCTAGGCACGAGGCAGCATCTTTCATCATCACAGAGAATTCTTGCTGAGGACTTTGATTATTTCTTCTACTTTAGAAAGAGAAGTTAACAATCCTTCTGTGTTCACCTCTTATTGTGTGCTGACCATTCACAGAGTTAATCATTAAGCTTGGAAAAGACCTCCAAGATCTCCAACTCCAGCCCATCCCCACCATGCCCACTGACCGTGTCCTTCAGTGCCACATCCCCACACTTCTGGAGAACCTCCAGGGATGATGACCTCACCACCTCCCTGGGCAGTCTGTGCCACTGCATTACTGCTCACTGGGTGCTAAATTCTTCCTAATATCCAACTTGGTATTTGATCATCTCCTTGGTTGTCTCCTGGGCTTTGTCAACAGCTTGTGGCTTTTTTGGAGTGCTCCATCCAAGGGTTAACACCTGGAAATCCTTTCCAGTGTTAGAAAGTCTGATTTGGAACAATGAGAAGGAAAGAAAAAGTGCTAGAAGTGGAAGCTCTCCAAAATCAGGAAGACAGCATTTGCTTTGTGTCTTTTACGTCACTAGATCCTGCCAGCTATTTTCTTTTCTGATTACTTTGGCCACGGGACATCCACTGTATTTGCAGTGGGAAGGAGCTCACTGTGCAATTAGTCTTATCAAGTTAATTTATGCATTCTTTGTGCACGAAGCCAGAACAGCATCCAGCTTGTAGAACAAGGGAGCTACAGAGGACCAGCTCACCACTATGGAGCAGTGAATGTTTGCTTTGGGAATGGAAGCAGAAATAACATCTTGGGAGATGCAGAGGGAACAGCTCTTGTGCATGTGGTCATCTCATGCTCAGTGTGACTGGTGAGCTTATTTTGGTAACCTGCACACAGCCAGTTTGGGAGGAAAGGGGCAGCCACTGTATGGGAACAAGTTTGCTGCTTCCCTAATTGAGCCTCTCTGCTGTGTAAGAACATTTATGAAGAACAGTTCTTACAGCCGTGTGGAAGGAATCAATCATAGGAAATAAGGAGCTTGTAATCCATTTAACTAGGACTTTCCACCTCTCATTAAGCCAGAGACATTCATGCTTAATTCTCTGGGTAGCAGTTGCACAGCAGACGTGCAAAGTATTGATCGTAAAATGAATCTTGCTGTTTCTTTCCCTTTACGGTTTCAATTAAAGTGTGTGCAGTGGGTGTGGAGGCATTTTACTCATTCTCAGATGAGTGCTACTGGCACGGTTCATGCAGTTCCCTTCCTGCTGGCACGAACCAAATTTTCTGCAGTGCAGCAGGGAACATGTCTTGGGGAAAGCAGATGACAAGCCCTCTACAGCAATATGCTGGGCTGGCTTCTGCTCTAGCTGCTGTAACATCTTCCAGAGGAGATGAAAACTGCCCCTTGGAGGACCAGCAAACACAATTCACGTGTGGTTATGGTGAACTTGTGTGTGTGTGTGTGTGTGTGTGTGTGTGTGTAGGAAAGGGTAATCAGGGAGGGGGAAGAAAAGCTTGTCTGTAAAGGAAACTGCATGGCAGGGTGTGCATGTTCAAAAAACACTTCTGTTTCCACTTAGTTCCTCAGCGAAAACACATGCTGAGAATGGATAAGGCGTAGTGTAAACTTCTGTGCTTCAGCTTGGCCAAAGCTTGGAGTCTGCGGAGAGGAAAAACTGCAATTATTGAAACTCCTTAAGGAATTAGAAGCTTTAATAATTTAGGGAAAAAAAAAAAAGTTTCTTCAGTATTTTTCAGCATCTATGTGTTTCTTTAGTCTTCGTCTTCTCCCAGAGGACGCTTCTCTCACCCATCTCTGTGCTCAGAACCTGCTAATGTGGTTTCAGCTCTGAAACTGTGCCAATGCCACAGTGCATCCTCCTTTATTTGGTCCTTGAGGTAATGGAGGTTGAACACAGAATCGTAGAATGGCTTATGTTGGAGGGGACCTTGGAGATCATTGAGCCCCAGCCATGGGTTGGGTGCCACCCACCAGATCAGGCTGCCCAGGGTCTCATCCAACCCAGCCTTGAGCATCTCTGGGGATGAACACGGGGTGTATTGGTCAAGACACAGCCTTCATCTGCTTCCAGCTTCCCCCAGACCAGCTTGGCACATTGTGGCATGACTGTTCAGTTCCATGACTCAGACACTTCCTCTTCCCCATCTTCTGCCAAGAACAGCAGCCACTCCTGCTGGTTCTGTCTGGGTCCTTGTTGTCTCACCCCAGTTTACTGTTGAGCTGTTTCTCATAGAATCATAAGTACTCTGATCGTGTTCTTAACTGTTGACCCGCTATGCTGTCCCAAGTTGACTCCTCCAGGCATGAAGTTCCACATGGTCTGTCCTCTGTTTACCAGCAGTGGTATGAATGGGTTTCTTTTGTAGCATGGAAACTTCTGGAGGCTGCCCTTCCCTCTTCCCAAATGTCCTGGCTAGTTCGAATGCTATTGAAATGCAGGATAACCCTAGCAAAGGGACTGGGATCTCTGCTAGTTGACCTGGTTCAGGATTTCAGCAACCTCATTTAGAGCAGAGCAGAGCTGGGGTTATCCTCGTCCCTCTGATTTAACACCTGGTGCCCAACCTAACTTTTCAATACATCAAGCCCATCTTCAGAAAGGAAAAAAAAAAAAAAAAAAAAGCCAAAAAGCCATTCTGTGACCTCCTTCTGTTTGTTTTTCCTGCATGCTACCAAGCAGCTCTTTGTGGGCAATGTTCTTAAGGCCTCCTTGGAGAGTGTAATTGGCACATGCTTAGATGGTATAACTGAAGCACGATGTCTTCTCCCAAGGAGCAGTAATGCGCTGACACAGGCTGCCTAGAGAGGTGATGGGAGGTCACTTGAGGTATTCAAGAACTGTGGAGAAGTTGCACTTGTGCACGCGGTCAGTGTGCATGGTGGGGGTGGGCTGGGGTTGTGTTGGGGATCTGAGAGCTTTTTTCTAATCTCAATGATGCTACGATTCTGTCTGCTGAAAGTCCGCTGTCTTCCTGGCAACTTCTGGCTGTGAAGTTAGCATGTGCTTACCAAATGCCGGCTCAGTAGGACTGGGCTGTCCTCTCTCAGTGTAAAGTTTACATGTTGGTTTGGCTGCCATAGCTTTCCATGGGAAGCTGTTTGTATTTCTAATTGAGTAAATGTTCCTGTTGCAGCACTTAAGTCTTAGTTTTTCTCAGCCAGAAAGCACTATAGAAAGGGAAAGTGCTTAAAGGGCTAATTAGCTTCTTGGAGCGGAAATTCAGATGTTGCTGTTACTTCCTTTGCTGACCTTTCTACTTTAAAAACAAAACAAAACTCCCTTTTAAACTTACTTACAACTGAATTTCTCATTTACGTCCCAGCAATGAAAAAAAACATTTTTGTGCCTGCCAAACAGTATCCCACCTTGTCTAGCAATTGCCAGTGTTTCTTCTCAAGCACAGGAGACACCCTCCCGTGGGCAGCCCAACTTGGGCTTCCCCAGTGACACGTACTCAGAGGTGGAAGTAGACCTTTAACACGCTCGCTAGCTGAGCTAAGGACAGGAATAGCTCTATCCACATCACAACAAATGTCCTAACTCAATTTGTATATTTCAACTCTCCCCAGCTGTCCATATTTTTGTGGTTGTTTTTGGCTTTCTCTGCCTGGAAGAGCCAGGCTTTACACCTCTTAAGCTGCTTAAAACTTCTTTGCTACCTCTAAAAGCAAAGAACCTCATTCATTTTACAGCTGTGAGCAATTCACGGTGAACTGGCAGGAGTTGTTGCCCATCTCTCAGTCAAACTTGAGAAGAACAAATACTTTACACACACACATTGATGGGAAGATACTGTGAGAAGGGAGCAAAATGTATCCTGTGCTTCCTCTTAATGAGAAGTCTTGGTGTCTTATCTGCATTTTGCCTGCTTCTTCCTGGGACTTCAGAACATGTTTGTAGTTTCATCTGATTTTTTTAATTTATTTTATTTATTTAAGTATTGTGGATGTCTGAGGATGGAGGGCTCTGCTGCATAAGCCTGTTCTGAGATGATGTTCTCTAGTTAAACCTTTCTAAACTCCAAACAAATAACGTGTCCCCTCTGGACTTTCTCTTCGTGGTGTGTCCTGGGGCAGTTGTTGGGGATGTCTTGTTCAGAATGTTATTTCATTGCCTGGAGTGACTTCATCTGCATCCTCATATTAAAGATCTGTTTTGTGCGGAAGTCTTTGGGAGAAACAAGAATTGGATTCTGAGCAGGCTGCCCAGGGAGCTGTGGGGTCACCATCCCTGATGGTGCCCCAGAGCTGTGGAGATGTGGTCAGTGGGCACAGTGGGATGGATTGGGGGTTGGACTTGGGGATCTTAGAGGGCTTTACCAATCTTAATGATTCCATTGGATAATTCTTTTATTGAGAGATCATTTTCCACATGCTATGATTCCATCACCTGGGGCACATGCATGTAGGCAGGACTCTATGAAGTGCCAGTACAACCTGAAGTCAGACTTTGTGTGACTGCCACCTCTGTCAGTACAGGTAAAAAGACTGCAATGTGGTCTTACTGATCTGTGTAACTGGTGCTGGTTGCTTCCTAGCTTTGGAGGAGAAGACAACCTTGCCTTGACTGTAGCAGATGTTGGGTTTTCAGAACTACGCCAGTGTCGTGACTTGCAAGGTTTTATTGTAAGGGGTCAAACTTGTGCAGAAAGGGGAGATTACATTTGGTTATTGCCAAATAAGAAGTTTGCACAGGTTCTTTCAGTGATCTGTTCTGCTTCTTCAAGCATTTTAAGATGCAATGCACAATACCAGTACAGTTTGGGGATGAGCTGCTGGAGAGGAGCTCTGAGGAGAGGGACCTGGGTGTCCTGGTGGATGACAGGTTGGCCATGAGCACTGTGCCCTGGTGGCCAAGAAGGACAATGGGATCCCGGGCTGCATTCAGAAGAGCGTGGCCAGCAGGTCGAGGGAGGGGATCCTCCCCCTCTGCTCTGCCCTGCTGAGGCCTCACCTGGAGCACTGTGTGCAGTTCTGGGCTCCTCAATACAAAGCAGACAGGGATCTGCTGCAAAGAGTGCAGTGAGGGCACAGAGATGACACAGGGCCTGGAACAGCTCCTGCATGAGGAAAGGCTGAGAGAGCTGGGGCTGTTCAGCCTTGAGAAAACAACACTCAGAGGGGATCTGGTCCACGTCCATCAATATAGACGTTCAGGACCTCCTGGACGCCGAGCTGTGCACCCTGGGCTGGGAGCTGCTTTGGCAGGGGGTTGGACTCCATGATTTCTGGAGGTCCCTTCCAATCTCTACAGCTCTGTGAGCTTTTCAATCTGTGAGATTTCAAACTTTTTAGGATCTGGTCCACGTCCATCAATATAGACGTTCAGGACCTCCTGGACGCCGAGCTGTGCACCCTGGGCTGGGAGCTGCTTTGGCAGGGGGTTGGACTCCATGATTTCTGGAGGTCCCTTCCAATCTCTACAGCTCTGTGAGCTTTTCAATCTGTGAGATTTCAAACTTTTTAAGATGTAATGCACAGTATTTCACTTATTTTGTGAAAAAATGTTGAGAAGCTGGGTTGCAGAGGGCACTGGCGTGTACTGTGCTTATTTATTTAGCGAGATTAAAGAATAAGTTTTTCTTTTGTAACCCCTTTGAAGTGTTTATCTTTTGAAGTCTGAATTCTCATTAAATAAAGTGTACAACCCCCAAACTACATGCTGCCCTAGTTTCAAAGCTTTAATTAATTAAAAACAAAAAACAAAAACAAAAAATAAACCACCAAAAACCTTAAGAACAATAAACAACAGGTCATCCCAAAGGGGTTACACCTCGGCCAGATCCTGACTATTTGGGTCATCACTCAACACTTTGTGAATCAAAGTGACTCAGTGGGGTGTCTCCCAGGATTAGGATGCAGTCATAGGGTTTTTGGCATCACCAGGCATCAGGGAGACAGTGCTGTTCCCCATGACAGATGCAGGAGTTCTCTGATAAATCAAGAGGGGCAAAAACATAACCACTTTTTGGAAACAATAACCCCACCAAGTCATCAAGAGGTCTTCAGGAAGAGGGGGCCCGTTTCCTGGGCACCCTCCATCACCAACACGCAGCTTATCAGTGACTGAGGCTGTTTGTGGCTTTGAGGTCTTCTCTTGCTGTTCCTGCCCTGAAATTAAATCTTGTTGAGATGTTCTGGGTCTGAGCCAAGAAAATGTGGAAAGTACTGCTCAGTGTGTGCATATAGATTTCCTCTTGTGGGAACTATGGGAGCAAACATTCCATCTATAAGAACTGTCCTGTTATTAAACAGATGGGGATACTGTCCCTCTTCCATTTCTATCTTCCAAGCTGGGGAAAATGAAATGGCATTACTTTGTTTTGGATGAGTTCAGCATATTAAAGGAAAGATTGTTATGAAGACTGTGAAGAGTCTGTGAAAGTCACAAGGATTTAGATCAGTTCCTCTTTGTGCTTTAAATCATTTCAGTCCTGGCTGGGCAGAAGGGCTTGCTTTTAGTGCATAGAACTTGGAGGGCTTGATCCTGAAGAGCTCAACTTCCATTATTATGAAAATATTTTAAGAAAACTGGTATTTTCCATTTTAATTAGGGAAACAATTGACCTGAAGGCTCATAAGAATATCAATAGGGATAACTGATTATCAGGAATGTTCTCATGTAATCAGCATAGGTAATTCCCTGCTTAACAAGGTCTTACGCATAACTAGCTTGATAGAAGTTGTAGTAAGAGATGGAGATGTTGAAATCTGACAGAGACTGTTGATAAACAGTGATCCCATGAGTCATGAATGAAAGGAAAAGCATTTTCTTTATTGTAGAAAGGAGTTGAATCTGACAAAGCTCTTTTAAAATGGACTGGTAAAAAAAAAAAACAGAAAAAAAATCTCAAACTACCGTGGAGTTTGTATTTTCTGCATCTGTTCGCACAAAGTGGGGAATGTCCCTAGCCGTTGCAGGGGAGTTGGACTAGATGACCTTTAAAGGTCCCTTCCAACCCTAAGGATCATATAATTCTAGGTTTACTTGGGCCTGATTGTACTTTGCATGCTTGATTCTGATTGTCGCATTGCTGTGATGCCTTTTGGCAGCACTAAATACATGAAGGTATGGCTGTGATGGCAATGGCGTTTCTCTTCTATGCCCATCACTCTCCCAAAAAATCTGCCTCTCCAAAGCTATTGCTGCCTCCTCTGTTTCCTCTTCTCAAATCCAACAGAGACTTTATTTTTCATTGGCCAGGTCCTTCCACCTGCACCTTGGTGGATGGAGGAGCCACAGCTGTGCTCCTCTCCCTGACTGTTTGGTTTCACAGAATCACTAATGCACTCCATCTTCTCCCTTGACTCAGAACTCTTAAGTGTCCATCAAAACATCATAGAATCATAGAATGACCACGGTTGGAAAAAACCTCTAAGATCATCTAGTCCAACCATCCATCAATCACCAATATTCACCACTAAATCATGCTACGTCTGCACTATATATACTTCCCATTAACTTGATTGTGTAAGTCTGAAGATTTAAGTAATCAGTACTTCAGAAATTGCATTACAGTTGCATCATAGCAATGTGATGCAAACTATTTCTCATTTCCACAGAACTGCAAGAGGACACAGAAACTTAAACAGGAGATAAAGAGAGGTTTAAATGAGTGGACTGCAATGCTTACACTAAGCTATGGTCCCAGACTAAGATTTCTGAGGCAAGGCTGAAGGCAAAAGGTCAAGAATGGCAGGAGCCCATTTCTTTCATCTTTTTCCCCAGCTCCCCTAGACCATCCTGACTTAACCCTGTGGCTGTAGAAGTGCCTATGGTGCTACTGGATGTGCAGCATGCTGCTCGTCTTGGGGCTATTAAAAGCTTTGTCCTGAATTGTTGAATGAGATCAGTGTGACCTCTGTGAAACTGGGTTGGTAGATAAAAACCAAGTGGGCATTGCGAGGAAGGACTCGGGCTGTACCAAGCCTTGTGGGAGGACTAGGTGCTGTCAAACCTGGTAGTCAGTGGCTTCATTTGTGTTATATTTGTCCACTGCTCTTAAGGCTTTGTACTGTTGCTCTTCACATTTCTAAAATAAAATCGAGGTTGAATAGCGACAGTTTAATGGTTGATCCCACTTGCTCTGTGCTCTCCCCAGTCCAGGTTTCTGTAAGGCTACAGGGATGGAGGAGTTAACCTGTATGGACAGAAATCCAGATTTTTTAGGCCAAATCTCCCCAGAGAGCTTCCCTTTTAAATCTGCAACTTGAATTCGCTCTTGATTTTTTCATCTTTTTTTTTCTTTTTCCTTTCTTTTCTTCCAAAACTATTTGGAAAAGAATAATATGTTGCAGACTGAAACAGATACCGACAGTCCAGTATCTCAGGAATGCAGTGTGTGCTAATTAGGCATCCTGGAGCCTTCAGATAATGCTCCTGCTGCATTTGCAGATGGACTCTTCCCTGCTCCCTGCTTTTGGATGAGCTGGCTAGCAAATCTGGTTGCTCAGACCTACCATGTTTGCAGCCACCGGCAGACGATGCATCTTTAAAATCAAGGTTGATGGGTTGTGTGGGTTTGTTTGTCAATTCTTTCCCCCCTTCTGGTGCATGTTGGCTGGATTTGAATAATTAATGTATGTTGTCTTGCCTCCCGTTTTCATTTCTGTATGTAATGCTAACCAGCAGAGGTTTGAATCATTCATAGCCTGCTTTCTCCACCTCAAAGCTGTAGATGTCATGGGAACAGTGATTGTTTGGTATGGACTTTCTGTTTCTCTTCATTAAACCCATTCCTGGAAGCAGAAGCAAGTCAAGTATTCAGTCTGTGATCCCAGCAAAGCAAAGATCTCTGGACAGATGGCATCCTTGTGGCAGTTCTGTTGGTCTATGCCTCAGTCTCTTCTACTGCTCAGGTGTTTGTAAGTGTGGTGGGGAGGATGAGTGCTGCATTTCATATTTTCCTGGCTGTTCCTTCTGTGCACCTCCTAATGGCATTCATGGTGATGAGGGCACAGTTCTAGGCCTACAGGTTGTGCCTTGTGTGATATGGGGCACGTTGTGCATTCAGGAGTGGCATTTTTTGAACTCGTGTTGAATTCCAGTTGGTTGTGCTCCTCCTGACCCTCCCCTATGGAAGGCAGCCTGAAATGGATGGAGAAGCTGCATTCCAAATCTCAGGGCTCCCATAACATCTGCCCATGCAGATCCAGCAAGAGGATGAAGGCAAGAGCTTCACTTGATGGGTTATGGACACTTCTGAACTGTATTTTCCCTTCCCAATCTCTTCCAAGCAAAATATTTTTACCTTCTTGGTTGTTTCTGGTGGATTTTGCTGCTTTTAAAACCTCCATCTGGCCTCTGCTAATGCTTGATGTGCTTTGTGGCTGCCCTTTTGCACTTGGAGAGCACTTAGGCCCTCTATATTGGAACTGGAGTTCAGGGTTGCTGGATTAGGAACTGCTGTTGGAGACTGGTGGATGTTCTTTAGGACTGGACAATAAACCTGAACTCTTTGCATCTACCCTGGCTGTTGGTGTTCCTGGTGGGGCTTTTATTTAGAAAGAAGAATTGATTGCTGGTCCTTCTCCACCTATGAAATACAGTTGTACCTTACTAAAGCAGTGCTGTTTGAAAAGGCTTTGGTGCATCCCATCAGCTGTGGGTGTGCAAGTTACTATGGTGAAAGTTCATGCCTGAACAGGTAGCATTGCTGGATATGCTGCTGTGAGGAGGTGGGATGTGTTTGTATTTTGAGCTGGTTGATCTGGGGGTACTAATGGAAACTTTGCCAGGAAAGTTCTTCCGGTACCTGCTAACTTGTGATCCTTGCCCAGACTCCCTTCCCAGCCTTATCAGTGGCTTCCTCTGAGCTGCAGTGTTTGACAACCTCAGGTATAGTCAAGGGACTAAAAAAAAAAAAAAATGCTGAAAAGTACCTAAAAGGACAGATGGCTGTAGTGTCCACGACAAAAACATGTTACTCAAGGGTAATGCTTGATGTGGGCACTTCACAGGTGGCTCATGAGGTCATGTACCATATTGCCTGTTTCCAGTGGCAGATAACAGATGGGCACACTGGAAAAATATAGGACTGCTGGGGAATATGTCTGGCTGTGGGTGGGTCTTATTTCTAGCGCTGAGAAGAGTCCCAGAGATGAGATTTGTAATTGGTAGACCTCTTCATCTTCCTGGAAAAAGTTTCAGTCTAACATTTCTTCAAGCTTCCTGCACCCAAACTCTACCTCCTTCCCTGTACTTGAGAGTCTGGGGTTCAAATTGCATTTCCAGTTAGACTTCCACTTAGTTACTTTGGCTTTATTTTTATTCTGAGACAGGTAGAAACAAGAGTTCTGTCTCTCAGACCTGTCCTAGATGGGTTTGAAGGGTCCTCGACCCTTTCTCTGGTAGGGTATGACTACTTCCTCATCTTGTGTTACTCTCTGATTGTGGACCATCCCTGTCATACTGCATCACTGACTGTTGTCTTTTCTTGCTTCCTATCATGTTTTTTTTTCCTATGTTGTCATCCATTTAGACTGCTAGCTCTTTTGGTACACAGAAGCATGTGCATGGATGGATATAGTTCTTATCTCCAGAAGCCCCTTGTATGTTTTCATCTAGCTATAATGATTCTGACTGAGTCTCCTATCTCTAAAATTTTGCATTATAAAGTAGATGAAGTTTTGTGTAGGGACTTAATGATAAACGCTCTAGCTTCAGCGTCCCTAAAGGAATGGTGGATAACAGACTTGCATAACACATGAGATTTATTGTTGCTGAAGGGCAGCCTCCGTTCACAAGCTCTTGGTTCTTCAGATGAATTTAATTTCTTCTTGGAAAATCAGAATTTACCAGCTTTAACAGTGGTATCACTTTTCCAGGTGTCTGGGTTGCAGGAAAGATGGCTTTGATGGGTTGATGGTTGGACTAGATGATAGCAGTCTTCTTCAACCTAAATGATTCTGCTACTTGAAGGGGTAGTGCCTTCCCAGAAGAGTGCACTGCTGAAATACTCAAGTGCAGCACTTCTGGTTGAGATTGCCTTGCAATTCCTGCAAGCTAGGAAATAAAACATCTGGTTAAAGTTTTTAAGGACAGGGATGCTCTGTTTTGCTCTCATCTCGCGCAACTAAAGCAGAAAGAGGTGGAAATAATGAAAGATGTTGTCCTTTGGAGATGAGTTCATGAAGGCTTTCTCGTAATAACAGCTGCACTCTGCTAGGTTTTCAGACATTGATATGTGGCTTGGTGGTAGGGTTGTTAACAGGCTATGCATGAATTTTGTACTCCATGTCCTTGTATTTATTATTTGTTTGTTCAGGAACTTCAAGGCACAGATCTTGGCTTTTTTTAAGTCTATGAAACAGCATTGAACTCTGTGTATCCTCAGCATTTCTGTCCTATTCCATCTGACAGCTGTCTCTGCCCTCGGTGAGTAGGGCTGGCAGCCTGGGAAACTCACATTGTAGGGACAAACCAAAGCAGACAAAAGCTGAAGGAGGGGAGATAAGAAGCAACTTGTGCTGTGACTAGTGCTGAGTTTTATAAATAACGTGAGAAAAAAATGAAATGCCAGGTGGGGAGGTGACCTCAAGCACGGAGGTGGCACAGTGCCTGGGGCAGAACACAGAGGTGTTCTGATCAGCAAGGAGCTCTCATTTCAGACTGGGTGTGTTTGTACCTCTGTCCTGTGTTGGGGATGGATAAAAACATGTGGGGATGATGTAGGTTGACTACAGACAGCAAGTTTTCTGCGTGGATCCCTGAGCTGCACTATGAGCCTTAGAGAGATATGTCCTGAAAGGGCAAAGCTATGTTTTGGCAGAAAAAGAGGCAGAGCAGCTATAGATTCTGAACTCTGGAGACACAACAGTAATGGTTTGGAGGGCAGCATCCAACCAGCATGGGTTGTGTGCCTGCAGAATGCTGAGTGCTTGCTGGTGAAAGCTAGGACAAGGCTGCCCTGGACTGTTGGCATTACATTCCAAAGCTGGAAGGGCTGAGCTGTCTGTACCCTTGTTGCAGTGTCTAACCTCTGCCACAGTGCTCGCAACACACAACATCTCCTGTACACTGGCTGTGATGAAAAGTCGGGTCAGCCCAGTTCTTAGAGGCTTCCCTCCATACGACAAGGCAATTAAAGGTTCTTAGATGGATAGGATACATCTTTAAATCGTGTCATGTGTTAGCGATCACAGAATCATTAAGGTTGGAAAAGACCTCAAAGATTCCCTAGCCCAACCCCAACCCCACCCCCATCATGTCCCTCATCCCCATGGTTCCTGAAAAACTCCAGGGATGGTGACCCCCACCCCACCCCCTCCCTGAGCAGGCCATTCCAGTGCCTGATTGCTCTTTCTTTTGCTTGCTGGATGTGTTTTGTATAGAGGTGGAAGGTGCTATATGCCTTTTTTGCAGCGTGCACAGAAGTGTCAGCACCTCATCTGGGACTGTTTTGCACGCTCCATAGGATGCTTGTGATAAAGTGACTGTACCTTGGCTGGCTTTCAGCCTCACAGAGGTGGAACTCTGAATCAGTTTTTAAGGTCGTGCTCGTGGCGGTTGAGGTTCTTTACTTTTCAGTCATGTATATAAACTTAATCATCTGGGCAGCAAGTCAACTGCTCTTGTCCTCGTGTGGCTTTCCTTACTGATAACTCGTAGGAATGCATTCTCTTTTGGTGGTATGGGAGGAAACAGCACAAGGAAACAAAACTTGCAAACTAATTAAATTTTTCAGACTCACAGAGTAACAAGCCGGAGATGCTGGCTGGGCTGGGAATAGATCTGATTATCATTCCTCCTCTCTCAATAGCCAGAGGACATGGTTAATTATTAAATTGCTTATTAAAGTATTGAAATATCGCTCAGAACTTAATTCCTTTTTTTCTCTTCCCCCCCCTTTTTTTTTTTTCTTTCTCTTGCTGAAGGGCTCTCCCAGGACCTGATGGCTTTCTGATACCTCACTCCTGAGGGGCTGGCAGGAGCATGGTTAAACACCAACCGCTGCAGTACTACGAGCCGCAGCTATGCTTGTCCTGCCTGACCGGGATCTACGGCTGCCGCTGGAAACGGTACCAGCGGTCACATGATGACACCACCAAGGTGGGTGAGAACCCAACCAGAAGCCTGGGAAGCAGAGGAAATCTTGGGCTGAAAGTGCTGGGGCTTGGGTTTTGTTGGCTTGGAGAGATTGTGGAGTTCCCTGGTTCTGCGGCTGGAGGTCTGGGATGAGTCCTCGCCTGTTAGCTGATGTAGCAGACTGACATGGGTAGCTGGTTGTGGTGCTCAAAAAGGGGGTTGAGGTCATGGGTTTCTGGTTGTGTTACTCAAAAGGGGTTGAGGTCATGGGTATCTGGTTGTGGTGCACTAAAGTGGGGTTGAGGTCATGGGTATCTGGCTGTGGTGCACTAAAGTGGGGTTGAGGTCATGGGTATCTGGTTGTGTTACTCAAAAGTGGCTGAGGTCATGGGCATCTGGTTGTGTTACTCAAAAGTGACTGAGGCCATGGGTATCTGGTTGTGTTACTCGAAAGTGACTGAGGCTATGGGTATCTGGTTGTGGTGCTCAGTGCGTTTGAGGCTGTGAGTAGCTGGTTGTGGTGCTCAAAAAGGGGTTGAGGCCATGGTATCTGGTTGTGGTGCTCAAAAGTGACTGAGGCCATGGGTATCTGGTTGTGGTGCTCAAAAGAGGGTTGAGTGGTGTGGGTTTGGCTAAATCTGTCCATATTTTCCCCATTGGTGTTGGGGAGAATTCTGGTTTCTCCTTGCTCCTCTATTGTTGATGTTCTTGTTTGGCCAGTTTGTGGAGGCTGCATTTCTCATTTCTGGAGATGAAAACTAGCTGGGGATGGATGGGGAGCTGTTAGAGGTGACTTCACTCCCCTGAATAAATGCTGTTTTGAAGAGCTGTGGCAGAGGGAATCTAAGCAGTCAGGGCCAGACTCCCTGGTTGTTTGAGGTGAGTCCCCATGAGACCTGATAAGTTTGCAGTAAGGATTCTGGAAAAAACCTGCTGTCAGAGCTGTCACATTCCATCTTCTGGGTAATGGTTGCTGTGTTCTTCTGTGCTCTTGTGTTGTCTGGTATTCTTTATTTTTTGTTTTTTTGGATGTGCGCGCATATTACATAAAGAAGGAAAAAAAGTCACAAGCACAACTTAAATCTTGCTCGTTCTGGCAGTAGTCCCTGGAGATCCTTTTGTTGCTTTTTGAGGATTCTGTTTTGCTCTGGTGACAGTCAGCTGCTGCTTCACTTCTAAGTCAATGAGCAGAAATATTTCAGGCAATGGAGTACTTCTCTGGAGGAGAGGCTAAGGAAAAAACATGTGTGTGACAGATCTCATGCCAGAGTGCTCCTGGTTCTGAATTGCATCGATTGAGGAAGGGTGCAGCTTGGCTGGGAGCTCCTGCATGAACCAAGAAGTCACGGCTCGTGTTTGTGCAGCGTAGAACAGATTTCCTTTTGTAAAGTTTTCTGTTTGTGTTGGTTTTCTTCCTCCCTCGGTATCGCCAGCTTATTCTCAGCAACTGTTTTTCTGAGCCAGCTTCCTTTGGGCAAATACCCGGGCACATCCTCACTGGAGGGTGTAGCTGTGTTTCTACGACTTGGTCAGGAAAGCAGTGGGATGTAATGTCTTGGCATGCATATGTGTACTAATGTAAATACTCAAAATACCATATTCCTTATGTCTTATGAACCAGAATGTTATGTTTCCAAGTTAAAAATCCACAGAAACAAAACTGCAGTTGGCTTTTATTTTTCATGGAAATCTGGCTGCTTGCACCGGCTTCTTTTTTAACCAGAAAATATCAGTGGCCATTTGCCAATTCTGCTTAGAGTTTCACTTGTTTTTCTGGTGCTGGAGAAGAACTTGCTGTGTTCAAAGCTAGGCTTTAATATACATCCAGTCTGTTTGAAGGTATCTATGGGTCTCAGCTTCCACTTTAATGCTCAAAAAGAGAAAACATAGCTCTTTCAGCAGCACGAGAATAAAGTCTTAATTATCTACAGGCTACTTAGAACCAAGACATGAAGGTATGAAGAATCTGTTCCCTGATTCAGAAAATACCACATCATAGCCTTTGCACAAAGGCTTTATACAAAGGCAGTGGCACAATACCTGTTCTACTGCCCTGTACCCATTGCTATAGTAACTCAATCACTGTAAACTCAGAGTAGAGACAATTGTAGTGCGATAAAAAATCTAGAGTTACCTCTAGGAAAGGCACGTATTTGTGTAATCTTACCTTCACGTGGGCTACAGAAAGGCTCTTTGCATTCTGTTTGGGATATGGGGCTTCCTAGAGCCCTTCCCCTACCCATGGGCCATGACCCAACCTTGCACAGAGCATCTTTGAAATCTGCTCCGCGTGACCATGGATGTCTATTTTCTCATTGTGTTGCTGCTGAGCAGCCAGAGTTCTTAAGGATTCTGCTCCTCTTCACCCACATTTATGCAGATCAGGCTTTCTACTACACTTCAAAATGTACATGAAGATGAGAATTTTAATTGTATGCTTCAATCCCAAGTTTTTTTGTTTTTTTTTTTTTTTTTGCCAGAATTGTAATGATCTTTTGCCTTCACCCGAGTTTCTGGGAGTGGAGGGGAGGGGCTTAAGGCACACTGGTCTACTTTTTGAGATAATTTTAATCAGCTGCAAAATTCCCTTTTCTGTTGTGTGGACTTGGCTTTGTTGGCACGATCCCTGTTTATGGTTTTTGGTTTGGTTTCTTATTTTAACAATGTGGGTTTTTTGCTCCTTTTAAGTGTGAAGCATATAAAAGAAAAATCATCTTACCGAGGTTCAGACGATTACAATCTTTGTAGCCAGTGTAAGGAAGCAATTACTGATCTAACTACACCTTGTTCATCACATACCCAACCAGGGAAGCACTGGAAGAGTCAGAGCATCATTGCAGTGGGGCTCTCTCACCCCAAACACAGAAAATGTGAGCACATCAGCTTTACCTTGTGGCTGCCAAGCACGCTTTTAGAGGTCTGAAGATCAGATGGCAGCTTCCAAGGTAGCTCACAAACGACGCCGTCCTGTTGATGAATTGTCAGCAATTAAATGCGGAGCTGCACTGCTAATTGCACCCTATAAACACAGTGCTCCATATGCAGCCTGTCTGCTTCACCTGGGGCGACCTGCTGCTGGGCACTGCAGTGCCAGAGCAGCTCTTGCTTCCAGAGTATCTTTTAGCATCCATCCAGAGCTCCTGCAGGGTCAGTATCCACGTGGGAATTGTTGATGGGTTGTGTTACATAAACGCAGAGTTAGATCTACCAGCTGATTCTGTGCTTTTATTGATTGCAAAGCCATGTTATTTCCACACAGCAAGCATCACACTTGGGAAATCATCCTAGGCAGGGCTAGGGAGAGATTCTGCAGAAGAAAACTGCCATGATAATTTTTGATCTATCCAGATAATAGAAGTAGCTACATCCATTGGCTGGATGGTTATTCCTGGGGAAGGGGAGTTACTTAATACTGAAGTCTTGGGAGTTTTGCTGTAGTGTTTAATTGTTGTCAAAGGGGATAAAATACTACTGCTGATTACAAAGGGATGTTCTGCCTGGCTACAGACTTATCCTAGAATCTGAATGGTTGGGTTGGAAGGGACCAGTTCAGGCTGCCCAGGGCCTTGTCACCTCCAGGGATGGGGCCTCACTGCCTCTGGGGAAAAAAAAATTCTTCCTAATATCTGACCTAAATCTCCCCTATTTTATTTTAAAACACTTTCCCTGTGAATAATAACTGTAGTCCTCAACCATGAATACTTCCGAGATATAAGTGGGTGGCTGAAATGTAACTGGGATCTCTTCTGCTTTGATAGTGATATGGCAAGGAGGAATGGCTTTAAACCAAGACAGGGGAGATTGGGGTTGGATGTGAGGAGGAAGTTTTTCACTCAGAGGGCGGTGATGCACTGGAACAGGTTGCCCAGAGAGGCTGTGGATGCCCCATCCCTGGAGGGGCTCAAGGCAAGTCTGGATATGGCTCTGGACAGCCTGGTGACCCTGCCCACGGCATGGGGTCGGAGCTAGATGATCTTTGAGGTCCTCCTTCTTTGTGAGGTCAAGACAGCCCTTTCTATGACTCTATAGTTCTTGTCTTTCCCATTCACTCTACAGCTTTGTTTCAGTATATATGCCATCTTTTTCCTCGTATACCAATTGTCAGGAATGGGCAAGTGTAAGGGCCTGGTTCAGTGCACATAGAAGGAAGGGCCATCATCTGGGTATGAACTCCAAATAACTGAATCATAGACTCATTAAGGTTGAAAAGACCACTAAGATCATCTAGTCCAATCGTCAACCCATCCCCACCACTCTCACTAAAGCACTTGGAAGCTCTCAGTCCCAGGCTACTGAAAATGCAGGATTCCTGTGCTTTCTGTCCTTCAGTGCCATCTACCACATACTTAAATGGGGATCTCTCTATTAATTCTGTACAAATTGTGCCCTTCCTGGTACTTGTACAGTCTTCTTTTTCCCCTCCCATTACTCCTGTGTGCATGGTTGGGAAGTTGTGAGTGAAAGGAGCGGTGTTAGTGATGAAATCCCATATGTGCAGAATTCCCAGTGCTTTCTAGATGCTCTAATCCTTGAGGTGTGAGCCTGAGTGTCTAATAAACCACATCCTTATTAAGGTGATGAAACTGGAGCTAACGAGGTGCAAGTCCAAGTGCAGGAGTGGAATTCTCTGATGACCAATGAAGTGTGGGGTTTGGAGTTTGGGCATAACATTAAGGTTTTGCTGTCCTAAAAATAGGACTTAATAAGAATCCATCATAAAAAATAATAATCAAAAAAATAAAAAATCTTTACCTTTGCTGGGGAAAGTCCTGAGAAGTGTTAGGAACACCTTCTTGGGGCTGCTCTGATTTGGTGCAATAAAAACTGAAAAGGACTGGGCAGAGTGCCTCAACCTCCCTGACCCAAGACCTCCCCATCAGACGTGTCTGTCCAGGAGGGAGGGAAGCAAGAATTCCTTTAGACAGGCAGCTCTTGCACAGCACTCTGTATCTTAGAACCATGAAGTTTGGTTTGAGACCAGCCCACCCCACCACGCTCACTGACCGCGTCCTTCAGTGCCACATCTTCACAGTTCTGGAACACCCCCAGGGATGGTGACCCCACCACCTTCCTGTGCCAATTCCTATTTGCTCTTTCAGATAAGAAAACTTCTCTGACCGGAACCTCCCCTGGTGCAACTTCAGGCCATCACCTCTCATCCTATCACTCGTTACAAACTCTCATCCTCTTCACTCCCCCAGAATAGTGTTCATAACTGGAATTTAGTAATTGTGACCTCCCACATTTATCTTGTAGTGTGAAGAGATGTAAATCCCTCTACAGGCTTAATTGTTACACTGTAAACTGAGGCACAGAATCCAAGCTGGTCTGTGATGACTTGGTGGTGGCCAGGCTGGGTGAACGTTGAATCCCAAGGTTCATAGAACTGCAGAATCACCATGGTGGGAAAAGACCTCCAAGATCACCTAGTCCAACCATCCCCCTACCACCAGTATTTCCCACTAATCCTAACATGGCTGCTTCTGTTATCTCACTACTACCCGTGAATGTGCTAAGGGGCTTCCCAATGGCTCTGGGTGCTGTCTGTTGCTTTTGAGGGCAGGATTTGGCACCAGGGTTGATGCCATCAGGAACTGCAGCTACCTTGGTCCACAGTTGTGTTTCCTGCAGCTATAATTTGGTTGCCCGTGACTTCAGGTTCTGGGTAATGTTATAAATGGCCTGTGAGTAGCCTGACCTTTTTAGAGGTGATTGAGGAGCTCTTACTTGAAAACTCCCAATGCTTTACCATTACTGCTTTATTGAGAACCTTTGAAGTGATCCATGCACAAACTCCTTGCAATAAACAGCCAAACCAGCCCCCCTGGATACACAAAGGTGCCTTGTGTCTTTCCCAATGTTATCGGCCTCCAGAGTTTTATTCAGATTGTGGCATTTCCTTGTTATAGCTGCCAGATGTGCTCCCTCCAACAGTTTTTTCTTTGTGTTGTACTAATTATCTGGGTGAATAATTACGTTGTTGGAGCCCATTATTCCTTCCTCCCTCCTGCTTGCTCTTGTGAGTTTTCAGGAGGACACAGCAGATGCTGCTGCTGCTGCTGTCCTTTGTGAAGCTGCTGTGTGCATGGTGTTAAGAAGATGATGAAGCAACGTGAGCTCAGCGTTAATGAGTTTCAGCTCTCAATAGTTGATGTGCATCTAGCATGAGCGGACCAGTAGGTTCGAGGACTGGTGACCAACTTCTGTCTGTGCGGGAAGAAGTGGCTTTGGGCAGCTGAGGACAGAATGGGAAAGATCTGGACAAGCTGTGACAAAACTGGAGCTCACTTTTTCTTTATCTTCAAGAATTGTAGTATGGTGGAATATCCCGAGTTGGAAAGGACTCATCTCAAACATCTTCAAAGCCAATTCCTAAGAAATCTCTATATTTCTTCTGTCCTTACTCCAGCCAGGGGGGGGGATAACTTTTCTGTATTTTCTTTTTATTTTTTCCTGTTTATCTTTGGTTTGCAGACAGAAGCTGGCTGCCAGTGTTTCCCAGGAAATCCATTATGTGTTACCAAGGGGTTTTGCCAAGCCTTTCCTAAAAAGTATTCAGGAAGTGATGACTCTAAGCTCACTGTGCTCACCTTGCGGAATAAGAAGGGCTGAAAGGAGGTGGGGTTGATGCCTCAGAGCTCTTGAGGATAAGCACTGTAGAAGGAGGAATTATTAAGGGCTGTGAGGACCCTGATTTGTAATGTAATGCTGTGGTGAGATGATGGAGAGAAGGGATGCAGTCAATGGAGTGAAGGGCTGGGGTTTGGTGTGGGTTTTTGGATCAGTGGACAGAGGGGAGAGGAGGAAGGTGCAGCCTACTTTCCCAGCTCTGTGCTGGGAAAGCTGATCAGAGACTTAGAAGCTTTGGCTGTTGTCAAAATGGCAAGAAAAATGACTTCAGGTGCTGTGCTTTAGATTAAAGCATGCTCACCTTCATTGCTTTCTTCACGATTTTTCTTTGAATTCTTCCTCGGATGTTCAGCTGTGCTGGTGTTTCCATGACAATCACCCAGATCTTGGTACTCAGAGCAGAAGCTCATTGCATCTATTGCCTCCTGATGCACTGTGCCCACCACTGAGGTACTGCAGTGCAGGTTTGCTGAACACCCAACTGCTCTGTGTGTTCTTTGGGGCCCACAAAATGCTGTACGTGCTCTGTTTTGTCCATTGACCCTTAATGTACGTAGAATCACAGAATGATGCACAGAATAAGTGCTCTGTGCAGATGTCCTCGTTGGCATGTGTTACACAGGGGTAAGGTGGTCAGGTTATGGCTCATGGGCAACTGAACGTGCTGGCTAAAAGCACGGCAAGGTGCCTGGAGTGTGCTGATATGGGATGGGCAAGGTGGGGAATGTCAGATACGTGCAGTGCCTCTCTCCATCCTCAAAACATCGTGAGCTGCTTGTGTAGTTGCAAGTATAAATTAGTTATCAAACCATTCCTAATGAATTGGGTGTTCGCTGTCGAGTCTTATTCTCTTCAAATAAAATGGTAATGATTCAAGATGGTCCATGTGCTTAAAAACATCATGTGTCTTTGAGCTGAGGCTTCTGATGGCTTTTCTTTTTTATGACTTGTTTCTTTTGTAAAGAGAAGAATGAGGAGCTGTGATCCATCGACGTAACGGATTACTGTGCTGTGTCTGTGATACGTGTCTTAATTCATTTCAGAGAGAAATACTCTTGTAATTCCCACTTGGCAGGAGTTGTGAAATGACCTGAGCAGATGAGCTGAGCCATGCTGGTGTGATATATCTGCGGGCTTAGGAGTTGAGACTTTGCTGGGTCTAATCCCCTGATGGCCAGAGGTCACAAAAACTGCTTGCTTTGCTGAAAGCTGCTATTAGAGAAAGGGTGGATTTGCCCTTTAGGTGCAGTTTCAATTTATTAATGCTCATGACTGTAGGACCAAAGACATGAGTGCTTTTGATGAAAGATGCTCTTTCAAGCCTGTTTGATTCTGCTTTGGTCCCTAAGGCATCGGATGGTGACTTCTGCAGCAGCACACTGCTGAATCCCCATGCATGAATACATCAAATGATGTTGGAGTGATGGGCTAAATGCAAGAAAATCCAATTGTTAGATTAAATATTGATTTTTTCTTTTATTATTTTACTGGGTTTTTTTTCCTCCAGTGCTTGTAGCCAAAATCAAAACACTCCTGATCTCAGCACTTTACCTGTCACTTAAACATCCTTTAAGGACACTCTTTGAGCTTTTCATTATACAGGAAGGATGTGATGTGACACAGGGCTGGAGAGGGATGGGGCTCAAGATGCTCCTGGCTGCACATGGCTGCATCACCCTGCCCACGCTGCAGTCTCCTGCTGCACTCCCTTGGCTTTGTTCTCTTGGCAGTTTCATTGCCTTGTAGGAATTGTACTGTCTGTGTTCCAGCCTCACTCCCTCTTGAAATTGGTTTCTCTTTGCTCTGGGAGATACCCAGGGACTCAGGAAAGACACAAACCTCTTTTGGCACAGCTCTCCTGGCATCGAGGCCTCTCCCAGGAGCATGGACACTATTAAAGATTTTTCTTGGCAGAGTTGTAGGATTCAGCTGCTGAAATGTGTTAAAAGCTTCATCAGCAGTGGAAATGTTCTGTGGAGGAGTAAGATTCCTCTTAGTATGGATGGAAGTCCCCTGGTTGGCTGCATGGAGCAGAGAGGTGTCCTGGTGACAGGTTAAGGTATTGGATGATTCTGAGTAGGATGGGACCCAAAGGGATCATGGATCTGACTCCTGACTCCACAGAGGACCACCCTACATTCAAACCCTATGTCTGAGAGCATTGTCCGAAAGCTCCTTGAACTTTGGCATGAGCAAATCATAGAAGCTGAGACTCAAACTGGGCTTAACCCACCTGAGCTTTCTTATTGCTGGGACCTGTATCCTCAGACAGTAAGGCTAATGCTGAAGCCGCTGACTGCTTAGAAAGTTGAACCTGCAGGGGACCACTGCTGGTTGTATCAATATCCTACGATGGATATAGAAACCCAGAAAGCTGAATTCTTTATGACCACTTGACCCAAAGTCTGATCTGCTGGGCTGCACTGTAGATGGAATCCATTGAATACAGTTCCAGCCTTAATAGATTTGGGTTGCATTTTTCCCCAGTGCCATCCTTCAATGTAAGGAGTCACTGGTGACCGCAGATATTGCAGCTTCTGTAAATTCCCTGTAAAGGGTGTTTCCTACTTCAGTAACGCTGGTTTGGAGGATGGGAAATTCCAAGCCCCAGGGAAGCCATGGGGTTTGACTTGCTCTCTGGTGCATCCTAATGCTGTCAGGGTGAGGATGTTTAACTAATGCTAATTCTCAGGCTTAGTCCCCATGTGGGCAAAATGCCGATGGGAGGGAGTCTGCAAAACCTATTGGCTACGTTCCTGACTTTGGATTATGGGCTAAGATCGAGTGATTAACATGCCCTATGATTTATAATGCTTTATAGGTGTCGAAGGTTTTTACTGCACAGCATCTGCAAAGGGTGTTCCAGGCTATGGATGGGCAGCACTGAGCTGGAGCTGGAGAGAGGGGGCAGTGAGGCAGGATGGTGATATGGGAAGGGGGGATCTTTGAGCCATGGTTTCTTGCAGCAAACACTGTGCTTTGCTGTACAGTTTGGGTTTTACCAGGGCTTTTCCCTGACACCCTTTCTGTTTAGAGGCAGAGAGGTGCAGCCAATCTTGCATTATCTTCACCTGTTGGAAAGATTCTGGCTGAGAGCTCAGCCAGCACATGGCCACATATGGGAGAACTTCCCCAATTGTCCCTGTAAGTGTCCCCAGACAGCAGTATGAGCATCACACTGGGTGAAATCACACTCTTTGTGTTTTGTTATTGAGCTAATGCTCAACAGATCATTGAGGTTGGAAAAAAAACACTCAGATTGTCTAGTTTCAACTGTTCACTTATTACCACCATGCCTAACCAGGCTGTGGGGATTTAGCAGGTTTGTGCTTTGCCATGGAAGCTGATGAAGCCAAATGACACTGTGTTGAATCCCTTAAATGCATGTTTTACCTTTCTTTGTGTATCTTTGCATAAGCAAATAATTCACCATTCCCACGTCACACCTATGAAAGGACTGGGGAATTCCAGCACTTGCAATGAGGAAGGTAGAATATTTACTGAAGGCCTTCTAAAAGCAGGAAAAAGTGTCATTTTTCTTCTTGCTTTTTGAAAGAACCAAATATATTTTCCCTCTTGGCCATGTAGTTGCCGTCCGTGCTAGAGTTAAGCTTTTTAAATTGAACTACAAATATCTTTTTTCAAAAGAAGCAACGGGAATGATACTCCTTCCAGTGGTAGCATCACTAACAGAGGTTAATTGACTGTCATCGCTATTAGATATCTCAGAACTGCAGGGGTGGGAAGGGACCTCCAGAGATCATGGAATCCAAGCCCCTGCCAAAGCAGCTCCCAGCCCAGGGTGCACAGCTCAGCATCTCCAGAGGAGACTCCACAAGGTCCCTTCCCATGAAAGACAGCAAGTGCTATAAGTGAAATGATAGTAGAATCATGGAAGGTTGACTGGTTGGTCTTTTGTGTGAAGCCCTCTCTGATCTCAGCAGGGATGGCAACAAATCAGGGTTCTTCTCCAGAGGTGACTCTGTCTTCTCCTTATTCAGAGGGAAGCAAGGACGACCTTGTTTCCTCTCAGCTGAACTCAAGTGATTTCCTTTATTTGAATTTGCTTCGAATTTGCTTGCCTACTGATTCAGCAAGTCTCTTCTCCCAGTGCTTTTCCCTGATTCCCAGGTGTCCTGGAAGCAATCCAAGGACAGAGCATAGAAAGGAGAAAAACTTTGCAGTGTGTCCTTGCTGGGCGGCTGAATGCCTGTGCATTAACCAAGAAAAGGGGTCTTATTTTTTCACCTCACATAGTAAAAAAAAAAAAAAAAAAAAAAAAAAAACAACTCTTCTTTTGTCTTATAAAATTACTCCTGTGAAAACTGATCAGGGATGCCTGCGGGTCCAAAATAACCACAAAAATTAACTAGATGAGAAGGAAACCTGGCAGCAATGTGATGAATGGATGGAACAGAGGAAATTAAAGGAGAGGGATTAGCTTGTGTTGGATTTTCCCTTGCTAAGCATGTGCTGAGTGCTGGGACAAGTGGAAATCGCGAGATTAGATGGGGACTCCTGAACAAGTCCCCCCTGTTGCTGCTGACGTGTGAAATGGTGATGGAAGCTAAGGCAACATTCCCATTGGGGGTCGCTGGTGAGAGTGGATTAGATATTTATAAGAACAGTTGACTTTTGGTTGTGCTTTCAGATTTGTTTTAAACAGCTATGGGATAGCAGCCTTCAGGGAAGGGGAAAAAAGAAGGTAAAGGGATCACTGTGCTGAGGAGCTTGAGCTTCCAGTGTAGTCGTGAGTGGAGAATGAGATGGTGGTGTCCTGCAGCTATAGCTCATCTTCAAGGTGAATATTGATGTCTGTGGTATGTGTGGGTTTTTTTCGGTCTCAGTGCTCCATGAGCACTGCTTCACCAGCAGGAAGAAAGACACAGTGATGGAAAGCACAATCCTCACCAGCTGTGGTGGTGGGAGATGTGCAGATGGTGGGCACCAGCTGTGCATTGTGTCTCGACAGGATGTGCTGCAGTGGGTTGCAAAGATTAAGGTGAGAAGGCTTCAACACAATGATGGGCTTCCAAATGCTTGGCATGTAAAAAGGGAGAGCTGTAGGGGGGGAGGAGATGAGGCTTGGGCTGGGAGAGATGCTCACATGTCTTTCATCACTTGAGAAAAAACCTTCTTAGATGCTGTGTTAAAAAGCATTTGGGAAGCTCTGCACAACTCAGTATGGGACTGAAATCATGTAAGTGGTTGAGTTGAAAGGGACACCTAAAGGCCATCTGGTCCTACTCTTTGCAATGCACAGGAACACCCACAGCTCCATCAGTGCTCATGCTCCATCTCCTGACCTTGGATGTCTCCAAGGATGCATCATCCATCACCTCCCTGGCCAACCTGTGCCAGTGCCTTGCTGCCCTTATTGCAAACAGCTTCTTTCTATCCAGTCTAAATCTCCTCTCTTTTAGTTTGAAACTATTTCCCCCTGTCCTACCACACACACTCTGCCAAAGAGTCCATTCCCTCATCCTCACAGCTCCTTCAGGTACTGAAAGTCCTCTCTCAGTCTCCTTGCAGCCTTCCCTTCCCCAGATCTCAGCCTGTCCTCCTAAGATATCTGCTTCAGACTTCAGCCGGGCACAGAGCTGAGACTGCCCAGTGTTTATTACGACTAATTTCTTTGCCCTCTCTAACCTCATCCCTCTGGTGCTGGATTAATGAAGAATTGAGAAAAAAAAACAACTTGGGAAGAGTAAATTTCTGGTGAAATTTACAGGCAGTTCCTTTTGAAGAGCTGCTGCCATGCTGTGTGCTAATGAAGGGTGAGAAGTGTCTGTAGAATGGGGAAAAGGAGCACTATGACAGTGTCTTCACCTCCTCCTTTAATAAAAGTGCTGCCTTTCTGCTGCTGATAACTGACTTGGAGGCAGGGTAGGCTGGGGACTAGGGTATTCTTGTGCACTTTTTCTGTGACTGATCTCATTTTGTATGTACGTGTCTCACTTCTGTTTTCACTGGGTGGTGTGACACATCCTGCAGTGTCTGTGCTGCTGTGTGCTTCCCCAGACCCACTACACAACGCTGTGCTGTGATGCTTACATGCTCTGTTTCATAACGTCGTGGGTTTGTGTGTGGGAAGGCCTTATGGCTAAAAATGGCAGGGGAAAAACACATCCCCCTGCAGGACTGGGAGGGTGTGATGAATGGAGCCATGCAGTAACTGAGCCGTGCTCAGAAATCTGGGCTGAGAGGGCAGGTTTTGGAGCTACTGAGTTCCTACAGATACAGAAAATGAGCATCTGGGAA
This sequence comes from Oreortyx pictus, assembly GCA_036925125.1. Lineage (NCBI taxonomy): Eukaryota > Metazoa > Chordata > Aves > Galliformes > Odontophoridae > Oreortyx > Oreortyx pictus. The sequence goes on along the minus strand of JAUPFR010000001.1, from coordinate 829,350 downwards.
GAGCGGGGAGAGGAGAATAGAGCTAAGAATGGGGCTAAGAAATCATTTCTCTCTGGCGTGGCACCTGGGCCATGAGCATAAATTCAGCTAGCATAGGGTAGGCATGCACCCAACCAGTCCAAGTTCTATACCCAAAGCATCACTGGCTTTTTATCCTCCTATCCAGTGTGTAATAATCTGGATCTAGGAAACCTCCTTGGAAAAGATCTTGTGGTTTCCTGGAAAGTTTCCACAGCTTGGCACTTCTCTGGAAGGTCATACAAATCCCAGCGTGCTTTTCTTTTAAGCTGACTTCTCTGAAAATCAAATTCCTTGGCAGTTGAGTGTGCAGCTCTCCTCAGAAGTTATGTGTGTAGCTCTAAATGAGGCACGTCTCACTGTGTCTAAAGGTAAGCGATAGCTCCATTATGTTACAATCACGTGCAGGTTTATTCAGGATGAACTTGTAGGTTCTGGTGCCATGTTCTAAGTGCTAATTTGGAGTTTTGATGCTGTCTTGCAGATTCGTGCCATCCCATATGGTTTGGCCTGAGATTTTAGAGTGAGGGTCAAGCATTGGAACAGGGAACTGGTGGAGTCACTGTCCCCAGAGGTGCTCCAGCACCGTGGAGAGGTGGTACTGAGGCACATGGCCAGCAGGCATGGTAGGGGTGGGTTGGCATTGGGTTTGGGGGTCTTAGAGGGCTTCTAACCTTCATGCTTCAATAATTACTTTCAATGAAGTCACACGTCCTCAGTGACCTTAGGAAATAGTGCAGAAGCAGTTTAAATCTCCAGCAACCGTCTTTGTTTGCATGGATAGACATGATTTTTGCTTGAACAGACTCTAACAGCTCTGCAAAAGTGGATTACGAAGGGTCTATTTATTCCTCTTTTACTGCTTTCTAGAATGCTCAGTCTCTAGGATCATAGGATACCTTTTGGGAAAGCATGCCTGTAAATGACATCTAGCTATAGCAAAATATTCAGCTAAGGTGGTGACATTCAGTGGCATTTCTTGTACAGAAGTCGAGCTAGATGATTTAATGGGCCCTTTGGTTTTCAAAGTGTGTATGTGCTTTATTTTGTGATGTAAAAGCTTCTAAATTGGGGGCAGAGGTTAGCTTGCCAAATACATTGCAGCTGTTCATCCTCATTTGGAAGGGGAGGCAGCTAGAATTTCTGGAACAGGAAGGCTTGGAAGCTAGAATGCTTTTGCATATTAATATCTTTCTGCCTTTAATACAGATGTTCACATTCATGCCTCCTGTTCTGGGAGTCTGGCCAAGTTTCTGCACAAACTGCACACAGCTCCAGGTCCTGTCCTTCACCCCAGCATCATCCCAGAACAGGTACAGCCTGAGATTAATTTCCCGTTTGGAGTTCCCAATCCGTTTGTTAATAAATGAAACCCGTGCTGGCTTTTGCACGACAGGGGCAGGTAGAGTTTATTTCCCTACGGGGCAATTGCTCTTTGCAGTTTGCAAACTCGTCCCATTGAATGAAACAGCCACCACAAAACGAAACCCCAGGCAGTGCGTGGGCTGTCTCAGTGACGGTTGTTCAGGGGATTAATTCTGACGGTTGGGGCTGTGGCTTCTTCCATCTCTACCAGGAAAAGTACAGAACCGTTTTGGTTTTTTGGAGTTGTGGGTTTTTAATTTCTCTCTTTTACTTTTTCTCTCTTTCTTTCTCTCTCTCTTTCTCTCTTTCTTTCTCTTCTTTCTTTCTTTCCTTCTTCTTTCTTTCTCTCTTTCTGTCTTTTTCTTTCTTTCTCTCTTTTTCTTTCTCTCTTTCTCTCACTCTTTCTCCTCTCTCTTTCTCTCTTTCTTCTCTTTCTTTCATTTATCTGTGTTTATGAGAAGCAAAGCTCTGCATCAGAACACTCCACTCCTCACGTAGCTTCAGCTCAAGCAAAGAGTCTTGGTGTCTATTTGACCACACCTTAGTTTTTCCTTTCTTCTTTCTTTCTTTTTTTCTTTTTTTTTTCTTTCTCTTATTTGATCTCAGTTATAGTGGCTGTATCATTTAGGATGAGGAGTAACATCATCTCTTCTGCCCAACCTGTGCACTCTGTCTCAGGCTTTCAGGAAGCTGCAATTTGGATCTAGTGAAACATTCAGATGGATGCATAATTTCCCTACTGTGGGAGTTCAGTGATGTTTGTCTTGGGATTTTTCCTGAATGACCAGGATGCCTCATCTGAATTGTTTTTCTGACCCCTCTCCCACCAAGTTTTGGTCTTGGTTGGAAAAGGGCTCTAGGATCATTAGATCCAACCATGAACCCATCCCTGCCATGCCACCATGTAGAATCATAGAATCGATAGGTTGGAAAAGACCTCTGAGAAATGCCTGCTTTGAATTCCCATCAGGTTGCAGGAGAGATCTATCTGGCCATAGTCAGCCACACCAGTCTTCTTGGTTGCACAGTGAAGCCAAGAAAGCCCTCCAGAATAATCATACAGGCAACCAGATCTGCAGCCAAGGCAGTGAGAAGACATATCTTGAGCAAAGGCCAGCTGAGGCTAGGAAGCTCACGGCAAAGATGGGCTATGATGGTGGGTTTTGGGTTGTTCTTGTGAGCTTTTCTCTATGGATGTTGAGTTTTCTCAATGAATATTGAGATCAGAGTACCCAGAGTTGCTGCCTGAGTATCTGCTAGACCAGCTCTGCCTCCTGATCTGGAAATGTGTATTAAAGTGTGTGAAATCTTGATACAAGATGCTGTTAACCTCACAGCTTGGCTGGAGCTACTGCAGCCTCATTGGTGCTGAGCTCTGCTAGCAAATGCTCCTGTTGCAATGCTGTTCTGTGCCATTTGCTGCAAGTTCCCTGAGCTGCCATTTGCAATTCAGTACTCATTCCTATAAATGTGGGGCAGGGAGGGAAACACTGCTGTGCAAACAGGACTAAACTGACTAATGAAGGTAAGTCTCTGGGCTGTAGGGATGTCCTCTGCATAATCCTGCAAACTAGATCGAGCTGACTCTTCCTTGTTTTGCCACTGTGATGGTGAAGCATGACAGCCCACAGCTATCTGATTTAAGACTTGTTTGGTGTTCTGCTGTCCTGTACTGGTTTCAAGTGTCATTGGGGTGAGGGTGAAATGAAGTAATGCACCACATGTGCATTGGTTTCTGGTAGCACTGTGGTTAGGGGAGAAGAACTTAAAGTTGTGTGAAGATGTGGGTTTCCTGTCGTTTGTCTTGAGTGAATCACAAGGCAGTTAAGAATTCTCCCAGTTAGTCATTGCACAGATTACCTGTCTGCTTGTGGGGTCTCTGCAGGGATCCTGGTGTCCTCAACACTGAGGTGATCAGCTTGGATACTAGAAATGCCTGTACTATTATGAACTGGGGATCTCTGTGTTAACTCATTGGCTTGCTTGAAAAAGTAAATAAACAGATGAACAAAGCTTAAAAATAGAGCTTATTCACTGGTGACTGGGTGTAGAATCATGGAATTGTTAAGGCTGGAGAAGGCCATTAAGATTTGTCTTGGCTTCCTCTTGAAAATTTATAAGTCTTCAATTTAGGGGTGTTTGGATACCAGACTCTTTCTCCTGGTTGTTTCTTGGAGGTCTGCTGCTGGGCTCCCAAGTGTGATTTCAAGGTTGTAAGTTGGAGATGTGAAAGGAGAAGCTGTGTTTGCCTGTGACTGGAGGTTTTAATGGACTCTTCAGTGACTGATATTTGTAGCTCATCTCAAGCTTGAAAATGTTTATCCCTTCATGCCACCTCTACAATGAGCTGTTAATGGAGGAGAAATGATGAATTGGTCTGAACCCATCATTTATCACATTCTCTTTGACATGTGGTTCTGAGCCTTTATTTGGCAGCCTGCATATTTGCACATGACCTCAGCCAGCACTTGAGAATCAATTGACTTCCTGACAGTCAAAAGAACCACTTCTGCAGGGACAATTATGGGAGGGGAAAGAAAGAATAAAAGCATTAAATGCTTAGCCCAAAAACCTTGTTTGAGGTCTTCTCAACTTGGAGCATTCTGTCTGTTAAAGGTTGAGTCACCATTGGTTGACCTGTGTGCTTTCCTGAAGCCTTGCTGGCCATTCACAAAGCTGAAGCTTTGTTTTGGGAGGCGAAAAAGGAGGGGCTGCTACTGTCAGATGGAAGCTGTGTGGTTATTTAAGCTTTTTTCTATGTGCCAAAGGTAGCTTGTGCTTTAAGGAGAGTAGCTCTGACCTCCTCGGTCCGTTTGTTGGGTGCTTGTTAGAGACCATGCTGCAGTAGCTGTTGATACAGTGGTGATGTGGCTGGAAGCATGATGCTTTCAAACAAAACCTGTGCAAAAACCTTCCTCCTGGGCTGAAATTCCCAAAGTCCTACAATTCATCTCAGCAGGATCAAACCAGTGAGACGCTGAGCAAAGGGAGATTGTGTGAAGCTGGGCTGCTCTCCTCCCTACCTAGGAGAAAGATTCACAGAATCTCAGTATGGCTTAGAATGGAAATCAGACTCAGAGCATCCCTTCTGACCACGGTGCTTGGGGTGCTGCTTTATTTGGTGTTGTGCAGGAGCCTGCTGACATCAGCCCTGTCACAAGGCTGGATGCTGCGGGTTAACGGCGGAGGAAGAGTGTGCAGTGACTTTTACAGTTGTCCAGACTGCTGGTTTCACCACAAAGCTGTTTCACTTGCTAGCTGTTATCTCTTGTGGTCTATTTTGTGTTGCTTTTCTTCTTTCCTTTTCTTCTTTTTTCTTTTTCTCCTCCCCTCCCCTCTCTTTTCTTTTTCCTTCCCTTTCCCTTTCCCTTTCCCTTTCCCTTTCCCTTTCCGTTTTCTTCAGCTATTCTGGCCTGTCTGAAAAAAAAAACCAAACCACCTCCTGGTTCCTCTAATTCAGTACCCGCTGCTGCTATGCCTTTCTTAGGGTTTACTTAACAAGCCTGGCTTGTAACCGCTTACAGCACCACAGAGCTCGAGCAAACCACACTGCTGTGAGCTGTGCTGTGCTGGAAGGTCAAGAGCTTGAAGCTGAATGGGGTGTGGTGGGGTTGCTTTTAGCTGAACAATATCCGAAAAGGATATCTCATTTCATTGCTTTTCTTCTTGAGGTCGATGAGAATTAGTGTGCATGTTTGCAAGGGTTATTAGCAGCACACCCGGGACCGAACGAGCAGTTTCATTGCATTTGTCTGCTGCCCTCTGGGGTTCCTGCTTCTTCAGCAAGAAGTGAATGATAAATGGCACAGTGCAAAATGAAACTTGCCTGGATGCTGTTCTACTGCACTTCAGTGCTGGGTAAGCGTGGCATTACAGTGGCTGTAATGGGCTGTTGTATGGCAAACAGACCCCAGCACCTACATTACAGCCGTGACGGCTGACTCCTTTAACATTCAGCCCTTGAGAGGTAAAAAAGAAAAATAAAATCAATCCTGCAAGCAAAGCTTCTGCCCTCTTTCCAGATGGACGCCAGCTTTGGATACTCAGCTGCTGCTGAAGCTTGTGACTTCATTTGGTTTCCCTCCGGCAGTGCACTGAACCCACTGAAATCTCTTACAGGCAAAGAGAAGTAAATCCCTTCCATATGTCAAGTATTAGAAAAATACATGATTTTTTTTTGACTCACACAAAGCATCCCGTTGTCTGACAGATATGGAAACAAGTGCACTCTTGTTTCTGGGAAGCTGAGCTCTGACCTTGTACTGCTAAGTCTGACATGTCACTGTCCACTGTTTCAGATGGTCTCTGTTCATGTTAAGTGTGCAAGTGAAGGAAAAAAATCTTATCGATTTTCCACTTAAAAGAGAGAGACTTCAGTGTTCTCTGCTCTAAATCTCTTACTATAGTCTTTCAGGTCACTGGATTGCCCCCCAAAGATAGGGGAGAAAGCATTTTGTGTGTTAGCTTGTTCAGTGACCTTTGTTAACAGATGTCTTTGCCCTCTGGATTCCCCCAGACCAATAAATCTGTGAATTGATGTCTCATGAGGCCAAGTGCAAATGCACAGAACTTGCCTGTTGGGTCAGAGCACAGGTTACGTTGCCCAGCATCCTGTCCCTGCAGGGGCTCAGTAATTGGTGCTTGACAGGGGCAGCAATCTTCCTGTCTGTGCTCTGTGCTCCTTTCTTCTCTCTCTTGGCCTCTAGCAAGTGGCAGTTGTGTGCAAAATATAGTGTTGCTTGTGCTCAGCTGGAGTGGTGTTGAGACAACAGCTTTCTCCAGGAGTGCTGTAACTGGAAAATGCCTCATGGTCTTAAAAAATGCTCCCCGGATCCCTTGGAGGGGGTCCTGGGAAAGTGAGAGCCTGCCTTTATCTGGGCTGGGACCTTCATCAGATTGTAGTGCTTGTAGTGATGGACACTGTCTAGTGAAGAATAATGGGATGAGGTGTGAGCCTTGGGGTCTCTGGGTGTCTTTTTCTTCCCATAGCAGTGGATGGTCAATTTGGCCAAGAGGAAGGTGAGGAAAGGAGATAGACAAGGACTTAAGTGGGAAAGTGCAGAATAAATGGGGTGGGGTAGTTCAGAAAGAGCCACATGAAAACTGCTGGAGGTACTGGTGCAGGGGATGCAGCCTGTGCTCTCAGTGGGCCCACATTCTGGAGTCTTTGTCACTGTTCTTTTTTTAACCTCACTTTAAAAATGAGATGTGTAGAGAGGATGCAGCTTGCCTGGAACCCTTGTTTTATGAGGATTAAGAGCAGCCCAAGGGTAGGAAATAAAACAAAACACCCAGAATATGCAAGAGAAGGACCGAAATTTCATAGAACCACTGAGGTTGGAAAAGACAGCTACAATCACCTAGACCAACTCAACCTACCACCACTGTGCCCACTAAGCATGTTTCTCAGTGCCGTGCCTTCAGTTTCTTACAGATGATGAGAAATTTGGCTGTTGTGCATCAAGACAATAAAATGTTTGTATCTGAGGCAGGGGAAGCTGGCAAAGGGAAGCCAAGCTGTGTGCTGGTATCTCTGATGAGAAGATGAGCACTGGTGCGAAGTTTGACTCCCTCCTTTCTTTTGTGGCTTCTCCCCACTTTTGTCCTTTTTTAGCTTAATGAAAAGGACTTAATTTCCTGTAAATGGAGTATATATATGTGCCTTCATGTCATATGAGGCTGAGTTCTTCTATGTGATGGCTGTCCAGAATCATTGAGGCCCATGATGCCTCAAGACAAAGCCTAGGGAAGAGGAAATCAGGTGGAGAGAACGGCAGTGAGGAGGGATGTGCCTCTGGAGCTGGCTGCACTTTTTGATTGCCATTACCTGATGTCTATCAGCTCACCTGCAAAGAGAGCAGCATAACATTTCCACCTGAAGTTATCTAACAGCTTGGAAAAAAGAATAACGACCGTTTTCCAGCGAGATTACTCCACACGGACACACCACTGCCTCAGAGTAATAAAAAGGCAGCAGGGGAATTTCTGTGCATGCTTCCTCTGAAGACTGGGCAATTTTGAGTGACTTGCTTATGTGTACAGGTCTTTTCATGTACTTGTTAATTTAGGATATTGCTCTGCTGCTCTGAGCCTTATTCTGTTCAGTGGGACTTGGGCAGGGGTCACCTCCATGGCAGTAGAAATAAATTCAGGATTGTCACCTCCTGATGACTTTTGCTGGAGTTGTGATGATGCTCTGTAAAGACTTATTTTTTCAATATAGCTTTTGGTTTTCCTCAGGGATGCTGCACTAGGTACCAGCTTCGTAATACTGCCTAATTAGGTCTGAGCTAAGTAAAGCACTGTCTTCCAGCTTCCCATTAATGTACAGATTGGGTATCTTGGTTATTCAGGAGTGTGATCTGAGCACCCAAAATGCAGGTGACCTCATCCAAATCACTGCCGTTCCTTCATGTCTGGCCTAGACCCACACTGCAAACTGTTCCTATATAGTTGGACTTCATTTCCTCAGGCAGTTAGCACTGGTAAAGGGAGTAAGGTGGTGGGCACTGTAATGTGCAGACTATGGGAGATAAGACCAAAATGTTCATTTCACGATGAGCTTTCCCAGGTGATCTGAGCTTTTGGATCTGCACTTTTTATTCTACATACATGTGTGTTTATATATATAAATTTTACTGTTCAGTAGTAAACCCACATCTGCCTTTAACCAACGGCCATAATCATAAAATAGAATCGTGAAGGTTGGAAAAGCTCTCCAAGATCTCCAGTTCCAGCCCACCCCCACCGTACCCACTGGCCATGTCCCCCAGTGCCACATCTCTGTGGTGCTGGAACATCTTCAGGGATGGTGACTTCCCCCCGTCCCTGAGCAGCCTGTGCCTGACCACTCTTATAGGAATAAATTTCTCAAGGTATCCAACCTGATGTGCGTGGTAGTGACTTGGGATAATATATACTTTTATTGCTGGATTATGCAATCCAGCTGCTGCTCTCATTTTCATTTATAGAGTCAAAGAATGACAGAATGGTTTGGGTTGGAAGGGATCTTTGAGGTTATGTAGCTCCAGCCCTCTAGACCAGGATGCTCACAGCCCCATCCAGCTTGGCCTTGAGTGCTTCCAGGAAGGGATTCCTTAAGGATTCTGTGGCAGGACTGCTGTGATGCCCTTGTTTTATAGGAAGGTGCCATGATGCTTCTATGGTGGTAGGGGGTTGATGCCAGGGCACACGCAGTGCAGACACCGGGAAGTTCTGAATGTTCGTAGATATGGTTTTGATGGAAATGGTTGATAGTGGTTACAGCTTGGATCATGCTGAGAGTTTAGCTCCTAAGAAACTGATGGGGTAAATACAAGCAGAAGGAGAGAGATGAGCGCTGACTGCTGACCTGGGTCATCTCTGTAATTGATGCTTGGCACAAAAAAAATCACAAGGTGCTGTTTCTCTACCCTCAGACGTGTGATGTGGTGCGCTTGGCTCCTCTAAGAGCCACCAGCCTCCTTTTCCAGTGGATTTCTCTCTATTTTCAATTCTCTGCTACTGACTCTCTCAACAATTTCCCTTCAAAACTCTCCAACCTGGGAAATACTCAGATATTTCTTCCCTGTCTTCCCTGTCTGGCTGGGATGGGCTCTGAGCAACTCACTGCTCAATAATTCAGTGGGTTTTCTCAGTGGGTTCAATTTCATCAGTTCCTCTCGGGGATCCTGTCACTGTTTCCATAATAAACCACAGTATTTATGGGTGGCAGATAAATACGTGGATTCTCCTTTGTGTCTGGCAAGCAGAGATCTGGGAGGGACTTTTTATATTCTGTTGTTTGTATCAGAGCTGGAGGAACATGTTACTTCTGTCACATGCTACTGGTTTTTATTATCAATCCAATAATAGTTATAAATTATTTTCCTTTTTTTTTTTTTTTTTTCTTCTTTTGGTTGGGCCACTTATGATCATGGAATGTGGGAATGCATTTGAGAGGGAGTATTTCTGAAGTCCGTTGGTTTTCACCAGCACTTGTTTGGCAATGTGGGTTGTGCCAGTACTGCCAGTTTCCTTGCTGGTCGTACGGTGGTAGATTTTTGGGACAGGAACAGCCTGCCCTTTGCAAACATATTAAACCAAATGGGAGGTGAGCTGGTATTTCCTACAAAAAGGGAACTTGAGGAAGTTAATAAAAAATAGTCCTCTGCCCACCTTGGGCTAAAGTGACAGCAAGCAACTTCAGTATCCTACTGGGGTGAGCCTGGAGGGACAGCTGGGAAATGAATTTCTTCAGGGCTGGTGACACTCTGCTCAGAGCTGTCTTTTAGACACTCTGTGCTCTGAGTGATGCCCTAATGTTTGCTGACTACGTGCCCTGCGTCCCTCCTCCCATCCTGGCAGCAGGAAGGATTTTGCATAGGAGAGATGTAGACAGTCTTTCCTCCCTTCTCCAGAAACGGTGATTTATGAACCCAGCAGCGTCCAGTCACAACAATATCAAGCATCTCTTGCATAAATGCCTTCAGTTGCTGTGCAGCCATCCCATGTCTGGGGAGAGGTGCTAAGGGATTTGATTTAGTAGCTTAGTGGGTAGGGATGGTGGTAGGAGGATGGTTGGACTAGATGATCTTGTAGGTCCTTTCCAACCTAATGAATCTATGAATCTATGAGAGGACTGGGGAAGGGTTGATGTTTATCTGTGTGAGCTGGTGCTCTCCCAAGCTGTTCCCTCCCTGCAGCTAATCGGTAGCTAAAGCACCCAGCTGGGCTGCCCTATTATTGAGGACAATGGCCATCTCTCCTCTAATGTTATCCTTTGATACATAAGGAGGTGTTAGATGTGAAGATGTCCTAGATAAACTATTTACCAGCAAGTTTCTGGCTACGTGTAAGGGCTTTAATCGTGTTCATTAGGAATAGCTAGTGAATGGATTGATGTGTAGGTTCAGTACATGCTTTCACAGGCTTTATATTTGCAACAGTTCTTAATAAAGAAGAAAATAGGTAATCTCAAGGCATTCTTCCTCTTTTTTTTTTCCCCCTCTTCTCTTCAAAATCTTATTTCCCCTTCCATTTTCCTCCCTCAGTGCATATTTGGAGTATGATCCCACTCCAATCTCAGACCTGCTGAAGGATGTTGTTCAGCAAAGCAGGACTCAACTAGCCTGAATGTGGTGAGAAACTGGTGAAAAAAAGGAGGTGGGTTCTGGTCCAGGCCCTGCACTGCGCATCTTTGCAAAGAAAACCCTTCCTAAGCTGAGAATGTGCAGTGATGGAGCTGTACCTCAAGGCTCATTCATTTGGGGCCAGAGGGGGATTTCCCATAGGACTCTATACAAGCAATCCATCCTCAGCAATAAACTTGTGCTGAGAAAAAGGGATTGCAGTTCAGCCCTATGTGATACGTTCATCTGCCAGCCTATTGACAGCATTATAAATCGGATCCTTTTACTGCAGTGCTGCCTGGATCTGCAGCCCAGGGCACATCCATGTGGTTATGGTGCCACGCAGGAACAAAACCCAGGCAGATGTACCCTCTACCATGGGAAGCAGATGGAATCTGTGCAGCAAATCTTGGAGGGACCACTAGAGGAGTTATGGGCTGGAGCACGGTGCAGGACATGCAGCTCAACTCACCACCTCCATGTCCATCCAGCCCTTCTTTTGAGAAGGATTGTGGGTGTTAAAGGGATACCAATGCACAGCAGCTGGCTCTTCCCACAGAACTGAGGTATGGAGGAGTAGTGATGCAATGGATTTATTCCATTTTCATCCTACTAAGATTTGATCTTGGGTGTAAGATAATACTGTTCTCATCAACAGCCATATTTTGCCATCATCGTTGGATAATCGTAAGGCAAGCATCTGCATTTGGTGGTTTCTTGCAACATAAATTCTATATCTAACTTTCTGGTTGGGTTTGGGATCTCCAGGCCTTGTTTTTCACAGTGATTACTAGCCAGGCCATTACATGGTCAAGAGCTTGCTTCTCCAAGGGAGTCTGGGGGTATCTGTGCTACTTGAAGAACAACTCCCTCCAGTGCATTAAAAATGAGCAGAAGAGTGGTTAACAACAAGGTAACCTTCATCAGACTGCTTGCACTGTCTGATGGAGCCCGAGCTGAGGAACCAGCTGAGTTTTACAGTGGATTTATTGATATGAAATGCAAACTCATCCAAATCAGTGTGTCCTTTAAGGCTGTCGGGTTCCCTCAGGTCAGCAGAGCAGCAGTGATGTTGGGCTGGAGAGGTGCCAGTCAGCTTGAAAACATCTTTCCTCCGCCTGGATGTGTCTAAGCTGTTCTATTTCAGGAAATAAATGGATTGGTGTGAAACAGAACCACCTGGGAGTCTTTGCTGGGCATGTTCCTGCTAGGGAAGCCAGAGCAGCATGGAGGGCTGCCTCTTATTGCTGCCTCTTTTCTGGCTTTTTGAATAAATGAATGGTGAGTTTGCTTTGATGCTTACCAAAACTTTTATCAACTTCTCTTCTGGTTTGCTAAGAGCATCCCCACCTCAGGCTGCAAGGTGCTTCCTCAGGCACTGCTGCCTACTCTTCGGCCTTCTCCGTCTTGCTTGGGGCACAGGGAGCTGCTTATTTCGTGCTTTCAAGCTTTTCCTGGCTGAGTTGTGGACTGTGAGGGCAGAGCTGAGCATTATGCTAATAACGAGTGATTCAGCGTGTCTCACTGTGTTATGTTGCTCAAGAAGACTGAAACTCACTGAATGAAAAGAATGTGTTTCATTCTAAGGTGTTTTTTTTTTTTTAATCATCTTGTCTTTCTAAGCAGCCTTGAGCTGTTTGTGCTTTTTGCCTTTGTATTCTGTTTGTTGTTCATGTATTTATTTTCTTCTTCTTTCCCCCCAGATTTCAAATTGCAGTAAATGCCCTCAATGTCATACCTGGTGGGTCCTAGACTTGGAGTGTGGTCCTCTTCTTGCTCACCGTCCTGTCTTTGGTGGTTATCTTTCCTCCCGCCTGCTGATAGGGGTCAGGCATCAAGGAAGTGGCATTAAAGCTTCAGTGCAAGCTTCTTCAGAGTGGGGAAATGCTGAGGGTGTGATGCACTGCCTAGCGTGGGCACGTACCTTTGTCTGGGGAGAAGACATTGTGTTGTCGAAGGAGATGTGTTTTTGCCCATATTTCAGTGGTGTGGATTGAAGTTGTAAGTGGCTGTGGGGTAGGCTGACCATGATGAGGTTCGAAAACAAGGTAGGAATATATGTAAGACATTAAAGCCTTGGTAGGCAGCACTTATTGACTTCTGTCTGCTTTACGAACATTTAAAGCAGGATTTCTTGTGGTTTGTTTGCGTATGTGTGAGTTCAATGGGGTTTGTTTTTCTCTGTCTTTGTGCATGTAGTGCGTGGCCAAATAATTTGCAAAAATCTTTGCTTCCTGAGATCTTAGAGCAGAAGTTCTTAATACCCTGCTGGCATATATAAAGTGAGTAGATTCTGTAGAGTAGATTCTGTGAGTAGACTCCTGGATTTGGAGTGGCAGAAAGAGATCTCTTCATAGAATCATTAAGGTTGGAGAAGACATCCAAGATCCTCAAGTCCAAGCCCAGCCCACCCTACCATTCCCACTAATGGTGTCCCTCAGTGTCACATCTCCGTGGCTCAGGAACATTTCCAGAGATGGAGACTCCACCACTTGTTTTTTATCCCTGGATGTGACACCCATGTGGTGATACTACAAATGCTCTTCAAAGACTGCGGGAGAGTGGGAAGGCTGCGGGGGGAGGGTTGATGTGCACAAATGCTAATGTGATATATGAAGTAAGGTGTTCTAAAGGGTTGTGACACCTCTCCAGACCCGATCTCATCAAGTTGAGACCCAGTTTCAGTGTGGTTGAACACAGGTTTCTGCGCTCAGAGTAAACTTCTCTGCTCAGTAGCCAGGTTGTTATTTAAAGTTATCCCTTCCTCCCTTTTCTAGAAACCTCTGCAAGATTCAAAAACACATTTCTTCCTGCTCTAAGAAATAGATTTCCCATGCAGCAGCCTTGGAGAATGGGATGCTCTCATTGGTGAAATACAAGTGCTCCAGCCTAAATCAGAGTCCCTGATTTTGGGAGATTGTCCTCATTAATGTTTCAGTTGCAAATCTATGGCAGTTGTCTGCCCTATCCTAGCCCATGGCCTTGGGGAGAGGCTTTGGCTGAGGCTCCTGGCTGTTGTCTCAGAATCACAGAATCATTAAGATTGGAAAAACCCTTCCAGATCCCAGTTCTGACCCCAGCCCACCCCCACCGTGCCCACAGCCCACGTCCCTCAGTGCCACATCCCCACGGCTCGGGAACACCTCCCGCGATAGTGACCTCCCCACTGCCTGGGCAGCTGTGCCACTGCCTGGCTGCTCTTTGGAGAAGGACTTTTCCCTAATATCCAGCCTGATCCCTCCCTGGCACAACTTGAGGCCATCACCTCTTGTCCTGTCGCTGTTACCCAGGAGCAGAAGCCGATCCCCACCTTGCCACAGCCTCCTTTAGGGGGATGGAGAGAGCAGTAAGTTCTTAGTACGAATCTTCCTTTCTCTGAGTGTTCTGAAACAATTGTACATCCATTTAACGTGCTTTCTGTTGTTGTTTCGTTTTGTTTTAGTATGGCTTCACGTGTTTTAGTATGGCTCCACACGTTCTAGCAATGTTAGGTGAAACAAGCTGGCAGGGTGCTGGTTTTTTTTTTTTAAGTCTTGAAGCATTGCTAAAGATACCTGTGTGTTGGATGATGGCAGGAGGGAATTCTCACCCCTGCTGACACTGGGCACACTTTAATCCCTAGTTACACTGACCTGCCATGACACCAGAAGGCACTGAGTCAGCTGACAAATGGAGCAAAACAATTATGTTTTGCAACAGGGTTAAGGGCTAGAAGTGTTCTCCGCCTTCTCTGTCTAGGTGTGATTCATGAAGTAATTCACTGCCTCTGCTCCTGAATTGTTTTCCTTATCTATTATCTCTTGTTCTCCAGCCTGTCATTACTTGCTGCTGTCAGCGGGGATGATGTGAGCCGCCTTAGGGAACGTATTTGCCTTCGTGGCTCTGGCAGTGATGGATGGGTTCACCTCGAGTCAGACTCTGCTGCCACTTTCTTCAAAATGATGCTGAGCAAGCACCAAAGCTGATGGATGGTGGCAATCTGTCACTGCAGATGTGGGTTGTGGCAGCCCCTGACAGCTGCTGGGGCGAGCTGCTGGTTGCTTTGCCTTGCCCTGTGCTTTTGTGCCACGTGTAGGCTGCGCTTGGACCTGCTCTGTTTGCAACAGAAGCCGCAATATGGGACTCACAGCCATCCTGCTCATTGAGGGCTGTCCTGCAAAGCACTGTGAGACATCGTTGGAGATGAAGAGCTGTCTGCCCTTCCTCCCCTCACTCCCTCTAACTTGTCTCCAAACGTGAGCAGCCATCCATCCCTGCAGATGCCCTCAGAGCCCTCTGCTCTATCTTCAGGCCACCTTGGCTTTGTGAATGTCTGCTGTCATTGTACTGCAGGGAAATTCTGGAAAGAACTGCTGGTGTTGCCACATAAACTGGTTTATGAGAGCTTAGCATAAAACTGCTTTGTGAGCAGCCAGCACTCAACTTCTTATTAGCCCAGTGCCTCTGTGGCTTGAGAACAAATGAAATCTGAGATTTAAATCACTTGCTACCAATGTTTGAAGCTATTAGAGTGGTAGAAGAGATTGGAAGGACTACTGAAGCCTCCGTTAAAACTGTTAGCAGTGATTGCAGTGTTTCACAAAGGTGCCTTGCAATGGGATGGCCATGGTGAGGACTGTGTCCCTGCTAGGAACAACCCCTTGGAAGCCTCATGGTGTCCTCTACTCTGCCAGGAAATAGCCCAAATCCCTCTTTGAGCTGCTATGCTGAGTAACATCGGGCTGTTCAAATGCAAGCTCTTTTTCAGCTGGATATCTTTAGATATTTTTTGGTGGTGCTAGCAGAGGACAATGAGTTCTTGTACTCCTGTTCCTGATGGTGCTGATTTTAAGCTATCAGAGTGAAGAGGAGATTGTTTTTTCTCTTACATTGATATCTGTGAAGAAAAGTACTAGGTGATATTCATGATACTTCTTTCTCCCAATAACCTCTCAATGGAAAAGATAGTAAGAAGTCGAGCAGTGCTGAATGACTTCATCCCTTCAGAGCCCAGCTCTAAGAACTGTTAGTTGAAAAACAAAACCAGCAAATGTAAGGGGAACAGGTGTAGGTTGTACTCCTGGATTGGCTACTGGCATGGCTGTGCCAACAGCTTCTGTTACAGAAGATGAGTTGTAGCCTGGATATGTGACTGGAAGCTGCTGGATATAAATTTCTCACTCTACCGTGGCACAATATTATGTTTTCAATTATTGGTACTAAAATTGGTTCCTAATATTGAAAGGTCATTGGGGTACTCTGGAAATCTTTTGCCCATCTCCAGTTCAGTGGAAAACCCATTGTGTACAGCCAGCCTTGGTGCTGGGTCCAATTGAGACAGTCCAAATATGCAGAGAGTATCCAAAGACACCCACGAAACCAGGAGAGACCCCAGATGAAACGAGTGCCCTCCAATTGTCCTTGTGTGCCCGGTGCTGCAGATGGTGGTGGATGACCTGCTGGAGCACCTCGATTAAGGTGCACTTAAAATGATGAGTCTGCCATCTGAGTCAGGATACTACAGAGCTACAAAGAATAATTTAATCATTTTCCATCTGACCGAGACCAAAATCCTTTCTATTTTTGTGTTGGCGTTTCAGTAGTTTAACAAATGCATTAAAGCAGCTGTGGTGAAAGCACCTGTAACTGCAAATCACCAGGCCACGATTTAATCTGTGCTTTATTCTACCATGGGTCAAAACAAAGGTCGTTAGCTTAAGCCCAGAAATGGAGAAACGGCTTGCAAGCCTCTTAACTTCGTCACTTTTCTTGCTTTTTGAGTATCTTGTGCAACAGTGGTCACTCTGGCAACTTTGGAAACATAAAACAAGTGTTTGTCTCTTGAGTTCAGAGGGAAGTCCTGCGGGGTTCTAGGAAGTATCAGCTTTGAAAAAAGGGGCTTGGAGTGGTTTGAAATTTAGTTTTCTATCTTCCCTTCTGAGTTTGTTCCTCTTTTTTTTTTTTTTTTCCCAAGAATTAATATTCCTAGAAACAAAGCTTGCTTTTTGGGGGTTACTTTGTGTAGTGATGGGAGAACTCACACCATCATCTTGGAGAGCACGTAGAGAAGAGTTCAACCTCTCCCAAAACAGGGAGCTTACGCTTAACCTGGGTGGCCAGAGGCCAAACAAAAGCAAGAACAAATTATGAAGTGTGGAACAGAAAAACTAAATCTGTAGGCACGCTCGAGGGGGAAAGTCATTGAAAGAATGTACTGGCAAATGTTTGGACTGTTGTCTTGCTTAGGGCCATACGATGAAGTGCTCTTTTTTCACTGAATCGGAAGACACGCAAAAAATCTGTTAAGCTTAGTAATTCACATATCAACATCTTGAGCTTTGCTTAAGCACTGTTGTCTATCATTATAGTCCTGGATGAAATAGGATTATGGTTTGTTTTTCTTGGCATGCCAACATTTTGCTTAAGGAGGACTTTGTTATTAAGCCATATTTACTATGTAAGGATACTAAAACCGATGATGAAAGCTTGTGAAATAATTCATGTGCTTCCTGTGTGTTTGGCTACTGCTTTATATTCGTTACAGCTTTCTACAGTAGATTGCTTTCATACA
Organism: Oreortyx pictus; assembly: GCA_036925125.1. Lineage (NCBI taxonomy): Eukaryota > Metazoa > Chordata > Aves > Galliformes > Odontophoridae > Oreortyx > Oreortyx pictus. The sequence goes on along the minus strand of JAUPFR010000001.1, from coordinate 812,307 downwards.
ATTCGGGGGAGGAGGGTTACATACATACGAATCTAATTATTTTGAGTAGGAGTAAAGGAGTCCTCCATTGCTGCATGCTCTGTCATTCCTGTCTGCAAAATTGCAGCCATTCATCCTCCTTGGGGTCCTGTTGCAGTAAAATTCCAGATGTCGCTGTTTGCTGGGTTTTAAAAATGATTTTAATTTTCTCGGAGGTCTACAGTGTGTCAGGATTGATATGCTGTCTGTGAATAGAGACTTTGCTTCTGTGGGCTCTGAGCTTGAAGGACAACTTCAGAACCACGGTGTATCTTTTTGATGGGCTTTGGGAATATCAAAAACCAGATTTACTCTGTTACTTCTGCAGAGACTCTGAGAAAGCACATGGGGAAATGGAATAAGTCGGGCTATCCTGATGCATCTGTGCCTATGGAATGCACCTCTTGTTCTAATCTCAGAGCCAAACAGGAGCCAGCAGCCTGTGATGGGCTCGATGCAAGAAGAGCTTTAATTTTTTGAGGGCTTACAGACTGGATTGTGCCTATGCGAACGGAGTTGTCTGAGTAGTGAGCTCCTGAAAAAATCTAGGTTTTGCCTTTTGTTTCTCTGTTTCCGAACTGCGTGTAGGGGCAAAGATACAACACGGATACAGCCAAGATGTTCTTGGTTTGGCTGCTGGGTGAACTTGATAAGGACAGTCCTTCTGGAAGGGCTTTTCTGGTGTTGGTTTTCAGGGATAACTGGGTAAAAGGAGGAAGGTTTTACAGTAAGGGTAGTGAGGTTGCCTAGAGAGGTGGTGGTGCCCCATCCCTGCAGACACCCAAGGGCAGGGGATGGGGCTCTGAGCCCTGATGGAGCAGTGGGTGTCCCTGTGCATTGCAGGGAGTGGGACCAGGCAGCCTCTGGGGGTCCCTTCCAGCACAGATTATTCTATGATTCTATGATTTCTGTATATCTGTTGTGCTCCATTCCCTTGGTCACCATCTCTTGGTTTGGGCTGACTCGCTGCTGGCACCACCTTTCTCTTGGCTGCTCAGTGTTTCTTCATGGTGGCTGAAGACACGATATCCTTTCCCACACACGAAACAGGGAAAGGAAAAATAAGATCTGCAGGAAGCAAGGAGTGTCCACACATCTGGGGCTTGCACGTGGTCCAAGCACAACATCGTCAAGGTATTGCTCCACGCCAGCCTGCCTTGGCAGGGAGGTTTTCCCTTGCATTGCTTAGTGTGTGGGATGATCAGTGCAGTAGTTCTCAAGATGCTTTTATTATTTATTGGCTGTTATTCAAACCCTGATACAGACCTATTGATTCCTTCAGTCTTTCTGTGATTTTCCCCTCTGGAGCCATCTGCCTTTTGTCCTTGGAAAAGGCTTAAGTCTTTTCTTTGATGAATAAGGTACAATGAATAAGTGGAGTCAAGGAGTACAAGGCTGGGCTAGAGCAGTGGGAAATCAGACTTTGGGCTGATGGGGGGTGGAGAGCTGGCGGGGTTGTGGACTGAGCAAATGGTGAATCTCATGTCTTTGTGTGTTCAAACAATGCCGCTGATCCTCAGAAGATAAAGTCGTGTCTCTGCCCCTAACTTCTGAGGGTGGCTTTTTAGATTCAAGGTGGCTTTCTAGCTGTCCTTGTTTTGCCTTAAATTCTTTTATTTTTTCTAACATGAGTTCTTTCAAGAGCTTTCATGCTCCTACCAGATTGTAAGGGGTGTTTTCCTAAAGCCATCCTTGACCCCTGCAGTTTCTTGCTGAAGTACTTGAGTATACATTTAGACTAGACCTCTCTGCAACAAATACCTGAGACCAGACAGATGGCAGCTGTCATGCTTTGGTTCTCAAACTAGGCAACTTTCCATAACAAAAAACCTTTAAGAACTGATTTTCAGACCTGTGGTTTCCAGTCTGTGTGTCCTTGGCAGTGGTGGCTGAGCAGACTAAGGCTGAACAGCAACTTTCCAGTGTCTGGAAGCTCCAAAAGCTTGCTGTCTGCTCTGGCTGCTCAAATAGTCCCAATATTTGGGTAACAGAAACCGCAGTTTAGGGTTGTGGGAAGCTGTAGACACCAGACTGGGTTTGCAAGAGATGTGGAAGGAGAAATGGAAACCATTCAGCCTTCATGGGGGTCTGAAGGTCTTGGCAAATGCTGGTCCAACCCTGGGGAAGAAAAGGGTGGGAGCTGCTTGCCTTTCCCTTCCATTCAATTTTCTGAGTTTGTAGACATCTCAGAGGTAATTACAGTAACCAAACATAATGTCTACACAACTTCCACAGCCTGTTTTTTCTGGTCTCACCTATTGGGATAGGTTTGCTCCTCCAAAGAACCCAATAAAAGCAGCATTTCTTGAGGCAAAATGTTGTTCCCTGATTTACCTAGATTAGCCTGGGAAGTGCTGTGTCGAGGAAAGCTGGTGTGTTGTAGTGAGATTTGGCCACACTCCTAAACTGTTGTTCACAGGAGTTTCTCCCCTTGCTTTCCTTCTTCCCCATCATCCAGCCAAAGGAGCTGGTGGAGATGCATGTCCAAAGCTCAGTCACTACATCCACATTTCTCATCAGAGTGGATCTTTGGCCTCCTGTTTCCGTATGTTCTCCTTCATATTCCAGTTTTCCTGGTTAGCCCCTGGGGAGAGATGCTTTGGTCAGAAAGTTGCTGTTGGAAGGATGTCCATGCTCCCTTCTTTTAAGAAGGAAGGTGCCATGCATGTATTATTGTTTTTGGCATTATGAGAATTGTGCTCCCAAAGCACATTTTAAATCTGTGCTTTGCTGGAGCTGTTGACTGTAACTTATAATTCAATCAACCTATATATTGTTGCTCAAGGCAGGCAGGCATGTTATATCAAGCCAAGCCCAATAATTCATGAGCTGTTTAGTAAGCTCAATAAAATCTGTAACGCAATTGCTTTATGGGATGGTTTATCTCATTTGGCACTACCTAGTTTGTTTCTAGCATGCTGTTCTGAATTTACTGCCACAGCTCAAGAATATCTTGTCTAATTTATCTTGGCTGGGGAAATGAACCTACCCATGTGGAGATAGGACTTGTTCTCAAACACCTCTGATAAGAAGAGGAGACTCTAAGGTGTAGATGTGAGATGGCAGTAATGAAATGGATGCTGGAGAACAGCTCAGAGTGGGCTTTTATTGCTGTAATTTATAGCTTTCATAGGTCCTTTTGCTTCAAGCTCACTGGTTGGTAGAGCAAATCAGTTCCTTAATTGCTCATAAATGCTTTTTGAGAAGCAGCTTGGTGGAAGAAAACTGGAGATTCTTGTTAAATTGGGGGAAAAGTAGGACAGGAGTCCTCCTGCTCTACAGGGAACACAATCAAAGCTTTAGTCACACAGACCATGCAGCGTCAATATCAGCTGAGGCTGGAGATAGCCAAAGTGCTTTCATTGTTCACCATCAGCTCAATGCAATGCAGGCCTGCATTACACTTGAGGAGTCACAGAATCACAGAGCTGTAGGGTTTGGGAGGGACCTCCAGAGATCACGGAGTCCAACCCCCTGCCAAAGCAGCTCCCAGCCCAGGGTGCACAGGTAGGAATCCAGGTGGGTCTTGGCCATCTCCGGAAAAGAAAATTCCACCACCTCTCTGGGCAACCTGCTCCAGTGCTCTGTCACCTCTACTGTGAATAACGTCCTTGAATGATCTTGAGTGGGGATGGCTTGGCTGAGCCTTGATGAGCAAAGGCATGAACTTTGTTCTAAATGTCCTGTTGTTTCCAGCAGTGTTTGAGGACTGCCTTGCAAACCAACTTTGTGAGCCCTGATGACCCCAAGTCTGTAGATTTTTGTTTTGGAGGCTGTAATGCACCAAATGGAAGATGTGGCTCTCCTTTCTTAGCAAGTGCTTAGCTGCTCTAACTTAGGAAATCTCTTAGGTAGTGGCTGTTCGTGCTACACATGTAGTAGATTGTATTGAAAGAAGGAGCTGAAAGATTTGCTGGTCATACAGAGCTTTTCCTAATCCCCAGAAGGAACACTCCATCCCAGAGGGAAGATTTCACACCGTAGTGAGTAGAGTGGTGAGATGCTCAACTGTACTCCACTGATGCAAGCAATGGATTGAATAGGAAATCTGCTTATCTTTCACACTATCAAGTCCTGTAACGAAGCAGTGGGGATGTGATTGCACTCACTGCTGACTTATATATGCCATTTGTTATCTAAGTGTATGCATAAATCATCTGTTGTGTGACACAGGGCCCAAATTTTTGGTACAGTGGGAAGTTACGTTTATTAAACAACTGCCAGCAGGGAGCTCAGAGTTCAGCCCTTGTCTGCAAGCTGCCTTGATTCTCTTGTATTTATTTTGTATACTGTCTTGTGTGACAGCAGACAACCACCACATCTATCTTCCTGTTCTCTACATACGTATGTACTGTTGCTGGGGGACACCACATGCTGATAGCTCACTCTGCAGACAGCATTAAGTGCAGCAAGAAGAGAAGATTCGGGCATGGAAATCAATCTACCTGTTTCCTTGAAGTCAAATCATTCTCTGGGGAGTATTCCAAGTTTAATGATCAGAACATGAATTTCTGACCATGGGTGTCAGTGTGAACGCCATTGAGGAGGAAGCACTGGGAACATCTTCCCAACTGTCCAAATAGCTGCTGAATTGGTGGACCATAGCATCATAGGATCACCAAGGTTGGAAAAGACCTGTGAGATCACCAAGTCCAATCATCAACCTGTGACAAAATGACCCCAACTTGATGTGCCAGCCTATTCCAGCACGTCCTTTGTGAATAGTCTGCTGGTGCTGAGCAGAGCCATCTCCAGGTGCCAAATTGGTCTGGACTGCTTCTGTTCTTAGAATTGAATGAACCCGTGAGCTTTGAGCTGAGAGGCAGGTGAATGTGGTTCATAGTTTCCCATTCACACAACCTATTTCTTTGGGTTTTTGCAAGTGGAGAGGGACTTTTCCATTACCCTACTGCTGTTCCAGGCATGGATGTGTTGAGCCAGAATGAGGTGCTGTGCTTTGAAATGCAGCTGAGAAAATGGTGTGAGTAAGTATAAGGGACTGGAACGCTGGATCTGCTCTTAGTTAAAGGGTCTAGCTCTGTTATTTTGGTGACTCACCTAGAGGGGATGTTCTAACTCTTGACTCTGGCAGCAATTCTCTTGCTGGAAATACCAATTTCCATAATGCAGTTCTCCTAATTTGAGGTTGGGGGGGGGGTTCATTCCACCTTTTTCCTGCCTCTCACCTTCTGCAAACTCAACTGTAAATTAGTTTAGGCTGTGGTCACAGCGTGCTTCCAGGCTGCTGCCATGTGATTTATGAACGCTGTTTCATTTTATTTTCTGGCACAGCGCAGTTGGTGCCTTAGGCTGGTCTTTCATGGCGGTCCTGGGCTGGAGAAATCAGTCCTGATGTTTCCTTAATGGATTAACAATTGATGGAGAAGCTTTGCTCATCAAACATTCATGCCTTATTTGCTGGTGGAAAAAAAAAACATGTCTAATGCCGGGCAGGAACTGGGTCCATCCTTCTATCCTCACAATCCACTGTGTTCCTCCCAGGGCTACTGGCCACAACTAGCAAATGCTTTGGGATGTTTTGGATGCTTTTGGGATGCTGTGCTATGAGTCCTTCGTTGAATATTCAGCTGTCTTTCAGGTGCACCCAATGGTGCTAGCAATTGCTGAACTGCGAGCATCCAATGGAGATCATTTGGGGCTAGAATGTCAAGGGGGATTATAGAATAGCCTTTACTGGAATAATTCAGGCAGAATCTGAATGGTGACCAGAGAGTAATCCTGCTGGTCTGGGAACAGAAGAGCATGTTATGGGAAATCCCAGTCCATGTGATTACCGGACAGCTGAGGCCATCTAGGAAACAAGCTTTGTGACCACCTTGTGTCGGTGACTGAACCTCACAATTCAAGACGTCTGTCTTTAATTTGTGAGTTTGCTAATAAAACATAACCAGCTCAGTATTAAATTTGACAGGGAAATGCATAAGATGATGTTCCTTAGGGAGCAGAGAGTTACTGCTTGTGCGTAGCAGTTGGTGCATGAATCACTTGAGAGCTATTGCTTCCCATTTTATTTGCCTCTTCTAATAGCTGCAGCATATTAGGTCCTGGAGTAAGTCCAAGGACAGTCTCCTCTTGAGCTTGTGGACCTGAACAGTGGGCACACCTCCCACCTCTGAGCATCCTTGCCTATTTTTGGATGGGAAGGAACAGAGAGTCCTTTTGCATCCCTGCGAAATACCTGGGATATTTTCTCAGCAGATTTGGAGTCTTAATAACCTGACTGCTGAAAAGTGATTTGTATTGTGTCTATTGGAAAATAAAATCGGAAGTATGGCTTTGCACATGCTATATTTAGAACTTCCAACAGTGCCACTGATATGGAAATTGAGGTGCTGTTTTTAACTTGGATAATCCAGGTTTCTTTGTCACAGGAAGTATTTGGACAGCCTTCCTGCAGGCAAATGTTTGTCAGCCTTGTGCTTTGTTATTTACTTCTAGCTTTTACTTCTCCATTGTCCCGTGCTTTGCGTAGGCAACATCCCTGCTATGTTGTTGGTATGAACAGAAAGCTGAGAATAACAGGGGAGTCATGTGCTGGGCCTGGAAAGACTAAGAGCTGTGGCTCTGAGATGCATCAGAGAGCTCAGGACCTGACAAAGCCCAGCTAACAAAAAAAATCAGAACTATGACCCACTGCACATCATCCATTCCCCTGAAAATCTACCTCAGAAATCTCCTGAGCAGCGCAGTTTAGTCTGACAGACACACTTAGTGAGCATAGAGGGGATGGGTGGCCAGTTGGACTTGATCTTACTGGATTTTTCCAACCTTTGTGATCGTATGATTCTCAATAAGCCAATCTTTCGCTTGGGGATTTTGATGGCAAAGCCCATAGAGGTGACAGATGTCTTTGCAGTGACTGTGCAGATAATTTTCCTGCCGTGGGATTTATTTCACAAATGATTACAGTCTTGCAGGGAGAGGGCTGGCTGGGATAACTTCTTTTGGAGAGGTGCTATTTTAATGTGAATCTTTATTTTTTTTCTTCCACCACGCGTTTCTTTCCCTTTGTTACTCCTTCGTGTCTGAGATATTCGTTGAGGAGGAGAAGCAGTTGCTTCTGATAGCAGTGCAGTCAGCAGCCCTTGGCGTCTTGACGATGTGCCAAGTGTCCCTTCCATCGTGTAATAAGAAATGAAGATTGAAGAGCTGCTTTTAAACTTCTAAAGTGAAAAGAAGCCTGGAGCAAGCTGTGTGCCCGAGCTGCCTGCTCAGCCACTCTGCACTGCTTTGGCACTTGAGGAAAGTGCCTTGGAGGGCGTCCATGCATTGAGCTGTTCATGCCTGGGTTGGCTTCGCCTCCTTGCTTCTCTCCTGCCACTTCCCTTGAAGTTTCTGTTAAAGAGAAGATCCTCTCAGCGAGAGCTGCTTTTGGCTGTTTCAGTGTCCTGGAAGGATTAGCTGAGCTCTGGAAACTCTAGATACTGAGTCCTGCTGTTCCTGACTCCGAGGCTTCAGCATCTATGCTTTCTTGTCAAGAACATTATGGGTCTCTCCACAGGATTACCTTGTGCCTTATGCAGCTTCGTGCAGACCCTTAATTTTTGTGGATTAGTCGTGGTAAAAGTACTCTCTTGCAGCACATGGGGCAGCCAGTGGTTGGTATATAGGCTGTGCCTGGGTTCAGACTGTGGCCTTCTTTCTCTTAATGTCCTCTGAGGGATGAGAAGACATTCATACCAAATTTAAGACAGGCCTGTAACTTGTTAGCCAGAGAGAGAACAGCTTTATGCTCATTTATTATCATGGAGAGTACCAATGAAAAACTGGATAAATTGACCAGTGGAGCTGTCTAAAAAACAAGAGATCGCGTTCTACCCAGATCTGAGCTGTCGGGTGGGATGCTGCTATGATCCCTCCCTTTTCCCCTGTTGCTTACAGAGCTTCATGGTTGAGTTCTGTAAAGGATTTGCATTGGACTAATGGGACTTGGAGGTGGTTTTAGGGGTTGCAGCATGGTGCCTAGCAGATGAAAACCAAAATGTAGTGTCCTTGCTCTGGTCTGTGTGGGGAGGAGAAATAATATCTCTCAGGCTGGTGCAGGTAGAGCCAAGCAGCTGTCTCTGCAATCACACCCTTGCCCTCTGAGCTGCAAAAACCAGCAGTTCCACCCAGGCAGCCAGTGCTGCTCTTACTGAGCTGTTTGTTGTGCTCTGGTGCTTACGGCGTTCGTGGCTCCTCTATAAAGGAGCCCGTCTTTATGCCAATAAAAGCAACTCTGTGAGCAGCTAATTATTTTGAAACTTGTGGACAGCTGAGGAAGTGAGCAGCCAATATATGTATTTATATAGCCCTCTGGACATTGTAAATCTGTGGCAGTGTGGGGGAGAGCTCAGACTGTGCTGTCATTTATCACAGAGGGTGGATTGTGGCTTGACCTATGTCAAGGAAAAGCATTCCACTGCTCCATGAGGATGCTCACGAAGAGCAGTTGAATGGAAGCTTTATATCTTGCTACAGTACAGATAGTGCCCAGTGTAGGCTGTGTCTCCTGTAGACGGATTGAGCTTATGTGTGGTGGTATCTTTGGAGATGGTATTGTTGGCTCTGTGGGCAGTGTCTGTGTCATGACCTATTCTTATAGTTGGAAATGTTTTCTAGTATCACATGTCTGGGAGTGGAAGCCAAAAGCCCTGCTGTCTACAAAATCCCAGAGTGATGCTTTGGGAAGTTTTTCCCCATGTGCTTCCCCGAGTTGTTTTCCCATGCACAGCATGGGTCTGTTGCATCCATATCCTGGCCAGAATTGTGAATTTATCTCCAACTCACAAAATAGCTCTTATAGATGGAGCAAGGCAAGTGATGCAAAAGCATGTTGTTCCTGCAAGTTGTCCAGTGTCATGCTGGAGAGCTGCAAAACTAACACTTTGCATGGCATATATCTGCAGACAGTCATGATGAGCTGGGAGAAAGCTTAAGCTTCAGCTGTCCAGGTTGGTTTTGGCGGGACCTGTTTTGAACCTCCAGGAAATGTTTCTGTTCAGGTTAACTTCTTGAAGGAGCCGGAAAAATCAGTGGTGCTGCTTTCAGAAAACTGCAGAGAACAGCAAGCAGTGGTATTGCTATTTCTGGAGCACTTTCCATTGGAGGAATTGGAGTGCTTCAATCAATGTGCTGCTCTCGATGAGAAGGGTAATAATTTCCATTTTTATGGAGTAAGAATGAGAGAGTTTAAAATGCCTCATTTGAAACTGCAAATAATTGTATGGTGGAAGAAATGAACTGAGCCCTCCCTCCAAAGAGCGTCCTCCAGGCCTGCTTGGGTTGTCTCCAGGGCTACCCATTGGACATCCCAGCAGAGGTGTTGTGTTTGCTCTTGTTCTTGCCTCTCCTCTTATCTGGAGGACCATTATCTCATCTCCCTACATTCAGGTTGGATATTAGGAAAAACTACTTCAAAGAGCAGTCAGGCGCTGGCACAGGCTGCCCAGGGAGTGGGCTTTTACTACAGATAGGGTAAATGAGGAGAAGAAAAACTGACTTTGTTGTGTCCTTGTTCAGCTAACTCCACTATACATTTCAGGATCTGAACTATCCATGTGCAGGTTTGGCATTGGAAAGCACCGCGACGCAAAGCAATTATTATGCCTTTATCAACACGTGTAGAGCAATTGGACACTTGCGACTGCTTAAAACAGGATGGAAACAAGTTGCAGACATGAGATGCAAGCTGGCTGCTTGCAATTTGGTCGTGGTAATGAGCACTGAAAGGACATAGCTGCAGGGGCATCTCATGCCTTCCTTCTAGACAAGGATGGCGGAACTGCTCTTATATAATTTGACTTTGTATTTCCAGAATTATGAACATCACAGAAAAAAACCCAATTGCAGCAACAGTGGTATGTGATTTGTCAGAGATGCTGGAGAGCAGAAAGGGGACCTTGCGTAAGCCAGAATTTCAGCTTTGATGCAAGTTTCATTAGCCAATAATTTTTGCTTAACGTCATTGGTATTTTTATACCTTCCAGACCATGCCTCAGAATAATGCAAGCATTTGGATATAAACAGCTTTATAGCTTTCCTTGCTGCTGTCCTCAGCTGGGGTTCAGCTGACCCATCAGACAGCATAGTGTGATAATCTGCCCCCCCAAATGCCTTTCCAAGCTGTCATTGCCTGTTACTTGTGACACTGATGGAGAGAGAAGAGAGGGTTTATGTGGACTTCCATGCGGGGAAATATTCCAGACTGCCTGTTGTTGATGTTCCTCATTTTAGCTTTCTCATTCTTCATCCCTGTGGGCATGGCCCTCCCTGCAGGCAGACCAGTATGACCACTGTGAGACCAGTATGGATTGCAGGTGGCATGTTGCACAATGCATAGCCTGATATCTTATGTGGAGGTCGGACTTGTTTGTTGTTCTGATGGAGCAGGGAGTCAAGGGGATTTTCCTAGACCCAAACTGAGCTTGGGTTTGGGTTGTAGCGAGATTGAGTTGAGGTTGTAATGAAGTAGGGATGGTTCTCTTCTCCCAGGTAACAGAGATGGAACAAGATATGATGGCCTTAAGTTACACCAGGGGAGATTCAGGTTGGATATTAGGGAAAATTTCTTCTCCAAAGAGCAGTCAGTCACTGGAATAGACTGTCTGGGGAGTGGGGGAATCACTGTCCCTGGAGGTATTCCAGAACCAAAGAGATGTGGCACCGAGAGTTATGATCAGTAAACATGGTGGGGGTGGGTTGGGGTTGGACTTGGGGGTCTTGGAGGTTTTTTCCTACCTTAATGATTCAATGCGTTTTATCTGGGATGTGATACAAGTGTCCTTTTAAATCACCACCACTGGGGTGAGCACCACTAGGGTGCAGCTTACACTGAAGGAAAAGAAGGAAATGTATGGGAAGTGGAAGCAGGGTTGTGTAGCCTGGGAGGAATACAGCGCTGTTGTCCACGTGTGTAGAGATAGGATTAGGAAAGTCAGGGCACAGATGGAGCTGAACTTGGCGAGGGATGTGAAAGATAACAAGAAGGGGTTTACAGCTACATAGGCAGGAGGAGACAGGCCAAGGTGAGCGTTCCCCCCCCCGATGAAAGGTAATGGAGAGCTGGCTTCCTCAGGCATAGAAAAAGCTGAGGTGCTCAATGAGTGCTTTGCCTCAGTCTTCACAAGTGGTCACCCTGAGCCTCTAGGTGAGGGTGTGCGGAGTGGTTTCTGTCCCACTGTTACGGTGGAACAAGTCCGAGTCCTCCTCATGAAATTAAGAGTGTATAAGTCCATGGAACCGGATGATGTCCATCCTAGGGTTCTGAAGGAGATGGCTGATGTGGTTGCTGAGCCACTCTCCATCATATTTGAAAAATCCTGTCTGACTGGTGAAGTCCCTGGAGACTGGAAAAAAGGAAACATTACTCCCATTTTTAAGAAGGAGAGAAAGGAAGACCCAGGGAACTACAGGGCAGTGAGCCTCACCTCTGTACCTGGGAAGATCATGGAGCAGATCCTCCTAGAAACTATGCTAAGGCACGTATGAGACAAAGAGGTGATTCGAGACAGCCAGCATGGCTTCACCAAGGGCAGATCTTGCCTGACCTATCTGGTGGCCTTCTATGATGGAGTGTTGGCTTTGGTGGATGGAGGAAGGGCAATGGATGTCATCTACCTGGACTTCTGCAATGCCTTTGACATGGTCCCTCACCACATCCTTCTCTTTAAATTGGAGAGGTGTGGATTTGAAGGATGGACTGTTGGATGGATTAGGAGTTGGCTGGCTGTATGCAGCCAAAGGGTTGTGATTAATGGTTCTGTGTCAGGGTGGAGGCCGGGCATGAGCAGTGTCCCTCAGGGGTCGGTCTTGGGGCCATTGCTCTTCAACATCTTCATCAATGGCACAGATGATGGCATTGAATGCATCCTCAGCAAGGTTGCAGATGACACCAAGCTGAGCAGTGCAGTCGATACATTGGAAGGAAGGGAAACCATCCAGAGGGACCTGCGCAGGCTGGAGAAGTGGGCCCATGAAAACCTAATGAGGTTCAATAAGGCCGAGTGCAGGGTGCTGCACTTGGGTTGGGGGAACCCCAGGTATTTCTGCAAACTGGGGGAAGATCTCCTTGAGAGCTTGGGGGTCCTGGAGGACGAGAAGTTGGACATGAGCTGGCAGTGCGTGCTTGCAGCCCATAAGGCCAACTGTGTTCAGGGCTGCATTAAAAAAGGGATGGCCAGCAGGGACAGAGAGGGGATTGTCCCCCTCTACTCAGCTCTTGTGAGGCCCCATCTGCAGTACTGTGTCCAGGCCTGGAGGCCCCAGTACAGGAAGGACTTGGAGCTCTTGGAGTGGGTCCAGAGGAGAGCCATGAAGATGATCAGAGGGCTGGAGCACCTCTCCTACGAGGAAAGGTTGAGGGAACTGGGCTTGTTCAGCTTAGAGAAGAGAAGGGTCCAGGGAGACCTCACGTGGCCTTCCAGTACTTGAAGCGTATAAACAGGAGGGGGAGTGCCTGTTTACAAGGGTGGATAGTAATAGGACAAGGGGGAATGGTTTTAAACTGAGACAGGGGAGATTAGGAGGAAGGTTTTCACACTGAGGGCAGTGATGCACTGGAACAGGTTGCCCAGAGAGGCTGTGGATGCCCCATCCCTGCAGGCACTCAGGGCAAGGCTGGATGTGGCTCTGGGCAGCCTGCTCTGCTGGTTGGTGACCCTGCACATGGCATGGGGTTGAAACTATAGGATCATTATGGTCCCTTTCAACCCAGGCCATTCTATGAAGATAGAGATTCATGAAGCTTCCCTGTCATTCTGTGAACATCTGGTCCTGTTCTCTGTACGTTCCCTTCTAGGGGAAGAGAGAAGACTTCTTCCTGATGTCCTGAGTGTGACCCATTGCCTTGCTCACTGCTGGATTTTCAGCACTTGCTGATGATGCTCTCACCCAGTGAGAGCAATGAAATACGTGCTCTCAAATGAGCATTCAGTTTCGAAGCTAGGAAAAATTTCTTCACTGAAAGAGTAGTCAGGTACTGAAACAGGCAGCCTGGGGAGGTGGTTCAGTCACTGTCCCTGGAGGTGTTCAAGAAACATTGAGATGTTGTACTAAGGGCAAGGTTTTAGGGAAATATTGGTGGTGGGCAGATGGTTGGACTATATGATCTTGGAGGTCTCTTTCGACCTTGGTAATTCTATGGTTCAGTGTGTTATTTGTGCCAAGCATCATGATAAGGTAACATTCCAGAGTTGGTCAGTCAGTCATTTTACCATCATTTTCTGCCATAAAGATGTGTTAGAGGAAAGGAAATAATCCAAGAAATAAGTTTAGTAGCTGATTGTTCTCTTTGTCCTGAGTGTCATCCCTGAATCCACTTTGTCCTGAGCGTCATCCCTGAATCATCTCTATCAGGCTCTTTGGGACAGAACTGTTTGCTCTGAACCAGAGCATTTTGCAACAAAATTTCTGTAAACACTCCTATAATGACAGTAATTCTCTTTAAATATGCATTCAGAATTCATTTTGTTCCCTGTCGTTCCTAATGAATGCCGTGCTTATTAAACCCATAAACACCATGTGGGAAAGAGCTGGAGGCATGTCAGAGTCCAGGATTACACGGAGCTGGACAAACTGCACAAGCAGGGTGAGGCTGGGTCAGAAGTAGGATCAGCAAAGGCTGATGCGGAGCTTTTTCCTCCTGTAAGTGATCTGTTGAGGGGTAGGGTGGTTGGGTCGCTGTTTTACTGAGAGTGTCTGGAGGTTTAACAACTACATTTTCTTGACAATTGTATTTCCAACAGGAACCAGGAACAGACAGCTAGGGAAAGACCTTCTAAAAGCCCAAGGTATGCACAGAATGATCCTTTGTCTGGTTTTGTGAGTTTTCTTGAGTCAGAGGTGATGCTGAGGTCACTACATTTAATACTCTTCATAAGCTCTATGTTAACTTGCATAACCCCTTTTTTCTTCCCTATCTGTGTACATGTATTTGTAATCTTAAAACCCATTGCCCCAGGATGTCAGTGCTTTAAAGCAAACTGTCTGCTGAATGAAACGTGCCCAGAGTGAGGCTGGGATGTGATTGCAGGAATCACATCCTCTGGAGGCATCGAGGAAGCCATCCTCCTGCTGCTTGATGCTGATGAGACCTCAGCAGGGAAGCTGTGCTCAGCAAGGTGCTCTCCTTCAGGCAGGGCTTGGACTTCCCGCAGTGGGTCGGCGTGAGAGCAATGGGTTGTATTCTTTTCAGATGAGCTTCATCAGTAGAGACTGAAAGGCCTGTGTGTTTTTAGGCTGGAAAGGATAGATGCTTCCTCTTGGCCTCCAAATGCGCAGTGCGAGTTGTAAAGAGGAAGAGCATCATGTGTTATTAACATTAGTAATGGTTTTATAACGCACCAGAGTCCCCAGTACTCCAGTCCATCCATCACTGTGTTCAGAAGTACTGGAGTCACTGGTTATGTAATCTGGGGGAGACGCAATGGGCTAAAAACACATTGTCAGGTGCTGTGAAGGTACAGTCGATCACGCTGCAGGGAGTAGGCTGGGGAGTGCCTCTTGCTCTGTCATGTTCTACCCTGAATTAGAGGCTCCCCAAGGAGTTTCATTTACCTCTGCACTGAATGAAAGAGGGAGGATGTAATTGCAGGAGGCAGAAGCTGGTCCAGGACATTATTAGTGCTTCAGAAGGTCCCCCGGGATCACTAATAGCCAGAAACAGAGCTAACTCCAGCTGTGCATCATCTCTGCTGTGGTGTAGGAATTCCCATAGCAGGGCCGCTGGGATTTGCCAGCATTTTCTGTGTTGTTCAGAGCTGCTGAGTAGAGTAAAACATTGTTCAGTGAAATACACCTACAGAGAGGCACTCAAGAAACGTCATCCCTTCATTGAGAAACAAGATATCTGGGCAAGAAAACTGCCCACTTGCTCCTTAGGTTTGCAATGGTGCAATCCCTGAAGCTTGGAGGGAATTAGTGGTCCCGCCTGGTTACCCTTTCTGATTGTGTTTCTGGGGGCTGGGGGGCCGAGGTCTTTTACAGAGTGTGATAATGCTGTTCTTAGAGATCTGGCTCTCTTTTTTTTGCATCTGTTGATCTACATTTCAATTACAGCAGCCCCAGCGGGAGCACATATTTCAATAATATGTTCGCTGCCATTTGCTTTGACCTGCTAAATTGAATTGTAAATGGAGCATGTCGCAGCTCAGGGATCTCATTCATGGCCTTCTCTAACAAGGTGTGCAGAGAGCTATTAGCTTAGTCTTGGCAATAATCAAATAAGATGTATCTGAGATTTGCAGTGACTTTGGAAGCATCTGGTGAGCTATTGAAGCCTCAGCAGCCAGAATAGTGGGAGTATTTTTTCCTCCTTGCTTCATTCTTATTGTCTTTTAGATCCAATTTCTTCCTTTTCCTTCCCATTTATTAATCTACTGGAAGATGTTTTTATATGCAGACAATCATATGTTAACTAGGAGTAGTAAATTAATAGGACAATGGGAAATGGTTTTGAACTGAAAGATGGGAGTTTTAGACTGGATATAAGGAAAAAAGATTTTTTGCTGTACGAGGAGTGGGGCACTGGCACAGGTTGCCCAGAGAGGTGATGGCACCCCATCCCTGCAGACATCCAAGGTCAGGGGACAGGGCTGTGAGTACCTGATGTGAGTGCTCCTGTGCATTGCAGGGAGTGGGACCAGATGGCCTTTAGAAGTCCCTTCCAACTCAAATGATTCTATGATAAATTGGCTGAAACCTTTGCCGTGCCCATGAAGCAGCCAGAGTGGCTCAAATCATTTAAACTGGCAGATGTATTCTCCTGATTACTTCTTCTTCTGCCCTGAGACAGCTGAAGGAAATGCTAAAATGTCACATACCTTGAGATTTGATGTACTAAACAAAGCATGGGAGAAGGAGGATAAGGATGAAAAGTAAAGCAAAAGATGGAGAATGTATTTAAGTGTAGTTTTGCACCCAGTGTTTGTGGTCTTGGTAGTTAGATGAGGAGATAATTAAGCCTTTGGATGTGTTACAAAGTGCTTTGAGAGCTGACTGATGCTCCTGTCTGGTTTCTCTTGGGTTTGTGAATCCCACATCCGACAAAAAAGATGAAAGTCTGTACCCTCTGTGGCCCTTTTAAAGTCGAGGGAATTGAATTCCAGGCGCCTTGATTCCGTTCCCAGTGTCTGTAAGGTCTGGTAGATCAACATCCACGAGTCAGGTATTGATCTAGTCACAGGGATACTTCAGGTCTTTGGAGTGCAAGCTGCATTGCCTTCATTATATCCATCTGCATCGTGAGGTTCCGCTATTGGATGTACTTTTTGACAGTGAAAGCTGATTCAACTCTGGGCTCCAATAGAGCCAGTGCAGCCAGCACTGGGTCTGCTTGAGGGCTCCCCGAAACAAGTGGAGCCACCAAACTGAGTTTGGTCTTTGATGCTGTAGTCAGAGATAATACAGTCAGAATTGTCTGGGGTGGGAAACTATTCACATCTATAGTACACAGTTCTGTTGTTAAGGATCTTGTGTTCAGATACCACGAGTTATTCACGAAACTGTAACTACACTGCAGGAGCTGAAGCACTGCACACACACTGACAAAATGCTTCAGCTGATATTTGCTCTTGTAAATCCTCAGTTCCTGGTTCTAATGGGCTCAGATGGGAGATGCAGTCATCTTTCATCTTTAGAGATGATTTAATAACCTGCTTGAAGAAGGTTTTCTTTTGTTAGTGCAAAGAAATTCCAGTTGGTAATCCGGAAATGAAGAATCATGCCTTTAATTTTTTTTTTTTGTATTTACTGGATAAATGTTAGCTTGCCTCCTTTCTGCTCTAAGTTAATACTGATAAATGTCTGCAGGAAATTGATTCTTGAAAATGTCAGAAAACAGCGTAGTGAAGACTCATTAGTAAACTCTTCATTGTATCTGGGAGCGAATTTAATGAACTGGAAACACACTCGAGTAATAGTGGTGCTCCAGTTTGAGGTCAGCTCTTGGATTTACTCTTTAGGTCGAGAGCAATTACTTAGGGTTGCATGGCCTTGATCCTCCAGTCAAGCCATTCTCTTGCTAAAGGCAGGTGCAGCCCTGGGCCAGTGGATATACAGGGACATAGTAAGGTGTGCACTACCAGAAAGTAAAAGACTTTTCTGGTCTTCATGCTTTAGCAAGTTTGAGGACCTGGTTTTCTTGGATGTCTCTGTGAATGCTGTTCAAAGCCTTCAGAGGGAAAATGGAAAATGCCTTATGGCAGGGAGAAATTATTTATCCACAGGTTGCATGGTGCTGGGGTTTGCGTAGTTTGCTTCTTCTGAAAGCCTGCCACTTAAACTCGTAGGTGTTCTCCTCTCCAGTGAAGGCCTGAATTTTAAAGGAGCAGTTGGGAAAGTGGAGTTAGATGGATAGCAGTGGGGCTGAGAAGAGTGGAGGGGTTCAAGAAGGCCTCACAACAGCCCAAGGGAAGCCAGTGGACATCAATCTGTGTGGAGTTACGCAGGCATTAATGTAACTTGTCAAGTCTCTGCGTGTTCTGGTTGTTGGTTTTTTTATGTGTCCTTGTCAATGCTGGGAAACCCCTGTTGCTCCTGGGCAATGTTGTCAGAATAGCAAGCAAGTCTGATCAGGGAGCATTAAATCAATCAAGAAGTCTGAAATAGCTGTTGGCTAGAGATCCTAGTGCTGGCAGATCAGAACTGATGTGGGATGATTTTCTATGGATGTGGATGTGACCTGTGATGTGTAGAAAACGGAAGCTGAACCAACACTGATCCAAGGTTGAGTTTGCATGCAAATGAGGAGGATGAGATCAGTTCCTGTCCCTTGCCCCTATCTTCAGCATATCTTGTCACCCTCCAGATCTCCATTTTTTCCCTCCGTTACTTTTTCCGTATCACTCAGTCTGCAGCTGGTTTGTTCCAGCAGCATGGTTGGACAGGTAGAACTCAAGAAATCTGGGGAGGTTGGTTTCTTTGTGTGTGTTCAGATCCGTGTACTGTTGTTCTCCATCCACTTGTGCACATCCCATCTGATGCACTGCCAGCTTTGGGGCAGCCCTGGTCTATTTTTGGTTTCCTCTGACCAGACATTCCAACCTCGATCTTAGATGTCCTTCAGCAAGAATTTGCTTTCAAATGGTGCTTCTCCTATGTATGGTTTCAGTTCTTGACAATTGGATTTTTTTTTCTGATGAAGAAAGCAAGCTCCTTCCTGGTCTCATTTGATTTTTTCTGAACAAATGAACAGAAGACTTCCCATGTTCTGGTCTTGGAATGGGCAGGATCCAGCACGAGAGTGGAAGGTGGTTAATTCCGATAGGGACTGTGCCTTGAACAAGAGGCCTCTTCATGTTGGATGATTTGTGTTTCTCGAAGGTGATCAGTCCTTCCCATCACTCCTTTGTCTCCCACTGGGGGGCATGAGCTGTGCTGGGAGGTGCTCCAGGTCCTGGTTTAGATGGTGGCATTTTCAGAGATGCTGGAAAGAGCAGGCAAAGCTGAGTCTGATTAGCACCCCTTGTGCACAAAGTGACCACGAAAATCCTCTACAGTCATGGGGACTGAACGTGAAATATGTTTCTGTTCTATGGGAGAGACCCATGGGTAGGATGGTGGGGAGGTATAGGCGTTGTCCAGCTGTAGGTGTGGTGGAAGTAGGAGGATGCTTTATACACCCAGCAAAGAGAGCCAGCAAATTTAGTGCATATAATTGAAACTTTTGCTTGGAGCAAACCTCTGGTTGACTGTACTGGAGACAGCTATAATCTCACATATGCGTAAATAATAATTTTTGTCTGGGGTAGGTATGCGTAAATACACTCACTGCTTTTTCAGTGCGGTCTGAATTCCTTCCACATTTTTCAGTAGCTGGTTATATTTGTTAGAAATAAGCTAAATGATGTCCAGTCACAGAAGCCCCTGACTGGAACACGGATACTATCAGTGAATGAAATAGAAAAAATAGTTCTCCTTTCCAAGGGATTTTTTTGGACAGGTTCCTGTACACTGTGTTTATTGTAACTTAATACTCATGTGGAGAGGTGAGAGAGATTTTTATGGCTGTGGTTTGCACTGAATTTTCAAAATGCAGCACCATAGAGCACTTGGTTTTTGGATTCAGAAAGCCAACTATTTTAAGAAGAACACTGAAAAACATGTGTTTAACAAGAGGAAGGTGATCTCTGAACAGCTCTGGCAGAATAACCCTCAGTTCTGAGCAAAGGAGCAGTGAGACAAGGAAGGCGCCAGCTCTGCCAATAGCATTTAATGATGAGTGATTTCCTGGTGCGGTGTGAAATATAAATTAACAGCAGAGAGGAATGTAGAATTGAAAGGAAACTCAATTTATCCGCTTTCCTGAAATAATGAATCTAGCAATAAAAGATGTTGGTTCAAAGTCAGGGCACAGGGAGGCAAGTGGTAGTTCTTCATATAATCATAGAATCACCAAGGTTGGAAAAGACCTACAAGATCATCCAGCTGTCCAGCTATCACCAATAGTTCTCTCTAAACCATGTTCCTCACCACAACTTCTAAACATTCCTTGAATACCTCCAGGGTTGGTGACTCCTCCACCTCCCATTACAGCACCTGAGCACTCTTTCGGAGAAGTATTTCCTAACATCCAGTCTGAGTTTCCCCTGGAGCAACTTAAAGCCATGCCCTCTTGTCCTATCACTAATTACAAGGGTAAAGAGGCCAACCCCCAGCTCACTACAACTTCCCTTCAGATTGTTACAGAGAGCAATAAGGTCTCCCCTGAGCCTCCTCTTCTTTAGACGGGACAATCCCAGCTCCCTCAGCCATTCCTCGTAAGATTTGTGCTCCAGACCCCTCTCAGTTTCATTGCCCTTCTTTGAACAAACTCCAGGGCCTCAACCTTTCTTGCAGTGAGGGGCCCAAAACTGAACACGGTACTTGAGGTGCAGCCTCCCCAAAGCTGAGTACAGGGGACAATTACTTCCATGTTCCTGCTGGAAATTCTATTCCTGACACAAGCCAGGATGCCATTGGCCTTTTTGGCCACCTGGGTACACTGCTGGCTCATGTTCATCGACCAGTACCCCCAGGTCCATTTCCTCTACACACTATTCCAGCTTCTGTGCCCCACACCTGCAGCATTGCCTGGGGTTGTTGTGGCCAAAGTGCAGGACCCAGCACTTGGTCTTGTTGAAGCTCATCCCATTGGCTCAGCGTAATGATCCAGCCTGCCCACATCCCTCTGTAGGGCCTCACTACCCCCAAGCAGATGGACACTTCCAGCGAACTTGGTGTCATCTGCAAACGTGCTGAGGGTGCACTCAATGCCCTCGTCCAGGTCGTCAGTAAAGATATTGAAGAGGACAGGGCTCTGCACTGACCCCTGGGGAACACCACTTGTGTCCGGTTGCCTGCTGGATTTAACTCCATTCACCACCACTCTCTGGGCCCAGCCCTCCGGCCAGTTCCTTACCCACCAAGAGTGTACGCGTCCAAGCCATGGGCTGCCTGACTTCTATTGATTTCAGTGGGCTTGCTAATCCTTTTGTTGCCCTCCAGCCTCCTACCTTTTTTGTCGGTAGTGAACACTCCCCATCATCCTCCCTTTGTTCTTCCAGCAAGGGCTGGACCCCCTTGTAGCAGTCTGTGACAAAGGGCTTGTCTTGCTCTCTGTGGTTTACCTGTTTGGCTTTGTTTTGTAAATGTTAGTGACGATCTTCCTTGATTCAAGGCCCTCCAGTGTAAAGGAGTTTTACATCTGATGTGGATCAGTAGCTACTTGGTTGTTTTTTTTCTTTCACGTTTTGCTGCTGGAGCCCTGCTTTCGAAGAACCATCTTTTTGCTTTATTGAGTTTTGTTAGAAGAACAAAGCACCTGCAGATCCCACTCACTTCTGCTGGAACATGGGTTTATTCTTGCCTTGCTTTCAGCCCCGTTTCACTCAGCTGCAGGTTTTCATGGTGCTGCATGAAAAAGAAATGCACGGTACAGCACGTGGTGCAGTTGTTGGACTCAACAACATGCGGTTTTGTGGCAGAGTTTTTCCTCTGATTGGTCTCAGCAGTGCTTCAGCGTAAAGTTGTTGATGTCTTTCTGGCTCGAAGCCTTTTAAAGAAAACCCACAACCTTACCCCTACGTCATGGGGCAAGGTCCTAGTGCCATCATGGCAATGGCATCCAACTGCCTTCCCCAAAAGGCTTCCAGGGACATGCAAATGGAAGGGACCCAGCTTCACCATGCTGACTGATGGATTGCTGAAGGGTTGTTTGCTATGAGCTGTTCGCGGAGGAATGGAGCCCTTAATCCGTCTGGCACCAGCATTTCCTCTCACCTGCTCCCAGTTCAAAGCCGGCTTCTCTCGTTCCAGTCCATTTTGAAGTCCTGTTGATTCTGTTTGCCAGAGAGGAAGCTGGAGGTGGTGGGTTTGCTGTTGCAGTTCTGTCCCGATGCCAGGGGGTGTGGGCACATCTCAAGGACATGAGGTCATGCTGTTTGCATGGGATGAGCTGACAGAGATTTCTGGCACCCGCCGCAGGCTCAGTGTTGGCTGCGGGGACTCCAAATACTTCAGTGAAGCAAAGTGTTTATGCTCGACTTCATCCATGAGCTGGCTGCAGGCTGGGCTTCTGTTGGCTTTAGCAGGACAATCCTAATGTCAGCAGCGTTCCGACCCTTCTGAAAATGCAGTGTCTTCTTCCAGCTGAATGCAAAGGAGGGGGAAGGGAGAACAGCTTAGCTCTTGTCTGAGCATTGCACAGCATTTTGGTGAGCTTGAGGAATGCATTTGGGAGTCAATATACAAATTAATGCAGTCTCACAACATGTTATTTTGCCTCTGTGTCCCAGACAGGGGCATAATTGGAGGTCTTTTCCAACCTTGGTGATTCTGTGATTCTATGGTGGCACACTTCCAGATGGGTTCAGCTTAATTTAAAAATATATATATTTTTTTATACTCAAAGAAAGGGAAACATGTCAATGAACATCTCTTCTGATGACCCTGAGCAATCTTGACTTTGAGATTTTACATTGTCCTCCTCTGTACTGAGTCCAAATCACACCCCACTATGATCACAATGCTGTACTTATGTGGGGACGACAGTGCCCAATTTGTTGATCTACGGGCTCAGTAAGAATTCCTCAAGTAAATTACCAAATGGGCACTGTTTTTTAATTTGAGAACAGCACAACACTGAAAGATGTTCATCCAGTAATTCTGCAGGGAATAGCTGTGAAAAAACAAATGGGCATCAGCTCTGCACATGGCTGGTTTTGGAAAAGGATCACTTTCTAGTTGTAGCCAGGGCAATATCCTCTAAAGGGACTACATTAAGAAAAGAAAAAGGCAAAATAAATAGAAATAGTAGTGATAATAAATGGATCTGCTGTTTGACAAATGTGAGGAATGGACTCTACGATCCTTAGGGTCTCTTCCAACTCGAGATGTTCTGTGGTTCTATGATGTCTTCCAGGATGAGTACAATAAGACTGTAAAAATGGGTAAAAATTAATGGGTTTTAATATAGCAAGCTTGACTAAATTAAGTGATCCCTGTAGGAGGGATGGGTGGGATTCTGTGTGCAGATGAATTTCATATAGCCTCCTACAGATCTTGTAGGAAATAAAAATAATCTTCCTCAGCCTGTCGGCTTTCCTGCTCCACTGGTGGCAGGTGGTAAATAATGCTCCAACCTCCTCATGTGTCGGGGTGATAGAGCAAAAGAGCCTGGTTTGCTTACACAGAACTAACCCCAAATTGGAGAAACTGCCCGTGCTGCCTGATGTGAACCATTTCGACCAAAACTCACTGCCCAGGGACAGGTGAAGCACACAAGCCAGCTTCACAAATGAATCACAGTTTGGCATTATGGGGCAATTTCCTTTGATTTGTTTTGTTTTGTCATCTTGCTCGCTTTGGAGTTGGCTGTGCTCTCACCTGGATTAAATACTGTCTAGTATTTCAAATATTCTTTCTTCAAATCCATTTTAAATGAGACTCTCCATCCTTGGGGCTGTGGCCGTGTTGTTGGATGTGCCTGGCTTACCCCAGGCATCTGTTGGCTTCTTTTATCTTAACTGAGCTCGTGGTACTTCCAGCTTCTTTGCTGGAGGAGAGTGGTGTCTCTTCATTTATTGCTTCTCTTCAACATGAAATGTTGGTGTAATGAGACTAATCCTGTTTTGTGCCATCCCATGAGATGCAGTGGCCATATCAGCACTAGCAGGAGACGTGGTCCTGAGTTCTACTGCCCATGACCAAAGCTTTTTGGTGATGAGGTCACTTAGGGCTTGTTGTTGTCTCATCCTGTGGATCAGGTGTGTGAGTGTGGTTAAGGAGCACTGACTTCACTCCTGGGGCATCTTCTGCTTCTCACAGACCCCTTCTGTACCACGAAACAAAGCACAAAGAGCAGGATCAGAGGGTGAGCTGATTCCGAAATGCATCAGGATGGGGGTTAAGTTGCTGATGCGGATGTGCTCTGGGTTCTTCTGCAGGACAATCTTGAATGCTGAGTGAGATAAGCATGGTTAAGCTCAGTGATTAACAACCAGCAGCCACACTTATTTTATCCCAGTGGGAAGAGAAAGAAACCTAAGGGGACAGAGAGAGGAAGAAAATGGGTTTTCTACAAGGACTGCCAAAAATGTCAGAACTTTTGTAGTCTCACGGAGCTGAAAATGTGTCCTTCTTTATTTTTTCAAGCACCTTTCAACTTTCTATTGATTCTGCTTGAACTTCTGTAAGCGAGTTGTCACCATTTCCTCTGCCTCCTTATGGCTGTGATTGAGTGATGGCAGAGATCCTGAGTCCTTTATTTTTGGCAGTAGATTTTGGAGGCTGCTGTACATGGCAGATTTCACTCTGCTGCAAAGCATGTGGGAGCTTGTGAAGTAGGAACTTGTCCGTCTTTGGATGAGGGACTGTTGGATGGAGGTTGCTCAGGACCCAGACTGTATCTAATAAGCTGTGCATGTAGACTGGACTTGCTCTGGTTCAGTTGCTGTCAGACATCTCAGTGGTGCTGGGGAAGTGTTCCTTGTTCTTCTGAAAGCTTCTGCATTTTAACTCACTAGAGTATTCCAACTTGTGAAGAATCTGTTGGGTCTTCCACAAAGTCAGCCAGGCATGTGCATCTGGCAGGTGTGTCTTGTGGGATAGACCCAAAATAGCACTTAGGGATCTCAGCACAAGCTGTGCTATTTGTATGTGAATGCATATATAAGAAGTCATCCATTCCACAATGTTTTCCTTGGCTTGTTTACCAAAAGCGGTGTCATCTGGTGCATAAATATTGACCAAAGTTATCCTATGAATGAATTTTTTAGAAGTAATGTTGGTCCAAAATCAAGGATTACTTTCTAACCTTCACTTATATTTTTGTCAAAATTTATAGTAGCTTGTAGAGCAATCAGATTTATATATATATATATATATATGACTGTCATTTTGGCAGTGTTTTTAGACTCCTGTGATTGAGTTCTCAGCACTTGAGATGCTTTAAAACTCACTTGCCATGGGTAGCCTAAGTAACTGATTCAACTGCATTGCTGGTAAGTACAAGAAGGTGCTAGAACAAGATGGGGAGGAAAACATAGCAGCTAACAATAGAGAAAATGAGAAAAAATAATCTACTGAAAAGGTAAGGGATTACTTCTACCTGGAGAGTTCTGGTGGGATGGAGTGGAGGTGTGAATGGGTTTTGGTTTGGGTATTTACAGAACCCAAAAGTTGCACAAATGAATTTTAATCCCAAACTTCTGACCTTTGGTTCAGCTGTGCCAAGGCAGTTGCCTGTGGAGGTGGCTCATATCCTGCAGCCTCACTGCTGCTTTTTGGGCCAGGGAAGGAAACCCCCATTCCAATTTCCATATTTTTCTTTTAGCAACCCACCTGTGCCTGTAGCCACAGATGTGTGTGTGAAGTGGGGAGTGGATAGACTCTGAGCTCATGGCAGAGCAATTTGGCCGCAAATTTGATTGTTTTTAATAGTTGTGCTGTAGAAGTATGTACACCCCTTCTTCTGATTCCCTTTGTCCCATTTATTCCTGAGGTGCAAAGCCTCTATCTCTGAGGTTTGGTAGAAGTTGGATACTAAACTTGAGATGAGTTGAGGAAAAGTTTGAACCATAATACCAGCCAGTAATTAGGGATTTCTAGCAGAAAATATACACATAAATACATATATATACATACATACATACATATATATATATATATATAGGCACAGCAAAACTTACATAATTTCAATCCCTTATTGCTTTCTTTTTTTGTCATTTATTATAAGATGCCGTACAAGGAAGAGCAGTATCAAATGCTGATATCCAGGTTGATGGGAGGTAAAGCAGTCAACACACAGTCAAGTCAAGATGGAAAGAGAAGGCAGAGAATAAGAGAGTTGCTTATATATCACCTAAACACTTTTTATGCTGTTTAGATACTTCTGCATAATTGAAAAGCCATGAGACAGTTCACTGGAGAAAGGGGCATTTTCAGAAGAGATTGATGGTGTGCTCAGGACTTGGAAGGAAATTATAGTAGTAGTGTTGCTCATAGATTTCAATTTTCATCCCTTCTTGCTCGCTGTGGGAAGAGAAGATTCATTTGAATGCTTTCCACACCTAATTTATTTCAGTGTCTTGTTCTGAACAAAATGAAGCAGAAATGTGAACTATTTAACGCCTGCGGAGTAAAACTAACAAGGGAAATATGGAAATGATGTTGGTTAGGGACAGTTTTCTTGGAGTAGTTCTCTCCATGGATGTCCTTATGGCTTAGGATTTGACCCATGCCTTTGGAGTGAGGGCACTGAAAAGCTTTTGGGGGGATTATTTTTATTATTTTGTGGGGTGGTGGTGGTTATTACTTGAAACATTCATCAAAACTGAACGCTGATGCAAATGTCTTTCATCTGGTGTGGGTATGGCCTCTTCTGCTGTGTTGTTGGTGGTGGTGGGAGTAAATACTCTGGTTGAGTGGTTTGGCCCTACAGGAGTGCCATGGGGGAAGGAAAGGAGAGGTTCATATGTCTTATAACAGTATATTCCCCAACTTCCTGTGTAGAGTCCTTGCCATGTGATAATTGTTCACTTCTTTACACTGAACTGATGGCAGAGTAAGATGTTGTGTTGCATCTCTCAAACATGGATGGAAAGGTTGATTAAACAGTTGCCTCGTGAGCCAAAAGCACCCAACCTCAACTGAACAAAAAAAGAGCTCCGTGCCCAGAAATTCCACCTGTCCCAGGAGCTGTCCCAGCACTACAGAAGATGCATCTACGTGATGAGTAACACTTCTCCCGAGAGCTGGGGACAAGGGTTGCCTTAAGTTTTGACAGGGGAGTTACACATTGGATATTAGGAACAATTTATTCTCTGCAAGAGTGATCTGGCATTGGCATGGGCTGCGCAGGGAGGTGAGGGGGTCATCGTTCCAAACTGTGGAGATATGACTCTGAGAGACACAGTCATTGGGCATGGTGGGGGTGGACTGGGGTTGGGTTGGATCATGATTCTGTGATCTCCCACCTAGCTGGGTTTCTGTTGAAATGAGTGGAAAGCGTGAGATCTGACCTAACTTGAGGATTTCAGGGCTGTTGTATCAGGCATTTGACCCACGAGGTTAGTAAGTTAGAAGTAACCCAAAAGCTTCTTGAAGCCGGGATCGCACTGATGCAACTAAAATCACACCCTTGGAGATGTCTGCTTTCTCCATCCAACCTCTGCAGCCTCTGGGGAAGATGTGGGACAGGATGATGCAATACTATTAATGTGATTTCTCTTTCTGTCCACAGTGGGAGCGCCTCTGGTTCCTGATCCTCACCTCATCCTTCTTCCTGACTCTGGTCTGGTTTTACTTCTGGTGGGAAGTTCACAATGACTACAATGAAATCAACTGGTGAGTTGGGCCCACTGTGCACCTCCAAGAGCTGCTTGGAACCAGGTTGGATGCCTTTAGGTCCTTCTGAAGGACTCGTTAATGGCAGTAAATGGGGATGGAGGCTGGGCGCTCCTCCTGCCTGTTCTGCATTGAGGGCATCTCCCATCTCCTTTTCTCTTCTGTAACAGAGCTTGGGGCAGGTGTACTGCCTTGTAAACAGCTTGAGAGCACAAAGTGGAGGTGAAGTTGTCTAGAAGCCTTTTGTTTTCATCTGTTTGTTTCCGTGGCTGGCTGTTTTCAGAAGTACTGAGCAATCTGGCTGAAACTTTCTGCAAAAATCCAATTGAAAAAGCATTCAGCCTGAGGCAGAAAAGGGTGTGGAAAATTTTGCAGTGCTGGAAGGAGCTGTAAACAAGTTTTCCACTGGGATGTGCTGGGCAGTTTGGGGTATTGCCAGCTCCCCCCACTGCTGGAAGCCATCCTTCCTCTTACCATCCCAGCAGCATCCTAAAGCATTTTTACGGTACTTTGGGCTTTGCCTTAACCAAACTGCTTTGACAACGTCTTCTTGTCAAAAATAATATTTAAACAGAGTTTGGAAACTTTTTATTTTATTTATTTCTTAAATAAGCTGCCTGCTTCAGAGGCTGCGTGCAGGAGAGTGTTTACTAACTTAATGTTGTGAGCTGCCTCCTCCCAGCGGAGCGTGCTTTTCTTGTTTGACTCAGACTCACACTGAGAACTGAAATCCATCACTACCACTCTTGTTGCTTAAAACAGGAGCATAAAGGAAATGCTTGATGATTTCTTCACTTGTAAGTCTGTTTTGCAGTTCTTTGCTCTTTCAGTTTACACTTCAGATCAGGATGTGAGTATTCCTGGTCTACTGCAGTGCAAAGGCAAATCTATCGTAGCCCAAAGTTGGAAAAGAGCTGCAAAAAAATAAAAAAGCCCTGGGAACGTTGTGAATGCACATTGCAGCTGTGGTGCTGCAAAGATCTTTTTGTTTTTGTATTAGTTTGTGTTTTGTAATGGGAGGAGGTTTGGGGTGTTTGGTAAGGTACACACCATCACCTGCAGACCAAAACTCCTCTCCTTACTGTTGTGACCCACTGCAGAGCACATGGGGCTGAAAGCACTTCTGGGTTGACAGCACTGGAAAAGCAAACCCTCTTATGCACAGAGGAGCTTCTCTGGGTGCAAAATAGGAGTGCTACATCTGTTCCAGCTTTGCCATTTGGCGTTGAGAACAGGTTGGTACTCTTGTATATGTGTTGTCACCCAAAGTAGGCCCCTGCTCCATGCACTCACACCAGAGGTTGTGGAGAACAGCAGGGTTTCTCAATGACAACCTGAAATGCTGTGAAAGGGTGGGAGGGGAGGATGGTGACATGAGGCAAGGTTATAGTTACAGCCACGGTGGTAGGGAGAGAGGAAAGACTTTCCACTGGGTCTGTTTGGGTCAAGCCTTCCCTCTTCCCTTCCAGTACAGCTGTGTGGGTTCCATTGAAACATAATGGTAATTAGAGAACAGACCTCAGACAGCTGGGTTGTAAAAGGGATGGAAGCATCATTTCAGTCCCAGCAGAGCTGCGAGTCTGTTGCTGCCTGGAGGCAGTGGGGTGCAGTATGGCTGCTGGCATTTGGGGCAATGCACCAAGCCCTCTGTAGAGCCTTTCTGTTTCCAGGCAAATCAGCACTTCCCCCCAAACTTGGGGTCAACTGAAAATGTACTGAGAGTGCACTCAATCCCCTCATCCAGGTCATCAGTAGAGGTATCAAACAGGACAGATCCCAGTACCAACCCCTGGGGTCTGTGACCCCACTGGGACCGGTCACCATCTGGATGTGACTCCATTCACCACTGCTCTCTGGGCCCAGTGCTCACCCGTTTCTTTACCCAGCAAAGAGTGCACCTGTCTAAGCCATGGGCTGTGGCTTCTCCAGGGGAATAGTATGGGAGACAGTGGCAAAGGCTTTGATGAAGTCTGGGTAGACCACATTAACAGCCTTTCCCTTATCCCCCACGTGGGTCAGTGGATCATGGAAGGAGATCAGGTTGATCAGGCAGAACCTGCTCTTCATGAACCCATGCTGGCTGGGCCTGATCCCCAGTTGCCCTGCACATGCTGTGTGATCTCCCTGAAAAAATGCTGTCACGTGGGTGCTGGTGCTGTCTCACCAATGCTCAGTAGATGGAAGAGCATCTTCCTTGGTCTGCTGATCACATGCCTCCTCATGGAGCCCTGTGTGTGGTCTGACTTATCCACAGTGGAGGTTCTCCACAGCCTTGTGTTCTCCATAACCCCACGCAGCCTTGTGTTCTCCATAACACCCAGGTCCTTCTCAGTGTGCCACCAGCATCCTCATGTAAAGCCTCTTTATCACAGTGAATCATCAATGGCCAGAACTCTTTCTCCTCTGTATTCATTTGGGCAAAATAACACTTGAAATCTGAATTCCTTAAAATGTTCTTTGTTTTCTTAACCCAGACGTGCAGGGCATTGCTAAATGTCTCTGAGCAGCAGAGGTGCATGAATTAAGAGTCAGCAGAAGCCTACAGATGGCCATAGCAAAGTCTGCCTGCAGCTGAAGCAGTGTGGTCAGGGTTCTGCAGTGGCTGCACCTACCTATGTATAAACTGAATGGCAGCAGTGGTGAGGTTTGCCTATGTAAATGTGTGGGTTTGGCTTTCTATCTTGTAATGGCTTAAGGGACTATTCTGGGATTGAACTGGGCTTTGGGTAGACAAGGTAAAATTATAGCCTGGCATATTTTGCAGCAGGCTTTTAACCTTTCCCTGCAAGGTTTGCTGCACTGCATGTGCAATGAGGGAGCTGTCAGTGAAAGGGCTTTGTGCCTCTTAAATGTGAAGTACGTATTTGTTAATTTTTTGTTTTGAGTATTTTCCTTTTTCAGATCCACTTTTAGTTGCCTTTTCCTTCAGATTTGTGCTTGTCAAAGCTACGTACTGTAACAAAAAGCTTCATCTTGCTTAGTGGGTGCTGTGCTTAGTAAACCTGGCTGCATTTCCTCTGGAGAAGGGCGATTTCTTTTTTCTTCTTCCTTCATTCTAGAGAAGTCTCATCTGGTTCATAACTACCATGGGAACAGCGCTTGATGTGCAAATTACTGCTTTAAAATGAAATCCAGAAGGTCACTTTGAAGAAGCATCAGAGCAAAATCCTGAATGTACTGAAGCTGTGCTAAGGAAGGTGCTAGTGATGCTGTGAGCAAAGAATTCGGAGAAACCCTCTTTTTGTTTTCTTCTTCTTCTTTTTGAAATCCTTGAGCAGAACATAGACATGGGCCAGGAGGTCATGGCAGCCAAGTGCTGCTCCAGGTCCTGTGTTTCTGCTGTGCCTGTGTGAGCAGGACTGCTCTGTCATTTACCCTGTAGCCATCCTGTTCTTTCTGTATCATCATGGGAGTTGTTAACCCAAATGCAAGCCAATATAGTGACATTTTGTTCTTTTTTCCCCAAAATCCACTGGGAAAAGTTTTAATCTAGATCTGACTTGAAGTTGCAAGAAGGGTTCTGGGTTTTGGCTGCCTCTCTTGTGGTGTAGTGAGACCTGGGTGCCTTGGGGCCTGCTCCTGGGAAGATCTTTGCTTGTTTTGATTGAACACACGGTGGCCATAGTCAGCGTTGGTGCAGGAGATGTGTCTGTGGGCCCTGCGAGTGCTTTGCCTGCTGGAGCAAAAGATGTTGGTTCAAGAACAACATGCAAAAGCATCTAATAATGTTTTTTTTTTTTTTAAAGTATCTTTTACTCCTCCTGGCTGCCTGGGGAAGTGGAGGAATCACTGTCCCTGCAGTCGTTCAAGAGCCGTGCAGATGGGGTGCTTAGGGACAAGTTTTACTGGGCAACGTTGGTGATAAGTGGATGGTTGGGCGAGATGTTCTTAGAGGTCTGTTCCAACCTTGGTGATTCAATGATTCATATGTCTGCTCTTTTAGAAGTGTTTTTCTGCCTCCTTTCTCCAAGCCACACTTAAATGTCCAGAAGCTGCATGTGGTAGTGTCTGAGTCTCCTGACTTAAACACTCTAGTTCAGGAAAAGACTGAAGGCCCTGACCGCATGGCAGATCTGGGGTTACTGGTTTGGTTTTTCTCTTCTTTTTTCAACTGGTTCCTACATTGTTGGCTTCAACTTTGTCAGCTCCCGCTCTGAGTGCTCTCTGGGCTCTGTCTTTGCTGTTTTGCCTTGTGGATGGTTATGTGGGAGGAGAAGGGGGTCCTGTGGGGGTCTGACAGAAGCAGTGTGTTGGGCAGGTTCATGCCTGGGGTGGCACAGAAGGAAGTGTGCACGTGCTGTGGTTGTGTGATCAACAGTGCATAGGGGGAATTTTCAAAAGCAGAAATGCTGTTGGTGATTCCAGCTTCCAGGCTGGGATGGAGAAGAGGAGGTATCTTTGTTTAGGAGCATGCTGCTCCCTGGGGCTGTATTTCCTGCATTTTTGGACAGTCTGCTAGGCTGGAGGAGGAACTGGACTGGGTCAGTCTTGTGTCCTGCTGTGGCTTTGCTGTAAAGTGCTTTAATGCCTTTCTAGTCCACTTCCAGGATAGTTTTACTGGGAAGTGTATTGCTATTTAAATGCAAATTCGACATTTGAGACCCACTGGCAGGCACAAGGGACTGTCTCTCACTGTGCTGCCACTGTGAATAATGGACTGCTTCACCTGGTGCTCCTGTTCATAAAGCTCTTGTTGCATTGTGGCTCCATGAAAGCAGAGAGGCAAGCTGCAGAGCTGGAGCTGCCCTCTGGAATACAGGGCTGGGAAACCTGATGAGTGTGATCCGTGTGAGTGATGGTCTAGGCACACACTTGTCCAGCTCATCAGTTTTAGTCTTTTTCTGCCCTCTTTTTTATGTTTTAATAACACACATATATATATGTAATGAAGTTTTGTTATTTGTATACATGAACTATGTTTTATATAAGATCCAAAACAAACCCTCTTTGGTACCTTTTGGTGTGGGTTAGTGGGCATGGTGGGGAGGGAGGAGCTGACGGTCGGACTAGATGATCTTGGAGGCCTTTTCCAGCTTTCCATGATCCTGTGATTCTCTTCACTCAGTGCAGCCCAGCCAAACCAACAGGTTGGACACCCACGGAACTGGTGGTATCACTGGGACCAGAGCAAGGCTGGGGGCTGCTCCTTAGGGAGCTCCAGAAGCTGCCTGGATGTGGTGCTGGGCACTCTGCTTTGAGTGTCCCTGCTGGACTTGGGTTGGGCCAGAGGGGCCCAGAAGTCCTTTCCAACCTTAACTGTTCTAATGTCAATACTGTTCAATACTATTCTAAGTTTGCTTAAGTCCCTACTCCATTCCTCCAGAGCATCAGGACATTTCAGGCTGGATATTAGCAAGAATTTATTCTCCCTAGGATGGAGAGCACTGGGATGGGCTGCCCAGGGAGGTGGTTGAGTCACCATCCCTGGAGGTGGTTGAGAAATGTTTAGATGTTGCCCTGAGGGGAACATGATTTAGTGGGGAAACATTGGTGTTAGGTGGATGTTTGGACTGGCTGATCTTGAAGGTCTTTCCCAACCTTGGTGAGGCTATGAATGCTGCTGCCTTTAGCCAAGATTGAATCACAGAGGCGTTGAAGGACCCATCTCTTACAGTTCCAAGCTGCATGGAAAGACTGGAACAAGGATATTCACCACACCAAGAAGCCCACAGGGATCCTTCAGACCGAGCAAGCAGACCTTTTGGTTGGGTGAAGGAGATCACAAGGATGCAGTTTCTCAAACCAGACCCCTTTTGGGAAACCTTGAGGCCAATTTCTGTCTCCACTCTAGCAGGAATCATAGAATCACAGACTATCGTGAGCATGAAAGGATCCAATAAGGATCACTGAGTCCAACCCCCCCCCCCGCCCCACAGAGTCCCCAAACCACAACCCTATGTCAGAGCAGTGTCCCAGTTCTCCCTGAGCTCTGGCAGCTTGGGGCTGTGCTCACCACCCTGGGGAGCTGTGCCATGCCCGCCTGAACCTCCTCTGTCACAGCTTCATGCAGTTCCTTTGGGTTAAATTGGGCATTCTCTCCACACCAGTGGAATAAAAGGCACTGTCTCTGATGTGTACAAAAGATCCCATTTCTTCCATCACCTTGTCCCTTTGAAGTGAGTTTGTACCTTGGGCACGCATCACAGTTATGCACAGCAATGTTTGTTTTCTTTTCCTGTCCTTGATGTGATGTCTGTATTGAATTTGTTACTCTGTGAGCACATGGGACAGCTTTGAATCTGTCGTTTAGGCAAAAAGCAAATGCAACTTTTCTCTTGTTTGTAGGGAAAACTCAAGCCCACCTGGTGTAGGGAACCTGCTTTGGCAGGGGGATTGGACTCGATGATCTCTAGAGGTCACTTCCAACCCCTAGGATTCTGTGATTCTGTGAAGCCCTCCTCATGTCTGGTTGTTTGCTGTTTTTTTTTCCCCAAAGTGACGTTGTTGCTGTGTTTTACATAATTGTCTGATTCCTCTTTGCAGAGTTAATTTCCCATGAGGGATCAAAGCACAGCGTTTTGTTTCAGAGTGGTTTGTGCTTTTTGCTGCCTATCTCTCATCTGTGCAGGGGAAGCAGAAAGGCCCATTTTCTACAGTTCTTTCTCATGATGGTGAAGTTGCCATGGCGTTGAATCCCTTAATCTCTGTTTCATACTTATCTTTCAGGTTTTTATATAACCGAATGGGATATTGGAGTGACTGGTCCATTCCAATACTTGTAACAGCTGCTGCTGGCTTTACGTACATCACAGTGTTATTGGTGAGTGTAACAGAAATGTCACTTGCTGCGAGTTTGTGCATTATTTTATTTTTTAAAGGGCATGAATTTCTCACTCTTCCTGCAACCTGAGCAATTTTCCTTTCAGAAGTGATTTTTCTCTCTTTCTCTCTCTCGTGGCTTTAAGTTGCCTAAAATAAATAGAAAGTGAAAAATGCGTGGTCCTCAGCCTCGGATGGCACAGTGCAAATATAAATACGCTGTAGCTGGTGCTGCAGTTGGCTTAAGGTGAAAAAGAATTCTTGCTTCCCTCAGTTATGACCAAGTCCAACTTTGATGTATTGATGAAACCCAAGATCAAGTTGTTTCCTCTCTAAGGTGTTGCCCACACAGGCAGCAAGCCAGTAGCTTTCCCATAGAATCATTTCAGTTGGAGGGGACCTTTAGAGGTCACCTAGTCCAGCTTCCCTGCACTGAACCCATATAGGGTTCCCAGGAGCTGTGCACCTATGGAACACACTCTCCAACTCCCTGCCTTTTGGAGGTCAAAGTCTCTTCCTCCACATCCCTGGCTTTCAAGTGGATTTAGGTTTTGCCTACCAGACCATCCCCATCCTGATGGGATGCTCTTGTCCGATTGTCTTTTGGGGCTGGTGGCATGTTCTTGCATGTGCAAACACTTAAAGCTCATGGTGCACCATTGTTTGACTCTTGTTTTCTTCTTTCCAGATACTAGCACTATGTCACATAGCTGTGGGACAGCAAATGAACCTACACTGGCTTCACAAGGTAACCAGCTCTTCTCAGCTTGGAAGGGAGAGTGGTCTCAGTCAAACATGAGGCTAGGGAGTGGATGCTGGATGGGATGCTCACTGTCCCTGAGTTTGGGGGAAGAGTACAGTCTTTATGTGCCAGTGATGCTGGAGTTCTCATCTCTGTGGACTGAGCAAATTAGCAGTAGTGGCAGTCAAAGCCTGGGAACAAAGACTTTGCTCTGTGGTTGGTGAAATGCTTCAGGGTCCCTGCTGACAGGGGGCAAATATCTGCAGAGAAAACCTCTGTTTCGTGAGAGTAACCTGACTTTGGTCTCAGCTCAGCGTGGTGCTCTGTTATAAACCTCTCTCACGCTCCTTTCTGTACTGAGCCCAGCCCTGAGGAAGGGTCTGAGCAGATGGGAAGCTGTTCAGGATGTGGTTGAAGTCAGTGGTGGAGGAAAAGCCCTGGGAGAACATGTGCACCCCCAGCTTTACAGTGACACAGAGGAGGCTGGGGTTTGCTGAAACCCCAGGGGGCCCTGATTTGCATGTGAAGCAGCTTGAGGAAGATTTCTGTGAAGTGCAAGAGAAGATGCAGACCTGATGTTTGGAGTACAGAAGGGGAACAGAGATGGTGCCAAAGCAAATGGCTTGGCAGCATTATATTTTAACTGACAATTTGCTAATAGAAACCTGGGGGACCAGTCCTGTTTGTGCAATGCACAGACCTCCCCTCCTCCTCGCTTTATTTTTCTTTCTAGAAATGATAGAATTGCTTCGTCCTCAAGGTGAGGGGAGGATGCAATGTAAAGAGGGGGTGGAGGCTGTCTGACTGTTGCTGGCAAATAACTTGTTGATCCTTGAGTCTAGCATATGTTTCTTCGTCAGGGGAGATGGTATTTTCAGATGCTCTCCAGGTGGTTGGTGGGTTTGGATGAGTAAGTCCTGAAGAGAAATATGTTGGAGATCAGTCAGTTCTCCTTGCCCACAGAAACCCACCGTGCCTTCCCTTCTTCCAGGAAAAGCCCACTGCCACTCAGACATGTTGCTCTGTCTCTGTCTGCCCTTCCCCATACCTCCCTCAGCTTTCTAGGAAGGGAGAGAGAAGAGGCTGCAATAAGTTAACATGCTCTAAGCAACCGTCCTGAATTACCTTCAGATATGGCTTGGAGCACAAGGGAAGTCTGATAAGGGCAAACAGAACTGTTTCCTCCAACTTTCTTCTTGAAATGTTGCAACCTGTTCCAATGGAGAGCTGAGGGTGACTTTTAAATGGGCAGATCCCTTCCTTCCTTGGATGGGCAGAGATGAGCAGCATGCCATTTGCATATACTCTTGGCTGGTGGGTCCTTAGCGATCTCCTGGTCCTTTTGCTGAGGGCAGCCAGATCTTGTGGCCCTTTGTGCTTTGCTCATGTTCCCATAAAGCTGGAGGCTTGGGGTGGAGCCTCTGCTTTCCTACAAGCACCCATCGTGCTGTTTGCAGGTCTCTGGGAAGCCAGGGGAGGAATGATAGGTAGGAACCAAGAGCTAAACTAGAAGACGAATCCTGTCCTCACGTGCAGATTTTGTGGATGTGGAGTCTTTGTTTGTCTAAGGTATTAGGAAATTCTGAAATCAGTCTAGAGAGGTCCCATGCATCCTTGATGACCAATTCACTGCCCAGTATCAGCTTGTCTCCTGCACTGATTTCAGGTGCAGACAGTACATAAAATCGAAACAGCAGCAGCATCCTTTGAATCCAGCAGGCATGCAGCACAGCAGAGGCTGAGATAGCAGACAGAGAGGCGGAGGATGGCAAACTCTTTTTTGATAGACAGCCCACATGTAGTCTGCCAGCTCTTTACAATGGAAGTTATTTCTACGTTGGGTTTTGATGGTTTATACTTTTTACCTTTGAAGTGGAGGCGACGTTTCCTTTCTGGCTGCTCTGCTCAAGCTTCTGAGTGCTGCCACTTAGGGCTGGGGGAGGTGGCTGATGGACTGGGTCTCATCTTGCTCAGCCAACGTGTCACCTAGAGCCTCTTCTCATGCTACAGTATCTGCTTTCACCACTCTATGACCATGGTTTGAATGCTGGCCACGCAGCTGTTTCCATTTCATACCCAAGTGCAGTTACATCCATGTTCAAAGCTGTGCTGACCCATCTCAGAGATGTCTGCTTAGTGACGGGGATGGTTCACTCTTTACTGAAGGGCAATTTCACCATCTGTTGGGTATGTCTAAGGTTTATCTCTAAAGAGAAGTGGTGGAGAGGCAAGCTGGGTGGAGCTCTCCAACCTACACAGCAACAGAAGGGCCACAAGATTCTGGGAACTGCTTGAAGTTGCCTGGCAGAGCCCAATCTCTGTTCGAACTGCCTCAGACCCAGTTTGTTGGCAGGACATATCACTTCATCTTTCCATATAGTTGACCTCTGTGTGAAGAAAGTGGGACTTCAGCCATCCATGAGGTGTGTCCTTCTGGGTCCAGCGTTGTATCCCCAGTGGTGGGGAAGGGAAGATTGTGTTGGGACAGCACACAAGCCCAGCCTCTCTCCTTCTGAGTCCTGAGGCTAATGGTCTCAGACTGTTTATTACATACACAAGCTTTTTCCCTCCATTTCCCCATCTGTAAAAGCTGCTATAACAATACGAAGGTTCCAGTAAGTACTCTGTTTACTGCAGATTGGCCTGATGACGACCTTGATAACCACCGTGGTGACAATGTCATCGATAGCACAGCTCTGGGACGACGAATGGGAGATGGTATTTATTTCCCTGCAAGTAAGTTGTCTTCGGGCATGCTGCCCCAGGTGGGCAAAGATGCAATCACTCTGTTTCCGTATCTATTTCCTTTGA
The DNA here is from genome assembly GCA_036925125.1 of Oreortyx pictus. Lineage (NCBI taxonomy): Eukaryota > Metazoa > Chordata > Aves > Galliformes > Odontophoridae > Oreortyx > Oreortyx pictus. The sequence continues at coordinate 775,154 of JAUPFR010000001.1, read as the reverse complement.
ACTCAGAGCAGGGCTTGGCTGGAGACGTAGAGGTGGGAAATCCTGAAGCTGGATGTGACTCAGAGCTGCTAGAGGTAGAGAGCAGTTCCTCTTTGAAAAAGCCATGGTCTTGCTTCATCAGCAACGCTCTGGATCTGGTGTCTGGTTTGGGAGTGCCAGGCTCTTCCAGCACCACAGGAGTGCACTTCAGGATTTATTTTTATATGCATCTGGAAAAAATAATGGAGCCTGTGGGTTTGAGTCCTGCTTGAAGAAAGACTTGTTATGTGCCATAGGGCTGTATAAGTGTTAAATGAAAATGATTATTAACTGAACTCCCTGACAGACCTTGCTTCTCTTCCTTTTTATCTCTTCCCAAAAGAACTGTATGAGAAACACTTTGTCTATGAAAGGCTTGAGAGGTTCTACTTGTGGAATACTGCTGAATATTTGATAATACGCAAATCTGGGGAGAGAAAAATAGCATACACACAAGTGACTAATATTTCTCAGAAGTGCTTCCCCTTTCCTTGCTTTCTTAAGATATAGGCAGACACTGGAGAATAGAAGCATGACTCAGAGGAACTGTCTCAAGCTTTCTCTTGTGGTGTTGCATCATGGTGACGTGCAGACCAGCATGTTCAACTGGACTATGGTAGATGTCTCAGTCTCACCAAGAGCTTTACCTTAGATTTCTTGGTATCTAAGGAAGCCTTTATCAAATATGTGTTATCGGAGAGGGATTATAGCTTCCCTGCTTTCACTTCAGAGTGGTTTGAATGCCAAAGGTAGCAGTAGGTTTTGGAAGAGATGGCCAAAGCAGATGCAGGAGCCTGAAGCAGGAATGCTGTGAAACTCAACTTAGAATCACCAAATGCCCTATGAAGCCTACAAGATGAGTGAACTCGGAGGGTGCTGGGGTGTTTAATCACTTTTTCTCTCCTCTTGTTGTGTCCTGCAGGCCACAGCCCCTTTCCTGCACATAGGAGCACTTGCAGCAGTCACAGCCTTGTCGTGGTTGATAGCGGGACAGTTTGCACGAATGGAGAAAGCCAGTGAGTACCAGCTGGGTGTCTTCTCTTTGCTCCCTGTGGAGCACCCATGTCCACGTGGGGAGGTCAGGGTCTGCATGTGGTTGTCACACAGCTGGGTCCTCCTGGCAGAAGCCAGGGCTGAGTCCTGCAGGCACCTTCATGGTGATCTGGAGGCTCAGCTGTTCTAGGGAGGTGGAAGGTTTTGGCCAAACCTGACTGGAGGAGGAGCTCCTGGGCTGCGGATACACCTGTATCACAATTTGTTGTTGGAACCACAACAGAGCTGGAGGTGAAAGGGCTGTTTTTGATGACGTAATGAATAAAAGCATCTAGATTTCCACTAATCTGCATTAGGAAGTTGCACCCTCTGAAGCTAACACACAGTTTGATTCTCTGATAAGCACTTTGCCTTTCACCCAGCAACTTGGTTCTTGTTCATGTGCATTTCAAGGTGGACCTGTCACTTGAAAGCCTTCATGGACTTGGTGCTTGTGATACATCAGAAGGCTCAGCAGGGATCTGACCCCAGTGTTTTCCAAAATGCACGTTCAGATGTGGCCACAGGTCTCTAAGGGAACAGGGAAGTAAAGGGCACTCTTAACCACACTTACCTGGTGTAGGGAACCTGCTTTGGCAGGGGGGTTGAACTCGATGATCTCTTGAGGTCCCTTCCAACCCCTATGATTCTGTGATTCTATGAACCCAGTTCTTCTGCCTCATGGTCCTATCCACTGAGTCAGGTTCTCTGCATCTCACCTGTGCGTCACTGCCATGGGTTCTCCCAAGTCCAAGCTATTTCTTTGTGTTTTCTTGGAAAATAATGTTCTCCTTCTGTACCCTCAATTGCATTTTTCCTGATGGCGCCCGTGAATGTCTTCAGACATCCGTGCCAGTTTCAGAACAGTGATTTTAATTGGTATTTGACCTGCAGCAAGATGCAAGCCCCAGAAGGATTTGGCAACACTTGTGAAAGTCTTCCAAGAAGAGGGTGTTAAGCATGAGAAAGATGATGGCTCGAGATTGAAAGAATTTGATCTCCAGAGAGATCTTTCAAAGAAAGAATTTCTCTGCCTTGATGTTTAAATATGCCAAAGAGGTGTACCTGGTTCTTCTTCAATATGTCCTAGTGTGTAATTATGCTGCCAGCTGGGGGAGGATTTGTGGTTCCGCCTAGCGCATGGGCTCCTTCTGAATTCATAGATTTTCTCTTGCAATTGCATGTCTGATTCTTTTTTTTAATTCTAATTTATTTTTAATATAAATCAGGAAGCTGTTTTGCTGTTCTTTTTCTGCTTCTGATTTATTTTTTTTTTAATTTTAAAAGAAAAATGCACAACTCTTCAGTATCATTGGGTCTTGAATTTCCCTGCGTATTTCAGAATCAGTTTACTTGTTCAAAGTGTCTCACCTGGAGGAGTTCATGTACTTCTTGGTGCAGATATTGTTGAAGTGGTAGTGTAAATTCTTTTTTTTGTTGCTCTTTCATTTAGCTCAGTTTTTTCTTTTCAAAAAATGAAACCTCTGTGAGAACATACAGTCCCTTATGATGGGAAAATTGTATTCCACTTGGTAATAATAATAGTCTTTTGGAAATAACTGGTGCACCTATAGTCATTGCTCCAACAGTACGTTCTTGTTCTTTCTTTGAGGCAAATGATACTCAGCACCTTCCTTTTTTTTTTCCTGAGTAAATTGGCATTTTCTTTAGTCTTCAGTGCTCTGTTTTCCAGACCTGCAGAATAGAAGTTTGTTGAATGTCTCCAGTAATTAAAAAAAAAAAAATAGTATCAGGCCTCTTTGGTGTGGTCGATAAGACCAGGAGGAGTGGAGGAAGAAGGTTGCATCTGAAAGTTGTATGGGCCCTTCCACGGTGCACAAAGTGGGAGATTTGTCGTGTTTGCTGAGCTTGGGTGTTCACCAGGTGACTTCCTTCCAAACAGACCATCCAACTGCAAACTTAACAGTATGAACTTTGCTTGTATTTTTCATGCTTGTATTTTATTTATTTATTTTTGCATCTTCTTAGTTGCCCTGTCTGCATGGCTGAGTGTAGTTTTCCAATCCATTTTGCCATGGTCCGTGACCCATTTTGGAGCATCCTTTCCTTGTAGGTGCAGACCACTAAACAAAATATATTCCAAGCTTATTCTCTGAATCTGAGGCTTCAGTCTGTTGAAGCCTGGTCAGTGATGTTCATTGGGTAAATGAGCATTGCGTTGGGATCACCTCCCAACCAGTTCTGGTGATTTTGATGTCAGTAGCACACAACATCATGACACCATACCTCTATGGTGCAGAACATAGCATGAGCTCACTTAGTGAGAACCTTTCAGTTCTTTGAGTACTTTTTGCTTGACCACTGCCAGAGAAAGGAGGAAAAATAAGCTGAAAGAGTTACTAGTGTTACTTTCTGTTTCTTGAATGAGGCTGCTGGATGCTGGATTCAAACAGCATGAAACCAGACCTGTCGTGGCCAAAACCAGGGCTGAGCTGTTCGGACCTTCCTCTAAAATTTGTTTTCTCCATCTTTCATTTGTTGCAAGTTTTTGCCTTGTGAGTTCAGAGGTAACCTCACTCAGGACTTCTGTGTTTCTGTGACTTGACAGGCTCCAAGAGATTTGTTTAATAGGATGCTTTTTCCTAGACAAGGACATCTGCTGCTGTGCTGGGGGCAGTGGCTGTAGAGCAGCCTCTGCTCTGAAGGAGGAGGAAGGTCTGTTGACTTTTCCCCTACGGTATGAGGAGTTTTGCCAACATTTTCACCATCTTTCTCTCTTTCCACTCCAGCTTCTCAGATGCTGATGATCACTGCATACCTCGCCGTCGTAGTTGCACTTTACCTTGTCCCCCTCACCATCTCATCCCCTTGCATAATGGAGAAGAAGGCTCTGGGACCAAAGCCGGCCATCATAGGTCACCGTGGGGCACCGATGGTGAGTAGCTTCACATTCAGTGTTGTGATGTCTGACTCTTTTGCCTGCCTATGGGATAGTACTGGGTCTAATGCTCTCCAGGTTGCTCTCTGGAGAATATATACGGCAAATGGTTTGTGGTCTGCATCTTTTGCAGGTCTTCACCAGTAGTGCTCACAGCAAGATGCCTTAAATATGTGGCAGTCTACAAAAACAGACAGACAAAGAAGCTGTGCTTGAGCCTGCATGGCTGCACTGTAATCTTTCATTGCAGATCATCATGAGACAGAGCGAGGAAATGAAACTTTCCTGTCATCTGTCTCTGGGTAGGCCTTGAAATCATAGTGATGGAGTCCCTTCTCCTCCAAGGTTTCTGGATGTGCTAAAGATGAAGACTAAAGATGGGACTTATTGGTATGGTCACAGCCCTGGTGTAGGTAACGGTGTCCTGTTTTATTTGGATGCACTGGTCTGAGTCTCCAGTCTGGGTGCTTTTGGTTCTGTTTCACAGATGTACCTTCATCTCACCCCGTTGGTTACAATTGACCTTGTAACAAGATGGCACAATGCAGTGTAGACATGGGCCCTGGAAATGTGTTTAATTTTTAGGCACCCAGCTAACATTTTTGTTTACATTCATAGAAGAAAATATCTCCATTGGTTGTCAAAATGTGTTTGCCTGACTGGAATATGCTTGAGCTCTTCTCCAAGTACAAGAGTAAGCCCTAGAAGAGATGAATGCCTACTACAGCCCTGAAGTATTTTGTTTCAGTTCTCTTTCTTTCTAATTATTTCTTTAAGAAATCTCTTGACGCACCAGCTCGGTTTTTACTACTCTTTTATCTAGATTGCCTCTGTGGGTGATGGAATGAAGTTTTGGGCGTTACAAACACTTTTTCCAGTTCCACTGAGTTTGGACCAGCCTTGAAGGCCAGAAGGAACTGTGTGAGAACTTAGGAAATCACAAAAATTTGTTAGAAGTCTTTATTCCTGGAGGGTCTGTGCCTGAAGAGGAAAACAGGCTGCTCAGGGGAGTGGTGAAGTCACCATCCTTTGAAGTGTTCCAGGACTGTGGCACTGAGGCACGTGGTCAGTGGAGGTGGTGGGAATGGGTCAATGGTTGGACCTGGGGAATCTTAGTGGTCTTTTCCAGCCTTTATGGATCTTATGTATTCTCCAGATTGTACTATTTCATGAAAAACTGACTGTATCTTATTTCAGCAGATACTCAGTTTTTCATTGTATTATGTTCTCTCTTGGAGCCACCAAACAATCCTTACAGTATGGAATAAATATGCCTGAGGAGATACTGCTTGCATGTTAGGATGAAGAGGGTTGCAAAGGTTGATGAAGAGTAGTGGTGTGTAGGATGTCTTAGTGCAGAATGTGGTACCATGGACCAAGAGTTGTTTGGCACAGTTCTTCCCTTCATCATTTCCCTGATAAAGTGAGCTGGTTTTCTGTCACCAGAGTGGAGCAGAAGGGGACAATCCCTTCCCTGACTGCTGCCACCCCTCTGTTGGTGCAGCCCAGGGAACTGTTGGCCTTCCAGGCTGTGAGCTCGCATTTCTGGCTCATGTCTCTCTTTTTGTCCATCAGGAGCCCCACGTCCTTCTCTATAGGGCTGCTCTCAAGCTATTCCTCTCCCAGTCTGTACTCATGTCTGGGGTTTCTCAGCTTTCACTGTATAAAATCATAGAAATATTTAGATTGGAAAAAGCCACTAAGATCACCCAATTTCAACCCCACCCCACTCCCACAATGCTGACTGAACCCTCAGTGCCACATCTCCGCAGTTCTGCAACAACTCCAGGGACAGTGACTCCACCACTTTCCTGAGCCAACCTGTTCCAATTAATGACATCCTGGGTCTGGAAAGCTTCATCTAACATATAGTGCAAGACCTAAGGTTGTGCAATGTCACGTCTGCTTGAACAGTCATGATGTGAAGCCTTGCTAAGAGGCATTTCTGCTAATAGGATCGTGTTTTCTCAGGGTGACTTTGTACGCTTCTGTTGTTGAACCCAATTATATATAGGTTTAATTTGGAGAGATGGAGCCTAGTGGAGCTAGAGAGAAGGAAACAGTTTGGAGAAGAGTCTGGAGACCAGACTGTAGGACACAGACATCCTCCCTTGAGCAATACCAAGATCAAAAGTCTTCAGAGCCTCAGAGTTTGAATCCCGAGGTGATGTTGGATCTAGTGGGACTGGAAATGATAAACAGCACTGCAATGCTTCTTCCAAATCTCCTGGAGCAAGACAAATGTGTTTTGTGAGCTGTGCAGACAAACAGGCTCTCTGATAGAGCCCGAAAGCTGCTTGTTTCACCAGTCTGGCAGGATTGGGTCTGTAATGCTGCACTTACATGACCAATGTTCTTAAGCTAGAAAGATACAAATAGCTTAGAGCTGTTCTAATAAGAGCCAGCACAGGAGATCTATGGGGCGAAGATGCTTGCTGTCCTGAGATAAAAGATTTTTTTGGGGTGATTGCATATGATTTTAAGGCAAAAAATGCTGAAATTGAGTCTTTTCTTGGGAAAAAACTGTGTGGCTGTTCTTGAGGGATGCATGACCCAGTACGTTGATTCCCCCAGGATGCTGAGGTTGACCGTTCTTCATACATGGACAATGAACTTTCCTCGTGCTTTTCTTTACAGCCTGCTGTCCTCCCTGCCTGCACACAACCTATCTCCTTTCTCTCATCCCTGTAGAATAGCTGAGAGCATCCTTTGCAGCATATGAATGCAACTCAACTGCTGTCCTTGTTCTGTGGAGGAAAAAAATGAGGAAGAGAGGCCAAGTGGCTCATATTATTTTTCTTGAAATGATGGTGGATGAGAATATCCTTGCCAATTAAGCAGAATGAGAAAAAAAGTTGGAAAGCATCTTGGTGTCAGTACCTAAATGAAGGACAACCTACTGTCTCCACAGTGGCTGTCAGTTTGTAATGGTGGTAGTGCTCCTCCAAGAGATATCTCTTTGACGTCATCCTTTTCTGCTCTTTAATTCATGTCTAGAAATGCCCTTCTGCATAACTCCTTCTTTCTGTTGGCTAAATATCATCCAGTCATATCCATTTCTCACTGTGCTAAATGTCTTGTCCTATCAGGGTGTTATCTAAAAACCCTTACTCTTAGTTAATCAATTGATATCTTTTCGAAGGCTCTTAAAGTTAACTTTTCAGCATCCAGGTCTCTTTCTTTCCATCTGGACTCCTAGGAGAGCATCAGCATAGTAGCAGTGGTGTGTGAGGATTTGAGGACACCAGACCTTGATGTCTACCAGTTTGAAGGGCTGTTGTCCTGGTGGGTATGAGAGTCAGCTGACACCCCAGAACAGGAGATGGGGGGCTCTGAAACTTTTGCATGTTAATCTAGCTTGAAGGTGTTACAAGCAGGTGTCTTTGGTCCTCCATCCTTTTCACTCTATTATCAGCAGTCTAGTTACATTCTGTCTTCAATGCCAATAGATTTGAGTCCTTGTGATTTTTATGCTGAAGATATACCAAAACATGAGTGAGAGATAAAACTGAGACCAAATCTGAAATAAAAAAGAATAATGTAATCCAACTAGACACAAGTTTCAGTTGCCATTTGCTTCTTTAAAGTCTTCTCCCAGACATCTTCCCTTGCAGGGTGCTCAGAGCTGGTACAAGTTGTGTTTGGGATTGAGATCTGAAGAAGGCACTCTCAATGATAGTGAGTTTTACTTGCTTTTAGTTTTAGCCCTCAGTATACATTCCTTGTGAGAAAAATTAGGCTCATCATGATCTCTGTCCTCAGATTGCAGGTAAGCCACCCAAAGAGCTTGGCACACTCAGTATTTCAGCTGGATCTGTTATCCTTAGGAAATGCATGAAACCTAAAAATTCACCTCCCGTAGTTGGGACCAGAAAGGTAATGGTGGTTCTTAAAATAAACAAAAAAATGGGAATAAAAATAATAAACAAAAAACCCCACAGGACTATAACCAGTGGAACCAATCCAAGCACGTTGGAAATGAAAACGGCTCCTAATTTCAGAGCTGGAGGCTACAAATAGCATTGTAACAAACGTTTGGCAACCCACCCAGACAGCTGGCTCTCAGCGTGTTTCAACAGCACCATCCCAACATCTGTCTGTGTGTCACAGGGCACGCGGGGTTTGCACGCCGTTGAGCTCTGCTTGGCAGGCAGCAGCTGTCTCTGTGCCATGCACAGGCACCGTGGAAGGGCGTTTTTGGCAGCGCTGACTCATAGGGTTTGCACACGTTTGGGGTGGAAAAGTACCTGTTGGTGGGATGAGGCACTCTGTGGAGCCAGTGTTTAATTGAGTCATTGTCCCTGGAGGTGTTCAAGAAAGGTTTAGGAGTTGTACTAAGGGGCATAGAATCACCAAGGTTGGAAAAGACCTCCAAGATCATCCAGTCCAACTGTCCAGCTGTCACTAAGCCATGTCCCTCAACACAATGTCTGAACGTTCTTTACATACCTCCAGGGTTGGTGACACGGTTTAGTGAGGAAATAGTGGTGGTTGGTGCATGGTTGGACTCGATGATCTTGGAGGTCTTTTTCAACCTTGGTGGTTCTATGATCGTGTTTCACCTTTTGGGATGTTAAGGGAGAAAGTTTTGCCCTAGCAGGGAGCACGTTGCATTGCTTTCAGGAGAATTCCAGTAATATGCATATGTGGAGTTGTGATTTTTGTCATTTATTTTCTAACACACCTGTAGGTGAAGCTTCCAGCATATGCTGGCAATTCTGAGATGGCATCTTGTCTCATCTTGTAATGTCAGCTAGTGATAAAACCATTAGTGAGGACTTTTGGTCAGGAGTGTGGCTTTATTGGAGAGCCTTCAGCTAGTGAAAACCTGGCGACTTCATTCTGTTGCTTTCTATGTACTCCTAACTGTTAAAGATATGGCCAAGTAACCTGTCCACTGGTCCAGTTTATAGCAGCAAACACAACTCGTGTCTTCTGTCTGTCCTGGAGAGGGGCTTGTGTTTGCTGGAACCACTCCATAAGAACTCATTCTTTAGTTAAATGAAGGTTCAACTTTTGCATCTGATACACCAATCATGAGGTCTCGCATGCTTTGTTATTCAATCTCTAATTCTTTTTTGCTTAAATTTCTATCTTGCTGTCCACAGCAATATTTTTCTTTTGCACCTTTGAACTCCTTTCCAGTGTTGTAGAGCTTTTTCTAGAGATGTTAGATGTAGGTGCTCTGTAAAATGCCTTGAATTCCTGGGCATTAATGATCCTTTTTTTTTTTTTTTTTTTTTTTGGGGGGGGGTGGGACGGACCCTAATCATGAAAGTAAAAGTACTGGCAGATCCCAGCCTAAGCCCCACAAAGAGAACTTCCAAAGGACATCTTGTCATGGGAAGGAAAACCCCAATTCTCAGGTGTTGCCCTCATCACGCCTTGTGCTATAAGTCCATTGACAGCCTCACAAGGAGATGAGGAGGAAGGGAGAAGTAAAACAGAATTTTAAATCGATGCTTATGGATGAGAAAAAATCCTTAAAGCTCATTGTGGCTGCAATTAGGGTTTGGAACAAATTTGCTTCTTCACTGCAAAGAAGTCTTCAGTTCATCATTAGTCTCCCTAACATGCAAATGATGCAGTGATATATATATATATACATTAATTTGGAATCTTGTCCTGCTGGCTAATTAGAAGAAAAACACAGTGTAGGGATGTCCAGCTGGCTGTGCACTTTCACAGTATTCATTAAGGAAGGTGCAGAGCTCTTGACTTCAGTGCTCCATTTGAAAGTATTTGCTTCTGAGCACTGAAATAGTCAAAATGAGTTCATTCATGGGCAATTTTCTAGAAATTACTCACAGGAAGAATCTGAATAGCAGGCTGATTCTTGCAGGGGGGGTTGAACCTATCAAACCAAGTGCAAAGGAGGAACAGCTTTTAGAAACTGCACGGGGGACTGTCCCTGGCCTTCAGTGGATGTTAGCATAGTTTGTAGGGTGGGTTTTGGGGGTGAGGTCATTGCTTTGTCCCCAGGCTTTCCTTCATCACAATGCCGACTTCTTAATCAACAGATTGCGTTTAGTTGCACTGGATTGCTGCAAACCTGGATTTGGGTTTGAGATATAATTTGCTCGACGGTATCACATTAAGGAGAAAAATCATCAGATAAAGCGGACAGAGATGGAGGATTATACAAGCAGGATTATGTATTTAGTTACTTACTGCAGTTTTGCTCTACTGGGTTGTGTCATCGGGGTGAGCAGCCTGTTCAGTCTCCTTGAGGCTAGAGTCAGCTGAGAGGGTTAGAGGGACCAGAAGGACAGCTTTCCACGTCAATGATGGACTCATTTGGAGATGCAGTTACTCATATTGATGGGACATGACACCAGTGTGGGGCACAGCATTGCAGAGAGCACCTCTGCTGACGTGTGTGCCATCTGTGATGCTCTTCAGGGTGATGCTCTTCATTTCTAGTGGTGTTGTGGTTAAGATGATGTTACAGCTCCTAAGTGGGCATTTTGATGGTTGGAACTGAAGTGGCAGTCTGTTTTTGGAAGGTTTTTCAAAGTCCTGCTTCCTCTGCAAAGCTAAAACAGCAACGTAGAATCAGAATATTGTGAGTTGGAAGGGACCCATAAGGATCATCGAGTCCAACTCCAGTGCAGACTTGCATGGAGATCTGAGTGTTTGTTTGTTGTTGGAGGTTGAGTTCCTTGGAATGAAGGAGATGTGCCTCCAATCTCCAAACTCTGATGGGGTTCAGTTTTGTCCTTGAAGAGCAAAGCTTGGCCTGCAACCTGTGTAAGGACTGGAGATGATGCAGAAGTGAATTTTTCCACTCCTGGGGCTGGGGTCTTGTCTCAGTGGGGCTTAGGCTCAGTGGTATCTCTTAGCACTGAGGATGGAACCATAATGGCACACTGTTTTGAAACAATCTCAGCTTTAACTCAGTGCATCTTTATATGGCCAAATTTTTCCCTTCTGACAAACTGAAATCCTAAAATCCCATCTCCAAAAGACTCTTTTCCTATGTGGCTTCCGTTTTTACCTCTGTGTACAGTCTTGGCTCTGTCTAAATTCACTTTTCCCCAGTCTAGCTGATAGAGGAGACCTTGGCTGCCTCTCTGCAGAGGGACAGTGCTGTTCTGGCCAGGCTTCTTTGCCCTCTTTTTGCCCTGCTTCATGCAACGTGAGCTCTTAATTGCACAGGTGGGTAACAGCAGTGCCTTTCATTTTTGTCCTACCCTTGGTGAAGGGTTTTACATCGATTAGTGGAGGTAGTCCATCCTGCCTTTTCCAGTCTTCCTTCACCCAAGAGATGATTTACAACTCGGCACATTTTGTTTTCTATTTCTGGTACGTTTGCATCCCTGGTGAGGCTGCTTGCAGGGACGTGGGTTTGGTTGCAGCTTGCTGTCACCTCTTGGGTTGGGGCTTGTGCTGCATCCCAGCCACCAACCTGGCTTGGGCTGGTGGTCTCACGTCGCCCTTGAGTTTCTGGTTTGAGCACTGCCTGCTTTATTTCTTTGCAACTGCTGCAGTCTCTGAAAGCAAATATTGAGCACTGCCCAGCACCGAGCAGTGGATCGCCTTCCAGTGCTCGCCCTGAGGAAACCTGAGCTACCTGGAGAAGAAACCTGAGATGCTGAGAGCAGCTCTAGGAGCTGGGTTTGGGATCCTCGTGGGGCTGCTGCTCCCTGGTGACAGCTCTGGGCATCGTGCATCTCTTGCAAAAAGCTCTTCTTGTCTGACCTTGTGTGACCCAGCACAGGGCTGGGCAAGAGGATGTGGTGGGGTGGCCTAGACAAGCCAGGCATTGACTGGGAGTTTTTCTGGGGGTAGATGACGTGCCTCCGTGTTGATTTGGTTGGACGAACAGAAAAATGTACTGATGTTGATGTGTGATTTGAGCCAGAGGAGCTCAGTGCAGACAGTGTGTGTCTGTACCACAGCTATGTTGCTGCCATTTCTGAACCGTATTTGGTTGGGTTATTTAGCCCTAGAGCTTGTTGACCCGAGCATGTAAATCAATCAGTCAATAAGAAAATGAATGCCCCTTAAAGATGCCTTAAATATAAATGTTTGTTGTGCATGTTGCTCACGTGTGCCTTCAGGTCTTTGCTCTTCAAGTTATTCCTCTTCCCAATCCCTCAGCAACTGCTGAAAAGCCACAGCTTGTGAATGCTCATTGTTTCTTGATGGAAATCACTGATTCTTATGGGATGAGTGGAGGAACAGGGTGCCACAGGTGTGTGCTAAACCTGAAAGCAGAACTGGAAAATAACAAAATGATTTTTCAGAATAGCTTTATTCTGATGAGCTCGTGTTTCAGTGCAGCCTGTCAGGTCTTCTCTGTAGCAGTGTGGTCCTTTCCCTGCTCTGCCTGTCAGTTTATGGGCATTTGGGGTTTAACTGTACTGATTTTCTAGAAAAGCAAAGCAGTCATTCTCATAGTGCGTTGTTTTTAACAAAGCCTAATTCTGCTGCCATCTGCTCCATTTTAAAGGAATGGATTTGAGCTAAAAGTCAAGTCTTTATCTCTGATTGCTACAGGGACACGTTTTCTAGGCCTAAGGCTAATTTTGCTTTATTGTTGATAAATCTTACTGGACTATTTGTTATGAAGAGAAATAACTGATTTTTAGCCTCAACAATAGATCACTTTACTGACAGAGAGATGTGAAAATAAAATGTTTCCTACAGGACCTGCAGTCTCGTTGTTCCCCATGGTAGGGATTATAGCCTGCTCTGTACACTTTCTTTTTTCCACGATGGCATCTTAATCACTATTTGCATAGCAAAGCAGAGGAATAAAGAACTATTAAGGTAGCTCCACCTACAGCCTGTGGGTAGAGAATTGGCATCACATGAACAATCACTTTCTGTGGGTCATCTGTTTGGGAACCACACTGAGCAATCTCTTGTATACCGATTTTCCATTTGGGTTTCTGGTGTTGCAGGCTATGATGTGTCTGCACTGACTTCCATCTTGAGGGTGAAAGACCCTCAGTGGGGTCAAATGGATTGGTCATCTTCAGACTTCATGTTTTGTACGTATGCCTGCTGACTGCTAAACTTTTACTTCTTTTCTTGGTCATAGCTGGCACCAGAAAATACCCTGATGTCCTTCCAGAAAGCTGTGGAGCAGAAGATATATGGAGTCCAGGCTGATGTCATACTAAGGTAAGCCTATGTCATACTCTGGGTGAGTATGGAGACTTTGTGGGCAGCCCAGACCATGCTGTTGGGTCTCTATCTGCTGTCTGGTTGATACTGGTGTTTCCCATTGCAAGGGGTTCTCGTGGTGAGCATATCTGATAACTCCCAGAGGAGTCTTAGTTCTGATATTAGAAAAAGAATTCATCTCAGAAAGAGTGGTAACGCATTGGAACAGCCTGCTAGTGGAGGTGGAGCAGTCACCATTTCTGGAGGTGTTCCTGAGAAGGATAGATGTGGCACCTGGGGACATGGTTAGTGGGCATGGTGGGATGGGTTGGGGTTGGACCTGGGGATCTGAGAGGTCTTTTCCAGCTGTTATGATTCTGTGACCTCCTAGCTGTGTCCACTTGTAGTGCACTGGTGCTGCAAAACATTCCACTGAGACGATGGCTACAGGTGAAGTTGCCCAGCTGAGAGAACCTGGATTCCTTTTTTTATTAAAATAATAGTAATTAACCTGAAGAAGGCTGCTGTTCATCCTAGAGCTTGCTTTACTACAGTGACACACAGCACTTGGTTTATGGCATGGCTTAAAGTCAGCTGGTCTAGGGAAAAGGCAAAAATGCTTAAATATGACATTTACTGAGACAGCCTGGAGAGAGAACTGATCCCAAAGTGACTTCCTTGTGCTGCAGGTATTCAGGAGGGTTTTCTCAGCCTTGCTCAACTGTCTACAATGATTTAGCAGCACAGGAGTAGAATCATTCTCCTGCCCTCTTTCACATCCCATTACTGCTGAGCAAAGGAGGAACCTGGTCAGACAGTTTGCCATCAAAAAGTCTTTCCCTGCAGACAAGTCTGGAGTTGACAAGACCAATTTAGATTTCGTTCAGAGTTACTTCCAGAACCATGCTTTGTTCCAGGAGTGTGATTGTTGCCTATCAGTCTTCCTTTCTGAACTGCGTTTTGCATGTATTGCAAGAGGGTGGAAGTGAAGGGAGATGAAATCACCTTATCTTGGTGATGGGATCACCTTATCTTGGTGATCACTCAGTTTGTCTTAGTTCCAGGTATAAATACAAGGAGGACACAAGGCTGGCTGGTATTTTCTTTCCTTTTTTTTTTCCTGATCTCTTTGAAGGTTGGTGTTGCCGGACAGGTAATTTTGGTGGAGGATGAGGTTCCGGAACTTAATTGTCACAGTGCTTTCTTTCTTTCCCTAATTGTTTGGGAGGAAGCAGCATGAAAACTGAAGGAACTTCTTCCCCTGGGGAGTCATTGCAGAGGGATGAAGGAAGAATTGGGATATTAGCAATAAGATTCGTCTTTCAAAGATTACGGTGTTAATGGTTGTGAAGGGACAGCAGCTTGCTACCCAGAATCACAAATGAACACTTGTTTCCTGCAGAGACTGAGTAGATTCCTCATTTATCCCTGATTAGGGAGAAGGCTAGACTCTGGGAGGAGGAGAGCTTGAAAAGATCCAAGAGCTCTCCATGTTGCCACCCACCAGACATCTCAGAGGAGCATCCCAAGCGTCCCACAGCTCAAACGATGATGCCCTTAATGGATCAATTATCTGAGGCCCTTCAGGGGAGATCCAAGATGGTTTATAAAAAGAGGCCTTCAGTGACCTTCAGACCAAAAGTAGAGCTATCAACACAGCTGGCAGCAGTTTTGGGAAGAGTTTGCTTGAAAGATGCCCCTCATGCCTGTGGCTTGCTGGGTCACCATCAGTTCTCCTCCTGGGATGTTTCCATTCTTCCCACTCATTCCTCCTCTGGAAGAATATAGGTGGGCCACTGGGACATAGTCACCTACATCACATCCTGCTCCCAGTCCAGTGTATACTCTAAACTGGGTGGTTCTGGTTACAAAGCCAGCGCTGGTGCATTCAAAGCCTCTTTGCTTCAAGCAGAAATAGTGTAATATTGCTGCATGCTGCATTGCTCCCATCTTCCACCTCCTCTCACCTCTCTTCTAAAGCTCTGATTTCTTGCTCTGAATTACTTCTTCCAACCTGTGCCTGCCGTTATGTTGTGGTTCTCCCTGCACTGGGCTGAGTGACCCCACACAGGGAAGGATTGGGCAGGAGGAAGTCAGTGTGAAGTGCCCCATTAGATGTCTGTGCTGTGGTTGAGGCTCAGCAGTGTCTAATGATGCTCTGCTACACAATGTTAAGGCTTGAGCTCCTATCTCCTTTAAACACTCCACACTCTTAATACTGCAGTTGTTTAGCACTTTTTTCTTTTTTTTTTTTTTACTGTAAATTAAAAACTCTTCTGACTGCAGAAGCATGGTGTTGCTGTGTCAGCGCGCTGCTGTGGATGGAGGAATAGCTGTCATGATGCATACCACAGACAGCAAATAAGACTCAAATGACCCTTGTGACAAAGGGCTTCTGCAGGCAATGATAAAGATGGGCCAGCATTTGCTCCATCATCCCCACTTGCTGTCTTGTACTCCCTGTAGCTCTGTGGGTGAGGAGTGCTCAGAGTTATCTCCTAATTCAAATGGGTTTTGTTTTTTAACCCCATCTCCTTTCAGGACACCATCTGCCTTGTATGAAGATGGGCACTTTGCTTTGGAAAATGTCATTGCCATCAGGCTGGCTGTGCAGAGTTTATCTTGATTTTTGAGTGCAGACAATTGTCCTTCAGCCTTTAATAAAAGCTTTCATTATCCCACCACTGATCCAGCTACAGAAAATTGGTCTGAAAGAAAGCTGATCTTCTTAGGCTTCTCAGAGCTGCTGTTCTGTAATAGCTAGGTGGCTTAAAAACCACAGGGCATGCACTTGGCTGGTTTCTTCTGAGAGGTGGATTCTCTTTAAGATGGTTCCTTTAAGATGCATGAACATAGCTATTTGTGTGAATATAGCTGTTTCTTCAAACCAGTTTCAAATTGGCAGAGGTTATTTAAGAACAGCTTTATTACCTTGTAGCCCTTGAATCTTGCTGGAAGTCCGTTAAGCATCGCATTCCTGGATAGACTGAGAGCTATTGAAAATCTTGCTCTTCTTCTACTTACTAACCATTTGAGAGTAGCTTGCATGTGCGTATATGCACACGTCTGAGGATACAAGGTATGGAAAACCTTTGGCAGTTTTTGGAGCTACACACATTGCAGGCATCTTTGGTTGGTGCTGAGAATTCATGGTGGCTGTTTTTGCCTGAGCTGAGAAGCTGTGGGTGCCCCATCCCTGGAGGTGCTCAAGGCCGGGTTGGATGGACCCCTGGGCACCCTGATCTAGTGTGTTATTTAGTGAGTGGCAGCCCTGTCTGCAGCAGGAGGTTAGAACTAGATGATCTTTGAGGTCTCTTCCAATCCAAGCCATTCTGGGATTCTCTGATACATGAGTTTGGCGCTCAAGAAATTCATGAACTGTGGAAGGGTGGGATGGATTAATGCAAGCAGATTTCTAAGACATTTTCCCTCTGGGTGCATCTCATTTCAACTGGTCTCGAGGCTGTTGGGGGTGTGTTAAGTTGGTCAAGATCTTCGCAATGATTTTGATATGCTCCTCAAAGCCATGGAGTGAAGATGGCCATTTCTCTGGTCGAGTGTTATGTGGTTGTTTGTCTCTACCTGTAACGAGGCCTGTGTGTTTGCAGCTATGATGGAGTGCCATTTCTGATGCATGACAAGACACTCAGGAGAACAACGAACGTGGAGGAAGTGTTTCCAGAGCGGGCCTACGAACACTCTTCCATGTTCAACTGGACTGACCTGGAAATGCTCAATGCTGGAGAGTGGTTCCTACGGGTGCGTACCCATAGGATGTCCTGCAGCCATGGTCATGGGATGAAAGCTCATGCTTAAACTCTCTTTGAGGTAGCTCCTTGATAGAGTGGTCTGAACTGCATCTAGATCAAACCTCTATGAATTGTTTGTAGTTCAGTCCTCTACTAATCATGTAGCTTGACATCCCACCCAAAGCATTGACAGCTGCCTTTAGGTAGTGCTGCCCAAGGGCTGGAGCCAATGGCCTAGCCTCCAAGAGCACTCTATTTGAGTTGCTTGGTCCTCTCTCTGCCTTGTAACCTGAATCGGGGGAGAAATATCACTCTTTTTCTGTGCTGCTTTCACCATTTGGAAGGAGGGACCATAATACCTGGTTCTCTACACAGAACTTCCAGAATGGAAGGGGAAATACAACTGTGAAGAAAACAGAAAAGAGTTTACGTTGCATTGTTACTTTTCCCTTAATCTAAAATGGAAAAAAAAAAAATCCACAGAGATGTTCAGCTTTCAAAGTCCAAGGAAGAAGGAATTGCCTTGGGATGGGCTGATCAATCTTTTGGTGCAGCTGTAAACTTCCTGGAGAGCATTAATTGTGGTCTGGAAGGAGGGCTGCAGCAGCATGGCACATTCTAGCAAGCTTGAATGTGGCTTACTGCAGTGATGCAAGCTCAGATACTGGTTTCATTTGTCTGTTTGAAGGTCCCTCAGTGCTTGCTTGGTAGTAACGTGAGCTGCAGTAGCATCACCACTGTTCTGATCCATGGTAGGGATGTCTGAATAAGAGCTGCGTGTGCTGTGTCACAGAGACTTGCTGGCCCTACAGATGTGGTTGTTGGGAGTGGGAATGCTGTGGAAATGCTTCTTGCTAGATGAGAGGGACAAAGGCAGCAGATGGAAGGTTGGTTTTGGAGATGTCCTTTGAGGCACAGTCATCTTCTCCAACATCTCATAACTCCTCTCATATTGCTCTTGGTTCCCTTGGGTGGGGGAAACTGAAGTATGGAGAAACACTTCAAAAAGTTCTAGATGAGCACTGAGTGTAGTTGTCAGCATCCCCTACTGCTGCCATGGTGAGATAGAAAAGGAGCTCCACCTGCACCCAGGAAGCTTGTGGTGGTAATGCTGGGATGTTTTGCTTTCAGAGTGACCCTTTCTGGACAGCTGGATCCCTCTCAAGGTCTGATTACTTGGAAGCTGCAAATCAGTCTGTCTGCAAGCTAGCAGATATGCTGGAGGTGATCAAGGATAACACATCACTCATCCTGAACTTCCAGGACCTGCCACCAGATCATCCCTATTACACTTCTTACATCAACATCACCCTGAAGACCATCCTGGCATCAGGAATTCGGCAGCAGTCTGTGAGTTGTGTGGGACTGGTGGTATTTCAAAAACTGAGTATCCTTGTAGGTTCCCTGAGTTCTTGAGCACCTCATTTGATCCATTTGGACGCTTGGTTTGGAATGTCCCTTGGTGCCAGGAGTTCAGTGCTGGCAGGCTGGAGCTCCCAAAGGCCGCCTTGAGCATGGACATTGGAAAGCCTGCTGTCTTTAGGTTGCAACAATATACCCTGTCAGCAAAGAGACTTAACCTTGGCCTGTACTCATGGTAGGATAGCTAGTAGATCGAGAGATGGGATTATTTCCATTGCTCAGCAATTGTGTCCAGCATGGGGCTTCCAGAAGACAAATGCTGATAAACTGAGATCAATCCTGCAGATTGATTAAGGGTTGTATGAGGAGGGGCTGAGAGAACAGAGCCTCTTGATCCTGGAAGAAAGAACACTTTGGGGAAACCTAATGGCAGCTGTCCAGAACCATCAAGAAGGTTGTTGAGAAGTTGAACCCAAGCTCTTTGTTGAGCTGCATGTCTGATGGATGGGAGATAGTAGTCATAAACTGAACCAGCAAAAGGAGGCCTCCTCCAGACTTTCTTTCCTACAGTTGCCAAGCAATTAATTCCTCAGAGCTAGAAGTTAGTGTCCAGTCAGCCTTGTTAGTTGTGTTCTCTCCTGTTCCCAGCCCTCAGCAGCTCCTTCTATGCAATGACCTCTTCTGGAGGGAGTGTCTTTTCTCTCCTATTTCTGCCTGGAAAGGAGCTCCAGTTCTTTCACTTTTCCTATGCTCTTATTTGAATGAGTATTGCTTGCAAAATTGCATAATGAGGCTGGTGAATGAGGAGACTACACCACTCATAACTCAGATATTTTATCTGTACCAATTAAATGCAGCTACAAACACAGACAAGTGCAGCACTGACTCATGCAGTGGGGTGGCCAGTAGGAAATGGAATTATTTTTAATTTCCATCTGTCTTTTTAATGACTGATGCTGCCATGCAATTTCTAATCAGTTCTGCAGTCACAGTGACAGTGTTATCCACCAGCCTCTGCCAGCTTTCCTACATTGGGGGGAGGACCATGCAGTCTTTCCCTTGGGTATTCCACAGAGGGATGGAGGGCATTGGAAAAAAAAGTCAGGACGTAGGTGTGGGGAGCAGTGAAGCTGCACTTTTCATGCAAGTTTGAGGCTTCACTGTTGAGCCAAAATGTCTGGTAATTAATGAGTGTTGATGAGATCTTAAACATATGGGTTAAAGCAATGCAATGCCCAGTGGGACTGGCGAAGTCATCCCACCCTCTGTATGGCACAAGTGATAGAGCTGCCCAGCCTGACTCCTGCATCCACTTCATGTCTGGCACCCAAGCTTGTCAACAGTAATTGATCTGACATGTTTTCAAAGCCTGGTGTGAATTTTAGGATATCTCTGCCTTGGGTTAGAAGAGATGTAGCCCTAATGAAAGAGAGTGAATAAAACTAATCTCAGCCATGGGATGATGTGAGGCTTCTCCTGCTTGTGCTGTCAGTATTAGTCCCTGTGCCCTGAATTGGATGGGAAGGCAGGTTTGTAGGCCTCATCTCATGAGCCCTTGGCTCAACCTCTTTCCGTCTCAACCCCTTTCACCTCTCAATTTTTATGCATGATATATTTCTATGGGCTCCACAAACAATCCTGAAGTGCATCTGGATATAAATACAGGGGGCTGTGTGCCTCTCCTAGACCATTTGTATGACAAATAAGGCAAAATCTGTCGTGCATATTTGTTTCTGACTGGACCTCCAGACTATCTGCAACCCTTGGCTGGTGTTACCTGCTTGGCAAACCCTCTTTGTCTTGACCTCCCTCTGCCTCTGCAGGTGATGTGGCTGCCGGACATGGAGCGGCAGCTGGTCAGGCAGATGGCTCCAGCTTTCCAGCAGACTTCTGGCCTCAAGCTGGATGCAGAGCACTTGAGAGAGAAAGGCATCGTGAAGCTCAATCTGCGTTACACCAAGGTCACGAATGAGGATGTCAGGTAGAGTCACAGAATCGTAGAATTGCTCGGGTTGGAAAAGACCTTCAAGGTCATCAAGTCCAACCCTAACCTAACCAAGCTCCCCTAACTCTAACAACCCACTACTAAATCTCATCTCTGAGCACCACATCCAGACAGTTTTTAAGCACATTCAGGGATGATGACTCAACCACCTCCCTGGGAGCCTATTCCAATCCTCCCTTTGGATGTGATTTTGACAGCATGTTTGCTCTACAGTGCTGCCATGCTAAATAATACTGTGCCATGCATACATCCCTGTCCCAGCAGCATCTTTCTTGGTCATCCCAGGACTTATCTGCATGTAAGTGATGTTTCAGATGGACTTGCTGTTGAAAACTTGAGCTGTGCAAACTTGTCCCTCCCATTACCCAGAAGCCAGCCTGTTCCCAGGATTGCACATGTGCTTCACAGAATAGAATCATGAAGGTTGGAAAAGACCTCTAAGATCATGAAGTCCAACCACCAACCCATCACCACTCTGCCCCCGTAAGCATGTCCCTCGGTGCCAGATCTGTGCCTCATATGTGATGATCCTTTCTGAAATACAAATCTGTTAATAGTCCTGATTCTTCTTCCACTGTCATCTCTGGAAAAAGGGAATGTGTTCACTTTGTTTTCATCGTCATTAGCAACTGCCCTTTGAAATTGCTAACGTGCTCCAGAGCTGCTATGGCAGATTCTTGATTAGTCCAGTATCTAAACTAGTTTTTAGAAGTGTTTTGCAGACAATTCCCATGTTCTGCTACTATCTTTTGTCACCTGATTAGTCTGGTTAGGTCTCATCTTTAATGAGTCTGTCACAGCATGCACATCCTTCTGCCAGTGTGTGTCTGAAGCATGCACTGTGCTAGCTCATGGTTTTGCCCTTTTCTCAGAAAGTGTGGGTTGTCTCTCATAGAGACCTTTTCCCTTTTTTTTTTTCAGAGTTCGAATTTATTCCTCAAAGAAGAATTTGAGAAATGAAATATGTTTTCAGATGAAAAAATACATTTAAATGATTTGTCTTATTATAGATTTGGGCTGGAAAGATGGAATAACTGAGAATATGGCCCCTAGCTGTTGGCTTTGTCTCATGGGGAGGACCATATGCCAGCTCTGAAAACTAGAAGATGTATCCCTGCAACTGCCCCTAAAACAAGGGCATGGGAGCTGTACAAACTGACGTTGCAAACTCAGTCAGTTTTTAATTAAGTAGATTGCCTGTGAAACGTGATGAGCATCTGAGGCAGATGTTAATTTCACATCGACATGAAGAGGTGGTGATTAGAGAAGCATAGTGTATCCACCCTTCACGAGGATGTGTCTGAAGTGGACAGGGAGGTGGTGGAGTCACCGTCCCTGGAGGTGTTCGGAACTGTGGAGATGTGACACTGAGGGACACGGTCGGTGGACGTGGTGGGATGGGGTTGGGGTGGGATGTGGGGATCATAGAATCATAGGGGTTGGAAGGGACCTCAAGAGATCATCGAGTCCAACCCTCATCTTGGGTTCTTGGAGGTCTTTTCCAACTGTAATGATTCAATGATTCAATGAGATGAAGTGCTGATGACTGCAGGACTCACCCCTCACTCTCTCTTTCTTCTGGCAGAGACTACATGGCAGCAAACCTGAGCGTGAATCTCTACACTGTGAATGAGCCCTGGCTGTACTCCATCCTGTGGTGCACTGGTGTCCCATCGGTCACCTCCGACAGCTCCCACATCCTTCGCAAGGTGCCTTTTCCCATCTGGTTGATGGTAAGCACAGAGCACAGGAAGGTGCTGTGGACCCCTGGAAGTAGGAGACACCATGGGGGAGGTTTAGATGTCATGGCTTTCTCTGAGGATGTTTGGGTTGGCCTTGAGTATTTTCACCCTCTTTATGTTTAAGATGGTGAAGGATCAATGCCCCTCTTGCACAAACCCTCCTTTCAGATCTCTCCCCATGCAGCATTTGGGGAACTTGGAGATTGTATTGTATGTTTCATTTAACCCACCCAACTTGTCTGTATTCCTTCGATGGAAAAACTCCTTTCCAGACCTGCTGAGCGACTACTGGAGTCGCAGGAGTTTTGTCTGTGTTAATACCGAATGAGGATAGTTTTTACCTCTGGCTACTCCATTACCTGACTAGGAACAGAGACCTCACCCATCAGGTAGACAGTGTGAAAGCTCTGCTAGCACTTTGGGTCTCTGAACCAAAAAGAAACATTCATGTAGGAATGGAGGGAAAATAGTTGCATCATAGTATTCCCCAAACGAACTCAGATGCACAGGTGTAGATGGATTTCATGGGGCTATTTTTTGGTAACAGATTCTGATGGGGGTAGGACAGGAGTGAGGTCACCCAGAGAGATGGTGGAGTCTCCTTCTCTGGAGATATTCAGCACCCACCTGGACACCTACCTGTGCAACCTGGGCTGGGAGCTGCTTTGGCAGGGGGTTGGACTCGATGATCTCTGGAGGTCCCTTTCAACCCCTACAGTTCTGTGATTCTGCTCTGTGAGATCCCATTGGGAAAGGGGAAGTAAGATGAGTACAAGGGGAATTTAGCAGGTGCTGAATTATCTGCATCTTCAGATGGAGATAGGACCTCCAGGCTACTGCCTAGGTGAATGAACATCTATGCATCTGTGAATGTTACTGGTCTTAGCTTAACCTACTGCTTGTATCTGACAGCATAAATTTGCACTGGTGTGCGCTGGAGCTGGAAAACTGAAAATGGTCAACAGACAGATCTGTTGGCATCAGAAATTATCACTGTCTGAACTCTGCTGCTGCAAACATCTGTCTTCCTCTACAGTTGGCAGGAGTTTTGGGTACATCACCAGCAGCTTTTTACTCCAAAATCCTCGTGGTCAGCTATGAAAAGGATCTGATGCTTGGAGCCCTCCTCCTAGGGCTCTCCCATCTGCTGGAATTCCAACACAGCATCCCATAGAGGAGGGCTATGGAAATGAAAAGCTTGAGTTGGGATTCAGACCCAAACTTGAAGTGGGTGCCCAGTGTGGTACTCCAGTCCTGCCTGCATTTTTGAGGTTCTCCCTCAAAGGTTTGAGTTACTTTCTGGATTCCAGTTTTTGTGCTCGTGAAACCTTTGCTAACTCTGAGATTTCTGCAGGATTTTATGGTAATTAAAGTGCTAGAGCTTGCCCAGATGGTTCTGCTCATGTCAACCTGTAGTTTGGGATATACCATGGAAAATACAACTTTTGTCCCTGTAGTAGAACCTGCTATTTTGGATGTTGTTGTGGAATACTAACTTGGATAAGTGAAAAATTGAGTTGTGTAGATTTTCTTGTGACCTAGAAGCCTCCTGAGTTTTCATTCAAAACAGCTATGATGGTGTTCTCCAATCAGGAAAAAGAAGCAGTGTAATTTTTGTGCCTGTTGGCCTTAATAAATGCAGAAAATTGGACAGGTCTTATTGCAGTATCAACACCGTGTCAGATGTCTCTTCTCCGTAATTAAGTTTGAAAATTAAGTGTGAATTGTTGATCAGAAGTGTTAGCTAATTGAAGCACTGCTTTGCTCTTCCTGAAGGATAAATTGGGACACACAAAGAGGGAGTGACCAGAAAAACTAATAATTCTATTCTGGGAGACAGAGGTAGCAATGTTGGGGGTTCCCAACTGGTTTTACTTGCCAGGCAGAAGTTTGTTGGCTATTGCTGGTGGCTGTGATGGCTGGGTGTTTTCTGAGCATCATCAGGAGTTGATTATTAATAATTATTACTTAGACCAGCAAATGTAGCAGGAGTTGCCTGTGCCTTACAGGACAGAAATTGAGATCTAAGCGCTTATATTACAGGAGCTATTCTAATGAGCTAAGCTAGCACTCAGAAAGGAACCTGTTTGTCTCATGGGCAACGTGCGTGTGTTTTTTGTTTTCCCACAGACTTGGATTTCCAAGAGCCTCTCACCTCACCCAGAGGTACAGCTGAGATAGGGAACTTTCAGCCCACAGAGGTCTAAGAAGACATCAGCGCGTGCAAAGCGCTTCAAGATTGAAGCTCCTCCTGCTTGCTTCCTGATAATGCCATCCCGAGTGTCAGGCTAACATTAGAAATGTCATGAGTGTGATTTATCTGTGGCCCTTGCAGCTCTGTGCTCTTCTTTCTGCCCTGGTGGTGACTTCAGCAGTATGTGGTCTCCCTGTGACTGCACACAGCTTTAAGATCTGTGCCTGTTTTTTGTCTTCCAGCCTCCAGACGAGTACCGCCTAATCTGGATCACGTCTGATCTCATTTCATTTATCGTAATTGTAGGAGTTTTTATATTCCAGAAGTAAGTAGCATTGTCATGGCTCAACCCTCGTGTATTTGTGGTGTGTGTTTTCATTGAGAGTGTGGGGTAGAGACGGAAGAGAGGACCA
This sequence comes from Oreortyx pictus, assembly GCA_036925125.1. Lineage (NCBI taxonomy): Eukaryota > Metazoa > Chordata > Aves > Galliformes > Odontophoridae > Oreortyx > Oreortyx pictus. The sequence goes on along the minus strand of JAUPFR010000001.1, from coordinate 750,626 downwards.
TGGTGCTCTTTGGGCACGTGGATTGCCATAGCAGGAAAACTGCTGATTAAAAATTCCTACAAAGACTGCAAACAGTAATTAATCCCACGTCTGAGATGACATTTGAATTTGATGAAGTCACTGCTTTGAGAAGAATAAGAGATCTCACAACGTGACTCCTGGCAGCCTCCTTGCTCTTCTCATAAATGTGCGTGGGAGAGAAAGCTTAGGTGTTTTTGGGGAAATGGACTTTGAAGGAGAGGAAATAATCTAAGTTTCTGCAATTACAGTTTTTACAACAGGGTTATCTTTAGTTTTTCTAAAAGCAGTTGGCTTCTGTTAGGATGGAGAGAGATGCAAAACTGTTACAGCTAAGCAGCTCCAGCCAGTTGCCCAACTGGATGCTTAGAGAAAAAATCCCCTTTTTTCAAAGAAAATGGGGTGGCAGAAGCCTCTAGCAGGTCAAGGTCCCTGAACACGGGCATGGAACAGAAAGCCTGGGAGCCAGGCAAGCTTAAGACACTGATGAATCAGTGGGAGACAAATCAACTTGCTAATGGTAGAGCTGGCCAAACCACCTTCTTGATGATAAGGGAGGAAATGATGGTGTTCTCCCGGCGATGTGCCTGTTCTCCTAAGAGGCACTTCAGCTGTCAGTGATGGCACTGAAATAACCCTCTCAGGGAAAGAGCTGCTCTTTCTCCAGCAAGAAGCAGCAGCCTTCTCCTGGGGAGATGTCATTCTGAAATTGCACCTCTCTCTTCGCCCAGCTTTGTAATCTCATCTGCTTTAGCATGCACGAAGCACTGTACTGGAGACAGCAAGGGGCTTATGCTTTCCTTCTTTCTTGATCTCCAAAATGCCTTGGTGTTAGGAGTAGCAAATTCATTTCCTTCAGCTTTATGAGCCAGTGATTTTGCTGTCACGTCGCCCCAGGTCATCTGCTTGCAGCAATCCCTTTCCCTCCCCAGGGCAGATAATTACCTGGGCATTTTCACCATGTTACAGCAAGCTATTGCTCCTGCCAACACCTACTATGGGTTTGACTTCAGGCCATATGTTGGGTCTGTTGATAATTATGTCCTTCTAAATTTGCAACTCGCACAGCCCCAGCGTGGTAGACCAGTGCCCAGTAGGTCACCCGTTCCAGAACAGCATAATAGAATGAGGAGCAGATTCAGACCCCTCTCAGATTCGATTTACCAACACTTAATGAAAACAACGACCTAAATGAGATTTACCAACGCGTTTGTAATTTTGCTCAGAAGTCTGGTGATTCAAATTGCAGCCAATTAAACCTTTCCTCCAGAAAGGCCTTGTGGCTGTGTTGTCTGGAAGCTTCCTCTACTCCCTCAGAGTATGGGAGTTCATCATCCCTTCATCAGTGGGTTTAATAAGAGATTTCCCTGCCATTCAGACCTTCATTTCTCTGTTAGGTACAGAAATACAGTGGGGAACCTGAAGGCAGGGACTCAGCTCCTTAATGCTCTTCTATCAAGAGCAGAATTTAAAGTCCATGGCAATGAAATAATTCATGGAGTCATTAAGGTTGGAAAAGACCTCTAAGATCATCCGGTCCAACCGCTGACCTTTCACCACTTGAAGACTTCTGAATCATCTCCCAGAGTTGGTTTGGCGTGCTTTTTCACACTCAGAAGACCACATCCAAAAGAGTTAAACTAAATCGTACTGTAAGCTGTAGGTCTGCTACGTGGGCATTCCAGTGTACGGACTCTTCCTCTCCCCATGATGATTTTCCAGCTTGGAGATGGTTTGGTGGAGCAGGGAGAGAAGAAGCAGGGAGAGGGGGTGGAAGGATTATGGGATTTCTCTCCCTTGGGACAACTCAACCCTGAGTCAGTAGAAGGAAGGAGAATAACTCCAGCGTCAGAAGTTGGATTTTCTACAGCAGAAGAACTCCTGCTTTGTGCATCCCACCCAGGAGACACCCATGTCCCTGCTCTTCATGGCTGCTGAAGAATGGGTATCAGCACGGAGTCTGCCAAAACAAGTCTCAGCAGAGTTGCCTAACTACTCCCTGCTGACACAATTCAGCTCCAGGAAGCGAGGCTTGACATTTGGCCTTCAACGTGTCATGTGTTTTTGTTTGTGTGTGTGGTTGTGTTGTTGTTGTTGTTTTGTTTTTTTTCCTGAAGTCCTTTTTGGGGCAAAACGGAGCTGCTTCCTCCACGCAAGGACGAGGGGGTGGGTGGGAACAGAGGCACTGCTTCGATGTGCTTGTCTCTCTCCTCCGCATGGCTTGTCTCTCCTCTGTAGGGCAGGGATTGCTCCTGCTCTTCTACTGCTTCAGCTCTGGGAAAACAGGATCGTGGCAGGCTCTCCAGAAGGGAAATACCAACTGTGATGACTTCTAACCAATCTTTTTTGCCTCTTTGCCTTGTTTATTTTCTTACTGCTCTGACTGTTGTGCATGTTCCTCCTCTTTCTCTCTCTGCTGCATTCTGGCATCTCACAGCTATCACATGATCAGGTAATTCTGGTGCTTTCCTCCTCCTCCTCTTTTTTATTCAGCCTTCCTTTCTCTCTTTCTTTCTCCCTCTCTGCTACGGCTTCACTGCAGATAGACAGTGCGGTACGCAGCTTTTCCATGATGCTTTCAAACATCTGGCTTCACAGGGGGACCATAAGAGTCAGAACATTGCATGGTCCATAGCCATGAGCACCACGGGAGCCTGATGCTGAAGCTGGCGGATGCTTTGAAGGCAATCTGTCCTTTGTTACAAAGATCAAAGTTGCTGCCCCTTAGAACAGCCCTGTTCTGAGGTCCTGCAGTGAGTTGAAACTGGGCAGTTCCCACTGGAGATGATGCTTTCTCCATGGATATGATTTCACTACAAAATATCCTTTTCCTGCATTTACCAGAGGTTTTTTGAGACCAACCTTTTCTAAGCTGCCCAGTTTGAAAGGAGATGAAAACGTAACCCGTTCAATTATATCAAGTGTTGGTTCTCCAGTCTGGGAATTAATTAATAGGGCTAACAGCTGAACAGCTTTGGCTCAATGACTGCTGCACTCATTGGAGCTTTGGAGACTTTTCCCAGTTACACCACTATGAAACTGGAAGTACAGTCAGAAAATAAAAACAGCACTGAACCCAGGAATGGAATGAGCCTGGGATTTTGGATTTGAAGTGCCATAAATTGACAACCCAAATTTCTACTTACGTTGGCTGTTTTCTCAGTGGTAGTTCTCATCCCATTGAAGGAAAGCACTGTCACCTTTCTGCAGTAAAGCCTTTACCACGTCCATACACAGACCAAATTCTCCACGTTACCTTCTCCATTCCTTCTGCGTGGCACCACAGGGTTGCATTTTTGAGGACTGGCTCCTCCCTGTGTGTGCTCGGCTCTCCTCTTCCCCTACCCACCACCTTTGGGGTTGGGGTTGGCCATATGGAAGCATCACCTGCTCCACCAGGTGCTTGGACTTGCAGTGTTCCACCCTCACATCACCTCACCAAAATGGGACTGGCTATGTGGCAAAGGAGGTTGAGTGTTCTCCTCCTTTCAACTCTCCATTGCTCTCTGGCACTTTTTATGTGGGTAGGGAGAAGAGAGAGCCCCAGAGGAGTTGGTCAGGCTTTAGACAAGTGCAATGGAGGTGTTCAGAACCAGGTTGGATGGGGCCTTGGGAAACCTGGTCTAGTACCAGACCTGGAGATTAGGGCCCTGCCTGTGGCAGGGGGGTTGGAGCCCGATGATCCTTGGAGTCCCTTCCGTCCCAAGGCCTTCTATGATTCTGTGAATAGCAGGATGGGGACTGTGTGGTTGTGGCTGGCTTGGCTCTTGGCTCACTTCCATCCTATGACCTCGGTATCAACCAACTCTATTTTCTTCCCAGTCTCTCCTCTTCCATCTCCTTTCCCTTCCACTTCTCCTCAACCCAAGCACCCCAGTCATGGCCCTAACACGGTGTGTGCTGTCTCTGTGTTGTTGTCCCAGTATTTTTTAGTCTGTTCGTACCCCATGTCCGTCTGGTCTGCTTTGATGCCTCCCAGAACACGACCAACCTGCTGTCTGTCGGGCACAACGAGCCCTGCTCTGGGCTGCCCTTTTTGCACGTGTGGCCGGTCACAACAGAGTCCAAGGGGGTAGGAGAGGTGTTATTTCCTATTAAATAAGCTTCCTGGTGACCTAAGTCTACTGAGCTCAGCAGAAAATGTTTCATGCAGCATTGATTGGTGTCGCATCATGGTTAAACAGACTGATGGCACCTCTGCTAAGAGTGTCTTTCAAAATGGGGGTGGTTATTGGGAGCTTGGTTTGCTTTGCATGGGGCTGCAGGCAGCTGGAGAAGCTAACTGAGTAATTGCATGGCCCTTGCAAATTTGGGCTGGTTTTGATGTTGCTCCTTGGGTGCATTCTGTTTGAATATGCATCCCAGCTATGAGCCCTCCTCTGCTCCTCTTACCTGGAGCTGAAATTCCCTCCTGGATGCTCAGGAAGTCCTGACTGGACCTACTAACACTCTGAACTAGCCCAGAAAAGGGACGCAAAATTTTAGGGGAGAGGACTCAGAGGACACCTGGAGTCAGTGTGCTTCAGCTCAGGTGGGTGCACAGACTTTACCCGGAGAAGTGGTGCAAGAGCTGCTGGAGCTGGGCTGTCCTGTCCAGAGCTCTGTGCCCTAAAGGGGCCCGTGCCCTCTATGGGATGTCTTGACCCTGTGAGCAAGAAATCACCATGCCTGTCAGCCATGCAACCCAGCCTAATAGTGCACATCCTAATGCTGTGGGCACATGGAACACTATTGTGTTGGCAAAGTGTTTTGGTCCTGATTAAAGAATTTCTTGTCCTGTGAGACCCTGTGCACATACGAGTCTTAGCGGGATCTGCCTCTGTGGGGCACCAAGGGAAAAATGGACATCTTCCAAGTTAAAGTAGCTCAGATTAGATGGCGATGATAAAACAAAAATAATGTTTTTAGGTTTTCTTCTTTTTCTATGTTTTAATATCTTCTCCACCCCCTCGTGCTGCTGCTGGGTTGCTTTTTCGCTTGGGTCCATGATCTGTGCACTGTGGCCACCCCACTCCATCCCACTTCATCCTCCTTCTGTCACACAGCCCTGTCTGTATCTATACTCCAACAGTGTAGTGTCACCCACTGGGATTCACGAAAAAAAAATAAAAATAATGTGGAAACCATGAAAATCAGCACCAGACAGATTTATTTTATTTCATTTTGAATGGAAAAACGCCAGGACCCCATGTGTGATTGTTTCAGGCCCACACTGGTGATGTGTGGAGCTTCTCAAATCTGCTCATGGGGTGGGGACAGGGTTAGAAATGTAAGAGAAGGCAGTTGTCACTCACCATCACCCCACCTCCCCAAGGAAAAAAAGAAAAAGAGAAATAAAATGAAAAACCCAGATTTTTATTCTGTGGAAAAGCCACTAGATGGTGCCAGAAGATTGGAAAATCCATAGGCCACCCTAAATCTCTGCTGTTTTCCACCCAATAGCTTTGATACATCCCTGGCTCTGGCAGGGAGAAAGGGAATCACTGAAACCTTCCTCTGTGTGCAGGAGGTGGAACAAATCGTTGGGGTTGGGGACTATGAAAACCCACTAAGCCGCAATTTCCCTTTATTTGAAGGAAATATTCCTCCAATTCCTATATTTCCTTTGAGGATCTGTGTGACAGGGATACTCACAGAGTGAAAAAAAAAGAGCTTTAAAAGCAAAACACTACTCGGCTTTGCCGCTGCTGTTTATTACTAACGTCCAGCATTTTCCTTATATGCACTTTTAGAACAAAAAGCCTGCCTGATGTTAATGTGCAGCCAGGCTCTCATCAGCTCTATGTTGTCATCCATGTGATGGAAATTTCTGGTGAAGCTAAATAAAAAATAAAAAGTGTGCATTTTGGGTTGGAAGCGTTTAAGCAAAGACCTGGCAAGTGGGTTGAACTGCCCTGGGAGAACTTCCATTCAAAGGCATCGTATGTGATGATCCATCTGCACTGAGAGAGCTCGTGCTTTCCTTCTGAGCATCTCATGCTGATGGTTTTGCTGCCTCAGGACTGAGACGTGAATTTTTCTTTGAGTTCTCCTCTCCTGCAGATGTGAGCACGACATGCAGTGAGGAAAAGGAAATTTCTTTACTTGGCTCAGTCTCTGTTCCCTCGTAGCCATCCTAAGAGTCAAAATAGCTCACCTCCTGAGGGCACTTGGCCAGCTGATGTGGTGCATAGAGGTTCTGGGTGTCTGCAGTCCTTGTTGAAATTAGCGGGGTTGGGATGCAGAAGTTGGTTTAGAGATGACTCGCTTTTATGTCCGTACCCTCCCTGAGATCACATGCTCATCTCTGAACATCCTCCTACCACGCGGGGTTGTGTAGGTACAAGGGCATGGAAGCATTTGAGGGACTGTGGGACTTGGTCTTCCTGGTGTTGGTGGCCACTTTGAGGGAGACCCGGCCCCTGATATCCCCTTCATCTCTTGCAGGTGGCGCTTAGGAAGCATCAGGACCTACAACCCAGAGCAGATCATGCTCAGTGCTGCCGTCCGCCGGTCCAGTCGGGACGTCAAGATCATGAAGGAGAAGCTGATCTTCTCGGGTACGGATTGGGGCCGGTGGGTTGAAGCTCTTCATCCTTCAGTTATCGTCCAGCTACTGGAGGAGATAGAGTCATTAAGGGAGGAAAAGACGTCTAAGACCACCAAGTCCAACCCCGAACCCTCCTCACCACATCTACCGACCAGATCCCACAGTGCCACATCTTGATATGAGTGTCGTCTCCAACTGGTGACCCAGTTGTGAGATACAGTCACTTTTGGGATGTGATTCTGGATCATCAGCCCCATACGGGTGTGGGTCTGAGCACTGATTTGTTCTTAAATCCTGCATTTAACATTAACAAAGCATTTTGGGGTAGGCCTGGATCCTTGTCATCCTCCCAGCCATTCCATGTTGGCATTCCTCTCAGTGTGTCTGTCCAAGCCCACCTTCAAGAATGGTCTCAGGAGTGTGTACCAAGAAAGAAACACTCACCTTCACAAAGCTGAAGTCGGTGTGTGAAGCTGGAATGCTCACAATTGAAGGAATATGACTATAATCTGCCCCTGGGCTTTATTCTTGGCTTTCTTTCCTCGTATCAGGGGCTAGAGAGCTCCAGCAGGGATTAGGATTTATTGTACAAAGACAACTCATGCTTCAAAGATTTTACTGTGGGGAAAGCAGGCCTGATTCTGTCCTCCAAGATGGTCCAAATGAGCACTAAACCCTTGTGAAACAGAGTAAGAAGGCAGTTGATAAGAGGAAAATTAAGCCTCCCCACTGTTTTCTAGGCATGAAATCTCTTAGAGAAAGTACTTTCTGAGGTCATGGGTGCATATTAATGTTCTGTGCCTCAGAAACATATGGTTTTGCATAGGGTTGGTGTATATTATTTGAAACATCAGTGGGTGTACATTCTCCTCTGTGAAACCAGTGACTGCAGGAGTCTTCCCAGTTCCAGAACATCTAATAGGGTAGAGATGAAGTTCAGATGTTTCTTTTTCCAAAGGTGAGTAATTCAGGCACAGTATCACGTGTGTGGCAAGGTCCAGTTTTGCTTCTGATGACGATGGGGCTTGCAGGGTCTGAAATTTAGGGATGAGCTCCCGTTTGGAGGTAATTCATAACTGGATTTTAAACTGGGTTAAACACTACTAAAGCCAGGGGGGAAATCCCTTTGGGGTAAGATGGATCTCAATCTCAAGTCGCATCAAGAGAGATTTATATTGGACGTTAGGAAGTTCTTCTCAGTGAGGGTGGTCAAGCATTGCCGTGGGCTGCCCAGGTAGTGGCGGAGTCCCCATCCCTGGTTGCACTCAAGGGATATGGATGTGGCACTAAGGGATATGGTTTAGTGATGGGACTTGGGAGGTCATGTTGGTGGTCGGACTGGATCATCTTGAAGGCCTTTTCCAACCTAGGTGATACTCTGATTTTTCTGGCTGCTCATCCACGAGGGTCTCCTGTATTGTGCACCACTGTGACGATGTCTTCCCCTCCTTTACCCTCTCCAGAGATCAACAGTGGTGTGGAGACCACAGACGAGCTGTCCCTCTGCTCTGAAAACGGCTACGCCAATGAGATGGTCACCCCCACGGATCATCGGGACACCAGGCTGCGGATGAACTGAAGGGCTCCAGCCCCACTCCACATGTGGCCAACCCCTGTTCGCTCTGGCAATGAGAGCTGCGCTCTCCTGCTTGCCATGGGATGGGAAGCTTTGAGGAACTGCTGGTTGGGCAGAGACCCCTTCCCATTCCACTATCAGTGGCTGCTCCACCTCCCTGGTTGTGAGATTGAGGGGCTTTTTTTTTTTTTTTTTTTGTAAATATGTAGAAAATCTGAATTTTTTTGTCTTTTTCTTTTTTTTTTTTTTCTTGAGTGTAATTTTTCCAGGGCATGAGTGGAAATACCGTGTTCATTAAACCCTCTACGTAATGGCTGAAGTTATTTGAACCTCGACATGACAGCCTAAGTCCCCTTTGGAGGGAGTCTGGGACAGTTCCCCCCACTCTGCTCCATTCCTTCCCTTGATGCATTGACTGTGTAGCTGAACTGTTTAAACTGTATGTTGTGAAGTTCTTGTGAAGTGTCATTTTTGTTCTGTTCTCCCTGTTTTACTTTTGTTCCTCCCTGCCCTTCCCTTCCTGGGCAATGAAGTGTTGGCTATGATTGAACAGGAGGCTGCTTGGAGGAGAGAAGCTTTCCTTGGAGAGGAGATGGCCCTGCTCTTCCGTGTCAGAGTTCAGAGCTGGGGGAGGAGTTGCACAGGCTCAGACACTTGGGCACGTTCTCTCTGCCCCATCCTCCTTTCCCCAAAACCTAGATGTTGACAGAAAAATGTCCTTCTTGAAATATCTGTAGGCAAATCCTGGGCGGTAGCTGCAGATTGGCCTCTGCTGGCAGCAGGGCTTTGATTTTGATGTTGTTTTTCTGTCTTCTCCATGAGTTGGGCTCCAGTGGGTGCCTGGATGGCTTGCAAAGAGCAATGCCATGGGCACAGTCACTGTTGCCACCTGGCTGAAGTGCCTGCCACGCCAAGTGGCACTCGTGGTTGCTCCTTACTTCACTGCATCCATGCAGGAGGAGGAGGAACAGCAGCAGCATGAGCCCCTCTGTGCCCAACAGATGCCCCTGGGTGAAGGAGATGTAAATAGTTTGGAAGCTAAAGTAGCCCAGGACAGTAATTTATTCCTGCAAGGAGATGTTTCCTCCTTGCTTTAAAACCAGCATCTTTAAAGCTGCATGTTGGCATCCTCCAAAGGAGCAGCAGTCTTGCAGCAGATACACACTCCCAGTGTAAAAGGCTTGAAAACAAAATCCTAGAGCAGAGATTTAAAAAAAAACAACCATGAAATAAAGCTTAGAGACCACAGCAGTGGCAGTTGCATTTTATCCCTGTGCCGATACAGCCCAGGGGTGGGCTGCTCAGCTCCCTGCTCTCGGTCTCCAAGGTCTCACTAAGAAGAGCCTGGTTTTGGGTCACCATGCTGTTTGCACCGAGCTGGTTCCCAAGGCAGCTGAATGAAGCTGGAAGGCTGTCAGTGATGTGAATGGCTCTTGGCTCGATCCCCACGGCCTTCTGGTGTTGGGTCACTCCTTTCTTCACCAGATCTTGGTTGGTACAATGTGCAAAGTGGGAAAGCCCACTGAGCGCAAGCTTCCATTGAAGCTTGGTGTGCCCTGCCTTGGAAATGCCAGGACAATGGGAGTTGTTTCCCGTGGAGGGAATGTGACCTGAAGTTTGGGCTTTGGGCTGAGCCCACTAGTTGAGCCCTGGGAGAAGCTGCCTTGCAGAAAAGGGAGGTTTGGAGGATGCTGATGTGCCTCCTGCTGGACACCTAAAGCAAACCTGGAAAAGCCAGAAAAGCAAGCCACAACCATCAGCCTCGAGCAGGTTGTCCTTGTTGTGGCAGCACTGAAGTTCTGAATTTTGAATGTACTGAAGTAGTGTTTTGAAACCTCAAAGTTTTGGGTTCGGTGCATAAGAATTAGAGTGCAGAAGAGGTCACTGCAGCTGTGTGAAAGAAAAGATGGCATGCCAAAGTGACGTAAGGAAAATACCTCTATTGACAGTGCAAGTAAACAATTCCGAATTGTGATGCTTTAGTGCACACCTTCTAAGCAGTGCAAATTGAGACTTTAATTCGTCTGCATCTACCCTGGGTTTTCATGAATGTAGATGGAACAAGTCCCTAGACTGTGCTCCCTCTTATCCTCCTCAAACACTGATCTTCTAAATGGTACTCTCTTGAGTCTGTGAAATGTGGTGGGCAATGATTATCTTTTCTGAAGAATTGCAAGGTTTGGGTGGATTTGAAGGTTTTTGAGAGCAAAGTTGCTTCTCCCCTTATGAGGTGCTGCATTGAAACCTTCCTGGAGGATTGTCCTTGCCAAGTGAGAGCTGTTGTTGAGTCTTGGCATCTGTTGATAATCACCCGCATGTTCTGTTTCTATCCTCAGAGATGACATTGTTGAAAGGTGAAGTGCTTAAAAGCTTGGAAGTGTTAAAAGCAATCCAACCAAGAGTCACTGTCTTCACAATTCATTGTTTTTTTATGACGAGACCCAAACTCAATGCGTAATGCACCGACTGTTACCGTTAACGTCCTGAAGATTTGCTACTTTTTTTTTTTTTAAGGAATATACTTTTTTGATGAAAATAGAGCTAGACCAAAATGGACTCTGCAATGCTCTGTGAAATAAACTGTCAGTATTCCCCTGCCAGTCTGTGATGCTGTTGTGTGTTCTGGGCTCAAGTGCTCTTCTTGCATCAACCTTCGTGTATTTCTGCATTTTGTGCTTTGTGGGAGAACCTCAAGGTCTGACCTCGGGCTGGAAATTAGGAACAATTTCTATTTCTTCTCTGAAAGAGTGTCAGTGCATTGGCACAGGCTGCCCAGGGAGGTGGGAGAGTCACTGTCCACGGAGGGATTCCAGAACTGTGGAGATGTGGCACTGAAGGATGTGGTCAGTAGGATGGGTTGGGCTTGGGCGTGGGGGTCTTGGAGCTCTTTTCCAACCTTAATGATTCTATGACCAGAGAAAGGTTTGGAGATCCTCCCTTCTTACATCAGTAGTTGTGCTGCATCCTCTCTGCCATCCACATTTTGTCTGACAGTAGTTGATGAGCAGTCAAGTGGAGAGGATGCGGCTCTGCAGACCCAAGTCTTGCTGAATAAATAATTGGTGCTTGTGGCCACATGGGGACAAGGATACACCCGTGTCACTCATCTGGCAGCAGTTCTAAGCCAAAGAAACAGGAGGCAATTTACTTCTAACACTCACTATGCAAGTCATTGCCCCGGGGTGCTGTGAAGACCAAAAAAACATAAGCATGTTTGAGTTGGAATAATTGGCTCTTATGTCCATCAGCACTTATTAAACACAATTGCCCGGATGTAAGACCCAGCTTGAGAAGTCCCTGCACAGAACTTTGCTGGAAGTGTGTATTAAAGGAAAGGCTTGCTTGGTATTTGCTCTAATTCTTATTCTTCAGCCCAGGATCTGCTTCCAGCTGCAGACAGAGGGTGCTTTGGGTTAGAAGGGGACCTCGTCTAGGCCGAACTGGGACTGTTCTTTGTTAAGCAGCTGTTTTCTCCAGCCCATGAATGGCTGCATTAAGGGATAGATGAAAGGGATTAAAGAAAACACAGCAGTATCTCATTGGTTGGTGACGGATAGTCAGTGCTGTGTCGAGGGTTTGACTGGCTCGGGGAATACCATTTGAGTGTGAAAAATAAAATTGCCCTGAGGGGAAGAGGGAGAGTTCCTGATTTCCACAGTACTGAATAATCCATAACGGGAGGCTGTGATTACTGAACCCTTGGGAAAGACACTAAAAGTTGAAGGGGGAGAAATACGAGTCATGTAGCGGGTGTCTGTTATTCAAATAAAAGAGCTGAGAATTGGCTGCTGGCTCCAAGCCCAAATGGCTTGGGACAGCCAACGTTGTGCTATTTAACTCTTTCTTCTTCTCTAAAACTGCCCTTATTAGTGCAAGTTCAGTGGTACAGCTGTGTTAGCTCTCACAGGACCTGGAACTCTCACTTTACTCGTAGAGTTGTAGTCTCGGGTCTCGGAGGTCATGCTGATGTGGCCCTGCCAAAGGTCTACATTAACCTGCCATACAAAGCATCTCTTATATCCCTGCCAAAGCTTCCATGTGTCTCAGAGCTTGCAAAAAGTGGCCATGAAAAGTCCAGCTGTGCTGTGAGTGGCAGCAGTGACACGGGGCTGGAGGCTTGCTCTCGGTGAAACATCTGCTTGGCTGGACCAGAGGTCAGGTTGGTGTGGGGAGTGACCACGGGTGAAGTAGGGAACTGATATTTTTCATCTTAAGCATCTTGTGCTTTCTCCCTCTCTTCTTCCTGGACCCAGTTCCTGCTCCAGTCATTATTCTGTCTTCCTCATCTTCTTCACTCTTCTGCCTTGGTCTCTTCTCCTGGATGCCTTTCACTGCTGCTAACTGGATGAGGGTAGGAAGAGTCTGCCGACTCTCTGTAGCCAGGTGAAGCCATGGGCAGTGCTGCCAGGAGCACGCAGACTGCTGTCCTGGGCACTGTGCACTTCCATCCCTTCCCCTTCCTGTTTCTTTCTCTTTCTGACACAATTACTCTGCTGCTCCTTTCATTCCATGTTCACAAAGAGCTTTTCCCACAGTTCCTGTCTCTACAAACATTCATTCCCCCTTTGTGTCTTTTTAAGGCATGGAGCTTTGTGCCTAATGGCTTCGGTAGGCCACGTGCCATGGGTTGATTATCCTTAATGTGAAAAAGATATTTTAGGGTGGAGCAGGGCTCCCAGCTCACTGCTTCTAGTGTCTCCATCAACCCTGGGAGGAGACTCAGGGCACTGGGAGCAAATGAGAGGATGAACTCCTGCCCCCACACAGGGTGTCCTTACTCCAGCGCTGCCTATCAGACACCCCAGTGTCCTCTTGCAGATATCTGGGGTATTCAATGCCCTCAGTATCATGCAATTTGACCATAAGCATGGGGTGTAGCACAGCCTTTACACAGTGACAGCCACGTTGGGGCACAGAAAGGGCCAAGCACAGTGCAGGCTGCCTGTGCAAATGTGCTATTCGGTGGCCTGGCATGAACGCAGGGGCAGCTGCAAACCACAGAGTCTTCCCTTGCAGACATTTATGATAACCTACCAACAGGCTGCATGCCTGGCTGGAAGCTGGGTTTGTTTTCGGGTTGGCTGGCAAGGTGCTTTGCAACTTCAGCAAAGGGTTTCCTGTACTCAGGAGATCTGTTTGTCCCAAAGGGAAGAATCAGTGCTGTACTGCTCTTTGTCCGGATGACCCAACTCCACCCACCCATCCTGGATGGAACCCAAGAGAGCCAACTCAATTGGGGATGGAAAGTCCTACTTCCCCAATCCTCCCAGCCCACAGCGGAGGCTGAGAAACCACAATCCTTTCCAGGTTGCTGCCAATCATGTGCAAATGTTGGCAGTGAGCGGGATGCCAGCTTGTGCCCTGCATCCTACTGATGGGAGAGGAGCAGAAGGGATCCAGCTGGAAAACACAGTGGTCGTGCACCAAGGAAGGATGGCTTTACTGGGATAGCAACATGCAGGGTTGGTTGTTCTTTGTATTTCTGCTTAGTATGAAATAATACGAAGTGATGCTGGGCGAAGGAGGGAATGGGCTGCATTGCATCACGGGTTTTAGCAATCTTGAGGTGGATGGTTACCTCATGGAGCCAACATTGGCTTCCTCAGGGCTGCTTTGTTCCCTGCCATGATCTAAAAATTCAGATAGCAATAGGACCGAGTTGGAGGGGAGGCTGCTGAGAGCCACATAGGGCAAACCTTCCTGTCCGTCCTTGTGGGTCTAATTACCTAATTATCACACATTAATGAGGGGCACCGTGCCTCCTGCCTGACCCAGTCTATCCCTGTTACAGGCACCCTATTTTGCTCACAGAGATGTATTTTACTTATTGGATTTAGTGTGATTTCCAGCAAGCTGGAGTCTCTATCCAGTGAATCATTCCACCTGGACCCCAATTTGCTCTCCAGATGGCTTGTCCCTCTTAAGCTTGCCCTGGTGTGCTGTATTTTCCCCGATCCTCGATGAGTTTTCCCTGGCTCCTCCCAGGCTGGCTGTTACTGACAGCTGCATGGCTAATGCCCTGTAGCTCTCCGGCAGAGAAACAAAAGCAGATTTCTCCCCCACCTCTTCAGCAGAGAGCATAAAGGCAATGCTTTTGTGCTTCACCAAGCATTGGCAGGGGCAGGCTGAGCGTGCTTAGTGGAAGAGACTCATCCCTGTGCAGAACCCCGATGTGGATGTTTGATCTCCACGAGGGAGGCTGTGTTCATTAGGTCCCACCTGGAGGACTCAACCACTGGGTCAGGTAACGTTGAGCTTCTTGTTCTAGCAGCTGGGAGAGCTTTCTCCCCATGTATACAGAGATTTCCACTGTGCAATGCTGGGATGGAGGGAGTGATGCAGAGAGGAGTGTGCATGGGTAAGGGCACTGGGAGAAGCTTGCTCTTTCCTCAGAGTTGACATCGTGGGTAGATGAGGAGGGGTGTGAGCTGGGGAAAGAACTTTGGATTTCTCCAGGGGAGGTCTCTCTTTGTAAGCTTACTGACACCAGGGGCTTGGAAGTTTGCGTGGATCAGGGAGAGAACTGATGAAACGAGGGCTGTTTGTCTTCTTTAGCTGAAGCTGCCCATGCTGGCAAAACGCGAAGTTCACTGTACTGCCTTTGTTGTAACTTTCCTAAATCATTTTGAACTGACAGCATTCCCCTTCTGGAGCATGAGCACTTCTCAGTGCCATTTGGGATGCCTGGAGCCTCCACCCATTCCCCCAGGGTTGCTTAGGGGTTTATGTAGGGCTTGTTCCACTGCCTCACTGCTCCTCAGGTCTCTGCAGTACCCCCATGGCAGGAGTAGGATTGCCCTCCTTGACACCCCACCTGAAAGCTTGGTGCTGGCTCTTAAAATAGATGGCATTGCCATGCCTCTTATTTGACTCTCAGATGATACAGCAGTTGGGCAAGCAGGGGGAGACCTAAGTTCAATTGCTCTCAAGACATGTGTCTGTGCAGCAGCAGTTGGTGGGAATGGTTCTCAGGAAGAAGCAAGTGATGCATGGATGGTTTGAATTTGGTAGAGTGGGGAAATGAGCTTAACAGGAGCTCTGAGATGTCAGGAGAGAATGAAATCCCATGGGACTTGTTAATAAAGAATCGACTGGGGAAGGCAACTGGCTTAGAAAGAAAAATCTACAAGCAAAAGAGTCTGGTGTACTGGGAAGGGGTTGGGAATATCCAAGAGGCCACATTTGGGTTTTGTTTTTGAGAAAATGTTGGTTATGGAGGATGGGCTCCTCTGGGTGAGGATGAAGTCTGTCTGTCTGCCTGGATTTGTGCTGCCTAATGTCACTGAGAACGACGCAGAAACCACAGTGCTGTTGGATACTGTGGTCAGGTATTTCAATAACCATTCCAATCTGTCATCTCCTTCACTGCTTCCCAGTCAACATGCATCGGATGATGAAAGAAGAATCAAGCTACAGGACGAGTGGCCTGGAGAATGCAACGCGTGACACAAGCAAAGAGCAGCTGCACGTGAAGCTCTGCAGTGGGTCCTGCCATGCTGAGCAAATCCTCCAGACTCTGAACGCCTACCGGCGTGGCGGCATCTTCACAGACGTGGTGCTGTTAATTGACGGGCAAGAATTCCCCTGCCACCGTGCGACTCTGTCAGCCAACAGCACTTATTTCCGAGCGATGTTTGGTGGCAGTCTCAAGGAAGGCCACCAGAACATCATCAACATCCAGAAGATTTCCGCTTCCACCATGTCTCTCCTTCTTGACTATATGTATGGGGGGAGCATTGTCATTCAAGAGGACAATGTTGAGGGCATCTTGGAACTGTCTGACTTGCTGCAGATCTCCAAGCTTAGGGATGCTTGCATCAGCTTCCTTGAAGGGCAGCTTCACCCCTGCAATTGTTTGGGCATCATGAAGTTTGCTGATTCGTTCTCCATCGCTTCGCTGACAGAAAAAAGCAAGAGGTTCATGCTGGAGTGTTTTGTGGAGGTGTCGTGCCACGAAGAGTTCCTAGAGATGGGTGTGAAGGAACTGGTTGAGTATTTGTCTGATGAGCAGCTGGTGGTCCCCAAGGAGGAGGTGGTCTTTGAAGCAGTCATGCGCTGGGTGCGACATGACATACCTGCTCGGAAGGGAGCCTTGAAGGATCTCCTGGAGCACGTGCGTCTGCCGCTGCTCAACCCCACCTACTTCCTGGAGAAGGTGGAAATGGATGAGCTCATCCAGGACTCAAAGGAGTGCATCCCTCTGCTGCACGAAGCCCGCAAGTACTACATCCTTGGGAATGAGGTCAGCTCTCTGAGGTCCAGGCCCAGAAGGTAAAAGCCAATGTCACTTTCCCTAGACCTGCGTGGTTCAAGTTCACGTATCTTAAAGCTGGGATGGAGTTCTTTGATTAGTGTCAGAGGAACATGAAGGTTGGAAAGATCATCCAGCCCATCTTCACCATGCCTAAAAAATCATTGCTATTTAGAGTAACAGTTTTAATATTTATAGTAACTATTTTAAACTAAAAGAAGGGACATTTATGTCAGATATGAGGAGGAAATTCTCTCCTTAGAGGTGGTGAGATCCCAGCACTGCTACCCAGAGCTGAGGTGCATCATCCCTGGAGGTGCCCAACGTTACTGATGTGGCCCTGAGCTGATGGGGGACACCCAGCCCACAGCAGGGGTTGGGACTGGGTGGGCTTGAAGGTCCTTTCCAATCCAACCATTATATCCTTCCTTTTTCCTTTTACTTCACTTTAGCCTTCCAGCTATCAGCATGGTGCCTAACTCAAAGGCGTAGCTGCAAGGTCAGGAATTAATGTCCAGGAAAAAAAAGGAAGCTACAGTCCAAGTAGCTATGTATTCTATTTTTTACCTCTGATTTATTGATTGACAAGAAGATAAAAAATTCTGACCCAGGCAGCTGGCAGTGTAAAGTGGAAGATATAAAGGAAAACAGATTTCTGGGGATAGGAATCATCTTTATCTGACTTTTTTTTTTTTTTTTTTCGACATTTGGATTTTCTAGACTTGGATATATTTGAAGCCAATGCTACTGCTTCATAGTCAAGCTGGTGCCTTTAGCACATGCTTGCTAAAAACACCAATGGAGGTATGAGTAACTCCATTGTGAACACCTCTGCTCTAGGATGGGTTGTTGTATCAAACCAGACAGTTTGTAAGGCTTCCCCTGCTTCTCTAGAGGAAACTTGTGGCTGTGGGACCAAATTCTTGTGTTCTTCTGCACTTTGGACCAGGAAACCCAGATTTTTTTTGCCTCTCAGAGGAGCAGCTTGGGTAGAAGATAGGAGTGTGGAATCGTTGAATCATTAGGGTTGGAAAGACCACTGCTGTTGTCAAGTCCAGCCATGAGTTCATGCCTGTGACTGCTCTGGACCACGTCACTCAGTGTGACATGAGCCTCTGGGGATGGTTTAAGCCCCTCCAGTCTGATGTGAGGCTTGGAGTTGCTTGTGCTGAATGTGACAACAGGCCACTACACAAAGGACTGCTCAGTAGCAGTCTGTGGTGCCTGCTTCAAGCACATAGACTAAAATTCACTGGGAATAAATCCCACTCACAGCATTCCTATTTTAGCTCCCTTCCTTTTGCAACTTTGGTCTAAAGTGAACTGTCTCGGGCTGCACAAATCAAGACAGAGCTGGGGATGGTACCAAGCCTTTCAAATCCCATTCTGCCTTCTCCCTTCCTCTCCTCTCTCCTCCTGCAGAGCTGTTCCTCTCTTGCCTCCTACTACTTGGCGAGACTTTCCTGCCCAGACGTCTGTCTTGCCTGCTCTCTGCTGTTAGGACTGCAGAGAATGAGATTTCCTGGAAACACTTCTCTCTCCAGGCAGAGAGCATGTTGCAGGCTGGCTGCCAGGAGCAGATTTCCATGCCTGCAGCCGTGTGTTGAGGATTAGTCTTCACTGTGCAAGAAGGGAGAGGATGAGGGGCAGGAGGCAATCTCACGAAGGACTGTCAGAGGTCGTTCTCAATTTTCTTTACCTACAAAGCTTCAAAGCTTGGACCCTTTCCCATTCAAGCTGAGATATTTGAATGTGCATAAAAGAGGGAAGATGTGTGGGTGAAATGATTTAACTGGAGAACTGGTAGTTGATAGGGGGAAAGGAGATTTCCCTACCCTGGCCTGTGCTGCCAATATCCTGAATGGGATAGGGACTTACCCATGCCTTTTGTGGTCTAGGTTCATGGAGCTGTCAGAAGTAATCATCATCATTGGGGGCTGCAATAAGAAAGGCCTTCTGAAACTGCCCTTCACTGATCTCTATCACCCAAAGAGCAGGCAGTGGACGGCCCTCTCCAGTGTGCCTGGCTACACCAAGTCAGAGTTCGCTGCTTGCACGCTGAAGAACGATGTCTACATATCAGGTGAGGTGTCCTGGGACAGCTGTAGTCCCTGCCGGGACCTCTGTTTGGCTCCTGGGGTCTATTCACTGGAGCTCATTGACATGCATCTCAGCTCCAGAACAAAGTCACTTCTTAGTGAAGGTTACTCTGGATTTTGCTGTTCCAAGAAACAATTAGAGCCTTCTGGGGAGGATGGCACTGCTGGGAAAAAAACTTTCCTTCCTGATTATCTGGGGATTTGTCCACAGTGTTTTGCAGTATAATGAGTCGGTTTTTATGTGCCCTATCTGGGTATCCTACCACACTGCAATTTGTCCATCCTTCATTTAAAATACAAGGCCTGTAGAAGAGCTCTGTAGAAAGGACAGAGTAGAGTAACAAGTGCCTTGAAATTCAGAGGGTATCTTCCCTGGGATGCTGAGTTTATGTGAGAGTAACCCAACAGCCATTTCTGGCCTGAATTGTTCCATTGCATGGAAGAGCCATGTAGAACAGCGGTGTGCCAGGGTGATGGGACTGTCTTTGGGATTGTACCAGCCCTCTGTTCCTCCATTTTTCAGGGGGACACATCAGCAGCAATGATGTCTGGGTGCTGAGCTCCCAGCTGAATGTCTGGATCAAGGTTGCTTGTCTGCAGAAAGGCCGCTGGAGGCACAAAATGGCAACGCTTCAGGGCAAGGTAAGCACTGGCCTGAATTTTGGAACAAACCCATTTGTAACAGCCTTCCCTTTTTCCCAGATCCCAGTGCAATGAGACGCTGTCAGTGCGTGTTTGTCTTCTGGGTCATTTAGAGGTGGTTTTGACGGGAGAAAACCAGGATGTAATCATGAAACCATTAGCTCGGGCTGTGTGCTTTTTGCTGCCTGAGTTAGTCACAGAGGAACCTGCAGCAATAAGATCTACCATGGGATGCCAACAGACTTCTGCAGATTGCAGTGTTGAATCTTTGAGTGAAAAATAGACAATTTGGGGTGTTTCAAACATGGTGTGTGATGGATTTAAGGAGAAAACATCACTATGGCTGAACAAATGTCAGCTTCAGCTCTAGGACACCATGATAGTGTGTAGTCCAGCTGGTGAGTCCAGGAGTTTCTAACTGGCTTGCTTTGCTCCTTTTGTGGCAGATTTATGCTGTGGGAGGCTTTGATGGTTTTTACCGTCTCTCCAGTGTGGAGTGCTATGACACCTTCTCCAACAGCTGGTCCACCTTGGCTCCACTGCCCCAAGCCGTGAGCTCAGCAGCTGTGGTCTCCTGCCTGAACAAGCTCTATGTGCTGGGTGGTGCTGTGGATGACACTGCTAACACTGACAAGGTATGGCTGGTGCAAGAGGATGATGTTGGCTGGGAGGTGGAACTGGGATCAAGAGGTGCAAAATAAGCAAGGAACATCAAGAACGGAAGGAGAGTTGGAGGAATGGGGGGAGAGAGGGGGTTAAAAAAGATTGTTTTCCAGGGAAGGCAGCACCTGAGCTGCACTGACAGCAGCAACAGGGGGGGTTCAATATCAGAATATTTAACCATGTGCTGTGTCAGTTAGGATCAGTTGATAATCTGTCTGGTAGTGCTGAAGGCATAGACCCTCAAAAGAACTGCCCAAGACCCCAGCCAGATGAAGAAGGAATGCTAGAACCCCCCCATCTCTATGATGAGAGGCACTGTCCTCTGAGTGTTGAAGCTCCCATCTGTGTTTCTGGACCTATTTTCTTTTATTTCTAGTGGATATCATCTTCATCTGAGCAGGGAGATGAGGTAAACTTATGTTCCCATAGCTCCATTTTTCCTTCCAGGTCCAGTGCTATGATCCAGAGGACAACAAATGGACACTTCTGTCTCCCACTCCTTTCTACCAGAGGTGCATCAGTGCCGTCTGCTTGGACAACATCATTTATGTTGTAGGTGGGCTCCTCAGTAAAATCTTCAGCTATGACCCAAGGAAAGACAGCTGGCAAGAAGTGGCTGTCCTCCCTGGGCCCCTGGTAAGAGAAAGATTTAGGAATCATAGAATTGTTAAGGTTGGGAAGGTCAATAATGTCATCCAGTCCAACCAACCACCCATACCTGTGACTCCTATAGACCATGTCACCCAGTGTGACATCAGCCGTTGTCTTAGACACTTCCAGGGGCTCACCACCTCGCTGGGCAGCCTGTTCCAATGCCTGACTGCACTTTCTGTGAAGAAATTTTTCCTAATATTCATATGACAACTTTTCCTAATATCAGGAGAGAAGCTCGGAGCCTTCTCTCTCTGTGGGATAAACGTACCCATCTGTGCTTTGCTGAGATTGAAGGTAAAGGTATTATACCAGGGAGCTGGCATTGGCTTGAGGTTCTTCAAGTTCCTGAAACCATAATAGTGAAGTACCCCAAGAACCATACCCCACTCATCCTGCTTATCTCCCCCCATGCAGGACAGGTGAGAGCTGAGCCCATAGCAGTGATGCACTCCTGCTCAGCCCCGCTGCCCAAAGCTGGAGGGCCATTCCTCAGCTCTCAGCCTTTTCTTCTGCTTTCCAGGAGAGCTGCGGCCTGACAGTGTGCGGAGGGAAGATTTACATCCTGGGTGGCCGAGATGAGAACGGGGAAGGCACGGACAAAGCGTTCACTTTTGATCCTGTGACGAGAAGCGTGGAGCAGCAGCCCCCACTGCAGCGCTGTACCAGTTACCACGGCTGTGTCACCATCCTGCAGCACATGAACAGATGACCATGGGGCTTTGATAGCATCTTTCTCATACCCAGAACCTCCCCTTGGGTCCGTGGCCACGTGTGTGGACAGGCAGCTTGTCTCTCTGCAGGGAAGGGCAACACAAGCCACTGAAGATGTGCTCCCACCAGGCCCTGAGCAGCCTGTGTTTTGTTGTTGTTTTGTTTTTTTTTTCCCAGGCCTAATGATGCCAGTGGTTTTGATGCTGATCTAGGTGAGAGGATGAAAGAGTGCTGGGCTGTGTGAAAGCTGCGTTGCAGAACTCGCCACCCTCAGATTCAAATAGGGTCGCAGTCCCTGAAACTGTTGAGTTTGACATCTTTTAGGTTTCCCTGAATCATAGAATGGTTTGAGTTGAAAAGTACTCCTAAAGGCCATGTGGTCCCACTGCCCACAGTGAGCAGGGACACCCAAAGCTCCATCAGTGCTCAGAGCCCTGTCCTCACTGCTTGCTGTAAAAAAAAAAAAACAAAACTGATTCCTTATATGGATGTAGATTGCAATTTTCTGTACTGTCGGTACAAGTACAAGGCTTCTCTCTGACACTCAGGGCTGTTACAGACACAATTGCATTTGCAGGATCCAGTTCTTCAGCTCTCACGTATTGATGCATTTAGCTCCATAGTGCCCCATGTCAAACCATGCTTGGTCATTGATGCCCATGAGCAGTTAATTCTACTACAGTGGACAGCTGAGTTTGAGACCTCATAGCTGGTATCCCAGGAAAACTGATCTGCTAAATCCCTGAAAGCCCAATTAAGTAGGACACACTGAGTCTGTTCTGCACTTACTGTATGAGGGTCTGTCCCCTGAAAGCACAGAGTGCTGTATCTTCTTATGGTTTGGTGGTGGGCTTGCAGCAGTAGGTGGATGGTTGGATTTCAGGGTTCTTGAAGGTCTTTCTGACCTGAATGACTCTGTGGTTCCTCTGAGGAGAGAACACAAGCTGACGAAGGGCAATTTAATTTGCAATCAAATTGCACCCACAGATAGGTTTACAATGCAAATGGTTACTTCAGAAACTGTCACCTTACACTGGGATAATTAAATGAACGTGAAAGAAAGCATGATTGTATCAATGCAGGTTGTTGATAGACAGGGGCAGAGAGACCTTAATTCTCCCACAGGCTGATGTTCTGAGGACCACAAACTGCAGCCTGTCTCCCCATAAAATTAAAAAAAGCTCTCTTCCTATTCCTGTGCCTTCAGCAATTCATTCTTTCAGATGTTTCCACCTTTACTCCCATGATATGTCTTCTTGAAGGGGTTCTTAGTTCTCCGAAGGACTGCCTGTACTTGGGAAGCCACTGCAGATGTTTCAAGAGAAGGAGAGCACCCCAACCTTACCACACTTTTGTATTACACTTTTCTGTTACACTTTTGTGTTTTGTAGCTCTGTTTGGGGTGTCCTAATATGGTGTCATAGACTTTTGGACATGAGTTTTCCTAGTCCTAGGATGGGGCTTTTTCTTAGAGCATCTGACACGAGAGCTGTGTTAAAGAGGATTCATGGTGGTAGGTTTGGTTTTGATTGGATGTGAATGTTATTTTTGTTTGGTTGGTTGTTTTCTTTCTTAAATGGAAATGTTCAGAAATGTGTTATTTCATATCAGTAAAGTCAAGTGAAGAAAGTCATAACACCACTGCAACACAGAAGCGTTCTTCTTGCAAGTTCCCTTTCTACAGTCCTCCTTGACCTCCCTAATTATTCTAAGGGTCTCTTGCTGTCCCTCACCCCTTTGTCTTGTAGAAGTAAGCTCTCTCAGAAGAGTAGATGTCCTGGTCAGTTTTACCACCTGTTTTTGACATGTGTTGTGTGTTGCAGAAGGTGTAACACGATGGTGAAAGTTGTGTAGGTACTAAAACATCTGCCTTTTTCTCATTGTAATTTTCATTGTGCCACTGAAATGTGTTTGTATTTTGTAAGGACTGTGAGCTGTGGGCATGCAGGGGAGGTAGAGGGAAGAAATTTAACTTGTTTTTCTTAGAAATAAATGTTTTTCTTGACTCCAAGGTGAGTTTGCTGCAGGAATTTAATTTGCGAATATTACTTCATGGTATTCTAAAAGTGTGTAATTAGTGGAGAGCAGTTGAATAACTTAAGGATAACTGCTCCTAGGGAGACACCACCTTCGAGTTGGCCACTGACTTGACACCTGCTTGTGACACCGTCAGTGGCAAAAGAAACCATTTCATAGAATGGACAGGGTTGGAAGGGGCCTCAAAGATCATCTAGTTCCAACCTTCAAAGTCTATTCCTCCTCTCTCTCCTTATGCTGCCCTTACACATCTCTCAAGCCCAAACTTTCCATTTTTGGCTTGAGACACACAGACTTGACCTCCGGAGCAATTTCTCTTACCCGATGTCATCCTTGTGTATTGGGATGTTTTGCTGGCTCCTGTTCCTCCTTGTCCTAGCACGTCAGGCCTGATGCATTTGATCTCCCTAACAAATCCGGTTTACTTTTGCTTATGGTAATTGTTGTTCTGAAAGCACAGAGCTGCACAAACACCCCTCCCAGCATGAAAATGGCAGGGTATCACTATGCCCCTGCAGGTGCTGAAGCTGTCTTTGCATTTAGCTTTCCGGCTGGCAGGGGATGATAACGTTGAGGGCAGGAGAGCAATGCTCAGGGGTGCAAGCCCCATCTGAAAGGATGATCTCGTGCTGATTAACTCAGATTAAGGGTCACAGGAGCCAGCTGGGAACTGGTGGGCAGAGATAATAGCAATACCAGTGGCTGTCTCTCTAGTTTTAAATATCCCTGTATGACAGAGAGAAGGGGAGGAACTGCAACAGATTCATTGCAAGATTATTGATGTGATTAGACTCGTTTCCCAATGGTGGGAGCAGCAAGGTCATTGGGACCTTCAAAGGCCCACTTCCATGTGAAAGAAAGCATTTGCCAGTTGGCAGTGACAAGGACTATATCCTACTTCTAGGACTCACACCCACACCACAGCTCTTCAGGGATGCAATTGGGTTTTGTATGTAGGTACAGCAGAGGTTGTCCAGCTGTTGGACTGCATGCGTTGGTTCCCATCTGTGCCTCTCACATGTGGTGTTATGGCTCACCTGAGAGAGCTCGTGTCTGAATGCAAAGAGGGTTTTCCCATGGCTTGGCATTGTGTACTGAGCAGCAGTAGATGTTTCTTGGTCTATGTGTTGTAATTCAAACTGTGGTCCATATGATATCAGAAGACTGACTGAGAATCGCTGTGAAGAGAAGGAAAACATGATATTCCTAAGCATGCAAAGACCAGACACAACCAAGTGACCTGAAGGTCCTAAACATTGCTTATTGATCTGAAAACTTATTTACTTCACAAAATAGCTACACTGAGAACCTAGGTCTTCTGCGAGCTTTATGCTCTCGAAGTATTTCTTCCTCTGATTTATATGTGTCTCGAATTAACGAGAAGAATAAAGAATGGTGTTACAGCAATCTAGGAATTAATTAAAATCTCAAGGCTACACCCCCCAAAAATAAAAGAGAACTGACTCAGTGCTTTGTGACAGTGATCGATTAATGCATGAAACACAAGTATTGCTGAAAGAAGGGCACCTGAAGATGTGCCCACAACACCTGGAGCATAGGCAGGAGAGGATAATATGAAGGTGATATCTTGATCAAGCAGGCACTGTGCTTGGAGCAAGCATTGCCCCACCACTCCATTGCAGAGAGATAGAGACATAAGTACATAGAATTCATTTTGCATCAGTCGGTCATAGAATCATAGAGACCATCTGATTTGGAAGGGACCTTTAGAGGGCATCTAGTCCAACTCCCCATAAAAGTCATGACAGAATGACTGAGTAGTTGTGCCCAGAGAATTTGTGGCTGCCCTGTACCTGAAGGCCAAGTTAGACAGGGCCCTGGGCAACCTGATCTAGTGGGTGGCAACCAGCCCACAGAAGGAGATTGGAATGGGATGTTCATTAAGGTCCTTTCCAACCCAAGACATTCTATGATGACTGAGGTATGAACACCCAGCCCCAGAGAGCCCGAAAGAGTTGGAAATGTGCATCTTAGGAAGCTTGTCATGAGCAAATTGCCTCAAAACACCATTGGCTGCAAAGGAGTGGTTGAAGCCTAAAGCAGAGAGGTTGGAACGAGATGATCCTAAAGGTCCCTTCCAACACAGGCCATTCTATGATTCTGAGCTAGGGTTGTCCCCAAAGCCTATGCCATGCAGGTGAGCAGAGGATCCCACAGTGAACATGTCAGAGGAATGCACATCATGTCCCCCAGTGCTGGCTGAGGATACCCAGCGCTCTGCATGGGAAGTTTGGCTGGGCCCCCATCCAGCCCAAAGTGGCGAAGTGCTGGGCATTGACAGTCTGCGCTGGGTCTCCCATGTTGGCTCCCATTAATCTCTGCGGAAAGAGGGATTCAGAGACACTCCTGGGCTGTGGCCAGCAGCTTTTGTGCTGCCTTGGTGAGAGGGCCTGTTGTCAATGAACTAAGGGGAGTCTGAAAAGCTCTGTGTGCAGCAGCACCCTCCAGCAGCAGGAACACCACCCACTCAGGGCAGCTATTCTGTTCTGTTCTATTCTCCCCACGTCAGCTGCTTGGGTTTACGTGCAGGGTAGGAGTGCCCAAAAGAAGGGTGAGAGCTGGATGTGAAGCAAAACGGAGGTGACTTTGTATTGAAGCACAAAAAACTGAGGTTGCTTCTGGAATTAAGTAGTTCTTTCTAGCTCCCACCACACGTAGCTGTTACTGTTAAAATATCTTAGTGCTTTGCTGCTTCTAGCACTGTTGAGACATGGGGAAATAATGCTGAAGCTGCAGCTCAGTGCTGAGCTCAGCGTTGGGCCCCTCTCTGCCTGCACCAGGTCAGTTCAGTGTACTCAGACAGTACCCACTGCCCCATACCTGTAATGGCTTTAAGCTCTCAATGCATCTCTTTAAGAGGAGTTTGCTCAGCTTCCATGTACTGGAGGCAGAAGGATACCTCCAACTTAGGAAGCATGTCTGCTACTAAACCTGATGGGATATGGACGCCTGGTACCCAGAGGAGGCATTGATCTGCTCTGTTTGTTGCCCAGCAAGTCAGTGGCAGAACATGGATTTCCACCTCCATCTCCCATAGTCTGTGCCAGGGCTTTTGCAGACTAAGTTCTTTCAGCTCCTGCAATCTGCTGCTGGCATGCAAACTTGAGCCTGCCTGGTTACAATTCCTCACATTGTTTGCAATGTCCTGGCCAAAGAAAATGAAAGCAGCCATTGCATGGTTCCAATACAAAAACACAGGCTGGCTCAGGGAGCTGGGAAAGGCATCACTGCACAGGCAGTGACTTTTTAGCCTTAAAAAGAGGAATATAAGAGATGCCTCAAGTGGATAAAAGATGGAAAATTAGGAATACTTGGTCACTCCCAGAATGCACAAATTAGGGGGCAGTGAATTAAACTGTGGAGTGGAAAGCTCCAAATGTGCTGAAGATGTTTGGCTCCATGTTGTCAGTGAAACCCATTGCCACAAGATGTTTTTGACACTGAAATTGCACACATGCACAGGAAATCAAACAGAAAAGGTTAAGAAAGATAAATACAATAGAGCAAATTAACACAACAATGCCATTTCTAGCTCAAGAAAACCATGAGCTTCAAAGTGCTGGGGGAACAAAAACTGAAAGCATCAACATCTGCTTGCATTCTCTCCTGGTCTTGAAACTAGAAGTATTTTTAATCTGAACCCAAATAACTGTTGTCAGTGTCTGAAAGGCGGAGTCAGCCAAGGGCCCACGTAACCCTCACTGCAAAAATAGCAGACCCAGGTGCAGCACCAGGCTTTACACAGCATGCAATACGAACTACTCTGAAAAACCTGCTGGGCTGAGCTGACTTCGCCTTGGAGAGATGATTTGGCCTTAAGTAGTTTTTCTGGCAGAGACTAAGAGAAATGGGTGCTGCAAAGACGGCTTAAGCCAGCCACCTCCACCTGTAAATGATAGAAATAATCCTCATTATGGGTCTTTCATTTGCATGCAGTGGAACGGCGTGGATTTATTTGGGACAGGGGAATACTGAGCAGCTGTTCACGTGCTGAATATTTACGTCCAGCTGGGGGGATTCCCAGAGTGACTGTTTCCACCCATCTGTAATGAAGCTGGCAGCAGAGCTCATTAAGGTAGTGGTGACAATGCCCATAAATCCAGATGATGGGACTCGTCTAGGCAGAGGACAGGGATGTTTGCTTCAGTTGCAGGGGAGCTTTTGGCAGTGGATCAGATGCTTTTCTAGCTCTGAATTGGTTAGACTGTCCCTTGCTCAACTCCTACATTTCAATGGGTGGTGATTATTTGCAGCCCAGTCGAGAGAGCTTTTGGCTTTGACTGCAAAGTCAGTTCCTCTGACAGCAGATAAAGTAAAAGACAAAGGCTCAGGGCACCCTGCACTCTCGTGGCACAAAGGGAACGGCTGTGATCTTCGTGCTCGCAGGGCCCTAAAGACAAGTCAGGCACCGAGTGAACAACAGCTCATTGCTGTCTTTCTGACATGGGCAGCCGAAGGCAGCAGCCCCATCGCGGGCAGCACCAGCCCTGCTACATCACGGCCACAGCACGAGGGGCAGCCACCAGCTCCAGGACCCGCAGCCGTCACAGCCATGTCACAAGAGCACAGTGCTGCTTGGTGGTGGCCGTGTTCCAGAGCCAGCTCGGTGTCACAGCAACCCGCAACGCTGAGCAGAAGGGCAGTGCCAGCCACAGATCAGCGCCGAGGAGCCGAGGGAGCGAGGGCTGTGGCGAGAAGGAGCAGCCCATGGGGATGGATGGTGGCTGCTCCTCCCTTGGTTCTCCTCCTCTGCCCCACAGCCACACGCGGGGACAGGGACACAGCAGCACGGTGACACGCTCCTGTCCTCAGCCGCCTTTGTCTCCCGAGCACAGGGCAGCGCTCTACAGACAGATAAGTCACTGCCACACTAGACCCCACCTGGCTCCTACGCGACCCTGCGAGCTCCCCAACATCCCCCCGCCCTCACCCCAATGTTTTGTGCGGCTTTGCTGAGCTCTGGCCCCCTCTGCAGCTCCTGGCACTGGACCTAGGACTGGAGAGGCCGTGTCAACCCGTGATGCTGATGAGATCCCCCCCACAGACGCCACAGCCACAAGAGAAGGCAAGCACCGTAACCCAGCGTGCTCCTGACATCAGCCACGACAGCTCAGCAGCGACCAAGGCTGCAACCTTCAGAACACCACTCAGAAGCCACTGCACAATTAAAAACATCAACAAACCTTCACAATAAACTTTCTCATTCATTCAACACACGGTGCTCCTTCCCTCTTGTGACATTGATTCTCCACGTTTTCTTGGGGGGTGTGTTTCCTTACACTCATCGTCTCTTTCTGTTTCTGCATCTCTCTGCGCACAGCAGTGCAATACCCATTGGCACACGCACCCTTTCTACATGCACGTGTCACTGCCAGAGCTGCACAGAGGTACCTGGGCACAGTTTGCGGATGACACAAATTTGGGGGGAGGTGTGGATGTGCACGGAGCTAGGAAGGCCCTACAGAGGGACCTGGGCAGGCTGATCACTGGGATGAGGCTGTAATAATACAGGGCACAATAATCTGATATTTCCAGTTGTAGCAACAGCGTAACACCTTAAGAAATGTCCTGTCCAGGGACTATGTGCTTTTCCAAGAGAGCTCTGTGAATACAACAGCAGTGCCCAGAGGAGGAGGTGGATTTGGAAGAGAATTGGTGGAAGGTATTGCCCAGAGAGGTTTCAGATCAATTCTGGAAGGTTTTATGTCCCCTGCTGAATAAATCCCTGGGTCATAACACCAGAGCTGACCTGGCTGTGGGCAGGAGCTTGAGTGGAGACCTCCTGCAGTCCCTATTAGCTGTGACCCTATAGGATAGCTGTGTCCCTGTGGCAAGAGCTTTCTTGCTAGGAGGGGATGCTGAGCATTGGAGCAAGCACCTGCCCTGCTGAGGTAGGTACAACCTCCCAGCAGATCCCTTACATCTTCTAGGGACAAAACATCAACCTACATGTGTACTTTGGGGCTGCCATGCCCCCAGATACATAAGACTCTTCATGCTCATTTTATACTCTTTGTTTTAAACTCACTAATCACACAGGCTAAACATGTTCCATGCAAATGGTTTTCCTCCACTGAAAAGGCTTTCTCCTGTAGGGTGGTCAATCTTCTCCCCCTCCCGAAGTGTGCAGGCTTGGTACCTGTCCTACACCTACCCCCTTCCTCTTTAATTGCACAGATATTAGAAAGAAATGTTGCTGCCATTAGGGTCAAAATGGAAATGTGGAAATTCTCAGCATGAAATGTGTTTGTCCTCCAGCTGATACGCATGGAACGTGTCAGAACAGGGAATTGATGGGCTGAGCATCCCCCAGCCGTGTACAGTCAGAGGCAACAGCCAAACCTGCCTGGGGTCACCTCTTTATGTGCAGATCAGTCCCCAAAGCCACTGCTAAATAAATGCACTTGCAGATAAATGAATGCTGCATTTCCTATGCGTGCAGATGAGAAGGGACAAGAAATATTTACTCCCTCCGCTGCCTCAATCTTTAACAAATTTATTCCAGGAAAAATGGAGCTAGTGAGGAAAATGAAATGAGTAATAAGTCAGGAATAAGGCCACCCCGCTGGGAATGCAACTGAGCAGATGGATCGCCCACTGCATAAATATTTGATTGTGGTTTTGATCAAAGGCACGTCGAGTAATTCAGCAACCTGTGCTCAAGCAAGAGAGGAGAAAAACCTTCCTTTTAGTATCAGTCTTGCCTCCCACAGGCCTGCACCTTTAAAGAACAGCAACAAGAGGAGGGGAGAAGCTCAAAAAAAAAAAAAAAGCGATTGTAATATAGAAATGTTCAAGGAAGGGCAAAAAAAAAAGGTCAGAAAATTGCAATTTCTCATGGGTTGCCCAGGGAGCAGAGCAGTGGGCAGGAACAATTGTTAGGGTGAGCACGGCTGTTTGTGTCCTGCCACAGGGGATGGATTTTAGCTTTGTTTCAGCCCCTACCATGTGTATGTTGTTGGCCACGAACTCCTTCTGGTGACTGACTTCACCTTCCTCTTCTCCCTTAGGGAAAAAATAATCCCTCTTGTGCACAGATCCCTGTGGGAGAAACCCTGGCAGTCCTCACACCCAGCCGGGGAATAGCACTGATTTCGTTCCCTCTTTTCAAGGTATTCCCATCCGTTGGGTAATGAGCTTGCCATCTGATGGCAGAACATCACGCCGCAGTGCACTTAGCCTCACCGTTTGGAAACCATCTGATTTATGACTTGCATCTCAGTTTTGACCCCCTGTTGTCTGTCATATCGCTCAGCTCCTTGAAATGGGCTTTAAGAAAAAGACTGAGAAATCAGTCCAAGCTTGCAAAGGCTTGAATCTCATCTGGAATGGATGAAGTGTGTGTGTGTGTTGGTACGTGTCAACTGTGGTGTTGCTGGGATGAGCTGCTACAAAGTCAAAACTGGGAACAGAGATGAGCTTTCATATTGCAGAGTTTGCCCTCCGTTTGTACTGGACAAGACCAATAAAAAGGCCAATAAAGAGCATCAATTCTCCATGCAATAACTATTTTTTTTAGGCTGAATGAAAGTATTTTGCTATATTATTCATGCAACTGTGACCCGCAACGAAAATCAATATAAGGCAATTTTGGCTAAAATGATGAAAATACTACTTCCCATTGTAGATAGCCAGATGTGATATTATGATTTAACTGAAGACTCTACCCTTCTCTACCCTGAAACGTGGGGGGGTTTCTTCTGAGAGCATTGGGAAGCCCTTCTGAAAGTCACACTGCAATGCAAGTAGGACAGAATTCGGTTTATTTGGAAGCTATACCTGCTCTCCCTGGTGATGGTGATCGTGATGAACGCTCGGGAGCCATTGCCTTGCTTCATTCTTTTTCTGCTTGGAGGACAAAGTGTTGTTATTCTCAGCTCCATCTCCTAGGCAGAAGCGCCATCTGCTGCAAGATCAGCTCTTCTCCATCCATGGACAAGATTTTCTCAAATAAATAAATATATAAATAAATATATAATATATAGTTTGGAAAAAATGAATTTTCCCCCATTATCCAACCTGAACCTCCCTGGCACAGTTTAAGACCATTACCTCTCATCCTATCATCATTTACCTACAAGTTTCCTGTGCACCCATAGCTGCCAGCCCAATCTGCATGGCTGCCACCTGGGTTGGTCCACCTTAGTGGAATGAGGGGAGAGAACAGTCAAAATGAGTTTTGGAAAGGGGCAGGTGCCTTCTGTTACTCAAATGGAGCTGAGGAGGTCCTGATCAAGGCTTATAGGATGTATTAAGTTGACTCAAGCTCTTCAACATGTCCTAGCATTGGTTTGATGCAGCCTTGTCTGATGTGCACTTTCTCTTCCTGCTCTCAGCTCCTCAGGTCCAAATCCTACTGCTTGAAAGTGAAGTGGATATCCCAACCCTGGAGACGTCCAAGGTCAGGTTGGATGGGGTTCTGAGCACCTGATGGAGCTGTGGGTGTCCCGTTCATTGCAGGGAGTGGGATCTGATGGCCTTTAATGATCCCTTCCAACTCAAATCACTCTGATTCTATAATGCCTTCTTGCGTTAGGACACAGAAGACAACATCTTTCTCCAAATGACCACGAATACTAAATTGCTAAATAACATCTATGTATTTTATTTCAAGGCAAAATGTATGTGATTGGAAATTGCCTGCCCGGCTTGAGGTGGGGACACACAAGGGGTTTTCCAGGGGTGCAGATGAAATCTGAAGGAGCAGCTCAAAGCCCTCTCCCATCTTGTGATCTGTGTGCCCAGGACAGCAGCAGGATCACACCAACCCCTATGAACGTGTCATACAAATCCCAGAGAGACACCAGGGTTTCACCTCTGCTTGGTTCCTCCTGAGCTTTACATGTGATCTAAGAACTTCCTTTCTATATATTTTTTTTCAGTCAGGTGCTTGTTTTCTCCTGGATTATGCATTTTCTGGGCAAGGAACCCCAGATGTGTGGCACAATGGTAGTGTTATGTGATCACCAACCACATCTGGACAGTGACAGATCCCTTGGTCACGTCCCAGTATGATGATACAGAAAAGAACCACCTTGAAATCACCATGGGTGTTTCCAAAGCCAGGACAAGTAGTCACTGACGAGCCACAGAATTCAGTTAAACTTGCTACCACTTTTTTGATGTAATTCTTTTGATGTGTCAGTTAAATCTGATCTCTTCTAAGGACATTTCGGTAAAATGAGAATCCCCAAAGGCTGTTTCTACACAAGGCCAACACCTCGCCCTGCAGTCTTGCTCCTCGCCAGTGGATGTCACTTCAAAACCACTATCCCTGGGCTGCTCCAGCTAGCCCGGAAGGGTTTCCCTGGCCTGGGAAGGGTGTTGTTCCCGTATCCACCCTTACCATTACAAATAACCTGTTTTTAACCCATCATCTCTTTGAGAAATACTGACCCATTGTCTTTTTTGAGACACTGCATTGACAGCAAAAGACTGGGAGGGGCTGCCAGGGCAAAGAGTGTGTCGGTGGCTTTTTTAATCTCAGCAAAATTGTTTGGGATTGTTAGACACGTCTTGATCTGGAGCAGATTCTACACAAGGGCCAAGATAACAGAAGCTGTTTTAGCCCCGGGGTGCTGGCGTTCCATTTGTAGACATTCGTCCTTGCCCTGGCTGACCTCTCAGCGTTTTAAGACCCCAAGCAAACACATGTCCCTGCTTGCAGCAGGCATGGAGGTAATGACAGCTATGGAAAAACAGGAATCCAGTTTAGTCTACAGAGCAAGCACTGATGGTGGGCCCAGGATTTTCCCCAAGAGCATTTAAAGCCCATTTCTAAACACCTTCTAAACATGCGTAGAGAAGCAGGATGCCTTATAGAATCATAGAACTGAGAACATAGAACTGAGTATGAAAGGTCATCTTTTAAGGGTCATCTAGTTCAACTCCCCTGCAATTAATAGGTTCTTAGAAGAAACACTGTGGCTTAGCATCCGGCTCCACCATCCACCTGACCTTGGCCAAATCCTTCACTGGAGGCAGGTTCCCAAGTGCAAAACAGGGAGTGCCATCTTGAAAAGAGAAGCCCATCTATTGCTCAATAGAGCCCTTTTCCAACAAAAGCCTCAGGGATAGAGGTTTTATGATTATAAATTCCCAAAGGGTTGAGATGGGGTGAACTGAAGCAAGGAGGCATCTCAGGACACTGCCTGCACTTCCCAATTTCTTTTCATCTCCTTCCCATCAACTGGGGAAGTAAGATTCCCAAATAACATCCCACTGCCTCTTGCCACAGAAATGGCTGAGCCAGTGCCATCAGAGAGTTAAGTATAGCGTTAAGCCACTGTGTCCAGGTTTGAAATGAAAACAAAGCCAAACATGCCAGGCATGAAGGTGTGTGTCTGTTGGGCTGCTGTCTGGAAGGGCCAGAGAGTTGGAAACCTCCAAACACAAAGGCAATTGCTCCTCTTGGAAAAAAATGGGCTGGTATCAGGACACGAACCTAACTGCTAATGAGACATAAGGCCAGCCCTGAACAAACCACGATGCCTCTTGAAAGCAGCCTCAGTGAATCACATCTGTAATAGAAGCTTTGCTTTGAACACTTTGACCCTCTGGCCACAGCAGATTGTGGCTCCTCCAGCACTTTCCACTGAGCAAAGATGATTTGAGCACATTTTCCTAGAGGCACTAAGAAACAGGAAGTTGAATCCACGTCATGGAACACAACCATCTCTTCAAGTGTTATTAGCAAAGCACTCTGCATTTGCACCCTCTGTTTATGAAAAGGCAGAGCCAGCAGATCCCATCCTGCCCTCATGGGAACGTGACTTACTCCACGTGGCCCTGGCCCAGCCTCAGCTGTTTCCTGACCACAGCATTTCAATGCAGGGGTTTGGAGGATGCATCACTCCTATCACCGGGTTGGACTTTGTTTGAGGTTGGCAGAGAGGAGGTGTCATTGGCAGAGTGCTGATATTTTGGCTTCTGGGGAATACCACACAGAGCATCACTGTGAAATATCTCTAAGCACAGTCTCTCCAAACTCAGACTTTCAGATGAATCTAAAATCTTACAAATCAGAACACTCTATACTGGCATCAGACTCATCTAATCGTAAAAGCTTGAAGGCACTAATTCCCCTTGCTGCCCCCAGTGCAAATGGAAACCTGTTTTGGTTTTTTTTTTTTTTTCAATGAGGTCTTTGAACTTCATTGACAGAAATCACTCACTTTCCCTATTTGCTTTTATTGCTTCCTCCTCAGTGTCTGAACTTGGTGATTTTAGTGGTCTTTTTCAACCCTAATGGCTCTATGAGATCAGAACACCAGCCCAACAGTGTCTGGCAGCCTTAGCCCAATGAATCTCCTCGCCTTGCTATTTCTCCTTATTCTGTAAGATCAATTGGCAACTCTGAACTCCTGGATTTTTTTGTGATGATTTGTGGAGATGCTGGCATCATGGAAGGGCTGAGTGCTTTGTCCCTGTGCCTGTTTTCCCCGCTCCGAATGGGACATTTTTGACTTGGCCCACTGTGAATGTGCTCTGGTCAGGTACTGAACCCCACAGCTGGGTTGGATGGAAAGCAGGTCCTTGTTATTGCACGGGGAGGTGCAATTAGGATTCCTTTTGGATGGGGGAACAAGCTTTGTGATGTCACTGATGGAGATGTTAAAGAGCACTGGTGCCAGTACTGGACCCTGGGGAACACCACACATCACTGATCTCCATCCAGACACTGAACTATTGACCACCACTCTCTGGGTATGATCTCACAACTAGTTCTTTGCCTATTGAACAGTCCACCTTTCAAATCAACATCTTTCCGATTTGGAGAGAAGGATGCTGTAGGCAACGTGTCAAATACTGTAGGCTTAGCACCCAAGGCCCCTTTCAGTAACTTAGATGGTGGATCTTGCAAGGAAAGCAAATATCAGTCTCTCGCACAAAAGAAGTGACTCCTGGAGCAGCCCTAGGAATGTAGCTAAGCATTTTCAGTGCCTTTTTGTCCCAAGACCCCTAGCGGACAAGTTGTGCTGTTCCAGCCCATTCTGCGTGGTGCTGTCCTGGCTCTCCCCAGCCCCAAGAGCCAACCTCCTGAGCACTGCCCTAACACCTTCCAAGCAGTGAAGAAGGGAAGGAGCTCTTTCAGCCGCATGCTACTTCACTGTCACGCAGCAAACACGCCTGCATTAGCCCTTTCCATCAGTCATCCCTCAATTACACCTCAGCTGATTGACTCCTCTCTCCTCTTTCCTTTCAAAAGCACAGCATTACTGGGTGAGAGGCCGACTGCACTTCACATTAATTCAGGCAGCCGGGCCAGGGAGTAAAAGGAACATTTTCCTGGGCTGGATTTAATCCCCCGAGGGACCCCTCTCCCCCATCCTCCCCTCCCCTTGCCATCTGCTCATGACAAAGTGCTCTCGGCTCTCCTCCTGGCCACCAGCATCCATCCATCTCCATCAGCACAGCGAGCCGTGCTGAACGTGCTGCATAATAACATCTCTGCTTCCTAATTAGCCCCATGTATGCTGATTTCCTAGCCACAAAAAATCGGTTAAAAGGGCTGGAGAGCAGGGAGTGGGAAGGTACCTTCTCCTTAAATACCCATTTGTTCCAATTATGAATTCTACAGAGCTGGGTGACAATGAGAGGGAAACGATTTGGAGCTTTTTTTGTTGTTTCATCTCTCTGAGTGCATGCAGGGATTTTGCTTATGATGCATGCAGACGTCGTCTATCTGCTTCCCTTGTTTTAAGGGCTTTCTTGGATCCAGAGAAGAAATTCCCTGAAACTTTCTACAGTCCTAGTACCACAGCTCCTTCCTTCTTTGGGTCTCAATTACTTTAAATAGAAGAAGCCTAGAAATCATAGTTGTTTTATTTCTTTTTTCTTTTTTTTTTCCTTTTTTTCCCTTTTCTTCTGAAAAAAAAAAACCCACCATGAAAACAATTAATTTTCTTACGCATCAAACCTTTCATTTCTTTCCTACTCATTTGTTTTACTTCCTCTCACAAAATGCTTTACATCTTGTAAGTAGGGATAATTATTTGTGTGCCCACTCCTGACATGTCACAGTGCATCTTGCCCTCAAGACGAATCCTTCCCTTCCCTTCCCTTCCCTTCCCTTCCCTTCCCTTCCCTTCCCTTCCCTTCCCTTCCCTTCCCTTCCCTTCCCTTCCCTTCCCTTCCCTTCCCTTCCCTTCCCTTCCCTTCCCTTCCCTTCCCTTCCCTTCCCTTCCCTTCCCTTCCCTTCCCTTCCCTTCCCTTCCCTTCCCTTCCCTTCCCTTCCCTTCCCTTCCCTTCCCTTCCCTTCCCTTCCCTTCCCTTCCCCTTCATTTATTCCTTTGCTGTCTAGATTATCTCCTATTCTATGCTGCATATGATTTATTAATCTTTGTCCTCCCATTTCTAGACTGTTCTTTCTCCCTTTTTATTTTCTCCAATCTTCTTTCCTTCTCTTTTGTATATACATTTTTGTGGTGTGCTAAATATAGGTTGAGAGAGAAGATCACAGCAGGACTGGTGAATGGGAGATGAGCCACACGTGGAGAACTGTACTCATCCCAGTTTTAGCTGAGAACATCAGCATGGCCTAGGGAAATTGGAGGCAGGCTTTGGGAACAGCAGGATGATGAAAAGGCTCTTTTTCCAGGTTCACTGAGTCACAGAGACCTGAAAGGAGAGGGAAGAGCCCTGGGTGGTTGGGTTTCATGGC
Source organism: Oreortyx pictus (assembly GCA_036925125.1). Classification (NCBI taxonomy): domain Eukaryota; kingdom Metazoa; phylum Chordata; class Aves; order Galliformes; family Odontophoridae; genus Oreortyx; species Oreortyx pictus. Next base: position 713,762 of record JAUPFR010000001.1, on the reverse strand, counting down.
TCCCAGTGCTGGGACAGCAGGGAGAACATTCCCACGGATGGAGATGCTCTGCTTCACCAAAGGTCTGAAAGAGCTTCAGGCTTCTCTGCTCAGCTCCCACTCTTTTGTGGCAGTGCTTGCAAAAACCAAGAGGACTGGGCAGAAACTGAGCCACTTCTCTGCTGGCTTCACCACAGAAATCCAGAATTCAGACCCACACAGTTGTCTGGATGCCCAGAAATGCGTGGGAGAACATCCCTCCTTGCATGATGGGCATGTGTGTAATTTGGGGACCATCTCCACATGTCCTCCACATCTTCTACAGAGCATTTTTTTTTTAACCAGCAGATCCTTCCATTTTAATTTTTAATATAACTTGGAGTGTGCACGAAATCAGTGGGAGCACAAAGATAGAATCATAACAACTCTAACACCCCCAAGCCCAACCCCAGCTCATCCCACCACGTCCCTCAGTGCCACATCTCCACAGTTCCTGAACACCTCCAGGGATGGTGACCCACCTCCCTGGGCAGCCTGTGCTAAAGCTCAGCTGCTCTTTTGGAGAAGAAATATTCCCAGTATCCAACCTGAACCTCCTCTGGTGTAACTTAAGGCCGTGTATCTTGCTATGACTTCCTTTCAGGAAACTGTAGAGAGTGGTGAGCATCTCAGCTGTGAAAATCAGTTCAGCAGGCGAATGGTGAGCAGGTCATGGCTTCCAACCACTGGTTTAACCAACAAGTTGCTCATTAAGCCATATCCCAGGAGTGGCTCCGAGTTTTAGACCACTAAAATTGAACTTTAAGCAGGTTTCCCTGTGATAAATGGTCAGATCAGTGCAGTGCTTTCAGATACAACCAGGAATCCTAAAGCTTCCAGGGGAAGCCCTGCTGAGGAAGAGATGTAGGAGGAGCTGGGAGATTGCTGAGGTGTCACAGATGTACTGACAGATGAGAAAACAGGATGCTGGCAGCACGTTTCAAAGCTGTTTGCTTTTGCTTTGTCTATTATACTTTTTGTTTCTAGTGTAGCTAAAGAAGAAAGGAGATGCTCATTCTCCCAGTAAAGCAGAATGGAAGGCTCTGGTGCCTCACGATGTCTTGTTGCACTAGATGTGAAGACATTACTCAGGGCAATCTGAAGGGTGATTTTCTGGGGGTGATGGGCTTGGAGAGAGTGAGGAGCATCCTCATGGTGACCCTGATAGCAAGGGACCTCAGGACAATGTCTTGTCCAAGCTCTCCCACTGGGAGGAGGAGTGCTGCATCCAGCTCTGCAGTAAGGGTGCCTGAAATTGTTTTATGGGACAGATGCCAGCTTTGGATCGCAGGAGGTGAAGTTCATCCAGGCTTTGCTGACCTTAAAAAATGAGCAGGAAGATATCCCACCCTCTGAAGCACTTGACTGCCTCCATCTGCTTGGACAGGTAGCATATCTTCCAAGTTTAATATCTATGGATGCTGCTGTTTACCCCACTGCATACCAACTCTGACATGCATTGCAAATTGTTATGCCAAGAAACACAACATGCTTAGTAGTGTAAAACAAAGGAACAACAAAGATCCACCTCCCTGCAAAGACAAATGATCCTACAGAGAAGGCTGGGCAGGACTGCAGTGCATGGGGTGGGAGGAGTTATTTTTAAGGCTTTTCTCCAAGATAAATGTAGAAACAAAGTGCATTATGGAAGACTTCAATATGGAAGAGAAACCCAGGGCAAGCTCACGGAGCTGGTAAGAAACCATCAGGAGAGTTAATGAAATTAAAGTTTATATGCTTTTCTAACACAAAAAGCTTTTGCTCTAAGCAGCATGAACAGAGGGTGAAGATAAATTGCTGACTGGAAGCTGATGACCGTCCAGGGACAAGGGATGTTAAATCGCTTGCATTTAATTTGAGTAGATAGGGCAGCCACAGCTGGCATCAGTCTGAGCTGAGACTTCACCTGCACGTGTCTGTACCTGCAGTCAGTGTATGCAGCGCTGATTCCCAGAGAAATTTAAGTTTGCACTTTGACCCCCCCACACTCCCTGGGCAGCTGTGCCAGTGTCTGATCACTCCTTGGAGCAGAAATTTTTCCTGATATCCAACCTGACCCTCCCTTGGTGCAACATAAGTCTGTTACCTCTTGCTCTAGAGGTCTTATTCCATTCTACAGTGCATGTAAGATTTTCTTGCCACCTACAGCATTGATGTTGGACCAGAGGAGCTGCTGACCCCTGGGCCAAGTCAAGCCCATTGTGCCAGCTGAACCATCCTGGCTGCCCAGCTGCAATAGCTGCAGCTGAAATTGCTGGAGTAATGAAGGCAAGCTGTCTGACAAGTGAGGGCAGGATTTAGTAGGGGCAGAGCTTTCTATTTGGCTCCCTATACTCCCATTCAGATGTAGCCAGTCTGCTGTAGCAGCAATGAATTGCAACTTGGTTTTGCAGCCAATTGTGGGGTTAGGATGGGAAAACATCTGTCTGTTCCCCATCTGATGCTTCTATCCCTCCAGCCTCTGCCAGATGCTCTGATTTACAGATTCCCTTACTGCTGCAGACAAGACCCAATCCCATCCCGAAGAGCTGTGACAAAGAAGGACAATTAGGCAATTGTGCCAGCACAAATGAACAAATACTCGAGCAGCTGAGACAATCTGAACAGATTTGTATTAGGGAATGGAGCCATATGGTCCACCATCAAAACAGTGAACTCGTTCTGTGAATTTCCACTCTGAGTGGGCACGGTTTCTCATGGCTATGTTTGTAAAGAGAAAAATCTTGCAAATATAGCCCCTTTGGGGAGGTGCACGATCCTGTTCTGCCTTGCTTTTCTAACTGCTGGGTACTGCAGGGCACACATTAGCGTTCCCTTTTCATTTTCTATATGGCCCAGTGCTTGCAAGATGCTAAACACACAAGCTGGACACCAACAGCTCACAACAACTTGGGCTTTTCCAGAGGAACAAGCTTACTATGAGGTATCCCTGCAGCTGTGGGCAAATCCTGCAGTCATTTCCTTTGTAATAAATACGCTTAGTCTGAAAAGATTTGGGTACAGATTACTGGTTTTCACTGAGTTCCTCTCTGCCTTCTGTTGCCATGCCAGTTCACAGACTGGATTTGCCTTTTCTTCGAAGGGGAAATAAAACTGTGGCTGTAAAAGCAATGCCTCATTACAGCTGCAAATGGTCAGCTTGCAAAGGGCCTCGAGAGGATGTCAGCTGTGTTTAACAGCCTTTGGATGTGATTTACGACTCTGTTCTGATGGATCAGAAAGGAAATGAGCAGATCTGACCAGAAGTGGCTCAGGTGGTATGCAATGCAGGCACTGCTGTACTGATCCAGCTCTGACCTGCAGTTCATGGGCTGTTAATGATCTTTAAAACCACGAAAATGAGTTTTGTGAAGCAGAAACCCAGGGAACATGCGCTAATATAGCCTCGTTTTGAGAGTTTGTAGGCATCATCAAGAGCTGTTTCTGACTACCATCAGTACCTGCACAACTGACATGGAATCATGGTTATCATAAATATAATTACCTTTATTATTATAATTATCTCTGTGAATAATTAGATTTCTTAGGGCTTTTGTTTATTTGGTTGGTTGGATTTGTAGTCGTCACTGTAAGGTTGTGCTTTTCTACAGCAATACCCTTCTTTTTGACAAAGGAGAACATTCTGCTTATTCTTACATGCCTACACTGTTGTATTGATTGCCAAACAGCTGATACCAAGTGCAGTGCATTTCCACATTGCCCTGCTCTTACATGTTTTCAGAGTGAAGTAGCTTCTGCCATCCATCCTAAGTGTAGTGGACGGCAAACAGAGTATCACAGAACACCCCGAGTTAGAAGTGACTCATAAGGATCACTGAATCCAACTCCATGAGTTAAGAGAGGGATCAACTCGGAGAGATGGAGTCAACATCATGAAGTGCCCAAGAGATGTGGCTGTCATGTCCAAAAGTGAATGAGTTGTGCATGTAGGAGAAATGCAGGAGTGGGGTTGAGCTGTCCTTCAAAGAGAGCATCTTGGGAGAAATCTGCTACATTCTTCCACTGAGCAAAGTGTCTGAACTAATTCCTGGAGATTTGATCCATACTTATTGAATCTCATTGAAATTCAGGCAGCTTTTCCCTGAGAAAGTCAGAGAGTGGCACCAAGATTTAAGCTGCACATCCAAAGTTTGGTGTGCAAAGGAGGGAAAGAACATTGGTTCATGAGAACAGAATCACAGAATCAAAGAGATTGGAAGGAACTTCAAGGGGTCATCAAGTCCAGCCTCCTTTTTTGGGGCAGTACCCTACAATAGGTTGCACAAGAGGGTGTCCAAATGGGTCTGGAATATCTCTGTAGAAGAGACTTAATCATCTTTCTGGGCAACCTGTGCCAGTGCTCCCTTAGTGTAAAGAAGTTCTATTGCATGTTAGTACAGAACTTCCTATGTTCCAGTTTTAGGCCATTACTCCTTGTCCTATCACTACACCCCATCAAGAAGAATCATAGAATCATAGATGCTGAACAAAACCAAACTCAGCACCAAACCCCGGGGGACACTGCTAGTTACACGCCTCCAATCTGACTGTGCCCCACTGAGGACTGCCCTCTGATGGTGGCCAGAGCTGTGAGACAGCATCTTCAGCATTGCCAGCTTCCCTAAAACGTGTGAACCACTCCAACTGAAAACCTCAAAGCAAAGATAAAGAAGATTAAAGCTCCTGGAAAACTCAGCTGATGATTTAACTTCAATAAGTAGTACAGACAGTTCTTCAGTGCATGAGAATACTATGGGGTCAGGAAGGACCAAACGTTGATGTTTGCACATCCCAGTGTTTCCATTCAAGATTCTCTTGAAGCACAGGAGGAGAATGGAAAATCTCATGGCTGCAGAGAGCTTTGCTGATGGAAGTATGCAATACCCATAACTTGGACTTGGCTTTCTCATAGGCTCAAAGTAATCTCCCCCTACTATCAGCACAATAAATGACCTTTCTTGAAGTAGCAGAAGTACCATATCAATCCAGGTTTTAACTGAGTTGAAGACTAACATTTCTAGCTTTTCTTGAAGTAGCAGAAGCACCATATCAATCAAGGTTTTAATTGAGTTGAAGACTAATATTGCTAGCCTTTCAGATTTGATTTTTCTGCTGAGCTGGAGTCAGATTGAAAACAGCGATGCAGAAGGCAAAGAACAAACATGAACACAAAACCAGGCAGATCTCAGGCCATGAATATTCGTTAGTGAATCACTGAGATAATGAGGAAATGAGTCACAGACCTAATGCCCTAAGAAGCCTTCTACACAGAACGTATTCTAATCATAATTTTGAAGGACCAAATCCTTGACTTACAGGTTTTGTATTTTTTTTTTAAGAACTGTCCATTTTAATTAATGCTGATGGATTAGAGATGCACAGGAACCAGTGCATGGCCACACAACATGTGGTTCCACTCTCTTTCTTAGGGTTGGCCCTAAACACCACTTTTATGTCCTGGGGAAGGTTTATTCCTAACAATTCCAGATGTCTTCCTACAGCTGGTTCATAGAGGAGGCGTGTAAGATGGGCAGGGACTCTGAGATGACCTCCAACTCTTCACCCATGAACTTGCTATGAGCACAAAGGCCTTTGGGCATTCATGTTGTTCTGTCCTTGTAGTAGACACTTGCTGTGATTCTTCTCCAGCCTCAAACATCAACGAAAGAGAGACTTCCCCTGATCTGGTCAGCCCAGAGCTGACAAATCCATTATTCAGTGTGCCAGGAGCCTGCCTCCCTCTGAGCCTTGTAATACCATAACAACTTCATCCCAGCGTGCCCCTCACCCCATGGAGGTAATGCTGAATGGGACAGCTTGTCCAGAGATGTGGTGGATGCCCCATCCCTGCAGACACCCAAGGTCAGGGGATGTGACTCTGGGTGGTACCTGATGGAGCTGCAGGTGTCCCTGTTCATTGCAGGGAGTGGGACCAGGTGGCCTTTAAGGCCTCCTTCCAACTCAGACCATTCTGTGGTTCTATGAATGTCCGCACAGGAGCTGAGGCACCGGGTAATGTTTCTGTGAGTGAATGGCACTGGCCAACTCTGCTCTTCTGCACAGTGAAGGCGGGCAGGTACACACAGCACATGGCATGTCTCTTTCAGCGATGGAGCTGGAGCCCCTGCTTAGCTGGCCAAGCTCCCTCGTACCCTGATTTTCTTTCTGGTTGCTCAGCAAGACTCCCTTTGCAGCTTTTGTACAAAGCTGATGCGGTGCCCCAAGGCTGGGACTGCAGGACTGCTGCTTACAGTGGAGTTTTCTTGTTGCTTCTTCCTCCATCTCCCCCCCAGAAGGTGAGGGTATATTTAATGGAACAAAGCCATCCATTCCACTCTGACATTTCCCAGGGACTAGCAGAAAGTTTATTTCTGGGGTCGTGAATACAGTTTCGTTGCTGCAGGTCCAAGTCAGTCCCGTGGAAACTGCATTTCACAGATGCAGTCTCACTGACTGTACGCACTGCTCTGGAGATGGCTTTTATGAAGACTAATTGGTATGAGAAAACAGAGAAACCAGGAAGAGAGGTAATTACCCAGCATGCGGAGTAAGCCTCCAGGTTTGGGTTATTTTTAGAAAGGGACCAGGCTAAAGGCATAAACCAGAATGTATGGATGTGGAAATCATGGGAGTTTTCAGGAAAAGGAGTGGAGAAATACATTTCCAGGCACTGGGAACAGGAATCAGAGGTGCTCAAACAAAGTGGCAGATTTTGCCATGCAGAAGTCAGTGGGGAAAGTGAATAACCAGAAAAGAAAGTCCGTGGGAACATGAGCTTCTGATGCAGTGGCTTCCATCCCTCTTTACAGAAAGGTTGGATTCTCTGCATTAAACTCATCAAAGAGCAGTATCCTAAGGAAGATATAATCCAGCAGGGAACTGACTGATGAAAGTGTCCAAATCCATTGGCTACAGAGCCCCTCCGGGTGCTTGAGAGGTGCATTTTAGGGACATGAGGTGGGATTAATGAGTCCTCCAACATTATTAGATAGAAGAACAGTCCGAGGCAAGCCCTGCATGACTGGATGAGCTCAGGTATGGAAAGGTTTGGCGATCTTCTCATGGCCATAGAGAAATCCATGCAAGGCCCCCAGTAACGCTCTGCAGTAAGACCTGCTTTCTGCCACCAGATTAATTCCTTTGCTGCTCCTTGTCTCTGCGCTTTCCTTGGGGCTGAATTTGACCCAAGTCTCCGTTGTGAGCTTCAGGTGCTCCCCACCTACCTCGATGCCCATGGTGTGTATGAAGGAAAGCATGCACCCCATGCCCTAAAGCTGAGGTACACCTTAGCAGACTTCTTTCCCATAGCCGAAGTTCCCAAATGGTTACCGCATGTATGAGGCAAGGTATGTGGCCTTGCTCTGCAGTGGGAAGTTGTTACATTGAAAACCCCCTTCATGAGGCAGTATTTTTCTAGATAGGTCCTGTTCAGAGCTCAATAAGAACATGAGACAGCTGGGAGGGAGGAATGATTGATGTGGTGTTGTTAAACCCAGAGCTAAAGCCCACCACACACTTCTGCAGCTCCTTGGTGACTTTAAGGTCCCAATGTACATATATTTTCCTTCCCTCCCTCAGTGCTGAGCTCTGAAAATAAGAAAAGCTCAGCTGTAACCAAACAGCATGGTCCATGGAAGGAAGAAGTCGTGGGGCTGGTACCTGGTGACCCTGGGGTACGTGCAGGTGAGGGGTGTCATTTAGGGGGAGGTTAGGGATCACCTGGGTGGGAGGGATGGGGGATAGAGAGGTTGTACAGACGTAGACGTGGACACATCGCATCCAGCAGCTCTCAGCTTTCAATAATAACCAAGAACAACCAAGTGCAAGCAGCCCTGTGTGCAGACACCCATGTTTTGAGCACGTAGTAGATTTGCAAGCATGAAAGACTCATGCAAATTAGGGCCAGGGCATTCATTTGTGAAGTCAAGCTGAAGATTTGTCTGGAAGGGATGAATGATAGACGACTCTACAGGAGGTTAATAAATCTCATAAATAAATAGACGGGTGATCTAATACCCTCTTTTTCATTTTCTAAGTACTATGATCTTAGAGGATACTTAATGGCTTTGTATAATAAACAACAGCTCTCCAAATGGAAAAAAAAATGTCATGCAAAATAGAAATGCACCCAACTGAAGTTTTCCTTGAGGGGAAAAGAGTTAGCAGCTCATTCTGTATTTTTCCTCTGTGTGGACAAAGGGACGTGATTTGGTGGCCGTGGTGGTGATGGTAGGGGATCTTTTCTCAGTGTGACGTCACCCTGACCACATGGGACAGATGAAACTGATATTTGGGTCAGCTTCTCAGCTGCTTCTGCAGCTCTTTGACATGCTGCAAAATGGAGAAGACTGTGGTGTCCCCCAGAACACCCCTGAAGGACACGTTCAGCAGCCAGGTGGGAAATGCAGGGGAGGGAAGAGTTAACAGCCGGGCACTTTCAGCAGTAAATCATCTGCCTGCTGTGCATCAGCAAAACCTCGTCTCCATTCATCACAGCTCAGGAAGCAGAGTTCTCGTCTGGCTGGCTCTGCCTATAGCCAAGGGCTGAGCAGCTTGTTCTGCTCCACAGATGAGCTGGGCTGTCTCTTGTGTTCTCTCCATGCCTTAATTTTGATTGAAATTGCACAGGGCCATCTCCGTCTCACTGAAGTGTCATTTGAAGACCTTGTTTCCTAACGCAAGGCTGGATGGGAGCGGCCAAACTCCACGACAGGCTCATAGCAGTGCTGGGGTATGGGACCTCTCAGCACCTGTAGCCTGGCCTGAACCAAGGATGCTTTGACTCCATCATCCCATCATCAACTCCATCATCATGGAGCCAGGAGTCGGGCTCTGCAATCCTTATGGGTCCTTTCCAACTCTGGATATTCTATGATTCCACGATCTTCATCAAGAAATTACTTACTGGTCCCATTAGATACCTCCATAACATCTTTTTTGATGGTCAGCAAGTTTCAAGGCCAATTCAGAGAAAAAACCCACCTTCAAATATGAGCGGAAGGGCTGGTTTGGCTTATTTGCACTCTGAGTACGCAGGACTGCGTATCACCCAGGGAATGTTTGTCAGTATTAGTGGTCAGAGAAACATTTCCTCCCAATGCTGATGTGTTTGAATCACATGAAGCACTGAGTGACACTTCTTTGGCCCAAGAGTTTATTTACAGAAAAGCAAGTGCAATTCTAAGGATTATTCAGAGCCGGATCAAAGACCACAGGCGATTGTTTCAGCGCAGCGGGCTCCGGTTGGTTGGCTTTTTAGAAAGGAGTAAACATTCTGTTTTGACACTTTCAAAATGAACCACAGAAAAAAAAGAAAAAAATAATAATAATTTAATATGACATCTCCCAATCACACTTTGTTAAGCATAGATTCCAACAGGGAAAATGGTTTCTGCCTTCTTCACATCTATGTGCATAAACCCTGGCCAGAATCGAATATAAAGTATGCGGGAAAAGTCGCTACAGTGTTCAGAATAAGAATAAGTAATTTGGCATTTGGGGTCAGTCCAAGACTATTAAAGAAACAGCAGTAATTTTCCTAACTTCGGCCTGACCGAGCATCAGGATCATCAATAACAAGAACTCACCTATTTCTGCTGCCACGAAGCATTTTAGCATCCTGCTGAGCAGAGAATGAGGGCACAGTGGGAGATCCCAGAAGAGGATAAAGAACTGAGAGGGGCAGATGTAAGCAGATTTGTTTGCATATGGTTATCCAAAGCAACGATGCAATGGCTGATGCTATTGCAGGATCACTCTTGACGGCAATGACTTGCTATTGTTCCTGTTGGAAGAAAGGAAATATTGTTCCTTTTTTTTTTTTTTTTTCAGGAAGAGCAAGAAGGAGGAACTGCAGATTGGCTGGAATTGGCAGCGTACACCGTGATGGAGTACATTATAAATGTTCTAAGCATGTGAAGGACAGGAAGAAGATGTTGAGTAATTAACATGGATTTACAAAGGGGAAATCATATCTAAACAACCTTATGGTCTTCTTTGATGAGATGACTGGATTGAATGAGCAGAGAACTGTGGATATTGGTTATCTCAACTTCAGCAAGGCTTTTGATGCTGTCTCCTGGACCATAGGCAAACTGCTGAAGTGCAGACTAGGTGAGTGGACAGTGAATTGATCTGAAAACGTACAGAATGGCTGCATCAGTGACAAGAAGCCCAGCAGAAGTGAAGATAGAGCCAGGTTCATCTCAGTAGTACTCATTACAGAACAAGCAGCAATGTACACCAATTGAAATGCATAAGATGTCATTTAAAAATAAAGAAAAGCTCTTTTCCTGTGCATCAAACACCAGGACAGGTTCTCTGGAGAGGCTGTGGATTCTTCATCCTCAGAGATATTTGAAGTCTGAGCAGAAAAGGAGTTCACCAACCTCTTCCAGCAGACTCTGAGCAGGGATCTTGGACTGGATGATCACCCGAGCTACCTGCCTACCTCAGTGATTCCGTGGTTCTGTAATCCTATGAAAACTGACCTATGTCCCCTCCAGTGCTAAAGTCTTTGGCTATGTGTGCTGAACAATGAATGGTTCTCCTGGTTTTCTGCCATCTCAGAATGATGCATACAATGGCCTGCAATTTGTAAGCTCTATGGAGAAATATGGGCTCCTGTAAGAGTATACTTAAAACTCCCATGTCTGTGCCTTCATACGGCCCAGGTTTTGGCACCAATACTGTCTTAACCGCTTCCTTCCTTGCCCTCTCAGCAAAGAAAATTATGGAGGTCATCCTTTCGTTAAAGCTGACACAGATCAAACTGTGAATCAGCAGAGACCAGCAGAGTCAAGGGACAGGGACAACACTACCATCAAAGTTCTTGTGATGTAGGACCAAGTCTTAAAACTAATTTTTTTTCTTATAATTAAATTCCAGCTCTATTTTTCCTTTGGGAACCTGTGCGTCTTTGGGAGTTGGTACAGGATCTACCTGTGAGGGGGAAAACAAGGGGAGAAGGGCTGTTCCTCAGCAGCCAGGCTGGGTGTGAGTGCCATGGCTAATTGCTGTAGCTGCATCCCAATTTTTCACGGGGGGAGGGGGAGGTAAGAGGGGGAGGATGGGTAATTTTAAATGAAATCTTCCCACAGATTTCAGGCATCTTGATGCTGTGGTTTTCCCATGAATAACTGAGAATAATTGTCAGTCTTAAGCACTGACAAATCTTCATAACAGCATCCCACAACAGAGAGAGAGAAAAAAAAGGAAGAATTATCTCTGCTGTGTTCATATCACTACTGAAAAGAAACATCAAATATTTTGGCTGGGACCAGGTATGCAGTGAATGGCATAGTTATGGTGTTTCTGACTTTGTATTTATGGTATTAGAGCTTCTTCTGAATTAGAAAAAAAAGTACGTTAATGTGGGAGGAATAGAACTGCAAGAATAAATCTTCTGCTGGGAAGGAAGTGGGGAACACAGAGAAACCAGAGGAAGGAAGCATTTTCTGCATCTCTGGCTTGATTCGAGGATAGAAGTGCTGGAAGTGCCCCAGGTGGGCTCAGGCTGTGCCAGCACCTCCAGGAATCATCTGCCATCCTTCAGGACTGAGATCAGAGAAGATTTGGGGAAAGAAGCCAAAACATTGTCAAGGGAGAAATCTGACATTTTAACCAAAACTGTCGAAGGAAATATCTGCTTTCTTGAGATGGAGATCTTGTCCCATCTCTCTCCCTCATGTCCTGGCAAGGACCCCTTTGGGAATGTGCTATTCCTTGGCATGGATTCTGATATCACTCCATTCCTGTCTCTTCCCCACCCCGGGAGCTCCAGAAAAAGCCCCTTCTCGCTTTATTCTATTGCCGGCCTTGCTCCCATCTCTATTCATAATCTAAACTACAGAGAAGGAAGTGGTAAGATAACCACGCAAGGCTATATTTCTTCTGATTGAGATCATTACTGTAACAGTCTCACATTTCCAAATGGAAACATCATCTGTGGCATGAGCATATAAAATGTTGCCCATGGCAAAGGTGTATTTCCGAATTTACTTTTTACAGAGCTCTTTAAAAGCACTGCAGAGGACACCAGCTGGTACCCCCTTGTCCTGTTTGTGTTCTGTGATCAAATGTGGCAGGCTGGATCTTCCAAAATTAAATCCAAATCGCACCAGTTGGGTGATCATTGTAGATTACAGAGTTATACGTTGCAGCTCGTATATTTTTAAGCACAATGACAATGCTGCATTCATCCTTCTGATTTCAAGCAATTTGCCTTTTTTATTTCTTGGCTTAGCAATGAATAGTTGAATTTGTCACCTTCCTCTGCACAGAATCGTATCATGGAATGATAGAATGGTTTGGGTTGGAAGGGACCTTTAAGATCACCCAGCTCCAACCCCCTGCCAGGGGCGGGGCTGCCTCTATCAGATCATGTTGTCCAGAGCCCATTCAACCTGGCCTTGAACACCCCCAGGGGTGGGCATTCATGTCAGAGAAACTGGGTAGATGAGATAAACTAAGAGGAAAAATCCCACCTGCAGAAACATGACTGATAATTAGGACCTTTTCAGGCAGAGCTAATAAAATACCAAAAATGTTATGCTTTGAAACTCAGAAGAGAACTGCTCAAAGTCAAAACCTCCTCTGTTCAGCATCCCCAATTACAAACATAAAAAACAAGGGCAAGAAAGGATGGTGGACACCTTCTCTTACAGGAAAGAAGTACCCGTACATAAATAAAATGGATAAGAGAGCTTGAAGGCTGCCTAGAGAAATACGTATTGGCTGGAGAAGGAAGAGCAAAGAGGTGCTGCAATGGGGGTGGAGGAATCCCTGCACTGGGTTAGAGGCATCACTAAACGAAGACAGTAAAATCCTTAGAAATAACATGTTGCATGCCGTGTTTTCCCCACACGGCAGTCACAAACTATCTCAGTGTAACCAACAACAGAAGGAGATGTTAGTCAATACGTAATAATGTGGGTCAATAATGTGAGGAAACATTTCAACCAGCAGACCCCGAGTGGGTGACCTGCCTGCTCCAAATTCTGGGATGACCTTTGGGTCTTCCGAGCAGAGATCCACAGGGCCTGCTACAAGGCTCAACGCTGCTTTGCATTTTCCTCAATGATCTGAAGATAAATATCAAATCACTGCTGACATAAGTGGCAGACAGCACAACGACAGCCAGCACCAAGAACACGATGAGTCACACGGAGCAATCCCGATCACTCGGGGCTGCACAGCCAAAATGAATGCTAATAATGCCAAAAGCAAAGTCAGAACCTGGAGAACTGCAGCAGGTCGTGGCCTGAGGGCCAGAAATGATCTCTCAGGAAGGACTTTTTGGTTTGATTTTTTGATTTTGGGTCAGCAAGGGCAGGCAACCCATGGGATCGTCTGGGGGAAAAGGGCTAGTGCTATTTTTTGAAACTGGAAAGCATTTCCTCCACCAAGAGGAGCTCCTTGATATTCAGTGGAACTATTCAGCATCAGACCTAACAGAGGAAAGAATTTTTAAGTGTCACAAAAAAGATCTCCACAAGGTCTGCTGTTACTTCCCCAACTCCGGGTGCATCAGGTAAAGATGAGACACCATCCAGAATGAGATGGATTAACACTGAGCTATGTTCAGGCCATAAGTGGGAAGAACTGAAAAGCCTTGGCCACAACCTGCCCAGAGAGGACAAGTGTGACCATGGGAGGGTGGGGAGTTTGCAGGAAGCTTCCCTCTCCTGCAGACCCACTAACCTATTTTTACTTCTGCATGGCTGGAAAGCCAAACTATGAGTGCTCCATCCCACACACCGCATTTCCTCCTTATGCAATTGTTCCGAAAATTGAGCCTGGTTTCACAAACTAACCAAAGCAAAGCCTTCTCCTGCCAGATGCACCTCGTACTACAGAGCAGGTGGCCCGGAGGAGCACTGCTGCTGCTAGCCCAGGCGAGTGTGCTGGGGAAGTAAACTGGGGTTCATTCAGCTCTGAGGAAGAAACTAAGATCTGCTTTTCTTAAACTCCGAGTGTAATGGTTGATCTGGGACACAGCTGTCACACTCAGGTCTGCGAGCTGGGTGGTGGCACCCATTCCCACACATGTGTGGTCCCAGATGGGTGTAAGGACTGGGGTCTTCCGGATGACCAGACCAATGAGTCTGGATGTTTGGAGGGAGGTTCCCCTAGCAAGAGCAAATTCTAGCACCAAGAGTTGCCGTTGCCATTGTGTACGATAACAGGAAACATTTATTCTCCTAAAGATAGGTGATGCAGTGGCACAGGCTGTCCAGGGAGCGATGGGGTCACTATCCTGGGGGTGTTCAAGGAACTGTGGTGATGTGGCACTGAGGGACATGGCCAGTGCACGTGGCAGGGGTGAGTGTCAGGATCTTAGTGGTCTTTCAAACCTGAATGGTACTGTGACTACCTAATGAACATCAGTTTGAGTGATGGAGCAGTACTGCCCCAACATACTGTTAGGGACAATGCATTTTTATACCAAATTAAACTCCAGTGTGGCCGAGCCAACTCCACCTGGCTCAGAGGGGAGGTAGCAGAGATGCTTAATAACCAATGACAGTATGGCCTTGTGGAGTGTCTGGAGTCTCTTTTAGAATACAAATATGCTCAGCCTCACCTAATTTCATGTTTTCCTAGGGCCAGGCTCAGTCTGTTTGTAAGAGCATACATCCATTAGAACCTGGAATTCCCCTGCATTTCTAAGCCAGCATGTTTGCAGCAAGAGCCTGATCAGAAGGTAACAGAGCCACTGGTCGTGGTGGAGACAGAAAAGAAAGTAATACATTTCATTTAATACGTGTGTTTAACCCTCAGGATCAGCAGAGATGGAAGACAGGTCTTCATGGAGAGCAATATGAATGAGTTATAGAAGACCAGAACTTCAGGTTTTCATCTATGGAATGGAGATACCAGCTTAACCATAAAGATATTGGCAGATAAATAGTGGCCAGGCCCAGTGATAAGCAGTCTGTTATAAAAATTACCAATGAATGAACAAGGTTGGGCATCTATACCAGTGCATGGCTGCAGCAAACATCATTTTTCAGCTGAATGCATCAGTAGATGCTTTGTGGCAGACCTTCCCAATGGCAAACGCATAAGGAGAGAGATTTTTCTCCAGTGATGTTTCTTGCTTTGCTGAAATTAACACTAAAGAAGAAAGCTGGGGAGACTCCTACCATGTGTAATGTGAAGTGACATCAACATCTGAAGCAGGCAATGTGGGAGGCTCAGATGCTGTTTCTGGGGAGAGGGGAAGCTGAGTTCCTTCATCCTTTCAATCCAAAATCCAGCTAGTTGCACCGAGTATAAGGGAAATCGCATGCACATGAACAAGAGGCTAACTGTTGTTTTCTGTTTCCCCACACTGGAAATCTAGCATCACATTTGTCTTTCATTTTTCAGTGAAGGTCATGTTAAAAATCCATAGCTGAAAACTGGATTAGTTGCACTGGAAGCGGTGGCATTGCCCTTCTTGTCTGCTATAGTTCCCTTAGTGACAGCTGTCTGCCACTTCAGAGAAAATTGGGTGAAAATGGTCCAAAAATATCCAATTAGGAGGAGAAGCAGCTTTCCATCTTCCAACCCAGTACTTTTGAACCCAGTCTTTAGAAAAAAAAATAAATAAAGCCTATCCTAATTAAAGTTAGAGCATATATTTTTCATGCCCATACAGATATTTGTGAAGCACTCTAACACTCTGAACCCAAAGTCTGCTTGAGAAAAGCTGTAGACACCATGAACAGCATGGGAGCGTAAGGAGCACCAAGGTTTTCCCAGATATCCTGGGGATGCTTTGAAGCACACCTTCAGGTTAACCTTTTCCTCGCACTTTTCACTAAGGAATCCAACCTACTTTTTCCATTATGCCATGCAAATCAAGAAAATGTCACTGAAGTAATTATGAACAATGCGTGTGTATCTAAACAGAAACAGCAAATCCATTAGTCACCCCTTCTTGAACTGCTTACAGGAGGGAGGACAGCTGTGCATTCCTGAAGATAGCACTTACGTCTTGTCTCAATAAATACGTTTGTCTTTGTGTCATAGCATGGCTTGGGTTGAAAGGGCCTCAAAAATCATCTAGTTCCAACCCCAGCACAGGCACGGTTGCCAGCCACTGATTCAGGCAGTAGATTAGGCTGTCCAGGATCCCATCCAGCCTGATCTTGAGCACCTCCAGGGACAGGGAATCCACACACGTTGGTCTTGTGATCAAGTCAGTGACTGAACTACAGCAGAACAGCTTGGGACAGAGGAGATCCAACAACACATGTATCATACAGCTAAATACAAATGTAAATATTGGAGACAGCCATTGTTGGCTTGGCTCTCTATAACACAGACCCAAGCAATATTTTTGTGTTTCCCTTAGGATGAGATGCGCTGCCTCTTGGAATTGCCTGTTACTCTACTTTGGTTCAGAAGGTGAGGGCTCCTGTGCTTGGATAAATCCTGATTTCAGGCCTTCTGTGCTTGGATAAATCCTGATTTCAGGCCTTCTGCCCTTCTATTCTGCTGGCTGACTCCCAGGTCCCTGCCTGGACAACTGCCTAGTCCAGCTTGGCTGTCTGCCTCCTTCCTCCTCCTCCTGGGGGAAGGCTGCACCTATCACCCATTCAGTGCTTGGGCTCTGTAAAGGCAAAGGGACCAGTGCAAACAAGGAGATGTTACAAAAGGAAGGGAAGACAAATGCTCACCCATCTCCAAGGGTCTAGGCTTGCAGGGAAAAAACTCCAAAGAAGGGATCTCCAACAAGAGACGCCATTTAAATGCTTAACTAAGGACTGTTTTAAAACTTACTTTAAGGTACTGGAATTTGTAGACCAACAGAAGACCAACAGAAATTTTACCTTTGTTTCTATGACTTTGGCGCAGAAAAGACAATTTCATCGCATACATATCTCTTGTGATAACCCATGCTGTGATCACAAGCAAGTGCTCTCTCATTCCATTTAGAAGGCAGCGTCTATATCCCCACTTCCCCAGGAAGCCTCTGGATATCTGCAGTTTTGTCTGTGTCCACAGTATTGTTTGGTTTGAGGGAGCTATGAGACTCGACATTCAGTGTGAAATCCACTTCCCTCTTCTAACAAAAATAATATATCTCCTGCCAACATTGTCTCACAGTTATCTGTAGTGCACCGGAATGCCAGCAACATCAGTTCACAGTACAGTGATGGTGGTAAGAATCCAACTACTGGATCTTGTCAGCTAATTCAGCTTCCTCCTTGCCTTGAATCTTGCGGCTTATCTTGCATCAAAATACCACCAGGGACAGTACCTTCCAGCCCACCCCCATCCCATTACCCCAACACAGAAAAGCCATTTTAGGATGGTGATTTCATTATACATCATTGATAGGAGATAAATTATTAAAGCAGATTCATAAAAAATGAAAGACATTTTACACAGACAGGGAGTCCTGACAGTAACCTAGATATGTCACAAAAACTGATTGCCACCACATAGGAAAACCTGCCCCTCTCTGGAGCAGAGAGGGGTAAGTGATGAAAGATGCATGAGGCTGGAAGAAGAAACAGAGTGACTGAAATGACAGAGTGGGAGATAAACACATCAAGGTGAAGGCAACAAAAGGGAGAAGGCAATGGAGGAAAGAGAGAGAGAGAGGGTGGAGGTTTAATCATTCTGGTCAGGGTTTTTGAAGAAACAAGGGAGCGTGTCACCTACAAATAACTGGAAATTATAATAAGAAAACATTATTCACTTCACCAGAAAGAGCTGTTGGTCTTAGCCATTCATCCAGACCTTTACTGGTGTAAACCAGCATAGAGCAGGTCATTCTGGGGGTATCTGCACTCTCTTGAGGAAGTGGCCCGTAAGTCAGACGGGTAAATCCAACAGATGCGACTCCAATAGTTTTGTTGTCTGCAGCACTGACATTGTTGGGCTCAAATCCTGATTGGATCCAGCCCCTTTGTGCCTTGGCATTCGATGGATCTGCCCTCCTCTGCCACCACCTCATTAAAGGGAAATAACCCTTCAGATTAGGAGTTTTGCATCATTAATCCGTGCTAATGCCCTCAGTGCCTCCCATGAACTTTATGCAGCTCCTCAGCCACGGAGGTGCTTTTCCCTGGAAAGCAGTGTAAGGCCTCCAAGCTGTGCATCCTGAGTCCTACAAAGAGTGAAATCCAGTCTGTAACATGCTCGTGACCATTTTCCTCCTTTTTTTCTCTTGGGGGTTTGTCGTTCATGACCCAGTTTTGTTTCCCAGCCCCTGGGGTGGAACAAAGATCTTTGCCTCCTGCCTCTATCTTCCTTTCTCACAGTTCATTTCTGATCTGGAAATATTCCCTTCCTTTCCTTGCTCTAATTTTTGGTCTCCTGTGTTGCTCCTATTTTAGCCTCAGCTTTGCTCGCTTGAGGGATTCCCTCCCCTCCATCAACCTCACACTGCTGACACAAAGCACAGCCATGGCTGTACAGATGTACCAAGCACACTAAGGATGAAAGCAGTTCTACAAAATTCAGCTGCATTGAATTTGTCTTGCTGGTGGGAGTGTAATTCCTATTAATCACGTCTATTACACTAAAGCCTCAGGGTAAGTGAAAGATGGAAGAGCAGTGAGCTGCCTCAAATGAGGGAAACTCCTGGCCCAGATGCTTCACAATCTAAAGAGCAAAGTACAGTAGGAAATGAAGTACAGTACCCCAGATGGGCAGTACGATGGTTGGCATTAAGAGTGGGAGAGGGCTGAGTGGGAGGAATTACGTAGGGGAGGCAAAGTGAGGTGGAAGGAAAAGTGAAGGAAGCAAGAATTGGATAGCAGTAGTTGTCACCAGGAGGAAGAGGAGGGAAGTTTTAGTGATGGAGGACAGAATAAACTGGGCACACTGTTAGCATTTCTTAACAAACAGAATATTCCTGGATATTCAGAATCATCATGAATACTCAAAATCATCGAATCCCAGAATGGCTTAGGTGTGGAAAGGACCTCAAAGATCACCCAGTTCCAACCCCCTGCTTCAGGTAGGTTCACAGTCACTAGATCAGGCAGCAGATCTTCCCGGGGCCCCATCCAACCCAGTCTTCAAAATGGAAATATTTGGGATGAGAACAGGGAGATGCTGAGTGAAATCAGAACACTTCATTTTTAAATGAAATGAAATCTGAATCATTTTTGCTGGTTGGTGAGGAATACTGTGTCCAATTTGGCGGGTGAACCAGCTCTGCTGTTTCCAAACCTGCCTCCATGGAATGTCAACTTCCTACTTCAGAAGCATTTCCCTAGAGCTTTCACTGGTGAGATGTGGTGGCTGCCCCATCCCTGTAGACACCCAAGGTCAGGGGATGGAGCTGTGAGGGCAAATCCTTGGATTTGGAAGGGACCTCTAAGGGTCCACTAGTCCAACTCCCCTGAAATGAACAGGGACACCACAGCTAGATCAGGTTGCCCAGGAAATATCAATTCCCACCATCCATATCTGCTTTACTACATTTAGGTAAGATTCTCAGCTGACTTTTTCCTTTGAACATATGATCCAGAGATGAGGATTGGCCCCAAGGCATCAGGAAGCCCCCATGGCCACAGTCCCACTGCCCTGGGATACCTACAGCTCCGGGCAGGAGCAGAACCACTGATGTCTGGCGCTGACACTTTGGATGGAGCTCCTCTCTAATAATTGTGTGATCATGGTAATTAGACACAAAACAGATTTTAATTACTTAATTGTGTAACAAGGACCCTTCAGCTAGTAAGCGAGGCACATACTCAGAGCTATTATTCACAGGCATGTAATCTACTTCCCTTTGTGCTCAATATTTCATTAGCTGCTATTCACATCTTCTCAGAGGTGCTTTGCAATGGTTCAGTGATTGGATTTGCTCTGATTTCTTCTTGGCTTGTACAAATTGTGTCACTAGAAATATTCCTCTGTGTTTTATCCCTTTAACAAGAAGAGAAGAATCTTTCCAACCTTGCTGTTGGCAAAGAGAGCGCACACCACAGATCTCTGGAGCTTGAAGTGTGTTTTGGTTACTACTTTGCCTTCCAGTCCTTTGGGTGGATACCACAGTTTTGGCACCTTTGGCATCACAGAGTGCCTTAGAAGTGGTATAGTACGAACAAGAAACAGCGACAGTAACCAGTGGTTACAGACCCAGCAAATCAGCCTCGGGTTTTGGTGCTGCCGTATTTCATGGATGATGCCCATCTCTCCCCACTTCTGCTGTCTTGAGTAAATTCAAGAGGGAAAAGTGGATTTCTGCTTAAAGTTAGGGCTTGTGAAAAGTTAAATCCCTGCTCCAAGTGTCACAGCACCCCAGCCTCAACCTGGAAGTGCTTATTAAAGTCTGGATGCTTCATGCTGTTGGCCGTCTATAAGGGACAGGCTGTAGGGCTGGGCTACACTCTCATTACGTGCTGCATACATCATATGGACATAGGCAGCCTGACCCAGAAAAGAAGACGGAGATATCATAGAGTCATAGAACATTATGGTTGGAAAAGACCCAAAAAAGACCTTTCAGATCATCAGGCCCAGACATTAATCAACCCATCACCACTGTGCCCCCTAAACCGTGTCCCTGTAGAGCTTTTTGCCTTTCAAGGACTTTGACAAGACCTGCTGATGCTACCAGCTACACTTCCAGGATAATGTCTGAAATAAAGAATGGTTCTCCCATGAGTTATGGACACGAATCTGAGTTCCCTGTTGCCCGTGTTAACCAGAGAGATCAATGAAACCACTGCCATTCCACAGCTATGAATAAAGGGAGCACTGGACCCATTTTCTTTTTCTGACTTTACTGAATATAAATCAAGGCACAGTCATGCTAACTGCATTACACAGATCCTGGTAACTTCTCAGTATTTGAGAGACAAGAGAAATTATCATTCAACTCTGCTCATCAGGTTTATTGTATGCCAGCCAGACGATACACATTTCATGCAGACTATACGTTTGCTCCAACCACCACTCGGAAGGGCTCAACTTCATGTGCACTGCTCCTGCACTAAGGTACTTGGTTCTTGGTCTGTAGCACCAGTGATTTTTTCAGGTGTCCTGTAAGCAGAGAAAGAGCATCATTGCAAAGCTGTCAGAGCAACCGGCTCGTGTCCCACAGCAAAATGCCATCCCCAAGACAGAATTTGCCCCATGACTATTGACTCAACAGATCACTCCCCATGCAGCCCTGCATGTTTGGTATGTCCTCAAGATGGCTGGTGAGCCTGGTCCTGGTCCCTGTAAGGAGACTCTTCAGAACCCACAGATGTTCATTACATTGAGAGGGCTGGAGCTTCTAATTCACTCAGGACCAGGATCAGGCTCATTTGTCAGCTATGAAAAATGCTTGCCAATTGATTATAACCTGCATCAAAAGAGCACCTCGCTGTAAAATTGTCTCACAAAGAAGCAGTTTGTTTCACTCTAGGTGGGTGGTGAAAGCCCTATAGAACAGGGGAGCAAAGCTCTTGTGCTGCTCAGGAAGTACCCAGTGCCTGTTAAAACAGCAGATAAGAAAGAAAGCAGAGCTAATGTGTCCTAAACCCCATCTGAGAGCATCCCCCCTCCTCCCTTGCCCCCAGAAGACACCAGGAGGTGGTGGTGACACCAAGGTGTAGGACCTCTGTTGGAATCAGCTCTGTCCCTGGGATAAAAAAGGAGGGATGCATCAATATGAGCACACCAAGTTTCAGTTACACTACATAGTCTATGGGTAAACTACAGCTTGCATAAAGTAAACGTGATGTGGAGCAAGGGAAAAGATGGCTCTAGAGTTGGGGTAGATGCTGTCAGAAGTTTTGGATGGGTGTTGAAGGGAAGGATGGGTTCTTGTTGGAGAGAGATTGGAGGGAGTGCAGAGAGAGAGACAGAAGACTGGGAAAAGAGGATCTTCGGGGCTGAGGAGAGATGGGATGGACTGGAGGGATCTGTGAGGCTGCGGAAAGCAAATGGAGAAGCAGCAGAAACCTGTTCAGCTTTATGATGGTCGCTTGGCATGGTGGTTACATTAAGGGAGTTCCGCTGAGTTCCCCATCCTGACCTTGTCTTTGCATAGGAAGCAATCCCAGCCCTGAGCTTAAAGGGAAGAAGGAGAGGATGGCACCAGGGCCAAGAGAACAGTGACCATCTCCTTGGCCAACGAGACCAGCAACCCGTACGTGAGACCAACGCGCCCTGAGTGAGCTCATGGGACTGCTCAGTGTGGACAGCTCTGGCAGGACAGCTCTCACCCAATACTCACCCTCATTCTGCACTTCATGCTTACACTGAAGAGACTTTTGTTGGCAGATTCTGTCAGCAGAGGCCGGCAATGCCTTCCCCAGTGGGACCAGCAGGCATTGTTTGGAGACAGCTTGTGTAGGAATGTTGTTACCATGTCCTTCCAGCCTATGGGCTCCCATTACTGGGCATTAAGTGAGCCCAGCCCCCTAAAGGAAGGTACTGGGAAAAATGCAGGACAGCTCTTTGGAAAGCTGTCCAAAGAAGAAGGCTGAAGATGCCTGCATATCCTCTCCAGCAATCAGCGTGTCCAAGGGCATGGGCAGACCCAAGGCTGTCAGCAGCTGTTCCCAGGAACAAAGCAAGTATCCACATCTAGTCAGTGATGGTCAGTGATGATGGCCTAGTCAATGATGATGAAGACCCAATGAGGCCAGAGCCCAGGTCTTCCTGTGCCTGGGCTCATGTGATGCTCCAGGCTGCAGCAGGTTAGTGCCAGATTCATCCTAGCTCTTCCCTGAGCTTAGTGTTCAATCCTGACCAAGTTATCAGAGGAATTTACTCTTCTCAGAGGTAGCCAGGAAAGCTGGTGCACACTGTGTCTGCAGGGTAGCTTCTGCTCCATTTTAATCTCTTGGCTTGTTTCCAGTGAGTTGGTGCATCCTTCAGCCACATAACTGAAGGAAAAAAAAGCTGTGCCCCATTCCCAACCCCCGCCTTCTTTGTTTGCATTGAATGCATATTATAGCATGATTGCAAAGCACATTCAGAACCTGCTTTTAACTCGAGGAATATAGCAGGGCGAGAAAACTACATTAATTTCCCTGGGAATTGGCACTCAGAGACAACACAGCACTGCACAGCCTCTCATCAGGAGGAGAGGATCCAGCCCTGGATACCAGTCTTGCAAAGAGTGTGGTAGAAGGATGCAAATTGGTGGGCTGAAAGGAAGCTTGATAATGAAATATAACAAATCCTAGCACACGGGCAGCAACATTTACAACTGATCTTTGGCTTAGCCAAGTGAGGGAACAGTCTGAAGACTCTCACACCAACGAGGGCCATCAGTGGCAAACTGGTGAAACCCATTTGTGTAGGAGAGGTTAATTATGAGATGCAACTGGGTGAGAAATGGACACGGATTGGAGATGACATTGTTATTCAGATTACAGCCAAGAGATAGAGATGCAGAAAGACCAAAAGGAATTCAGCAGGGGTTGGCTTCCCAGAGGCAGCACCTTCTGTCTGGAGAGCCGTTTCTCATCCCACAGAGGACTGTGCTCTTTTGACTTGAGATCTAAACTTGCTTCCGATGTTGATGAACTCTGGCAGTTATCCCGTTGGTCACACATGAGGAGGACCTGTTCGTGGCTCATCCCTGCTTTTCTCTAGATTTGAGTCTTTGTGTTTTGGTAAGCTCATTTCAAAACAGGGCTGGCGATGATGTTAATCCACCTCTGCAAAATTATTTTAACTCAGAGCATTTCAACTATTTGGTAGCTGTAATGAGCCCATACAGAATCATAGAATCATTAAAGTTAAAAAAGACCATGAAGATCATCTAGTCCAACAGAGTCAGCTCCGGGCACACGAAAAATTAGAAGTTGCTTTCAAGAGCAACTAGAAGAGATCCTCTACTGGTGGCTCAGGAACAGCTCCAGGCACATATGGCTGTGAAGTCTGACGTCAAAGGGATATTTTTTGCAAAGAACTGTGAGAAAACTGTCTCTTCTTTCCCAGATAACTGAGTTTCTAGTTAGGGCCTTTGTCCAATAGAATAGTATTCATGGTTCCTGGAAGATAAGAATTCATCAGCTCCTTGGGAAATGCTTTGACAGTGAGGTTAGAGAATGTGCAAAATCACTTCTTCTGAATGCTTTATTATACTTCATGAAATGAAGTTTGCTCTCTGTGATAATAGCAACATAAATAATTCCTCTTTGTCCTGGGAAACAGCCGTAACATTGTACTCAATAATGGTCGCAGCTACATTCCCTGGAAGGGGCTACAACACCTGGTAGTGGGAGATGAAGCTCCAAGTTAAAGCAAGCAAATGAAGAATTTCAGCATGGATCCAGATCTAATCTAGAAGATTGTTCCAGAACTTGGTTCACTTCTGTAGTCAAAAGTAGGAGCCTGGAGGCAGACGAGGCCCCATGAACGAACAGCAGTAGTGTGCAGACACAGGAGGCACTGCCTAGCTGGGAGATTCTCTTTCCTTCTTTGCCTGTTCTGTATCTACACCAAGATCCCAGTTGGGGTTAGTCAAGCACAACCCAACTGCAGGTCTCCCTTGTCCTCAATGAAAACTCCAGGCTTCAATTGTTCTTCCGCTGTACTCACAAGTTGAAGGGTCCATGGATCCAACCCTAGCCTGGAATGAAAGGAGCTGATGTTCAGGGCATATTCTGGTCCTCAAGAAGCCTCCTGTGCATCCATCTCTGAAACATCTCCTGCTGCTCTGCCAACTTCTGTTCCTTCCTGAGAGCTGTATCTGCTTGGCTTTCCACTTCTACTCACTCTTTTCTGTATCGTGCTGAGAAACATTTCCTTTCACATCAGCTTCTCCTGATCTACAGAAAAAATATTTTCTTAACATCAGCTTCTTCTGCCCTGGGCTACAAGAATTCTCCCTTGTTCTCCTCAGTTGTTGCATTCGTTGTGTCACCTGCCAGCCCAGGACATCTCTGCACAAGGCTGGAGAAAAGCCAAACTCTTATCAGATGCACCAAAACTGAAAAAGGAAGTCACAGTGCCCTGAACATGACTGGCTCCCAAACAGACAACAGAGCTTGCCACTGTGGCTGTAAAAAAAATAAATTCAAAAATTAAACAAAACAAAGGCACCACGTCACAAAAAGATGAGCAGAGCCATCCGAAAAGGCTACAGATAGAGCTGCAGGAGCAAGACCAACTGCTGAACTGGCCACGAGGACAGACAAGAGTGCACTGCAGACACAGCTACTGAAGCCACACCAAGAAATGAGAAGGGGCAGTCAGTTGGTGAGGTATTGTTTATTCCAAGCAGAGCACGTTACCGCACAGTACAGCAAAGAAAAAGGCTTACAGACCAAGAGAGACAAGACCAAACATGAGACAGTAATAACTTAGGGAGGATGGAAAAAGGTTCCTGGTGAAGATGGGTGTTTAGGAAACCCTGGAGGAGACAGGAGTTGGAAGTGGGAGGACAGGAAAGGACTGGGGAAGCAGCTGTGGGACAGATGGTGAAAAGATGGAGGAAAAAAGAATAATAGAATCATTTAAGTTGGAAGAGACCTCGGAGGTCATCAAGTCCAACCGTCCACCTACCACCAAAACTGCCCACTATACCATGCCCTAATTACTACATTCACCCTTTCCTTAAACACCTCCAGCAACAGTGATGCCACCACCTCCCTGGGCAGCCTGTGCCAGTGCCTGACAGCTCCTGAGAAAAAATTCTTCCTACTGTCCAACCCGAACCTCCCATGGTTCAATGCGAGACCATTCCCTCTCATCCTGTCAGTTTTGAAGGTAAGAAGGAACACAGTGGATAAGGACTAGTGGACTGACAAGGACACTGAAGATAGCATAGGAAGGAGCTGGCAGAAAGCTCTGACCAGTGCTGGGTCCTAGCGAGCAGGGAGGGAGCAGGGGCAGTGGGGCAAGGATCACAGACTCAGAATTATGTAGGTTGGAAAAGAGCTCTAAGGTCATAATTTCCAACCATTAACCCAGCACTACCATCTACCACTGAACCACACTCCCAGGCACCACAACTACACATCTTTTAAACACCCCCAAGGACGGAGACTCCCCTGCTTACCAGGGTAGCTCGTTCCTGCACTTCACAGAAGAACTGCCCCAGAGCACTAACCCACCACAGGTGCCTGTGGGCTTGTGCCACAGCTGAAAAATCTTTTGGAACACAACAAGGTGGCCGCAGTCAAATTGATCCTCAGTTGGGTAATAAATCCTGAACCAGGCTCAGGAGCAGGTCAACCCACAACCAGGGAGTGCTTTCAGATTGCCTTGTCCATTGGGTACTGGCACCTTCAAGTGCTCCTGTGTGCTGTTTGGTTAACTGGGACAGACCTGCCTGCCACTGCCATCGTGTAATGAGCTCCTCTCTACCCTACCCCATGGAGGATGCCCCCCACCCTTGGCTGGGACCCGGACCTCAGGGCTAGGAAGGGCATATAGATCTCTGACTCCCAAAGAACAACAAGAAGAATTGGTTTTTCAGAGGGGCTTGGGATTGCAGCATGGCTCGGCTTAGGGGGGGGAAGGAGGTGGGCTGATGACAAGTAGAGGAGTTTGGAAATGTTTCCCCTTTTCCATCTCTCACTCAATAAATTGTTGACATTGAGGAAATGGTTATGATGCCTCTGTGCCCTCACATGCCCCCGAGCTCTGTCACTGCTCCTCATCCATCATTTTTTTGGCAGTTGGTCCATGCTGCTGTTTTCTGTGGAGCAGACATCCTGCAGGGAGAACTGGCCTTTTAGTGAGCATGAAGATGCCTTCCATCCATTAATTGGCTTTCCTCTTATCCTTGGGCTCACATCTCCTCCAGATGACAGCCCTGATTAGAGAGCTGTTTCCAAGGCATCCTGCAACAGAAAATAACATCGGTCACACACAATCTCCCCATTCCACAGAAAATGACCGGTCCTGAAGTGCTCAGAGCTGTGTGGCTCTCACAAGCCAGCAGCTGAGCTTGGGAGCAGAGCCAGTCACATTAGTGGAATCACTTCCCACCGACAAGGCTCACGTGAATAAGGGCAAGTGGAAGTAGGCTGTCAAAACCCCAGTGGGATCAAACTTACCAAGGGAGCTGAAGTCGGGGTCTGTGCATCACAGTATTTTGCAACAGTGCAAAAGATCTTAGAGGTGTTCTTAGAGCTGAGCATGGTCATGTCTTCACAGTCATACTGGGAATTTCTTTACACCTCCTCTTCTTCATTTCACATTGATGTGCTGCTGGGAATGGTGGTTATTCCCTGGATGCCCGGAGGTACCAGCTATGGCAGAGACATCTTCCTAAAAGGTCCCCACATGGCACATCTCTAAATAAACCCCAAATCCAAAGGATATTGAGAAACAAAAGGCTGTGCTGGTATAAGGCTGATACATCAGCAGATGAAACATCCCTACTCATCTTTTGACTTCAGCCAAATTTCTAGTAACTCATTTCCAGCACTTTGTAGTGATACCACTCTTACAACAGCCTTTAGAAATCAGTGGGCAGTGCCAGTCACTAATGACCTGGCAAAGATTAATGAGTTAGACAGCAGCAATGGATGCAGACAGGGATGACTGAAGAACAGGGTTCCTAGGTCTCCATGCCCATCATCAACCCTATTGGTCCTTGTCTCCTAGCAAAGCATCCTGCTCTCCAAGTTTGGAGATGATGAGCAAGTTCAGATAGCAATAGGGCAGCGATGGCCCATTTTACAGCACTGACTGTGGGTGGCTGGGTGGGACTTTTGCATCTTGGCAAATATTTTCTCCAATTCCAGCTGTGGAGGGGTGAAATGATAAATCCCAGTACCAAAACACTCCAAATCTGATGTAGGTATGCATGATAGATGAGCAGATGAAGCTGGTGGAAAAGGGAGAGGGAAGGCAGAGTGATACAGTGGGTCAGAAAGTGACTTGTAAACCAGAGAGAGATGGAAAAGAGCACACAGGAACAGAAATGCAGGAAAGAGAGGGTGCTCCATGGAAGACAGCAGTGCAACACTGAAAAAGAGATTTCAGGAGACAGCCCCAAAGCAGACCATTATTCCCAGGTGAGTGGGAATGTTACTGGAACATCTACTGAAAGAGAAAATATGGCTAAAAATAAAAACCAGAGGTAGGAGCTTACAGGTTAAGAAAAAAAAGAGATGGAACTAAGAGCAGAGTTTACCATTTGCAACAAAGCTGTGCCCTCAGCCCTGTTTTCTTGTCAATCAACACTTTCTCCATACAGTCAGCATTACCATTATACATCAATCAGAGCTTTGCATTTCCACAGATGCTGACAAGTGCCTGGCCATATGCTGAAAGGGCTCAACCCAAGCATCTCCCATCTCCTTTCAACAAGGATTTACGGCCCTTCAACCCCCTGGGGGTCCTTCAGGTGGTCTGGGGCACAAGCAAAACTGTAAGCAGTTGGGAAAAGGCATGTCATTAAATCCCACGAGGCCACAGCAGCTCCCCTCCCTCCAGCTGTTTGTGGTTTCTGCTCCCTGATGCAATGCAACGCAGACACAAGGCTGCATGCATGGCACTCACCGCACAAACCCTCTGCTCGACATGACATGGGTACAGAGAAAAAGAAAGCAAACTACCTGCTCCGTCCACACGACTTCACTGTCCATCTTCACCTTTGCAAACGTTTAGCTCTCAGGTCAGGCTAGGCTGAGGGGAGCAGCCCTCTAAAGGGAGCCAGGCTGCAACAACTCAGTTGTCCCTATGGCAGGCATGGAAGTGGAGGCTCTAGCAACACAAATCTGATTATGGTTGGAAGGGTGTTTCACTTAACTGTGCTTCTTATCGAGAAAACAAGATCAAGGAGGTGGTATTCGTCTTTAGCATTTATTTATCATTGAAAAAAAACCCTTTGAGCAAGCAAAGATCACAAGCACGTCACAATCAATTGGCTATACATTAATTTGTGTGTGTGTGTGTGTGTGTGTGTGTGTGTATGTGTGTGTGTGTCATTCTCATACGAACAGCAATGAAAAAGCACCACGAGGAGGTGTGCTTCACACGGTACAAGAGACAACCTGTGATACGCAACCAAACCCAGGCCACAAAATATTAATTAGACACTTCCTATCTGCCTCCAAGAGGCAAGAGTTTGTGGAATTCATGGGAGCCATGTTTTCACAGCAGACGCGTTGCAAATGAAGAAGCAGGTGATCGGTGTGCAAAGCAGTCAGAAAACAGGAGCTCAGTAAGCAATTAGCACCATTTTGCAGAAAGGAGTAACAGTACAATACAGTGGAAATGAGAAAGCAAGCAACCGACAGCACAGGAACTTTCACAGGGTAGAAAAGCACGACATCGTCTTTTTTCTTTTTACAAGGAAAGCAAAACATATTACAAGATAGCGGTGAAACGGTATCAGCATCGTGACAGCTGGAAACACAGAACAGCAGAGCACTCTTTCCCAGTGGGATCGACAAGCTCAGAGTCCAAAGTGAACTTGGAACGGCTGAGATTTGGTCTCTCTCCTGATAAACCTGAGTGAGTCGGATGGGTGTGAAGTCAGTGGAAGGTTGAGCAGTGCGGGATTTCAGCCTGACTACTGCTGCTCCTGGCATCAAATGTACAGCTCAGCTGTGTGCTCAGATGTATGCTGAAGACTTGGTGCAGATGGAACAGGGGCCAGAATTTAGAGCTCTACTTCGTGGCTATCGAAAGATGGAGGCCCTGAGTGTTTCTCAGCCTAATTCAGCAAAAAATTGAAACCTTCCCAGGGTCGTTCATCCCACACCAAAGAGGTGTCCAAACCACATAGGTCACTGGCTCCTGGAAGGCGTCTCCACTGAAGGAGCTTTGTCTGGCTAACACTTCACATCTAGCCTTGTAGTTGGGTGACACCCAAACCATCACGTATTAAGGAAATGTGAGGCCATACTCTGACCACTCATCATGCATATTTAATGCACGCCACGATGGATGCTGATCATTGTGAAGAAGCAATCCTGAAGACCTGGATATCGAGTAGTTGATCCAGACCACGGGGTGCAGATGGTCTGAGCATGGCTCTTACTGACAGTCCTTTGGGCAAAATTTGGTTCCCATTGAATCAAGGGACAAATTGCTGTTGAATTCAAACTGAAATGGTGACAACTGCACTATCTCTTCAAATGTGAAACCTAGGGCCAAAAAATTATTCCAAGAATGGTTTTGCATGGTCTTTCCTTGTGGCACGGTGGGCTACTGATAACTGCCTACATGCCTTCCTGCCATTTTCTGCCTGCTGTGACACGCCATCTTCACAGCTGTTGCTATGTCCTGAGACAAGGATGGACTTTACTGTGGAGTGTGAAGATGGCTGGAGCATCGAAATGCCAAGAAATCACACAGAGTCCTGGAAGCTTAAGCTCCTCTGGCCAGCTGTCCCTCATACACCAGGGTGGGAAGAGCTGGGGGTAGCATTCCCCTCTGTGAGCATAATGCAAGCCTTCTGCTGAGCTGCTCCGCAGGCAGAGCTGAGCTTTGCACTGCAGCAGTGCTGCGAGGGATTCTGAGCACTCAGAAAAGCAATGGCCACTATGGACAGGTCAGCGTCTCCATGGAGCATGCACATCAAAAATGCATTACATTCGCAAAGATTTCCACAGTTTTACTTCCTGGAGGATTTCCCTGGTTTCCTCCTAAATATCGGAGGCTTAAATATATATATTTCTATATATGAATATATATTTTCCACATACACAACCTGACTAGCTCATAGCACACAGTTCTAACACAGCTAAGCTTGGAAATACACCACTGAATTCAGAACACTACACTTACTTATACTCAAAGCTTTAGGCTGTTAGCGCAAGGCAAACAGGACACATCACACAATACACTGAACTTGGCATTTATTCATCACTAAGGCCAGCAAATGTCACTACCTGTATACCACAGAGCTTACCTCCTCTATGGAAACTTTCTCTCAGCTTCTTAGCCCATCACTCATATATGTTCCCAAAAGATACGATTCTAATGGAGTGAGATTCCAAAAGTGAGACTCTTCACCCTCTCGGCCCATTTATTTTCCTATTAGATAGTTTCACATCTCTAAAACACCCTAGCAGCGAGACGTTTCTCACTCCAACATCTCTACAGCAACACAATTCTGAAATTCCTCTTCTATCACCCCCCTGACCCACCTCCCATCTCTCTCCTCATTCTTCCCAATTGTCTGCTCTCTGAAGGTTTTTGCAGGTTAGGATGGAAACACAGAACTGCGAAAACAAAGAAGGACCCTGCACCTTGACTTGCACCTACTCTGTGCAGTTGGTGCAGGAGAGTTTCACAGCTCTGTTTGATCAGATCAGAGTTAATCCTGATATATTTAGGACCGAATCCAAGAGTTATGCATGCAAATTTGGATTGGGACCACACCTCACTAGGCTCCCACTGTCTCTGTGACCCAAATTCTGGAGTGTGCTATGCCAGTCTGGCCTACCAGCATGTGAAAATCTGCCTGATCTCATCAACATGAGGTGCTGGCCTACTTCATACTCGCTAACAAATAGTTCCACTCTGCTTGCAGCTTCCAAACTCGTCTTCCTGGGCACAGTAAATAGCACTGAAAACCTGAGATCCTGCTTGAAGGAACTCTGAGGATTTCAGCAATTGGTTTAAGGCCTTGGTAGGGTGCTTACAAGCCAACATGAGCTCCAGCAGCTGGACTCAACAGAGTCTGTTGGCCACAGCCAACCTTGGTGACTCATTCCTTTCTACTCCTTGGAAAGACAAATCTGCAAATGAAACCTTGCTCTGGAATCTAGCTCCGTCTACTGGCACTCCAGAAGTAAAGAAAACAGACAAAGATTTAAAGCAAACCTGAGACAATCAAGAAGATGCACATCTGAAGGGAAACAATTGGGAAGAACAGCCTGCAGATAACCTGTCCACACAGCTGGGAAGTCTCCCACTGACCTCCATGCCTTCCCTCACTCCTCTCTTGTATCAAGGCCTTCAAGTGGTGCTGATGGGTGAAGCTGCCCTGATGCAACAACATCAACAACAGCTACGCCAGGGGATGACTTGGCCCTTTATTTGCAACGAGATCTCCTTCCTTGTTGCTGGAGCAAAACTCCGACTGGTGTCACCAGGAGAAATGGCTCTTGGTCACACCACCAGTTCTAAAGGACTGATGGCAGATCCACAGCACTGCATATGAAATCTGATCCTCTCCATGTTCAACGGCCTGCTGACACCGGTGGGAGATGAACAAACAACAGCAAAACACCAAGAAGGGCCACGTGAAAGGAGAGCACAGCCCCTTGGCAGCTCGGTGGGCACTTAAGGACCACGGACAGGGGCAGGCTGTTGGACACAATGGTGGCTGACCCATAACCTCCATCTCCTACAATTCTCATGCATTCCCTCATCCCTCCTGCGCTCGTCCTCACTCTGTGCAGAGCCGTGTTGTGCAGGCAAAGCAGAACAACCTGACCTCAGAAACAAGGATTCGCTAATCCTCCTCGGAAATAAAACAGAAAAGCTTCTAATACAATCAGAACAAAAAGCAGATTAGAAGCCTCTAATTAATTTTGTGGCCTTTATTTAATCAAAGGAAAAAAAAAAGAAAAAGAAAAAGAAAACAAAAAACCAAGAAAAGTAAAGGAAGAAGGAAAAGAAAAAAGAGAAAGAAAGGAAAGTGCAGTGACATTTACTCTTTTGCCTCAGCCAGTTTATTGTTCATCTCTTTACTTTTCTCCTTGTCCTCTGGCTTTGCTGTGTTGGAGGTCTCGGCGCTCTTTTTCTTGGCAGCCCGTCCAGATGCAATCTGCTTGTCTTTGGCCTTTTTCAGGGGTTTATGGCTTGTTGTGGTCTTTTTTGGTTTGGAAGGCTTTACGCTAGGCTTTTCCACCTGCATGGAGGGTAACGTGCCAAACAACACAGAGACAGAGAGAGGGAGAGAGAGACACAGGGACAGGTGGAAAACAGGATTTAGATGAGAGCCATCATGAATGTTGCTTATATACTCAGCTGTGGCCTGCCACAAAAGGAGGAGAGAAGTCCTTTGACTTCAGGAGGGCTTTACATGCCCAAAAGGGACTGTTTCTCTGGGTTGAAAGCTGAAAAACAATGCTCAGGATAAAGAGGCAGGTACAAATCCAAATCACTTGGGGACAGTTGGGGTGTGGGACACCAAGTGACATCTGAGTGAAGTCTACAGCAGTATCCTGCACCCCCATGTTTCTATAGCCCCAAAAGTAGGGGAGATGACCTCAAAATGAAAAAGAAACAGAAGTTTTAAGCTCTTCCATGCTGGCCTTGCTATCTCACCAAGACCTCACAAATCAAAGCAGTTACAAGCTCTGGGAAAAAAAAAAAAAAAGGTCCCAGGTTTTACTTGGAGAAAACAGAGGCTGGGCAAGATTTCAGCCCAAGCCCTCTTTGACACATCATCCATTTAACCAAAGCCCAAAGGGCTTAATGTCAGAATCTGTGAAGCTCTCTGCATTCACTGCAGATGAAGTTCTGGCTCTTGACAGGTCATTCCTGGGATAAAGTGTAACACGGTGTGTCAATAGCTTTAAAGGGAAAAAGAGAAAGCCATCTAAATTAATGACCTGGGAAATAAAGCCAAATACACTTCATCTGTGCCCTACCCTCACATCTGCACAGCTTTGATTCCAAAGTACATCAACCTACCCTAGACCCCAGCTATGGAACTAGATGATCTTTAATGTCCCCTCCAACTTAAGCCATTCTAAGCCAGCCCTGAAGATGCACCCACTGGTCAGAAATGGATATACCACATAAGAGGAACAAACACAAGTGGTGCTCAACCCAACCTTACAGTGCTAGACTTGTCCCACCAGGAGCAGGAGTGGTCCTGGGGCCCTTTTGCTGTGTTCCTCACCTTTGGTGGTTCTTTGTAAGGTTCACTGTAGAGAGTGCGTATCCTTCTGCGCTCCAGGAATTTGTTATCAGCTGGAGCAGGCTTACTGGTTTCCCCCTTGAACTGAGCGCTGTAACTGGTTTCGTGGGTCATTTTCTCCTCTGGAGGCTTGTACTGGGCCTTCGCTTTTATAGCCTTCACGGGCTTGACGTCTATCCAAGGTCTGAACTCGTTTCTGAAGATCAAGAAAGAAAAGATTTCATGAATCAAAGCAAAGGGAAAGTAGTGGTGGTATGGGAACAAAACGCACTGCTCAGTGTGGTCTAATAGAAGGGGTTTTGCCCTTACGTTTTTCACTACATTAGGCAAAATTCAAATGAAATTTGATCCGTTGAAATCTGCCAGTCCCAGGCACTGGACAGCCCATAGATGCTTCTGTTTGAAACCACAGATGCTGTGCAGCATCACCTCCTCAGTGAAGCCACCTGCAAGCAGCTCCTGACCCTCACAGTTAAAGAAATTGTTTAGGAAATATAAAAACCAACAACATTAAAATCCATGCTGTTGGCAGCTCAGCACTGGACACACGCTTCTCAACAGCCTTCCCAGAAGCGAGGTGGAAAAGGGAGAAGACAAAATTTCCTACAGCCGTCCCTTAACTGTGCCTGTAAGTACTGAACTGCATCACATCTGTATTTCAACAAATTATGTTCAACAACGTCTGTCGGCTCTATAAAGGAGTAATAAAAGACAGAGCTGTCTCAGATGTAAACTCAAGCAGATGAGGAAATGCAGTGTTTATAATGTATTGTGAGCTATGGCTGCTTCCTTGTTGGCTGAAGGTGAATTCCAGAGTTACAGAAAAAAAGATTAGTCCTTCATTTCCTTTGGACAGAGCTGCAACTTTCTGAAAACAAAACTAAACAAAGTCGTGTTTCAAAGGCCTTTAGCATGTGCTGGACACATTCTGTTCCCCATCCTTCTCTTGCGTTTTTTACTTCTTCCCAACAGAGCACCGCTATCTTTGCAGTTTTGAAGTAAACCATTTCATTTTGTCACTAAAAAGTGCCATTCATCAGAGAATGGAGATGGAGAAGCCCCAGCATGTTGCTGCCTTAGATAGGGTGTGTTAAGACACAGTCCTTTTAGATCCTGAAGTCTCCAGCACAAGTTCCAGGAGCGATTCTAAAAGCAGTGACCGAAGCACTATGCAAAGGAGTGATTTTTCCTTGTTCTTAATGTGACTTCTGAAGCAGGGGGAGGTTGCAGACCCTGTCCCTGCCATTTAACCACCCATGGGATGCATCACCAAGGCCCATCTCGGGGTACTATGCCTCTTCCAGTCAGCCCTTGCCTGAACAGCTTTGAGCATCTTAATCAGCTTCAACCAAATCTGACAAATGGTCCCAAAGATGCTCAGCTTTTACTTTTATTAAAGTCGGCAGCTGGACTGAGGCCAAAGGCTCAGGAAGGCTTTAATACACACACACTCCTCCTTCAATTAATGGAATGCCTACATTAAGGGCTCACCACATCTGCAGGATGATTACACCCTTGTATTTAACACAGACACAAAGTCTGCAGAGCCCGGAGAGCCCTTCCTATCCCAGAGGTGTGGGGCTGCCTTAGGGTGACTCGAATGGCTCCTTGGGCTCATTTAGACTGTTGTATCTATGAACCAAATTCCACTTCCATCTCTCCTCCCTTTCTTAGTGTTGATTCCAGACCTATCTATTTTTTCCCCTGATTTCTTCACATCTTTCCCCCATCTGTTACTGTTAAGCCCTTCTTGTACTTGGATAATAGTGCCACAGGGCCACAGATACTGCCTGTATGAAGGATGCTATTCTTCATGGAACTGTGTTGCATTCACCAGAAAGACATGAATGGGCTCATCTGTGTCCCCTTGGGACTCACCAAACATCACCCATTCATCTACGGACATCCCTCTGCAGCCCATTGTTAAAATACCTCTTCCAAACAAAGGATTGATAAAAAAAGGATAGGAGACATCTTTAAAGAACTGGATTAAAGATGTGGCTTTACTCATAACGTCCAGCTGCAGCTCCTAAGGAAGATAGGAAGCTTCTTCGTAACATCCACTTTTGATCCATAAGCAGATCACATTTTCAATATCTTTTAAAGGAAAAAAATCATACAATATTTCTCCAAGTTCAGGTCTATCTGTCACTCAGATCCCTTCCTAGCAATGCCTGAACCCGTTACCTCTTTTCAAATGTATTTGAGGCAGGAAGCCCAGAGGTGAAAATTAGAATGCATTTCCTCAGAACCGATGTGGAACAGAAGGAACATCCAAATGGTGTTCTTCAGCTGAGGGAATGCCAGGTAAACTTCATTTTCCTACCTGTTCTCAGGCCACAGACAGGTGGTCAACCAACCCAGGCGTACCAACAAGCCAACCAGTAAACCTGAGCTACCACTTATGGCATCAAACAAATTGAGACCAAGGACGGAGGCAGCAGTCTCATGCACGTAGGGGCTGGACCTTAAAGGTGGAAGACAAGCCAGAATTTATTCATCCTGCTGCTCACAGAAAGCTTGCAAGCAGCATGACTGTGTTTGTTACCATAGCATCTGGCATCCTCATTATGCACAGCATTATGCAAACACACAGAAAGAGACGGATGCTCCCGGAAAGCCCAAGATCTCTACAGACAAGACAGACACATGGGGTGGGAAAGAGGGCTGCCAAAATGCTAAAGCAAGAGATCAAGCACAGAGCTGAGCTGTGATGTGTGCAGTGCTACAACCAGACTTACTACTGTTGCATACACCATAGCCGGTCCCCGCAAGCACCAGCAAGAGCGTGGGCCGTGCTCTCATG
The DNA here is from genome assembly GCA_036925125.1 of Oreortyx pictus. Classification (NCBI taxonomy): domain Eukaryota; kingdom Metazoa; phylum Chordata; class Aves; order Galliformes; family Odontophoridae; genus Oreortyx; species Oreortyx pictus. Next base: position 677,214 of record JAUPFR010000001.1, on the reverse strand, counting down.
GAGCCCCACCATCCCTGGGGTGCACCAGATGCTCTCTGCTGGAACCACCCTCATGCTCTGAGTGTGCCCACTCTGCAGATCTGCCATCCAGAGCAAAGGCAGAAGGAAACTCCAACCATCTACTACAGCTGAACACTGATACGCTCTGCGCAGACAACAGAGAATGGAGAGGAAAAGCAGCAGCTCAGAGTTGGGTCTTTGGATTCTTGGACTAGTAAAGGTGCCAGTTGACCAAGGTTCCTAAAGCAGTAAAACTACCCTAGCTTGGAGATCCTGCAGCCCTAAGGTATATCCCCACGGACTATTTGACATCCCCATTAACCACAGGGTGCCAAAAAGTTCCAAATTCCTGCTGCAGTCTGCAGTGGGCACTAAAAATGTTATTCTTCTTTGCTTTGAGCATCATAGAATCACAGAGGTTGGAAAAGCCCTCCAAGATCCCCAATCTCATCCCACCATATCCACTGTCCACATCCCTCAGTGCCACATCCCCACAATTCTAAACACCTTGGGAAGCCTGTGCCAGTGCATTTCCACTCCTTCTGGAGAATAAATTTTCCTTAACATCCAACATGACCCTCCCTTGGGGCAACTGACAGCCATTGTGCCTCATCCTATCACTAGTGACCCTTTGGTTCTAGTATCATCAGCCCTAGGAGAGTCTGGAGCAGCACAGAGCTCAGCCTTAAAGCTCACCTACACCCCTAAGAAAACCCTTTGCTCACACTGCGTGGTGAGACACATGGAGTCAGTGTGACCGTACCCAACTGGCCCAGTTCTGCTTTCTTTATCTTCGTTGCTCTTCATTTTGCTGAGGAAGGTTTGATGCATTGCTATCTCTGCACGGCATAGAGGGGCTGAGCCAAAACAGCAGCAAACTCCAGACCTCACGATTTTCTGCCCAGCTCTAAGCCTTTTAAGAATAATTAGTACTGACCTCAAATGGAAATCGAAACTAAACTCAACGACAGCAACAAAAAGATCTTACCAGACATTGGATGACCTTTCGTAAACCAAATGCAGCAGGGAAACCTCCTAGCAAGGATAATGGCAGTTTAACCATCACAAACCAGAATGTAGTAGTGCACAGGATGAGAAGGCACCTTGCACATCAGCACCTGCAGAGGTGGATGGTGGCTTCCAGCAAAAGGAGGATGGAAGGGGAAGCAGGTTTAACCAATTCAAAAAGGACCTCAAGGAGAGGTTATGTTTGCTCCCAGTCAGCCCATGATGCTGAACGAATTCTGATGATGGCAGTTTTACTGCTGCTGACCCAACCTGATTCCCTCCTCCCAGCATCCAGGCACGAAGCAGTGAACAGCAAAGGCCAAGGAGGTGGGGAACTTCCCCAAGGGGAGATCTCCAGCTTAATCTGGAGAACAGCAGCTGAACCCCAAATGGAAAACAGTCAAATTTTCTACAGAAAACCAAAATTCCTTTGGCCTGAGGTGCTCAATTTGCTCTCAAATCAAATGTTGTGTTTCTTTTTCAATCCCTTCAGTTCTTTTCCATCCCATTTGCTTTTCTCATTCTGATTGGGACAACATGAAACGACGGATACATGAAACGACGGATACCACTACGAAAGGAAATGGTAAACTCCTTCAGAAGGAATATTTCAGAATATCACATCTCTCTTTAATATTCCTCTAAAATTTAAATAATAAATAAATAAACAAACAAATAAATAAATAATTTTTGGCCAAACTAAGCAGTGAATTATTCCAGGATTCTCAAATGATCTTGCCTTCCTCAAACTGCTGCTTTTCAGAAGCTATTATTTCCTCCCAAACGTTTTCCTGTTCCCTCCTTTCTTTATTAACACAGGAAAAGAGTACCCAGTGGAATGAAACAGTGGGAAACCCAAAAACCAGGCCAGTGCCAGTTCAACCTCTGGAACACACTACTAACGAACATCACAAAAGTGCAGCAGATGATAAGGTTTAATTAAGACCTGGATAATGAGAATATTTACAGTCATCAAAGGACATTTCAACAATGCATACACAGAACTGTGGAATCCTTAAGGTTGGAAAGCCCTCCAAGAGCCCCAAGCCCAACACCAGTCCACCCCACAATGCCCATTGCCCACATCCCTCAGTGCCACATCCCCACAGTTCCTGAACACCCCCAGGGACGGTGACCCCCTACGCCCTGTGCCAATGCTTGACCACTCTTTGGAGAAGGGATTTTCCCTAATATCCAACCTGACCCTGTGTTTAGGCATGAGCTGCACCCACTGGTCTCCCCATCTCCCTGCAGGTGCTCATCCTGGATAGCTAGAAGATATCAAACTAGCCGAGCTCTGCAAATGTTGGTGCACCTTCCCTTCCCTGCTCACAAAGGACTGCTCATATGAGGAGTGTGCTCATGTTTTGCTCCTGAAGTTGCCCACTTTCTTAACATGAACAGAAAAAAAAAAATCATTTGGGTCTATAGCCTAAAGAGGCTGCATATCATTCAGCAAACACAATTAATTATAAGTGCAAACAGCTGGTGGTTGGACAGTGACCTCAACCACTCCACCCCACTGCCCATCCATACTTTTTGGGTTAAAAGGTCAACTCCATCTCACTCCTGTTGCAATGATCTTGCCAATGTCCAGAGTTCTCCACCACCAATGCACCAAGTCTGCTGCATTCATCTCCAGCTCTTATAAGACAGCTTTATCCTCTAATCCCCACACCATTATTTTGTACACAATAATTTACTGTAAAGCAGTGCTGGGACTGTGAATGGTGTCACGAAGCTCCTGGTGCCCGAGGTTATTTCTTCCCAAACGTTAATAATCAACCTCTAATGCATGCATGCACGCACACATACAGACACAGAAACCAATATCTAAACAAGAAGTGCACACAGACTGAAACAATGCAATTGATTAATGTTTGAATGCGATGCTTTGACAGTGCACAATGGAGCACATGTAAGCAGGCTGAGGAGGGGAGGAAGTCCATATATCCCTGGGTAGGACCTGCCACCTACAGCACTGGTATAGAAGAGAGGAAATGTACTGAGCCTCCAACAGGGCAACTTAACACCGGCTGAAGCAGGCTGTGAGCAAGACATGATTAATGGAAGGGATGAAGTCAAGTCTTTTGGCAGAACAGAACCGTGCTGCAATCCATTTATGAAAGCTGCTTGAATCAGCAGCCTACAAATCATGGATATTGCACTGCCCAAGGGCCATGTAGCGTGGTTTTCCAAGGATTCAGAATTACTGCTCTTGTTCAAAATGTCCCAAATATGTGACTGAAGGTGGCAGTGAACATCACAGGGGGGCAAGAAGCTAAAAGAGTTGCAGAGCTGCTGAAGACCTACCCAAATAGTAACAGCCCTGGCATTGCTCATGCCTTGGGATAGAGATATCCTAGAGAGCTGGTGGCTTTCCCTAAGGAACAGTCAGCCTTGTGACACTGCACAGTGTGGAGAGGTCCAGGTGTGATAGAAAAGGATGAACTGCACCTTAAATTCAGGGCAGGGGGCACAGCTGGGCACCCAAGGTCCACTTATTGTGTGCCAACACCAACACTCCTGTGAACACCTCTGGGGAAAGATAACAGGAGATCCCACTGTTTTTAAATGCCAATATTCGGTGAAAAGTCCATCTAGAGATCTGGGAAGAGGTTAAACCCAACAGCTTTGAGACCTCAGGAACCTCCCCGGTGTGAATCACAACCTCGCAGAGACTTGCTGGTTTACTCCAGTCTGAATTCTCTTTAATGTTAAAAGCTCATGGGTTCTGTTGAGGAAGGGATAAAGGGAAGAAAATGTGAAAATGATACTGGGTTTCTAATAATCTTATTTGTAATACAACTCTACACAACTGCAACACTCCCTTTGTAACAGCTGACCTTCCCAGGGTTAAAAGGTGACTACCCACAACATGCCTCACTCTACTGGGAGACCCAACACCCAATTCTATCCAAACAGAAAGATAAGGCATGGTCTCAGCATCCCATCCTGGCAACCACAGCCATATCCTACACCGAACCATGACACCAACAGGCCACGCATTGGCCATACCTTTAGGAAGCTGCTGTGCTGTCATTGTGCATGCTCGAGCCTCCAAAGTCAGTGATGTCACTGGTGAAGGCTGCTAAGAAAAGTTCCCAGGGTGATCTCAGCCCTGCTTTGGCAGGGGGGTTGGACTCGATGGCCTCTTGAGGTCCCTTCCAACCCCTATGATTCTATGATTCTATGATTTCTGAGAGAGCCTGCAGAAATAACCCATCTGTAAACACATTCACCCCTGGAAAATGGGTGAGGTCGAAGTGCTGCTAACATCCTCCTTCATGGTCTGTATGTCTGTTCTCCAGCTGGCTGGAGCAAGAGCAGTGTCTCATCCCACTTTTCTTCACAATGAACAGAGGACTGTGAAATTTGCTATAGGGTTAAATAAAACAGCTCATGGCATGGATGCTTTGACACGAGCACCATCAACAGGCTGTGGTAGCAAGGTGAGGACGACCGTGCAGCTACCACTGAGCAATGGATGCATGTGTTAATTAGGCTCTTGGTGGTGGAGAGAAGTTCTTGGCATATATTATATGAATTAAAAATGCATTATTTCGGTTCAGTAAAACACTTCACTATATGCATGGTAGCTCGTTGCTGCTCCTTACATGTAAATATGGGCATAAGTGACATCCTGAATCACAGATCGCCATGAAAAAGCTGCATGTGAACCCACAGTCTGAATTTTAAGAGGAGAATCTAGCGCAGGAAGATATGCTTCCCAAGGCTGAGGAAAATGAAGCCAAGGTAGTCAGGTTGGATAACAGGAAAAACTTCTCCCAGAGAGCAGTCAGGCACTGGAACAAGCTGCCCAGGGAGGTGGGGGAGTCACCACTCCTGGAGGTGCTCAGGGGGCAACAGTGGTGGTAGGTGGACAGTGGGATTAAATGGTCTTAAGTGTCTTTTTAGCCTTAATGATTCTATGATTCCATAATTGCATTTCATGACCCCTCGGTACCATCAGTCCACTCAGAGATCCAGCAGCAGGATGGGGTGGGAATCCAAAGGCAGCCCCATTCAGCAAGGATGGGCCAAGCTCTTACAGCAGTGAAGAGCTGCTGAGGGAGTCCTCACTAAGTCCATCCACTCCTGTGGTCCCCCAACCAGGCACTGCTGAACTGCCTTTCTGGGAAGCTCTGGCTGAAGTCCCATAAGCTCCATGCCAGCTCTCGTTCCTGGGATCCTGGCCCTTCTCCAGCCTGGAGATGCTTTACTGATGCTGCAGTTCAGCTGCATCAGAACCGCAAGATTTGTCCTTGAGTCAAAAGATGCAGACAGGCAGTGCTGGGGCTGGAAGGTAAGACTTCGTCTGAATTTGTTCAAACCATCATCCAAATTAAGCTGCAGAGGAATGGGTGTCTCCAAAGGAAGGTCAGGAAATGAAACAGGAGCTCTGGCTTTCTGCTGCAGCGATGTTATTCGACTCGCTGCGTGTTTCTCCTCCCTTTAGGGAATCATTACTTCCCTTCTTTCTGCACTTCTAATGCAGCTGAAAATTAGCGTTGCGCTTTGATTGCCTTTCTTGTCTGCATGACAGGGTAATTGCTCATTCCAACACGGGAGCAGAAACAGATCCAGTGGGGAAGGGGGTGAAGGAGGAACAGCATGAAGTTTAGGCAGCAGCCACTGTTTTGCCATTGCACTGATGACTTGCCTACATCTGAACATCCTTTGTATGCTGTTTGTACACCAGACGTTCTACGACTCAATGGTACGCATGAAAAATGAAGGAATGAGTTAGTCCGAATTTCAGCAATGATAGAAATGCAAAGCTGGTGTAATCTTTCATGTAAGATGCAGTCACTTGATTTTACAAGGTCTACGTGCATAAGACAAGGCAAAATCAACTGTGACGTGGCCACGCAAGGAAAAGTGAGAGCTTGGGTTGGGATGCCCTTGAACATTCAAAGGGGACAGACTCTTTAGCGGGGTCTGCTGTCATAGGACAAGAGGCTTCACACCAAATAGGAGATTTAGACTGGATATAAGGAAGGAGTCACTTACAACCAGGGCAGTGAGCCACAGGTTGCCCAGAGAGGTGGTGGTGCCCCATCCCTGCAGACACTCGAGGTCAGGGGACAGGGCCATGAGTGCTGATGGAGCTGTGGGTGTCCCTTTGCAGAAGAGTGGGACCAGATGTCCTTCCCTTCCAACTCAAAATATTCTGTTGAGAATATTTAGAGTTATCAAAGGAAACTTCAGCAACACATTCATACAACCATGGAACCAATAAGGCCCAACTCCATCCCATCTCACCATGCCCAATGCCCACGTCCCTCAGTGCCACATCCCCACAGTTCTGCTCACCTCCAGGGACAGTGACATCCCCCCACTCCCTGGGCAGCTGTGCCAGTGCCTGGCTGCTCTTTGGAGAAGGAACTGTTCCTAACATAAAACCTCAACCTCCTCTGGAGCAGCTTCCATATGTACTGTCCATGGCAGCAGTCTAACCCTGGCATCTCTTGGCAGCAGCCCCTCTACCTCTGATGCTCCAGCCACTCACAGTACTGAACGCATCCTCCCCAATGGATAGAGCAGCCTGCAGCCCAGCTTAGAGGCCAAGGTGCAGTCAGCACAGCTCCTTATTTTCTGTTACATCACCTGAGTGTAGGAAGAACCGAGTATCTCCAAAGTGATCTACTTCCACAGCTCAGATTCTCCAAGCTAAAGTATCACACCAGAGAAAAGCACACGCACATACTTAGGCTCCCAGGTCACTTGATTTTATCCTATCTCAGTCTTAAGAAGTAAAAATATAAAAAATGTGTTTTAGGTGAACAATCTTTGGATGCATAATAACATGTTCTCCCAATTCAAATCAATGACACCTTACTTCATCTATCCAAAAAGTACGTTTGCATTTAATAGGGCGCAAACAGAGCAGTGTGGGTGCCCCATTCTGGAGGGGTCCAAGGCTGTGGATGGAGCAGCCTGAGCTGGGGGGGGCACCCAGCCAAGGGCACGTTGGGGCTCAGGGAGCTTCAAGGTCCCTTCCAACCCAACCACCCTGTGATTCTATGAAGCCTCAGCACTGCATTCCCACTGTGTGCATGGCTGCGGTTCCCCACAGATCACTATAAATCCAGCAGGACCCCCCTAAGCCCCTCGGCTGGCAGCATGGGGGTGCCAGCTCCAGTATAACATGCATTTCATGGCCAATGGTTCCACAGCTCGATGAGCTGTGTGTCTCAAGCATGCAACACGAGCAGGTGAAGTCAGGCATGGGGAGGAAAGCTGCACACAACATATGCAGGGTGACAATTACACAGCTACAAGTAATGCAAGATGAAGCAGACTGAAGATTAACCTACATTTGGCCTGACCACGTGCTTGCTCTGTGCCAGTGTTTGTGCACGTGTCTGAGCTTGTGGTATTTCTTTACAAGATTATATATATTTTTTAGCACATATGTTGACCAGAGTGCTGCTGGGTTTGACAGAAAGGCCTGAACTCTGCTTTCTCTTCTATGCCTCCCCATGCAACATAGCCATTGAGTTAAAATGGCAACGCTGTGATTATTTTTACCTGGAAGAAGCATAATAGAGACGGGTGTGATGTGCACAGATGAAAGGAAAGAGCTGAGTCTTGGTGGAGGATCCTGACCTCAGCTTTCTGGTGGGCACCACCATAGGCTGCCCAGGGAGGAGGTGCAATCAGCACCCCTGGAGGTGTCCCAGAAAAGGGGAGATGTGGCACTCAGAGACATGGGTTAGAGCAGTCAGATTTTGGGCTGATGTTTAGATGGGATGATCTTATTGGTCTTTCCAACCCTAGTGATTTGATGACTCTATGATCCTGTGATTATGGAGCTAAGGGAAAGCAGTGTGGGGTTGTGTCACAGAATTGCAGGGGTTGGAAGGGACCTCTAGAGATCATCCAGTCCAACCCCCACAGTGAGTCACGTTCCCCCCCACCCTGATCCTTAATTGACCCAAAACTGAGGTGCACATTTGCTTTGTGTAACACAGAGCAGAATTCAGTGCCAGTTTCTGAAGATATTATACTACTAAAACACACAACATTTAGCAGAGCAATGCTCATTGTACGCTGCTTACAGTCCACTCATCTTTCCTCAGGAGCTCTCCCTGCTTGCCAAGGGCATGAATGTGGATAAAGTGTAGAAAATGTGTAAAAAATGCCCTCTGTGAGCTTGGGAGTCATTAGCATCACTGGGGCATGGATGAGAATGCAAGGGGAAGACACACTGTCTCCAGCTCCCCATCACAGGATCTGTCCCATGGTATTGGATCTGCAAACACTGGGACCATCTCGGGGGAGTCTGGGAAAGGGACAGCACAGGGCATGGTGGCAGATGGCTGCATTGCCACATCTCCTCCTAATTAACCAAAACGAGGGCTGGCATAAGTGCACAAAGCAATTACTGGGCACTGCTGGTCCCACGCTGACTGCACCAAAGCTGTCATGAATTAAGAGAGAGGACAGAGGGCTGGGGAAGCTTCGCAGGAGGAAGCAGGCTCTGGGAGAAGGTTATTTCATTAGTGACTGGCAGCTTTCAAGGGTTTGTCCTGCGCAAGGAATGGAGAGCCCCAGAGGCAAAGCGCAGACCCAAGGGGCTGCATTCATATCGAAGGAGCATCTCACATCAACACGTCTAGAGCACACCCAGAGCGTGAGCTCAGGGTGAGCTGCCATCCCCTTCCTAAAGCAAAACCGAACCAAAAACCAATTAAAGACTGGTGGAAAAATAAAAGCACATGTTTACAGCTCACCTGCAAAGAGCAGGAAGGAGGATTCGCTACTGCTAAGCACCGCCGTGTGCGTAACGAAGGATTACGGCCTCTCCATGGGGCAAATAACATGCATTTGGAAAGCAGATGATGTGAAAATACTTCTTTTGGAGATGTTCCAAGCTTCATCAAGTAATAAAAAGTGCAAGGGATAAGTGTAGTAAGCAGGTACTTAATTGAGAGACGAGAGACGAAGGCACCGCCCCCCCAGGCACAGCGTGCATCCTTCAAGCACACTCCTGGACTGATAGTTATTGCAAATGACAGAGCAGGAAGGCTTGGAAAAAGCACTCCTTCCCCCTCCATAAATAATTCACCCATTGTATCAGTTCATAAAATGTTCATATTAAGTAATAATTGAATATTGCATTGCCTAAAAAAAAATAAATACCTTATGCTGCAGCCAGGAGGAAGGGTGGGGAGAAGCATTTGCCCTGAAGCTGTCACGTTGTGTTTTCTCTGCTGAGTTGTCCCAGCTAAAGGGCTTTTTCCATTGATCTCCGTGAGAGGAGAACACGGACCTATTTTCATGTGTGGAAGCTGTGTGGTTTTCCATGCAAAGGCTTCCAGGCAGGCAGGGCGGGTTCAGCATTCCCACATTAACCCTATTAACTGCTGAGCAATGGCTTTTGACTTCAGGCCACCAGCTATGCATGCAGGCTTCAAGCCCATTAATGAATTATTTGGTCTTTGGTCATGGAGAAACACAAGGTCCAACATGGCATCAGTCTCCAACAGCCGCACCTCAGTGTGGGCTATAGGATCAGCAGCCCGGCAAGGGAGAGCATTGGGGTGATGGCTGACAACATCAATCAAATATCAACACGCACACACCCAGGCACCTCTGATTAAACCTTTAATTGCTTGATCCAACCTGTGCCCTGGGGAACATAAGAGAAGCAAGCAGCACCAAGGTCACTGAAGGCAGAAAATCAATGCAGGCAATGAATGCTAATGACTTTTCTCCCTAGTTTCAAAGCGAGGGGCTGTGCAGACATCCTGCTGGCATCTCCTGAGATGCACAACACCCCTCCGACCTGCTCCAGCAAAACACTGGCTCTGTTTTTACATGCAGCACCAAAGCCCTGCTCCTCTCAATGCATTGGAGCATCCCAACGGACCGCTGCATCTGTGCAAAGACACTTATCCACTTCCTTCCTGCTCTGCTTCCTACCCACAATAACTGAATACCTTCCCCCTCTGGACTGGCCGTGCTTTCTGCACTCCTCACCTCCCTGATGGACTTCCTTTGGTCCACAGCCTTGCCAAAATACAAAGACAAATCCTGAAGAAGAGTTAACCTGGGGCTCTATTGATATGTAAGAGTGACACGTCTTACACATCACATTCCTCTACACACATACCAGTGCATTATTTGTGTGTGTGTGTGTTTATGTTTTTGTTCTTTTTTAATTATTACTATTTCCTAGACTTTCTTTTTCAATGCAATAACATTACAGACATTTGGTTTTTGAGGTACTACTGTTGGTTTCTCCCTTTTTGTCATATCAGGACAATTCCACACTTATTTTAGGCCGCTTCTCCAATAGGTCAAGATCTTTTCAAATTCCAATTCCAAAATGATTTCACTGAACACAAGTGATGAACTCAGCATACAGATGATGGCACTGTACGGGCAGTCAGATGGGGCAGTCCTAAAGCCCCTTTCTGCCCTTAAAAAGCTGCTATATGACATAAAGGATTGATTACAATTGCTCGAGGGAGGTACTGTCCACGGTAACTGACAGGTAACTAGTGATAGGATGAGAGGTAATGGCTTTATATCACGCCAGGGGAGGTTCAGGTTGGATATTGGGGAAAAATCCTTCGCCAAAGAGTGGTGATGCAGTGGCACAGGCTGCCCAGGGAGTGCGGGAGTCACCTGGAGGTATTCCAGAACCATGAAGATGTGGTATTGAGAAATGTGGTCAGTGGGTATGGTGGAATTGACCAGGCTTGGGGATCGTGGAGGGCTTTTCTAACCTGAGTGATTCTATGGGGTATTTAAGACTGGTTGCATTCTTCTTTAGCAGACATGAGCCCTCAACGACCAACCGGTGCTGGGTGTGTGTGGTGCTGGAGCTCAAGGAGCTGGCTGAATCTGCGGTGCTCCTGCAGAAATACATGCATGCTCCACGCTATGTGTAGGGACTTTTTCTTATTAACTCCATTGAGATTTGGATCGAGCTCTTGGGAGATGTCTCCAGAGCTCTGCAGTCTGGACAATGGGCCATCAAGAATGAAGCAAGAACTAAGACAGGTGTGACTGAAGTAGTAATGAAAATGTGTGTATAAACACCAAGAAAAACAGAAGAAAAACTAACAAAGGTTGCCTTTCCCAGCGGATCATGGTTATTTTCAGCAAGGCCAGAAGATCAGTGCTCTCACAACAGGAGGAGAGCATTGTGGCTGCAGCACGTTACATACAGTCTAGGAGTCAAGGAGTTAGAGTTGTAGAGTCATGGAGTCATGGAACCATGAAGCCATGAAGACATGCAGTCATGGAGTCATAGAGACAAGGAGCCATGGAGTCATGGAGCCAATGAGTCATGGAGTCATGGAGCCATGGAGTCAAAGAGTCAAGGAGCCATAATGGCCTGGGTCTTTCAAGACCACCTAGTTCCAACCCCCAAAATATGGTGTTTCTGCCAATCCTTCTCCTGTTAGCCCACTAAGAAGACATGTTAGAGCAAAAGTCCACACAGAGCAACTGGTACAGTCTAAATGATATTTAAGATGTGCCCAAAAATTAGCTTGTTGTCATCAGCTGAGGGAAACCAGGTGCAGTAAGGACTCGGTAGCTGACGTCCCTTGGCCTATTTGCTGCACATCAGTGACTCTGGTTAGACCACATATTGGTACCTGTGAGTACAGAATTAACGTAAATGAATAAAATCTACTCAAGAAAGAGGCGAAACCAACGTATTTATATATTTTGTACATAAATATCTTCTCTTTCCATAAGATCTCACACATAATTTTACACACTACTTTCCTATTATAGCATATTTCCTAGTATAGCATTCCCATATATGTCACACCATAGCAGTGTGTCCATTTGCCCCTGCTCCCAACACATCTGCAGCACTCCTTCCCCTTCCCAAGGGATGTCTCCATGTTTCCCAATGCCACAGAGGTATGGAGTGCCCACAGCAATCAGAGCCACAGTGATCCCCCTCATTTTGCCTTCTGCATAACACAGCCACGCAACTTCTGTACCAAGGGCATAGCCACAAACCTTGGGTGCTACCAGACTCTGGTCTCACACCAAGTAATATTCATATGGGCTACAACATAGTGTCTGCTGAAATCCAGAACTGGGACCACATCAGTGTTTGCCTGTGTGAGAGCAAAATACAGTCTTTTCATATTTCAGTAAATAAGACATGTAGAGCAGAGTGGCTCTGAAATCATCCTGTACAGAAGTAGGTCACCTCTAGACATCCTAACCCTTCCCACTGCACAAGAACAATACAAGCCTTTGCTTTTTTTCACATCTTGCACCATATTTTGCATTGTGTGGAAGCAACAAGACCACTAGAAGTGCCTGAAGAGACACTGAAAGACCAGATCACAGAATCACCAAAGTTGGAAAAGACCTACAAGATCATCCAGTCCCCCTATTACCAGTAATTCTCACTAAGCCATGTCTCTCAAAACAACATCTAAATGTTCCTAAAACACTTCCAGGGTCACTGACTTCACCATCTCCCTGGGCAGCCCTTTCCAGCACCTGACCACTCTTTTGGAGAAGTAGGTGTAGAGACATTGCAGTAGATATTGGGATAGGAAGGGCTGAACAGACAAGCCTGGCTCCAACTCAAAGCAATGGCACTTCACATTTAATGAGACATCTTCCAGTTGTTCACTAACATCTTCATATATCCCACCACCCCTGGTCCAAACTTCCAGGAGCCAGGCTTTGCAATAGCTGCCCAATTGTTGGACTTGGTGATCCTTACGGGTCCCTTCCAACTCAGGACATTCCCAGATTCTGTGACAATATGACAGTGCTGTCAGACTTCTAACACCCAAGATGGATCCCAGCATCCTGGCTTCCATAAGCCCAGTAAAACAATGGAAAAATCCAACTTCTGCATCTAATTCCCCACTTATTTAAAAAAAAATATCCCCAAAACAGAGCTTGCTCTGTTGCCCTGGCAGCAAAGTATGGCTCAAATGACACCTTGCAAGATGACCTCCTGGCAGGGCTCAGGGTTGATGGAGCCCCAGAATCCGTCAAGTGGAGGTGGGAAGGGAAAGGGTAACCTGCTCTGCTGGGAGTGGCATCTCATTGGTACCTGCTCCAAGAAGGTCTCAGCCAAGAAACCATCGGCCCCACTGCTTCCCAAACCAGGGAATGGGAAAAGTTGAGATTTGTGGCCCTGCCTTTGCTTTCAGCCCTGCCTCCATGGGGACAGGCAAAGGGAAATGCAGGAAGGCTGAAGCTCAGTAATCAAGGCTGGTCCTGAAGGACTTTCTCACCCTTCTTCCAGCACCCAGACACAAAATTTGGGTTTCTTTGCTGCAACACACTGGCCTGCCTAACTCTGACCTTGTCAATTTTTACCTGGTTTATTTGGATTTCTGGCTGAACCCAACCCACCCAGCTCCCCAAAATGCAGGCTTTCTTGTCTGCTTGTCTTTGTATTGGGAGAAATACATCAGATTCCCTTCTATGGGAAATAAGCTCTCTCCCCATCTCTCCCTCCACCTGTGTGGCTGGGTTAATGGGAAGGAAGTGGTCAGGCTCTGGCACAGCTGCCTGGGGAGTGGGAGGTCACTGTCCCTCGAGGAGTTTCAGAGCCATGGGGATGTGGCACTGAGGGACATGGGCAGTGGGCACGGTGAGGGTGGGCTTGGGGATCTTGGAGGGCTTTTCCAGCCCTTGTGATTCCACAGTCCTATAAATCAGGAGAAAAATGGACAAAGAAGAGGAAAATATCCACCAGTTCACCTAATAATTAATTGCATGTAAGCACCATTTAATCAACAGCTCTCATCTACACAAAGCGCTCCCCCAGGAAGCGTACTGTTTATAAAGGCAGCACGACGAGGATCAGTGTGGAAAAGCGAATCTGAGGCATCAAGATGAGGATTTAAACACCAAACAAAACCCATCTGCAAGATGACGTGCTGTCCTGCAGGGTGTGGGCACACACAGCAGCCCTGGCATGGGCACCCTGAGCACTGCTGCTTGCTTTGAACCATGCAAACCACGGGGAGCCCAAAGCAGCAGCAGCCTCTGCATGCATGCACTGGTGCAGTGCTGCAGGGTTTCCTCAGGTGAAGGCACTGTGTAAGAAAAGGAGCTATTAATAGAAGAGCAAAACGTGTTTGGCTACAGAGCACCTGCAGTGCTGGGCTTGGGGAGGGGAGATGATGCAGAGGTTAAAGCAGCCACTGGCTGAGCAGCCCCGTGTGGGTGTTATATATGAACACAGCAAGGGAGGGAGGACATCTGAAGGGTACCCGAGGTGCCGAGCTATCAATCCAAAGAAATTAAACTTCCATCCTCTAAGGGTTCCCTGAAGCTGCCCTTCCCTGCTGCTCAGCCCAGCGCAGCGAGGCTCACCTGCAGATATCAGCACCAGTGCCATGCTCACGTCCAGCTAAGAGCGAAGGAGAGCAAGATTGATGGAGGGGAGAGTGCAGAAGTACTTAGAAATCGAAGGGCTGTTCCACCACTAGGAGACGGGGAAAGCAAAGGTCATGCTCTGAATGTGAGAGGGGACACATTTACAACAGCTATTCGTGATTTATTTGGCAAAGGAAGGGCAGAGAGTGTCCTGCTGTCTAAATGAGATGATCTCTCTCCTCTTATCTTTATTTATTGTTTGCTTTACAGCAGTAGCCTGAAGCTGCCAAGTGGAATTGGGGTCTGCTCGACAGCATCTGCTCCTGCATGCAGAAGCTGGTGGTCCAAACAGGCACAGCAGCAACAGGGAGGGGAGGACAAGGAGGGATGTCTGACACGTCCTTTGATACTATAACTGACTTAGCAGACAAAGAAAATGTGCAAATCTATCTAAAGCATTTGATATTGTGCCACGTGGGAAATTATTAATTAAGCCAGTGAATATGAACATCAGCAGAACGAGGCACTGGGCAAGGAAATGGAAATGCGAAGTGTTGCAAGGCTGGGCCACAGCCTGGAAGGAGGTTAGCAGTGCTTAACATTTCTGAGGTTGACTTTGGCACAAAAATGTAGGACAACGCTGATGGGGCCTCCTAATGGCACAACACTGTAGGCAGCACCAGCAGGGAGGAGGATCGAGATGGCTCAGAGGAAGAAAGGGATTGACTCTGGCTGCCGTGCTCAAAAATGGGGTGAAAATTCAGCATGGAGTTCCAGGCTGGGCTCTCATCACCGGGATGTCTTGCTATGGGATGGCAGCTCCATGGCTGGAAGAGACTAAGGAGAATGATGGGGTCAGAAGAGGCAGTGATGGCCACAAAGTGGTGTGGTGGGATCAGGAAGAGATGGGCACCTCCTCCCCAAACCCAAAAGCAGCATGTCATACCCACATTTTAGAAATGCTCATTTCCCCCAGGAAGAGGGAGGGAGGAACAGCTAATTTGGGGAATGGGAAAAGAGTAAGTAATGGGATGCCTATAATTGGACTTAATGGATCAGCGGGTTCCATCCAACCCTATGTGCCTTGAAATCACTGCCAAGGTGACCACGGCAGAGCAGGAGCAGAGACCAAATTGCTCAAGTACATCAACAACACCACCACCAGAATGCCACCTCCTTTTCAACCCAGTCCTACAGCATGCATAGCCACAACACTCTGTACTGCCCAGCTGAGTTTGAGGCTGGACATTGTCCACTTGAGGGTGAGCACAGGGAATATGACTTTTGGATTGGAGATGCCACCAAGACCCTTTCCCACCTGATGGACTGATCACATCCTGGGGAGACCAATCAAAAAATCATAGAATCACAGAATCCTTAAGGTTGGAAAAGACCTCTCAGATCCCCAAGCCCGACCCCAACCCATCCCACCATGCCCACTGACCATGTCCCCAAGTGCCATATCCAATCCTACATTCCCACTTCCATAGTGATGGAGTACAAATTCCCCATCCTTGTGTGAGTGGCTCCTGGGAGGACATCCCTCCCCGAGTCAGCTCCTCTGTGTCTCAACACAGCTCCTGTGCTTCCCATTTGCTCCATGTCTTCAGCACCTCCAAGGCTTGAGATGAGTGGCAGTTGCATTAGCAACAGGTACTCCATTAATACTACACATCACCCTGCAGTGATGCCACCAGATCCTCCTGTGGGACATCAGATCACTGAAGAAGAGTGGGCTCAACCCAACAGCAACCCCCAGGCAGGGTCTGGACTCCTCTCTGCCCACCCATGTGGGCACAGTGGGGGTGGCTCAGGGCTGGACCCAATGATCCAAGTGGTCTTTTGCAGCCTTTACCATTCTGTGGTTCAAACTAAAAAGGGGATCAGCCACCAACCCAATTTTCCTCTGTGTTGAAAGATGCCCTGGTCCTCATGAGGTCCCACAGGGAGCAGAGAAGAGGGTGATGAGAGCAGTGTAAATTGGCCCCATAGCTTTGCCTGGGCAGCCCACGTTCTGGGAAAGGATCAGGTAGGTCCTTGGGCAGCCCTGCTTCTGTTTCCCCACTGCAGAAGAGAAGTAAGACCCTATGTGGCAAGCAGATGCCACCATGCACAATTCAATCACCTTCAAGTCTGCTTGCTCCCAAAGGGTTCAAACTACACGCTGTCCTAGGAGTCACTTGCAGAAACCATTAGGATTGGACACGCACTTGGCCATTTCCTGACATAAATGGTCTTCCCATTTATCCTGTAGGATCTCTGTGGCATTTGGAGTCTCCTGCAGATGTGCAGTGCCACCGTAGCTGCCCCGGGCTCACTGAAGACTTGAGTGAGCACAGCGGGGACGGGCTGTTGGCTGGACTTGGGAATCTTGGAGGTCTTTTCCAACCTCAATGATTCTATGAGTGGGCATAGTGGGCATGGGCTGATGGTTGGAAGAGATGGTCTTGGTCATCTTTTCCAACCTCAATGATTCTATTATTCTAAATAATAGATTAATATAATAATAATATAGAATAATAGGCCTCGAACTCCATGAGTGGGCATGGTGGGGATGTGTTGATGGTTGGACAAGATGGTCTTGGATTCCATTTCCAGTCTTAATGACTCTATGATTCTATGAGTGGACATGGTGGGGACGGATTGGACAAGGTGGCCTCGAATGTCTTTTCCAATCTCAGTGATTCTATTATTCTAAATAATCCTTCATCACCAGGGCTGGGAGCAGCCTCCATGCTCCATGGCCATCACCATCAGGAACTCCATGAGTGGGCATGATGGGGATGTGTTGACAGTTGGACAAAATGCTCTTGGACTTCTTTTCCAGTCCTTATGATTCTGTGATTCTATGAGTGGCCATGGTGGGCATGGGTTGATGGTTGGACAAAATGGTCTTGGACATCTTCTCCAATCTCAGTAATTCTATTATTCTAAATAATCCTCCATCACCAGGGTTGGGAGCAGCCTCCATCCTCCGTGGCCATCACCATCAGGAACTCTCTCTGCTCTATCAGCCTGGGCACACCCAAGAGGTCATGGCACACAGTCCCTGAACTATTCTCTCTAAAGAGATAAAAAGAGGGAACTTCTCCCTTCCTCGTGCACAGATGACCTTGGGCTCACCACTGAGCACATCCTGTGCTCGGTTCCAAACTCTCCAGTAAACAACACAGCAACACAGCACGCTGACAAACCATTAGTGGTGTGTTCTTTGGTTTCACCAAAGGCCGCTTCCCAGCCCTGGAGCATCACATTACGCTGATTCGCAGTGCTGGAAGGAAATCTCCCCCAGCTCTGCCTCCAGCTGGCAGCCACACACCTGCAAAGGGCAAGGAGGACAAAGCCCCATGTTAGCCATTAGGGGGTAATTCTGGCTGCTGGGCCACTCTTGAAGGTGTTCAAATCTCACCAAACCCTACACAATCCCAATACAGGTAGGGGAACCCGGGAGCAGTGAGGTTCTCCAGAGTAATGGGGATTTCTGGAGTTTGGCTCTTAGAAAGAACCCATACAAGGAGCAGCACTTAAAAGATGCCTGATTTGAACTGAAGGTGAGAGCAATTAGCCACAACATCAAGCCCTCACGTTCCTCTTGAGTCCAACACCTGAACCCTTCTGCCCCCTGTGCACAGGGGGGATGTGCAGCTGTATGCATTTGCTGGAGCAGAGTAGGGAGCACATAGGGGAGGAGTGGCAAGCAATCTGCGTCCAAACAATTACATAAATAAACCTAATTATCCCTGGTAGCAATGGAAGAGTGCAACGTCACAGCTCCCCAGCTCTATTCCCAACCCCAAAACAGACAACCTGAAAATCCCTGCCCATTCTCTGCCATCTCAGAGCACCTGAACCACCACATCCCCGGAGAGATGGACCTGATTGCAAAACACAGTGAAAACAAACAAACAGAAACCCTAAACCCCACCGCCTGAGACACTTCCCACCTGGAGAACGGGGACAGTGGGACAGAAAACCCAGATTCACAGGAAACCTGCAAAGATTTACAACCAGCTTGGTGGCAGAGTATGAACTCCTACCCTCCCTTAGGGAAATAAATGTTTCCCCAACCCACTGCTGTGCACATAGGTACAGGGACAAGAAAGAAAGCTGCAGCCACACCTAGGTCACACACAGCCCCCCCCAGCTCTGCTCTCTGCCATCCCCACCCTCAGCAGAGGTGGGTTCTGCCAAAGAAAGCTCTGGAAAACACAATCACAGCAAATCCTCCCTGCAAACACCCGTGCAGGGCAGCAGCCACTTTGTTTTGCGTTCCCGACACACCCGACCCTGCGACGAAACACCATCGAAACAAGGAGATGAATGCTGCCAATGCTAAAAAGGGTGAAATCAGGGCACTGAGACTGGGGAGGGGAATCGGGGGGGGGGGGGGAGGAGGGGGGGAACCTAGGGACGTGCCACCCCACGCTGCGCCGCGTTAAACATGGCAGCATCCCAAGGCTGCCCCACCCAAGCAGCACAGGACGCGCGTCAGCCGCATCCCAACGCGGCCCTGGGATGCTTTGTCTTGGGGACACTGCTGGCCCGGCGTGCCCAGGGACGGTGCTGTTGGGATGCAGGGGGTTTCTGTGCAGCCACGGATAGGGATGCTTCAGGATGCAGGGATGCCATCGGGATACAGGGACATTTCAGGAGGCAGGGACGAGGTCAGGATGCAGTGGGGTTTCTGGATAGTAAGAGACAGGGATGCTTTAGGGATGGAGGGATGCAGCTGGGATTCAGACATGCTGTCGGGATACAGGGGTGCTGTGAGGATACAGGGATGCAGCTGGTATGTAGGAATGCTCTAGGGATACAGGGATGTTGTCAGGATACAGGGACACCATGGGGATGCACGGATGCTGTTGGGATACAGGGACATTGTCAGGATGCAGGCATGCTGTGGGAATACAGGGATCAGGGATGCCGTAGGGATGCAGGGATGCTGTGGGGATACAGGGATGCTGTAAGGATACAGGGATCAGGGATGCTGTATGGATCAGGAATGCTGTGGGGATCAGGGATGCTGTGGGGATACAGGGATCAGGGATGCTGTAGGGATGCAGGGATCAGGGATGCTGTAGGGATGCAGGGATGCTGTAGGGATACAGGGATCAGGGATGCTGTAGGGATCAGGGATGCTGTAGGGATGCAGGGATCAGGGATGCTGTAGGGATGCAGGTATGCTGTAGGGATACAGGGATCAGGGATGTTGTGGGGATACAGGGATGCTGTCGAGGTGCGGTGGGGTCTCTGAGCGCCCAGAGGTCCCCTCGGAAGGGACCGACAGAGAAGCGCCCCAAGCCCCCGCACGGTGGGTGGGGGCGACGCTACAGACCCCCCCCCCCCCCCCCGTAGGACTCGAACCTTCATTCCCTGCATCCCAATAAAACGGAACGGGCCGAGAGCCGGCAACGGGGCGACAAAGCGACAGCGAAAATCCTGCGGAACATCACCGCCCCGCCCCACGGGGACGGCCGAGGGGGGGGGGGGGTCTCACCTGTAGGACGAGCTGACCCCCGCCGCCACCACCTCCTCCTTGATCTGCCGGTTGAGAGCATCGGCGGCCGCCCGGCCCCGACCCTCCTGCCCGCCCGCCTCCTCGCCCCTCTGCCGCCCCTTCTCTCGGCCGTCCCCGGGCCGGGCCGCCTTGGGATGCTCCTCGTCCGGCTCCGCCGCCTCCTCCTCCTTCTTCCTCCTCTTCTCCTGAGCCGCTTTCTCGGGAGACCCGCGCTCAGGGCCGAGCACGGGGGAAGGACCCGGCTTGGGGATCCACGGGTGGTCCCCTCTTTTAGGGATGGGCCAGGCGCGGAAATCCTTTTGGTACTGCGTCTCCTTCTCGAAGGGCGTATCGGACGGCTGGTACTCGCTTTTGGGTTTGCAGCTGGGCTCGGGGCGCTGCACCTTCCAGGGTTTGTAGTCGTGCCGCATCACCGAGTCCGCGGGCGGAGAGCCGTGCGGGGCCGCGCCGAGCCGTGCGGGGCCGGGAGCCGCGTCCCCCCCGCCCGCGGCCGCGGCATCGCCGCCGGGTTGGGTATCGATGGGCGCCGCCGCGCTGCGCGGGATTTGCGCGGGGAGGGGCTGCTCGGTGGCTTCGGAATATTTGGTGAAAACCAAAGGGACGGCGATGTCGGCTTTATCCAGCTGGTTCCAGAAGCGGGCGATGCAGCAGGCGCGGGTGATGCAGGGCCACGCCATGGCGGCCCCGCCGCGCGCTGCTCCGCGCACTTTCCGCGCAGCACTGAGCGGAGCGGCGCCGGGAGCGGAGCGCACGGCGCAGCGCGGCACGGGGCGGGGCCAATCAGAGGGCGGGGAGGGCGTGCGAGGGGCGGGGCTTATCGGGGCGGGGCCTATCAGAGGGCAGTGCTTTTGCGCGAGGGGCGTGGCTGTAGGGGGAGGCGTGGCTTAGGAAGAGAGTAGAGCTCAGATGGGGCGGGGCTTAGGGTGGGAGGGGCTTAGTAGTAGGCGTGGACTTGGAGGGGGCGTGGCTTGTGGAGTAGGGCGTGTTCGGGGGGCGGGGCTTGCACATTTGTGCGCGTGTGCACGTTTGTTTGCAGGTGCGAGCGTGCATGCGTGTGCATGTGTGCACAAATGTGTGTGTGCACGTGTGTCTGTGCAGTGGGGCAGGTGTGTGCATGCAGGTGTGCACACACCGTGTGCACCTGCAGGGGATGGAGGTGTGCACACACCGTGTGTACCTGCAGGGGATGGAGGTGCGTGCACGTGCTTTGCAGGTGTGTGCAAACGTGCATGCACTGCTCAACAACCTGGCGCACACATGTATGCGTGCACACACACACACACACACACGCATGCACATGCAGCACATGCCTGCACACGTCTGGGCACACACGCGGGCACTGCGTGCTGGGATCATGGCTGATTATTTCCCCGTGCCATTTTGTTGTAGGACTGCAGCTGCGACACCGAATCAAACCCCATTCCCTGCAGGGAGCAGCTGCTGGGGGCACAGGGAAGAGCAGGATTACCACTGCTGGCACTGCTGCTTTCCTTCCCTGCTTGGCACACCCACACTGCCCCTTGGGACCCCCGGATCCGGGCCCGGCTCTGCACGGATCTGCTGACATTTTCTTGTCTGCAGCTCGGTAGCTGTAACCCTCTTGCTGCCAGGGCTGGCTGAACAGAAGAGGAAAAAACAAGGCGTCATTTGGTGATTTCTGTGATTGTTATTCACAGAAGGAGGTGCCCCTACACATGTGTTGTTTTATCCACCAGGGATACACCATCCTTGCTTCTGCATCCAGCTCAATCAGAAGGGGGAAGGGGGGATATCATTGAAGACATAAGAAGCTTTTCAGCACTGGGGTTCACACACAGTTTTCCAGGACCTCACTGCTCTGGGTGTTGCATGCACAATGAGCGTGCACCTGCAACAGAAGCACCAATCACAGCTTCAACCGACCTAATAAAGGCAAATCCAGGGGGAAGCCCACAAGCTCCGACCACACTGCAATGCCTTTTTGCAGCAGTGCCTGGCCCCAGCGCTGCACTTCTTTGCACAATGCTGATAGGAAAGCAGGAAAACACCACCCAAGGTCTGCAAGGTTACAAAGGGATCGAGCCAGCACCAACCCAACCTAACAGCTCCCACCTTGCAGCTGCAGTGTCCCAGCTCTGCATCCAGCTTGCTCGCTGGGGTTTCGCACAGCGCCTTGCATCCCTCTGGGGTCTGGGATTTTGCACAAAGTGACCGTGGCAATGTTGAGTGTGTTTCTGTTCTTTCCCCCTTTGCAACGGGTCCATTCTGCAGGAAAGCGCACAGTCATGCATCCCTCATCTCTGCTTTTTTTCCTGAGCTCTGCAAGGTTTGGCAGTGTCAGGAGGCTCTGCAGATACCGAGCAGACCTGGAGGAAGCTAAAAGCTGCAGGAAGAACAAATCACTCGCTGTCTCCCGGAGTGAACTGTATGGTTCTATAAAAATCCTGGAGCATGGCTGCTCATTCACTTTCAGGAATCAGCAATGGAAATAATTTAATCACTTACGTCAGGTAAAATCCATTAGTGCTAATTAGCCCAATGGAGTTGCTGGCTGCAAACCTCTCTTGGAAAGCACAGGAGTTTAAAAAAAAAAAAGTTGAAGAGCCTCAGAGTTCAAATTACAGCAAAAAGCAGGAATGGCTTTCCCTGTTCTCCTGGGAAAAGGCCGTGGTGCCATGGTGGGACGTTGAGTTGAGTTGGGTTGGGTTGGGTTGGGTTGGGGAATAGCTTTCCCTGTTCTGGGAAAAGGACATGGTGCCATAATGGGACGCTGGGTTGGGGAATAGCTTCCCTGTTCTGGGAAAAGACTGTGGTGTCATGATGGGATGTTAGGTTGGGTTGGGTTGGGTTAGGTAATAGCTTTCCCTGTTCTGGGAGAAGGCCACAGTGCCATGGTGGGATGTTGGGTTGGGTTGGGAATGGCCATAGACACTGCTGTCACTGCACTGGGGTTTGCCCAGTGGGGTTTGATGCCACCCAAGAAATAGAGCTTGTATGGTGCTAGGGGTATCACATTGGGAAGAGAAGCAGAGCAATCCCTGAATGGTGCAGTCTGAATCAGTGTTTGGCTGCCAGGAGGCAGCGCTGGGTCCCATCTGTCAGGGTTGGGTCCCATCCCCGGTGCAGAGGGAATAGCCCCAGGCATCCCCATGAAATTACAGCAGGAATGGTTTGGGAGCTGATGAACAAGGTGCTGGTGAATCCTTTCCAGGCATTCTCAGATGAAGTCAGGATGTGCTTCAGCTGATGGTGCCGATCTCCTGCTGCCACTCACCAGATTTCTATTTTTCTCTGCTAAACTGATGACAAAGAGTGATTGTCTCCTCGTCTCACCACCGACTGACATTTTGTCATATACTGTGCGTGCAAGTTCCTCCCCATGCACACCTACCCACCAACTTCTGGTGGTGATAACGGTATGCCATTGCAAAGCTCAGTGTAAGACCTTATGAAAAAGACAGTTTGATTTAAAACAATATAAAATAATAATAGTAATAATAATAATAATAATAATAATAATAATAATAATAATAATAATAATAATAGTAATAATAGTCTTGGGGGTTGCTGAGTGGAGCCAGCAGTTGAACTCAATGATCTGTATGGGCCTCTCCCAGCTCTACAGTTCTGTGATTATGGAGAGACCATCAGCATCAGTTTCTCAGGAGAGGTGAGGCCCCAGCTCCAATTTGGACCTGGGTCACAGTTCTCCAAATGAAATGCATTCAACTGGAGAAGTGCATCCAGCTCCACACTACCTTGACTAGGTGCAGAATGTTCTTTTTAGCTATATTTCTATTCAATTTCTCTGCTACTTCCATGCCCAAGCCACATCTCTGAAGCATCATCTCTGCACTAGTGGTGTCCCAGCAAGGACTGTGGCCTGGGCACATCCTGCCTGGCCTTGGGCACCTCCAGGAAAGAGAAACCAACAGATAATTACTGCAAATATACTTTCAGTTTCCTCCTGGTAACTTCCTTCCCACTGGATGCGTGTCCTTACGTTGATCCTTGCAGGTAAACCCTTCGGGTCCTTGGTCCTGGAGGACCAGCTCCACACATGCAACCTGCTCCATTCTGGGTGCAGAGTCTTGTGGGGCCACCCCATTGTGCTGATGTGCAGAGCTGGATGACTTGCAAAACCCACAGCTCGGTGACTCAGGGCTTCATGGCTTTGCATTGGGAGATGGACACTGATCAACCCAATCACACGGGCTGCTGATAAAGGGATTACAGAGGACGACCTATTGAGGGATTAAAGGGCTTTATGCTCCTGGACTGAATGCAAGCCATAGGAGATCGGATGAATGACTATAAATACCCGAGAAGGAAAAGGGCCAAGGGGAGTTTCACTGGAGGGCCATGGTGGAGAACATGTGTGCGAGAAGGGGGAATGGTGAGAAACACTGGTTGCTCCACCCTCCCACCAACCAAACCCAAGTCAGTGCAGAGGACAGCAGAAAGAGGTGAAAGCAATCAGAGAAACACGCAGGAGAGATGGGATGGGGGAGTCACTACCTCATTCATAGGATCACAGAAGGCTGGAAAAGCCTTCCAGGACCCCCAGCCCTCCTCCATCATGCCCACAGCTCTCAGTGCTGCATCCCCACTGCTCTGGGACATCCCCAGGGATGGTGACCCCCCCCAACCCCCTTCCCTGGGCAGCTGCGCCATTGCCCAACTACTTGCAGTTTCGATCATTTCAAAGTCTTTTTCTCTCTCCACTTGAGGGAACGTAGATACAGAAGGCAAATGGCATGGCCTGGACAGAGCAGGACATCAATATTTATTACCCAGCTGAGCCTTGGTCAGCTTTTTCACGAAGCCAACTCGGACATCAATAAATCTAAATGATATCTTTTCTTGTAATAATCAGCCACAAGCAAGGAGCTGCTCAGGGGATCAGTGATATGGCAGAGGGGTTAGCGTGACATTTATGGGGGCAAAAGGCTCTCCCCACCAGTCTGGGCCTTCTGTGGGGTTCAGGTGGAGTCCTTCCCAGCAGCGCAGGCACAGAGCTGCCCAGTGAGCCTGCAGGATGGGAGCTGCCCCTTGGAGCATCACCAGGAGTGTCCCTGCAGGGAATGTCCCCTCCCTGGTCCCCACTGTCTCTCAGTGTCCACTCACAGCCCAGAAGGACCCGGACCTGCGTGGAGATGTGGCACTTGAGGACATGGTGGGGTGGGATGGGTTGGGGTTGGACTCGGGGACCTTGAAGGGCTTTTCCAGCCTTCGTGATCCCATGATTTGTGCAGGGTGGTTTTTATTTTTGTTTGCTGGTTTGTTTTGTTATTGTTGGTGGCGGTGGTTTGGTGGGGTTTGTTGTTGTTGCTGTTTTTACTCGAATGCTGGAGGGAATTGTTGGTGCTTTCAGAAATTGCTGGTGGGCTCTCACCGGGAAACGTCTCCGAGCAACAGAGACTAAGGAGTTAAAAGCTTTCCCTTTCCCAGAGCAGACAGGGCCAGAAGACAAAGGACGGGGATGGGGAGAGATGCAAACGAGACCAGAGCCAGCCTTAGCTCAATGAAAGCAACCGGTGTCTGTAGGAAAAGAGCCCTCGGGCTTTCACCAGGGAAGAGTATTTCCAGCGATGGCAGAAAGACGTCTGTTCCCCCCAGCCTGGGCCTGACAAAGAGGAGGGATTCTTTTCCAGCTCGCACCTCTGATTCGCTTTTGCCAAGGGTTGTTTTGGGCTTTTGTTCTGACATCCTCGGCCACGGGGAGCAAGGGGATTTGCAGTCCCCACGGAGAAGCATAGGATTCCTTTGTGTGCGCAGTGCTCGAGCGGTCAGCTCGCTGCTGAATTCATCCAGCAGCTGGTTAATTCCGTATCCTGGTTACTGCCGAGCCCCGTGCTGTTCTCAGATGATCCCATTGTTTACCTGAGCAGCTCGTCAGTTCTCAAAGGATGTTTTCCCCCAGATTTCTCCGTTTCGCTTGTTTGTTTTTCAGACAGAAAATTGCAGGCTGGAATTTGATGCATGTGGTTTTTCCAAGGTGCAGATGGTAGGAGGTAGAAATGGAAGAAGGAGGGAGGGTTTCCTGGCTCATGCACCCATGTAAGTCTATGGACACTTGCCTGTCCCCTCCATCCATCCATCCATCCATCCATCCATCCATCCATCCATCCATCCATCCATCCATCCATCCATCCATCCATCCATCCATCCATCCATCATCTCCATCCATCCTCATGAGATTTAACAAAGCCAGGTGCAAGGTCTGCATGAGTACAAGTTGGGGTTGCAAGGATGGAGCACAGCCCTGCTGAAAGGGACCTGGGAGTGCTGGAGGATGGAAGCTCAGCATGAACCAGCACTGTGCCCTCACAGCCCAGAAAACCAACCACATCCTGGGCTGCATCCAACACGGCGTGGCCAGCAGGGTGAGGGAGGGGATCTGCCCCTCTGCTCTGTGCTGTGAGGCCTCACCTGGAGCACTGCGTCCACGTGTGGACTCCTCAGTGCAGGAGAGACACGGAACTGTTGGAGATCGTCCAGAGGAGGGACACAACAATGACCCCAGGGGTGGAACAGCTCTCCTGCAGGGACAGGCTGAGAGAGCTGGGGCTGTGCAGCATGGAGGGAAGGCTGTAAAATGACCTGAGAGCGGCTGTCAGTATCTACAGGGGCTGTGGGATAGGAGGAGACACACTCTTCTGCAGGGTATGTGTGACAGGACAAGGGGAAACGGTTTCCAACTAAAAGAGGGGAGATTTAGATTGGATATAAGGAAGAAATTGATTACAATAAGGGTAGTGAGGCACTGGTGAAGGGTGCCCAGAGAGATGGTGGTAGCCCATCCCTGCAGGCACCCATGGTAAGGAATTAGGACTGTGAGCACTGATGGAGCTGTGGGTGTCCCTGTGCACTGTGGGGAGTGGGACCAGATGGCTTTTAAGGGTCCCTTCCAATTCAAACTATTCTGTAATTCTATGATCCATCCATCCCTCCACCCATCCATCTATCCATCTCAATCTGTCTGTCATCCATCCCTCCATCCCTCCATCCATCCATCCCTCCATCCATCCATCCATCCATCCATCCATCCATCCATCCATCCATCCATCCATCCATCCATCCATCCATCCATCCATCCATCCATCCATCCATCCATCCATCCATCCATCTCTCCATCTCAATCTGTCTGTCACCCATCCCTCCCTCCCTCCCTCCATATCCCCTGGCAGAGGCAGGAGGTTGCTCGTGCATCCTGCACTGCAGTGCAACACTCACGCATAGTTTGCATACCTCTTGGCTCCCAGCCCTTCCCACGCCCAGCAGACACAGCCTTGAGCTTTATCTACACCTTAACCGTTTTGAATAGTAAAGCCACTCCTCTGAAAAGCCTTACTTCCCCCCTCCCCTTCAGGACGGTTTCACAAGCTCCTTCCTGCCTTTCCCTCCCGCTCTCTCCTGCAGTTGCTGTAGCACAGGGAGTGATGGATTTCCCTTTTGCAGAGCTGCAGAGCTGGGGGATTCATGCAGCACCTAACCACGCGGCCTGAAGTCAGCGACGCCTCCCAGCACTGTCCCCTGCACGTTGCTCAACCCCCTATACTGTAAGGCTGCATAAATATTGACAGGTGACTTTGCACTTTGCATTCACCACTTGCTGAGCTTCCTCCTCCTTCCGAGACCTGCAGGCAGAGCCCAGGATGAAGATTGAGTTTGCTCCGCTCTCCCTGCCCCTGCAGAGAAGGCTTCAGACCGCAGCCGTGGTCCAGTGGGTCTTCAGCTTCCTATGTCTAGGTAAGAGGCAGCTCCTCTTCTTCCACTGAGAACCCAGAGCTAATTTTCAGGGTGTGCAAAGTGTCCAGGAGCCAAGCTGGAAGGTGACATCCCAGGGTCTACCATCGTTGTGCGGCTGGCCTCTTAACCCGGGTTGAAGGCTGTGTGAAGCCTGGGTGCTCCAGCAGAGCTATGGGGGTATCTGTGGATACACGCATCTCTAAAATGGAATCTGCAGAGGAAGTGCAAGCTATGCTTTAGAGCCTTGCTGAGCTTCTGAGATGGCTCCATCAAACCTCTGCTGCAGACCTGGGGTTGGATGGCTCTGCCGCAGTGTCTGCTGGCCTGCAGCACTGGGCTGTACTGGCCCAGAGGGATGTTTGGTTGTTTGCATGCTTTGTGGCACAACTTCAGCCCATGCTAAGTGGTGCTTTGCCTGACTCCACCTGGGCCCTGCTTGCAGCATGTCTTAAGTTTAAGGAGAATGGATGGTGTCTTCCAGCAAAACAACTTGTCCAGTAGTTTTAGCCCTTCTTAGTACAGGGGTCGGGATGGTACTTGATTTTTCAGTGATGGAGGCAGCTCAAAGCCAGAAGGTGGGCAGAGGGGCGGAATCCCCCATGGTCAGAGGGTAATGTGGAGCTCCTCAGGACACAGCCTCCTGCAGGGGAATTGGGATTGGCCCGGTGAGGACAATGCCTCAGCCTGAAACCTCCACTGCCGAGCTTCCACAGGTTGCTGTCTTTCTCTGGAACAGCTCTACTCTGATTTTCTCTCCTCCTGACACAATTTGAGGCCAAAAGCAGTTAAGAAATGCTAGAGGAGAGACCCTCCATGAGCAGAGGTTGCCACTGGCTGCTCAGAGGTCATGCTTCTACTGCCAAAAAAGTGCTCTTGCAAACATGCAGCTGCCCTGCCAGGCATTTGCACTGCCTTGTGCTGCTGCTATGGTTGTGCAAATGCATCCCCATGAGGGGCTGTTCTTTGCTTTAGATGCTGATGGTTGCACGATGGAGGGGTGTGGAGCAGGGACTCCATTGCTCCCACTGGCAGAGTCCAGTACAGGCCAGTGCCACCTCTCTGTGCAATGGGGCCAGGCTTCTGCAGGCACCAAAATTGGCATGTGGGCACCCAAATTTGATCCAGTGCTTCCCCTGGCTTCTCGCATTCCTTGTCTCCATGGGCTTGGACATGGCCATCTCTCCAGATGCTGTATGCAGAAGCTTTAATTTAGGGCTGAGCTTGTGCTGAACAACTCATGGCAACCTGATCCTTATGGGTCCCTTTCAACATGGGATATCCTATGATTCTGTGACCAAAGGGGCAGGAGTTCTGTGCACGCTGTCTTTGCAGACCCAGCATGGGCAGACAGCCTTTGGACCCTTTCAATCAGCAAGGCTGTCTCAAAGGACATGCACTGCCAGAGTGAGTCAGGAAATTTGGTTGCTGAGCATAGTCCACAGCCTTAGCTTGGCTCTGCTAAGGGTTCTGGACTGGCCTTGAGGTCCACAATGTGCATCTTGCAAATCCTCTTGGGAACTTCAGTGCAGGACTCACCTGCCCTGGGGCTCCTACAGTGCCAAAAAACTCTTTCCAAAGGCTGCTGTTCTGCTTATTCTATGCTGAAGGAGTAAATTCTGGAAGAGCATCAATGCTGAGCCCAGCAGGTCTCTGACAGGTTGGGGTTCTTGTACAGACTTGGCCAGAAAAGTCATGCTTATAGCTCACAGCTCACTTGGAGCCCATGGCATGTGTGGGGTATGTCCTTGGCTGTGGTGCACCAAGGTTCACTTCCCTACAAAACCACCTCTGTCGCATTTCATCCTCCTCTGGTTCCTGGCTTCCTCCAGAGGAACAATAAAACCCCATACCACAAGGTGCCCAAGCTTCAAGCTTCATTGAGGAAAAGAAAGAGAAACCTCCTGGCTTCCGATCTGAGCCAGAATCTGTAGACTTAGGGTATGGAGCTTTCCTTGCTGTCAGAGGCCCTTTGGTTTTGGTTTTGCTGTTAGGTTAAAGGGATCTCTCCTCACCTTCCACGGCGATGTAGGCAGTGCTGCAGTCAATCTCAGCCCAATCTAGGGTTATCTGGACATTTACTCCAGGATGAGGGACATATGGGCATGGGGGGATGGGTTAACAGTTGGCCTAGATGATCTTGGAGGTCTTTTCCAACCTTCACGAATCTGTGATTCTGTAATTATTTTCAGATAACTGGTGTGTTTGTAAGGACACACACAATGCCCTCAGACCTGCAGTGATGCCTTGAGAGGTCTCGTAAAGCCTCAAGCCATTTCTGTATCTTGCCAGTCCTGGTTTTCCATGGGGAAATATTTACAGAAACCACTGTTTTTATACAAATTTGGTGCTGGCTTCCCACGCAGGACTGTAGACCTGCAGGAGGAGGAGATGAAAATCAGGTTGCTTACCTGGCCCCACATCCTTTGTGGGTATAGTGGTGGAGTCCCCATTGCTGGAGGTGCTCTAGAACCGTGGGGACGTGGCACTGAGGGCATGGTGGGATGGGGGGAGGTTGGATGTGGGGATTTCATAGGTCCCCCCCCTTAATGATTCCATGATTCCGTGATTCTGTGTCAGCTTGTACGTAGACTGCAGCTTGGGCTCAGAAGGAGACATTGCCAGGATTCCCTGGCCAAGGGCTCAGTGCCTCTTCTGTTGTATTCTTTAAAGTGTTTGCCTGGCAGGTAGCCCAGAAAATGACAGTTGTTTGTAGGAATGCCAAGGGGGATATGGCTGTCACCTGGGCTGCTCTGACGTGGTCGCTGTTCTGGGGAAGGACAGACAAGGAACTCTTGGCTTTCCCCATTCTCCTCGTGGGAAGAAAGCAGTGATTACTGGGATGGCCTCACAATAAGCAAACACTTCTGCCAGTAGCCCTTCCGTTCTTCCCTGTCCCACAGAACAGAAGCTGGAGGGACAGGGATGTGGCCTCAAGTTGTCCTTGCTGCTCTGCCTCGGGGAGATGAGCCATGGCAGGAGGGGTTTGTGTGGACCCCTCCAGCTTTGATTCAGGAAAAGCTTGAAATGTGCAGGAATCTCAGCAGCAGGGACAAAGCTCTACAGCAAGAATCCTCCACTGCTGGCCCACAGCATCTCGGTGTCTCACCCATGGCACTGCTCTGCTATATTTTTGTGGAAGAGTTTGAGGTCATGGCACTGAGACATCCACAAGCAAGTTGGATTCATGCTGGAACAGGTGCAGAGCACCATAGGATTTTACAGAGGCAAAAAAGAAATCTTCAGATTAAGTGAAGGTCACTGTGTGCAGATTTTGCTCTGCAAAAAACAAACAAACAAACAAAGCTGAATCAAGGAGCAAATGTTGTTAATTTCCCCCATAAATGAAGTGAGGGTAAAATTAAGAACTATGTATTGCAAGATAAGAGCCTCACTTGGATGATAAGTGGATAGATCTGGAGCAGAACAACACCTTCACTTTGCAGGGCACACCTTGAGCTTTGCACAGTGTGATAAAAAGAGAACAAGGCATTGCACAGCTTTGCAGCAGACTCGATGACCTGGCTGGTAGGAGCGGTACAACTACAGCCTCTGCGGTGTTCCTCAAACAGTGCTCATATCTTGTCTGCACCTTGGAGCTTTAGTTTCATGCCTAAGAGCTGTACAGGTTGTGGCTCTTCAAAGGAGCAGCACCAGGCATGAGCAGTGGTTTGCTGAGACCCGGAGGTTTGCATTGCATGTGAGACCTGCCACTGTGCTTCAGTCTTTCAGTGCTTTTTCATTCTAAACCTCCCTCTGTCCCTCTGTCCCTTCCTCCCTCCCTCCCTTCTTCCCCTTCTTCCTCCCTCCATCCCTCCCTCCCTCCCTCCCTCCCTCCCTCCCTCCCTCCCTCCCTCCCTCCCTCCCTCCCTTCCTTCCTTCCTTCCTTCCTTCCTTCCTTCCTTCCTTCCTTCCTTCCTTCCTTCCTTCCTTCCTTCCTTCCTTCCTTCCTTCCTTCCTTCCTTCCTTCCTT
Organism: Oreortyx pictus; assembly: GCA_036925125.1. Taxonomy (NCBI): domain Eukaryota; kingdom Metazoa; phylum Chordata; class Aves; order Galliformes; family Odontophoridae; genus Oreortyx; species Oreortyx pictus. The sequence goes on along the minus strand of JAUPFR010000001.1, from coordinate 645,652 downwards.
CCTTCCTTCCTTCCTTCCTCCCTTCCTCCCTTCCTCCCTTCCTCCCTTCCTCCCTTCCTCCCTTCCTCCCTTCCTCCCTTCCTCCCTTCCTCCCTTCCTCCCTTCCTCCCTTCCTCCCTTCCTCCCTTCCTTAATTCCTTCCCTCCTTCCCTCCTTCCCTCCTTCCCTCCTTCCTTCCTTTTTCCAATAGGAATTATCAGTACACCATGCCAGGACTTTAAGACATGACTTCTTTTTCCACACACAAAGCTCCAAGATCAGGATGACTTATCACAAGAATAGCCAGCAAACCAGACTTACTTATCTTTATCGAGATACTCTTTTCCAGCACAAAGGTTTAAAACACTCCCAAAGCCAAAAAGAGGCACTGTGATAGAAAAGAGCACTTTTTTTTTCTCCAGAGAAAAGTACATTAAAATTAATCTGGTGGACCATTCATGGTAAAAGCAACTGAAGTGTGAAATGAGAGCTTTGTATACATCTCTGATAGACCTTAGGTGAGAGCAGCTGGAGAGAGCAAGTGCCAGGTGAATCCCACAGAGATGAAATTCCAGGTCTTGAGATGAGCACATGGATGCTGAAGCTGTGTCTGAGCTGAGCTTCTCCACCCCCGTGTCCTTCAGCCTTGGATCTGCAACAAGAGCCCAGAGAAAGGCAAAATTTAAAACTCACGGTCATAGAATCGTAGGATTACTGAATCATAAAGGATGGAAAGTCCTCTAAGATCCCCCTGCCTAACCGCAGCCCACCCCCACCATGCCCACTGCCCATGTCCCTGTGCCACAATCCCATGGCTCTGCAACACCTCCAGGGACAGTGACCCCCCCAACCCCCCTGCACATCCTTTGCCAATGCCCGATCACCCTACAGTAGAAGAAATTCTGCCCAATACCGAACCTGAACCTCCACTGGCACAACTGGGTGCCGTTGTCTCTCATCCTAATGTCACCCATGAGCTGGGGAACCCAAAGGACGTGGGCCAGTGTGGATTTTCAACCCATTCCCACTCAGACATCACCATCACCTTGATGGACAGGGGGACAGGTGGAGAGGACTCAGCTCTTACTGCTGTCTCCCAGGCACTTGTTAGGGAATCTTCTCTAGCAGGTGGCAGCTCGGTGGTCCTCAGTGCCTCCCAGACTCTGAGCAGCAGACAGTGCTGGGCTTGGATGGGATCTGATGTGCCAAGTGATGCCTGCTTGCACGCAGACTTTTCCTCCCTTGCTCCCCTGCCAAAGCAAAGGGCATGAGGGAGGCAGGAGGTAGAGGACAAAGCTGAGTACTGACTGGAAACAACTCAGAAACGTCTTTAATGACTTGGGCAAGTCCCAAGTCATTAATGACTTCGGGAGTGAAATAGAGCGTGCCTATAAAATCTGCGATGACACCACGTCAGAAAGACTGAAAATCCTCTACTGGTCAGGATTTAAGCGGAGGAGGAAAAGGTCCAGAATCAATAAGGAAGAAAAAAATCAATAAGGAGAAAAATTCTTCTATATGGGAAGATGAAAAATTAAATTCAAAACAGAGAGGTGCATCAGCCTGGAAGGGGGAGGCGGGCGTGATGGCCCTTGGAGAAAGGGATGGTTCCCTGTGGTTGGGGTCGAGCTGCTCTCGGGGTTCCTGGGGCAGACGGGCAAGAAACCACTTGTTTGCACCCATCTGCCCTCACATGGATGCAGTAATCCCGCAGTGAGCCCAGAGAAGTCTTGGGCTCCACCCCAGGGCTGCACAGAACAGGTCCCTCCAGGCGAGCTCACCGCTTGGCTTTCCCCCCAGCACAGTGCTGCACGGCTGCCTTCATCGGCCTCCTCTTCACACGCTTCTGGCTGCTCAGCGTCCTCTACGCCGCGTGGTGGTTCGTGGACAGGGAAGCACCGCTCCGGGGCGGGCGGCGGATCCACCTGGTGAGGAACAGCGCTGTCTGGAGACACATGAGGGACTACTTCCCCATCACGGTAAGCATCCGCAGTGCCCTCCGCTCTCACGTTGCAGGAGCATCCTCCTGAGGGCCAACCCCAGGGCTGTGCAGTGCTGGAGGCAGGATGGCCTCCCCAGCTCCCAGAGTGACTGTGACCCAATGTTTTCCCAACACACCCTTTAGTCATCTGCCTTATGTGCACCCATTGAGCCTCGCTGCACAGGTAGGGCCGTCTCCCCGTGCCCGCTGCTTGTGATTTGTTGCTGCTCTCACTCTTCTGGCTGCCTAGCATTAACACAGGGCCACATTTTGACCAAAAATCTGAGAGATTCTGCTTCCCTGGAAGCTCAGCATCCCCTTACACCGAAGAAAGGGCTGCGTGGGTAAAGCTGAGAGTGCTCAAGGCAGACCCACAGAGATGCTGTTCTCCTGAGAAGGACTCTCACAGCATTTCCTCTTTATTTAATGCACGTGGCAGGCCTCTGCCCTTAATCTTTCTTTAGTTTCCTATTGACTTGACATGACTGCATGGACCAGGATGAGGACCTGCCTCAGGGCCAGCACTGTTCTGTGCAACTCTGAGCCGTGCACCACGAGCCACGCTGCAGAGTGGTTTTCTAGGGCAGATAAAGCTGAGCATCGCTTTGGGGATTTTGCACAATAATTCCTGGAGTGAAAAATTGCATGTGAGTGCCCAGTGTATCTCCCCTGCAACTCATGACCTTATGGGAAGTTCTTTTGTTTTCTCTTCTGCAGACTCAGCAGCCCTGGAGCTCTCAGCCTTTCCTCATAAGGGAGATGCTCCAGGCCCCTCATTGTCTTTGTGGCTTTTCAGAGGACTCCTTCCGGGAGATCTCTGTCTTTTCTTTCTGGGGAGCCCAGCACAGGACACAGTATTGTAAATGTGCCCTCCCCACGCAGAGCAGTGTGGATGGATCCCCTGGATCCTGCTGGTCATGCCCTGTGCAGTGCAGCCCATGTCCCATTGCCCTTCTTGGCCACAGGGCACACTGCTCATGGTCCTCTGTTGGTTACCAGGACCCCCAGGTCCTCCTCCGCAGAGCTCCTCCCCAGCAGCTCAGCACTGACCCATACTGATGCTGTGGTTATTCCTCCCCAGGTGCAGGACTGTACGCTTGCTTGTGTTAAACCTCATCAGGTTTCCCTCTGCCCAACTCTCATCCAGCCCAGATCTTGCTGAACAGCAGCACAGCCTTCTGGGCTGTCAGCCACTCCTCCCAGCTTTGTTCCATCAGCAAAGTTCGAGTTAATTTCGGAGCTGGACACTGTGGAAAGCTGCTGCAAGCCATCCCCCTCCTTTCTGACCACTCTCTTGCCTTGTCCAGAGCCTCTTTCCAGAGCTTTTGCATTGATTTAAGGGCTCCTGGCCAAGCATCAAAGCAAATCCCCCAGAATGTATATCATAATCTCCTGGGGAGGAATGTGAGCACAACCCAGGAGAGCTCCTGGTGGGTTTTACCATAAGAGACAGAGAATATTATGACATTCAACAGGAAGCACCAAATTCCCAAGTCATTATTCTCAAGGTTGCTGCAGAAACACTGCACTCTATTTATGTGACTGTAAATATTACACGCCACGCATGTTCTGCAATTCAATTCTGGCCATAAAGCACAGCTCGAGCAGTGTCAGACCACTCTCCTTGCTAACACATAGGTGCCAGACAAGCCCAGTGACACCTGCCTGCCTGACCCACGCACACTCCCTCCTGAGCAGAGCCCTGGGCTGTCTGTGTCCTGGGGATGGGTTGGTGATTGGGGATGGGTTGGTGGTTGGGGATGGGTACATGATTGGGGATGGGTACATGATTGGGGATGGGTTCATGGTTGGACTAGATGACCTTAGAGGTCTTTTCCAACCTAATTCCGATTCTGTGATTCCCTCCCAGCTGGCACTGTCGGACAGAAAGACCAGTAGAGGGAGTATAGCTACTGGTTTTGGTTACAGCACACTGGGATGAGCAGGGAGGGTTTGGAGCAGACTTTGTCCTTGCTGCTCTGGGAGAAGTTAAGCACTTCCCTCCCTTGAAAGGCATTTTATTTCATATCCTTTGAGCATGAGCTCGAATAAATAATTTGGGAATGAGAAATTATTTGTCCCTAGCAATGTAGATGTTAAGCACTGCAAATATTGTTTTTGCCATCCTGTGAGCTCACGCAGAGCAGAACTGAGCTGAGCTTTTGCTCTGAGCCACACGCTCCTGCTTGCCCCAAATCCCATCCAGAACAGAGACAAATGGGGAGTGGGATTTATGGGACGTGGATCCAGCACCACGGGCTGTGTTTGTGTGTAGATTGAGTTCGGCCAGCCCTGAAGGATTAGTTATTCTGGGAAGATTAAATGAGGCTCCTAATCCTCCCAGATCCCCTCTGCAAACTTACTGTGGTCAAGCGTCAGCGTCGGGAGGTGGGGAGGCAGCAAGAGCTGCCTGCACTGCTCTGCCCTCGGGTATTTCAGGAAAGGGATTTAAATGCTGCTCCTATGGGATCCCTGGGTGTGTTTGCTGCTGCTGAAGCAACGAGAGGTCGGGATGAGCATCTGTTTTCCAGAGATCTAGGCAGAGTGAATTTGCACTTTGCTGCAGAGAGGATCGGCCATGCAGGAGCTCTCGGGCTCCCAGCGCGTGCGAGGAGCACCCTCTGCCGATCTCAGCTGCACAGAATTGCTTTGCTCTTTGCTTTTGCCCTTATTTGAGTGAGGGGATTGTCAGGGCCTGAGTGAGTTTGGGTGACTGTAAAAAGTGGTTGAGCACTGAGGTCCCAGGCGTTTTCCCAGGAACATCTTTCCCAGGAAGGTTTATATTTTTTTGTATTTCAACCATATTCTCGTCTTCATTTTTATACGACCATGATAAGCCTGCGAACTATGCTGAGCTCAGCTGAGCCTTAGAAGTGGAGAGAATATCCACAGAAATGCACAATAAATCTCTCTGGTCAGTCCATGGCTGAGCAGATGTCCCACAATATCTGCTGGGGCTGATGGTACCTCCAAGTGAGATTTTTAATGCCACGCACAGCTCTGCCAAAGCTGTGTTCAATAAGCAGCTGATAATTTGTTTGCCACTTCCAGGCCTCTTCCCAAACTCTTTCCTTCTTTCACAGAGGTCCTTCCCCACCAGAAGGAGCATCCTTTATCATCATGGCTTCTTTATCACAAGGAATACACCCAGCATTGCAATTTTTCCATCACTGATGGGTTGATGGTTGGACTTGATGACCTTGGCGATCTTTCCCAAAGTGTATGATCCTTCGATTCTATGAGTATTCTATGGCCAAGATGTAGCACATCTTCCTGCTCTTCACCAGCCTTCCTCCTCCAAGCTGCTCTGGTAACCTCAGCTTCAACAAATCCTGCCTTCAGGTGCTGTCACCAATCAGAGCAGCCCAGCAGGCTTCATCTCACCAACCTGAAATACGTCTCTGTGTGTAGGAGATTCCTGTGGTCCTCAGGGCACTGTTTTCCCCTCGTGAAGAGCCACAGGACACATTTTACCATCCTTGGGCTCAGTGGTTGGACTAGATGATCTTAGTGGTCTTTTCCAATGTTAATGCTTCTATGCCTCCACAAGTGCCAGTTGGATGTTGATATCTATAGCACCTGGCAGAGCCCCAACCTCTTTCACTGTGCTTGTGCTCTTGCTGGGTTTCTTTTTGTTGTTGCTCGCATAACTGGAGACCTAGTGGACCCCTGGGAGCTCATTCATTCTCATCATTGCACAAACCATGATGGGGGTATTTGCGTGTGCTGTGGTTCTAGATAAGCACAGGGCATTGCAGAGTGGTGCGGTCACACGTGAACTAAGCCCTGCCAGGCATATTTTCTTACTTTTCACAGCAGAACAGTACTGTTTGTAGCTGGGGATCTTGTGCTTTGGCCCATGACGTTTAATATCATTTCTGATTTCCAGTACTTTTGGCTTTCATTTTGCTTCCTTCTGTTGGCTAGAGGAGGGGAGAAGGATTGTTCAGACAAAAGTAGCACACAGCACAGTGACCCAAAGTTAGCTCTTCCCCATTTTCTGAAGAGCTTCCTTGCTCTGTGACTTCAACCTCTCTTTTCTGCCCTCAAGTGACTTTGGTACTGTGCCACCTGGAGTAAACATCAGTGCCCAGAGTTGTTTTCCCAGGATCTTTCTGTTGCTGGGACCAGAACCTCATTTTTCTTAAACAGCTGCCATCACTCAGATAATTGCCTTCCCCTTAGTCTCCCGTCACCCTTAGGTGATGTGATGACTTCTTGGTACAATTTCTCCTTCCTGGGGCTGGCTCCTCGGGTGCTGTCATCCTGTGGAGGACGTGGCTGCATGCTTCTTCCTGTGTGAGATGCTCTTTGGAGGTGCCTGGGTGGAAGGCAAGGGACCTGAGGGTTTGCTTAGGGTGAAACTGAACAGAGGTTGGTCCTACTTAAGAGCAGATTAATGAACATAACATCATTCGAAGTGAGTTTGGGGCCAGAGGGTGATAGAAATACAATCACGGTTCAGTTTGGGAAACTAACAAAGAAGGTACAAGTTTTCTGACCAGCTTTCCTGACCAATCCCTGTCTCCCACCGCATGTTCCTCTGTCCCTTTGGATCGGATGTCATGGCAAGTCAGCACACTCCCTGTCTGCCTGCATGCTGGCACAGCAAGCACTGTGCACTGACCATGCTCATCTCAGTCTGACTCCATCCATTTCCTCACTTAACCACTTTTAAATCCCTCCAGCCCTACAAACAAGGCTGGCTGGGGACTAGGTGTTGTTCTGACTCCAGGATAAGCTGATGTAAAATGGAGAATGTTGCTTTCTTCGAGCACTGTGGCACCAGTTTTACATGGGGACTCACCCTCCCTTCTCCCATGCTGTCCAGTACACAGGTGACAACCAAAATCCCCAGCCACATCTCAAAGCGTGAATTAAAACAACCTCATTAAAGCAGTGCTGAAATCCTGTGCTGATGCAGTCCCTTGGAAGCCCTAATTAGACTAATTCAGTTGCAAAATGAAGTGAAAAACCAAACAAATAACAAATGAAGGCCACTTTAATTCCAGCTAAGAGCATCTGCTTGTAATGTTATTGTGTTTTAGCTGGTTCAGGTTAAAATTAAATTTGTTTGAGATCCTCACCAGTACGTGGTCTCTTACTAGAGCCTCTAAAAGTCTCTGCATGTGTTTCCCTAACGTGGCTGGTGACCGTGCATGGAGCAAATCTCACCAGAGATCTCAGGCAGGGTTTTTCCCATGTCATGGACCCACGTTTGGTACACAGAATAGGGGGAGGTTTCTACTTCCAAGGAGTCAATGGGAGCACTGAACCTCTGCAGTGATGTTGAAATCCATAAAGAAGGATAAATTAGAACCCATCCTTCAAATTTATGAGCTGGGAGGGCCATGTTAACCCCAGATTTAGAATTTAGAAGCTTTCTGCCCTGCCACCAGGACTCACAACACACTGATGAGGGGTCAGGGCTGTGATGAGCAGCCAGGACACAAGCCAGCATCCCAACCATGATAAGAGGAAGCCCACAAGCCAGCACACCTATGGAGTTATGACCCCATGCTGATAACAGCTCTCTGCTTTGGGGATGAAGGTTCCATGCATTAATTTGTCACCCCTCTGACATGAGAAACTGGTCTTGCCTTACCAAGAAAAACTTCCGGACAAGAATGTGTCTCCCTTAGGTGTTTACACACAGACCGGCTTGGCTGGACCCTCAAGTCCTTTGACAATTATTAATGTTCAACTCACTCAGAAAGAGCAGAGCAGCAGACGTCATTCAGCAGGAGCAGAGGTGACAACCCAGCCAAGCCAGGAGGAACGAGATTCCCACCCCTTGCACCTCTGCCCCATTGTTCACTCTGGTTCCTGGTCTTTTCCAAGTAAATGGTTTCTCTGTAGGCTCTGGCCAAATCATGAGCCCTGTGACAAAGACTGGGACCCCCTATCCCTTCCTTTGTAAAGCTGAAAGAGGCAATTACTTCAACAATGCCATTAAGATGTGGTTGGTGCTGCAGGGGACCGCTCCCCCTTGACCAGGCCATCAAACCTTGAGCATCAAGGCCCCTACCATCCAGTTATCCTCAGCTTAGAGCAGGGCTCTGAATGCTTAGCTCATGATTGAGCCACAAAACACACGAGTGGTTCTAAAGGCCCAATTCAGACCCAACTACAATTGGTATCACTCCAGATTTTGGTGGCACTGATTCCACTTAGAGATACAAGGAATCGTGTATCAGAAACAATTCATTCTGGAAGCTCCACTGGACACTGACTTTCCATCCTCTTTCAGCATCTCCTAGGGAGGACTTTTAGGGATGGGAGGTGTCCTAGCATGGCTTGGAGCAGATTGCAGGGCTGGGTGCCTGCTCAAGTCCAGTTTTCATTAGCAAGGAGGGTGGCACAACCTCGGGGTGCACCCAGGTGCTGAGCCTGCTGCCACCCTCCCTTCTCACACTGCAGGAGATTTAGTGTCTTGTGACACATCCCAGCATCTCGCCCTGCTTATAAATCACGCAGAGATGAAAGGTTGTTTGGAAGCTGAAGATAAGTGCAGGATATTTTGATGCAAGCTGAGATTATTCAAAAACAGAGCAAATCGTGGCAGGGGCTCAGCAATTCAGCCATCTGCCCCTCTTCCTGCACCTGGGTGGTGATGGGGACTTTGTTTGTCTCTTCCTCTCATTAGGAGCAGGCGCTTCAGTGGGCACATGTGTACAGTCAACAGTGCTTCAGGACAGATGGGGAATTAGCCATGATGTCAAAAAGTAAAGTGTAACTCAGGGCGCCAGGTTCTTCTAGGAAAACACACGCCCCATTAGCTGCTCCCTGCATAATGGTTGACCCCAAAGCACTGATGGGGCAAAGCACAGAGGGCTTTGTTTCTCCTTGTACGTAAGAGCTTTGAGCTGTCTGGAAATCCATGGTGGCTTCGTAATGGGACCAAGACCATCGATTCAAGGGATGCAAAGACAGCATTTGGTTTTTGGATGCTTCTGGCAGGGTTATGTGCTGTCTGCGCAGCGTTGGGATTGCAGGATCTCCTCAGTGGCACTGCTCAAAGCTGACTTGGTCACACTGGTCCTTCTATTTCAGGTGGGCCACCACAAGCGTAACCCACAGAGGCCAAATCTTGTCTGTTGTTTGTCTTTAATCATCCCCCTCTCTTTCTGGGTCATCCATGCAATGCTTCTCACTTCTCAAAACTGGCCCAGAATTCTGACTTGCCCCTTAGCCAACTCTCAAGGTCCAACCATGTGCTGCAGTCCACACTGTCCATCCCTGAAGGCTGAGCGTGGTCAGTGGGCATGGTGTTGGTGAGCTGATGACTGGACAAGCTGCTGGGTTCCTGTAGGGTGGTCCATCATGTAAAGAAATCCATCTTTTTGTTTTTTCCCTGGGAGCTGGGGGTCTCACCTAACGATGTACAGAGCATTCTTCAATTACTCGATGTGCTTCAGGATAGGGCAATCACTACTAGGGTGGTGGGCTGGTGGCTATAAGGAGCTACATGGGGGGGTGGGGGGGGGGAGGGAAGGGTTATCTCACTTTTTGTGTTGTTTTTTTTTCCCATATTGCAAAAGGTACTGGAGGAGGTTTTAAAGAAAGTTTGTTCCTAACAGCATCTAGGCCAGCTCAAAACAATGCAGGCTTTGAGAAATCTGTTGTAGTGGAAGGTGTTCCTGTCCATAGCAGTGGGGTTGGACTAAATGATCTTTAAGGTCTCTTCCAACCCAACCCATTTATAAAGAACTGTAGCAGTAGAAATGACATTTTGTGACCAAGAAATGTGGGGGAGATATAAAACCAGGCAATGAAATACATCTCAGAGAACAACATTCAAGCTGTTCCAGTTGATCTTTCCCAGCAGAAGGCAGGATGCATGCAAGGGGCCCCTTCCATCCCCCATAGCCAGAGGTCCATGCACTGAGGTGACAGCATTAACTCCTGTCCCATCCCTTGTCCAGCTGGTGAAAACAGCGGAGTTGGACCCCAGGCAGAACTACCTGGTGGGATTTCACCCCCACGGGGTGCTGGCAGTGGGAGCCTTCATCAATTTTGGCACAGAGGCGTCGGGGTTTTCCACCATCTTCCCAGGCATCACCCCTCACCTGATGATGCTCTCCGTATGGTTTCGTATTCCCTTCTTAAGGGACTACCTGATGAGTGGAGGTAAGCAGAATGGAAGCACTGAGGAGCGGTGGGATGAGAGGGTGAATTGGAGGCTTTTTAGGGAGCAAAGAGGGAAAACATCAGGGAGGCCCAAGAAAGTCAAGGAGTCCTTTGGCCTTAATGTGTAGCACCTGCAGGCATTGGATGTGGCACCCAAAAACTCTCTGAAACAAAGCAGTTACCAATGGCAGCTCACAGTGTGGCACAATTCCTGACAGGACAGGAAGCAGAAAGGAAAAGGAGTAGGTAAAAATTAAAAAGAGAAAGGGGAAAGGGCTCCAGAGAGAGTTTTGGAGACCTGGACTCCATCCCTCCTCACTGGTGGGCTTTTGGAGACTTGGACTCCATCCCTCCTCACTGGTGGTCTTGGAGTACAGCCAATTCTCCATCTGAATCAGCTCTCGGGGTGAGTGGGGTGGGGCACCCAGCCCCACCTGGGGTGCCCGGGGCATCCAGCCCCCTCTTGTCCATGCTACGCTCCTGCTGCTGAAAAAAGTATTTACACAGAGAGTGAGGAATTGCAACAGCGAGGTCTGAGTTCCCAACCCAGGTGAAAGGAGTGTGGACTTCAGTGTGTTATGACCTACAACTGAGGTTTCACTGATTCTGGAAGGATTCAGAGTTGGACATGGTTTCGCTGGGGCTTAATTGCAGCTAACACGATGCGTTGTGATATGGCAGAGCAAACCATGAGCCCCGCACCACTCTGAGGAGTTGGGCTGAGATTTCCAGAACATTGGAAAACTGAAAACAAAGCGTCGGCACCTCTCTTGAGCTGGATGAACAGGGAAAATGGGAATAAAGCATATTGGTGAGGGTTTTACGGATGCTCTGTTTTAATTCCTCTCTACCTCCCAGGCCTTGTGTCCTCTGATAAGGAGAGTGCGTACCATGTGCTGCAGAGGCCCGAGGGGGGAAACCTGTTGGCCATCATTGTTGGTGGAGCTCAGGAGGCTCTGGATGCCCGACCAGGATCCTGCACTTTGCTGCTGAGGAATAGGAAGGGATTTGTCCGCGTGGCCATCGAACGGGGGTGATGCAAGGGATGGGGCTACAGGGTGCTTGGGGAGGGATGCTTTGGTCTGCGGGTGGTCAATAGGATGATCCTAGTGGATTCTGGGGGGTAGGGAGGGTGTTTCAGGGTTGGCCTCCCTAATCTTCATGGCCACATGTTGAGTTGATCTCCTGCAGCACCCCACTGGTCCCTGCCTTTTCCTTTGGGGAGAATGAGCTCTTCGACCAGGTGAGCAACCCCAAGGGCTCATGGCTGCGGTGGATCCAGCACCAGCTCCAGCAGATCATGGGCATCTCTATTCCCCTCTTCCACGCAAGAGGTATCTTCCAGTACAGCTTTGGGCTGGTCCCCTACCGCCGGCCTATCAACACCGTGAGTAAGTCCCTCCTCTGCAAAAGCCTGGCCAAAGTGTGGCCAAGGATGGTCCTTGGGCCATGTCTTCTTTCTGCTGAGCCAAAGAGCATGAGCTGCCATGGGTTGGAAGCTTGTAGGCAATGAAGCACCTCCCACTGCTCCCCTGTCCCTCTATTGGCCCTTTATTTTTGTTTTAAAAAAAAAAAAAAAAAGAGTTTTTAAAATGTCCTTGGTTCTGGGATAAGTTTCCCTAAGGCAGCAAAATTCTCCATCTGCAGATGGAAAGAAAAACTTAAAAATGTGATTGGGCAAGTCTGCCTGAATGCTCGGGCAGCTCTGGAAACTGTGATGTGACACACTCAGCTGAACGTGCTATTGGAGCATCTTCAGGGCAAACAGATTAGCACAGAGAAAGGATAACACAGAGCTCCCCACGTACACCAGTCTGGGACTCTGGCTTGGTCATCCTGCAGAACCCCAAGTGGTCTGCACAGTGCTGAGAAAGCCCCAGAGCAAATTGAGGTGCTCCATTGCCTTCACGGGGTGCATCCAGCCTCAGTCCCACCACAACAAAGCTGTGCAAACACCTGTCGTGGCATCAGGCTGAGCTCACAACCCAATCCCACAAGCATAAGTAAGACAGGGCCTGTATGATCTGCCCAGCACCCCGTGCAGATGCAGGCACAAGCCCCAGCCTATCTGTCCACAAACAAGCCAGGCTGCTTTGATTGAAGGCTGTGCACAAGGGAGACTGAATTTAAAGAAAGGTGTTGGTTGTGATGAAGTTCCACCTGGTTTCAACAGCTCCACGCTTGGCCCACAGTACAGCTGATGGCCCGAATTAATGTAATTAAAGAGGCTGTTTGGAAAGGCCAGGGCTCAACCTGCTGATTAGGTTTGACAGCCAGCAATTATTTCTAATTGTTTTACAGCCTGTTTGGATTGACTCAATGGTTTTACAAGCAGCACAGTATCAGAAGTGCTCCTCATTAGTTCGATGAGGAACAGTGTTACACAACGACGAAGCTTGACAAACACAATTAGAGTCAGCAGACAGAACAAGAGAAGTGTCCTTCTGCCAGTGGCTCGGGGAGATGGGAAAGGGTTGGAATCAAATTATGTAGATTTGACCTTGAAAAATGCATCTGAGATATTAGGAGCAGCTGTAGGAGCTGCACTGGGCTGGACCTCCATCTCCCCACCTCCTTGACTGTGCTGTCTCCCAGACCACGACTGGTCATATCAACATGCATCCCTGGAAAGGTGGGACTCCATCTCTGTGCTAAGACATGAAAAGCATCCAGAAACACCTGAGCTAATGGTTACTCCTGTTTTCCAGTTGGGAAGCCGATTCCTGTGGTGAAGAAGCACAAGCCATCGGAGGAAGAAGTGGATCAAGTCCATCAGAGATACTTAGAAGAGCTGAACAAGCTCTTTGAGGAACACAAAGCTAAATATAACGTCCCAGAAGACAGTCACCTCGAATTCATATAGAGCTCCTTGTGGAAGGCGGAATTGTGGGCATCAAGCTCCGAGTTTTGCTTTGTCCCTGGGACTGTTTCACTTCAGCTGTGGGTAATTCGTGGTCCACACAGTGTGGGGAGAAGGACTTGGTTTTCCCAGCGTTTTCATCACTCCTCCATGTGGGACGCACAGAAGATAATAAAACAAAATCCTGTCCAACCGACCCCACACCTTTGAAACTCCGCAGCGTAAACTCCCACCTCCCACCTGTCCTCCATGCCATAGAAATACCCTGAACAGGCAGATGAATTATCCTTTCCTTTGTATTACAGTTCAAGTTTCATTTTCCCAGTCTACCTGCATAAAGTCTGTGCTGGAAAAAAAGTTGATTCCTCAAAGACACCTGAAAGGATATGAAGACCTTTACTGGAAAAAAAAATCACTTCTCGTGTGAGGAGCACTGCTTACAATGAACCTCGGATCCCTCCAGTGACTCAAACGATGGCATTTCCTAAGGAGAGAGCACGGCCAGGAGATGGGAGAAGTGCTTTGGGACAGGAAATATGGCTCACAAAGCCACGCGTGGCAAGGGCTCAAGGCTTTAAATAGCTGCTGCTACTTGATATCCAGAACTTTATTAAACTCTGCGCTTAATGGGATTTTGCAGCGTGGAAGTTTTAGGTGGCAGGAAGCCATCTGCTCAGATCAGCTTTATTGTGCCCTTAGAGAGCCCTTATACAACCACATTCCCTCTCTCCTGTCGCTTCTTTCTCTCCTTCCCACCTGTGAGGGTTTTTGTCACTGCATTTAACGAGCTGAACACACAGCTCTGCTCCTGAACTGGTGACTCCGGGGCCATCGCTGTGGGATTTTTGACTTTTACCTTCTCCCTGCTTCAGCCACTGTGAAGTTACTCCACCTGAACGACTGGCTGCACATCCCTCCTGTCCCCAGAAAACCAGCAGCAGTGGGAAAAAATTGCACGGAGCCCCTATTGACATGGCTAACCACTCCTGTAATCCCCCACTTAATCCAGTCAAATAAAGCAGGTCACCTGCTATGATTTCTTGCTGGTTTTCTATTAATAGATTTTTTTCTTTTGTCCTTAATTAAGAGCAGAGGTGCCTGAGCAGGATGAAGGAAAAGAGCAGTAATTATTTCCCATCCTTTTCTGTTGCTGTTCATCAGCACCCAGGCATTATTGTTCTTTCCTGTCCTTCCCTCTGCCTTCCCCTGTGCTGGTGCTATCAGCAACACCACTGTGACCTCCTGCAAGCAGCTTGGAAGGGGTCAGTGCTGGAGGGGAGCCATGGGGACGTCCCTGAGGGTGCAGATGTGGTGATATGGGGATGGGAGAGGGCTCTGAGGACAGGGACGAGGATTTGGGATCTTGATGCAATGGGAAAAGAAAAGGGGGGGAAATAACCTGTGCTCGAGGGATTTGAGGTGACATTGGATGGGCAGTTGGAATGGACTGGGTTACTGTGGGATTTGGGGAGATGTTGGATGGGCAGTTGGATGGTGATATTGTGGAGAGGGAGGAAATGAGGAGGAAGGAGGGTGTGGGGTCTCATTCATGGCATGGACAAGGATCACAGGTATGGGTACAGACAGGAAGGTCTGGATCTGTAGAAGTGGCATGACCTTGTCCCAACCTGACAGAGGAGTCACATTAAAGGATGGAATCCCCCATTTTCCATCTCTTCCCCTCTATAAATCCACCTGTGTGATGCTTATGATGCCAGAGGAGCACCTAACTGAGAAATGGGATGGTCCAGCACCTTCCCAGCCAGTTACACCACCCCTGGAGATAGAAATGGCAGAAAACTGATAACTGGGAAAATATCCCAGGAGGAGATGGGGAAAAAGGACACTGGAGCTGTCTGAGGGCTTATGGGGCATTTGGAGACACTCGAGACCCCAGGCCAGAAAATGGCGAAGCTGGAGGAGAGGGGTCAGAGAAGGGCAGTGGCTATATATAATTGGCTTCGCTTGAGGTCAGTTTTATCTCCAAGGCTGGAAAGTGTCCTTGATTCCTTAGGGACCTGCGTAACCCAGGAGAGGCCAGTGTTTGGAGCTTGCATTAAATATAACATGAGGAATAATGATTCACAGGTGTCCTTGCTGTTGGGAGCTGTTCTGGGGACTCAGAGCAGAGTAGGGTCTTCTTGAGGGACCAGAGATGCCTCTGAGCAAAGTGCTGTAAGACAAGAAGCTTTTGTGCTATTTTGGCACATGTCTGGGGGATTAAAACTCCTCCACTACAACACAAGACAAGATAAACACCAGGGAAAGCCAAGAGCTCGGGTCAGTCAGAATCCTCCCAGACTGCAGTTACGTTCGAGACTGGGCTCTGCAGCTCAGGACGGGCTCCATTAGAGGCATAAAGGGTCACCCAAGCTGTCAGCCCAAAGTAACCCCGAAGCAACACAGCACGTTTAAGTGCAACATTCCCACTCCCTCATCCTGCTTCGATTTGAGAAACGAGCACAAGGACTGGGTGACTGTGGGATTTGGGGAGATGCTGGATGGGCGGTTGGATGGAGATATTGTAGGGATGGAGGAAATGGGGAGGAAACAGGTATGGGTACAGACAGGAACGTGCCTCCCGTGCAGACAGAATAAGGTTGGAGTAATATATTTCAGCCTTCTGGGGCACCTATGGAGATCCCGAATTCAAAAATAGGGTAATATTTAGGAGAGCAGTGAGTTGGTGTTCTTCACCTGCCTCCATCCAGCTCCCTCTGATCTTTCCTGTATTTCTGCTGCGAGAGGCTCTAATCTGGATTTGTCTTACTTAGCGGGTTCAGATCACGAGGCCCAAAAGAAAACCTCTGACAAGTGATGAATGTGAAATACGGACTAATTCCCCAGGAGGAGGAATGCCAAGCAAAATACAGCTTGTCCTTTCCAGCCTTAATATCTCTGTGATTCCATGAGTGGGAACAGCAGTGATGGGTTGGTGTTTGATGATCTTGATGGTCTTTTTCCAGCCTGCCTTACTGTCAGAGAAATAACCTGCTTTGATCCATGTGCTGCGTGCAGGAGTAGTGGGGATGTCTGATGCATTCTTTAAGCCTGTGCCTACTCCTGGCCCTGCCGTTGTCACAGAATCATTGATTCATTGAATCATTAAGGCTGGAAAAGACCTCTCAGATCTCCAAATCCAACCCCAATCCACCCCACTATGCCCACTCTCAGAATCATAGACTCACTAATCACAAAGGTTGGACAAAACCTCCAAGATCAATTCCAACCACCAACTCATCCCCACCACGTCCACTCACAGAATCACACAGGCTGGAAAAAGACCATCACGATCATCAAGTCCAAACACCAACCCATCTCCGCCATTCCCACTCACGGAATCACAGAGATATTAAGGCTGGAAAAGACCTCTTAGATCCCCGAAGCCCAACCCCAGTCCACCCCACCGTGCCCACTGACTCTGTTCCCACGTGCAGAGGGCAAACATATTATAACCATGGGTTCAGGATGGCCTGAAACTCCTCCAGGGATGTTGACTTGACCCCCCCCCCCTCCCTGGGCAGCCTGTACCACCACATCACTGCTCTCTGGAGAACGAACTGTTCTTAATACCTGACCTGAAACCTGGAAATGTCCATCCCCAGCTGGCTCTGAGTGGCACTGAGCCATCTTAATTCCACTCTACTAACCTGCCAAAGCAGCACACCTCCGGGGCATGCAGGGGTCCCATGATTCAGATCACACAAGACCTTCCATAGGAAGCATTTGTTCATCAGTGGGGGAAAGCTTTGAAACAGCATCTCGTCACAGCCCTACATTTTGGACCTGGAGTACAAAGCAATGGCTCTGAGCTAAATGGATCTGTGGCTTCTTAGTCTGGGTGAGGTTGATATATCAGACAGAAAGCAGACCAAGTGTTTGTGATGAGCAGCTCAGCATGAACTGAACCTTACAGGCCAAAAGCACTATGGGAATGGCTTGAAAGCACTGTGGGAATGGTTTGAAAGTGCTTGGACTCATGAAATGACTGCAGAAAATGCATGTGCTGGAAACGTGCAGAAAATGGTGCATAAGCAGAAAATCGTGCATGCACAGAACAAATATACAGATATATATGTGTGTATTTCCCCAGGGAAAGCCGTGCTCTGGGCTGTTTTGGTCACCTAGAATTCAAGAGGGACAAATGCAAGCAAGCAGGACTTTTATCTTCACCTCCATTGGGGTGTTTGCAAGGACAGGATGTGGTGGCTGGCTGCAAACAGCCTCATGGCCAAGGGTACATGTGGGTGCTGGAGGAATTCAGCTCCACATCACGGAGTACTTTGAACTCAGAGAACAGCCCCGCACTGCCAGGGGTGTATACACACAGCTATAGGATTCCTCCAGCAGGGAGATACCTGAGCTCAGGGTTTTCAGGGGTGTTTACAAAGTGCTTGGCTTCCACCTTCTAAAAAGCAGATCCCTTGAGCTAAGCACCTCGTTGTACTCCACCAGAGAGACACGCTCTGAGCCCCCTCACCCAGGTCACCCCGTGTCCCTCAGGTAACAGAATGAGGGTTAAGGGTTTTTCTGGGCTGTTTCATATCAGGCCGTGGCATTACCTACAAATCCCTTGCTTCCAAGAACTGAAGAGCACTTTACATGTAAATATGACCTATAATCCCCATAGCAGCAGAGCAGGAGCTCCTGTGACTCCAGTGATGCTCTGCGCCTGAGCCCATGAGCATCACAGCCAGTGTGTGTCAGCACCCTGGACATCTTCCCCAGGTCACAGGAAGCTGTCAGCACTGGAGGAGACCACAGCAGGACAGGATGAAAATAAGAGCAACCCCAGGGATGTTCTGTGCGAGGATGAGAATGAGTTTGGCTCACAAATACATGAAGGAAAGAAGCAGAAAAGTGTCCTGGGTGCCTTGATGGTCCTTTTCTGGTCACATCCCCATCCACCACTCACTCTCTCCGGGGGAAATCTCTCAGTAGAAAATGGAGCAGTGCTTTGGGATCATTGAAGGACTTGGGAAAAGATGGACATTTTCCTATCACAGCCCAACCCCAATGGCTCTTTTCTGTTGGAAGCACAGACTCATGGCAGCCTTGGCAACAAGATGTGCTGATAATCAAAATATAGATACAAATGCACGCTTATCATAGAGGCTCTGCGTGGCCTGAGTTGGAAGGGATCCCTAAAGGCCATCTGGTCCCACATAAATGTGGGATATCTGCAGAAGAGTGGATTTAGAAGTAATAATAGTGGGCAGTTACAGAGAAGAGAACGATTTTGACTTCACATCCACAGCGGATGGGGACAACAGCAATGGGTGTGATTACCACCAGGAATAAGGTTTGGAACAGAGTGTCTCCATCACAGAGGGTCTTTAAAAGCACACGAGCACCGCATCATCCAGGTGACACATGGCACGGGTGTACCTGAGCCTCCCTTTTAAATTAAGGGAACAGCCCTGCTGACCTCCTAACATCCCTTCCCGGCCCCATTTCTCTCAGTTGGCAGTCCTGGGAATGGTAATATCATCTGCATTCTCACCTCCACTGCTCTAAGAGGATTTCCCCCAGGATGTGCCTTAGCTAATAGGCTTCAACAGATCTTTTGTGGGGCCAGCTTTAGCATGACCTGCTAGGAAGTGATCAATACCCCTTCCATCTTACTGACACCAACGCCCAACATTTTCCCCATTCCTGGGTTTTGTTGCTTCTCTTGTTCTTCACTCTGATCAGTACGTGAGAAACTGAAGGGATGGGAGACCTCTTGACCAAAATAAACCCCTCGGTGAAGATTTGTGGTTTATTTGTGGATTGAGGTCCTGGATGCAGGCTCTCAGAGCAGGAGGTGAAGGCACCTGGCTTCGAGGGCTTGCTGCTGTCTCCGTTTCTCTAGCTCTTGCCCCACGGTTTGGGTCTGTCTCAGGGTTTCCAAAGATATGTCCTGGGCTCCAGGACTCAGTGCTGCAGGGATCATGCTGCTGCCCAGAGCTCTTTTCTTTCTACACTGACAAGCTGCAGATGGGCCGTTGACTTATGTGCTGCTTCTCCAACACACCCAGAGCATTTCCAGCCTCAGCTCCATCTTCGCAAATCTCCTCCCAGCCACGGATTGAAAACATGGAATAGTTTTCTTCATCAGCTCTGTGTTTAGCACTGGCTAAGCACTAAGACAGATCTGGGCTGAAACTGGGCTGCACTCTTCCTTGGTTTATTGTGGTGCCTCCTCTCCTGCTGCTGCCTTGGCCATGCCCCGCCCTGAGGTTTGAAAGTGCAGATGGTGTGTGGTGGGTCAGGGCAGCATTGACCTCTGCCCTGCAGGGATGCTCTGAGCTAGATGTGAAATCCATCCCATCCCAGTCCTTGTCTGGCAGATGTGGATACCCCAGACACGAGGAGCTCTGATACAACAGGACTGCAAGTTTTTACAAGGGAGCCAATGCCAACAAGTCTGGCCAACTGAAAAAGAGCAAGAGAGGAAACTAGGAGAACTAGGAAACAAGGAGGCTAACAGAGATGGCCACCGCAAGAGGAGATGAGGCCATAGGGATTACGGAGCAACAGGGCTAACATGGAGAGGCCTATTGCTTTATCCTTGTTAATATTCATTAAAACCTGACGTCATCTCTTTATTTTCCATTTTTTAGTGAGAACGTAGCAATCTTGCTTGCTTGATTTAAAATAAGCAGTGATTTCAACTTGTCGACTTGTTCCTTTCTAGACTGACGCTCTTCTTTCTCCCTCTTCCTATATACCTATATTTCTTCAACCCTGTACTTGGGTCAGCCCCAGAGCAATCTGAATGTTGGAACTGAAGGTTTCTGAAACTGAAACTATTCTATTTTATTATGTTCTAATCTACTCCGCTCAACTCTACTCTCCTCTACTCTGTTCTACTCTACTCTACTCTTCTCTACTGTGTTCTACTCTTCTCCACTCTACTCTACTCCATTCTACTCTACCCTCCTTTACTCCACTCCACTCCACTCCACTCCACTCCACTCCACTCCACTCCACTCCACTCCACTCCACTCCACTCCACTCCACTCCACTCCACTCCACTCCACTCCACTCCTCTCCACTCCACTCCACTCCACTCTATTCTATCTACTTAGACACCCCAGTATCATGGGTTGAGATGAAGAGCCATTTAGAGGCTGCACAGACAGTAGAGAAGATCAAGACTGACCTGATCAAGTTGAGACCTCCAGCTTGCAAATGCCTATTTTAAGAGCAAGGAGTACCACTTTTTCTCTAAATTTCCTGTCCTGATCGTGCAATCCCAGGCTGCACAGAGATCATTTGCAGAAGCATTCTTGCTGCAGTGAATGGGAGTCCCTGGGTAAGTAAAGGGTTGCAGGATTGGGTCTGTCTGGTGCCTGCTGCCCACACGCATCTGGAACGACTCCACTGGGACCCACAGGGCTTGTGAAATCAAGCTGGAACCTTTTCCTTGCAGACTTTGTTAACTCTGACTTGTTCTGTATTGGTCTGTGATACACCCCCCATGCTTAATACTGTGAGGGACCAAAGTCAGCCCTTCGGTCTGTAGACCTGCCTCCACGCAACATGCTCTGGATTTTCAGGACTACAAAAACCATTGCAAAAATGATGTGCTTCTGATAGGACGTGATTTGCAAGCTATTCAACACCACAGGAAGGCTCGGGTTGTTGTTTCGATGGGCTGAGCTAGGAGCAATCAAAACCAGCATCCTGTTCACCAACCCCTTCTGCCATACAACTCATAGAGTGCCATAGTGACGGTGCATTAGTGCTGCTCAGCTGATGTTCCAGGGCAAGGGGATGCATTTCTATTCCAAGATCCTTCTTCATTCATCAGAAGAAGGAATTTTCAACCATGCTCAGGTGTCCCCTGGGATGGGGCACCACCTCAAGGCAGACCTGGTCCTTGATGGGCAGTGTCCATCTCCTCTCCTCTCATGGAAACAAATCTCTGGGTATGGATATGGGTATGAGTATGGATATGGACATGGAAATGGTCTCAACATCAAGGCCACGCCTGCTGTTCCCAAACTATCATCTCCTCAGCGTCTCTGCAGGGCTGGAACCTGAAGGGAAGAGAGTAACAGGCTGGGGTGAAGGGAGGGTTTGCCCAGATTTTCCTCTGTGCCTTGTCTGATGGTCCCAAACTGTTTGATGGTAGTTGGCAAAATGCTTCAGGGATGGAAAGCACCAGAAATGGGCAGGTCCCAAGGGATGACTCCTGGCTATGTCCATGCAGGCTCTGGTCATAGGGCCAACTTCTCCTTTTTGTTAATCCATTATTTCTCGTTAGCTTGGGATGATGGGTCCCATGAAGGATTCGAGGATGGAGCTGTTGTGGTCAGGGCGATGGTGAGCCCTGGAGGGGCTGGCAAGGAGGTCAGCGTGGGACAGGCAGCCTCGGCTAATAGCATTACAGGGACGAGCCCTGGGGACAGAGGGAATAAGAAGCTTTCATCAGGGATTCTCCCGGTGCTGAATCACACGGTGCCGGCAGGAAGGCGACGAGGAGCACCGCTGCCCTCGGTGTGGAGCTCTCCCAGCTTTCAGCAATAGGACGTGCTATTTTTTCCCTGTTGTATTTAACCAGATTGCCATTCCTAATGCCTCCAGGTCCTCCTTAATAAAAGAAGCAAACACCATTGCAAAAAGCACCAATTCTCCTTATTTCTTGAGTGCCTGATGTGGCTCTGAAAAAAAAAAAACCCTCCCAGCTGCGATGCATTGCAAGCAGAGCCAGTTCTCTGTCTATTACTAATTCTCCAGTGCTCATTCAGTGCAGGGACCAAAGTTCTTTAGCCTTACAGTTAATTTTTAGGTGCTCTAATTTTAGACTGTAGCTAGGCAGCTAGACCCTGACTCGCTGCCAGCATCCAGAATCTGGCTTTGCTCAGTGACTTGCATAAATCTTCCTGTCTTGCAGGGAGAAGAGAGGGTGCGGTGAGCTTCTATTATTTTTCATACCTTTTTTTTTTTTTAATGCCCTCCAGCACAGAGCTCTCTGCGAAGTATCCCTTGCAGTCTGGGCCCAAACTTTGCTTCCCGTTGTGAAAAGAGGCAGACACACAGCTTCAGATCATAATTAACTTCACAGCAGAAGAAGGAAGGCCTGCGGATGGAGATGACTCCAGCTTTGTGCATGGGGTAGTAGCATTCATCCGTGAGCTGCTCTCTTTGTTCTACCACTGCCCAAAGCTCTGCACCAACAGTCTGCTCTTCATCCAGACTGGCTTTTAGTGCAACGTGGATGAATGCAATCTTTAGAGCTTGTCATTTCTTTGCCTCTTTCCTGAGATCATGGATGAAAACGCCCAGGAATGTGCTCGTACATGCCCGAGGTGCCCACGCTACCTTCAGAAACCACTCTGGAGAAAAGACTCTGCTGTGCAAACATCCCCTTCCCAGGCAAATTCTTGGAGGGATAAACCTGATAAATACCTGCGAGATAACAGCTCCGTGTGACACTAGGGTCTGGGGGGAGGGTGTAAAGCACAACTCCGGGTGAAAACCAATCCTTTGGGCCGGGGTCTGGGCAAGTCTTTGGCTGCTTGGCTGGATTCTGCTCCAGATGCAAAGGTCGGCGTGTGCAATGACCGCGGCGGTGCTGAGCCATGTGGGTGAACCCTCCTGGGGAGGGAGTGCTGCTCTGTGCTCACTCAGCTCTTTCCAGCTCCAGACGTGGTGCTGATGCCTTTGAACCCCTTGGAATCTGGGACTGCTGAATCGTGCAAATGGACTTTGCCAGGGCGACTGGATGTGCCCGCTCCATCACGCTCCAGTTAGGGAGTGAACGACCCGTGGCTGTTTGTGCTGGTGGTGCGGGGAGGGGTAGGATGTGCAGAGTTTGCTGGTGGGGTCAGAAGCATCCTGGCTGCTGCCTGTGCCATGTAACAGAAATGTGGGTGGTTTCTGCCCATATGAAAAGAGCTTTCTGAGGATGGAGCATCGGGAAGGACCAGACCAGGCTCCTAAGGTCATAACACCTCTAAACACCAGGTAATCCAGGCACTGCCGTGCACTCAGGGTGACAAATTATTTCCCAACACAGACTAACAAACAGGTTCTACAGGAACACACCACACGACACAGTGAGGAAGCAAGAGAGACCGCAGGGAGCTTTGTAGATGAGGAACTTGAGACTAAGAAAAGGGATGAAGGATAAGCAGGGGATTCCTACCACCATCTGGATTTGCAGAACCGTATCCAAAAGGATATGGTAGCTTGGTTCCACAGCTGGCTGTGCCTCAGTTTACATCTCCATATGCAGCTTTTACGTCTCCACACTGAGGTCTTCCACAGCTTTTGCATCTTATCTGAAGCCCTATAGAAGCAGGTGATGTGTGTGCATTTGGGAACGTACCCTTTCACCCCAGCTCAGCTGTCGCCCCAGGCTCAAAGTTCACATGCATCACTCGGGCAATGTATGAGCCAACATCACACCTTCGTAAGTAACACCTGGACTGTGAACTGTCCCCATCGAGGCAGGAGAAAGGATGGAGGCAAAGATGAACCCTCTCACCTGGAGGCTCAGGCTGTGCTCAGGGCTGATGGGAGAAGCTCCTGGGCCCCCATGCCCACATTTACCAGTAGAGGAAGAGGACAGGAAGTCTGCAAGGCAGAGCTCAGCCCCAGTCACAAGTGGCAGGTGGAAAAGCAACCACTGTAAGATTCAGAAGGGGTCTTTTTGCTGTTTTGTTGGCTTGGAAAGTTGACAAAGTCAGTCCTGCTGCCTGGGCGACTCAGGTTCAAACTCCTCATTAAATCCCAGATCTTATCGCCTGGTTCATCGCTCATTATAAGACTTTCATTGGCACAGTTGCCCAGGGAGTGAGGGATCACCATCCCTGCAGGCGTTCAGACCCGTTGGGATGAGGCACGGAGGGACTCAGTCAGCGGGCACTGTGGGGTGGGCTGGGGTTGGGGATCTGAGAGGTCTTTTCCAACCTTAATCCCACAACATCCTTGTTATGAAACTTAATGAGTCTATGATCCTATTTAGGGACGGGGTTTAGAGAGGGTGGTGGGGATGGGTTGAGCTCGGGCTTGGGGATCGTAGAGGTCTTTTCCAACATTAGTGGCTCTGTGATTTGGCTGCACACGTAGTGGGTACGTCCAACAGAGTCCTGCTCAGCCCCAGGCTTTCCCTTTCTATTCTGACACCCCCTTACACAGCACTCCTGCAACGGGACCTGGGGTAGCACCTTATTCCCAACCCAAATTCATCACACTGTAGGCATCAGAAGAAACACAGACCAGGCTGGACATGATCGTGGTGCCTGAGCTGTGGCAGTGGTCGCAGGAGGGAACTGAGAAAAAGGAACGTTTTCAGATGCTGTGACTGAAGCCTGTAAAGGGGAAATGGAGGCAGAGCAGAGGGGAAAACCTGGCAGCTATAAACGCTCTGTGTTTAACCACAGAACCACTGTTGGAAGGGATTCGCAGGGATCACCGAGCCCATCCTTGGCCCCACACAGCACCCCCAGAGCCCGACGCTGTGGCAGAATGGGGCTCCGGCAACTCAGAGCTGTGCCCACCACCCTGGGGATAAAGAAATAAAAAACGAGAGATAAGAGCATCTGGAAAGAGAGAATTAACAAATTCCTCAACAAAGG
Source organism: Oreortyx pictus (assembly GCA_036925125.1). NCBI lineage: Eukaryota > Metazoa > Chordata > Aves > Galliformes > Odontophoridae > Oreortyx > Oreortyx pictus. The sequence continues at coordinate 621,129 of JAUPFR010000001.1, read as the reverse complement.
GTTCCCACAGACAGGGAAATGGCTCTAAGTTTTAATCCAGAGAAGGAAAATTACTAAGATAGAGAAGCTCAACTTGAGCACGTGCTAAACACAGGCAGTGTCATCCGTGCACCCAAACATGTGGCCTTTGGATGAAGACTGAACTCTGAGCCTCACTAGGATTGAAAATAGGGCATTTTCTGCTCGGTAAGCATATAGGAACAACACTACAGCACTGCGCAGCAGCTGGCTCTGAGCGCTGAACCCACTGCACACCTTGCACGCATTTCCCAGCCCCCCACATGGAAGCGGGGAGAGAAGAATGACCAGCACCCTCAAAACCTTTCCATAGGCAAAACCCTAAAGCAAGGTGCATTAGGAAACACGACTCCAGCAGGACGCTTTGCTGCTCTGCTGCGAGGTTCAGGTGCTGCTGAACAAAAGGAGGAATCAAGGGACGCGAAGGCACTGTGAACTGCTGCTGTGAGCCCGGAGCTGTGGGCGGACTCCTGCCCCTGTGTCTCGGTGCACAGCCCGTGTTTTGCAGGTGCAGGAGAAGTAGGATGTTTGAAAGGATGTTATTGTTGAAGAGTAACCTTGCCAGACGTGCGGGTTAATGACAGACAGGGTCGCACGCCTGCTGTGCCAAGGGAGGAATGTAAGCAGGGAGCAAAACAAACCATGGGCGCCGGCAAAAACAAGCTTTGAAGGAGCGCCGCAGCGCGCGCCTTCCTGGTGGGAAAACTTATCCTGGCAGGGAACGGAGCCAAGATGCTTCTCACGGCTCGGGATGACTTTCTGATTTTCCCCGAGCTAAAGGGGGCAGAGGAAAAGGAGTCACAGAGTTCAGAGCGGTGAAACGAGAGCCGGGTGGCAGCCGCTGTCGCAGGGCTCAGCGGTGTCCTCGCAGATCCTTCGTCCCAAGAACGGCGGTGTTGCAATGTGTACCTGCAAGCGGCACACGCGGCTGCTGCCCGGCCTGCTGGCACTGCTGCTGTCCCTGCGAGCCCCGCTGCTCCGTGGAGCAACGAGGGTTTTGCTGTTGCCCTTCACTGCGGTGCGTTTGTGAGCTTTGCTCTCCCCCTCTGCGGTGACGGAGCGAGGCAACCATTGGGATCCACATTAGTGCAGCAGGGTGGGTATCCATCACGGGATCACTGCAGACCACCCCTGACCCTCAGGACAGACGGTGCAGGCAGCAAACCAACGCTTACCCACCATCCCGGCACCTCGCAGCCTGAATTTCTGCCTGCTTTCACCTTGCTTATGCTAAGTAGCACGGCCCATGCTTTGCTCGCGGGGGACTCTAAGCCATCAGAAGACGTGCAGGAGATCATTCCCCTTTCGCACAGCAGTAGTTCAGCAATAATTATTTCTATTCTGGGCTCTCCTTTGCAGCTCTTATCCAAGAGCTGTTGGGCAAGGCCCTTTCTTCACACAGGCTCTCGTAATTTTCCATTTTTGTAGGGATTTCGACAGGCCACCACAACTGTTGGAAGACGTCCTCCGGTCCCGATGGAGTCCCAGTGCCAGTTCAGTTCTGAAAGAGGGGATCAAAAAAAAAAAAAAAAAAAAAAAAAAAACAAGCTTTTTCACCTCCAAATCTGCAATTGGAGCCCTCCCCAGCGCAGGGCTGGCTGAAAAGGCGACTCTTTGCACAACACTGGTGGACTTGTTTCTTCGGGACAGCAAAAGCAGCTGTGGCAGCAGCAGCAGGGCGAGCTGCTGCCCCGCAGGGCTCAGCCCCATCCCACCCTGGCAGCCAGGCTGAAGCTGAAGGCGTGCACAACTTGAGGTGTGCAGGTGGTTGTTGCTGTCCCTCCTCCGCGCACAGGGATCCCTCAAATGCTCGGTGTTTTCAGTGGGGTATTCTCTGTAGGATCTCAAAGCGCTTCTGTGACGTAGATTCCTTTTATTCCCTCAAAATTACGGACAAGCTGGGGCCGAGGCGAGCTGTCAGCCTGATCCTCCTCCCCCTCCAACAACAGGGCCAGACGTGACCCTACCGTAAAGAATGCAGGTTTCTGTCTGGGAGCTGGGGCAGACCCACCTGTCCCCATCTGTCCCCCATTGGTGAGCTCAGCTGAGTTCTCACCCCCAGGCAAAACAAAACATCCCCTGCGTGGTTATGGATTTACAGAGCTCTGAAACTCTCAGCTGGGGTAAAAAAATCGAGGCAGAACGCGGTGCTGAGGGTAGTGCTGGCGGTGGGGGCATGGCTGCACTGGATCATCCCAGAGCTCTTTTCAAACCGGAGCGGTTCTGCTGCGGTTTTGGGGGTGGTCCGGGTAAAAGCTGCGCTCTGGATCTGAACGAAGCCGGGAAGGCAACCACATTGCTAGGATTTTCTCCATTATATTAATTTAATAACCCCACCCCCCTCCCCACTCCCCCCCATCCCGCTGGGTCACCGAGAACCGGCACAGAACCGAGCGGGCGAGAAGGGCAGCGCGGCATCCCACCCAGCGCTCTGCTGACAGGGATTTCCCCCAGCATCCTGCAACCCTCGGCCGTGGGGTACCCCGCCACGCGAACGGCACTGCCACGACCCACAGCCCCGCTTGGGGCGGAGGGACCGGGCGTGGAGCCCCGCCTCTCCCTACCCTCCTCTTCCTCCTCCTCCTCCTCCTCCTGCAGGGCTATATAGGGCCGCGCTCTCACCGCCCGTCCCGCACACCCACAGCACGGCGGCCGTACATCCGTTCCCCCACCCCGGACCCCCATCCCGGACCCCCATCCCTGCATCCCGCGGGCTTGGCCGGGCCGGGCCCCGCTTCCCCTCCACCATGAAAACCATCATCGCCGCGTACTCGGGGGTGCTGAGAGGTAACGGGGCCGGAGGGGCCGGGGATGCTGCGCTGGGGGATGCGGAGCGGGGCAGCCCCGCGGGGGTCCGGCCGCGGTGTGAAGCGTGTGTGCTCATCTTCATCCCGCGTGGGGAGGGAGGGGGAGCACGGGGAGAGCGGGGAGGGGCTTTGCCGCAGCGTTTTTCGGGGTGCAGTTTCGCTTCTCGACGGCGGCTCCGGTGGATCGCGGCGGCCGACGTGGGCGTGTGACGTCGGCTTAAAAATGAGCGGTTTCTCCTTTTATTTTGGGGCTTGGTCCCCCCCACCCCCACCCCCTCCCACCCCTCCTCCCTCCACCTTCTGGCGGTAGGAAGCGTTATCAGCGTGCCGACGGAATTCAGCTTGCGGCGGTGGGTTCGGCTCAGCTCCGCGACTCCGTACTCCTCACCCTTCCAGCAGCAACAGGTTGAAGGTCGAAGGAGGAAAAAAAAAAAAAAAAAAGAGAGGAAAAAGGAGTGGCTGTGGGTGACCGTGGGGACGCGGTGCAGCCACCAACCGCTTCCTGCGGGCGGGAGGGCAGAGATGCTGGAGGGAGCTCGTAGGAGATGGGTGGGAAGCAGAGCCCGCAGCTCGAGGCGTCTCGCTGGGCTTGGTGCAATGCTGCGGTGTTTGCACGGTGCAGATTTGCAGCCCCCTCCGTTGCAGATGTGTCAGGGCTTGAAAACACAGAGCTGTGCAGGGAAGTGCAGAGCATCCACCCCGTGCCTTGGGAAGGGCCCTGAACAGTGGCTGTGAACCGAAGGCTTCCTGCCCCAGAAAGAGCAGGCTGATAATTCCTGCTGGGCCGAGAAGATGGGGGATGGCTTGGCTTGTTGATTAAGTGACTCACTAGTGGAGCAAGGAGGAGCTGAACCTGGTGAGTTAACCCGCACCGACCTGCCTGTGTTCCCCGTGCCCGGCTCTGGTCCTTAAGGCAACCTGGGTGCAACGAGCAGAGGCCAAGCCACGTTTTGAGATCAGATACGTCCCTTGAATGAAGAGCACGAGAGCTGTTAAACCGGGAGCTAACTGCGAGCCAAGTGCCGAGAATAAATCATTCAGGAGCCCTATGAAATATGTAGGGCTGACCCCACACCTCCGTGGCCAGCCCGCTGCTGCTGACGTGTTAGCGATGGATCTAGGACACGTGCATAATTCAAAATGGAGTGTGGGTTAGGGACAGTGATTGGCCTCATCTCTAGATAATCCTGCTTAGTGCAGGAAAGCTCTTTACTCTCCCTGGGCCTGTTTTGCTCGGGGGCGGCTCCCGGGGGTCCTGCAGCAATTTTTGGGGGCTTTACCCATTTTTGCACGCTGCACGTGGCTGGAGATGGGAGGCATTGCCCTGACAGAGGCCTCTGCTGACCTTTGTGATGTGGGGTTTGGAGGGATCCCACTGCCTTCGGGCTCCAGCCTTCCTGCTGCCCTGGCCCTGTCTTTGCCCCATTACCAAAGCATGGGACGTCAGCAGTGATCTGTCCCCACCTGTCTGGATTTGGGTGAGTGTGACAGTCAGGTGAGCCTTAAAACAGAGCAGGGAAAGGCAGCCCCTTCCCCCAGACAGCAACAGGACAAACAGAACAACAAAATGAAAGCCCCCAGTGATGGCATCTCCCTGCCTGCCCATCCCTGTGCATGTATGCAGAGGAACTTTGTCAGACACTGAACCATGGGAAAGTGGAGGAGCCCTCATCACAGCCTTCCAGCATTTAAAAGGGGAATGAACTGCCCACAGGGGTGGAGAGTGATAGGACAAGGGGGACTGGTTTTAAGCTCAAGGAGGGAAGGTTTAGATTGGATGTCAGGGGCAAGTTCTTCGCAGAGAGAGCAGTGAGGTGCTGGCACAGGCTGCAGAGAGCATGTGGGTGCTCCATCTCTGGAGGTGCCCCAGATCAGGTTGGATGGGGGAGATGGATGGATCTGGAGGATGCTGGCCCTGCCTGTGGCAGGATCTCAGTGATCCTTGGGGTCCCTTCCAACCCAAGCCATCCTGTGATTCTGTGTGGCACCGAGGGGACACAGGCAGTGGGCATGGTGGGGTGGGTTGGCGGTCTTGGAGGGCTTTTCCAGCCCAAGTGATTCGATGAGGGATTGTTGTCTTATCTTGACCTGACCCACTTTGGCCATAAGCTGCTGAGGTGCTGCCTTGCTTCTCTGGCACAGCAGCAGGGACGATGCTGGCGTCAAGGCATTAAAGGTTGTCCTTCTTTGTAGATTCCTTCCTTATCCCATTTCATCTTAGAGAAGTCCCTCTGCTCCTCTGCTTTGGCTGAGCTGTGGATAAGAGCTTCAGCTGAGAGACTGAACTTCAGCGGTATGGAAGCTCCAGGCAGAGGCATGACTTACTGCAGCTCATGCAGGGTTGTTAAGGAGTCTCTTGGGGCCCCACTGAAGTCCTCCTGGGCATCCTAGTGATGCTGTGTTTGTCCAGCCCAGTTCTGCGGTGTCCGCTTTGTTGCTGAAGGCTGAGCTCTGGATGTCTATTTGCAGCCTGTGCTCTGGAGGGGCTCAGCCTTCACGGGGTGGTTTGGGTTGAAAAAGACCTCTGAGGTCATCCAGTCCAACTGCTGATCCAACATCACCGTGCCCACCAACCAGCACTGCTTTCATCACCTAAGTAAGCATCACTTCTCACCTGACGAGAACTGATTCACAGCTGAGCGTGGTGAAGTGCACTTCTTGGCGAACAGTTAGTGTTGACAAGAGTTAACGTACTGCCTTGTGAACGCACAAGATAAAGCCTGATTTAGCAAGCTTCCAGCTTGTAACTCTCTGTAATGTTTGTACTTCCTCATGGCTCCTTTATTTGGCTGCTATTACTGTAGACTGAGCTTTCTGGTGCCCGAGCATGACGTCCTGTTTATTTCTGCTCCTGGAGCTTTTGGGTCTGCCCCCTTGCCTACATAAATCACGGTAAACCCATGTAAACCTGAAACAAACTGCTGGAACAACACCAGGTGCTGTTGCAGTTGGGAGTCAGCTGCTTCCTCAAACCCTCCAGGAACTGTTGGGGTATCTCCTGTGCCTGGCTCTGGCTGCTGGAATGGGGTGTGTGAAGCCACAAAGCTTGGAGACAGCGAGCTGCAGTTGCTGAGCTGCCCTGGGAGGAGCAGGGTGGCTGCATTGCCCAGCAGCAGCGAGGTTCCCCTCTGGAGAAGCTGCTTTTATGGCCACCTTGCCAAGCAGCATCCTTCTGAGCCGCATATGTCTCCCATCAGCCCTCCAGGGAATCAGGGACTTGTTAGGGTTGGAGAAGACCTCCAAGATTCTGGAAGGGTCTGGAGGACCAAAGGTGTGAGGAGTAGCTCAAGTCCCTTGGGCTGTTCAGTCCAGAGCAGAGGAGGCTCTTGGTGGCCCTGCAGCCCTTTTGGGTGGCCCTACAGCATGGGAGGGTCAGGAGGATGAGGGAAAGCCTGTGCCCTGAGCTCAAGGTGCTGGGACACCACTCTGACATAGGGTTGGTGTTTGGACTCAGTGTCCCCTGTGGGTTTGTGCCAACTCAGGGTGTTCTGATATTTTTTCCTCTGAGTCTTCAGGAGGTGAACAGCACTGGGTATAGGCCTGTAGGTGAGCCCTGGGGAGGATGGGGGTTTCTCCTAAAGAGTTGTACCCATGTGTTGAACCCCAGCACAGCAGAATAACCCCCAAAATACACATTTATGATCAGTTGTGGAAACTCTTCTGCCCACATCACCAGCAGCCTCGTGCTGTAGAGCACCAAGTACTTTCCCCGTGCGTTGGTGCTCCGTAGGATGCTCACGTCGTGCAGCTCGGTGCCTGTGTGCAGGGCTGGCAATGCCTGCTGTTTGCTGAGCATCCTGAAAATGCTGCAGTACAAATCCATTCAGAGGGTTAAACAGTGGTTTGGTCCGGGGAAGGGGATGGATTTAGCTGATCTGGGCCTGGAGTGCTGGGTCCCTTGATCCGAGGGTGTTCTGGCATTGTAACTGCAGGTGCACAAAGGGTAAACCAGGTGGGGCTCTGCATCTGTTGTGGATCACAAGCAGTCTCTGACAATTCGGGCTTATTCAGAGGACACAGCAGTGTCCCTGGCCGTATCCCTACTGTAGGATGGCATCTAGGACGTCCATCTGCCGTGTACTGCTGTAAATGACCTTTCTGGGACCACCTCTATAGCAGCTCCAAGAGCACTCTGCCTCTGGCTGTTGCCCCTCCACAGCAGTGATAGCTTCTTCTGCCCATCGGACCGGTGGCTCGCTATGAAAACAGGGCAGAGCTTGTCATGCTCCCCAGATCTGGGGATTCGTGGCCCAACTTGAGCCTTCCTGTTTCGGTGCTGTGCAGTCTGAAGTGAGCGCCCGATGGCAGCGCAACTCAGCAGCACCCGTTCCTGCTGGGCCAGCTCCAGTTTGGGCTGCTGCCTCCCATGTAGCTGCCTGTGGGGGTCCTCTCCTAGCAGAAGTTGCTCAGGGTAGCATGGGCTCAGCCCTGGGAGACTGTATGGGAACTGTTGAACCACGGCCTGAAGCACTGAAGCACCCTGAGGTGAGCACTGAGTCAGCCACGGGAGCACAGCTGAAGTCAATGTGTGACCAGAAGGGGTGGAGTGTGAGTCCACTTCTCCCAGACCCCATTGCAGGGCTGACCACCAGTGGGGAAGGATCTCTTTCTGGAGACTGCTCCTTTGGAGTTTCCTATTGTGTTCCTGGGATGTGGGTGAGCATTTCTATTTATTTCAGTTGTCTCTTTTCCATCCCAATAGTCTTTCTAATCACACCATCTATAAAATGTATCAGCTAACAATACCATGTGCTATTATTCATTGTGTTGACTTCACCCCTTACAGGGACCCAGAAGGCCTGGTGCCCATGAAGGGGAGCTGCAGGACCCGTGCGGCAGTTTGTCCTGCTGCCGTGGTCAGTGGAGGCAGTGGTTAGCAACCACAGCGGAAAAGCTTTTGCATATTTCAAGCATGCGTAGATGAAACTTGTGTAGAAAATACCAAATGATTAGAGGCTCTTCTCCATGGAATTTCTTCAGCGTGAGCTCTTGCTGTGCTATCCACCTCCAGCAGTGGTGTGTCTTGTTAGCCAGGGCTGAGCCCATTCAGCGTAACAGCTGCTTAGCAGCATTGCATCCCTTCTAATAGCAGGCTGATCCTTAAAAGGAGAAGGAAGTATGTCAACACACCTCCTAATTCGTTCTCAGGCCAGCAGCTTGATTTGCATTCTTGCCTGCAATTACCGTGCTTTCAGATAGTAAAAGTAATGACGAGACGCAAAGGAAATCCTTCGTGCAAGTGCTGCTTTCTGGAGGCATTAGAGCCTATCAGCAAACCCCAGCAGGCAGTTCCTTGTGGAAATCACATCTTTGGGTTCTGTCTTTTTGACTGGAATGGTTTAGAACTGGAAGTGTCTTTCACCTCCTCCGTGCTATAGGAAAACAGCCATGCTTTCCCTTGCTGTGGGTGCCCAGGCTCAGACACACAGCACTTGTGCAATGGGGGTGTGAGCAGTAGCTCAGAGCACAGCCTGGTGTGTCCCTGCCTGTGGTGGCTGATCTCTATCAGTGAACTTGTGGCTGTGCTGGGTGCTGCTCTCAGGAGCTGGCAGTTGGAAGTGAAGTCATGTGTTAGTACTACTCCCCTCTAAAAGTAATGTTCTGGAGGTGTCTGAGGCCACGGGCAGCCTGAGCCAGGGGTACCCAGCCCACGCTGGGGGCTGGAGCTCATGCTCTTTGAGCCCATTCCTGCCTCCACCACTCTGCAGCCGGTGCTCAGTGTGGTTTGCTTTTTGCTTTGTTCTTAGGTACAGGATCGAGCATCCTCTCCGCTCTGCAGGACTTGTTCTGGCTGTCTAAATCCAAAGTAGAGAAACAACTGCAGATCATCTCTGTGCTGCAATGGGTCCTCACTTTCCTCGTCATGGGTAAGTAATGCCCTGGAACAGAGCTTTTAGTCTTATAAGTTCTTCAACAACGTTAGTGTGTAAGACATAAATTGTGTCCTAGGGCACAGGGTTGTTGTAGGGAGCCCTCGGGTTTGTTTGTGGGCTTGCTGTTCCTTCCCAGCTTAGCCTGTGGGAACAGCACAGCACTGTGTGGGGTGGGGTGCCCGGTGTTGGGACCAGTACCCGGCAGCAGGGCTGCATGCCTGGGGCTGGTGCATGGCCCCAAAGAGCTCCCGGTGCTGCTGGTGGAGCAGCCATCCCACTATCACACCAGGCGCCCGCTCAGGGGGAAGCTGTCTCAGTCCCATTATTGATCTTAGCTAAATCCAACTTGATCAAGGATTAATGGCATCGGGTCGAGGCTGAGAGCTTGGTGTGGAAGGGTCAGAAGGCGAGGGGCTCTTAGTGCAAGCAGGAATGCTCTCTACAGACCGCAGCCTGACACCAGCTTGTTTTCTTCTCTGACATACCCAGGTATTGCTTGCACTTTAATCCTCATGTACATCCTGTGCACAGATTGCTGGGCAATCGCTGCTCTGTATTTAGCCTGGCTGGTGTTTGACTGGAATACACCAAAGAAAGGTAAATAATACCGACCTGACCCCTGATATCTGTGTCCTTCTCTTCCTGTTCGGGCAGAACTGCCCTTCCTTGTGCTGGGTGTGTTCTCTTCTTAGTGGGACACAGCAGGATCTCCTCCTGTAAGCACTGTGTAGATTACAGGCTTTGATGCTGATGGCAGTGCAGTGCCAGTGGTCAGTCATGCAGTTGCTGGCTTTGTGGCAGTGGATTTATGAGGTTTAGAGTCTAACTGTGCACTGGAAATACCTACACTGAGATTCAGTAGCCCGCTGTCCTCTGCAGCTTTTGCACAGCCCAGGTAGCAGCATGGCAGCTTGGACGTGGCTCTGGTGTGGGGTCTGTACTGCTGCAAATACAGGAGGAAACTTAATGTTGGAAGAGGCCCCACAGAAACCAGCTCTGAGACCCATGATGGTGATGGCAATGAGCTCTGGCAGCTCTTCTCAGGGCCGGGTTGGCACTGTCACTGCGGCTTTGGGGCTGCTGAAATCATGCAGGGTTTCTGTCTCCCTCAAAGGAGAAATGTGAGGTCAATCTGGAGTTGTTTCTAGCTTGAGTTGTCCTGCTCCCATCTCCAACAGGATCCCACATCTGATCCTGCCCTGAGTTTTTGAGCTAGCCTTACTTTGCTTGCTGAAGTACCTCGGAGTCCCAAACACTGCTTTGCAGTGAATGATGCAGGTGCTGCACACCCCAGGAGGAATGCAGCTGTCGGTTTCTCTGGTGGGATCAGCTCCTGTCTGCAGCCCCCTGGGTTTCCTGCAGGGCACCCAGCTGGAAATGGCTTTAATAACACAGCTTTTCTTCTTCAGGTGGAAGAAGATCCCAGTGGGTGAGAAACTGGGCTATATGGCGGTACTTCAGGGATTATTTTCCAATAAGAGTGAGTAACAGCTTGACTGCACACAGTGGGACTTAACTGGTTTAGACTTAGCTGTAATATCCCCTGTGAGATGACTTTGGGCATGCAGTTCTATCCACAGCGTTGGCCTGCATGCTGTGCACTGCAGTAGAGCTGCCTGCAGCAGCTGTGTGTGAGATCAGACACGAACGACTCGTGGTAGTATGATTTGCAGGGGATGCTTCTGGTGCTGGTTTAGTTGAGGCAGCCTTGCTGAGTGCACTGCTTCACCAGTGCTAGCTCTGGCATCCATCTGCTTTGGGGTTGTGGGCATCCAGCAGTGGGAACTGCTTCTGTTCTCTGTTTGTGCCTGCTCTTCCTCTGGTGCTGCAGAGGGAGGCTGGTGTATGGGAACTGTTGGATCACGGCCTGAAGCACTGATGGATCCCCTGAGCTGAGCACTGAGTCAGCCATGGGAGCACAGGTGAAGGCAATGCACCTGTGTGACCAAAAGGGATGGAGTCTGACTGCACCTCTCCCAGACCCCATTTCAGGGCTGACCACCACTGGGGAAGGATCTCTTTCTGGAGATCCCTCCTGTGAGCCTGGGACACGGGTGAGCATTTTCTTTGATTGTCTCTTTCCATCACAGCAATCTAACTGTACCATCTGTACAACATCTCAGTGGTGTGTACACCTCTTGCTGCTGCTGCTGGGTGTATGTGGATATTTCAGCTGCACGGACTGCCAGTGGTGGCTGACTCAGATCTTGTAGTCATGGAGAAAAGAGCATGCTGCAGTGGAGGAGCTGAATCCTTGATGTGTTGCTTGGTATTGCAGCAAGCCCTGCCTCCTATTAAAGGTTAAAGAGAGCTGTTTTGAGCCCTTTGAATCAAATCCCCAGGACATGGCGTGTCTCCTTGTCGCAGCACGCAGCTGAGTCGTTGAAGTGTGTTTAGAAATGAGATGGGGGAGACAGATAAACTGAACTTCTGCTGTGAGATGCTTGCTTGCTTGCTCACACACAGCCACAGTTTGTCACTGTGGGGGCAGAGTTGTGCAAGGTCCACAGAGTACCACGGTGAGTGTTATGCAGAGGGCAGAACGTGAGGGGTGAGAGCTGTGGGGCAGCTCTTGCATCTGCTGTGGGGAAACAGCACACTCACCACAGGGTTGTGGGGCTGGGAGGTGCTGGAGGTGCCTGCAATTATGCGACCGCTCCTACAGAATGAAGCATCCCTATAATCTGCTGTAGGGAGTGGTACCAACCACCTGAACTTGTTGGGTTTGAAGTCGTGGAGGGCACAGGAGTTCCTCGGATGTTTATCCCTCTTCCGTTAGGAGAGAGGCTGCTTTAGAGGCTGATGTGGTGCCAGCAACAGCCCAGGTGTAACCCCCCTTCCAGGAGAGAATTAGGAAGCAGCCCTGCAGCTCATCTGCAGCTAGGGCTGGCTCCCAGGAGCAGGGAACCAGCACCCAGCGGGCTGCAGCTGTGGCACTGAGCCCTGCGTGTGGAGCGAGGTCTCAGCATCCCATCTCTGCTGGCTATGGGGAAAAGCCAAGCCGTGCTCCTGCCAGGCTGCTCTGAGGGTGTGGAGGTGGGATTGGGGTGGTCTGATAACGCCACCAGTTCAGTGTGATGATGCTGTGGGTTATGGCTAGGTGTACTGCAGCCTTCCATGAGCTGATGTTTGGAGCAGCAGCACGTGAAGGAGGCTCTGGTGGTTCTTTATGAGGATGAGGGTCACTCCCCACTTTGCTGAGCAGCATCTCCCATCCTGAAACACCACAGGATCTTCAGATGAGTATGTGGCGGTACCCAGGCTGTGTTCCATAATACCAGGTGGGTTTGGGGAACAGCCTGAGGGGCTTCATGTGGCTGCTCTGACAGTCATAAGCTGTAGTAGGGCATGAGAAGCTTCCCTTCGTCTGCTGCTCAGCAGCTGGCCTCGCAAATCGTTGTCCATCTCCTGCTGAAGGGGGAGAGCTGGCAGTGCTCCCAAGGATAGGGATGTGTTTGCAGCATTGGTCTTGCACGCAGTGGCTTGGCTGGCTTCCTGGAGAAGCCTTTGCTGAGTGCTTGTTGTGGATGGAGCACAGTGCTGGGATGGAGAGCCTGCAGGGGTCACGTTGCTGGTCTGCACTGCTGGGAAGCTGAGTGACTTCTTCCATGGCACAGCTGGATGTGGTGCACTAGCCGTGATTGTTCCATCCTTTTTGCAAGCTTGCATGCAGGTCTGGACAGAGCAGCTCTGGTTTTCTGCTTTCTGGATGCTGCAGTGTTCTGTGCTCAGCTGGCAGGCAGGAGGAGCACCACCCAACCTCTCCCCTTCTTTCGGCTCCTTGTTCCTGGTGCAGAGCAGCAGCAACTGTGCCAGTTCTTTCTCCACACTTGCATGTGTCACCTACTCTTTACTCTCTGTTCCCACCAATAAAACTGGTGCTACCATTCCCTGAGTGTGTGTGGCACTCCAGTATCTTTAACAGTAGGGTGTTATTTCTTAACCGTAATTGCACTGCTTTACTGCTTCAGTGGGCAGGCTTAGATCTGCTAGGAGAAATCTGCCCCTGTTAACAGCGGAGCACACGGATGGACCTTTGCTCCTGGTGAGATGTGCCCCGTCCTGGGCTGGGCCAGGTGTGTTAGCACGGCGGGGTGAAGGTCCAGCTGCAGTGCCAGTGCTGAGCTCAGCTGGGTGGATGCAGCAGGGATGCACTTGCCTTTGTCTCACCATGGGAGCACTGAGTGGGGCAGGAGGAGAAAGGCTTTGAAAGCAGATGTCACCTATTGGGAACCATTCTTTCTCCAGAGAGCAGACAGCATGCACAGGGAGTGAGGGGGGTCACTGACCCTGGGGGTGCCCAGAGCCAGGGGGATGTGGCAATGAGGGGTGTGGGGTTGAGCTGGATGATCTTAGTGGTCTTTTCCAGCCTTTGTGATTCCGCAGTAAGCACAGCTTGCAGATGGTGCCTGGTGGTGCTCAGTTTCCTTGGATTCTGTGGGTAAAAGGAAGATGTGTTCTCCTGTGGGTTGGCTGTAAGACACGCTCCCCAACCAGCCTGTCAAGGGACAGCCTGTGGAGGGCAGCAGCAATCCTGCACGGGACAAATCGCTGAGGAACAGCCTGTCTTATCAGCAGATATTCCCCTTGTCCTCATCATGGATGAGCTGGCTCTCTGCGTGCCTCCCTCCTGCGCTGACCCTACTCGGGTACCCTTGCCAAGAGGAGTGTAACCCTACTCCTCTTGGAAGGAGTCAGGCTGCAGGGCTGGGTGTGCGCAAGGTATGGGAGCAAAGGGCTCTGCGTGGGGACGGTGTGTCCTTCACGTGGCTGAGGGGCTGGAGCACAGTGCTGCCCTGCATGGTGGCTGTGTGCTGGGGTGGGAGCCAGCCCTGGCTTGACCGAGCTCAGCTCGTGCTCCAGAGGGACATTGGCAACCCCTGTACTGCAGGCAGCTTCTCTTAAAGCCACAGAGCTCGGTGCAGGCAGAGGATGGGCTCTGCTCCTTGGAGCCCCTGCCTTGCTCTAAGAGCTTTGAAGAGGAAGGGGCTCTGTGTTGGTCCCACCAAAGCTGTACGTCTGGATGCTGGATCCTGAGTCTCTCCTACCACTGGGCAACAACTGGGGATGGAGGGGATTGCTTAATGTGTCACTGTGTCATTGCTTTCTTTCCCTCTGATCTTGGAGCTCAAACTGGTCAGGCTGGAGGGAAGTCATCCCCTAATTAGGCAAAAAGGGAAAGGGGATAAAGGATGGGGCTCTGTGGAGCTGCTGCAACAGCCACAAGTGCCCCAAATGACCTCTGAGCCAGGGGAAAGAGTGGTGGGGGCACTCAGCTTGTTCAGCCGCCGCCGTGTCACACCATGCTGCAGCTGCGGTCTGAAATAGAGCAAGTGGGGCAGCAGGAGGAAGGAGTCCGATTTCTGGGCACCGGAGCAGCAATTGGACCTCAGCTCCGTGATTCAACAGCGTGGATTTGGCTGCTGGGGCACGGCCGTGGTGTGACGTCTCGGAAAGCTGCATCTTTTCCAGCGGGACCTGACCCGGTGGGACCTTTATGCCCCACGTGGGGCCGGGTCAGCTCATGGTGCTGGAGGCAGAGCTGGCTCTTGTGGGTGCTGCCCTGGGATGAGAGCTGCTGGGGGGCCACAGTGGGCAAAAAAGGCCATAAATGCAGCCTGAAGAAAATACAACACATCCCCACTTCTGTGGAAGTGGAGTTTGGCAGCTTGTTTCTCTGGGCTTTAGGATGCGGGCTGGACTGCTCGCATGCAGCTGCAGGAAGATGCTCTGACGTGTGGGATGCTGCTGTTGCTTATGGTGCAAAACGATCCCCACATCCACTGGCATTATGGGACCAGGGCATGGGTTGTGCTGTGGGACGCTGGTCTTTCCTTTCATAGCGGGGTGTGAGCTGCCCATGAGTCCAGGGGGTGGGAGGGGGTGTAGCTGCAGTTATAGCTCTGCAAGGAGCTCGGTTGGCTTGCAAGGACAGCTCTGGGAGGAGTGGAAAAGCAAAGGGCACAGGCTGCTGCTGTTCCTGCTTGGCAGAAGCAGCCGGGCTGCACTGTGGGTTTGTTGGTTATCGTTTCATTTTTTCCTTTTTTTCATGGCATTCTGTCTGCCTTCATGTGAGCTTGCTCTTTCTCTCCCAGCTGGTGAAAACCCACAACCTGCTGACCACCAGGAATTACATTTTTGGGTACCACCCACATGGCATCATGGGGCTGGGCGCCTTCTGCAACTTCAGCACAGAGGCCACAGGAGTCGGCCAGAAGTTCCCGGGGATCCGGCCGTACCTCGCCACCCTGGCTGGGAACTTCAGGATGCCCATCCTGAGGGACTACTTAATGTCTGGAGGTAAGTGGAAGAGCTCTGTGCCTCTCCTTCAGAGCAGAGGATGTCCCTTCAGACCCTGTGTCATCTAGCCTAACCATTCTCCTGTCACATCCCTACCCACTGAGCTACTCGATCATACCCCTTAGCACCTCATCCAGATGCTTCTCTGTGGCCTGAGCTTCTCTTTCAGAGTGAGGATGCCCAAGAGTTACGAATTGATGACAGAGTAAGGTTTGAAAGGCTGCAAACTGAACAGTTATCTGTTCACTGGAGCAGTTAATAGTTAATAATAATCAGTGCCACTTGCCACCAGTTGCTGTCGTGTAAGACAAGGACTTCACTGCAGCCTTCCAACTGAGTCTTGGCTCATGGCTGGAAGAGTGTGGCAGCAGCATCTGGCTGTGGCTCATCTCAGTCTGGCTGTTCCCTGTGCTGCTGCCTTAATTTGGTGTTAACAGGGGAAGGAAGCCAACAGGGACGTGGTGAGAAGGAGTGTGCCCTGCCCAGGCTGCCTTGATTCCCCCGGAGTCTTTACTCATCCCGTACTGTGTTATGGTCTGATTTTTTGGGGCAGTCCTATGCAGAGCCAGGAGTTGGATTCAGTGATCCTTATGGGTCCCTTCCAACCTGGGATAGCCCACCATTCCGTACCAGACCTGGAGGGTATCACTGGTCAAACATGTGAAAAGTGAGCGACCTCTGACAACACTGAGAGGATAAAATGATGAATTTTGGGGTTAGGTCACACTTTGTGTTTTTAGAGCAACAGAGCATAAGTTAAGGGGTCCCCCTCTTCCATGTGGCTGAAGCTCTGCAGAGCACTCCCTGTGTAGGGCTGCAGTGGGTGCTGGTACAGCCCTGTCCCCAGCTGAGGAGAGCACCTTCACAGCATCACAGAGCTGTAGGGGTTGGAAGTGACCTCCAGAGATCATGGATTCCAACCCCCTGCCAAAGCATCTCCCAACCCAGGGTGCACAGCTCGGCGTCCTGGTGGGTCCTGAACATCTCCAGAGAAGGAGATCTGGAACACAGACCCACGTGGGCACTCTGCCCCTTCCTGAGAGAGCAGAGGATTGTGCTGGCCATGCAAGAACTTGGGAACTGAGTCATGATTATGAGTTATTTCTCAAATTAATCCAGGATGGATCCACCTCAGGAAGGTTTCTCAGTTGCTCTTTGTGTGATGAAAGCATCCTCGTGGGATGGCTTGTTTTGACTCTTGCTCTGCTGAGAAACTCTTTGGGCTTGGCCTTGAAGCCATCAAACTGATGCAGCTGCTTTGCTTCCACCCTAAGGATGAGCCAGCTCCTACTGCAGAGTTCACATGGAAGAGGGATGCCTCAAACAAGCACAGAAAGAAATCCTTTCTGAAATCTTGCACGTTATGACAACTTCTTGAGAGCTGGTGGTGGTACAGTTTGTCCAGGGCCAAATTTAATGCTGTGAACTGTGTGGTCAAAGAACAGGGAGCCTGACCCTACACCCAGCCCTTCCCAACACACTGGGACTGCAGCTCAGCACTCAGTCAAGGCCACAGGTGATGCTGGTGCCTGCAGGGCTGTGCAGGCAGGGTTTGGGCCGCAGCATGACCCTCATCTCTCCCCTGACTATTGCAGGTATTTGTCCCGTGAACCGTGACAGCATAGACTACATCTTGTCCAAGAACGGCAGCGGCAACGCCATCATCATCGTGGTGGGAGGAGCAGCAGAGTCCCTCAACTGCACCCCCGGGAAGAACTCAGTGACACTGAGAAACAGGAAGGGATTTGTGAAACTGGCACTCCAACACGGGTAAGAAATGGCACGGAAGGTAGAGCAGCACCAATAGTGCGTGGAAGGGGCTGCCATCCTGGGACAGACGGTGCCCTGGGTTGAAAAGGACTCCAAAGATCATCTCATCTCAACCCCACTGCCGTGGGTACCACCAGAGCAGGCTGCCCAGAGCCACATCCAGCCTTGCCCTGAGCCCCTCCATGGATGGGGCATCCACAGCCTCTCTGGGCAACCCGTTCCAGTACCCTGTCTTAGTATAAAGCCATTCCTCCTTGTCCTGTTGCCATCAACCCACAGCAGGATATCCATCCAGTGATAAGAAAGGACACTGTGCAGGGGTTGTATTCCCTACCTGACTGGCTTGTGTTTCATGTACCCATGGCCAGGGCAGTTCTTTTCTTGCCTTTAGGAGTGTATCTAAATGACTGTTGGTATTGACTGCAGCCTGGGGCATGTGGGGGACAACACCTCTCCATCTTTCTAGTGCCGACTTGGTTCCCGTCTACTCCTTTGGGGAGAATGAAGTGTACAAGCAGGTGATCTTTGAGGAGGGCTCCTGGGGAAGATGGGTTCAGAAGAAGTTTCAGAAGCACATTGGCTTTGCTCCATGCATCTTCCATGGCCGAGGACTCTTCTCCTCCAACACGTGGGGCTTGCTGCCGTACTCCAAGCCCATCACCACTGTCGGTAAGGTCTCTGTGTAGATATACTTTGTGTTGCTATCAGTACCAGCGTAACTGAATCTGCCATACCCTTGCTCTAGCTTGCTTTTGGGGTCTTGACTATATAAGTCTGTTTTCCTTCTGTATGAGACAGTCCTGCTCAGCCAGGAGTGGGCTATCGTAGCTTCCAGAGTCTTCAAGACCCCTGTTGTACTCTGCTTCCAGCAGCTTTACTCAATGGATGAAATGCTATGGCTGCTCCCTTTCCTGTTTCTGACACCAGGATTGGAAGCAGCCTGCCCCGCTGCGCTCTTAGGGCCAGAGGTGTTAGGCAGTCTCATAATAGAGACTTAAAGCCAGCCCTAAAACGTGCCTTTCAGTCTTCCAGCCTAAAGCCATGAGGCTTGTAGAGGTAAAAATGACTCTTCCCCTTTGTCCATCATGGATTGTATGAGGACTGCAGCTTTGGGTCCCGAGAGCTGTGGAGGGCTGTATTGCTGGGCCCAGCAGAGCAGAGGGGAATCCTGTGAGCCCCCACCAGGGGGGCAAGCTGTGCTCTGCCATCACAGAGGTGCTGAGCTGACACTGGTTGTGCAAGAGCACAGATCTCCAGGGTCTGTGGGAGCGCTCATCCTAAAACATGGATCTTTCCTTTTCTTTTGGTCAGTGGGAGAGCCCATCACCATCCCCAAAATCGATAACCCGTCTCAGAAGGAAGTGGACTTCTACCACAGCGTGTATGTGGACTCCCTGGTCAAGCTGTTTGACAGGTACAAAGGCAGGTTTGGTTTGCCAGAGACCGAGGTCCTGGAAGTCAACTGAAGGCACTCAGCAGCACCTCCTTCTCTCAGAATCAGCGCATCTTCTCCGGGAGTCCAAACTGTCATCGTGTGTTCGAAAGCATGTGTGGGTGTACGTGTCCTCTTAAGGGAAGCGTTTAAAGTATTGCTAGACCACGTGTAAGAACTGATGTAAAAAAAAAGAAAAAAGAAAAAAAGAAAAAAAAAAAAGAAAGCTTTACTTTGGATAAATCCCATTGCAAACCTCTTTCTATCCAAAAGAGCACAGCTCCCCGTTGCGGTGAGGATTTGGATGGGGGAAATGCTTGCCTTTGTCATCTGCTGGATCGTGCCAGAGATGGATTAGAAGCATTCCTACACCCGCTGTGCCCGCTATTGTGGGGGGAGAGCAGCATCCAGCCTGGTTTCCAGTCTACAAACAGCGGGGTGTATGGATCATGAGAGCACTATGACTGACGTGTTGCACAAGGGCCGTGCTGAGCCACTCTCACACGGCACAGGAGCTTTTCTCCTTTGGAAAAGCCCCTCTGAAAGCAGCAGCAGAACCCCAGGGGAGAGGTGCAGGAATCCCAAGGATGTCAGAGCCCGGTGCATCGGATGCTTTGGTGGCTGGGACTTCACCTTTGTGTATGGAATGTCCCTTTAGGAGCAGGTCTTTCCCGAGTGCTGCTTGCACGGGAGAAAAGGAACTCCTTCATAGGCACAAAGCCCCAGGGGTGAGTGCCAGGAGCAGTGGGATGCTGCAGAGGAGCAGCCCTGTGCTGCCAGCCCTGGGGAAGCTGGTTGGGATAAATGCTGCGGGGCTGCTGTGGTTTGGAGCCTAAAAGCATTCAGGGAAAGCTCGGAGTAACCTCTGCCCTAAGATGGCTTTTAAAGGTTCTGTGCAGTGAAGGAGCAACCTTCTCACGCACGGGATCCCTGGGGAGTGGATTTTAAAGTGTTTCTGTCATGTTTACATGGATGCTGACGCTGCTGGTAGCCAGGTTTCCTTTGGAAGACGGTGTGTCTGTGTGTGTGAAGCTGGAGCCCTACACTCCTTGCACGTGCAGCCTGGCCTGCCTTCGCAATGCTGTAGCTGATGGTGTTCCCAGTCCTGAAATGTGCCTTTCTTCCACGGCAGCGGGCGGTGCTCCGCGCTCCTGGGACCTCTCCTCCGACGTCGGGGGCATCGGAGGGACTGTTATGTTTCAGGGTACCCGTTTTTGTACAGATTTCTAGAGAAATAAACTTGGGCAAAACCAGTGGGCTGCTTCGGTGTGGTGGTGTGGTGTTTGTGCTGCAGTGATTACTGATATCGTTGTGGTTGTGCTTTTTATGGGGAGAAAACAGTCCCAACCCAGAGCTGTCCCTGCGAGGGACCCCCAGGTGGGATAAGCAGGTCCTCACAGTTTGAGGGCCAGCTCTGCCCTCAGCTTCTGGCTGTGCTGGAAGGGGACACCCTACTCCTGCCAACTCAGTTCCAACACGAAACCAGCTCTGAGCATCCTTCTTTTCCACCTGCCTCCCCCGGCTTTGTAGAAGTCTCTTTCCTTTGCTTGTGTGCCCATGGTGCCAGCCCAGGACATGCTGGTCTCGTGAGTTCCAAGCATCCCTTTGAGTACGTGGGCATCTCCAAGTCAGTTTTGCCTTTGCTTGATTTCCCAAACTCAAGGTGCTGCTCCCAGCTTGCTGGGGGGGTGGGGGCAGTGTGAGGTGGCCCTGCTGGGCTCTCTTCCTCTTGTCTGAGCATCTTCTGTGGCCATAACCATGCTGGGCTCCTGCTGGCCATAGACTTGCTCAGATAAAGTTGTTCTTGCAGTCCTTGAGAAATGAGGGCTTTGCTTTCTGCTTCATCCATCTGCTTTAGCTGAGCAACCTTCCCTTCTTCTGCTGTTGTTTAGAGCCATGAAGGCTGGAAAAGCCCTCCGAGATCCCCAAGGCCAACCCCAGCCCACCCCTTATCACGATTTTGATAAGATCAGCTCACCTCTGCAAGGCTCAGAACTTGCTGTGCTGGATGTCTGGTGGTCAGCAGATGTCTGATCCAGACTGTCCAGCAACCGCAGTGCCTGGCTGTTCTCCCTCCCCATCACACCACAGGGCCTGGCGTGGATTACTCCAGACTGGAACAGCTTGGCTGTATGGGATGCAGAGTGAAGGGGCACTCTGGGGATGATACCCAATGGACAAAGACCCAGAAAGTGTCAGCAGTTCATTACAGGAGGATAAACTCATCCTGGGGTGCCTACGGATGCTGAGAGCACCGAGCATGCTCATCATCACGCAGAGGCTTTCTGCTCAAGGGGCATGGAAGAGCTCTATTGGTATTTTACAGAAGGATTTGCTTTGCCTGTTGGTGAAATGCGACCACTCACAGTGTGGAAAGTCAGGAAAATGAAATACCACCTCTGCGAGCTGGGAATTCAGGGGCCATAAAAGGATGGGGCTTGAGAGCAAGACAGATTCAAGCAGCAGATGAATTGATTTCAGGAATTCCTGTTAGTGAGGCAGGGGATATTTCATGACAAAAGCTACGCTGTGTTTGGAGGACGGGATGTGGGGGCTCAACACTGCTTCAGTACAGTGTGATGTTGTGCCAGGGGAGGGACACGTTGGGTATTAGGGAGAATTCCTTCTCCAAAGAGCAGCCAGGCACTGCACAGCTGTGCAGGGAGAGGGGGGGTCCCCGTCTTTGGGGATGTTCAGGTACTGCGGGGATGTGGCACTGAGGGACGTGGGCAGTGGGCACAGTTCGGGTGGGCTGGGGTTGGGTTTGGGGATTTTGGAGGTTTTTCCGTCCTTAAGGATTTCATGGTTCTACAATTCAGTGGCTAGTTATCACTCTTATACCTTGATGTAACATCCACGGAAACAAGAAAGGGCCATGGGGAGCTGTATGGCCATGAGGGGCTGTAGGATCATGAGGGGCTGTAGGACCATGAGGGGCTGAAGGACAATGAGAAGCCGTATGGCCATGAGGGGTAGTAGGGCCATGAGGGACCTCTGCTGCTCCTCATCCATCTTCCCCTTTTGACACTTCATCACCTTTTCAGCCTTCCTCCAGATACTCCCCTACAGTTTCATGTCCCTTTTGTCCCGTGGTGCCCAAACCCACTCCCAGTGCTCGAGGAGAGGCCACAGGAGGGCAGGGCAGTGACATCTCCCCGCAGCCTTCCCCTCTCCAGGTGGAAGAGCCACGGCTCCCTCACCTTTCTCCAGGTGTGTCTGCTCTGCCTCCCATTGGAGCAGAGATGGATGAGGATGCCACCATTGACTCTCCTGAACTCGGTGACCTTAAAGAGTTCAAAGGGTGGGATGAGGACTACATCCTCATAGGAGAAGGAGGAGAAGTGCTTGATGGGGGCACCAAGGCAGGTTCTGATCTCAAAGAAGGTGTCAGTGCCAAACCTCCTTGCGGTGTCCCTCTGTAGGGAGGAGGAGGTGAAGTGTCCTCTTGGGGACGGGCTGGGAACCCATCAGCGACTGCAGAGGCGTTTCTTTGTGCATCACATACCTTATTTCCTTTATCTTCCTTTCTCATAGATTCATAGATTCATAGATTCATTAGGTTGGAAAGGACCTACAAGATCATCTAGTCCAACCATCCTCACACCACCATCCCTACCCATCAAGCTACTAAATCAAATCCCTCAGCACCTCATCTAAACGCTTCTTGAACAGTGCTAGGGACGGTGCCTCAACCACCTCCCTTGGCAGGCCATTCCAGTGCCGGACCACTCTCTCAGAGAAAAAATTTTTCCTCAAATCTAATCTAAATTTTCCCCGGCGCAACTTGTGGCCATTCCCTCTTGTCCTGTCATTAGTTACCTGGGAGAAGAGGCCGACCCCCTCCTCACCACAGCCTCCCTTCAGGAAGTGGGAGAGTGCAATGAGGTCTCCTCTGAGCCTCCTTTTCTCCAGACTAAACAATCCCAGCTCCCTCAGCCGCTCCTCGTAAGACTTGTGCTCCAGACCCCTCACCAGTTTTGTTGCCCTTCTCTGAACACGCTCCAGTGCCTCGATGTCTTTCTTGTAGTGAGGGGCCCAAAACTGAACACAGTACTCGAGGTGCGGCCGCACCAGAGCTGAGTACAGGGGGATGATCACCTCCCTGCTCCTGCTGGCCACACTATTCCTGATACAGGCCAGGATGCCATTGGCCTTCTTGGCCACCTGGGCACACTGCCGGCTCATGTTGAGCCGAGCATCAACCAACACCCCCAGGTCCTTTTCCTCTATACACTCCTCAAGCCATTCTGCCCCAAGCCTGTAGCATTGCATGGGGTTATTGTGGCCAAAGTGCAGGACCCGGCACTTGGCCTTATTGAACCTCATCCCGTTGACCTCAGCCCAGCTGTCCAGCCTATCCAGATCCCGCTGAAGGGCCTCCCTACCCTCAGGCAGATCGACACATCCTCCCAACTTGGTGTCATCCGCAAACTTACTGAGGGTACACTCAATCCCCTCATCCAGGTCATCAATAAAGATATTAAAGAAGATGGGCCCCAACACCGACCCCTGGGGGACACCACTCGTGACAGGACGCCAGCTGGACTTGACTCCATTAACCACTACCCGCTGGGCACGGCCCTCTAGCCAATTCTCAACCCAGAGAAGAGTGAACCTGTCCACACCACGGGCTGCCAGTTTCCCCAGGAGAATACTGTGGGAGACCGTGTCAAAGGCTTTGCTGAAGTCCAGGTAGACTACATCAACAGCCTTTCCCTCATCTACCAGTCTGGTCACCCAGTTGTAGAAGGAGATGAGGTTGGACAAGCACGACCCGCCCTTTGTGAATCCGTGCTGGCTGGGTCTGATCCCCTGATTGCCATGCACGTGCCGTGTGATCTCCCTCAAGATCAATTGCTCCATAACTTTCCCTGATACCGAGGTCAGGCTGACAGGACTGTAGTTCCCCGGATCTTCCTTACGGCCTTTCTTGTAGATGGGAGTCACATCGGCAAGCCTCCAATCTTGTGGGACCTCTCCAGGTGACCAGAAATGCTGATAGATGGCAGAAAGCGGCTTGGCAATCACCTCTGCCAGCTCCCTCAGCACCCTTGGGTGGATCCCATCTGGCCAATCTCACCAAGCTGTCTGTGAACTGTCACATTCTCACTCTTTTACCCACATCAGTGCTGTCCTCAGTCCCACAGTGGGGGTGCAAACAGAGTGGTGCTGAGCTGCTGCAGGGCGGAACTGCAGCGGTGCTTCTGATGCTCGGTGTGAGTGCTGGGGGTTGAGACATCAACTACTCCGACCAGAGGCTGTGAGAGCAAAGAATCACCTTTACACTGCATTATCATCATCCTTAGCACTTCTTTGTGACATCAATTCATCACACACAGCTTGAGACCCAACAGGAGCAGTGCCGGGTGGGCATGTCAGTCAAACTCTGGTTCCTAAGCCCCCATTACTCACCAGCAGGATGCATTGAGGTCTCCCTGCAGCCTTCCCTTCTCCAGGCTGAACAGCCCCAGCTCCCTCAGCCTTTCTGCATGGGAGTTGGGCTCCAGGACTGGGAACACTGGGAACACTGCGGAGCTGGGGAGCCTGAGGAAGTTGGTGTCCACGGGGATGTGGAGGAGTCCACAACACGGTGCTGCTGCTGCTGCTCCATGGTGAAAAGGAGGGCAGGAATGTGGCAATGGAAACCACAGGCACTGCTTTCCTGCTCCAGACACATTCTGCACCGGTGGCCCTGGAACAGCAGCAGATGATGACCCTGATTCTTCCAGAGAAATAAAAGCACCCACAGGGACCACCGAGCACGACCCTGGGCTGCACTCAGCACCCTGAAACCCCAACGATACGTCAGAGCAGTGTCCAAGCACTCCCTGAGCTCCATCAGCTCGGGGTTGTGCCCAAGGGACCCCAGCAGACCCTTCCCCATCTCCCAGCCCTCCTCTGGATGCAGACAGCTCTGTGTCCCTCTGACACTGCGGTGCTGGAGGTGGGGCTGCACAGCAGAGCAGAGGGGACGGCCCCTCCGCTGGCCCTGATACCCCCAGGGGAACACTGTGCTGGCTCAGACCCGGCTTGCCAACAGCAGAACCCCCAGACCCACATCTGTGGGGCGGCTCTGCAGCCCTCATCCCACAGTCTGAGCACAGAGCCCCATCCCAGATGCAGGGCCTGGCACTGCTCCTGCTGTGCTTCGTGCTGTGTGTGATAAATTAACATCACGAAGAAGTGCTAAGGATGATGATAACTCAGTGTAAAGGTGATTCTTTGCTCTCACAGCCTCTGGTCCGAGCAGTTGATGTCTCAACCCCCAGCACTCACACCGAGCATCAGAAGCACCGCTGCGGTTCCGCCCTGCAGCAGCTCAGCACCACTCTGTTTGCACCCCCACTGTGGGACTGAGGACAGCACTGATGTGGGTAAAAGAGTGAGAATGTGACAGTTCACAGACAGCTTGGTGAGAAAGGAAGATAAAGGAAATAAGGTATGTGATGCACAAAGAAATGCCTTCGCAGCCGCTGATGGGTTCCCAGCCCAACCCCGAGCACAACAGCCCCCCCAGGGCCAACTCCCCAGCTCACTGCTCAGCACAGTGCCCTGCGGCACGGGATCTCCCTTCTTGCAGCCTGCAGCCGGCCTGACTCTGTCCCCTGCAGCTCCTGGTGCAGCCCAGACTCCCTGAAGGCACAGCACTCCTTAACCCATGGGGAGCACCGCTCATCCCAATCAGAACACACCGTGCCCTCCCAGCCCTTGGGAAGACCATCGGCCCCATTGCAGCCGAGCTCAACCAGCACAGCTCCCAGGGCTGGGTCCGACAGCAGCTCCTGGGCCCCGTGCACAGGGGGCTGCAGTGCCAGCACTGCTCATCTCTGCACCCATGGGACCTCAGCCCCACGTGCACACCGAGGTTGGGGGGGATGGCTAAAAAAGGGCATTTCCTGGTGGAAGGCGTTGCAGGCACATGACCACCAGCGGTCAGATTGGGGTGATGACACTCAGGCTGCACAGAGCACGCAGACGGCTTTGGGTGCTCCCCGAAGTCACAGCAGGTGGCCGTGGGTGTCCCGCGTGGAGCAGAGTGCAGGTAACGCTTTCCCTGCGGGGTCTGGGTGAGGACGGCTGGCTTCAGGGCTGACCCCGACACATTTGCTCCGCTTCTCCCTGCAGCCAGCTCCCCACAGCAAACTCCCACCCATGGAGCGCCTCGCCCCGTGCTGGGTGCTGCTGGTCGGCTCCTTGCTCAGCGCGTTGGCCGCCAGCAGCACCCGGCGTGAGCACCACCTCATCCCCACCCAGACACCGATGGACATGGCCCTCGACTCCTTTGATGACGATTACAAGGGCTGCGTGAAGCAGATGAGGGCTAAGCTACCCGAGCTCAACTGCACCGAGTTCACCCACAACGGTGTCTATGCTGAGGGCTGGAGAGCAGCGGCAGCAAAATGGAAGTGGCGTCGGGGCAGACACCATCAGCCCGGGCTGCTGAGGCAGGACCAGGCCATCGCCTTGCTGGCATACACTGGCAGCAAGCTGTACGAGCAGTTCAACACAGCCACACGTTGGGGCGCCAGCTCCCACCAGCACTACCTGAACTCGTACCACTTCAAGGTGCTGCACTTCCTCCTGACCACAGCGCTGACTAATCTGCGCCGATCCGATCCCAACATGTGCTACCATGTGTACCGTGGTGTCAGGAACATCCGCTTCACCGCCAAGAAAGGCACCACTGTGCGCTTCGGACAATTCACCTCCTCCTCCCTGCAGAGGGACATCGCAGAGCGGTTTGGCACTGACACCTTCTTTGAGATCAGAACCTGCCTCGGTGCCCCCATCAAGCACTTCTCCTCCATCCGCTGCGAGGATGAAGTCCTCATCCCACCCTTTGAACTCTTTAAGGTCACCGAGTTCAAGAGAGATGACAGTAGGAACATCATCCATCTCCAATCCAACGGGAGGCAGAGCAGACACACATGTGAGCTCCTAAAGCGACTGGGTGAGCAACGGGGCCGGGGGCAGCACAAGGTGGGGAGGGGGCACAGCCCTGGGTGGGCTCTGTGCTCCCAGCACTCTTCCAACCACGGCTGGTGAGGATCAGGGGACCGAGAGGGCGACCCCATCCCAGTGGCTCCGTAAGGGGACGGGAGAGCGGTGGTGAAGGGAACATCTCTGTTTGTGGGGAGATGGGGAGGAGGAAGGTGGGGGATTGGGGAGGTGGGGGGATGGGGAGATGGGGAGGTGGGGAGGTGGGGAATGGAAGTGGGAGCATGGGGAGGTGGGGAGCTTGAGTAACTCAGAGCTCTGCTAAGCCCTGGGGGTTATCATCGCCTGTGAGACCCTGTGGGCCTCATCGCCACAGCTTGTCCCCTCTTCTTTCTCTCATTAAATCTCGAGTGTCAGCACACTGGGGCTGAGTGCGTCGCAGTGCTGCGTGCCGATCCTGGTGGGACCTGGCCGTGTGTGGGCTCTGGGCTGTGGGGCAGCCCCAAGCTGCCGTGCTGCCCCGAACCCGCTGCACCGTGCTCAGCTGGGGAGAGCTCCCTTGGTGGGCACCACTCAGACCTCTTGGCCCCTCACCACAAACAGCACAGACACCGTTCCGAGGGGATCATTGGGGTTTTAGTGCATTATGGAGAAGGCCATCCCCTCCTCTGCTCCTCCCCTCGCACCGCCCGCTCCATCCCTGCAGCTCTCCCTGCAGAGCTCCCTGTGCCCCTCTTGCACCCCAGCACCGGCCCCATCCTGGAGCTGAGTGTCTCGGGGCTGTGTGGTGCTGAGGGGCAGCATGATGCCGAGCAGCTCTGCCTCAGTGACAGCTCATCCTGATGCATCCCTCGTGCATGTGCAGCTCCGGATTGCGGTACTGTGGAGGTGGGATCTTGCTGCGTGGCCACTGGGTTCTGCCCCTCACAGCTCATCTCTGTGCCCAGGAACTGCTGCAGTGAGAGGGAGGGCATCAGGCAGTTGCCAACCCCAAGCCTGACACCAGCATGGGGTCTGCCGTGACCCCCCCAAAGCTGGAGCCCCATCCCATCCTGCACAGAGACCCAAAATGCAGCAACAGGTCTAAATCAGCTCCCAGCAATTAGCACTGCAATTAGCTCTGCAGTTGCTTCTAATGGTCGGTGGAGGGCTCCTACCTGTGCTGCCCCTGCACTCGGGGCTTTTCTCATCTGTGGGAAGAAGAAGGGTTGGGGTAGACAGAAGGGTTGGTTGGGGTTGGCAGAAGGGTTGGGATCAATAGAAGGGTTGGGGTGAGCAGAAGTTTGGGGAGAGCAGAAGGGTTGAGGTGAGCAAAGGGTTGGGGTCAGCAGAAGGGTTGGGGTCAATAGAAGGGTTGGGGTCAGTAGAAGGATTGGGGTGAGCAGAACAGTTGGGGTCAGCAGACGGGCTGGGGTCGGTACCAGCTCCACAGCAGTGGGGTGACAGCGCAGCAGCAGCTGTCGGGGTGCCCATGCCCCCACTCACGTCCCAGGAAGGCACAGTTGAAGTGGCTGCAGCTCCTGTTGGTGCTCCGCAGTGTGAAGCGGTGGCTCCCACCGTCCGGGAAGACCCAGAAAATCTCGTAGCCGGGGATCAGCACCTCCTCCTCCTCCGTGTAGAGGGAGAAGGCGTGGATGGGGACCCCAAAGCAGCTGCGGATGCTGAGGAACGTGTCCTGCCCGAAGCTCTCGGCCCTCTCCCTCCTGAAGGAGCAGGAGGCGAAGGAGCCGAACCTAAAGGGGCTGGCACCCCGCAGCTGGTAGCGGGTGTGCACCATGCCCCGGTACACGGCGGTGCCGTAGGCAGCCTCGCAGGGGCCCCGCAGCACCTGTAGGGCTCTGGTCAGGTAGAAGTGCATGGCCTTGAAGGGGAAGCTGGCGTTGTAGGCGTCCCACGAGCGCCCAGCCGCCCGCACGGCCGTGTTGAAGACGCGGTGCAGGTCGTTGTCGGTGTACGCGATCACCGCTTGGCCGTACTCGTCCTTGAAGTTGAGAGGCAGGCGGGGGGACAGGGAGCCCTTCACCCACTGCCAGCGCTCGCCAGCCCGGCCCCACACCCTGCGGAAGAGACGGGATCTGCCCCGTGCCTGCTCCTGCTCCAGCAGCGCCGGCCCCACTGCCTCCATGGCCTCTTCACACCCCTCGTACTGATCGTCAAAGGCGTCGCGGCTCATGTCCATCAGCAGCTGTGGGGTGCCCTCCTGCACGAGGCAATGGGGCTGAGCTGCACCCGCACGTCCCCGTGCCGTGCCCGTGCCCGTGCCCGTGCCCTGCCTGTGGGGCACTGCCCCCTCCTCGGGGCCGCGGGGCTCATCAGGAGCTCGGGGCTGATGGAAGGGGTTGCGCTGGTGGGGTGAGCAGTGGCCATAGGGCTGAGGGCAGGAGCGCTTCCTGTGTGGGGCCAGAGGGTACCCTGCACCCTACAGAAGTCACAGCGTGGTGAGAGCAGCCCTGACAAGTAGCGGAAGCGAAAGCAGAGTGGAAATCTCCACCAAAGGCAGCGGGGATGGGGGTCATCACTCACGTAGGGGGCAGCCAGCAGAGCCCCAAGACACAGCCAGGTCCCACAGCGCAGCATTGGGAGCATCCTTGGGTCCCACGGGGGTGGGTGATGCCAAATCTCCACACTGCCCTGGGCGCAAGGAAAGCTTGGGGTGTGCCTACGTGGGGCCACTCACCCCCAGGGACAGGGGGGCTGTCAGCTCCAAAAAGGACCCACAAAGGGTCGCCCCAATGGCGGCCCCCTCCCCCCCCCGTGGGACCACCCTCATCCCATGGGACATCCCCACTGCCCGGGGGTGTCAGCAGCCCCACGCTCCCGTGCTGGTGTCCCAGGAGCCGTCCCCCTCCCCATGGTGCCCCCATACCCGGGGTGTCCCTGTCCCACTGGTGTTCCTGGCAGAGCTGTCCCTGCTGCTGCGTGTCGCTGCCCACGCGTGTCCCTGCCCAGCAGGCTCCGTGGGCCCTGCAAGCGGAGCTGCAAAACAGGAAAGGGGCAGAACCAGAAGTGTCTGTTTGCTTTCTGTTTGCTTTCCTTTTCCGCACTCCGGAGGTGCTGCGGTGGCCCTCTGCTCTCCGTACCCAGCACAGGGCAATTCCAGCAGCCAGGGAGCCCCAGGGCCACCAGCCCGGGGGGGGGGGGGGTGCACGGTGGGTTTGTCCCAGCCCCAATGCTCGGCACGGAGGGGCTCCGCTTGATCCACAGCTCCATCGGTGCTGCGGGCTTTGGCAGATGTGTGGTGGAGGGATGGAGCAGCAGGAATGCCTCTGCCCGCCTGGAAAATGCGGTGAGCTCCGCTTGGCCAGACCTGCCCCACTGCTGCAGTGGGGCACAGGGTCAGGGATGTGGTTCAGGCTGTGGCCAACCCACAGGCATTGGGGCAGCGGGTCCCCTCCATCTCCTCCTGCAGGATGAGCCCAGAGGAACGGAGCACGAAGCTCCCCTGGGCCCCGCTGGCACCCCTGCTGTCCCTGGGCTCTCTGCTTGCTTATTCCTCCTCCTCCTCTTCCTCCCTCTGCTCCTTCCCAGAGCCCTGGCCTGGCACACTGGCAGAATTGGCTGCCCTTGTCCCCCAGACTGCCCCAGAGCCAGAGCAGATCTTATGCCCCAGCCCCCTCCACTCCCCACTGCTGAGCAGAGTCCCCCCAGGGATGGAGAGCAGAGCCCCACGGAGCACCCCCCCACCCCACTGCCCCCACTCAGAGCTCATCCTGGAGCTGCTCTGCTCCATCCACAAGAGCCGGGTGGCCACCGAGCGCCACTGCCAACTGCTGCAGGCACTGCTGGGGAGGTGGGGGGCAGCCGGGACCCCCAAGGAGCCCCCCAGGAGCCCCCCAGGATCCATTTATGCATACAAATGGACACCCTTGGCACTGGGAGGTGGCAGCTGCTGGAGGGGGGCATGGACAGGGATGTGGACGTGGATGTGGATATGAACATGGGCACAGATGGGCGCATACAGCTGGGAGCGGATGGGAACACCCCGGAGGAGCTGGACCAGAGCAGGATCAGCCCTATGGGTCCGTGCAGAAACATGGATCCCAAAGCCCACCGCGTGCCAACCCCATGAGTATGAGTATGAGTATGAGCATGCCAACCTCTGCTGAGTAATGCCTTACATCTATCTAACCTAAATCTCCCCTCCTTTAGCTTGAAGCCGTTCCTCCTTGTTCAGTCACTACACCCCCCCCAAAAAAAGGTGTTCTTCCCCCACATTCCCGCAGCCCCCATGCACAGACATGAGAAAGGCACACCATGGGGCAGGAGCCAGGGATGCACTGCTGCCTTTATTCCCACTCTGCCCCACTCCTCCCACTCGAGGCACAGAGCTCAGCCCACAGCCAGGGACGCGGGGTGGGCGTCAGGCGGCTTTGCCGACCACCAGCACGCTCATGAGGAAGACCATGAGGAAGAAGACCCACATGAAGAAGCGGTCCATCACCTTGGCCACCTTCTTCCACTCGGCGGCGCGGTGCTGGGCGGCACGGTGCCGTCGGAACACGCCGGCGATGTACCCCACGCTGCTGAGCACCACGTGGTGGTGGCAAAAACAGCGGCCGCGGGGACATGGCCCCGACTCTACACCGTCCCCGGGGGGGTCCCGCGGCCCCGTCCCACCCGTGTTGTCTCTCCCGGGGCGGCCGCAGCTCTCTCCCACCTCGCAGACGCAGAGGACGCGTGCCAGATGGTGCAGGATGAGGCGGCGTGCCCAGGGTGGCACTGGGCGGGCACCCGGCCCGCAGTGGTGGATGTTCATGATGAAGATGGTCAGCGCAGTGGAGGCAGTGATCATGGTCATGGTGGCGATGTAGTACTTCCCTGTGGGGAGACAGAGGGCGGTGAGGGGCGCGGGTGTCACCGCTGGGTGCCCCGGGGAATCATCATGGCATCATGGGATGGCCTGGGTTGGAGAGGATCTCAGAGATCATTGAGATTCAACCCCCTGATGTGGGCAGGGTCACCAACCAGCAGAGCAGGCTGCCTGGAGCCACATCCAGCCTTGCCCTGAGTGCCTCCAGGGATGGGGCATCCACAGCCCCACAGCAACCCCATAGTGTCACAGAATTCAGAGAGCCACATCCAGCCTTGCCTTGAGTGCCCCCCTCCAGGAATGGGGCACCCACAGCCTCCCAGGGCAGCCTGTTCCAGTGCCCTGTCTTGGTTAAAACCGTTCCCCCTTGTCCTACCACCACCCACCCATGTCAGCAGCCATTCCCCCTCCCGTTGCTATGCTCCCTTCAGGTCCTGGAAGGCTGCAGTGAGGTCTCCCCGCATCCTTCTCCTCTCCAAGCTCAATGAGCCCAGTCCCTTCGACCCTTCCTCACAGGAGAGGTGCTCCATGCCCAGCTCCACCCCATCCCACGCTCACCGATGAGCGGCATGCTCTCCGAGGGCGGCATGCTCTCTGCCACCAGCAGCTGGAACACAGTGAGCGCCAGCAGCACCGTCACCCCCAGGGACACCTTCTCCCCAGAGTCGGCCGGCAGGTAGAAGCCCAGAGGAGCCAGGAAGGAGATCATGAGGCAGGGCAGCAGCAGGTTGAAGATGTAGAAGGAGGCACGGCGACGGAGCAGCAGCGTGTAGGTGACGTCGGGGTAGGGCTCCGAGCAGCAGCCGTAGGTGACCACGTTGCGCGTGGCCGGCATGCCCAGCACCTCCCACTCCACATTCTCCACGAAGTCAGTCAGGTCTCCTGTGTCCAGGCGGTTGTGGAGGTCAATTTGGTTCCCGTTGTAGGTCCAGGAGCCAAAGGTGAGGTGGCACTGCTGCCCGTCGAAGGGGAAGTAGGAGACGTCCACCTTGCAGGAGCTCTTGGTGATGGCGGGCCTGTCCCACGTGATGTGTCCGTCGAAGCGCAGCACCACGTTGGTGTCCACAGAGCCACCAAAGTGCTCATCGGCACTGGGCACAGGAGGGGGGCGGGTGGGGGCGGCCACCGTGACCCCAACCCCATGGGGATGAGGGGCTGGGGGCTGGCACCGGTGTGCACCTCCATGCCGTGTCCCCACCGTGTTCCCATGTCACATCTCCATGCCATGTCCCCACCGTGTTCCTATGTCACATCCCCATGTCACATTCCCTCTGTGCTCATGCCATGTTCCCACCACGTCCCCATGCCACATCCTCACCACACCATGTCCCCACCATGTCCCCATGTCATATACCCACCGTGTCCCCATGCCACGTCCCCATCACATCCCCACGTCCCATCTCCAAGCTGTGTTCCCACCATTTTCCTATGCCATGTTCCCATGCCACATTCCCAACATGTCCCATGCCATGTCCCCACCACATCCCCATGCCACATCCTCTCCATGTCCCCATGTCACATACCCACCACATCTCCACGCTAGGTCCTCACCATGTCCCTATTCCACATCCCTGCACCACATCCCTTGGTCTCCACTATGTCCCTACAGCACATCCCCACCATGTCCCCATACCACATCCCCATCACATCCCCATGTCACATCTCCAAGCTGTGTTTCCACCCTGTGCCCATGACATTTCCCCACCACGTCCCCATGCCACATCCCCCACAACACCCCGTGACGACCCAACCACGTCCCTTGGGATGTCCCCTTGGTGTTCCCCCAGCGCAGGTGACATCCCTCCCCGCAGCAGGACCTCTGTTTTCACCCCAACCCCACTCCACCCCCGCAGGTCAGGGCGAGCACGACCCACTTGTTGTAGAGGATGATGTCCGGCCTCCAGACGTAGCTGCTGGGGATGCGGATGATGTCGATGCCACCATAGGTGTCCCTGTCCCATGCTAGGTGGGCATCCAGCCAGGCCTGGCGGACCCACAGGTAGGAGGTGAGCACCTGGTTCCGCTCGTCCTGTGGGGGCACGGGGTGGGCAACGGCCCCGTGGGGTGAGCCCAGAGCGGACAGAGTGTGAGAGGGTCTCCGGGGGGTGGTGCTGGGGGTGGTGGGTGTGAGCTGATTTGGGGAACCGGGCTGGTGTTGAGGAGCTTGAGTTGAAATCTGGGCTGCTTTTCAGGGCTCTGAGCCGGTGTTGTGGGGAGGATGAGGGTTGGTTCTGAGCTGAAGGGTCTGGGGCTGTTTTGGGGCCATCTGAGACGGTCTTGAGAGGTTAGAGATATTTATGGGGCGTCCAAGTTGATTTGGAGGACCTGGAACTGCTTTGGGTGGGGGATCAGGACTGATTTTATGGGATCTGAACTGGTTTTGAGAAGCCTGAGTAATGCAGAGGATTTGGGGCCGTGTCGGGGTGGGATCGGGGCTGATGTTGCAAGGTTTGAGCTGTCCTAGGAGGGATCCGAGCTGCTCTGGGAGCTCTGAGTCGATTTTCAGGGCTTTGTGCTTCTCTGGGGGATCTGGGCTGCTTTGGGGTGGACGTGAACAGTTTTGGGGAAGGATATGAACAGTTTTAGAGAGGTATGAGCTGACTTTAAAGGTCCGAAGTGGGGCTGGGGGATCCGAGCTGGTTGTAAAGAGTGTGAGCTGATGAGAGATTTCAGAGGTTCTGAGGGAACCCACCCGGGTCTGGAGGGGTCCGATGGGACGTGGGAGCTGCCGGAGTGGCTCCGAGGAGCACAGGCTGATGTGGGGGATGGGATGGGATGGGATGGGATGGGGGTACGGACTTCTTTTAAGAGGTCTGAGCTGATTTTGAGAGGGCAGTTTGGGGCAGCCGGGATCGTTTTGAGGCGCCTGGGGGGGCTTTGGGGGCTGTGGGTTCGCGTGGCATGGCGCTCACCATGTCGATGATCTGGGACAGCGTGATCTGCAGCGTGACGTTGAGCGCCCGCTCCGTGTCCTCGGCCGGCCGCAGGGCGCTGGAGTAGTTGGCGAAGAGGTCGTGGAGCAGCTTGTGGGCGAGCCGGCCCTGTGCGGCCCCACAGCCTGCGGGACCACCAGGACCCCCGTGGGTGGGACCCCCACTGTCCCCCCACAGCCAGGTGCCACTGCGTCTCCAGGTCCACGATATTCCTAGCCGTCCGACCCGGGGATGCGTTTCTCTCTCCTATTCCTCTCGCTCCCTCCCCAAATCCCATTATTTCTGTTAATCCCATATCTTCCTGCTGCTCACGCTGTTTCTGCCCACTCCACTGTTTCCACTCTCCCCATCGCTCCCATGCTGACCTCCACCCAACCCCAGGGATGGATGCACCGCTGCCCCCAGGGCAGAGGAGCAGGTTCCTGAGCCCCCAGCCCCAATTCAGGTCCCCCCCACATCCCCTGGAGCCGCAGGGATCGGTGTCCACCCCGCATTGCTGAATGTTTGATGACGGGGATTGCATTTCGCTCGCGGTGCCGCGTGGGACCCAGGTGAGATGGGGTGGGATGGGGTGGGATAGGGTGGGGGGGCTCGGGGCAGACCCTGCCCACAGGGGATTGTGTTCAGCACGGGTTTTATATATGGGGACCCTGCGGGCCGTGTCCCCTCCAGGTTGGCACTGCCACAGCCCCTCCTGCCCTGACCCACAGCGGCTGAGCCGGGCGCTTACCTGGGGCCAGGATGGTGCCAGCGAGGCCGAGTGCCAGCAGGGACAGGGGCAGCGGGGCGCTCCCCATGGCAGTGGGGCCGTTGGGTGCTGAGGACATCGCCGGCGTCACCTGCGCTGCATCTCCAGGGCCGGGAGGGATCAGGGCAGCCTTTAAGAGCTGGGTGACGTCAGGCAGCCTCGAGGCGGGCACACGGCCCAGAGCACTGCACCGAGGGGGCTGCGCCCACACTGAGTGCCGCTGCTGAGCCCCCCGGGTGGGCTCCGTGATGGGGTTCTGCTGCCATGGAAGAGCTGAGCCCGGGGATGGGTCCTCTGCGGCCCATGGGGCGATGGTGCTGCAGCAGAGGAGAGAGGCATTGGAGGCGGTGACGTGAGAGAGGGTGGAGAGGGATGAGGGGATGGAGGTGGTGGATGGAGGTGGATGAGGTGATGGGGGTGAGGGAGGTGATGGATGAGGTGATGGAGGTGATGAATGATGTGGTGGGGTTGATGGATGGAGGCAGTGCAGATGATGGAAATGATGGATGGAGGTGGGTAAAGTGGTGGAAGCAATGGATAAAGGTGGATCAGGTGATGGAGGTGGTGGATGGAGGTAGTGCAGGTGGTGGAGATGATGGAAGTGATGGATATGGGTGGATGAGGCGATGGATGGAGGTGGTTGATGTGGTGGGGTTGATGAATGGAGGCAATGCAGGTGATGGAAGTGATGGAGGTGGTGGATGAGATGGAAATAATGGAGGCTGAGATGATGGAGGTGATGGGTGGAGGCAGAACAGGTGATGGAAGCGATGGATGAAGGCAGATCAGGTGATGGAGGTGGATGAGGTGGTGGAGGTGGATGAGGTGATGGATAAGGGTGAATGAAGTGATGGATGGAGATGGATGAGGTGGTGGAAGCAATAGATGAAGGTGGATCAGGTGATGGAGGCAGAGAGGTGCTAGAGGTGGTGATTGGAGGCAGTGCAGGTGATGGACAGAGGTGGATCAGGTGATGGAAATCAATGTGGATAAATAAGGTGGTGGGGCTGATGGATGGAGGTGACACAGGTAATGGAAACGATAGAGGAGGATGAGGTGATGGAGGAGACGGAAGCGATGGAGGGAGGTGATGTGGGTGATGGATGCAGCGCTGGAGGTGATGCTCAGAGCAGTGCAGGGAGCAATGGAGGCGGTGGCTGTGGCTCTGGGCAGAGCTGGGGCAGCACACAGTGAGGGACAGCCCCACACCTATGGGGAAAGCGTGGAACGGGGTGGGTGAGGCTGTCCCTTTTTTCCTGCTGAGAACCAAACAGAATGAAGCAGACCCGTGGGAAGGGCCCCACAGAGACGATGGAGCCCGACCCATCCCGTGGGGTTCACTGAAGGTGGGGGTGCATTATTGGGGCACCATCCCCCCCTCTTCCCACAATGATCCCCGTGCAGGTGCCCGGCGGACCCCGATCGGTTTTAAGGCCGCAGGTTTTGTTTCCAGGCAGTGAATTATTCATCCCAGGACGGCAGCTGCACTCCTGCAGAGGCAATTAGGGTAATGGAAGGCAGCGTGACCCTGCTCAGAGCAGGGAGGTGTCACATTCAACGCTGCCACCACGACCCCACAACTCCTGTGACCCCATCAGCCACAGCCCCTCCCATCCCTGCACAGAAGGGCTCAGGGCCACCCCCCCCCCCAGCCCAGGGCAGCCCCCGGGACCCCTAACTGCAGCACAGCAGCCCTGAGAAGAAGCAAAGAAACCCACGGGAGTACTATAAACACTTTATTTCTCGTTTTCAAAAGGACAGGAAAATAATGGAATCGCGTCTTTATAACCTCTCCATAAAAACCTTTACAGGACCCCCAGCCCTGAGGGCCCTCGCGGAGCAGCACCACAGAGCCCCTTTTTTTCCTTCTCTTTTTCATCCAAAAATAGTCTTTTTTTTTTTTTTCTTTTCCCTCAACACAAAGTCTGTACAGAGCTGAGAGAGCTGCTCACCCCACGGCAGCGCCGAGCTCCCAGAGCTGTGCAGCGGTGGGCACGGCCTAAGGCACACGCAGAGCTGCCCGGAGCACGAGGGGCTCCAAGGAGGACACCCTCCCCGGTCACATTGCTGTCCCATGTCCTTCCCCATCCCCTTCCCCCCAACCCATAGAGCAAACACCCCTCCCCCCCAGCGCTCCTCGCGGTGCCGGAGGGTCACTGTGTGTCCCCCAGAGGAGCTCTGTGGTCAGCAGTCCCAGGGCTTCGCTCCACCGCCCTCTGCGCCGCTGCGGGAGCGGAGCTGCCGGGAGACAGAGCCCCTCCGCGCCCCTCCACAGGCACAGTCTCACCTGGTTCCGACAAAGAGGAATTTTATTGATTCTAGCAAAGAGCTGCGGCGTCTGAGGGCAGAGCAGAGGGGTCCAGCCGGACCCCCCCCTCCCCTCCCCCCACCACCACCACCACCACGTGCTAAAAGCTCCCGGAGCAGAGCCCTGACCCCCAGGAGAAGGGCGAGGAGACGATTTGGACGCCGTCGGTGAGCACGGGGAGGGGGGTGGGCCCTTCACTGGGTGACCACGGTGAGCTCCCTCAGGTAGGACTGCGTGAGGCCCCGCAGCTCCTCCAGGGCGTAGTCCTCGGGCATGGGCAGGCGGCCCACGTGCGGGGCCAGCAGGCGCAGGGGGACGCGCTGCAGCTCGGGGCCACCTTCCACCGCCAGCTCCGGGCTGTGCTGCAGGCTGAGCACCACGCGCAGCAGGTTGGCGATGCGCTTGGCCATGTCTGGGAAGAGCAGCAGAGAGAGGAGGGAGTGAGGGCTGAGCACGGGGAGCTGCTTCCCCTCCCCCTCCCGCCCCCCCCCCCAGCTCCCACCATCCCCACCCTCACCGCGGTGATGATCCCAGCAGCTCTGGGCACAGTGGCTGTGGGACCCTGAGTGGCCACCACCACCACTCGGAGGGGGGTCTGCCAACCTGCTCACCCCACCCCAGTGGGCAGGAGGTGACAGCTGGGTGCAGCCCACGCTGCTGTGAGCAGCCCTGGGCTCACACCCCGCTGAGGAATGCACTCCAACTGCTCCTCAGTGAGATCTCCTGAGTGCTCAGCTGGGTGGGCACAGCCATGTCGCGCTGAGGAGCTCTGCTCTCCCCCCTGCACCTCTGTCACAGACCACCCCCACCCAACACCACACTCAGCCCTGGGGAACCTCACTGCATCTCGTGTGCCCACTTTCCAAGCCCAGCCAGGTCCCTCCGGATGCCATCTGCTGTGTGACAGCCCCAAACTGCTGAGGGCTGCACTGATCCCACTGCCCGTGCCACTGGGAGCGATGCTGAAGAGCACCAGACCCAGGACGGACCCCCAGGGACACCCCCCACCCAGCCCTGCACCCCACCCCGTGCCCCCGTACCTGACTGAGCCAGGCGGTCCCTGGCGTTGTGGCACTGGATCTGCTCGATCCTGTTGCACAGCGATGTCACTTTGGTGTGCAGTCTCTCCAGCTCGTACATGGAACAATCCAGCTGCAAGCAACCGACAGCAGACGTGAGCTGGGAGGCACCCAGAGCCACGGGAAGGAACGGCCCCACTCTGCCACACCTCAAAGCCTGAGGTCAGCGCCCAAAGGGGAACCGTGCAAGTGAGTTAAACAGGACTGAGATGCAGCTGCTGGCTGAGCAGCGAGCTCTGCTCCTCTCACTGAGCTGCCCGGGCACAGAGCACGCCTCATTCTCCAGCACCTACCAGCTCTGTATCTCAGAGGCACCCGTGGCTGCAGGATATACACTAACACAGCACGGACTAGTACAGGGTCACCCTAAGGACGAGGTTCTGCCTCAGCCACAGGAAATAAAGCAATCCCAGTGTGCTGTTTACCTGCTGGATCCTATCGACCATCTCAATGACACGAATGTAGTCCAGGTAGACCAGCCCTGCCAGCTCCCAGTCCTGGATGAGAGCACTGCGCTCCGGAGGGGAGAGGTCTTCCAGGAATCCCTTCAGGTACTTGTAGTTCTCATTAATAATGGCATCTAAGGAGAACAAACACAAGCAGCTAGCAAACAGGTTCCTTACGACTCTGTGGCATCTGTGGCTGGCAGCATCCAAGGCTGCCCTGCTCCCCACAGCCCCATGGGGTCAGTGCCCCCCCCCCCCCAACACTGCAACGTGTGCTGCTCGGCCTTCTGCACACCCTCTGGTCACACATTTGTGGTGAAGAACCACCACACCATGGAGCAAACGAGCTAATTCCTAACAGCCAGCCCTCCTGAATCCACCCTCCTGCCAGGAGCAGCCCCAGCCCTTCTGGCACTGACAGCACAAGCACTCCTGTTCCCATCCTATTGCAGGAATGGGGTGGTGAGCAGCACTGGGAAGACATCCTGCCCCTGTGCTCAGGGCTGGTGAGGCCTCACCTCGAGTGCTGCGCTCAGTGTTGGGCACCTCAGTGCAGAAAGGACAAAAGAAGGTCCAAAGAAGGGCAGTGAGGCTGCAAAGGGACAGTGTGCCCCACGAGGAGAGACTGAACGGGGCTGTTGTATCTGAAAGGTGCTCACAGTGAGAGCGGGGTTGGGCTCTGCTCACTGCTCACAGTGACAGGATGAGGGGAAATGGCCTCAAATTGCACTAGGGTAAGTTTAGGTCGGATATCAGGAACCACTTCTGTACATAAAGGGTCGTTAAGCACTGGGATGGGCTCTGCAGGGAGGTGGTGCAGTCACCATCCCATTGTTTAAACCCATTTGGATGTGGTGCTCAGGGCCATGGTTTAGCAGAGGGCTGTTGGAGTGAGGGCAGTACGGTTGGGTCGTGGTTGGACTCGATGACCTTTGAGGTCCTTTCCATCCTCAGTGGCTCTGTGCTTCTACAGTGCTCATGAGACAGAAGGGGGACAGCGGTCCCGGACTCACCCGAGGCAAGGTGACGCACCACCAGCTTGTGACACTGGTTCCAGTGCCCGGCCTTGAACAGGAAGAGGGCTTCCTTGTGCCTGTCCCCCTCCATCCGGGCTCGAACGGCCTTGGCTTCGTGAATCCACTCGGCAGGGACGCAGAGCCGCTGTGTCAGGAAGGTCTCCTTGGCCCACGCCTCGGGGGTCTCGCTCAGAGCGCAGTGCCGGCCCAGCAGCTCACGCACCGCCCTCTCACGTACGCTGGGGAGCAGAGGAGGGGTGGCTGTTCCATCACACTGCACCTCAGGCACGCTGGGCAGGGTCTCTGAGCCCCCAGCCCCACTGCAGCTCGGCGTCCCACCCACCCATGGCCTCGGCAGTGCTGCTGGGTGAAGGGTTCCCCCCCACTACTGCACTGCAGCTGAACGACTTCGACACAACCCGCGGCCCTGAAGGCAGACACAGACCTCAACTGCAGCTATCGGGTGGAAAAGTAATGGCTAAGATGCATTAATTGCACCTGTAACAAAGAGCAAGAGCCAGCCCTGCAACAACGATGGAGCTTCCCCACCACACACACTCATCACTGCTCAGATCCAAAGCAGAGTGCTCTGCACTGGAGATGTTTTCAGGCCATGCAGCAAGCTTCCTGAGTCCCAGAAGGGCCCACCTCACCT
Source organism: Oreortyx pictus (assembly GCA_036925125.1). Classification (NCBI taxonomy): domain Eukaryota; kingdom Metazoa; phylum Chordata; class Aves; order Galliformes; family Odontophoridae; genus Oreortyx; species Oreortyx pictus. Next base: position 580,996 of record JAUPFR010000001.1, on the reverse strand, counting down.
ACTTCGGTTCCTACACTTGCTCCTGCAGAGAAGCACCGTGACAGCAAACTGCTCCTGCAAGCAGTGTGACGTCCCCCAGCCCCGCAGCTCCTGCACAACCTCAGGAGCTGTGACAACTCCGGTCCTCAGAGCACAGAGCGCATCGTCCTCGGGGCCAAAAGCCAACCCAGCCCAAAGGTTTACTCACCAGGTGTCAGGCTCGTGCAGCACCACGAACACAGCCCACTCCCACAGGCCTTCGCTCTCCAGCTGCGCGGCGTAGCTGGCGTTCAGCACGCCCTGGCCCTGCCTGCACAGGTGGCTGTAGTTGAGGGCACGGAGCACCTCCCACAGGTGCCAGCTGAGGCGATAGTCCACGGGGTCAGAGGTTACGCTCCTGGGATCCAGGAGCTGGTCCAGATCGTAGTGCCTGGAGGGAAACAAGACGTGCCACATCAATAACCAACAGGGCCGGGGTCCTGAGAGCAGAAGTCAGTGCTGCCTGGCTCCTTTCCTGCCCCCACCTCCACTTATTCCATGCACTGAGCTGCGTGCCTGGTTTCCTATCTGCCTTTTTAAAGAAGGGAACAACGGTTACATTGCTTTTGCTCTTCCTTTAGTCTGCACCCAGACTGCCACAGCCCTTGGGTGCCCCGTGCTCCCTCTGCAGGCGCCTCTGTGCCTTCACTGAAGGCAACGACAGCGAGAGCGGGACGAAAGAAAAGAGAAACAACCAACGTGTTCCCAAGCTCGTGTTTAACCACCTACAGGCAGCAGCCCTGCAGTGGCAGAGGCACCACCCACTGTAACATCTGCTGGCGAGGGAGATTAATCAGCACTCTGAGCTCAGTGAACAGCAAAGTCAACTACACAGGTCTCATCTGGGAGCTCACTGCCTTACGAAGGCTTTTCTAAAGCACTTCTGAAGCATCCCCCCACTCACCTGTCACTGTAGAGCTTCAGCAAATGGAAGCAGACATCTCTCAGGGGTCTTCCTACGTTGTCATCATCCTCGGTGTCACAACCGGAGTCCTCCAGGTAGGGAGGCAGGGGGCAGCACGCGTACTTGTCAGACTCTGACGTGGTCTAAACAAATGGATTCAGCAGTGAGTTTAAAGCCAACACATGCTATACTGGCATCCTACGTACAGAGCTCACACCATGGATCCTCGCCTCCAGGATCAAGGCGCCTTTCTGCTGGTGGCCACTGCCCACCTAACTGACCCAGAACAGAAATGGGGAGGAGACGTGCTTGAAGTAAGTCACAGCAACCAGAAGAGGAGGTCCTGCGCTTCTCCGGAGAGCGACTGCTGTTACCAGGAGGCTCAGCCTCAGTGATTTATTTCCACTCCACAGAGGGAAAAGGAAGATCCCTATCAACACGAGCTGCTGCACAAAGGCAACGAAGGCAAGGAATCCGATGCCGTGACAGCTGATAAGCAGAAGCCACACTCAGCTGCTGCCAGGACCAGTAACACCTCCCAGCCAGGCACGCTGACCTACCTGAAACGCTGCCTCGTACATGGCGAGAGCCTGGGAAATAGGAGCAGTGGGAGGGAGGAGGTACCAGAGGTGGACGGCCACGCAGCGCTTCCAGTCCAGCTGCGAGCACACATTGATGTTGGTCCTCTCAGACAGCTGCCACACCTGCACAAATCACAGGAGTCAGCATACACACACAAAAAAAAAAAAAAAGAGGCAGCACAGGACAGTAAAAAGCAAACACAAAACCCCCGAGGCCAACCCAACCCGTACTCCCTCCCTGGGACCAAGGGCAGAGAGCAGGACGTACGGGCTTCCCCGCCAGCAGCGCGAAGATGCGCAGCCGCTCCTCGGGGATGAAGCAGTCTGCCTGCAGCCTGTGCCAGTCCACCAGCTGCATGGTCAGCAGGTCCCTCGTGGGCTGGCTGCCCGACAGCTGGGACAGGAGTAGGGCGAGCCGGTGGTTGCCTGGAAGAAGAGAAAGCAGCAGGTTGGGGAAAAAAAAACAAGGTTCTGAACCGTGCAGCATGTCTGCTCAGCTTACAGATTCACAGCTGAGCACCTGCTGGATGGGACTGGGTGGAATACAGGGAAGGCTGTTCTTCCTGTTCCTCTAACATGGCCTAATTCACAGAGACACTTAAAGATTTGAGCTGACACAAAAGGTCGGGATGAAGCTAGCCATCAAGGTCTGAAAAGAAGCTTTCCAAACTATGTACGTAGCTTCAAAGAAGCTCGGTTAAAAAATAGCAGAGAGGATATTCAGAGGACGTATCACACAAAATAAGTTCCAAATGCAAAACAGCATCGCTTCCTAACTCTACAACTGACAGCAGGGCAGTGTAAACACGACCAGACATGCTGGAGGTGCTCCAGGCCACGGATGGGGCAGCCCGGTCTGGGGGGAAGCAGCCCGTGACAAGAGGGCTCTAAGGGCCCTTCCAACCCAACTGTGCTGTGAGCAGCCAGCAGACAAGCCAGATTGCTCCTTATCACTCACACTTGGCACTCAGAGTGACCAGTGACTACCAGCTCTCCGTGCCAAAGCTCACATTATGCTCCTCTCTTAGAAAAAAAGAAGAGACGTAAGCATTTCACACCTGCTTGCTGTGCCAGCCTGCAAGCCTCGCCAATCCTCCTCCCTGTAAGGCAGCTGAACACAGCCTCCACGTGGCTGTGGTGCTGGGTCAGGGACACCTCCTCGTCGATCCGCGCCGCAGCCGTCTCCGACAGCCAACGAGAGAAAGCCCTCCTGCGCTCCAGGGCCAGCACGTACTCAGTGGGCTCGTCCAGGCTGGCCTCCAGCTCCTTCAGGTTCCCCCAGATGGCTTCACATAAAGTCCATGTCAAGCACCAGTGCTTCACGACAGCTGCCAGGACAGAGTTATGCCATCAGAGGCCGCGAAACCAAGAGACTATCCTGAAAAGCCCCCTAACGTTGTCTAAGCGCGAGCTTACAGCACAGCCTGCTGCTACACCGCAGTCAGCCACCAGGTGCTACCTGCTGCCCCCCCAAAGAAAGTGGAGGTGCAGGCAGTTTCTGCTTTATTCACGCTCCAGTGCTCTGCTGCAACCCGAAAACAACCTGATCTGGACAGCACCACAGAAAGAAGCACTCTCTACTCACTCTCCATTACAGCAGGATCCTCAGAGGCTGTTCGAACCCAGTCAGCATAGTCATGGATGGCAGAAACTCCAGGATTGGGAGCCAGGAGAGGACACTGCTCATCCATATGGACAGTGCTGTGCTTCAGCTTTATCTCCAGAGGGATAAGATACAACTGTTTGTCTCTGTTCATCTTCCTTTGTTCCAAGTTCAGCTTCTCCACGTGAACCTTGAAGGGGGATTCTGGGAGACTGCAGTGAAAGCAAAAGAAACAAGTAAGCAATATTCTGATTTCTCCTCCACGCGAATGAACTCCCACTACAGAGCAGCTGCACGGCACAGCCTGCCCCGAGTTCAGTGTGACAGAGGTTCTATGACACTATGGGGTTACTGTGGGCTCTCTATGGGGCTGTGGGTGCCCCATCCCTGCAGGCACTCAGGGCAAGGCTGGATGTGTCTCTGGGCAGCCTGCTCTGCTGGTTGACGACCCTTCCCACAGCAGAGGGTTGAAATTAATTAACTATGAGGTCCTTTTCAACCCAAGCCGTTCTGTGATTCCGCAATTAAGAGTACAGCAGAACCACCCCGAAGGAAAACGGCACTCACAGCTTCGGAGCCACAGGGGTGGGTCGGAATCCAAACTCCACAGCCTCACACGGGAGGTCTTCCATTTCTCCGCACGCACTTAGGCGATCCCCGCAGTTGACGAGCACCCAGTTGGGCCCCCAGCCCACGCGGAACGAGCAGCCCATGAACAGAGCCATATCCATCAGCAGCTTCCCTTTGTGGTAGGTGACGGAGCTCTCCAGGGCAACCAGCCCCTGCTGCCTGCGGACACCCACTGTCCTCATCTGCACCTCGGGGACGGACGGAGGGACGGCGAAGGCGGATGCCAAGGGCGAGGCTGCCGACCAGCAGGAGGGGGACGGGGAGCTGTGGGAAGCTCTCTGCTCCTTCAGGTCACGCAGAGCAGTGCTGGGTGCTTGGAGAATGACATCAGTGAACTTGGACTGCAGCAGCCCGCCGACTGAGGGAGGAAGAGGGGAGACAGTCAGGGCGCTTTGCTTTCCATCCGGTATTTCAGCCCCTCCTGACCAGCCAGGAAAACACCTGCCTTGACGTGACACCGCTACGAGGGATCATTTGCAGCACTGAGAAACTCCCATGCAGGCAGTACTACGTGTGGTCTCACCCCAAAAAAATCAGACTCTGGAAGCAACGCTGACTGCAGCTGATACAGTTATAGTTACACTGTGAGGAAAGGAATGTCTCAGAGAAGGCACCGACTGCACAGCATTTGGAATGGGCCCAGAGGAGGGCCACCAGGATGAGCAGAGGGATGGAGCAGCTCTCCTGTGAGGAAAGGTGGAGGGAACAGGGCTGGTTTGGCTGGGAGAAGGCTCTGGGAGACCTCACTGTGGCCTTCCAGGACCTGAAGTGTATCAACAGGAGAGGGAACGGCTGCTGACACGGGTGGATGGTGATAGGACAAGGTGGAATGGCTTTAAACTAAGACAGGAGAGATGGAGGTTGGATGTGAGGAGGAAGTTTTTCACTCGGAGGGCGGTGACGCACTGGAACAGGTTGCCTAGAGAGGCTGTGGGTGCCCCAACCCTGGAGGGGCTCAGGAAGGCTGGATGTGGCTCTGGGCAGCCTGCTCTGCTGGTGCCCACTGCAGGGGTGGGAGGACAGGCCACAGCTAACTCCCCACAGCACACGCCAATAGGGTTTTGCCACATTAATGTCAGAACCAAACTCTTTCTTCATGCAATATGTATTTGCCACAGTACCTGAGCATCTCTTCTGTCCCTGTGACTTTGAAATAGGCAGTCTCGGAGAACAGATCTCCTGAGAAGTGTCCATTTTTGCAGGTTGCTTCCCAGAGTGATAATCCAGGATTAAATCCAGGTCATCTTCATCAGCAAGCAAGGAAGCTTTCATAATCTAAAGGAGCAGAAATCAAATCTGGACATTAGCAATCACTCTGTGAGCAGCAGCTATCTGATCTCACTCGCTCCTCTCCCAGTAAAGATAAATTTAATGTCTAAAAACACCACAAGGACTTCATGCCACGGCCCAGGAGAAATGAAAGCAAGCTCAACAGTTATTGAAGAGCTTTTACAAGCTGCTAGTTACACTGCCACGGCACTGGTTGGGATGGTCATGAGGTCCCATGATGAGCATGGTTTCCCATATCTTAGCTCTATCAGTATTTCAGCTTAAGTAACACAACTGCAGTTTCCCAGGGCAGAGCATACAGGTAGAAGCCCATGAGCATTCGAGGTATTAGTTTTCCATGCAGAAAAGCAACCAAAAACCCCAACCAACAACAAGCAAAAAATCCCACCACACAAAACCAAAAAATCCCACCCAGCCCCAAAACAACAGAACACCAAAACCAGCTGTCCCATCAACGGGGCTGGTCCCAAACTGGTATCACTTCACCAGCTGAGAACTTTGAAAGCTGAATCACTGCCGTAACGATGCCCTGTGTTCCTGCACCTCTGAAGATCCCCCCCACAAATGCAGGAGCACACGGACGTGGGGAGATACACCCAGGGCCACCACCAAAAGCACGAGAGCCTCACCTGCAGGACGTGGGGGTTAATGCCCAGCGCCGACGCGATGTGAGCTGAGGCAGGCACTGCCTCCTGCTCTTCTGCCACGCTGTCCTCCACAGCAGGCTCCTGGGGAGGCTCCTGGGTGACATCTGCCATGTCACTGTCCAGCTCCACGACCCTGCCCAGCTGCTCCACCTCGGGGCTCTGCGGACACAGGCAGAGGTCGCATCAGACAACAGATTCCAACAGCTCACCCAGAACGAGTTCTGTACACACTCAGCAATCACCTGCACACGAGGGGGAGCACTCCCTTCCTTGTGTCAAGGCTCCAATTTAAGTGCAGGGAGGAATACATAACCTGTTCCCATTTTCTTCAGTTGTAACATTACAGCGAAGGAGAAGCCACAGTTTAGTTGTGTCCTCCTGAAGCTTTACCAGATTCTGCCATTCAGTGCCAGAAGCTCTTCAGCTTTGCATTCCCATGGGACCAGAAAGAAAGCAGAGCTCGGGCATCCCCTTCTCCCCCACCGCGCTACGGCACAAAGAAGCTTCCTGGGCCACAGTTCAACCTGGGACAGTTTGTAGCCAGCTTAGAAACAGGGATGGCCCTGCACTGGCTGGCACTGCCCACAGTGGGTGATGAGCAGCTCTGCCATAGCTGCTTTGTCTGCCCAGTGTGACGCAGTACAACGTGGGTTGGTGTTCCACAGGCAGGCACAATAACCTTCCTGGCTGCACAACCCTGGCTCACAGAGCACACGTGCATTTTGTTACTGCAAACCAGGACACGTGCCACTGGATGGGAAAGGCACACTGTCAATCTGTAGCTGAATTTCTCACATCTGCTCCAGCCCCCGAGCAACCCAAAGCCAAAGAGATGGTCCAGAAGATGAGTGTTCACCCTACTTGACATCGCTGCCTCTGAAGCTGCTCTCGTGTTTTGACTTTAGAGACACAGAAACAGAACTCCTGTGCTGAGGAGCACCATTCACTCACGCACCCCTTGGCACAGGATCTGTGCCTCAGCGAGCTGCAAGCTCAGAGATCTCCTTTCACTGCAGTCAGTCACAGATTACTGAAGGGCAAAACAAAGCTGGCTTTGGCAGAGCCATGACAGCCTCCCAGCAAGCCCTGCCCAGCTCCTGGAGACACTGCTGCTCAGCCCTCCCACCCTAACTGCTGAAGGGGGCTTCCTCCCCCACAGCCAGGCCACGAGAACCTAAAGGTCATTCAACTTCAGCATGCTCAAACACACAGCATGTGGTCAGCCTCAGAAAGCAGTTTAATAAAAATAGGGCACATTCTTGGAGTATAAAGCATACAGTCTCGCTCACTAAGTGACAGTTGAGTCAGATCAATGCACAGTGTCATTCTTGAGGCATTATAATTAGAGCGGAATCAGTATTTACAAGAACAAGCTTTGCTTCCAGAGGTGGCAAATGCACCAAGTTCAGTCTAGACCAAGAAACAAGGGCTGAACATCCTGTCAGCCCCCTGCATCCTCAGTAGAAGTGCCACGTATCAGTGAAAAAAAACATGCAAACACTCATTGAAAGGTGCAAAGAGCTCCTGAGTTTATCAGAGTTTGTACACTGTTCTGCTCTTCGGTTTCCAGGCTACTTCTCACTCCAACAACCCCTCCCCAGGCACCAGATAAATCTTCAAAATTCATTTTTTCAATTCCCTTTTTGTCTCTGTGCTCCTTCTACCTGAGCTGGAGGCGTGGGCTTGCCGTTTAAGGCCATTTGCTGAGGTGGCAGATGCCCCGGAGGTGGCACTGGTGTGGTTTTTAACTTCTTGGCATCCACTTTTAAAGGATGCTCTTCCTCGTCGTCATCCGAGTCTTGCAGGCCGTACTTGGAGAAGTGTGCCACCTGCGTAAGGCAAAGAACAAACAGGTCAAACCCTGGAAGCAGCTTCTGCAGAGCTCTTTGGAGGAGACTCCTCAGCCTCTGAGTGCCACTGCCAGCGCTCAATCCCCACTACAAAAGGAAGCATTTCTGCTTCAGCCATTCAGAGTTTGGCCAGCTCAGTTAGGACAGTTCATGCTGCAGGAAAGGACTGGAGAGTTTAGCACAGTCTGAATTCAGCCCTCGGAAGCTTCTAACTTCAGACTAGGCCCATGCTCGAGTCCCAGTGAGGATAAGCCTTACCCTGAACACCCAGGATCCGGTCTCGGGGCGGTACTCCATGAACCGAGCGCCCTGCTTCCTCGACACAGACTCCAGCCTGCCCTCGTAGTTCATCTCCGCAAGTCGCTTTGGGCTTTTGATCAAGCCACGAGTGGTTTTATCCGTAGGCCAAACTCCATCTAACGTAACCTCAGCTCTCCTGGTAGGGACAGAGGGGAGCGTGAGAGGCGACGAGCTGTCCTGCACAGCTACTGAAGCACACACAGCAGCTGAGCTCTGCTCCCCTTCATTTTAACATGCTGAACCCCCCAAGAAAGGCTCGTAACCAAACTCCTGGTTAAGAAGCCTGCAGATGCTCAGCCACCACTCTGTGCTGTTACCTGTTGAGGCCTTCGCCGATGGGCGGCTTCTTGTCATCATCTGGGTACACAATCACTTCCTTTCTGCGGATATGTACGATGTCATCCAGGTTTAGGTTAGTCAGATTCACTTCTCCTTCGAAGAAGATTGATCCATAGCCTGGGAAGCACAACAAAGACAGCCCAGCATCACAGTCTGCCCTTGGATAATACCTCCCGACTGGCAGCTTCAGTCCCTGCCGAACTCCTGCCGTCCCCAGCTCAGCACCCAGCTTTGTCACAGCTGACTCCCACTTCCCAGCATCAAAATACTGAAGATGTCATCAACTTCACTGTCAGCTCTCCAATTAAGAAAGGAGAAAGCCCTCAGGAGCTCACCTTTACGGCCGATGGTGAAGTCCATCACGATACATTCATTTCTGTCATTGGTAAGCCTAGCCAGCTCCTCCATGGATGGGATGGTGTAATAGCCAGCTCTTCTTAGAACAATGCCTGCAATGGGAACAACACTGAGAACTGTGCTGATGGCAGAAGGGTCAGCTTCAGCTGCTCGTGTCCCAGCTGTCCAGGCCGGGGAAGAAATGGAATGACAGTACCAAACAAACTGAGAACGAGAGCGACGACAGCAGAGAAATGCCTCACTTCCACATCCTGCAGAGCAAGCCTGAGCCAGCTGCCACAGCAGGCTCTTCCTGCCTTACAGCCCAGCTTTATCAGAGGTCAGCAGCAGATAGGCAGGCTTCTCCAGACCACTCACAAGTTTACAAAGCCAACACAACGCTCCCCCTGTGAAGTCTCAGTCGAGTGGAAGTGCCCCGAGGCCCCTCAGCCTCCCCTGCGTTCTCCAGCTTTACTCCACGCTGAACCAGAACTGAAAGCACTGAACAGAGGCAATACAGACCCATGGAGGGGCATACCCACGTGGCCCACTCCTGCACTGGAAACTTCTGAAGTGCTCTTTGCAACGTTGGTGTGAACCTGTATGGGAACTGCTGAAGCACTGATGGATCCCCTGAGGTGAGCACTGAGTCAGCCACAGGAGCACAGGGGAAGGCAATGCACCTGTGTGACCAGTGGGGGTGGAGTGTGAGTCCACCTCTCCCAGACCCCATTTAAGGGCTGAGCACCACTGGGGAAGGATCTCTTGTTGGAGATCCCTCCCCTGTGGAGTTATTGTCAAACCTCAACCATCTGCAGAAGGCGAGCCTCTCTGTATTCACTGGTTGTCTGTTTACCATCCAGATAAGCCTAGCAAAATATACCATCTTCCTCACTATTTTCTCTGAGTGCCACTCTTTTGAGTTATTCACCCTACAGAACCACAACGCCAAATGGATTTAACACTCCAATTCTTTTGCCTGGATTGTAGACAACGGTCTGCTACAGTACAATTACAGATTGGGGCTTCCTGGCTTCTTCCTTCTCCCCTCCATATATCTCACTACGCACACAAAGCTGTGTCATGACGCGCATCTGCTCAGTAACTCATCAAAAAGAAATCACGTGTGACACATGAGAGTGAAACATTGCAGTTGGAGCCCTCGAGAAGACAGAAGGGAGGGAAACAAAGAGCTGAGGACCCGACACAGCCCACAGCCTCACCTGCAGGGTGCACGTGGTGCACCATCTCAGCCTCAACCTCACGTTCATCCTGAAGGGAATCCTCCCGGAACGAGGCGTCCTCACTGCTGCCCTCGAGGCCGTTGCGCAGGGCCGCCCGCGGGTTCAGAGCCACGATGGTGTCGTCCACGTTGTTCTGGTGCTTGTGCACTGCGCTCTCAGGGCTCTGCGGGATGGGCTTGGCAATGGGGTTGGTGTAAAACCTGGTCACCTCGTGGTGATCCTCCTCCTCCTCGCGTTCACCATCCTGCCTGTGGTTTTCATCGGGCGGCACCGACAAGAAGAACCTGCAGAAGAGAAGAGAGAAGTGCATTACTGAGCTCTAGCAGAGCCATGTCATCATCAGAACTCCGGTGTCCTTCTGTACAAAAAGCAAACATTATTACTCAACGAGCTGCAGGGGCAGCAGATTATTCACTCCCCTTTACTCTGCCCATGCTGGAGCACCCTGCCATTCTGCATCTCATCCGGGCCTCCCAAGGTAAGAAAGGTAGTGATGTATTCACTGCAGGCAGAGCACAACGCCTTCAGGGGCTGAGGAAAACGGGCTGCTCAGCCTGGAGAAAACGTAACAGCAGCTTTCCAACACCAACAGACAACAGCTGGGGTCTCCACAGATAGGCACAGCAGGAAGGTGTGCCAGCGGTCCAATTAAAACAAGGAAACAAAGGACAGCCAAGCACTGGGACAGGGATGCTGAGAGGCTGTGGAATCACCATCCATGGAGATCCACGCTGGATAAAGCCTTCATCAACCCAGACTGAATTCAGCATTGACTCTGCTCAACAGATACAGTTCCAAAGGTCATTCCCAACCCCAAAGATTCAGTGCTTCCAAGGAATCATACCTGTACAGACTTTTCTGCCCCAAATACACAAGTGTGGATCGATCAAGTCTCGCAGACACCGTGATCAGATCAGATAATAAAGACGTTACTGTTGCAGTCATCCTAAAACAACAGCTGCAGAGCTGCCCGCTGGCAACACAGCAGACAAATGCTCCTGGGAGACATTACCCACTGAAGTCATCCCTCTGAACTCCTGATTTCGGGTGCAGTGAGCTCCATGTAACCACACAGGCAGCCTGAGGGCAGGTCAGCCTCCTAGAAGGCCAACTCGATCCCCACAAACAGCTATTATGACATCCCTAGAAATAACTACCCACTTCTCTAGCACCAATTTAGAGGCAGGAAGAACCAGTCTGCACTCCTTTCAAGGTTAGGCACACACGACCCACTGCCATACCTGTCACCGTTCTCTGGATACTCGGATGGAGACGCCAGGTCATTGTGCTCACGACTGACAGGTGAAAACAGACTGCTGCTACTGAGGTTCTTCAAAACCAACCTCTTGATGCTCTTCCTAAGAAAGGGGAAAAAAAAGAAGAGCTAAGAGGGCTACGTTTACCACACAAACATTTTATGCTTGGAGTTCTCCAGGGGCTGGGAGCAGCTGTGTAAGGCCTGCTCCCACATCAGGATATACAGAATCATAAAGAAGCCTCTTCTGGAACCTCATCCCAGGCATTGGCTTGTGAGTAAATATAAAAGGACACTGAAAGCTTCACGTTCAAAAACTGCTTTTTCTATTTTGAGCTTTGAGGGTCTTTCACTGACTGACTCAGCTGTCCCTGAAGTATTTGTTCGATTAATTAAAAACTGTCCGCAGCCCCTTTCAGTCTGACTGCCACCAGTGCTCCTGAAGCCTGAAACCAAAAGCCACATTAGGACACATCCACAGCACTGCTACTCCACTCCAACAGAAACAGCTGTGAGTCTGACTGGGAACCAGCATCAGGCCACGAAATCACCACCAACCCTCCTTCTGACTGGCAGCATAAGCAAACCTAATGGCTCTTCAGGGAGCTGCAGGCTGTACAAACTGCCCCTGTATGATTTCTGACTGCATCAAAGCTTCACTCCAATTATCACCTCATTTTAGGGCTTAACTGCAGTTAACAGTTTAAGACGACCACTTTTATCCCCTCTATAGAAAATACTGATCTCTGAAGCATACACAAATCCTGTTACTGCTATTCCTATTCCAGGTCACGAGAAGGGGAACTCGGGACCTCGTTGGATCAGAAGAACCTAAAGCTCCAGTTCCCCACGTCTCCTCCTTCCCACGTGCAGAAAGGAAGAACTAACTTGGGCACGAAGGTGCCGTTGGCCAGGGACGGCTCGTCGTCGTCGAGGCCATCGAAGAGCTGAGATCTGGCAGAGCCAACGGACTGCAGCGCCTTGGGGCGCACCCTGGTTGCTGGACGTGGGGTCAGCTTGTAGTGGGTGGGCGTGGTCAGGGCCTTCTGAGCTGCGGGGTTCGTGGGTTTGAGCCGCTGGAAGAGAAAGAGAATGGCAGATCCCACGCCATGCACCCCACGGGTATTCTTTCTCAGCCCTTTCAGGGTAATCTCTCGGTTTAACTTGTGTGCGTGACTGCATTTGGAGGGAGATGCAGGAGTGAATTTGGGGCCAGCATCTGGAGCTGGCCTGGCAAGGATATCAGGAAGGACTCAGCAGCTGGGAGGGCTCGGGATCCGGGCAGAGACAAAACTAAAGCTCAACACAAATCCACACATGAGCACAAGTCAGGGCACTCCCACCGTGGACCTCCAACCCTCTCCAGCCAAAGACGAAGGAGTGCTCTGGCTGTCTCTGCTCCATTTATGAGTCCCTATGTGGGTGCTGTGCCAGCAGTGCCTCGGCTGCGTAGCAAGCTGCCCCAGTGTGCTGTGTAGGCACACACCTGCACGTGTGTGTCAGTGATCCATGCTCAGCCTCACCAGCAGCTAAGCCTGCAAACAGGAAAGCAGCAGCCATGCCCTTCAGCCTGGGAAGGAGAGCCCTGGGAGCACCGTGATGGACTCCATCGACTAAGCAGGAACGCTCACCCTCCAGAACACGAAGGACAGCAGCCATTTATAACACCCCTTAACCCCCAGAAGTCTGAGAAGTGCATTTTGTTGGTTTTTAAACCCACCAACGAGATCGCCACAAGCAAGGCTGGAGCAAAAACACTAACAAGAGGCCAAGCACAGCCTGTCACACAACATAGCTCACAGCAGGAACTCTAAACTCAAAGCAGAGATGTATCAGAAGCAAAAGAAGCCCCAGCATGAGCAATCTGTCCTGGACAGCACTGAGAAAAAAAGAAAGCCAACCCTGCATCAGTATGAGCACACAGACAGCAAGCCACCACACTGCTCACTGCACGCTCGAGTGAGCACAGAGTACAGAACATAAACTGAACTCGTTTCAAACCTCTCCCAGAAAACCGAGTTCCGCACACTCACCTCTTCTTTCTTCTTTGGGTCTGACATGGGGTTCCTGAAAAGAGGAGAATCTCCGAAGGGCGAATAAGTCAAACTATTGAGGTGCTGCTGCAGGATTGCCTGCTGGGCCGCCGCCGCGTTCGGATCCGTCAGGGCTGTGAGAAGAACAGTTTTTAGTAGCCACATTTATTAACAGTATCGAGGTGGACAGAAAAGACAACTGCTCCCCCCACTCCCTTTCACTGCAAGAAAGGCGTGGACGCCCTGGAGTGTGTCCAGAGAAGGACTGAGCTGCGAGGGGTCTGCAGCACAGGGCTGTGAGGAATGGCTGAGCGGGCTGGGACTGTTCAGTGTGGAGAAGAGGAGGCTCAGGGGACACCTCATTGCTCTCTGTAACTCCTGAAGGGAGGTTGTAGTGAGGAGGGGGTCAGCCTCTTCACTCTTGTAATTAGTGACAGAACAGGAGGGAATGGCTTCAAGTTGTGCCAGAGGAGATTCAGACTGGATGCTAGGAAATAATTCTCCAAAAGAGTGCTCAGGCACTGCAATGGGCTGCACAGGGTTGGTGACTCCACCACCTCCCTGGAGGTATTTGAACAGCACTGTGCTGAGGGACATGGTTTAGAGAGAACTAGGGGTGATGGGCTGGACTGGAGATGATCTCGGAGGTCTTCTCCAACCTTGGTGACTCTACGAATACACACATGACACTTAGCAGGAAAAAGCATCATGCCCACGTTGCCACTGAGCAGGAGCAGCCTCAGATAGGTGCTCGAGCACTCGTGTCACTCCACACTACTCAAGGAGGCTGCGTTTCCATGCACAGATGTGTCTGAAAGGAGGAAGGAACTCGGGCTCACGTGCACTTACCGACAGCAGGCTGAGGGGCACCAAAGCCTAGAGTAGCAGTTGATGTATTGAATCCTGGTGCTCCAAACGCTCCTGTTCCCAGCGTCCCACCGAGTTTAGGCTGGGTGTTTCCAAACAGAGAAGTCTGTCCTGCCCCAAGAGCTACAGCAGGAGAAAAACTTACTGTAACGCTTTGAAAAACTTCATAAAGAATCCACTGTCACACTGCTAGAAAGACTGAACATGCACACGAGCGATACAGACACTCCAGAGACACACAGCCAGACCAGCAGAGACTTCAAGGCATGCCACTGAGCCACGAGCCAGCTCCAGAAGTAGCCCTGCCCACAGTTCCTAACAGGTTACTCAGCACAGCACTGCGCAGCTGTGCTTAGTTCTGAGAGGATCGTGACTGCAAAGCTTCCACAGCCACTGCTGCACTACCGGAGTTCACAGTGACACAAGGACTTTATGAAGAGGTTGGAGGGCTGTGCTTAAGCTGACACGGAGCAGAGCACTGCTTACCTGTTCCAAATCCTGTCCCAAGTCCAGTTCCCAGGGTCCCCGTTGCAGGCTTATTTCCAAACAAGCTATTTCCAGCATTGTTGGCACCGAAACCTTCAAGGACACAAACAGCAGCTCATCAATCTAAAGCTACCAGCAACGAAACTTCCAACATCAACAAGCATCAGGCACTCAAAGACAGCTCTGCCAAAGCTAAGGTCAAACTGAACACTCCGCTCCCAGGAATGCACGTTCAGCAGGCAGCAAGGAGGGACTGGAGGGGTAAAAAACACACGAGCTTCGGATGTACAACTACAAACATTAGTACAGGAGCTCACTGCCCTGCTTTCTTTAAGCTTTTTGTTACGAAATTCAGTATTTTACAAAGCCAGAAAGGACACGATGATGCTGTAACAGGCAACAGAATAAAGCACATGTAACTGGAGCTGCCTGCGAGGCACAGACCCGCTGGATACTGTCTATACCACACACACACTCGTGATTCTTACTGGCAGAGCAAGCAACAGCTCCCATTCAGAAGAGCACACAGCTCAAAAACACCTCCCTACACTTAACCCAAACCCAGCACCAGACAGGTTAGATTAGGCTGCAAAAGCACAGTTAATTCTGTGACTATTAATTAGCATAAGGACAGGATTAAACTAGAAAACAGCACAAACTGACACCAGAAACGCCCCACACCCGAACTCCACTTTCCCTGTACGCTGTATTACTGCAAATAACACAGGGAAATTAACACAAACACTGCAACTGCTACAGATCTCTACTACACAGCATCAGTGCCCTAACCATCGTGGCTGTCCAGCTCCCAGCAGGCAGTTACAGCCAGGGACTTGGGTGCAAAATCCAAGCAAAACGCAGTAACAAACTGCCCAAGCTCAGCCACCACCACAGAACTGAGCCTGCTACGGTGCTGCCCAGCAGCCCAAGAGCTTGGCAATTTCCTCCCTCCCTCTGGAGGGCTGATATGGCACAATAATCATTTTTTCTATCTGTTTTCGTAGACAAAAAGAATGTCAGAATCTCCAACACCCTAAAACCAGTCCTGCTCCCTTTCAGGGCTACAATCTTGCTGCTCTCAGCGTCAGGAGACAAAGGAAAACTGACATTTACTTGTGCCTGATCACACACTGAACAGCAAACACAGCATCAGTGACAAACACGAACGCAGGACCCCGGCCCTCAGAGCTACAGATGATCAGTGTGAAAGACAGCAGCTGTCAGTGAAGCTGTTTCTTATCTCTCATCTAGATATTTCCTAGACCTGCCATCAAACCACAGGTATCACTGCTTTTACCCTTCGTCTTTCAGCACTCCTCACAACCACAGGTGTGTAACAGGCTGCAGATGCACAACACCGTGTCAAGCTATTGGATTCCAACAGCTCTTAACTACAGATTACACCTTCCTAAGCACTGATTGGAATAGTGGTACTTCTACTTAGCCACCTAGTTCATAAGTCAGGAAGCAGCAAAGGCACAAAACAGGATCCAGGACTCTCCTCTGCAGCAACACCCATCAGAAGATGGCTTACCTGAGGATCCTACCACCCAAGCACTCAGCATGCGACACTCAGCAGCCAGGTGTGTGGTATATGCAGTATAGTTTTAAGTGATTGAATCCCACTGTTTTTTTTATATGTACCAAAATTGGAAGTGTTTGTATTGGTTCCTAAAGTCAGGGTTGGTTTGTTACCAAAGAGCCCGCCGCCAGTGGTTGTACCAAACGAGGTACTGGTCGTGGTGGTTCCAAATCCAGCAGGCTTGCTACCAAACAGGGTCTGGAAGGAAGAAAACAGGAGTTTGGAAACCTGACAGCATGGTATTAAAAGAAGTGTCTGAGAGTTTCACTGCAGGCAAGGAAACAGAACAGAAGCCAAGCACAACCCCAAACACTCAGCCCCAGCTCCCAGCAGCGCTGATACGTGCAAGCCACACACACCAGCACACAGCCACCACCCTCAGTTTGTCACTCCTCCACCCACTTCCACAGAGAACACATTAAAATAACTGCCTATGGAGAATCAAGTCCACTTCCAGCAAGGGGACCTCAAAAAGGTAAAGGGCTGTGCTCCTGGCAGCGTGCTGAGGCATCCCCAGCTGCACACAGAAGCAGGCTGAGACGTTCGGTCTGCCTGACATCACCAGCCCCACCAAGCAGTCCCCATTTAGAAGAAACTATGCTATGTCAGCACCTGAAGCACTTTAACCTGGACGTCACCACCTGGGGTGAGGTCAGCACACAGCAAGAGGACTCCAGATGCCATTTTAGTTAGTTTTACTCCCTCAAGCACGGACATACCGAGCCTCCAACGCCAAATCCTGTGTTAGCCTGTCCGAAAAGTCCCGTGCCCGTCCCGAACGCAGTGCCAGCGTTGGTGCTGGCAGCTGTCCCAAACAGACCTCCGGGCTGCGAGGGCTGCGTGGCCCCGAAGAGCCCCTGCAAAAAGGAACCACGTTAAGGCAACGCCGCAGAAGTCGGGCACTGATGATGGGAGAACAAGGACAACAGGGGGTGTTATGATGCTGATATCGTGCTATTCTCCCTTCTGATGGGGGGAAAAAAAAAAAAAAACAGATGAAAAGCATTTCAGGAGCTTTATTCATTCAGCAAATCTGTTACAAGAAAAAGGAATTCGTGCTCCACGCTGTAATCTCCTCACCACTGCGAAATGAACATCCCAAGGGGTTTCTGACAGATGCCATGGCATACCAAGGAGAAACAGAGCACGTCTGCAGCCAAAGCATCTGGCTGTGCAACAGGATGTGCTCGGCACTGGTGAGGCCTCACCTCGAGTGCTGTGCTCAGTGTTGGGCACCTCAGCACACAAAGGACATGGAGGTGCTGCAGCAGCTCCAAAGAAGGGCAGCGAGGCTGTGAAGGGCTTGGAGAGTGTGCCCTACGAGGAGAGACTGAAGGAACTGGGGCTGGTTGGTGTGGGGAAGAGGAGGCTGAGGGGAGACCTCACTGCTCTTTTCCAGTATCTGGAAGGTGCTCACAGTGAGAGCGGGGTTGGGCTCTGCTCACTGCTCACAGTGACAGAAAGAGGGGAAATGGCCTCAAGTTGCGCCAGGGTAAGTTTAGGTTGGAGATCAGGAACCACTTCTGTACAGAAAGGGTCGTTAAGCACTGGGATGGGCTCTGCAGGGAGGTGGTGCAGTCACCATCCCTGGGTGTGTTTAAACCCATTTGGATGTGGTGCTCAGGGCCATGGTTTAGCAGAGGGCTGTGGGAGTGAGGGCAGTACGGTTGGGTCGTGGTTGGACTGGATGATCTTTGAGGTCTTTTCCAACCTGAGTGGCTCTGTGATTAAGTTACAGTCACGCAGTGTCTCTCTATCAGATGAGCCCACAAATTATGCTCATCAGCCACCAGAAGGCATAGGATGGTTAATAAATTTCCACAGAACATTAATAATCCATAACAACGAATGGAGTTTTATCATCTGCATGAATATGACTGCAAATACCTGAGCTGGTGAGAGCAGACATCTGCAGTAGAATGGGGAAAGCTACATGCAAAAAGCTGTAGGCTTTTATGGTAAGCTGTAAGCTCGTACCATAGGTGAAGTTTTGACTGGGAAGAAGCTCCTCCACTGCAGTGCTCAGAGCTTTGCATTTGAGTTCTAAGGAAGCTGTGTTACAACCCGAGGCAGAGCAGGGTCACTGTAGCACAGTCTCCCCTGTACAGCTGGAAAAGGCCTAGCACAACGTATTAAGGGTTGAAGCAATCAAACTTACCATTGTGCTCGTGTTTGGCTGTCCTAGTGTGCTGGTATTCCCAAAGGGAAAGCCTGTGTTCTGTGTCGTCGTGGCCTGACCAAATGGTTTGTTAAACAGACTTGTAGTTTGAGTCTGCTGACCAAAGAGGCCTCCTGTTGTTCCTGTCCCAAAGCCAGTTGTACCTGCAACACGAAGAAGTTGGTTTAAAGAAACCCTCGAGTATTTATTCAAACCCACACTCACATTCAAGCAAGAAAAAAGACACCTCAGCTCAATGGAAAAGTGAAACACACAAGGCCAACACAGCACAGCATCTCCACTCGGATGGGAGCAGGTGTGTATTTGATTGCGTCTTCCTTATCCTGAAGTCAGTGTGAATTTAATACCCACAATTACCAGCAAATTTAATCTGGCAGACAGACCTGACCAAAAAGACACCAGTTTTCACACAGTCCACTTATTACTCACTGTGCCACCTGTAGGTGAAAAGAGACAGCTGGAAGGAGGCAGGCAGCATTCCCTAAGCTGCTCACAGCACTCTGTAAGAGGACTCTCACCGCTATCTCTGCAGCCTTCTTCAGAGCTGATAGCAATGGGAACACACAAAGCCCAGGAGGACGGTGCAGGCTCCCACAGCAAGCCCAGAGATAAGGCCAGCAGTGCCTGCCACCAAGGACAGACACATTCCAACCTGAGAAGCAGCAGATAATTGCTTCTGCTCCGAGCAAGCATAGGGTTTTGACGTGCCTACAGTCTAACTCCACGAGTGCAAACACCTGCTTACATTTAAGCTTCCAGCGGGCAGCTGACCTCTTCACCTAACAGCAAGATCTACACTCACACTTTCAGGATTTGCTTTGCATTACTCACTGGTTCCAAAAGCAGTTTTATTCTGTCCATAGGAGAAGCCTGTATTAGTGGTGGAAGAGCCGAAAAGTCCCGTGGCTGTACTTGAAGTAGCAGTAGAAGTCCCAAACAGTCCTGTAGTTGCTCCTGCACCCACAGGATTCGAGGGCCCCTTCCTATTCGCCATGTAGTCCTCTAAACGCAATTCCTAGTAAAGGAAAACACACTTCTCTTTGCAGGTTCTCCTTACACAGAATGAGGTTATAACCATGTCATCAGCATGCTGACACAGCTTGCAGCCTGCTCCAGGAGGAAGGGAAGAAAAGCTGGGAGCAGCTTCACTTTCTTAATGAAAGAACTGCATTAACAAGACCTGAGCTCAGACACATCGCTGCAGCTCATGCTTGGGCTTCAATTTCATCTCTAAGGGCTTTTTCAGAGCAGAACAAGTATCAACTAAGCGAAGCAGAACAGAAGGGTTTCATGGCTACATCCCCGGGAGCATCAGTTTACGTTTAAGGACTGAGTTTTGTCTCAGCCTCTGCCATTATCTTCACAAGACAGCTCCCAGCAGGATCCCTCACCCTCCTGATACACGGCCAGACAGAATTTTAGCAGGCACACACGGTATTTATCAGAGCACTGCTAGAACAATACTAATGAACACCACACACATCTGAACGCTGACTGACCTCCAGAGACTTGCTCTCATACTCCTTCATAGCAGTAATGCATTGGTGCTTAGTATTGATGGTGGTGCTGACTCCAGATTTGACCATGCTATCCGTCCCAGTCGGCGGCTGCAAGAGAAAAGGTTGAGCCATCAGATTCAAAACCAGGAGAGGTTTTCACCCATAGGTTCTGCTGTTTCTGAGCAGATGCTGTTAAAAGCTAAATTCAGTGCAGGAACTGAAGCAGCATATGCCTGTTATCTCACAGCAGTAAGGAAGTGTGCTCAGTGGCAATCATTAGAGGAATTTACCCCACCAACACTGGGAACAACACAGCATCATCAGGTTTCAGTTTCACTTCGTAAAGCAGTTTACTTGAGCTCAGGGTACAATGCACTCAGGGATCACGCTGCCCCTGATGTTTTTCAGCTCTGTTTCCACCTCACTGTGCTGGGAAGGAGTACACAGTGCCCCTCCAACACTGCCCAGGCCCACCACCACAGCTGTGCCTTCAATCAGAAACAGCAAGCAAAGCCCGGCTCCGTTATTAGATCAGTTAACATAACCCCCAGCTCCCTTCACTCCTAAACCGAGCACATATTGGGGAGAAAGAAGCCTTTTTCTGGCAGGTGTCAGTTACCCCAATTCCAACAGCTCTTCCTCCAGGCCGCCCTCCATTTTCAACTGCCACAACCCCCACAGCCCCCCCCCTTAAAGGGAACTCATCCAAAAAACACCCAGGGAATCGCAGTTCAAATTTCACTTTACATTTCCAACACCACACTGTCTTATAAGGGCACTTATTTTGACCCCCATTCCACAATGCACTCAGCTGTGATCACCTCAAGCTTTGTGGCACCTCCTGCCTGCCCAGGAAGGCTCAGCATGTAGTGCAGCTGCACAGGGAGTTACTCCGGGGTGTTTCATTAGAACAAAAAGGAAGCCTTGCTCTTTGGAGTTAATTACACACTCCATTTCCACTGCAGCACTCTGACCAACCATATTTTTGGGCAATTTTGAACACTACATACTCGCGCATTAAATGCTTTTTAAGCTCGGTGATCTAGACAGTGCTTGACGTAACTTTTCCTACAGGGAAGAGGTGAAACAGAACTCACATTGAACTTAATGGTTGTGCCAGTCGGAGTAGCAGTAAAGCTGGTTGGGCCAAAGAGAGATCCAGATGTGTTCCCAAAAGGGTTGGAGGTGGTATTAGTGGTTCCAAAGAGACCTCCGCTGCTGGTACTCGTGCCAAAGTCTTAAAAGGAAAAAAAGGAAGAAAAAGAGGGTCAGAGAGATCAGCACTAAAACGTTAATTTCAAACTTCAAGCCAAGTCCTCCATTTGAAGTGGAAAACGGTTTGGAAACGAAATAACTGCAAAGGGAAGAAAATAAACAGAGTCGTGCTGGAAAGCTGCGGTGCAGATCCCTCCCAGGAAACACCAGGGTAACCTCAGCAGTCAATTTCATCCTTCTGACAACAACGCACACACGCAACTTCGTGCTCTTCAGTCAAGCTAAGTAAGCAGCACTCAGGAGATGCCAGGGCTGTACTCACTTCCGAAGCCAGCAGGCTTACTCTGGGCGAAGGCATTGTTCTGGGATGAGAAGAGGCCTCCCCCCGTGCTGGTGGTACCAAACAAACTGTTGGATGTCCCAGTGGACGTCCCGAACCCAAAGCCAGTGCTCGTGGAGGAGGTGGCTGGCTGATTAAAGGCGTTGGAGCTGAACAGCCCTCCTGGAGACAGAAACAAGTCATGAGTCACTTGCGACCGTTGGAGTGCACGGTGTGAGTTTGGGGCAGCTTCTTTCAGGACACATTTCTGCCCCCAGCTGTGGCACTGCAGTACCTGGCTTTGCTTGGGTGCTCCCAAAGAGGCCTCCAGTACTGTTGCTCGCCCCGAAGGCGGATGTGCCAAACGCTCCTCCACTGGTCGTCCCGAAGCCAGCATCTGGAAAACCAGCACCACAGATGAGACAACAGCACATTCTGAACGTGTGCACTAGAGGCTAAACACTGCCACTGCCTTTCTTGCTTCCTAACAGGAGCCTGTGCGTGCCCAGCTGCACCTCAGAGCCTGCAAGACGCAGAGCAGAACCATGAATGCCTGCACAGCTGGCAAGGATGCTCAGTCCCACATCCACCTGGAAGCTGCTCCTCACCCACCTCGGTCTGGGAGGGGAGGAGAGGAATGCTGTGCTTCCTTCCCCACAAGCCGAGCGTACACACTGAGGGATGCTCTGCTGTACTGCTCAGGGACCTCGCTGTGGTACTCACAGCTGCACCTCCACACAACACTCAGGGTACATGCTTTCTCTTTCCCATATTCCAGCCCCCACTGAAAGTTCCTCCCAGCCCAGGCAAAGCTGCCTTCAGCAAAGCACCCGCATTTCCTCTCCTTGTACAAATGGAAGCTTTGTCAGCTGTGCGTGGAAGGAACACTGATCCTCTGCTAACACAGCTCTTCATCACAGCCAAGCACGAGAGCTGGACGGCCGACAGCAGCACCCTGCTCCCACCACGCAGGGAAACTCCACCTCTGTGTGGTTCTCAAGCTGTACTGCCGTGAAAAAAAGCACACCGAGCAGCAAAGAAATCAAGACTACAGATGTAGATGTTATTATCACTTACTTTGTCCAAAAGTTGACGTCGTTCCAAAGCCAGTATTTCCTCCAAAGGGAGTTCCAAAGGATTTGTTAAACATTTTCAGTACGTATCAGTTTTCCTTCCTTAGACACGGAAAGAAGAGTTCAGTTCAGCTTTCAAAGGGAACTTTAAACGATGTTTTTCACCTTCCTCGCTGCTGACTGAGATAAGCAAACTGAGCAATGAAGCCACTGGATCGTGACAGCACGATTTAAGTCACACTCAATCTCAAAAAGACGGAACCCCTCACGAGGTGACAGCGCTGACACTTCAGCAGCACCACACGCAGGCTTCCTTCCATCTTTAAGAGCAGTTTCTGCACATCTCACGTGCTGAAATCACCCATCGAGGCAGCTCGACTCCCTACATCCGTTCTCTCAACAGCCCCCCTCAAACACCTCGCTCAAACAGCACACCCCACTTTTCCTTCCCACGTTTGATCCTCGCGTGCTGCACGCCTGCAGCCCACCAGAACACACCCCTCAGAACACACACAGGGACGGAGCGCAGGTGTTTCTGCAACAAGCCCAGCACTTTCCTCCAGCTCTGTGGTTTACGCTGCTCGCCGGGCTCACCAGGACAAGGAGGGCACCGGTGGGGGGGGGGGGGGACACCTGAACAAGAGGGGTACCAAGGGGTGAAGCCAGGGGATGGATGCGGGGCAGCCCTTGGGTGCGAGAGCGCTGGGGGGTCCGCAGGCGCTGAGTCCGGGGACATTGCCGCCCGCTCCCCTTTTACCTTAAGGGCAGGTGCACCCAACACAAACACAACGCGCCCGCCGGTTCACCACCAACCAAAGCGACCGCAGAACCGCGGGGCTCGGGGGGAGACCTCGGCACCTCACGGAGCCCCAACCGCCCCGCAGCCAAAGCGGGCGCGCGCGCACACGGACGCGCGCACACGGACGCGCGCACACGGACGCGGCCCCGTTGCCCCCCCCCCCCGCGCCTGAAGGCCGCGGCCGGCCCGGTTCCCCAAGCGACCCCGCGACGCGGAGACCCCGAGCGGCCGAGGAGCCGCGGCCGGAGGGGCGCGGGACGGGCGGGACGGGCGGGACTCACCGCAGCGGAGCGGAGCGGCGCGGCGCTCACCGACCCGGTCCCGCCGCTCTCGCGCCGCCGCCTCGCACACCGGAACTGCGTCACAACGCGCCGCGCGCCCCTCCCAACGGCCGCCCCGCCGCTCGGCCCCGCCCCGAGCGCCCGCCGCTCATTGGCTGCCGCTCGGTGGCGCCCCACCCACTCGGTTCGCTTCTGCTTTGCTATTGGCTAAAAGGGAGCCGAGAGCCGGTTGGTCCGGCCCGGGAAGGGGCGGAGCTGACGCTGCGGAAGAGTCCAGAACGACGCGCGGCGAGCTGCATCCGGGCCGCCGGGGGCGGGGCTTCTGGCGGCTCGCCCAATCAGAACGCTCCTCGGCTGCCCGACTGCGTCCGCCGGGCCGCCAGGGGGCGCCCCACGGGGAGGACTCGGCGGGCCGGACCCACGCGTGGGCCCTGAGCGGCGGCCCCGGGCCGTGCCCCGCGGCCGTGGGGTCCCGGGGACGGCTGGGGGGCGGGGACGGGGCGGGGCGAAGGGGAGGAGGGATGAGCAGGTGCGGGCGGCGACCTGGCGGAGCAGGAAGGGGCGGGGCGGGCATGGAGGAGCGCGGAACGGCGTGAGCCGCGCGGGGCCGGTGGGTGCGGGGCGCTCGTGGGGGGCACCGTGGGGGGGGGGGGGGGGGGGACACAACGGGGGCACCGGGCCCTGGGGCGATGCTGGGGGAGCAGCCCTCGGGTGTGAGGGTGCGGGGGGAGGGGAACGGGGTCCCGCGGTGCTCGGGGGGTTCCGTGCCCCGTTCGGGTGCGCCCCAACGAGCAGGGACGCTGCACCCCCGTTGTGCCCTCTGACACGGGGCCGGTGGGTCCCTGCTTTGCCGCCCCACGGCCCGGCGCTGGCCCTGGCAGCCGCGTTGAGCCGCCCCGTCCTTCAGGCAGAGCTTCAGCAGCGGGGCTGGCCGGGGGTCCCGCTCTGCCCTCAGCTCCGTGGCTGCAGCTGCACCCCTAAAGCTTCCACCCCGCAGTAAGTGAGCCCAGGCAGCGCAGCAGACCCCCGAGGCTGCCGCGTGGTTTGGTGTCACCCTTCAGTGCCGCGTGGGCAGGCTCCTGCCCTGTGCCCCTCGGTGTCAGCTCCTCGGGCTGCAGCCTGAGCTAGGCACTGCGGGGCGTGACCCTGTGTTGCCCTTGGTCCTGCTGATAATTGGCTTCCGCACGGATTGTCTGCGAGGAGGATTTGTCCCGGAGCCCGAGGTGAGGGAGGAAGCCAACGCTCGGCATCACGGCCCTTTGTCCCTTGTGCTCAGGTGGATGGCAGAGATTTGGGCCGTGCACGGCGGAGCAGTGTTTTGGGGCCCAAGTAATGCGTGTGCAGTGCTGGGGGCTCTGTCTGGCACATCCTGAGGCATGCAGGACAAACTGGAGCACACCTGGCTAACGCTGGGACACGGAGTCAGGCGCAAGCTGCCAGGCTTGATAACTGGCCTGACCTGTCCTGTCTGAGTCGTTGAGCGGTGCCTTTATCGTGCAAGCTGAAGGCTGTGGTCCTGCAGCTTCCTGCAGGTGTTGGCTGTGCTGTGCTGGCGGGGCCCTGCCTGGGGCAGCACGCTGCAGTGTCAGCACAGCAGCCCTGAGCTCAGCCGAGGAAGCGTCTGGATGGCTCTGTCCAGCAGAAATGCAGTCGCATGTCTCCCAACCCCGTGGTGCAGAGCTGGAAACGTGTCCCCCCAGCTGATGCTGCTGTCAGCTGTGAGTGCCTGCAGCCAGCCCTCGGGCTGCTGTGAAACACCAGCTGTGCCCAGGTTTCTCTCCACAGCTTATAGCTTGATGCATCCGTGCGGAGAGCTGCTGAGGGGCAGAGAATCCCTTCCAACACGCGCCCTTTGCTTCCAGGTCCATCAGCATGCTCCAGGTACCGCTGCCCCTGGATCGCGATGGGATCCTCTTCCGCCTCCGGTTCACCACTCTGGCCGTTGGGACCGTGTTTTGCCCCTTGTTTGGTTTCCTTTTCTGCGTGATCTGGTCTCTGCTCTTCCACTTCCAGGAGACGACAGCCACCCACTGCGGGGTAAGCGACTTTGCCTGCAGTGTGCTGAGCTGTGGGTGCTGGTCCCCCCTGCAGCGAGGCGGGAGCGGGCAGCAGGAATCCTCTGCTTCCAACCAGAGGCACTGCATGCCTGGAAGCTCTGTCTGAGAGGGACCAGCTGTGTTTTCAGAATGCTTCAGATCAGGTTCCTCAGCCACGGTGTAAACATCAGTAAGCAGCTAGTGCAGAGCTGGGAGAGGAGGTGGCCCTGGGGTTGTGCAGGGTCTGTGCTGCTCCTGCTGCCCAGACACGGTGGGGTGCTGAAGGTGGGTGGTGGTAGCGAGCTCCTGGAGCTGGAGGGGTGATGTGGGCTGCCAGGGACTGTCTGCAGCCTCCTGAGGGCGAGCTGCAGAGCAATGGGATCCCAGTGGTGATCGATTTAGAGAAATGACGTGTGCATGTTGCCCTCTCCTCACGGAACAGTGCAGCAGGGACGCTCTGAGGTGTCGTGCAGCTCGAGATGTGGAGTGAGAGCTCGTCAGCTTCAGCCTGCAGGGATGCTGGGATGAGAGCAGGGAGGTGGAGGCCTCCGAGGTCCTGGCTGGGTGTGGGGGCAGGCAGGGACCCACTGTCTCCTGTGGCACTGTGGGGAGCAGGGGATGCCGTGATGGCGGCGTGTTTGAAGCAAGTGGAAAGGAGCTGGTTCCTCAGGCAAAGAGCAGCTGGTCCGAGGAGCTTCGGACTCCAGGCTGTTACTGCACATGGGCACCCTCAGCACTTTCAAGAGCACACCAAGCTGCATCGAGGACAGCAGAGCCCTTGGAGCAGCTCTGAGAGCCTCTGGGGCGCCAGGTGGCCTTGGCTTCTATCAGAGGAAACAGCTCTGAAGGAACCAGTCAGATTCACATCGGCACTTGGTTGTGGTGCTGGTTTTGGCTCTTTGGACCACTGAACTCTTTTTTTCTGCTGAGTACTGAGAGAGACCATCCCTGAGAACAGGAGAAGATCATCATCAACTACAGGATGGTAGAGAGAGCTTTCCAGTGAAGCTGCTGGGCAAGGGAAGCCTCCATCCACGTCTCTCTTATGGGTTCAAGGCCAGCATCAGCAGTCGAAGCCTAGAGTCAGGAAAGGGGTCAGACACTGGGAAATAAGCAGGGGGAACAGGGAGTTTTAGCTGGTTAACAAACCCATCCCACCGTGCTCATTGAACCTCGGCCCTCAGTGCCACATCTCTGTGTTTTTCTGCACACCTCACTGCTTCCAAGGCAGCCTGCCCCATCCACTGAGGGGCCACACGGGGACCAACAGCTGAGCAAAGGGAAGGAGTGAGGGTTGTGCATGTCAAGCTGAGAAACCTGGGCAGCATTCAGACCTCCCTGAGCCTTCTCAGCGGGCTGTGGCAGTGCTGGGTGCTGGATAGCCCCGCAGGATGCATCACAGCTGCTGCTGTGTTCCAGAGTCACAGGGGTTGGAAGGGACCTCGAGATCCCCTTCCAGCCCTACCCCTGAAGCAGTTCCCTACAGCCGTTGCACGGGAGAGCACCCAGGTGGGTTTGGGTGTCTCCCATAAGGAGACCCCACTCAGCTCAGCTGGGGCAGTGCTGCAGCTGTGCCCTCCCCAGGGCAGAGCAGAGGGGAAGATCCCCCTGGGTGGCACAGTGCACCCTGCTCAACCACCGCTCAAACAGGACCTGCAGGCCCTTCTCTGAGAGCTCCTTTTCCTGCAGATCAGCCCCGCCGTGTGCACTTTGTGCCTTCTGACACAGCCCCTCCCCACGAACCCGTCTGTTCCAGGTCCCGAACTACCTGCCCTCCATCAGCGCTGCCATCGGAGGTGAGACCCCGCAGCGCTACGTGTGGAGGCTCTGCATCGGGCTGCACTCCGCCCCGCGCTTCCTGGTGGCCGTGGCCTACTGGAACCACTACCAGAGCTGCCACTGCTCCCACCCCCGCTACCTGCGCCTGTGCCACCTCAACCTGCTGCTCAACCTGCTCGAGAACTTCGCCCTCCTCGTCCTCACCTACGTGTCCTCCTCGGAGAACTACGGTGCGTGGCTCCGTCCCGTCCTGCACCCCAACCCCTGCCTGGTGTGCACGCTCGTGGCTGCTGAGCTCTGGAAGCTGGACTAACCCCAGGTTCCCGGCCACTAAACCAGGCCCCAGCTCAGGCCACCCAGGGCCCCATCCGACCCCCAGTTCTGGGCAGCAGTGCCAGGGCCTCACCGCCCTCGAGGTGAAGAACTCCCTCCTCGCATCTGGCCCAAGTCTCCTGTTCTAAAGCCATTCCCTGCTCTGACCTTCCGACCAGTTCCTTATCCACCGAATAGCCCACCCCTTCAAACCCAGCTCTCTCCGGCTTAGAGAGAGGGGCGTGGTGTGGGACCGTGCCAGAGGCCTTGCATCCATCCACGTGGGTGACGTCCTTTGCCCTTTATCCACCGATTCCATCGCTCTGTGGCATGAGGCAGTCTACCTAGACTTCAGCAAAGCCTTTGATCCGGTATCTCACAGTATTCTCCTGGGGAAACTGACTGCCCGTGTCCCAGACGCTTAAGGAACTGGGTAGAGGGCTGTACCCAACGGGTGGTGGTGAATGAAGTCCAGCTGGCGTCCCGTTACGAGCGGTGTCCCCCAGGGGTCAGTACTGAGGCCCATCTTGTTTAATGTCTTTCTTGATGACCTGGATGAGGGCACTGAGTGTACCTCCAGGCCTCCAGAGGCATCTAGACAAGCTGGATCGCTGGGCTGAGCTGAATGGGATGAGGTTCAACAAGGCCAAGTGCCGGGTGCTGCACTTCGGCCACAATAACCCCATGCAGCACTATGGGATTGGGGATGAGGGGCTGCATGACTGCGATAGGAAAGGACCTGGGGGTGTTGGTCCGTGCTCTGCTGAGTGTGAGCTGACGGTGTGCCCAGTTGACCAAGAGTGCCAAGTTTGAGCCCCATAACATCCACAGAAGAGCTCATGAAGCCCCATAGAGAGTGATGGGAGGACAGGTCAACCCATAGTGAGCCCATAGAGTCCCACGGAGACCCTCAGGAGAGTAGGTCAACTTTTGGGCCCCATAGGATCCGCAGAAGAGCTCATGGGGCCCCATAGAGAGTAATGGGAGGACAGGTTAACCCATAGTGAGCCCATTGAGCCCCATAGTGAGCCCATGGAGACCCACAGGAGAGTAGGTCAACCTTTGGGCCCCATGGCATCCACAGAAGAGCGCGCAGAACCCCATAGAGAACAGTGGGAGGACAGGTCAACCCACAGGGACTCGCAGGGACAAGAGAGCCCTTGAGAGCCCCGTAGAGATACATAGTGACCCCAATGAGCCCCTTAGTGACCCCATAGAGGAGCCATAGAGACAAGGGATGTGGTGGAGTTGCCATCCCTGCCAGTGTTGAAGAGGAGTCTGGATGAGGAGCTACGAGATATGGTTTAGCAGCTTGTGGGAGCAATGGGAACGGGTTGGGGGTTGGACTGGAACATCCTGTAGGTCGTTTCCACCCTCGTGATTCTATGACTATGAAAGCATATGGACGCTGGGCTCCGAGGTGCCTCTCACCCATGGGTGCCCCCGAGCTGAGCGGGGCCGTGGCAGCAGGAGTCAGTAGGTGGTGCTGCTGCAGAGGGCACGGGGCCGTGGTGGTGGGTGCAGGGGTTGTCCTCACAGAGGGCTGCAGTCAGAGCAGGGCCGGAGCTGGCAGGAGTGGGTTTGTGTGGTTGCAGGAAGGGTGAGGGGGTCTGGAGCTGGCAGCAGGTGAGGAGCAGAACTGCAGGGTGGATCGTGAGCCTGCTGGCTGCCTATGGGAACGGGCTGTGCTCCCTGGGCTCTGTGCCCATGCCACAGCGGAGCCTGACGGGGTGGGCTGGATCCGGGACCCCCAGTGCAGCAGCTGGAGGAGGGCTGGGGTCCTCCACCTGCCCAGCAGTCAGCTGCAGCACCGCTCCGTGCCGGGGGCTGTCCTCCTTCCCCTGGAATGGGGAAGAGAAAGAAGGGGAGGGAAGTGCGGTTCTTAGGGTCTGGTGTCGTGGTTGCGGGTTCCGTTCCTGGAGAAAAACCTGGGGAGTGCTCTGTGAATAAGTGCTCCCATTGGAGGGGAAAGCACTTCACCCGAATCGGGGCTGTGGGTGCAGCTCTGTGTGCTGGGAGCAGCCTTGGTTCAGCTTCCAGCCCTCCCTGCAGGCACGGTGGGGTCAGCAGCATGCAGGGTGGCCTTGGTGCTGACTGTGAAGAGGAAAGGACCTGGGGGTGTTGGTCCGTGCTGTGCTGAGCACGAGCTGACAGCGTGCCCAGGTGGACAAGGAGGTTGAGTTTGGGCCCCATAGCGTGGCAGAGGGCTGCCCGCCCTGCCTCAGTTTCCCCATCCATCCCAGGAGCTGTTCCCAAGTCTGCTCGTGGTTTGCAGCCATTGGGGCTCCTGGGCTGGATGCTGGAGGGTGAGAAAAAGCTCTCCGTGCACCCCCAGCCCGAGGGGAAGGCACAAGGGGTGGGCAGAGAGAGCTGCCCTTAGCTCTGCCTTCCCCTCCTGCACACGGCTGTGCCCACCGTCCTTTGCCCCCACATCCTCCCCTGGTACTTCTGGCTCACTTCCGTGCCCGGGTTTAACAGGAAACCTTTATCTTGTTGATTCAGCAATCCACGAAAATGCCTTCATCGTCTTCATCACGTCAGCCCTGGGCCACATGCTCCTGACGTGCATCCTCTGGAGGATGACTAAGAAACACACAGTAAGTCCCGAGGTACAGACGCTTTCCTTTCTTCTCTGGGCGCTGCGGTTGGGGCTGGCGGTGGAAGGGCTCCATCTGTTGCTTGCTGACCACACCTGGGTGGCAAAGGGATTAAAGATACGGCTGCAGGTGCTCTCTGGTCCCCACAGTTCACTCTTGGGTCCAGTTTACCAAAACAAACCGTTTTTTCATTTCCTTTGGTGTCCTTTTCACGTGGAGCTGATCCTCAGAGTGCCACCTCCTGGGGGCTGCGTTGCTGCCCTTTGCCCCGTGCCTCGGCGTGCCCCTCTGGGAGCTGAGCTGGGCTCTGTGCTGAGGTGTGGTTGTGGGGCTCATGGGGTGTGGGAGCTGCTGCTCACAGCACGTCAGGCTGCAGTGGGTGCCTTGTTGGGTGTGGGGTAGGATAAGCCACAAGCAGCAACACAGGGCAGCGTGTTCAGCTTTGAAACTGTGTGTGCAGGAGCTCTGCTCACCTCTGGGTCTTTTACATGTGCAGGTTTGCCCCGGGGCTGGCTCAGAGGAGCTGAGTCTGGATGGAGAAGAGTGGGAGCTGAGCGTGGGGCCGGGTCTGTGCAGAGCAGGATGGGTGCTGTGTGTGACCATATGGGTGCTGTGTGTGTCCACAAGGAGCAGGATGGGTGCTGTGTGTCCGTGTGGGTGCTGTGTGTGTCCATGTAGAGCAGGATGGGTGCTGTGTGTGTCCATGTGGAGCAGGATGGGTGCTGTGTGTCCATATGGGTACTGTGTGTGTCCACGTGGAGCAGGATGGGTGCTGTGTGTGCCCATGTGTGTGCTGTGTGTGTCCACGTGGAGCAGGATGGGTGCTGTGTGGGTCCATGTGGGTGCTGTGTGTGTCCATGTGGAGCAGGATGGGTGCTGTGTGTGCCCATATGGGTGCTGTGTGTGTCCATGTGGAGCAGGATGGGTGCTGTGTGTCCGTGTGGGTGCTGTGTGTGTCCATGTGGAGCAGGATGGGTGCTGTGTCTCCGTGTGGAGCAGGATGGGTGCTGTGCATGGCACTGGGTCCATATGACGCAGGATGGTGGGTGTGGGGGTGCAGACCCCCAGGAGCTGTGGGGATGTGGCAGTGAGGGCTGTGATCGTGGAGGGAACTCCCAGCCTTATGAGCATGACCCTATGAGGGGAGGGCCATCTTTGGGAACCTCTGTGACCAGGTCATGCAGCGGGGTGGCAGGGGAACTCGGGCATGAGGATGCCTGCTCCCAGGCCCTGCTTTCAGCTCTGTGTGTGTGACAGGAGTCACTCTTGCACAGGCCTCGTGCTCGCTGGGACGGGTGTTGCAACAGCCCCGCTGTGGGGGCAGGAGGATGCTGGGGAGCTTGCTCACAATAGGGAAGTGCAGATGGTTTCCAGTTGCAAGGTGGCAAACAGGGAGAGAGACAGACAGACAGAAAGGAAAAGGAAGCCCTGTGGGTGTGAGGGGGGGGAAGGGGAAGCGGGTTTGGGGCAGGAGGGGAGGGGGCAGCAGAGGTGGTGGGGCAGAGGGAGTAGAGTGGGAGAGCCCCGGGTGTGTGCTGGCATGGGGAGGGGCAGCACTGCCCTGCGGGGCGGGAGGTTTCACTTCTCCTTGGCAAACCTCTTTGTGCTGTTGGTGTCACTCCTCACCCCACAGCTGTGGGGCTGCAGCCCTCTGCAGTCAGTGCAGCGTGGCCGAGCTCAGGCTGCAGTCCCTGCACGGGTACCAGCAGTGCAAACCCACGAGCACCCAGCCCGGCTCTGGAGCTGCATGTGCTGGGTGTCCCCCACCTCTCATCTCTCTGCAGATTGCAGCGTGCTCAGGGTGAGCCCATGCACCCCAAAAAAACCCCGCAGCAGAGCAGCAGGGCCGTTGCACTGGTGCCCCATTGCAGTGCTGCGGGGGAGGGTTGGGGTTCAGCACGGCCCCGTGCAGCTGCAGCACTCCTTCCCCCCACCCCAACCCCCCCCCCCCCCCCGCTACTGACTCACCTCCGTGTGCACGGGGAAACGCTTCAGCACAAAGCTGGCGTGCTGCACCACTAAACATAGCGTGCTGTGGTCGGCCGAGTCCCACCCGCGTCCAGGCACTGCGCTCCGGGGCCGTGGGAGTGGGGACGGACGGGGCCTGGAGCCCCAGGGCTGCGTCCCCTGCAGTAAAACATGGCAGGGCTGAGCATCAGTACCCTGCAGCCCCACACCCTGCAGCCCCACACCCTGCAGCCCCACACCCTGCAGCCCCACACCCTGCAGCCCCATGTAGTCCATCCCTGTGTGCTGCAGCCCCATGCACTGCAGCCACGTTCACTCCATCCCCATGCCCTCCATTCCCGTGCACTTCAGCCCCCATGAACTGAAAGCCCGTGTACTCCAGCCCCATACGCTGCAACCCTATGCACCGCAGTGCCACGCAGTCCATTCCCTCTCACTGCAGCCCCATGCACTGTAACCCCATGCACTGAAACCCTGCGTACTCCATCGCTGTGCGCTGCAATCCCTTGCACTCTGTCCTCATGCACTGCAGCCCCGTGTACTGGAACCCCTTACGCTGCAGCCCTATGCACTCCAGCCCTGTACACTGCAACCTTATTCATTATAGTGCTGTGCACTCCACCCCATGCACTGCAGCCCCATGCACTCCAACCCCTTGTGCTGCAGCCCTGTGCACTGCAGCCCCATTCAGTCTACCCCCATGCACTGCAACCCTATACGCTGCAGCCCCATGTCATGCCAATCCTTACGCTCCAGCCCCATGCACTGCAACCCCAAGCACTCCAGCCCTATGCAGTGCAACCCCATGCACTGCAGCCCCATGTATTGCAACTCCATACACTCCAGCCCCACGCCCTGCAGCCCCATGCCCCCATCCCTATGCCCTGCAGCCCCATCCTGCATCCCCGTGCCCTGCAACCCCATGCCCCCCATCCCTATGCCCTGCAGCCCTATCCTGCATCCCCACGCCCTGCAACCCCATGCCCCCCATCCCCATGCACTCCATCCCCATGCCCCCCATGCTCCCATCCCCACACCCTGCATCCCCATGCCCCATCCCCACGCCCTGCAGCCCCATGCCCCCCATTCCCACACCCTGCATCCCCATGCCCTGCAACCCCATGCCCCCCATCCCCATGCCCCCCATCCTCACGCCCTGCAACCCCATGCCCCCTATCCCCACGCCCTGCAGCCCCATGCCCCCCCATCCCCACGCCCTGCAGCCCCATGCCCCCCAACCCACGCCCTGCAACCCCATGCCCCCCATCCCCATGCCCCCATCCCCACGCCCTGCAGCCCCATCCTGCATCCCCGTGCCCCCCAGCCCCACGCCCTGCAGCCGT
The DNA here is from genome assembly GCA_036925125.1 of Oreortyx pictus. Classification (NCBI taxonomy): domain Eukaryota; kingdom Metazoa; phylum Chordata; class Aves; order Galliformes; family Odontophoridae; genus Oreortyx; species Oreortyx pictus. The sequence continues at coordinate 547,631 of JAUPFR010000001.1, read as the reverse complement.
GCACGCTGCGTTGTAGGGCCGTGTGAGCGATGCACAGCGGTATGGCACGGTGTGACGGGGCACTGTGGGGCCGCCCTTCCTCTCTGGGTTTTCCCACGCGTGCCGGGGCCGTGCGGGGTCACGGAAAATGTGATGGGGGCACTGACATTTTCCTCCTCCTCAGCGGTCCCTGGGCACGGGGGGGTTGTGTCTCACGTGCACTGGGGAAGTTCCCCTCCCACTCACACGTGGGGATCGCAGCCGGGTCGGGTTTGTGGGCAGCATCCCTCCCGTGCTGTGGGTTCCCCGCACCCACCCACACCGTGGGGCAGCGCTGTGGGGTCGGGGTCGCAGCTCATGGGGGCCATGCCCTCTGTCTCCCCCAGGAGCGCAAGTCGTACAAATGGAAGCAGCTGCTCTTCTTCATCACCTTCATCACCTTCTCGATTGCCGTCTGCGTCTACTTCCACCACAACTGGTACTGCAGACCTGGAGGTACGCGTGGGGCCCCGACGCTGCCCTACAACCCTACAGCTCTATAACCCTACAACCCTATAACCACACAACCCTACAACCCTACAGCCCTGCAACCCTATAACCCTACAACCCTACAGCCCTGCAACCCTATAACCCTACAACCCTACAGCCCTGCAACCCTATAACCCTACAGCCCTACAACCCTATAACCCTACAGCCCTACAACCCTATAACCCTACAACCTTACAGCCCTACAACCCTATAACCCTACAACCCTATAACCCTACAGCCCTACAACCCTATAACCCTACAACCTTACAGCCCTACAACCCTATAACCCTACAGCCCTACAGCCCTACAACCCTACAGCCCTGTAACCCTACAACCCTACAGCCCTATAACCCTATAACTCTACAACCCTACAGCCCTATAACCCTATAACTCTACAACCCTACAGCCCTACAACCCTACAGCCCTATAACCCTACAACCCTACAGCCCTATAACCCTACAACCGTACAACCCTATAACCCAAAACCGTACAACCCTATAACCCTACAACCCTACAGCCCTATAACCCTACAACCCTACAGCCCTACAACCCTATAACCCTACAACCCTATAACCCTACAACCGTACAACCCTACAGCCCTACAACCCTATAACCGCACAATCCTACAGCCCTACAACCCTATACCCTACAACCGTACAACCCTACAACCGCACAACCCTACAGCCCTACAACCCTATAACCCTACAACCCTATAACCCTACAACCGTACAACCCTACAGCCCTATAACCCTACAACCATACAACCCTACAGCCCTATAACCCTACAACCCTATAACCCTACAACCTCTGCGTTCCCCCCCCCCGCAGTGTACACCATCTTCGCCTTCCTGGAGTACGTGGTGGTGTTCTCCAACATGGCCTTCCACATGACGGCCTTCTGGGACTTCGGCAACAAGGAGCTGGCGGTGAGCTCCGTGCTGGAGGACAAGCACTTCTAGCCAGGTGCTGTGGGGCTGGGGTCGCTCCCGTGGGGCTGAGCCCTGTGCTGTGGGGCTGGGGTCGCTCCCAGGACCCGAGTGCTGCTGGTCGAGCTCTCCCAGCTCGCGGTGTCGTTCCCCGCTCCCGAGGCTGGTGGGGTTTGGTGGGGATCCTGATGTCCCTGAGGAGAACTCCGGCACCGCAGAGCTCCGGGACCTTGGGCGCTCGGCTGTAGGGCCGGGCTGTGGGGTTGGGGGGGGGGGGTCCCGTGTCCCCATCCGTGTGTGCCCCCATCTCCCTGCAGCGCGTCCTCGTGGGTTCGGAGGACGGAATAAAGCACTGAGTATTTTTGTCAGCTCTCTGTGCCCTTCGCTGCCCTCCCCCACCCCCACCCCAGGCTGCAGCACGCGGGGCCGCTCGGTGCCCCCACCCTTTGGGGTCCCGTGGGTGCAGCATTGGGCCCTGGGGCGCATGGTGACCCCGTGTGGTCCCCGGGACCCAACGCAGTTGCGCACAGCACCAGGGTGGGCACGGGGCATTGGGGTGGCAGCGCTGGGGCTGAGCCAGCTCAGGATGTGGGGGCTGGGCCCCCCCCGCTGCTGCCCACACCCCCTGACCTCATGCTGTGGGGAAGAGGATCCCGTGAGCTCATCCCAGGGCAGGGCCCCTCCCCACCTCATCCCAGCCCCCTCCGCCCGGGAATGGGATGGGGACGGATGGGGACGGGGTCAGCACCACCCACACCACCCCCCGCCTCCGACCCCCCCAGCGGCTGCGGGGAACAAAGGGCGTTTGTGTGGGGCTGTGTGGGGCTGTGTCCGCCTATGGGGCCGCACAAGGGGCCCCTGTGCATGGCTCCGACCGCTGAGCTGACCCCGACCCATGGGGGGCAGCGCCCGGATCCCCCGTACCCTCCCAGCCTGGGGCTGCAGTGAGGACACTCATAGGGCTGCCGTGGGGCTGCCAGGAGGGGCAGAGCCTGAGCCCCGGGGACTTGTGGGGTGGAGACCCTCCTCCTGCAGACCCCAGCGATCCTCCCTGCTGTGTCCCCATCCCGTTGTCCCCGTGCTTTGCCATATCCCCGTGCCCATCCCTGCCGTGTCCCTATTTCTGTCCCCATCCTTGCAGTGCCCATTCCTGCAGTGTGCTCCTGTGCGGTGTCCCCACGTCCCCATGACCCCGCAGAGCAGCTCGGCGCTGTCCTGGCGTCACCCAGGGGTGCAGGACCCCACCCCCCCCCATCCCGGGGACCCACTGGTGTCCCAGCAGCAGCTCCGGGGATGGGGGCACACAGGAGAGCACAGGAGGTGTGGGGTGGGGGGGTCTTTATTGAAAGCATCTCAGGGGGAGCTGGGGGGGGGGGGGCGGTGCCACAGGGATCCTATGGGACTAACCCTTCCATAGCACTTCGAGGAGTGGTGGTGGGTCCCCAAGGGGGGATGGGGGTCCCCAAGGGGCACAGCAGCGGTAGCAGTGGGTCCCCAGGGGGTGGGGGGAGCTCAGGAAGGAGCCGGGGGGGGGTTCGGCCCCGTGGGGCAGCCCTGTCTCAGGAGGGGTTGCTCTGTGCCAGAGATGGGCAGGCATCATCCAAAAAGTGAACACTGAGAGTCATGGGGTGGGAGGGGATGGGGTGGGATGGGGATGGAGATAGGCATAAGGATGAGATGGGGATGGGATGGGGACGGAGGGCACAGGAGGGAGCCCAGCAAGCCCCACACCAGGTAGTGCAGTTGGGCTCAGAAGCACTGAAGCTCACAGGTCAGGGCTGGTGGAGTTCGGCCACGCTGCGCTCCACGGGAGGCAGAGAGCTCGGGGTGTGCAGAGCCAGGGCTGCTCAGAGCTGGGGAGGCTCAATCCAGAGGTGCTCAGAGCAGAGGATGCTCAGCACCAGGGATGTCTGCAACTGGGGGTGCTCAGAGCCGGGGGTGCTCAGTGCCAGAGCTGCTTGGAGCTGGGGGTGCTCAGAAGTGGGGGTGCTCAGTGCCAGACATCCTCAGAGCAGAGGATGCTCAGCACCAGGGACGTCTGAAGCTGGGGGTGCTCAGAGCTGGGGGTGCTCAGTTCCAGAGATGCTCAGAGCAGGGAATGCTCAGCACCGGCGGGATTTGGAGCTTGGGATGCTCAGAGCCGGGGGTGCTCAGTGCCAGAGATGTCTGGAGCTGGGGGTGCTCTGTGCCAGAGCTGCTTGGAGCTGGGGGTGCTCAGAAGTGGGGGTGCTCAGTGCCAGACATCCTCAGAGCAGGGAATGCTCAGCACTATGGGGGATTTGGAGCTTGGGATGCTCAGAGCTGGGGGTGCTCAGTTCCAGAGATGCTCAGAGCAGAGGATGCTCAGTTCCAGAGATGTCTGGAGCTGGGGGTGCTCAGAGCTGGGGGTGCTCAGAGCTGGGGGTGCCCAGCAGAGGATGCCCAAAGCCAGAGCTGCTCAGAGCCGGGGGTTCTCCAAACCACGTGTGTTGGGGCCGGAGCAGCGTAGGCGCAGGGGGTGCAGTGTGGGCTCTGGGGGTGCCCTGTGGGCTCTGGGGGCGCACGGGGCAGCGGGTGGGGGTGCCGTGTCCGTGTGCCCTAAAGCAGCACGCAGGGCCGCTTGGCCTTGGCGGGCGTGGGGTTGAGCACGGCGCGCACGGCCTCAGTGAACACCTCCTTGATGCCCTCCTGCTGCAGCGCGGAGCACTCGAGGTATTTGACGGCGCGGATCTGGCGGCACAGGCTGAGGCCCTGCTGTGTGCTGATGGGCGCCTGGTTCTGCTCCTTGAGGCGGCGCGTGGTGTCGGGGTGCGTGCGCAGGTCCTTCTTGGTGCCCACCAGCAGCACGGGCACGCTGGGGCAGTGGTGGCACACCTCGGGGTACCACTTGTGCTTGACGTTCTCGTAGGACGGAGGGCTGGCGATGGAGAAGCAGATGATGAAGACGTTGGTCTGGGGGTAGGAGAGCGTCCGCAGGCGGTCGTACTCCTCCTGCCCGGCCGTGTCCCAAAGGTTGAGGTTTATAGTCCGCCCGTCCACCGTGTTCTGGGCGCTGTAGTTGTCGAAGACGGTGGGGATGTACTCCTTGGGGAAGGCGTTGGTGGTGTAGCAGATGAGCAGGCACGTCTTCCCCACCGCGCCGTCGCCCACCACCACGCACTTGATGCTCTGCATCGCCGCGCGCCGTCCGCCTCAGCGGCCTGGGGGGGGGGGACACAGGGTCAGGGGGGGATGTGGGGTTAGAGGGGGATATGGGGTTAGTAGGGGACATGGGGTCGGGGGATGTGGGGTCGGGGGGGGATGTGGGGTTAGAGGGGGACGTGGGGTTAGGAGGGGACATGGGATCGGGGAGGATGTGGGGTCAGGGGTAGATGTGGGGTTAGGAGGGGACATGGGATCGGGGGGGATGTGGGGTCAGGGGGGGGATGTGGGGTCAGGGGTGGATGTGGGGTTAGGAGGGGACATGGGATCGGGGGGGATGTGGGGTCGGGGGGGATGTGGGGTCAGGGGTGGATGTGGGGTTAGGAGGAGACATGGGATCAGGGGGGATGTGGAGTCGGGGTGGATGTGGGGTTAGAGGGGGACGTGGGGTTAGGAGGGGACATGGGGTCGAGGGATGTGGGGTCAGGGGTGGATGTGGGGTCGGGGGGGATGTGGGATTGGGGGTGGACATGAGGTTGGGGGGGATGCAGGGTTGGGGGGAGTTGTGGGGTCTGGGAGACATGGGGTCAGGAGGGACATGAGATCAGGGAGGATGTGGGATCGGGTGGATGTGGGGTTAGGAGGGGACGTGGAGTCAGGGAGGACATGGGTCATGGGGACATGAGGTCAGGAGGGAATGTGGGGTCAGAGGAGGACACGGGGTCAGGGGAGGATGCGAATTGATAGGGGGATGCAGGGTTACAAGGGGATGTGGGGTCGAGGGGGGATGCGGGGTTGGGGGGCATATGTGGGGTCAGGGTGGGATGTGGGGTCGGGGGGACACGAGGTTAGGGGGGATGCAGGGTCAGGTGTGGGTGTGCGGTCAGGGGATGGGATTAGGGAGGGACATGGGGTCTTGGGGGGATGAGGGGTTGGGGGGGGGGAGATGTGAGGTTAGGAGGGGACATGGGGTTAGAGGGGGGATGTGGGGTAAGAGGGGGATGTAGGGTTTGGGGGAGGATGCAGGGTCGGGGGGGGTATGTGGGGTCAGGGAGACATGGGGTCAAGGGGGAATGTGGGGTCAGGGAGACATGGGGTCAGGAGGGGACGTGGGGGCACAGTGCCACTGCCCACGGGCACTGACGCTCAGGGGGTGCAGAGCTGCAGTGCCCCACACTGTGCAGTGCCCCACACTGTGCAGTGCCCCACACTGCAGTGATCCCAGCCCCATTGCTGTGTCACACTGCACTGCAGTGCCACATCCCCATTGCAGGACACCATCAGCCGCAGCACAGCCCCCATCCACCGCCCCACAGCCGCACTGCCCCCCACCCCACGCACGTTTCCCCCCACGTATCCCATCGGTTCCTCCCCGGGGTGGGGAGGGCCGGGCCCGGAGCGGCTGTGGGGTGGCTGAGGGTCCCCGGGAGGGGCCGTGGGGGCCCTCCTCTCACGTGGGGAAGTCGCTCTTCCTCTTCCCACACTAACAGCAGTTTCCTGCCCGTGGGGCAGAGCTGTGCCCCATAGCACCGAGCACTGCCGCGTCCCATAGCCAACGTGGCACCGTCCCATCCCCGTCCCCATCCCAGAAGGGCTGAGCCGGAGCTGCGGGGACACCGAGCGGGGACACTCGTGGCCGTGAGCGCATCGCTGCCACAGGGACAGGTGGCACCGGGGCACACAGCGCCGGGACGCTGCCACGTGGGCCCCACGTGCTGCTCACAGCAGTGTCCCATCCGTGTCCAGTTCCTGTCCCCGTGTCCCTGTCTCCATTCCTGTCCTCATGTCCCCATCCCCATGTCCCTGTCCTCGTGTCCCCATCCCTGTCTTGTTTGTGTGTCCCCATCTCCATGTCCCCATCCCCATGTCCCTGTGTCCCCATCCATGTGTCCCTGTCTGTGTGTCCCCATCCCCCTGTCCCTGTCCCATCCCTATGTCCCCATTCCTGTGTCCCTGACCCCACGTCCCTGTCCCCATCCCTGTCTCCGTGTCCCCGTCCCCGTGTCCCCACCCGTCCCCACCGCACAGTGCCGCTCTGTTCTCCCCTGAGGCCTCCTCCCCCCCCCCCCGGGGCTTCGGGAAGAGCCTGTCCCACAGCCCAACCCCACGGGAGGAGTGGAAGCGGAGGAGGAAGAGGAAGGGGAAGAGGAAGAGCCGCGGTCCGTCCGTGCTGCAGTGGGTGCGGGCGCGGGGTGATTCACGCATCAGTGGGGCGGGGGGGACGGAGCAGCTGGGGCCGAGCAGAAAGGGGAAGCAAAACCTCCCCCGTCCGAGGGCATCCCCCCCCCCCCCCCCCCAGCACCTGGGGCTTTCCGTGGGTCACCCAGCGCTGCGTCGGGGCACTGACACTGCCACAGCTGGCCCCACGGGCACAGCCGGCCCCACGGGCACAGCCAGCCCCACACGTGGACCGGGGGCACTTGGGAGGCGCAGCTCAGGGGCAGCGGTGGGGACGTGGCCGTGCTGTGCCCCCCTCGGAGCACAGGGATGGAGATGGGGATGGAGATACCGGGGACTGGGAGTGGGGACGGAGGTCCCGGGGAGGGGTGATAAGTGGTGGAGGTGTGGGGATGGGGATGGGACGGGACTGGGATGAGGTGGGGGTGGTGGAGGTGGGGATGGGATGAGGTGGGGGTGGTGGAGGTGGGGATGGGATGAGGTGGGGGTGATGGAGGTGGGGATGGGATGAGGTGGGGGTGGTGGAGGTGGGGATGGGATGAGGTGGGGGTGATGGAGGTGGGGATGGGATGAGGTGGGGGTGGTGGAGGTGGGGATGGGATGAGGTGGGGGTGATGGAGGTGGGGGTGGTGGAGGTGGGGATGGGATGAGGTGGGGGTGATGGAGGTGGGGATGGGATGAGGTGGGGGTGGTGGAGATGGAGGTACGGAGACAGGGATGGGAGTGGGGACGGTGGAGGTGATGGTAACGGGGAGCAGCGTGGAGCAGCGTGGAGATGGGGATGGGATGACGCGGATGGAGGTGGGGATGGGGACAGCCCTAAGGGGGTCCCCCAGCAGCTCAGGCCGTCCCCGTGGGGCAGCAGCACCCCACGCACCCCACCCGGTGCACTGTGCGAGGAAGAGGATGAGGAGAGCTCCAGCGGAGGAAGAAGGGCAGCACAGAGCTCCGGGGCAGCGCCTCAGCTCCTCCACCCCGAGCGATGGGGACAACCGAGAGAGGACCTCCTCTCCCCCACATCCCGGACCCACATGGGGGGGCTCCGTGGGTCCGAGGGCCGCCCTTCCCCATCCCCTTCCCCTTCCCCTTCCCCATCCCCATCCCCATCCCCATCCCCATCCCCATCCCCCTCTGCCTCCACCGGACCCCGTCCTCGCACCGCACCCCGCTTCCCCCTGTCTCACCCCGGGCCATGGTGCAGGGGATGTGGGGGGGTCCTCCGCTCCTCTCCGCTCCGCTCCGCTCCGTTCCGTCCCTCCCGACCCCGCTGTTCCTCCCGCCGAGCCCGGCCCGCCCCCGCCGCTTCCTTCCTGCCTCGGCCCGGAGTGGGGGGGTGTCATAGGGCGGGGGGGGGGGGGGGGGGCGGGGGGGGTGTGGGGAAGTGGAGGGTTTGGGGGAGGAAGGGGAAGGGGGGGGGAGCGTGGGAACGCGGGTGGGAATTTCCTCCTGGGGTGCAGCAATCGTCCCCCGAAGGCGTCGCCCCCAAACCCCACCGGGCGCCCCGCAGAAGGGATGGGGGTCCCCGGGCAGCCGTCGGGGCAGGAGCCCGGCAGTGGTGCCCTTTGGGGGCCGCCCCCCATCGCTGTCCCCATTCACCTCAGTTCCTTCCCGTCCCCGTCCTGGTCCCACTCACCCCCACCCCAATTCCTGTCCTTTCTCCTCTCCCGGTTCCTCTCCCGTCCTATTTCATCTCTGTTCCCGTCTCCACTTCCAGGACCATCCCACCCCCATCCTCACACCGACTCCCATCCCATCCCACCTCACCTCATTTCATCCCAATCCCTCCACCCCATCCCACCCCCATCCCACCCCATCCCACCCCACCCAGCCCTGCCCCTCCCAGCCCCCATTTCCCCGGGGTGGGGGAGGGGCGCTGCTTTTGCAGCCGTTGTCCCTTTGGCGCTCCCCGCGCCCGACGTCCGACTGTGTTCACCCATCCGAGCGCCGCACGCATTCCCTCCTGCTTAGCTTCCGCGCCGCGCCGGCGTCCCGCCGCGCTCAACCTGCGCTTCCCCCACTCGTCCAGCAGGTGGCGCTGCGGCGCAGCGGAGGTGGCAGATGGGCGGGGCAGAGAGGAGGGGCGTGGCCAAATTCTCGCTCTCCGATTGGCCGAGCGAGGAGCGGCGGAGGCCCCGCCCCCTGTCGGCGACTTGCGGCAGCGGCGCGGGCGGTGCGGCGGGCGGGGGGGGGGGGGGGGGGCACGGGGGGAAAGGGGGAAACGGGGCGGGAACGGGGAGGGGGAGGAGGGGGCGGGGCTGTGGGACAGCGACCCGCGTGGGGACGGTGCGGGAGCGGCGGTGCGGCGGGCGGGGCGAGGCCGGGAGCGGGAGCGGGGCGGGGAGCGGCGCCGGGCCGGCGGGGGGCGTGGTTTAAGGGGTCGGAGGGCGTGGCTCAGCGCCGGGGGGGGCGGGGATTAGGTTAAAGGGGCGCGGCCTGGCGGCAGAAAGAGCGGGGCTGCGCCCAGGGGGCGTGGCCTGCCGCGAAGCGGCGTGGTCTGTGCTCAGGGGGCGTGGCCTGCCGCCAGGGGGCGTGGCCTGTCGTGGCCCCGCCCAGCCCGGCAGCGCGGAGTGCGTCGGTTCGGATCCCGGCCCGGCGCTGACCCGGTTCCGCCCCGCAGCGCGTTGGAGGCCCCGATGCGGAGCCGGAGCTGAGCGGGGATGGAGCTGCGGGCGGCGGCCGCGACGCTGTGGGTGCTGTGCGGGCTCCTTCTGCAGCCGGGGAAGGCCGAGCGGCCGCCGGGCTCCCACCTGGACGAGACCGCCATCGCAGGTACGGCCGGGCCCGGGCCGGGGCGGCGGAGCGGGTCGGGGTCGGGGTCGGGGTCGGGGCGGCCCCACCGGGCACCGTGCGGTGCTCTCGGGTACCGCCGGGCCCCGCCGGCCGCCGTCCCACCCCGCAGCGTTGGGGGAAACCGGATCTGCGCGGCCCCGCGGTCGCGTTTTGCTCCCGGGAGGAATTCGTCGGGCCGGTTATTTTTGGAGGAGGAACGGAGCCGGGCCCCGATCCAAACGGGCACCGCCGCTCTCGGCCTCCGCGTTCCGGGCTCTCCTGAACCGGACGCGGTGCCCGGCGGGACCGCACCCCCCCCCCCCCCCCCCCCCCCCATGTACAGAGCCCGGGCGGTGCCGGCTCGCTGCCCGACGGTTCTCCTACGGGGCCGCACCGGAGCTGCGGGAGCTCCGCTCCTCCTCCGGGATGGGGGGGGGGGATGGGGGATGGGGGGGGGATGGGGGGCAGAGGTGGGCTCGGCTCGGCGCTGAGCTGGGGGCCGTGCCCCTCCGCCGGGACCCGCACCGCCCCTCGGCTGTTGCCGGGCTGTCCCCGTCCCGTCGGAGCCGTGCCCGGCGTCCCGCGGTTCGCGAGGATGTGCTCGTTAATTAATTAACCCTTCCTCTGCCGTCCCGTGGGCCGCCGGCTCTCCTGACCCGACGGGACGAGCCGGGGCTGCGTTGCTCTGTGGGTCCCGTCCGTGGGGGGCGGCACCTCGGGCTCAGTGCTGGAGCGGTGTGGGGGCTGAGTTTGGGGCGGTCGTGGGGTATAATGTGGGGCTGGGATGGGGTGTAGCGTGGGGCTGGGCTGCGGTGTGGGGCAGCGATGGGGTGCGGTGTGGGGCAGCGATGGGGCTGCAGTGTGGGGCAGTAATGGGGTGCGGTGTGGGACAGTGCCGGGCTGCGTGTGGGGCAGCGATGGGGTGCGGTGTGGGGCAGCGATGGGGTGCGGTGTGGGGCAGCGATGGGGTGCGGTGTGGGGCAGCGATGGGGTGCGGTGTGGGGCAGCGATGGGGCTGCGGTGTGGGGCAGTAATGGGGTGCGGTGTGGGGCAGCGATGGGGTGCGGTGTGGGGCAGCGATGGGGTGCGGTGTGGGGCAGCGATGGGGTGCGGTGTGGGGCAGCGATGGGGCTGCGGTGTGGGGCAGTAATGGGGTGCGGTGTGGGGCAGCGATGGGGTGCGGTGTGGGGCAGCGATGGGGTGCGGTGTGGGGCAGCGATGGGCTGCAGTGTGGGGCAGCGATGGGCTGCAGTGTGGGGCAGCGATGGGCTGCAGTGTGGGGCAGCAATGGGGTGCAGTGTGGGGCAGCAATGGGGCTGCAGTGTGGGGCAGTAATGGGGTGCGGTGTGGGGCAGTAATGGGCTGCGGTGTGGGGCAGCGATGGGGTGCGGTGTGGGGCAGTAATGGGCTGCGGTGTGGGGCAGCGATGGGGTGCAGTGTGGGGCAGCAATGGGGCTGCAGTGTGGGGCAGTAATGGGGTGCGGTGTGGGGCAGCGATGGGCTGCGGTGTGGGGCAGCGATGGGGTGCGGTGTGGGGCAGCGATGGGGTGCGGTGTGGGGCAGCGATGGGGTGCAGTGTGGGGCAGCGATGGGGTGCAGTGTGGGGCCCTGGCAGCCACAGGCCGTGTCTCCGGGAGGTATGGGATCGCAGAAGGAAGTCGTTAGAGGCACGGCGTTACCCTGGCTGTGGGTTTTGTACACAAACCCTCCCCGTTTGTTTCTGGTCGGGACGCAGCGCAGGGTTCCTGCCGCTTTGGTTTCCAGACCTATTTTTAAGCAACCTACTTTTTTCCACTTAGGAAAGGCCGCGGCTCCGGGTCCGTCCCGGCCCCGCAGTGCCGGGTGGGGGACGCGGTCCCAACGCTGACCCCACACAACATTGGGAACGGGGACAGAGGGCCCCGCTATGACAGCTGCGTTCTGAGGGGGGGTCACCGTCCCTGGGGGTGTCCCGGAGCCGTGGGGATGTGGCATTGGGGTGGGCACAATGGGGGGGGGGTGGGGGATTATAGGGCGGCTCTGAAGTCATCTGATTCAAACCCCCAAATGACGCTGGAGGTCTCTTGTGTGCGGTCGGGATGGGGATGTGGGGTGGGGTCCCACGGATCGTGAACCCACAGAGCCGTGGGTCGGGACCCCCACCCCAGGGCTGTGCTGGGAGGTTTTGGGAGCGCACCCTGTGCCATCGTTGGCAGCCGTTCATTAAGGGCTAATTAAGTGCCAGCCTGCGTGATCCCTACGAGCTGTTCCTCCTTTCGGTGCACGTGCTGCCCGTGGTCTGATGCTGAAGAGGTCTGGCCCAAAGTGAGCGAGGTGGGCTGTCCCCGTGGGGCGAGAGGGGTCCCGTGGGTGAGGGCTGTCCCTGTGGGATGAGGGGTCCCGTGGGATGAGGGGTCCCGTGGTGAGGGCTGTCCCTGTGGGATGAGGGGTCCCATGGTGAGGGCTGTCCCTCCATCAGCTCCTGCCATTGCTGCAGGCAGTGGTGGTGTTGCACCCCGAGGGACACAGACTGCTGTCACCGCACCCTCCGGAGCTTTGGTGTGAAACAAAACCAGTGACAAAGAGGGATAAGTAAGGTTCCCACGGGGCAGAAGGCGCCTTTGTATGGCGGCGTGGTGCAGATACCTCGAGGTAATGATGCTGCACGGAGGGCCTGGGATGTTCCCAGTTCCTGGTGGTTGTGGGAGGGGGAGAAGCAGCGTGTGTGGGGCTGCAGGGCTGCCATAAAGGGCTGCAGGGCTGCCATAAAGGGCTGCAGGGCTGCCATAAAGGGCTGCAGGGCTGCCATAAAGGGCTGCAGGGCCTTACCCCTCCGCTCCAGCTGCACCTCCACCTGCAGGTGCACAGCCCTGGGGGCTGCTTCTCCTCTCTTGTAAATGTGAGAGAGATAAGAGAGGAGGAAGGGGTGGTTTCTATGGAGGACTGGTTCCACCACTTCCTCCCTCGCAAGCAGCTGCTGAGGCTGCAAGAGAAGGGCAGGAAAGCCCCGTGGCCTTAAAGTGCAGTGCTTGGTGGGACGGGCTGCCCCGAAAGGACAGCCTTTGTGCTGCAGGACGAAGCCCTTGGGCGAGCTGAGACAGAGCAGTGAAAGCAGGCTCCTGATGGAGCAGTTTGGGCTCCGTGCTGTGCTTGGTTGCCCAAGGGTCCCTCCTCTTTCCGGAGCTCTGCGTGTAGGCCTGGGGCTGCCCCGAGCTCTGTGGGGTGGCACAGCTCCGGGCTGTGGGGTGGGGGGAGCTGCGTGGCACCACGTGCAGCCCGTGGTCCCATGCACTGCGGGTCTGGGCCGCGTGATTGCACCGCGGGACGCATCCCTGCTGCTTCAGGTGGGATTCCCAACCAACAGCAGCGAGCGGAACTCCGCTCTCACGATGCCACGTGTGTGCTGTGCTGAGCTGAGCTGTGCTGCCCTTCGGTGCTGGTCTGCAGAGCAGCAGCACCCAGCAGGGATGAGCATCGTGCAGCCGTGCAGCAAGGGGCTGCTGCTGGTGGGGCTCCTGGGTCTGCTCGTGGTGGCTGTGCTGCTCTTGCTGGCTTGGCTGCTCGTGGTTTCTGGCTGCTTGCTGCCCAGGGCTGCTCGTGGTGCCCACGCTGTGTTGCTTCATGCCGTGCTGTGGTGCAGTGCCCGGCCGCTCATCCCGCAGCAACCCGAATCATCCCAGCCTTCGAGTTTCTCGTGGTTGCACTGTGCAGCTCGTTAAGGAATCCTGCTGCCGAGCAGAGGGGTGCCTTAAATCCCATGGGCCATCCCGGCTGGGTCTGCACAGTTCGGGTGGGTTCAGGAGGGAAGGAGTGCCCAGAGCTGTCGGGTTGGTGGCTGTGCTGTTACACTGTGACCCCGTGTGGTGCTCAGTCGGTGCGATGGAGGGGTGGGAGCTCGCCCTCAGGGTTCCAGTGGTGCTCTGCATTGGGGTGCCAGGGTATTGGGGGTGTATTGGGGTGCTGGTGTATTGGGGGTCCGGGGTAGTGGGGTGTATTGGGGTGCTGAGATGCAGAGCTGCCTGTGTGTTGGGGTACTGGAGTATTGGAGTGCAGGTGTATTGGGGTGCTCAGATACTGGGGTGCTGGTGTGTTGGGGTACTGGGGGGCTGAGATGCTGGGCTGCCAATGTATTGGGGTGCCAGGGTGTTGGGCTGCTGGTGTATGGGGGTGCAGGGGTGTATTGGGGTGCTGAAATGCTGGGCTGCCAATGTATTGGGGTGCCAGGGTGTTGGGGTGATGGTGTATTGGGATATTGGGGTGCTGGGACTGCTGGTGTTTTGGGGTGCTGGGGTGTTGGGCTGCTGGTATATGGGGGTGCCAAGGTGTTGGAGTGCTGGTGTACTGGTGTGTTGGGGTCTTGGGGGGCTGAGATGCTGGGCTGCCCATGTATTGGGGTGCCAGGGTGTTGGGATGATGGTGTATTGGGATATTGGGGTGCTGAGATGCTGAGCTGCTTGTGTACTGGAGTACCAGGATATTGAGGTGCTGAGGTGCTAGGCTGCTGATGTATTGGGGTTGCCTGGGTGTTGGGGTGATGGTGTATTGGGGTGTTGGGGTATTGGGGTGCTGAGATGCTGAGCTGTGCTGTAACGGGGTGCTGGCGTGTGGGGGCATTGGGGTGCCAGTACTGGGCTGCTGAGGAGCTGGGGGTGCTGGGCTATTGGTGTACTAGTGTACTGGGGTGCTGGGGTATTGGGGTGCTGGTGCCCCCCGTCTCAGGGCAGCGTGGCTGCTCTCTGTGCCCACTGCCGGGCACCTTGCCCTCCTTTTGGGCTGCCCCTCCTGGCAGAGGCACCCGAGGGCGTCACTGAGTGTATCAAAGATCAAACGGTGCAATCGTGGCCTTTATTTACATCTTATCTCCGCCGCCTGTGTTGGTTTTTTTCCTGCGTTGTGCAATGGGTTTTGTGGAAGGGTGCACAACGTGGACTGCTGGGAGCTGATGGAGGAGGGTGCAGCACCCATCCTGCCCCACGTGGACCCACACAGCACCCATCCTGCTCCACATCCTGCCTCTCCCCAGGGCAGAGCAGAGGGGATGGATCCCCCTGGATCCTGCTGGCCACGCTCTGTGCTCTGCACCCCACGTCCACCCCACGTCTCATTGCCCTTCTTGGCCACAGGGCACACTGCTCACGGTCCCTGTTGGCCACCAGGACCCCCAGGTCCCCAGAGCTCCCCTCCATCAGCTCGGCCCTGTATCAGTCCTGTGTTGTTCCTCCCTGGGTGCAGAACTCTGTGCTCACTGCCATTAAACCTCGGGCTTCGGGACCCGACCTGTTGCACACCACAGCCCTCTGTCCCGTGGGGTGTGACATGGGGGGGCAGGAACAGCCTGGGGGTGACGGCTGTTACCATCAGGTTGTGATGTTCAGTGTTGCTTCACCTTTGGGTGGGGCTGCTCTCCCGGCCCTTTGTTCCCCTCATTGGGGTATTTTTACAGCCCTTCTTTTCAGGGAGGGGGATGGCCGTGCCTGGGGGGGCACCTGGGGGTCCTGTCCTTATCACATTGCCTTATCAGCACTTCGTGGCTCCTTCTGGCTGCCGCAGTGAGTGCTTCCAGTCACACTGACTTCTTCAGGCCAGTCTGCAATCAATTAGTCACCAGCACCCGAGGTGCAGTTAATTAGTCAGCGGCGCCTGGGTGCCATAGCAGCAGTGTCAGGGCATGGCACGCAGAGGGAGCTGGGCAGTAAGCAGTGATGAGAGCCCGGGTCTGGGCCTGGAGGTGGATCCCTGCAGCACACAGGAGTGCTCGGGTGCAAAACCGTGATCTCAGGGTCCTAAAAGCGTTCCCTGAGAGCTGCAGCTCCGGGCCTGTGTCGCACACTGGTGCACTGCAGGAACACTCTGCTCTCGGACGCTGTGCTGGGGGGAGCAGCAGCCGTGCAGCACTTTGTGATGCTTTGAGCGTGGCCGTGCTGCAGCCCACTCACCTCGGTGCTTCCCGCCTCTATGGGCGCCGATGGGTGAGCACTGCGGCAGCTAAAGGAGGACAGATGAAGGCAATGCACCTGTGTGACCAGAAGGGGTGGAGTGTGAGTCCGCCTCTCCTACAGACCTCGTTCACTGTGTGAGCAGAAGGGGCCGAGCCTGGCTCCACCTCTCCCAGACCCCGTTGCAGGGCTGACCACCCCTGGGGAAGGATTTCTTGTTAGAGATCCCTCCTTTGCAGTTTCCCTCCTGCGAGCCTGGAACAGGGGGTGAGCATCCCTCTGTTCCGACTGCGTCTTCCTGTGGCGATCGCCTTTCTAACCGTACCATCTGTAGCACACCTCGCGGTGCTGTCTGCCATCACTCACTCTTTGCCCACGCGCTTCCCCAGCAGAGTTCTGCCGCATCGACAGGCCGCTGTGCCACGATGAGGACGAGCAGCTCAGCTTCGAGGCCGTCCGCAACATCCACAAGCAGATGGACGATGACGCCAACGGCAACGTGGACGTGGAGGAGAGCGATGAGGTTGGTGCTCTGCATCCACCTGGCCGGGGAACGCCGTGCCATCGCTGCCCGAGGTCTGAGCCCGGCCCCGCTCTGGGTGCCGCAGTCCCCAGCCCTCCTGGGATGCCCTCAGTGCCCACTGCGCGACGAGAAAACCCCTTTTTGTCGTCTCAGCCTTTGGAATTTGAGCTGGTAGCTCTGTTAGAGCGGCAGTGGAGACTGCTGGAGCTGGGGAAGCTTGCTGGTGCTTTAACAGCTCCTCAGCTGCAGCAGGCACTTGGTGGAGAGGCGCAGGGAGAGGGGTGCTCTCCTCTGAGCAGACAAATGGGGGCAACGCCGCTGAAGGGGTGGGATAACACAAACCAAGGGGCTGTGCTGAGGGCCACGGGGTCCCAGTTTCCCCATTCCTTGCTCTGTAGTGGGCTGCGGGCTCAGGGTGGGCTGGGAGTGGGGCTGCTGGGAGCTGGGGAGCAGGGCTGCTGGGTGTTGGGATGCTGGGAGCTCCTGGCACAGGATGAAGGGACACAGGGGCTGCCCCTGTCCTGGAGCCCTGTGCTCAGATGGACACAGACACCCAATGGGTTGAACTTCCCCCCCGGAGCAGTGGATGGGTTGGGCCGTGGGGCAGTGGGGCCGCCCCACACGTGGGCAGCGCCCGTGAGGTGCGCTCCCATCCGGCAGCTCCGTTCCTCTGCCTGAAATTGCGCTTTGCGGGGTGACAGAAGCGGATGGGAACCCGGCACAAACGCAGAGCAGCAGCGCTGTGCTGGGGCAAAGCGCAAAGCTCTCAGCTTTGCCCACCGAGGAGGGAGGGGGGTCCTCTTCTTGTGGCTTCCAAGTGGGGTTCACAGCACCTTAGTGGTGAGAGGGGTGAGGGTCAGCATTCAGGGTGCTGCAGGGAGGTGGATTCTGCCGCATTGGGTGCAAGGCCGTGCTCAGCTCCACGGATCTCCACGCGGTGCTCCTGGTCGGGGCCGTAACAAAGGAGCTTTGATTCAGTGCTCTGGGATTGCATCTGTTTTTATGCCCAGAGTGGGAACGGCTCAGGAGGGGAGGACGTCACCTGCAGCCGTGATCCTATGGGGGTCCCAATGCTGTGATCAACTTCTGGGAGGTCTGCTGCTGGAGTTGCATAGGGGTCAAATGAGGGCTCGTTAAAGTCTGCCTGTTTGTGAGTTCGTGATCACTGATGGCTCTTATGAAACCAATGAGCCCGATCTCACCCTCTGTTATGTAAAGGATCTGTAGGGAGGGGAGGGTGAGCAGGACTGGGGCAGTGGTGGGGCAGTTCGATCGGTTCGCTTGGGCATCAGTGCTGTTGGATGGTAGTTTTTTTATGAGTGTAAGGTGCTAAGCTGCAGCTTGCCAGTGCTGTTGTTAGGGCATGGTCATGGCATTCCCAGGGTGGGCCATGAGGCATCCTGAGATCCTGCCTGGGAGTGCTTTGCTGTAAGAGCACCTGCCCACAGGTGGTGGGCGCCCCATCCCTGGAGGCACTCAGGGATGTGGGTCTGGGCAGCCTGCTTTGGGGGTACCCACATCATGGGGGTGGAACTCGATGCTTTTTGAGGTCCTTTTCAACCCAGGCCACTCTACAATGCTGTGTTCTGTGGTTAAATGCAGCTGAAACAGCACGTGAGGGTTCAGTTCTTTCCTTTCTTGTTCTTGGACCAAGGCTGGCTCTTCGAAGGCGTGACAGTGGGGGTGGGCAACTGTGTATTCATTCCATGCTGGTGGCACTTCGTTCTGGCTGTAATACTTCTCCTGTTCACCCCTGGGGTGGCACCACAGCTCTGCCTGTGCTCCTGGAGCTGTGCTGACTTGAGTCCAGTTCCTGGGAGGAAGGATTCTCAGTGAAGCCAGAGGTGAAGCGTGGGGTGGGTGAGTGGACGGTGAGGTGGGATGAGAGCTGGCAGGGCTCTGAGGGTGGTGATGGCTCCCCAGACATCTTCATCTGTGACCTTGATGAGGGGATAGAGTCGGTTTGCTGATGGTACGAAGCTGGGAGGAATGGCTGAGGGCTGTGCTGCCATTCAGCGAGACCTGGACAGCATGGAGAGGTGGGCAGAGAGAAACTAGGTGAGGTTTAACAGAGCAAGTGTAGAGTCTTGCACCTAGGGAGGAATAACTGCACGCAGCAGTACAGGTTGGGGATGAGCTGCTGGAGAGGAGGAATGAGGAGAGGGACCTGGGTGTCCTGGTGGGTGACAGGTTGGCCATGAGCACTGTGCCCTGGTGGCCAAGAAGGACAATGGGATCCTGGGCTGCATTCAGAAGAGCGTGGCCAGCAGGTCGAGGGAGGGGATCCTCCCCCTCTGCTCTGCCCTGCTGAGGCCTCACCTGGAGCACTGTGTGCAGTTCTGGGCTCCTCAATACAAAGCAGACAGGGATCTGCTGGAAAGAGTGCAGTGAGGGCACAGAGATGACACAGGGCCTGGAACAGCTCCTGCATGAGGAAAGGCTGAGAGAGCTGGGGCTGTTCAGCCTTGAGAAAACAACACTCAGAGGGGATCTGATCCACGTCCATCAATATAGACGTTCAGGACCTCCTGGACGCCGAGCTGTGCACCCTGGGCTGGGAGCTGCTTTGGCAGGGGGTTGGACTCCGTGATCTCTGGAGGTCCCTTCCAACCCCTACAGTTCTGTGATGCTGTGACATCAGTGACCTCAATTAAAGTGAAGGCGCTGTCCCTGGTGGGAGGGCTTCTAATTAGCGAGCTATTTCTGCTCCCCGAGCTCGCTCACAGGGCGGCTGTGGTGCTGCAGTGCTCGGATGGGGCAGCTCAGATGCTGCCAGCCCCATTTCCCAGGCAGACAAGGGGCGTCTCAGCGCTCTGCTGCCCACCAGGACCCCCAGCCCCTTCTCTGCAGAGCTCCTCTCCCAGCAGCTCAGCACTTCCCCCCCAGCTGCAGGACTCCAGCCGTGCTCTTGTTAAACCTGATGAGGTTTAGCTTTCCCTCTGCCTCACTGAAAGGCAGCACGGCCTTCAGGTGCGTCAGCCAATCCTCCCAGCCCCACAGCTGCACGGGGTGGGTGTGGGACTCTGTGCTGGCTCCTGCTGGCCATGACTCCAGTCCCCACTTCCCCCACAGCCCTCCCCCGGGCGGCAGTGTCGTGGACGCTGAGCTCCGCTTTCCCTCCACGCTCCCCGAGCTAAATATACCGGGCAGCTGCTGCCGTTGCTGCCTCCCATAGGTCAGGGCTGCAGGACACGGAGCTGCTGCAGCACGGGGACAGCTGGCAGTGGCTGTCGGTGCTCGGCCCTTGCTGCCTGCTGGGAGCAGGCCGGCCTGCTGCTGCTCAGCAAAAGAAAACGTGGCCTGCAGTGCTCGCTCCCCGAGGCCCCACGCTGCTCTTACATGCATGGACCTGCTGGAGCAGCAGCACTGCCTGAAATGCTTCCTACCATGCTCCCTGCTGCTCTTCCTGCAGACATCACGCAGTGTCCTGCCCCGAGGGGTGCAGGGCAGGAGCTCCCACATCTCCTCCTTTTCAGAAGCAGCTCTGCTTTTGCTTCTTGCAGCTGCAGTGCAACACCAGTACCAGCCTTCCTTCCCAGCACCTCTGGGTTTGTGTGTTTGTTGTGCAGCTTCCTGCTGACACGCTCTCGGGCATCGCTGCTTCCCCTGGTCACAGAATTATTAAGGTTGGCAAATCCTCCCCAAGATCTCCAGTCCAACCAGCAGCCCGTGCCTGCTGCATGAGGTGTGTGTGTGTGTGTCAGGTTGTTCCAGCTTTGTATCCTGTACTGTCCCATCGCCGCTGGGTGTTCTCACAGGTTTCCTAGCAGCGTGCTGGGTTCCTGATGCATTCCTTCGGGCTGTGTTCCTGCTCTCAGAGCGGTGTCTGCGCTCTGTGCACACGGAGCAGCAGCTGTGAGCCCCTCAGTGCCATTCGTAGCCCCAGCAGTGCTCAGTGGGGCTGTGCAGTGCCAAGCTGTCAGCGTGGGGACCACAGGGAGAGCTATGGGTGGGGTGCTCTGCGGTGCTTCTGCTGCCAGGAGGGCTGATCAAGTGCTGCTGCTGTTTCTTCTCCTAGTTCTTGAGAGAGGACCTCAACTACCATGACCCCACTGTCAAGCACAGCACCTTCCATGGCGAAGACAAGCTCATCAGTGTGGAAGATCTTTGGAAGGCCTGGAAAACCTCTGAAGGTAAAAAAAAAATACCCCGCAAAACCAATCAACCAACTCAACCAACCAACCCAAACAAACAGCCTAACCAAACAGCCAACCCAGCTGAACTAAGCCAGCCAACCCACCCTACCAACCAACTAACCAACCCAGTCAACTAACCAACCCTGTCAACCAACCCAACTGAACCAACCCCACCAGCCAACCCACTGAACTATCTCACCCAACCAATCCAACCAACCAAGCCAATCGAACAGCCCAACCAAATAGCCAACTGAACCAACCCACTGAACTAACCCACCCAGCCAGTCAACCAGTGAATCTAACCAACCGTCTCAACCCAATCAACCAACCAAACAAACCATCCAACTCACCAAACTAACACAACCAAACAGTCAACCAACAAACCCAACCAACCAACGCAACCCACCCAACCAGCACACCTGAGCAACCAACCCAACACACCCAGTCAACCAACTTGACCAACCAACCCAACCCAAACCCAGCAGCCCACAGCCGTGCAGCGTGTCCGTGCGTCCCAGCAGAGCTCTGATGTCCGTTTCGCTGCCTTTGGAGAGTCACTTTTCCTCCTTCCTTCTTTGGGCCCTTTTGTGGCTTTCTCCAGCTCCTAGTGCAGGAATCTGAGTACGGTGGTTTCATTTCTCTGCCCTTATAAACAATGTTAAAGCAGAGCTGTGCTGCCCTGTGCCAGCTCCTCCCTGGGACATCACTCGGATCGTGTCTTATTGGGCAGCATCACCGCGCATACGGAGTAGAGTTCTGTGCCCATTTGTCCTAATTCCCCTTAGGAGCTTGCTGAACCCCAAGGGCACCCTCATGTAGGGGAGGAGTCCTAAACCCAGAGGTGCCCTGGGCACGTTGGGCACAGCAGCTCGCCCAGGGATGGGGAAGTTCAGTCCCTGGTGGGAAACTCCCTGACACTGCTGAAGAAACTTCTGTGCCCGCTGCCGCTTTGTGGCACAGTTTCACTTTCTCCCCAGGCAGGATGTCAGAGTGTCTGTGCTGAGCACATCCGGAGCTCGGTTTGGGCAGCTCAGCCTGAGCTGTAGGATCCCCTCGTGGGGGGCAGGGGCTCTGTGCGGGGCTGTGCTGGCACTGCGGGTGCACACAGGGCACACGTGTTGCTCCTCGTGCCTGCCTTCCTGTCCACGTGTGCTCATGCCACGGCTGAACGTCCCAATGCACGTGGATCTCACGAGCAGAGCATCGGCGGGTGGGATGCTGAGCAGGGGGAGCAGTCCCTTCCCGTGGGGGTGCCCAGGGTGGGAGTGGGGCTGCGTGGGGTCAGAGCAGGATGGTGAGCAGGGTGCCTGGAGCCAGGGCAGCGCCTGTACCCAGATCAGCAGCAGTTCTCAGAACCTGAGATTGTCAGAACACGCTTCTGGGATCTCTGCTAACTCGTCCCAGGCGTTGTGTGGCTCCCAGCAGGGAGCAGAGGCTCTGGCAGAGCTCCTGCAGGCCCCATCTGCACGGCTGGGTGCCGCTCCCAGCTTCCACCCCAGCACCTTGCTGAGTTTCCTGCGGGCTGCAGGGATGGGACGGGACGTACAGGGAGTTTCCTTAAGCTGGGGCACTTTGCTACCACTCATCCATGAGTCAGCTCACGAGTTTGCTGGGAGGAGATTCCTTCCTTTGGAGCCAAAATGCCAGCCCTCGTCCTGCCCGCTGTGCCCTCGTCCTGCTCACTGCCCTCGTCCTGCCCGCTGTGCTGAAGGCACTGAGGGTGGGGGGTGCGCACTGTGTCTGTGGGGCAGCCCCACGCTCAGACCCTCTGCCTTTCCCAGAGATGCCACCGTTCCAGTTCCCACTCCACGGGTGCTTTCTGTGCCCGTGGCGAGCTGCTGGTTGCTGCTGGCTGTGTGGGTGCAGTGATGCTGAGCTGCTCGTGTGCTTCCTGCCCGCAGTGTACAACTGGACAGTGGACGAGGTGGTGCAGTGGCTCATCACCTACGTTGAGCTGCCACAGTACGAGGAGACCTTCCGAAAGCTGCAGCTGAGCGGCCACGCCATGCCCAGGTCAGTGCTCAGCTCAGGGGGGGGAGGGGTTGATGTTGGGGCAGCAGCAGAGCTGAGGAGGCAGCACGTGCCCTCCATCCCCATGCACAGAGCCACGGGTGATTCCTGCCCCACCCTGGAGCGTGGCTGTGCTGCTGCAGGGATGGTGTGGGCTGTCACTGGGGCTGTGAGACACTGCAGGTGTCGTGGAGTCAGAGCAGTGCTCAGTTGGAGGAGACCTCTGAGATCCTGAAGTCCAACCTCAGCCAAACCATAGTGCCCTACGTCTGACAGCCCACTGCTATGAGCACCATGTCCAGACGGATTTAAACACACCCAGGGATGGTGACTTCACCACCTCCCTGCAGAGCCCATCCCGGTGCTTAACGACCCTTCCTGTGCAGAAGTGGTTCCTGATCTCCAACCTGAACCTCATTTGGTGCAGCCTGAGGCCGTGTCCCCTCGTCCTGTCACTGTCAGCAGTGAGCAGAGCCCAACCCCGCTCTCCCTGCCATCACCTCTTCAAACAGAGAGCCCCGAGGTGTCCCCTCACCTCCTGTTCCCCACACCCCAGCCCCAGTTCCCCCGTTGCTGCTCACAGGGCACACTGTCCGGGCCCTTCCCAGCCTTGCTGCCCCTCTCTGCCCATTCTGCACTGAGGTGCCCAACGCTGAGCACAGCACTCGAGGTGAGGCCTCACCAACAGCGAGCACAGGGGCAGGAGGACTTCCCAGTGCTGCTCACCACCCCATTCCTGATCCACCTGATTCTTGGCCACCTGGGCACACTGCTGGCTCACGTTCAGCCCACTGAGCTGAGCACTTCACCAGCACACCGAGCTCCCTTTCCATCAGGCGTTTCCATCCCCTCCTCCCCACGCCCGTAGCGTTCCCTGGGGTCGCGTGGGTGCAGATCCACACCAGATCCATCACGTGGGGGCTGCCTTGCCCCCCCGCTGCTCCCCGTGGGGTTCGCTGCCTGCTGTGGGTGCTGGATGTCACCGTGTCCCCGTTGTGTTTCGCAGGCTCGCGGTGAACAACGCGACCATGATGGGGACCGTCCTGAAGATGACCGACCGCAGCCACAGGCAGAAGCTGCAGCTGAAGGCTCTCGACACCGTGCTGTTCGGGCCTCCACTCTGTAAGTCGTGCTGCAGAGCTCAGGGTACACGAGAACCTGGGGGGGCTCAGGGGCAGAACCACAAGGAGCTGTTGGGCAGAGCCACGAGGAGCTCGGGGTGCTTCCCTGTTCCCACGGAGCTGCACAGGGCTCAGTGCTGCCCGCACTCGGGGTTAAATCCTGCCCGGTTCCTGCTGGCACGGCGCAGCAGCAAGGAGGAGGAATTTGGTTGGCAGCCTCACAGGCTCTGTAATGGCAAAGTTAATTGCTTTTAATGGCTTCGGGTTAATGGGTATTCTTCTGTTTGAGGCAGTTCAGGAGCTGCTGGGCAGCTGTCCTGGTGTCCCAGTGCTGCTCTGCTTTGTGGCTTTCCCTAGGGATCCTAGAAGGCCATTTTTGGGACGTGGGAGCTACCACAATTGGTTTCTCTCCAGTTTGTCGTGGTGGGAGCTCAGCTACACGGCACTGGTTCCCTGTGGTTGCAGTGCTGGTGAACTTTAAGGCTGCAGGAGCAGCTTCTGCTCAGTGACAGATGTAGTGGTGCCAGATGCACTGCTCTCGTTGTGGGGTCGCTGAAGGTGAGAGCAGAGCTCCCAGCAGCACTATGGGGGCACAGGTGTGGGACTGAAGGGTTTTCTGCTCACAGAGGTGCTCTGGCACCCAGAACTGTGCCCACCCCAGAGCTGTGCCTATCCCAGATCTGTACCTATCCCAGAGAGGCATCATCCCAGAGCTGTGCCCACCCCCAGAGCTGTGCCCACCCCTAGAGCTGAGCCCATCCCAGAGATTCATCATCCCAGAGCTGTGCCCATCCCACATTTGTGCCATCCCAGAGCTGTACCCATCCCAGAGCTGTGCTCTGAGCTTCTCTACCCATGCCTGAAACTGCGTCTGGCCTTGGTAGTGCAGCTGGGCTGAGCTGCAGGGCTGTGTGGCTGTGCTGTGCCACAGAGCTGTGCTGCATGCCCGGCCTGCTGTCCTGCTGCCACCTGCACCCGTGCTGTGTCCTGAGCTGAGCTGCAGCTGCTCCTGCGACCTCCCAGAAACACAGCAGGAGGTTCATTTCTGAGCGAGTTCGTAGTACGGAGAGCTCCCTTGGTGGAAAAGTACCCGCAGTCGGTGGCAAACGCTCTATTCTGTTGGGTTTGGTACAAAATGTAACAGCTGCTCCTTGTGCTTTCTCCCTCCTCTTTGTCTTTCCCCGCCCGGGACGCTCTGTGCTGCAGCATGCACACGAGCATGGCACAGCCGTGGGCTGACAGCGAGCAGCAGAGCGTGCAGGCAGGGCAGGGCAGCTTCGTTTGGGTCTCATTCACCACTCCTCGGGTTACAGAGAGGAGGTGAGGCTCAGAGAGAGTGCAGGCAGCAGGGAGCAGGGGGCTGCCACAGGGCTCTGTGTCCCATTTGCTGCTGCTCTCTGTTGATGCTCTCTGTCTCCCATGCGTTGCACTGCAGCCTGGATCCGGATCCCTTTGGCAGCTGCCTGCTCTGGGGGTTGGACGCCGACCTCCAGATGTGGAGTGCGAGGACCTGGAACACGCAGCCCTCCCCGGGAGCTGCTCCTCGGGAGGAGGATGTTGTGATAATCCCTCCGGATCAGGAAGTGGATCTTGGTGGTGATTTAGTGTTGGATTTGCAAATGTTTGCACAGAGAGGCCGAGCTGCTCCTCAGAGCAGCACCGCAGGGATGTGCTTCCCTTCTCCTTGCAGCCCCACGCAGACCGCGGCAGGATGAGGGGGGGAAGGAGCGCTCACAGTGATGGGTGGCATGGCCTCACACGTCAGCTGGGAGCAGCTGCAGCACGGATTCACTGCTGAGCAGCAGCTGAGGGTACACGTCCCTGCATTCCTCAGGCTCCAGAGCATCGCCGTCCTGACACGCTGGGTGCCTGCTCCGTCGTGCCGCTGCGTTTTGGAAAACTCAGGATGCTCTGTTCCTTTACGTGTGCTCTCATGCTCCTGTGCCCTCCGGTGCTTGGCTTCCCCACCACCAGAGCTGTGGTTTCTGCCAACCAACGGTGTCAGCACTGCGTCCCTGGGCCTGGCTGTGCTGAGAGCTGAGCAGGGCTGGAGCAGGACCAGGAGCAGGGCTGGGAGCAGGAGCTGAGCAGGGCTGGGAGGAGAACTGGGATCAGGAGCAGGGATTGGATCAGGAGCAGGGGTGGGATCAGAATCAGGGATGGAATTTGGAGCAGGAGCAGGAGCAGGGATGGGATCAGGATCAGGGATGGGATCGGGAGCAGGAGCAGGGATGGGATCAGAATCAGGAGCAGGGATGGGATCAGGAGCAGGGATGGGATGGGATCTGGAGCAGGGATGGGATCAGAATCAGGAGCAGGGATGGGATCAGGAGCAGGAGCAGGGATGGGATCTGGAGCAGGGATGGGATCAGAATCAGGGATGGAATTTGGAGCAGGAGCAGGGATGGGATCAGGAGCAGGAGCAGGGATAGGATCTGGAACAGGGATGGGAGCAGGAGCAGGGATGGGATCAGGATCAGGGATGGGAGCAGGAGCAGGCAGGGCCGTGGGAGAGGCGGTGACAGCACGCAGGGTCAGGCTGCAGCGCTTGGACGCGGCACAGCGAGGGCAGAGGATGTCAGTGGTAATTAAGTTGGTGTAATTGGGATGCAGGGAGGGGTCAGGGCCCGTGCGTGTCATGTGCTGCTGGGGGGCCGCCAGCCTTCAGCAGCCTCATCGTTTCCCACTTACGGCACACGGCAGTTGTTGTTGGCTTAGAAGAGAAATGCACCCGAGAGCCAAGGTCAAACACAAGGCAGATTTAGTGTGCGTGTTGCCGCCACGCATCTGCTTTCCTGGCTGCCTTTCGGAGCTCCCTTCGTGGGATTGTGGCCTCACCTCGAGCCCCACGGACAGGATTGCTCTGGTTTCTGCCTTCTGAGGGCTTCTCTGCCTCAGCAGGGATCTGTGGGAGCTGTGCACGGGGACAGCCGTGGCTGTCAGTGCTGGGGGCTGTGCTCCTGAGCCTCGAGCTGCAGCAGGGCCTTCCTAGCCCTGCTTAGGGGTGTTACAGGCACTGCTCCTCCATCCCAATGGGGGCACAGGGATTTCATAGGATCACGGAGTCACAGAACCTCAAAGGGTGGAAGAGCACAGCCCACCCCACCGTGCCCACATCCCCACGGCTCTGGGACACCCCCAGGGATGGTGACCCCCCCCCTCCCTGGCAGCTGTGCAGTTCTCTTTGCAGAAGGGATTGTTCCTAACACCCGAGCTGGCCCTCCCCCGGGATTTCTGGGGGCTATAAATACCTCATGGCTCCAAAGGGCATTTCTTTGGGACCCGGAGGTGTCGGAGCTCCGAAAGCCCCGAAGCACTCACACCAATGGAAGGAGGGGAGGCAGAAGCCCTGTGCTTGTTCCTTCGAGGGAGGATGCTTTCTGCTTTCCATTTCTATTTTCCCCCACAATAAAAACTTGTGTTTTAAGGAAGGGAGGATGGGTTCGAGGCCCCAGAGGGCTCTTAGGTTTGCAGTGAGATAAGCACGCATGGAGCAGACACAGAAATTGACCCCTCCTATGCTCAGGAGGGGTCCTCTCCCCGCACAGCCCCGGGGCACCGTGGTGTGGGGGGGATGGCGACGTTGAGTTTGCCTTGAAAGCCTCAGCAGGAAGGCCGAGGGGTGAGCTCCCGTGGGGCTCTCAGTGCTGTCCTTCTCTTGCAGTGACGCGGCACAACCACCTGAAGGACTTCATGCTGGTGGTGTCCATCGTCATCGGGGTGGGCGGCTGCTGGTTCGCCTACATCCAGAACCGCTACTCCAAGGAGCACATGAAGAAGATGATGAAGGACCTGGAGGGCCTTCACAGGGCTGAGCAGTCCCTGCACGACCTGCAGGAGAGGTGAGGGCCGTGTGTCCCGGTGGGCTGCTGCTTATTGGGATCTCGCATCACGTTTCATGGCATCATAGGATGGCCTGGGATGAAAAGGACCCCAAAGATGATTGAGTTTCAGCCCCCTGACATGGGCAGGGTCACCAACCGCCAGAACAGGCTGCCCAGAGCCACATCCAGCCTTGCCCTGAGTGTTGAGGGATGGGGCATCCACAGCCCCACAGTGACCCCATAGTGTCACAGAACCCATAGAGCCACATCCAGCCTTGCCTCGAGTGCCTCCAGGGATGGGGCATCCCTCTGTGGGCAGCCTGCTCCAAAGGTTTACTTTGCAGTGCCCCAAGCCCAGGGGCTGCCCGTGTTTCCTTTCTGTGCTGTTTCCCTGTTATCTGCCTGTGTGTGTGGTTCCTGTTCTGCTCCAGCTGCCATCGCTGCTTCTCAAAAGTCATTCTGGGCTTTGGGAGAGCTGGACTTGGTGCCAGCAGCACGTGGGAGCTCCATCCTTCTGCTGGGAGCTCCGTGCATGGGGGTAAAGCAGCAAACTGAGCACAGAAACCTCACCCAGTAGTTTGGAGCACGTTGCCTCCTCACACAGCTCCTTCCCATCCTCATACTTGAAGAATGGAAAGAGTCAGGAGCGTTAAACTGAGCTGCAGGCACTGAGGCCAAACCCTGCACCCGCTGGCAGCCCAGGCAGGAGGGCTCCGGGGAAGGCTGCAGCTCCTGTCTTTGGCAAGCAGATCTCCAAGGGCAGATAGAGCACTTTAACAAGTAGCAGGGCACGGTAGGCTTGGCCTCCAGCTGCTTTGAAGCAGTTCAAAGGGAACACTGAAGCTTGGCATCGGTGACGCTCCCCACGACGTGCCTGGCACCGTGCTCTGCTGAGCACTGCAGGCAGCACTGGAGCTCAGAGAACTGTGCCCTGGGAAGGATGCTGCCCGGCCTGGGAGCTGTCTGCACCCATGGCACCGTGCAGGGCAGCACACGGCCAGGGCTGTGCTGGGGGCAAAGCAGCAGATGGGTCTGGGGAGCTTCATGTGAGCTCAGAAACCAGGTGAGGAGGCACCAACCTCAGCACACGGCTTGGAAGGGTTGGAAGAACCTCCCTCACCCTGCTGGCCACGCTCTGTGCTCTGCACCCCATGTCCACCCTGTGTCCCATTGCCCTTCTTGGCCACAGGGCACACTGCTCATGGTTCCCTGTTGGCCCCCAGGACCCCCAGCTTCCCCTCCCCCGAGCTCCCCTCCGTCAGCTCGGCCCCGTACCCATGCTCTGTTCCTCCCTGGGTGCAGGACACCCTCGTGTTCCTCCCAACCCCAGGTCTTGGGGATAAAATTCCTATGGAAGGAGTTCTGCGTGGCAGCACAGGGAAATTTCTCCTTTAAATAGAGATATTTGGGTGGTTTGGAATTCTTTCAGCCCAAGTATGGGAGAGCTGCAGCAAAGAGCTCAGGGGTTATGTGGGAACTTGGAACGCCTCGGCAGAAACCTCTGTGAATCGGGAAGAAAAACACTGGGGTTTCTCAACAGAGCTGTAAATTGAAAATAAAGCTTTTCCAAGAAGAGAGCCAACATCATGGCTGCTGAGGAAACACACACGCTTGTTGTAAATTGCTGTCTGGGTGCCAAGGATGAGCCTGCGGAGCAGGCGTCTTGGGCTCTGCGTCCCTGCTCTGCTCGTGGGCTCTGTGCATCCTCATATTGTGCTCCACTCATGAGCTCTGTGCTCTATGCATCCTTGTTTTATGCTCTGCTCGTGGGCTCAGTGCATCCTTGGTCTGTACTCAGCTCATGGGCTCTGTGCATCCTTGCTTTGTGCTCTGTTCATGGGCTCCATGCATGCTTGCTCTGTACTCAGCTCGTGGGTTCTTTGCATCCTTGCTCTGTGCTTCACTCATGAGCTCTGTGCATCCTTGCTCCCTGCTCTGCTTATGGACTCTGTGCATCCATGCTCTGTGCTCAGCTCACAGGCTCTGTGTATCCTTGCTCTATGCATCCTTGCTCCCTGCTCTGCCCATGAGCTCCGTGCATCTGTGCTCTATGCATCCTTGCCCTGTGCTCAGCTCATGGGTTCTGTGCATCCTTGCCCTGCATCCTTGCTCCCTGCTCTGCTTATGGACTGTGCATCCTGGCTCTGTGCTCTATGCATCCTTGCCCTGTGCTCAGCTAATGGGTTCTGTGTTTCTTTGCCCTGCATCCTTGCTCCCTGCTCTGCTTATGGACTGTGCATCCTGGCTCTGTGCTCTATGCATCCTTGCCCTGTGCTCAGCTAATGGGTTCTGTGCTTCTTTGCCCTGCATCCTTGCTCCCTGCTCTGCTTATGGACTGTTCATCCTGGCTCTGTGCTCTATGCATCCTTGCTCTGTGCTCAGCTCATGGGCTCTGTGCTCCACTCATGAGCTCAGTGCACCCTTGATTTGTACTCAGCTCATGGGCTCTGTGCATCCTGGCTCTGTGCTCAGTGCATCCTTGCTCCATGCTCTGCACACCCTTCCCCTGGGACGTGCAGGCTGCGGGCTCAGAGCTGCCCGTTTCCTTCCCTCGAGCACAGTGAGCTTCCTCCTCGACCTTCAGCAGCCGTGAGCAGCGCGGTGTGAGCAGGAGAGGTACCGGTGGGGCCGGGCCCTGCTCCTCACAGCTCCCGTGTCCCCGTCCTGCAGGCTGCAGAAGGCTCAGGAGGAGCATCGCTCCGTGGAGGTGGAGAAGGTGCACCTGGAGAAGAAGCTGCAGGACGAGATCAGCATCGCCAAGCAGGAGGCACACCGGCTGCGCGAGCTGCGGGAGGGCACCGAGAACGAGCTGAGCAGGCAGAAGTACGCCGAGCAGGAGCTGGAGCAGGTGAGGGGCAGCCCGAGGGGCAGCCTGGCATCGCTGCTTTAACACTTTGTGGAGGGAAAGAGCAGGGAATCGCACGGCCCTGCAGTGAGCACGGACAGCCCCAGCTCCGTCAGCACCCACAGCCCCGTCCGTCACGTCCCTGCAGAGGTTGGTGGCTGTGGGGCTGCCCCACGGGCTGTGCCCTGCCAGCAGCCTCTGACCCCCTCCAGTCCATCAGCCCCTCGGGTTTCTGTCCTTTCCGTTTGTGGAAGTGGTCCTTCACGCTCTGAAACGTGGAGCTGGGGTTTGTGTGCGGGCACTGCAGGGTGATTCATCCCGGGACAGAAAAAGGATCTCCAGTGCAACGTCTGCAAACCCACACAGCCCCAGCGAGGCTGCAAGGAAGGGGTGGAAGTAAACGGCATTGCTGAGGGCACCTCAGGGATACGGGGCAAAGAGGGGGGTGGGAGCTGTGCCCCACGACCACCCAAACCCGCACAGCTCTAAAGCCCAAAGTGCATGTCCTGCTGCCACGCAGGGGGAGCTCAGACCTGACCCTGCCCTACAGGTGGGTCTCACATGGAACGGTGTGTGTGAGGCAGAGCTGTGCACCCCACAGCTCCTCAGCTGTCCGTGTGCCCCAGCCCGGGCACGTCCCATCCACTCCACCTCCGTGGAGGGGAAAGGAGAGGAAGCTTCCTCCTCCTCGTGGCAGTGAGGGCTCCCATGGCTGACTTTGCTCTCTCTCGATCCGATCTCCTTTATCACACAGCCTCCCCCAAACCCACTGAGCCCTCGGGGCTCTGTGCTCAGCCGTGCACCGCTCCGTGGGGCACTGAGCTTTGCCCCACAGCCCCCAGCCCTCCTGCCCCACTGTTTGAGGGCAGTCTCCTCCACTCCTCCGGCCCTGCCCTCGGCACCCGTTAGAAGAGCTGCACGCCAGAGGTGATTTAACCTCTCTTGTTCCTCAGAAGCCTTCGGGAGGGATGCCTCAGCAGGGTGAGTACTGCCCCACCGTGTGCCTGTAACAGCCACCACCCCAGTGACCCCCAGACACAGTAACCCCTCACCCCCGCTGGCCGTGGGTCGCACAGCGTTGCGGTCCCACCAGACCTTCCCTTGCACCCATCAGTTCTTACCACTAAAACGGGGTTGGGGGCTCCTGTGGGTGCTGCGAGCAGCGGGGCCGGACTTTGTGGGCCGTCACTGCGAGGTGGGATCGGGACCGGAGCGGTCACCACGAGGGAGTGTGCACCACATCACCTGTGTTCGTGTTCATTCCTCGCCGTGGGTGTGCTGTGTGAGCACTGGGCAGGGCCGGGGCTCGGGGAGCAGCCGTGGGTGCTCACACTGAGCACGGAGTGTGAGGAGCAGCGGGTCTGCAGTGCCTCCAACGCAGTGCTCAGCAGCAGGAGGGCTGTGCAGGCAGAGCTCAGTGAGCACAGCCCCTGCCCAGCTCCTCCCGGCCCACGAGCACATGGTTCGTGTCACCGTGGTGGTGTCATCGTGCTCTGACACGGTGCCTCTGCTCAGGGCGGGGGAAGGAAGGGACGTGGGTGAGCAGGGCTGCAGCACACTGCAGGCTGCAGGCTGCAGGCAGTCAGGCCCAGCGCAGCACTGAGCGGAGCTCTCAGCTTCCCTGGAAGCACACAGCTCTGTGAGCTGCAGGGATTGCAGCTGCCCTGGGGCACAGGAGCTGCCAGCAGCATCAGCGAGACCTGGGGGGGGAATTAAAGCTGCACGGATCTCCACTTTGGGATGCAGGCGGAGTGCTGCAGGCATTGCTGTCAGCCAGGGATGGTGGGGTGGCAGTGCTGCAGGGTGGCAGTGCTGCAGGATGTTAGGAGTGCCTGGGACAGCTGCCTGCCCCTCTCTGCTCAGTGCTGCCTGCACCCTGCCAGGACCTGCTGCTGTCCTGCTGAGCACAGCTGTGGCTATGAGTGAGGCTGAGGGCTGCGGAGTCATTTCGTGGTGCCCTCAGCCCCACGTGGCCAGCTGCTGCTCCATGTCAGACCACCAGAGCTCAGCAGGGAACCATGGAACCCTTAAGGCTGGAAAAGGAGTCCAGCACCTCCAGCCCACCCCACTGTGCCCACAGTGCCACGTCCCTATGGTTCCTGAGCACCTCCAGGGACAGGAACTCCCCCAGCTCCGGGGGCAGCTGTGCCACTCCTTCCAAGAAGAAATGGTTCCTAATTCCCAACCTGACCCCGCTGTTACCCAGGAGCAGAGGCTGACCCTCCCTCTCCACAGCCTCCCTCCAGGAGCTGTAGTGCCACGAGGTCTCCCCTGAGCTCCTCTGCCCCATCCCATCCCCCCACCCCCTGCAGGCCCCCCCAGCTCCATCCCCTTCTCTGGACACTCTGTAGGGCCTCCGTGTCCTCATGGCAGTGAGAGGCCCAACGCTGAGCTCAGCACTGAGCTGCAGCCCCACAGTGCCCTACAGAGGGACAGTCACCTCCTGCTCCTGCAGCCGGGATGCTGTTGGGCTTCTTGTCCTCCTGGGCACGCTGCTGGCTCAGGGTCTGCCCCGGATCCCCTGGCAGCCATCTCCCTGCCCTAACACCACCCCGTTCCCTCTCTGCAGGTCCGCATGGCTCTGAAGAACGCCGAGAAGGAGCTGGAGTCGCACTGCAGCTGGGCTGCCCCCGAGGCCCTGCAGAAGTGGCTGCAGCTGACCCACGAGGTGGAGGTGCAGTACTACAACATCAAGAAGCAGAACGCGGAGAAGCAGCTCCTGGTGGCCAAGGAAGGGGTGAGCAGCTCGTCCTCGCTGCCCCAGGGTGAAGGTTTGGGGTGCAGAACCCGTGCACCTCCTCCCCTATGCACCGACCCTGCGTGCTCAGGCAGCACCGTTTGTGGTGCACACGCAGTGGTGAATCACTGCCTCCATATCCCCACTCCCAGTTTTCCGTGCCAGCCGAGGAGCTGAGAGACACAGGGATGTGCTGTGACACGCCTTGCTCCCTGTGCATGTGTACAGCAGGCAGAGCTTGTGCTGGTGTGGTTCCCCCTGACTCCTGCAGAGCCATGGGGCTGTGGGGCACGGAGCAGTGGGGCACGGAGCCCCCTGGGCTGCGGGTACGGACACACGTCCCGCAGTGTGCCAGCAGCTGCAGTGCTGTTTCTGTCCCTTCCCCCCCCCTGCTCCAGGAGGAAGGGTGAGGGGTCCTTCTCCCTCCAACCTTCCTTTCTCTTAACGTCCCCCAGGCTGAAAAGATCAAAAAGAAGCGCAACACTCTGTTCGGAACGTTCCACGTCGCCCACAGCTCCTCTCTAGACGACGTCGACCATAAGATCTTAACAGCAAAGTGAGTGTCCCCTCGGGTCCTGCCCGGCCCTCCTGCACCCCGTGCCACGGCCGTGCTGCCGTCCCTGTCCCCATCCCCACGCTCCCGGGCTCTGACCCCACAGAACTGCCCTTTCCTGGGGGAAGCAGCGCAGCATTCAGCTCCTCCAGGACATCGGGGTGAGGGTTCGGTGCAGGGGGGACTCAGGGGGCCGAGCTGCGGCGCTGCAGCACCCACCGTGTGTGCTCCCCGCGTGCAGGCAGGCGCTGAGCGAGGTGACGGCGGCGCTGCGCGAGCGCCTGCATCGCTGGCAGCAGATCGAGCTGCTCTGCGGCTTCCAGATCGTCAACAACCCCGGCATCCACACGCTGGCGTCCGCCCTCAACATCGACCCCGGCTGGATGGGCACCCCGAGGCCCAACCCCACGCACTTCATCATGACCGACGACGTGGACGACCTGGACGAGGAGATCGTGTCCCCCATGTCCATGCAATGTACGTAGCGATGGGGGGATGGGAGCACCGTGCTGATCTGCCCCGGGCACGCGGGAGCTGCGGGGGGACCCGGGGGGGGGGTGCACCCGTGGGGTGAGGGGATCTGTGTGAGTTTCAATAGGGCAGAGTGTAGGGTTCTGTGTTTTGGGCACGACAACCCCAGGGAACCCTACGGGCATGGGGAGGAGGGGATGGAAACGCCTGATGGAAAGGGAGCTCGGTGTGCTGGTAGACAGTGGGCTGAACGTGAGCCAGCAGTGTGCCCAGGTGGCCAAGAATCAGGTGGATCAGGAACGGGGTGGTGAGCAGCACTGGGAAGTCCTCCTGCCCCTGTGCTCGCTGTTGGTGAGGCCTCACCTCGAGTGCTGTGCTCAGCGTTGGGCACCTCAGTGCAGAATGGGCAGAGAGGGGCAGCAAGGCTGGGAAGGGCCCAGACAGTGTGCCCTGTGAGCAGCAACGGGGGAACTGGGGCTGGGGTGTGGGGAACAGGAGGTGAGGGGACACCTCGGGGCTCTCTGTTTGAAGAGGTGATGGCAGGGAGAGCACTGTCCCTGACAGAGACAGGATGAGGGGATATGGCTGTCCTATCTGTAGCTGCAAAAGGGAAAGGGAAACCCTGGCAGGAGCCCAGCTGGGAGCAAAGCAGCCCGTGCCAGCAGTGTCAGCTTTCTAGTTCACCTGCTTCAGGTGAGCTGCTGGGCAGGTCCTCGTCAGGAGGTGGGAGGAGGACGGGAGGAGCCTCGGGGTGCCCTCCTGCCCTGCAGGAGGTGCAGGCACCCGTCACCCTCCTCCTCCTGGGGTCAGCCCTGCTCAGGGGGCAGGGGGGGGGTGGAAGGTCTGGGCAGGACAGCTCAGGGCAGAGCACCCAGAGGTGAAAAGATTGGCAGCAGCTGGGCAGGAGGGGCATACTGAGGTGCGAGGCAGAGGGGTTAATGAGGGGGAATAGCAACGCTGCAGAGCTGAGGGATGTGCTCAGCATCCCTGCAGCCCCAGCCCGGGGCCGTTTGCAGCACCTTGCTGCAGAGGTGCTGAGTGGCAGCAGCAGGAGGATGCTCCCGCAGTCACCTCTCTTTCTCCCCCTCCCACCGTTCCCCCTTCCCCAGACGCAGCCTGGCTCTTTGGGCGCAGGTTCAGCGACCGCTCGTCTCTGTCCTCGGAGGATCAGTCCCTCTGGAAATACCCTGGTTTGGTTCTTTTTTAATTCTATCAACGTTATTGCATACGTATATATATTTTCCATTCTACGCTCTGCCCTTTTTCTGGACTAAAAACACACACACGGATTTTCCAGCTTTCTGGCACGGACCACTAACGAGCGTCCCTCTGCACCATCCGCACGAACTAACCCCTGCCAGGAGCCCGGGGGGATGAGGAAGAACCACGGCTCGCTGCCCTTTGGGGCTTTGGATTTAGGAAGCAGAAATGCCACGGGGCTGCCCCCATGTGCGGCCTGGCAGCAGCTCCGTGTCGGGGTGTGCTGGGGCTGTGAGCAGGATGCTCGGCTGTGTGGAAGTGGGGAGGGCAGGGCTCAGCTCACCGCCAGGGAGAGGAGTGCTGAGCTGGGGGGAGTGTGGCAGCAAAGTGAGAGGGAAAAGGTGCATCCCAGGGCGGGCGTGTGGCCGTAGGAGCACAGAGCTGATAGGGTTGGGGATGTCCAACCTCAGCCCGTCCCCCCCAGCCATGCTTCAGTGCCTGAACGCAGCCGTGCTGTTCTGCAGAGCCTGTGTTACCCCGAGGTGGGCAGTTTGACCCCGGCCCGGCGCTGCTGGGGCTGCTCCCCAGGGCCCTGGGGTTTGTTTTTTTTTTTTTGCAGTCAGGGTGTTGGTTTCCACCTGCAATCCACGTGGCTCCGTTTCCTTTCAGCTCTGACGTTGTTCAGGGAAAGAAATGAGAAATAGAAAGCAGGAAGGAGCGAAGCTGAACAGTGAGAGCCTAAAGGAGGCTGCCATCGACCTGGGCAGTGCCAGGCTAACAGAGGTGCCCGGAGGGTCCTCTCTTGTGTCTGCCCCCGTTCGGGGTGCCCCAGCAGGGACCCTGTGCTGTGCCCGTGGGGCAGGGGGCGATCTGCTTCCCTCGGCCGTCCGGAGCAGTGATGTGCTGGTTCTTTGATTCCCCAGGGAGCTCTCCTCCTGCCTCACTTGGAGCTTTCCTCGCCGTTCACCTCCTTAACCAACGTCACCCTGTGTCATCCTGAGCACCTCATCTGCAAACAGGGGACCTGGTGTGGGGGGGACAGCTCTGATCCGCGGTCTGCAGCGGAGGCTTTGGGGCAGTGCTGAGGGGCGGGGCTCCCTGCCCCGTGCTACCTAAATCCTGCTGCTTTGGGGCCAGCCCTCTAGCATCTATCCCTTTTAGGACCAGCTCTGTGATACCAATCCCCTTTAGGATCAGCCCTGTTGTATCTATCCCCTTTGGGACCAGCCCTGTGATACCTATCTGTCCCCTTTAGGACCAGTCCTTTATTACCTGTCCCCTTTGGGACCAGCCCTGTAGTTCCAGGTGTGATGGCACGCGGTGTCAGCCCCATCAGTGCTCAGTTCCTACACATCTGCCTCCACTGTAGGGAGGGCACGGGGCAGAGCAGCACCTGCACCCCTGTGCCACCCCCAGGCTGCGGGGGAAGGGGTCCTGCTGGGTGTGGGGCACGGGGCCGGGCTGGTTCCCGTGCTGGGGGATCGGGATCGTGCCCGGAGTGCTCTGATGCACCCACATTTGCTGCGGAGCAGGGCTGGCTCGGGGTGAGCAGTGTAGGGCTTGGGGTGAGGAGCGGGGCTGGCTCGGTGTGAGGTGTGCAGCCACATTGTGCTGTGAGCAGGGCAGACAGATGAGGTGTTCAGAGAGCAGCAGGGACGCAGAGCACTGGATGATGCATCGTGCTGAACAGCAGCGCTGCTTCCACTGCACAGCCATGACCCACGGTGCCCACGGGGCACGTACCCTGCATCTCCCCACGGGGCGTGGGGCCCGGGCATCCTGCAGCACAGCTGTGTCCCTGGGGCATCCTGCAGCACAGCTCTGTCCCTTCTGTCGTTGCAGCTCCCGCTCTGCCCAGCGCCGTTCGCCAGCGCCTGGTGGACCCCCAGCACGGCCACGGATCTCAGAGGTTGGTAGAGAGTTACGTGCACGGCCAGCATGAGCCGGGGCAGCCCGCCCAGCAGCTGGTGGGCCGAGCGTCGCTCCGTCGAATGCACAGCCTCTCCTCCGGACAGTCTTTGGGTTCTGACCTTCCTGGCACCGCTCCGTCATCCTCCGCCACCTCTTGCTCCTCATCCGCAGCTCCTGCACCCGCTTCCCATGTCCACCCTCTCTATCACCATCACACCACCTCTTATTTCCTCCAGATGGACTCCACCCCCGACCTGCCCCCTCCTGATGTCACCTCTGGAGCTCGCTGTGGCACTGAGAGCTTTGGGTATATGCCGTTTCTTTTCTCCCCCCCCGCCTGCCGTGTCCCAGGGCTGCTGCTTGCCGGGGTGCTCTCCCTGCTGGATTCCTCCCTCCCTTTCCTTTGGG
Source organism: Oreortyx pictus (assembly GCA_036925125.1). Taxonomy (NCBI): domain Eukaryota; kingdom Metazoa; phylum Chordata; class Aves; order Galliformes; family Odontophoridae; genus Oreortyx; species Oreortyx pictus. The sequence goes on along the minus strand of JAUPFR010000001.1, from coordinate 510,477 downwards.
GCCGCTGCGTTTTGTGGTCTCCCCATAGCTGCGTTTCCCCCCCCCCCCTCCCCTCTCCAAGGACCCCAGGTTGTGCTGTGTGGTCCCATTTCCATCAGCTGTAGGGACGTGGAAGGGGGTCGGGTTTACCCCGGGAAGCCCTCGTGTGTTCGGGGTCGGGGTCTTGGTAAAGGAAGCACGGGTGAGCTCGGTGCTGCCAGGACCTGGCATCCTGCTGCATCAGTGCTGCCCAGATCTCGGGCCGAGGAGGAGGGGCTCATTGGGGTCCCCATGGAAAGCCCATGGGGTTATGTGGGCCTCAGGAGGCGAGCTGGTGGGAGAGGGATGGGGGCTCCTGGGGGGGCTCCCACTGACCCGACCCTACAGACAGCCACCCCGTGTCAGCGACGGCTGTCTGTGTGCCACACCACAGTGTGGGGTGCTGAAATACGGGGTGCTGTGGGCACAGGGTGCTGCAGCGTGGGGTGCTGCACAGCACCAGGCTGTGAGCCCCGGGCTGTTCCTCTCAGTGTGGGAGCACTGTGGGGGCACCTTGGTTCTCTGGGCAGTGTTCTGCTGGAGAATCAGTGTAATTAACATTCCAATTAACGGCTCAGGCTCTCTGGGCCAGAGGGGTGCAGGCAGGAGTGCCCTGGGAGCCGTGCAGCGTTCACAGCAGCCCTGCATTGCTCTGCACGTGGAGCTCTGCGTGGGCAGCAGGACCCTAATTAGGAGAGGTCATTAGGAGCATTAGGAGGGGCTCATGGCCTTTGGCTCCTCCCGTTCCCCTCCGGTGCTCTCTCTCCATCCCCAGTGATGCAGAGCACGAATGTTTGGTGCGAGATTCGGTTCTGCTCTGCGGGAGCACAGCCCCAGCTCCGTGCTGTGCTGCAGAAAGCAGAGCTGAGGGGTTGGATGCAGACGTTGCATTCCTCAGGCTGTGTGTGCATGGAGGTGCATCCCCATAGCGGAGCCCCTCGCACCCCCTGCTGCCCCTCCCAGGGGGGATCTGAGCTGGGGAGGAGCAGTGTGGGATCGTGGCCATAGAGCAGAGCAGAGCCCAGGCCGTGCTGGGGGGGTTTGGGCACAGGGCAGTGCCCGGAGGCGTTGGGGGAGCACTCACTGTTCGCTTCTCTTTTGCAATCGGCTTCAGAGGATCCGGTGCGAATAAGGTCAGAGCTGCTGTGGTTTTGAAGGCTCCGAGGGGCAGCGGGGCTGCGTGTGCAGGGGTTTGTGTGCAGGGGTTTGTGCTCGCCGGTGCCCGCTCTCCGTGGTAGCAGTGGGGGATGGGGTTGGGGGGGGGGGGGATAGGATGTGGGGCCACAGGACCCCGACCCCGCACATCACTGCTGACCCTCCTCCAACGAGGACTGGGGCGGCCACGGAGCGCAGAGCTCAGGAGGAGTGGGTCCTTCTCCCCTCCTGTCCTCCTGTCCACCCCCTCCATCTCTGCCTGTCCTTCCTTCCTTCCTTCCTCCCTTCCTTCCACCATGGTTTGCTCTCTGCTTCCTTTGCTCACTCGATGCAACACATCCGCATCCCTGCACTCCCTCCTGTTCCCCCATGGGCGGTTCAGATCCCCGGAGCTGTGAGGGGGGGGAGCTCAGGTTGGGGCAGGGAGGGCAGATGGAGTGGGGCAGTGTCCCCAGGCCCCCTCCCATCGCTGTGAGATGGGGCAGAGGTGCTGCTGGGTCTCTGCTTCATGCTCAGGACTGAGTTTGGGGGGGTATGGGGTGCAGGTGGTAGCTCTGTTGTAGTGCAGCAATGACACCTTCCAGAAACAGCCCCCACTGTACCCCTGTGCCCAGCCCTGGCAACAGCTGCAGGCAGAGGAGGAGGAGGAGGAGGAGGAGGAGGAGGAAGCTCCTGTGGGGCAGTGGGCAGCCCCCTTGGCTGAGCCTCAGCCCTCTGTCCTTTGGGATGGCCCTCGTCCTCAGCAGGGCAGCGTGTGCCTGGAGCCACAGCCCCATGGACAGCTCTAGTGTCACACCCCCATGGATGGCCCCAGTGTCACATCCCCACAGACAGCTTTGATGTCACATCCCCATGGACAGCTTTGTTGTCACATCCCTGTGGACAGCCCTGGTGTCACACCCCCATGCACAGCAGTGACATTTCCCCAGCAGCACTGCACAGTGCCGGGCTCCCTCCTCCTGCCCGTGCTTCCCAACCCAGTGATTGGGGTGGGCAGGAGCAGGGTTGGGGGTCACCCCACGGAGGAACTGCAGCAGTAACCTCAGTAGGAACTGCCCCTGAGTCGAGGTGACATCCCGAGGTGACATCCCGAGGTGACATCCCTCCATGTCCTCGGCATCGCCCCCGCTGTGAGCGCAGAGCAGCTGCCCCGGGTCGGGTTTCCATCCGCACGCTCTCAGCGGACGTTCCCTGTGTGCCACCGTCCCCATGTGCCACCATTCCCCGTGTGCCATTGTCACCTCTCCCCCGGTGGCTGCCCCATGGGCCCCACGGGAGGGCTGTGTGTCCCTCGTGGTGCTGTGTCCCCCTGTGGCTGCTGAGGGCGCAGCCCCTCCTCACAGATCCGGGTGCTCCTGAAGTCATCAGAGATGAGGAATCCTATTAGTGCTGTGGGATCCCTGTGGTTTTGAAGCTCTCCCCACCCCTGGGCTGTTTGCTTTAGCAGGGAGCAGTCCCTGTGGGGCAGTGTGGGGCAGCAGGCGTTGCAGCTGAGCACGTCGGGTGGGCTGCGGTACTGAACCGCTGCATGTCACAGACCCACACAAGCTGGAAAACACCTCTGCCGTCCCCATCCCACCCCACATCTCCGCATTCCCGGGCACCCCAGGGCGGGCACGCTGTGCTCAGCTCCACTCCATGTTCTTCTCCATGGTTCTGATCCCAAATGCCCTCGTTCCCCTTCCAGCACTGCGAGGGCCACCTCTGCTCTCCTCCCCTCTCACCGCTGCAGTGCCGTGGGGTGACCCTTAGCGATGTGTTTCTGCAACGGCTCTCCCATTGATGGACACTGGGGACACTGAGGACATGGGACACCTCGTCCTGAGGGGCACAGGGTGTGGGGTCACTGGCCGCGTGGCTCTGTCCCACAGAGGCGGGGTACATCGGGAGGGCCCCCTGGCTTTCCCCACCTCCTCTTCGGAACGGGGTGGCAGAGCAGCGTTGCGTTGCGTTGGGCACCGCAGGAGGAAGGCACCGTGCGGGGGCACAAACCGCTGTGCAGCCAGGGCAGGGCTAGGGGGGCACGGCCTCGGCTGCAGCCCCTGCTGGGGATCTCGGGGTTGGGGTCTCTGTGCGGCTGTGGGAGCCCCCACAGGTGGTGGGGATGCGCGGGAGGAACGGAGCTGCGGGGTTGCTTCGGGGGGGAAGGTGAGAGCAGGACCCCCGTCCGCTAACCCTCTCTCCGCCCTCTCACGCAGAGACCTGACTCGCTGCGACTCCGAGTCATCCATCCCGCACCTGAGCGAGCGCCCGCCCGGCCCCGCGTCCAAGCTGCTGCCCGCCCGGCCCGCGCTGCTCACCCGCTCCGTCGAGGACGCGGTCCCCGCGCACACCCCCAACGGCGGCGGGCGGCACGCGGAGCACCCCGGCCCGGAGCGGCCGTCCGAGAGCCCTTCGGCGATGAAGAAGATGATGACGGTGAACCACGGCATGGAGAAGTCCTCCAGCCTGGGGGAGATCGGGCACCCGGCCAGGCACAGCCACTCGGATTCCTCGCGGTCGCACAGCCCCAGCTCCACCGACCCCGACACCCCGTCCCCCACCTCTGACTGCCGGCCCAACAGCTCCAAGAGCACCCGCATCCCGCAGCTGGCTGCCAAGAAGAGCGCAGGGGACGAGGACGGCAGCCTGACGGGCGACGAGGTCGACCCGGGCCAGAGCAAGAAAAAGTTCCCCCTGAAGATCTTCAAGAAGCCCAGGAAATAGAGGAGGAGGGCGGAGGAACCCCACGGAGCGACCCGCCAGGTCAGCGCGCCCGGCCCCGGCCGCTGGGAGACGCGTCCCCACGGCGGGAGGAGATGCTCCCATTTATTTATTGCCCGCTCCGAGAAGCGAAGGGACACCGCTCCCCGGGGGCGACGGCCGCCTGCATCACCCCCCATCCCCCCCCCAACAGCTGCTGTAGTCCCCGGCTTTGCTGTGCATGGCTTCCAGTTATCCCGCCTCTGCTCAGCCGCACGGCATTTGGGTTTTGGTTTCCACGCGGTTTTTGTCTCGTTTTTTTTTGTTGTTGTTGTTTTTTTTAATGATTGTTATTTTTTACCTTTGATTCTTCGGTTCTTCTGCCTCTGCCGCCCCCCACCCCGCCCGGCTCCCCGTGGGCACGGAGCGCTGAGCCCCCGTCCCGCAGTGCTCTGCCCGCTGGGTCCCCGCAGCCCCCAGTTCCGTGTGCTCTGCCCGGTGAGCGGGGCCGGGCTCAGCCTCGGGGTGCCATGGGGCGGGCAGTGCACCCCACAATGTGGTCACGGGGTGAGCGGTGCCACGGTCCGGCTCTGCTCGGGGTCAGGTTCTGCCCTGTGTACCCAGCGACCCCCAACCACAGCACCGACCTGGGGGGGCAGCTGCTGCCCCCAGACCCACTGAGGGCGGGGGGGGGGGGGGGGCCCGGGGCCGTGCTTTGTGCCGGAGTAACGTACACAGGGGAAGGGCTGGGAAGGTGTTTTTGGGTTGGTAGGTGGTGGTGTGACAGCGACGCTGCTCTGAGTGACGGTTTCCTCTCCATGACATAAGTGCCTGCAGCGCCCAACGCTGCGCGGGGACGGCCCCGGAGGAGGGGGGGTCCGAAATGCGCGGAGCGGGACTGGTGGCGGTGCCGCCTCTGCCATCCATCTCTCAGTTTATTTTATTTTAATTTTATTTTAATTTTATTTTCGATCATTTCATAAAACTTTTCAATCCAATAAAGCATGTAGTCTATTTTACCAGCAGGCGCCTGCTGTGCTCTCTTCCCGCCCCGAGGATGTGGGTCCCGACTCGAGGGGCCCCATGGGGTGGACCCGATTGAAGACAGCACCGCGTGGGCTCTGCCTCGTGGGCTCATCCCCACCCGAGCTGTCCTGCAGCGCGTGGGGATGGAGGGCTGGAAAACGGCTCATTGCATCAGTGCCCCCACGGCCCCTGAAGCTCTGGGCTGTCCCAGTCCCGGGCTCAGGATGTGCACAGGGCCCTGCAAAGAGCAGGATGCTGCCAGCCCCGCTGCGTTGGGGTGGGGGTCTCCGCAGCCCCCACAGGGATGAGATGGTGCCCGTGGGCCAGCAGAGGGCTGCGGCACAGCCCAGAGCGCCTGCCCTGCGCGTGGAGAGTCCCTTTTGGGGCGCTGGGAAAGAGGATCGAGAATCAGTGCTGGGGTTTGGTGGTGTCCCCATCCCCGGGGTCCCACACCGCGGGCGCTGTCCCGGCTCCGTTCAGCTCTCGCTGTGTTGCAGAGCAGTGAAGTCGCTGCCAGTCAGGGTGATGGTGAAGGGCACCTCGATGATGTCCTCGGTCCCGGCGCTGGCCGTGGCTGCCCCCCAGGAGCGGAGGGGCTGCGTGGCTTTGTGGAAGCGCTGCGGGGGAAGCGGAGGGTGGGTGACAGCTGTGGGGCGCCCAGGCCCCGTGGGTTCTGCCCCTTTTCTCCCTCGGTGAAGGGAGAGCATCACCCCCACTCAGTGCCCTCTCCGTCCCCATCCCCAGCACTGGGGTGGCCTCTGCTCTGCTCCCATCCCACCCCATCCCCGCTCACGTCTCTCAGTGTCCCGGTCTGGCTGCACACGGCGGCAGCGGCGCAGATGGGGACGTGCACGCAGCTGAGGACCCCCATGCAGACGCCCAGGCTGGTGCCCCACGCCGGGAACTCGTAGGTTCCATAGTGCAGGGGAACGCTGTACATCTCCAGGAACGTGTAGATGAGCGTGAACTGCGAGGGCACAGCGGTGACGTGACGGCACCGCGGGGACCCCCGGGCTGTCCCCCTCCCCCCACCGAGAGGAGAGGAGCTCAGGTTGTGTCCTGCACTCACCAGCAGCAGGCAGGGGGTGAAGAAGATCCAGCACACCTTGAAGCAGCTCAGCATGCGGACGTACCAGGGTGGGCAGCGGCAAATCATGGTCACGATGTCTTGGCAGAACCGCTCAATGCCTGCGGGATATATGGGGTCACAACCAGCCCCACACCACCCATCCCCAGCAAGGATCTGTCCCAGGGAACTGTTGGATCATGGCCTGAAGCACTGATGGATCCCCTGAGGTGAGCACTGAGTCAGCCACGGGAGCACAGGGGAAGGCAATGCACTTGTGTGACCAGAAGGGGTGGAGTCTGAGTCCATCTCTCCCAGACCCCATTTAAAGGCTGACCACCACTCCATCCAAACATACACTGTCTGTCTTCATTACATTGTGTGGGTACTTTTCATTCAAGGTATTCACCCTGCACCTGGACACCCACAGCCCTCATGCCCCCCAGGACACCGGGATGGGGCTGGGTGCTGAGCAGCCCCACTCGTGGGTGGGCAGTGCAGAAACCACTTCCCAGGGTGAGGGGAAGCCCAGCTCTGCTCCTCAGAGCCCCCTCAGTTTTGCTCCTCGGAACCCCCCAGCTCTGCTCACCGTAGCAGAAGTCGATGCCGGCGCACATGAGGAGGACGATGATGATGAGGCCAAAGCCGGTGCTGTAGGTGTCAACCAGCGTGAACCAGAAGATGCCTCCCTGCAAGTGGGGCACGGTGTGGGTCAGCACCCAGGGTCCCTCTGTGCCCCCAGCCAGGACGGGCCCCACGCACCTGAGTGATGAGGAGGAGCCCCAGGAGAAAGAAGGAGAAGCAGAGCGCGCCCAGGAGCGTTGTCTTCCTCCTCCACTGATGCAGGGCTGGGAACTCGTCCACGATGGCGGTGGTGATGGCCTCAATGTTCCCAAACTAAAGGGCGGGGATGTCAGGGGGTGGCATGAACCCCACATCCACCACCTCATCCCCATGACACTGTGGGCACATGGCCCATGCCCAGAGCCAGTGGGAGGTGGCTGCATCCCTACCCCGTAACCCTGGGTGCATCCCCACTCGGGGTGCGTATCCACCTCCCTGGGTGGACCCCAACTGTGGGGACGTGGTTCCATCCCATCCCACCCCACACGCGGAGCCCCCCAGCCCCACATTCTGGGCACATTTCACCATCTGCATGCCAAGGTCGGGGTGTACCTGGCACCCCAAGGCCAGGCACGGTGCAGGACATGGGGCTTCCCAGTGTGACAATCACCAAAGTGTCCACTCCCAGCATGAAGAGCATCAGGAAGAAGAGGATGGACCAGAACGGGGAGCCGGGCAGCAGGGAGAGTGCCTCGGGGTACGCCACGAATGCCAGCCCGGGGCCTGTGGAGCGGGGCCATCAGAAGGGGGGAGGACACCACAGTGCCCCACTGCATCCCCTCACGTGGCATCCCACGTCTCCAAACCCGTACCAGAGTCAGCGACGCTGCCCACGGGGACGTCCTTCTTCAAGGCCATGTGTCCCAGTACCGAGAAGATGGCGAAGCCAGCGAAGAAGCTGGTGCAGCAGTTCCCGATGGCGATGAGCAGGGTGTCCCTGCCAGGGAGAGCATCACCACCCCACGTCCACAGGGACGATGGGGCCATGCACCCCTGGGACTGCACACCCCATTGCTGCCCCCTCTGGCACCCCCCCGGCTCTCACCGGATGACATTGTTGTCAAGCTTGTTGTAGGAGGCCATGGAGAGCAGCCCCCCGAAGCCGATGCCCAGCGAGTAGAAGATCTGCGAGGCCGCATCACTCCACACCTGGGGGCACGAGGCCGTGTGGGGGCTGCAGGGTCCCAACCAACCCCCCTGCCCCCCTCTTGGGGCACCCGGCGGTCTCGCAGTGCCCGGCCCTTTACCTGTGCGCTCATCAGCTTGCTCCAATCCGAGCTGAGGTAGAAGCGGACGCCGTCGAGGGAGCCGGGCAGCGTGGCCCCGCGGATGAGGAGGATGAGGAGGATGAGGTAGGGGAAGGTGGCCGTGACGTACACCACCTGCACGGGGCACAGCTCAGCCCCGCTGTGTTGGGGCAGCAGCCCCGAGCCCCCGCCGTGCCCACGCTCACCTTGCCCGAGCTGCGGATGCCCCCTAGCATGCAGAGGAAGACCACGACCCAGGCTGCCAGTAGACACAGAGCCAGCCGCCACTGCACGGGGCCGGGGTCCTCGAGGCCAGAGCTGTGTGTCACCCCCAGCACCTGCTCCCTGAGGTGTGGGGACGGGGGTCAGCGGGATGGGGGTGCGGAATCCAAGAGCCCCCACACCGTGGGACTGGGGGGTCAGAGCCAGCTTGCTTCTGCCAACTTACTTCCAGAAAGCCTCACTGGCACTGGCGTGGGTGGCACTCCCCGATGCATTCTGCAAGATACCACCACCATCTTCATCATCATCACCATCACCACCACCATCATAATCATCATCATTATCGTTGCCACCACCATCATCATTACCACTACCATTGCCACCATCATTATAATACCCACTACCATCATCATCACCACCACCATCATCATCAACATCACCACCACCTCCACCATCATCACTGTCACCAGCAGCATCATTATCTTTGCCACCGTCATCATCACCACTGTCATCACCATCATCGTTGTCACCACCGTCATCATTACCACCACCATGGTCACCTTCATTACTGCTCCCACCATCATCACCATCATTATCATTGCCATCATCGTCACCGTCACCACCAAAATCACCATTGTTATCGCTGCCACCAACATCATCACCGCCAACATCATCGCCACCACCATCACCACCATAATCACCATCATTATCATTGCCATCATCATCATCACCACCACCACCACCATCACCATCCCCCCTCCAGCCCCTCCCAGCCCCAGCCTGACCCTCTGCCCCCTCCCAACCCACAGGTGAAGCCCAACCCCGAGTGACCCACGCCCCAGGATCCCCTGCCCCATCCGCCCCAGGCAGCAGTCAGTGTGTGGGGCCACCGACCTGGCAGAGCTCTGCATTCTGGGGAGCATCGCAAGACCAGGGCAGGGGGCTCTGGAAGGATGAGCCCAGGTAGTAGAACGCCCAAGCGATGATGACATTGTAGTAGATGGACACCAGGGAGGACACGACCAGCATGCCCACGCCAACGCCTGCGCAGGGGAGAGGGGCTGCTCCGTGCGTGCCTCTGGGGCTGGGAGCTGAGAGGGGCGTGGGGAGAGGTGCCCCTGGTGCTGGGCCTACCTTGTAGGATGGGGCAGCACTTCCAGACGGTGATGGGCCCTGCGGCCCCGTACTGCCCCAGGCTCAGCTCCATCAGAAAGAGGGGCAGCCCCACCAGGAGCAGCATGAGGAAGTAGGGGATGAGGAAAACGCCTGGGAGGAATCATAGCATCACAGAACGGTCTGGGTTGAAAAGGACCTCACAGATCATTGGGTTTCACCCCACCCCTGTAGCGGGCACCATCAGAGCAGGCTGCCCAGAGCCACATCCCGCCTGGTCCTGAGCCCCTCCAGGGTTGGGGCACCCACAGCCTCTCTGGGCAACCTGTTCCAGTGCATCACCGCCCTCCGAGTGAAAAACTTCCTCCTCACATCCAACCTCCATCTCCCCTGTCTGAGTTTAAAACTATTCCCCCTTGTCCTATCACCATCAACCCGTGTCAGCAGCCGTTCCCCCTCCTGCTGACACGCTCCCTTCAAGTACCAGGAGGAGAGGGGCAGTGGGTCAGGGGACAGCCAGAGGACACAGCAGGTCCTGCACCGCGGCAGGAGATGGGCATGGAGCAGGGGACATCCCCGGGCTGCCCAGGGAGCTGTGAGCACCCATCCCTGGCAGTGCACGAGGCCGTGGGTGGGGCTCCCTGGTCTGTGGGAGATGTTCCTGCCCATGGAGGGGTGGGTGGTGATTGAGGTCCCTTCCCACCCAGCCCAGGAGCCCTGTGGGTGTCACACCCAAAGGGCAGCGCGGGCTCCTGCAGCCCATCCCAGCCCCAGGTTGTGTCCAGCACACCACTCCTTCCCCTTCGCACCACACAGAGCTCTGGCAGTGACGGATGAACACAGGGACAGACACACCGAGCCCCACACCCGCGCCCCAAATCAGAGCAGCACACACAGCCCTGCCCCAGGGCCAAACTCCTCGGTGAAGGGAAGGTGCAAAGCTCAGCCCGTGTGCATCCACCCCACTGCAGCATTGGCACGTCCCCATTCCTGCACGGCACCGTGGAGCCAGCCTGGGCACCCTGCACCTCACAGTGGGGTTAAAGCAGTGGGGCACGGGACCTCGAGCCCTACAGCACTGCCCAGACCCCTGAGCACAGTGGGGCAGCACCCACCTCCTCCGTTGCGGTAGCACAGGTAGGGGAAGCGCCAGACGTTGCCCAGCCCCACGCAGTAGCCCAGGCAGGAGAGCAGGAACGTGTGCTTCCCGGCCCAGGTGTGGCGGGGAGGGCTGGGGGGTGGGCTCCCTAGCGGGGCCGGGGGCTCTGCCCCATGCTGCGGGGTGACCTGACCCTGCGTCTGGAAGATGTTCACCTGCAGACAGAGCATGGGCAGTGTCACATCAGAGCAGGGGAGGATGAGGAGGATGGGGTGAGGAGGATGCTGAGTGCCAAGATCAGGGTCTGCACCGCTCCTGACAGTGCGATGAGCCGGAGGGAAAGTGATCTGCATCCTGCTGCGTGGCAAGCGCTCCTCCAGCTCTGCAGAAACCCCGAAATCCAGCACGTGCCCCTCTAAGGGCAGTGCAGCAGCTGTGTTTGTGGCACCGTGCAGTGCTGCAGGGCGATGCTGCACGGTGCCTCCAGGTTTGGGCTGCTCACAGTCACTGCAGAGCACTCCTGGCTGCTCTGGTGCAAAGTCCATGGGCACTTCCCCACAGTGACAGCACCTGCACGGAGCTGTGCCCCACGGCAGAGCCGCCCCCGTGCCCTGATGAGATAACAGAGAGCTGAGCTGACTGCCTGGGGAGGCACAAACAAATGGCAGATTGCAGGAACTGTGCCGTGGGGACAAGGCCACGGGAAGGGCTCTGCCCTCTGCCTGGCACTGCGTCCGGGAAGCGCGGCGTGGGAATGCCCCGTGTGGTTACAGGAGCCCAGGGGCTGTCTGAGCCCGGGGTGCTGCTCCTGCCCATTGCTCACCCACCCAACGTGCCCACGTCCCAGCCCCGGGGTCACAGCACGAGCTGGAGAAGCAGTGGGGGGCACTTCAGCCCTCTGCAGATGCTCAGACCTCTGCCGTGCATCAGCCCCCAGCCCTGCGAGGGGAGAGCTGGGCACAGCGGGCACGGCCTGCTGGGGGGGTGGGAACCCTGCACAACACCCAGCTCTGTGCTTTCAGAACCTCTGCAGCTGTGCCCCACGGGGATGGGGATGGGGATGGGGCACTGTCTGTTGGGAGTGGAGCCCCAAAGTCTTCCCACCACCAAGGGACAACACACCATCAATATGAGCGTCCCCAGCGCTGCTCCCAGCAGAACCCAGCGGGGGCACGCAGCTGCTGCGGGGCTGGGGAGAGGGGGACCTGCACCCAGTGGCCCCCCAACGCTGGGAGCAGGGTCAGGACAACGTGAGGATGCCCCCGGGGTCCCGGTCCTACCGTGGGCTCCATCGGTGGGGCGGGGGCCGGGAGTCCCACTGCGTCGTGGTGTCCGCTGTGCAGCATTTCCTTCTGCAGGGTGTGCTCACCTGTGCCAGGTGTGGCTCCGCCCCGGCCCGCTACACACCCAGGTCCCGCCAGCCCTCGAGCGGCCATGGGCTGCAGGGTCCCCCCACACTCCTCGTCCCATAGCTGTGAGCTGTGGAGCCAAGGTGCGTGCTGGGCTGGCCAGCACCAGGGCTGAGCCGTGCAGCTGGAGCATCCCCGCACTGTGGCAGAAGGAGAGCGCCAGGGCACTGCAAACCCCCTACCCAGTGCTGAGGAGAGGTGATGATCTCCCACGCTGTGCTGCAGGTGTGAGGGCGCAGGAAGAGGGCAGAGCAGCAGTAAAGGACGCAGGAATCCGCCGTGCCCCCAGGCCGGACAGCAGCACAGCATGAGGAAGGAGTTGTGTCGGGAACCTCCCATCCCAGGTGATGTTTGCCGGTGATATCCCCCAAAACACCCATCACTGTCACCCCTCTTTCCCAGCTGGTCTCTGGAGAACCACCCAGGCCAACAAGGAGCTCTGAGGTTAAAGCTGCCATCTTCCCACGAAGCACTTCCCCTGCAGCTCCCCGGTTCCAGCACGGGGCCGTCTGCTCTCAGTGCCTCCAATCCAGGGACACCGGGTCAGATCGCTGCCCCACTCTGCACAGCAGCTCCTGCCCATTCCGTGTTACACACATCCTTCACAGCCAGTGCTCCGGCTCTACCTCGCTTTGGCCACATCTGTGATGCTCCATCTGGAGCTGTTTCCGACCTCCAAGTGGCACAGATCCTCAGAACCTGGAAACAGCCCTTGAGCCACCACTGCAGAGAAGGGAGAAATGAGAACGACTTCCAACACAAATTTGGCTCTTTTCAACCCAGAACACTTCTGCAGGATGGGAATGGGACTCGGGTTGCCTGTGCCTGCTGTGCTGGTGACCCTACGAAGGAGCACAGAAACTCTCAGCGGGTTTAACTGCAGCTGAACTCACGTGAGGAAAAGGAAACCAAAGATGGAGCCTCACCCAGGGAGGGTGGGTGCCTTCATCCCAGGGACTGCTGCGGTCCTGGGGCAGCACCCTGTCCTGCAGCCCGCAGGAGCAAAGGAGCAGCATCTCTACAGATGGTTCTGGGCCAAGGAATTAAATGTAATTCCATCCAAACGAGGGGAATGAAGGGGTATTTTTAGCCTGGGTCATTTTGGCGGCCTTGTTTATTGCACTGCCTCGCAAAAAGTTGCCCTGAGGGACAACGTTATCAGAGCTGGGACACTAGCAGAGTGCTTGGAGATGCACAGTACAACCAAGAAGCAGAGGATTTGAATTTTCCATCCTATTTTCTCCTCCTAGAGCGGATCCCTTGGGAAACCCCACAAGAGATAAGGTGCTCACATCCTCCCCTGTAGCCCAGAGGTACTCAGAACCCCATGGTCCGCATTCGGACACCACAGCGTGTGTCAGCTCTGCAGCGGGGTAGGATGCAAACCCCTGCATCTCCCCCTTGGTGCATCATCGCTGGCTGCACTGTGCCAGGCTCCGGCTGTAGGCAAGAGGTGCACGGTGGGACGTGATAGGGCTGTCACCCTGACCCACAGCAGCAGAATCAGAGCGGTTGTTTTGTAGCTTCACACTGTGGGACTCGGAGGTGAAAGCTTTGGGTGCTGCCCCAGCTCGGTGCCATTCGGTCATGCAGCCAGGACGGCCTGCTCCATCCTGCCATATAAACCCATACCAACAGCAACCCGTCAGCACAGGAGCTCCACTCCAACCACAGCTGCCTCGGGGTTGGGTGGAGATAGAGCGTTGTGCAGCCTCAGGAAGTTTGGTTTTCGCTGCGACGTTTCCTTCCAAGCCTGCCTGCTGGGCGTTGATCGTGGTTGCTCTGATCTTGCCACAGGCGGGGAGGAGGCCGATGCTCCTCTGCAGCAGTTTAACCCATGACGCACAACTCACATCCTCGTAACACGGAGCAACTGCTCCACCTGCTATTGTTTTTTTTTCCAAAAAGAGCGAAGAAAACCCAAAGCACCCGAGGGCAAAGACCTGGGAGACCTCTGAGAGCACAGCGCAGGCTCCAAACCAACCAGGACGCGGTGTTTTTTCCTCCTGTAGGCCTTTTTCCAACCACGTAGAGAAGCAACCCCCCAATTTATTTCCATTTCCTGACTATTCCTTGCATCACCTCTCAGAAATGAGAGCTCTCTGCCTTGGTGCGTGCTGCTCCCAGGCACAGCATCTTCAGAGCCAGGCTCAGAGCTCAGGGGTCAGCGTTTGCTGAGCAGTGAGGGAACCAACACCCTCATACGGGACAGAGGTACAGTCAGAAACAAAGCGCTGGAGTCCATGGCACGGCTGCCCAGGGTGGTGGCGGGGTCACTGTCCCTGGGGGTGCTCCAGAGCCGTGGGGATGCGGCACTGAGGGACGTGGGCACAGTGGGGTGGGCTGGGGATCTCGGAGGGCTTTTCCAGCCTTCGTGACCCCGTGACTCGATGAAATGGGGCTACGCCTGCCGGGGGACGGTCACTGGGGGCTCCCCTGTAGGGCCAGTCCAGCTCAGAGCCTCCATCAGTGGTCTGGATGCCGCAGTTTGATGCGTCCTCAGCAGGTTCAGGAGATGCCGCCATATCGCCAGGTGCTGTCTGAGGAGATGAGCACAGGGATAAAGAGCAACAGAGGGAAACGCCGGGCGCTGCTCCTGGGAGGGAGTCACGCTGGATCGAAGAGTCTTAGAATTACAGAGTCCTTAAGGTTGGAAAAGATGTCCCAGGTCCCCAGGCCACGTCCCCACGGTGTCCCCCAGAGCTCTGTGGGGCTCCCGTCCCTTCCTCGAGGTGGGGAGAAGCCACAGCCCTCCATGGTGGCACATCAGCTGCCGTGTGCCTCGGGCTTTTGGTGTTCTTTGGAAGTGGAGGGAGGGCTGCGGGAGAACGGTGTGGAGAGCTGCTAGAAATATGAAGTTAAAGTACTGTTTGGCGCGATTATACGTATGGCGGTTATACGTACCGCGAACGACGGTGTTACGGCCCTTCGCGGCCCCCGTACGGCGCGCCCTCGCGCGGCCGCGAGCAGCCCTGCGGTCTGGAGGAGGGTGCGGCCGCCATCTTGGAAGCGGGCACGCAGCCCGCTCTGCCCTCGGGGGGTGGTGCTTCCCGGCGGCGGGGAGGGACACGAGGGGAGCGCGGGGTAGAGCACGGGGTGAGCTCCGCTGAGGGCGAGAGAACGGCGCCGAAGCGGTTGCTGAGAGGAAAGCGTGAGGAGGTGCCCGGATCCAAGATGTCTCCCTCGGCCTCAGCCGGAAGGGGCGGAGCGCAGGGCGGCGCGGCGGGGTCAGCGCCGTTGGCGGGAGCGGGAATCGGCGCGCGGCGGCCGCGGGGAGCAGCGGCGGCGCCATGCACGTCGTGAAGCGCGGTGAGCGGGGGGGGGGGGAGGGGGGGACCGCGGGGCCTGAGGGGCCTGAGGGGCCTTCCCCAGGTTCGGTGAGGCCGAACGCGCTGCTCTCTTTGTTCAGGGACTTTGAGGAGGGGATAGCGGCCACGCTCGGCAGTTGATGGTACGAGGCCGGGAGGGTGGGCTGGCACGCCTGGGGGCTGTGCTGCCTCCAGAGAGACCCGGACAGCTGGGGAGACAGAAACCGGATCAGACGTAACAGGAGCAAGCGTAGGGTCCTGCACCTAGGGAGGGGTAGCTGCTCGCCCTGTGCAGGCTGCGGGAGGGGAGCTCTGCAGGGAGCTTTGGCGGGGGGAGGTCGGCCCCGATGGTCTCTCGGGGTCCCTTCCAACCCCTGCAGTTCTGTGACGCTGTGGTTCCCCCCGCAGATGGGCGCCAGGAGCGGGTCATGTTCGACAAGATCACATCGCGCATCCAGAAGCTGTGCTACGGGCTCAACGCCGACTTTGTGGATCCTGTGAGTGCCCGTTTTCCTGCTGGCCTGGCCTGTGCCCCTGCGGAGGGTCTCCGCCTAAATCCAGCGGCTGTGAGCAGGGAGGAAGCGCTGTCTGCTCGCTCACTGTGGCAGATCCAAGCACAGCAACCCGTGCAGGAGCTGCTGGCGAATACATTCGTAGCATGTTTCTTCTGTTTGTGTTGCGATGCTTTTTGTTTCACAGGTACAGAGTGTGGGCTTGAACTGTGCGAAGGACTCTGCTTTACCTGTCTTGAAGTGCTCTGGATGCATGGCCCAAACTCTGCTGGAGTGACTGAGCTGCTTGTGCTTAGGAAGAGTGCTTTGTTGCTCCAGCTCACAAACGTTGGTTGTGGCGGATTGCTCCCATTTCCAACCTGCAAAGCTTGAGCAATACCCTATGGAAATTAGACTTTGAAGCTCTCTTAACACAAGGTGCCTTGCCTGTGTGTCAGAACCCCCCCGTCGCTGTACTCTCTCTCTTTGGACCTGTGTAGGATTTTGTGGGCCTGTTGATCCCACCCACGTAAGCTCCTCGTCGCACAGCTTGTGCAGAGGGTGACTCCTTCATTTACAGCTAGGAGATGTGTTCTGCAGATGTGCAGAACCATTTGGAGTTGCCATCTCAGGCTCTGAGATCTACCAGTGTGTCTTTGTGTCTTAATCTGCAGCTGTTCAATGCCTGACATTCGTCACTAACAAGTGTAGTGCTCTTCAGCCATGGCAGCGGAGGAGGAGCACCAGTGACCTGCTGTCATCTTGGGGCTGCAGGAACACAAAGCGTGCTGCTGTGATCTCAGTGGGAAGGATGTGGGGATGAGGACAAAAGCAAGATAGATTCCTGTGCCTCCTGGCTTAGTGCTCCCACCTTAATGACAGGGCTAGTTTCACACCGAGTGCTACGTTCTTAACGTACTCTGCAGTAGTGTGTAAGGTTTTTCTGTCTGCAGCTCTGTGCTTCTCCTGTTGGAGAAGTGCCAGATGCTTTTCAAACCAGGTACAGAGTTTCTTAGTGCTTACTTTCAGAGAAGAAGGTTTGAAGATCCCACGTTGTGCTTTTGTGAAGCTGTTGGCACTTCAGATGTACGTAACGGTGACTGCATTAGCTCACACTTCTGCTCTCCGGTGGGGAGTGTGATCTCCTTGGCAGTGATCAGTGCTAGCTACTCGATGTGAACTCAGAAACTGCTTCAGAGGTGGCAGGTACAGAGGGCTTTTCCCAGGAGGGGTCCCAGCTGGCAGGTTGTGCTGTGCCGTGGTGTGAAAGCCAGCGTATCCCCTCCGGAGCTGGGTTTTGTTTTTGTGAAATCATTGTAAGTTCAGTACTTCCATACCTCATCAGTCATTTTACAGTCAAGCTTCATCTGGAGTTTCAAACCTTCCAAGTGAGCACTCTTGTAAACTGACATCTGTTTATCTTTTTCTGGTACTTCATTCTAGTCTTCAGGGAAGAGTCGGCATAGAAGAGCTCACTAATGACTCTGCTCTGGGTTCGTGGTGTCCCTGCTTCTTTGCTCTTTCCCTGCTCTCCCTACTGCCCTGCTGGTTCTTGGTTTCAAGTCTTAGGAGCCAGCGTTTCACCGAAAGCTTTTGGTATTCTGATTTCCCATCCTAGTTAAGGAGCATAAAAGGCATCGCTCAGAGTGGAGAGCCTCTTATAGCCCAGAAGGCCAAAAGGAGGGATTTTTTCACAGGTGTGTTTTCCTTTTTCAGGCCCAGATCACCATGAAAGTGATCCAGGGGCTGTACAGCGGCGTCACGACCGTGGAGCTGGATACCCTGGCTGCTGAGACCGCTGCAACGCTGACCACCAAGCACCCCGACTACGCCATCCTGGCAGCCAGGATTGCAGTGTCCAACCTGCACAAAGAAACCAAGAAAGTATTCAGCGGTAGGTCTGCCTGGGGGGCGTTTAGTAATCAGAAGGGGAGAAGGAGCTGTAGGGGGTGTAGGTCTGCCTGGGGGGCGTTCAGTAATCAGAAGGGGAGAAGGAGTTATAGGGGCTGTGAGTACTTCAGCAGAGGTTACTGAGTACCCAGGATAGCTGCAGATGTCACGGAGATGAGAGCAGATGGGTGAGGAATGCAGCTGAGTGGAGTTAGGATGCACCCACCGTCTTTCCCATTTATTTCATATTACAGATTGTACAAGCAATGTCACTAGGCAAATGCTGAGGTTGGCACTGAGCAGGCTGAGGAGAGGTGGTATTTGTGTGCACCTGAAGGGGTTATTTTTGGGGCTGAGTTGTCCTGTCTGCAGACAAATGACGGCTGTGTGTACGGACGGCTCTGCAGACGCACTTCTTTTTAAATACTCTTCTGTTGTAGATGTGATGGACGATCTGTACAGCTACATCAACCCTCACAACGGGAAGCACTCGCCGATGATCTCCAAGGAAACCTTGGACATCGTCCTGGCCAACAAAGATGTGCGTAATGCTTTGCCAGGCCTGAGTCTTGGAAACGCTGCGAGCTCGTTAAGATGATTTGTTTTCCTTATTCTTAAGTAAGCTGTTGGTCTGAGGCCGTGGAGCCAATTTAGAAATGAATACCGACGACAAACACTCTGGGGAATTTAAAGGAGGGGGTAGGAATTTGCTTCGTGTAGGGCTGATCTCATGGAGGTCCTCGCTGTATGACAGCGCAGTGACTTCGTTTGGGGGGTGCACTTCTCAGTGCAGCGATGTAATCGTGCTGTGCGTGCAGGGAGAGGTGAGGCTCGGTGTCTTGTTTCAAGCTGTCCCAGCCTCGTGTGTTCACGGGGAAGTTGCTCTCCTGTTTTGATTGTATCTTGCATTTCGTGGGCTAGCCAACGATTGTGTGCTGTATTGAAAGAAATCGTGGACACTGTGTGTTTGTTTGAACCTGCCTGTTCTCCCCTCCTCCGTGCCCTCTGCTGTGGGGTCTGTTTCACCAGACTTCTGAAGCTGGAAAAACCAAACAACAGCAGCGTTGTTAGACCTGAGTATGAGGCCACAAAAAGGGGAATGTAAATTTTTCTCTGTTGTTTCCTCTCAGCGCCTGAATTCTGCAATTATCTATGACAGAGACTTCTCCTACAACTATTTTGGCTTTAAGGTAAGGTGCACCTGATCACTTGATTCAAGATAACTCAGTCTGCTGTTTTGGTGCTCTCCCGGAGCTGACTCATCTGGGAGGGGTGGGAATCATTGGGTTTGAGCAAGGAGGACATCGGTGGGTTGGTAAAAACAGAGAGTACCTGCACCAAGAGGTTGCCCAACTGCATGACTCACGTGCTTTCTCCTTGGCTTTGCAGCACACCCTTGGCTGCTGCAGCACTTTGTGCTCGAAGCTCGGAGTGCTGAGTGTCGCTGGAAGCGTCCCAGCTCATGCTGTTCCTCAAGGAAAATAATCTCAATTCTTAGGAGCCCAAAGAAGGGATTTGGGGGTTGGTTTTCTTCTGCCGTTGCTTTGTGTAACAGTTCTCAGTGTGCCAACCTACGCCTTTGTCTTCTTCCATGCTGCTGGAACATCTCCCCCTCAGCCAGACCAGTCAGCTGTGCCCCCTCCATCTGCTGCTCCCCTCCCAGCACGCTGCTCTGAGCTGAACGGGTTTGGGGTGTGATGCAGCGGGCTCTGGAGGGTTGGCTGGGGAGCACTTGGCTTTTCCATAGCATTCAGTGCTTCTGGCACCTCGCTGGCCACGGTGGGTCTCACCAGAACTGGTGGTCCAGCTCTGTGTGGGGGCTTCTTCCACCAACAGTGCGATGTGGTGCACTCAGCGTGGGGGGAGCAGGATGCGGTGTGTAGGTCAGAGCAGGCAAGGGTGGCAAGAAGGGACCTCGAGGGGATGTTTGTGAGGTCCTGTACGTTTGTAGATGTGCAATTTCTGCCCTCCCCTCCTGTAATTAGTGCTGTAATTCATTAGCCACGAGGCTAAAAGGCATCTGCTCAGCATGTGGGCTTAGCGTGTTTGTTGGTACAGCAGATTGTGATACAGGCTGTCCAGAAAGCATTGTCACAGTGTGATTAATAACGCTGAGAGATGGCGTTACAGAGAGCAAACACTCCTGTTATGCAGTCTTAATTCTCTGTGGGTTGAACGGCAGCGATGAACCTCGCTGCTCCGTGCTCCACCATCACCCAAAGCAGAGTCCTCAGGGCTGGAATGTTGTCGTGGGTTTCTTTTGCAGTCGTTAGCCACCCAACATCCTGTGCCATTGACAAGAGGAGCAGTGCAGTGTGGGGCTGCTGCTGCCCTGGAATGCAGAGCTCTCTGTATTAGTGGGATGTTTTTTAAGCTGAAAATGTGTGTGACCGCTACAGTGTTCTTTCTTTGTAGACTTTGGAGCGCTCCTACTTGTTGAAAATCAACTCCAAAGGTAAGAACCACCTGTATCAGCTTAATGCATGTTGTAAAAGTCAGAGCCACGGCACGGAGCGGGGGGTGGGGAGGCTGCCTCGTAGCTTTCCATACAACAGTCCACCAAAAGCATCGAGTTCTGACTTCAGCCAAGCAACGTGCTTGTTGCAGCTGCTCCCTGAGCACTGCAGCATCTCGTGGCTAAGAGTGCCATCCTTCTGGTGGCAGTGCTGTGCTCGTGTTGATCGCTGAAAAGCAGCACTGTTTACAGGAGTGTTTCAGATCATGCCAGCTGTGCTTCACCTGTCTGTTAGAAGGACCCCAGTGCTTGGAAAGCTCTGGTTGTCTGGGATGAACTGGTTTCTGTCTGACTACTTCTTCCCCAGTGCTAGGCACTTGTGAATAAGTGGAAGTGGAAGAGGCTGCTGTGCTGACACTGCAGGCCTGACGATGCTGGGACACCAGAGATGGAGATGTTAATTGTAATACAATAAATACAGAGAGCTGTTGGATGCTGGCTGGGATATCGGATGGCGTTTTAACTGTTAATAGAGATTGTTTTCCCCCTCATGGGAGCAGCTGAGCAGTGGAGCAGGTTGTGGAGAGGGACCATTGTGGAGAGTCCAGCCTGGGGTTGGACTCGATGTCTTGGGGTCCCTTCCAACCCCTATGATTCTGTGACCGTACCCTCTCAGCCCTGGAGCTTTTCATGACAGCATACTGATCTGATCCTCTGAGCTGGATCTTGAACTGCAGACCTGCTGAGGTTCCTTCCTCGTGGGTCCACGGAAAACTGAGCATCCCATCACGACTGACCCCCTTGGTCTGCACTCACCGTAGCGTGTAACCGTGGCGTTCCTTTCTCCCCTTGCCTCGCTGTGTCCAGTTGCTGAGCGTCCCCAGCACATGCTGATGAGGGTGGCAGTGGGAATCCACAAGAACAACATCGATGCTGCCATCGAAACGTACAACCTGCTGTCAGAACGGTGGTTCACCCACGCCTCCCCCACGCTGTTCAACGCGGGCACCAACCGCCCTCAGCTCTCCAGGTACCTCGGGCTGCCAAGCTTGCTCAGTGCGTAACTGGACGCAGGCAGGGCTCTGGGGGCTGGGCCTGCTCACACCAAGTGCTGCCACAGCGTCTGCATCGAGGAGCTGTGCTGCTGGGGTTCTTTTCTGAGTGTTCGGGGAAGCTGCTGTGGGATTTAATTGGGTATCTATCTCGTGCAGCCTCTGGGAGATGGAATGCATGTGTCAATAAGGGTGTAATGCTAATGGGAGTCTGCACGTGGCTGCTGGTTATTTGAAAGTGTCTTGTATTCTCACGGCCTTAGGGATTGCAGAATGAGTCCTGGGAACTGGTTTTTTAACGTAGGCTAGGAGTAGCAGCTGCTGTGAATCAGATCTGATTTAAAAAATGCTTTGCTCTGTCAACAAAGGCATCATTGATTGCTTGTGGTGTCTTCTAAAACTGTTCCTTATTCCGCTTTGCAATCCGTGGTTTGCTTCACCTCGTTGCTTTGCATGGCACCTCAAGGACACAGTGTGTGCCCTCGTTTTTCTGTGTCCCTAGTGAGATGCTTCCCTTTTCCTCTTGCTTTTATTTTCGTACCTATGTACTAAAGCTGTTTGCTTCGGTCAGCTGTTTCCTGCTGTGCATGAAGGATGACAGCATCGAAGGAATCTACGACACCCTCAAGCAGTGCGCCCTGATCTCCAAGTCTGCGGGTGGGATCGGGCTGGCTGTGAGCTGCATCCGAGCCACGGGCAGCTACATTGCTGGGGTGAGTGTTCCCAGCAGAGGTCACCTCCTGCTCTGGGGACAGCTGTGGAGTCCAGCTGCCAAACCAGCACTGCTTCCATGGAGTCAGCTGGGCGCAGCAGCTGCTCCAGCTCCGCGGTCCTTCCTTTCCATATGCTCTGGAACAGAGGGGTTGCTTTTCCTTGGCTCTTGGGTTTCCTTAGAGAAGTCCTTCCCAGCAGGCAGATCTCATTCTGCTGCCTGATCAGACAGTTCCAACTCAGTGATGTGGCAGCAGCCTAGGAATATGCACGGAGGCTGAAGGCCCTTCTCCTTTTTACAGTTCAACCACTTAAGCTATTCAGTGGACATTTTTTTATGTGGTTTTTGGCCGCTGTCTGTATAATCTCTGCAGGACTCTAGGTTGCCTCGTGTTGAGGAAATGAGTTAAGGTGATGGATTTCTCTGATTTAAAGAAGGAGGAGGGGTCCCGGGGTGGGTGGTGGTGCCACCAAAGCACTGAGATGACCATTTTCCAGCCCTCGAGGTAGGAGTTCTGCTGATTTGAAGGTTGGTAACAGTGGTTTTCCCGTGCTCCTGCAGACAAATGGGAACTCCAACGGACTTGTTCCTATGCTGAGGGTGTACAACAACACTGCTCGCTACGTGGATCAAGGTGGCAACAAGGTAATGGCTTCCTAATAAATTGGGGTGAAAGAGGGCACCCCCGTCAGGTGGGTTGGAGCGGTGACATCAGTGATGCTGTGCCGGTTGGCACATGAGTAGAGAAAGGACTTTTTCCCCTCCTTGTTGGTAGGCCAGTGTCCTCCAGTGTATATCTTCTAATGCACGTCTGCTGTGTGATACGTACACATGAGATCCTCTCTTGCTGAGGTTATCAATCACTCCTTGGGTTGAATTAAGCTGTGAGGCTGCAGAAAGTTTCTGGTTGTGCATCCTTTGTATTCAGGTAGCCCAGAGGCTGGTGGAGGCGTGACTCAGCAGGTGAATCAGGAATTGTGGAGCTCCTCTGATGACACAGAGGAAACTGTTTTCATTAAGAATCTGGAAATAATAACACGGCCTAGCTCCTGTAACTGAGAGCTACAGCAACACAGAAAAGTACATTGAAATTGCCATGAGGAGACCCTAAAGCTGACTTGTAGTTAGCTGGAGGCATTGTATCACACGGCAGCAGTGTGGGGGGTTATTTCCAGGACACTTTGTTCTGACCTGGACTGTGCTCTGTGCATCAGAGGCCTGGGGCTTTTGCCATCTACCTGGAGCCGTGGCACCTGGACATCTTTGAGTTTCTGGACTTAAAGAAGAACACTGGGAAGGAGGAGCAGCGTGCAAGAGACCTTTTCTTTGCTCTCTGGATTCCTGATCTCTTTATGAAGAGAGTTGAAACCAACCAGGTGAGGAGCTTGTGTGGTGCAGGTCGGTGTGCTGGTGGAGGGGCAGTGCTGCAGAGCTGCCCTCCTTGCAGCAAAGCGTCTTCCCGAGGCAGTTGCTCTTCCCCAGTTGAACACTAGGTTGTGCAAGTGGAGAACCCCCGTGGAATATTTTGCTTCAGGGCTTAATCCTTTATGTCCTTCTCAGCCCAATTTTGACTCTGCAGTTTCCTTCTAGCATCAGAATCTTCTCAGTCGTCAGTTCCTCTCGGGACTGCTTGTTTTTCCTTGGAAATGGGTTACATCCTGAGAATCAGCCCTTTCGGGCTTAGAAGTTCAGTCTGTGATAAACATTTGTATGACTGATTTGTAAATAGATCATACTGCTGTGGTAAACACCTCCCGTGTGTGCGGGAACAGCTGGCTCCAGCTCCTCCAGGACGGGAAATGGGAGCTTTCACCTTTCTGTTCACAGCAGGGTCTGCTGCTGAAGTCGAATGCTGTTAATTAACGAGGTACCTACAGATTCGGAGTGTTTTTTTTTTTCCCTCTTTCAGGACTGGTCCCTGATGTGCCCTAATGAGTGTCCTGGCCTAGACGAGGTGTGGGGAGAGGAATTTGAGAAACTGTATGAGAGGTAAGGAGAGCGAGCAGGCTTTTGTGCAGCAGCCACGTGATGGCAGAGCTGCCCTCATGTGCTACCTGGGAGCCAAAGCCCAGCAGTGCTGGCTTAGGAGGGGCTGCTCGCTTTGGTGATCACGGTGGCACAGGTGGGGATGTCTTGTCACTGCTGCTTCGCATTGTGGACTGCTCAGCACAGGGTATGTAAGGGAGATGATTTTAGAGCAAAGTTCTGCAGTGGTCCCCACTTAAAGCAGAAGGTGGCTCTGTTCTGAGCTCGCTGAGCAGTGTGCTTTAGCAAAAGCCCTTTATCCAGGGCAGTCTCAATACCTCGCTGTGAAGGCTCTGCTGCGTAATTTCACCTTGAGCGGGGTGCTGCTGGAGCCTGATGTTAGGAGCAGTCGATCACAGAATCACAGAACTGATTCCTGTGCTGTCTCTGGAGAGTCTGGGAATCATGGAGCAACGTGTGCCCTGTTGCAGCTACGAGAAGCAAGGTCGTGTCCGCAGAGTGGTGAAGGCCCAGCAGCTGTGGTATGCCATCATCGAGTCGCAGACGGAGACTGGCACGCCTTACATGCTGTACAAAGACTCTTGCAACAGGAAGAGCAATCAGCAGAACCTGGGGACCATCAAATGCAGCAATCTGTGCACAGAAATAGTGGAGTATACCAGCAAAGACGAGGTCAGTGGAGAGCAGGAGCATGCAGTGCTTTAGGAAAGCTGTAAATGTGCTCGGTGCAATGCTTTGGAATGTGACCTTAGCTGGGGAGGGGAGCAGGAGGCCAAGGAAATTATGGGATGTTTTCAGTCAAGTGTGTACAGCTCTTCCATTGCATCTGTGTGTGTGGGGGGTGGGGGGGTGGAGGTACCCCCTCCTTTCCATCTCCTGTAGAGGGTTTGGTGTAAAAACAAGGTAACCATCGAGGTGAACCTGTGGCAGCTTCAGAGCTGAGTGAGCCTGGTGGCTTGCAGGCAGGTGGTGGAAGCATCTCTTGGCTCCAGATTTGAATTTCAGTAACAATTGCCTGTGAGTTCTCAGTCTCCTTTAGGTGCACTACGGAGTTGCTATGGTTGGGCTTAGTTTCTGGAAGGAAAGCTTACAGGCTGGAGGGCTGAGCTCTTATGGTGGCACTGACACCAGCTAGCTCTCTGGTCTAGGGAGCTGCTTGGGCAGGGGGCTGGACTCGGTGATCTCTAGAGGTCCCTTCCAACCCCTACAGTTCTGTGATTTTTGAATTGTTATTATCCTTTTTCCAGCTTGTAAAAAGCACCCAAAGGAGAAGAGTGACTTTGTGGTCTTTTAGCTTGCTTGGTGCTTTGTTTGGATAGAGATCGTGCTCTGGAGTTGAGGTAGCATGTGTTTTGCACGGGGTGTTGGCTGCCACATCCGTTTGCAGCGTTCTCTTCCCCGCAGGTTGCAGTCTGTAATCTGGCCTCGATAGCCCTGAACATGTACGTCACTTCCGAGCACACGTACGACTTCAAGAAGCTGGCTGAGGTCACCAAAGTTATCGTCCGGAACCTGAACAAAATCATTGACATCAACTACTACCCCGTGCCAGAGGTGAGTGCAGTGCTGCAGAGCTGAGGGTGAGCTGGGGGCTGTGACAGGCCCTGCTGCTCTCTGCAGTCCCAGGTGCCAAACCTGATGAAGATCACTCTTTTTATTGCAAGCATAAACAATGAGAATACTTGAACTCGAATATCCTCGTGGGCCTGTTTTCCCAGGAGTGTGCGGTGTTTTTTTCTCATCACACCTTTACTGGCTGAGCTGTTAGAATCAGTGATTGCTTCACACCTAACGTGGATCCTCCAATTCCTGCCCCAGCAAACACTGGGCAGCACGAAGCTGCAGCCAGTAAAAGTGAAGGCAGCGATAGGGGGAGGTCAGAGCTCCTTCCAGAGCTGCTTACCAACGTGTTCTGCTGCCACGTAGCACTGCTGGAGTAACTGTTCCCTGTGTTTGGATGCTGTGCAGGCGGAGCGCTCCAACAGACGGCACCGGCCCATCGGCATTGGCGTGCAGGGCCTGGCTGACGCCTTCATCCTCATGAGGTATCCCTTCGAAAGCCCCGAGGCCCAGCACCTGAACCAGCAGATATTTGAGACCATCTATTACGGTGCTTTGGAAGCTAGCTGTGAGCTTGCTGAGCAGGAAGGACCGTATGAAACGTACGAGGGTTCTCCTGTCAGCAGAGGGGTGAGTGCTGGGAGGGTCCTGCCTCGGGGCCAAGGCTTTGAGATCCAGGCTGTGTGACTGCCTGTGGTCTTTGATACTGAAGCGTGGCTGAAACGCTGTCATCTGACAGCGATGCAGCAGTGCAAAGGCTGCTGTGTTTCTTCCATCGTTCAGCTGCTGAAGTTCACAAGTTAAATGGGGGTGAAGAGGAGGGTAAAAGCAAAGCAGGGTGCGGCCTGTCCTGGGGGGGCTGTCAGTGCCATCAGGAGAATGAGGCTGTGATAGAGGAGCTCAGCTGGGACTGAGCCCCACTGAGCAGTTAATAACTGGTCAGGTTATAGCATGATTTATGGAGCACAGAGAAAACGGTCTGTGTTCTGCAGATTCTGCAGTATGACATGTGGAACGTCACCCCATCTGATCTGTGGGACTGGAAGGCTTTGAAGGAGAAGATTGCCAAGTGAGTGATCTTGTTTTAAATGGAGATGGCGTTGCCTGTGTCACAGCTGACTGAAAACAAAAGGCTGACTGCAAGAATTAAAACGGCCCTGTACTATTTCCTGTGACTTCCTTCCCCTGGCGGGTTTGTGTTTGTGGATGGCTGTCTTTGTGTGGTTACATACCAGGGTGTGCCCACGCCGCGGGCTCTGCTCTGGCTGAGCTGTTGTTTCATCTCAGAGGCATCAGCAGAATGCTTTGTGTTGCAGTTTAACAAAGCAGTGATGAGACAGGGTCCTCTGCGATGGGGAGCTTTCCTGAGCTGGCAGGACTAAGCACTGAGCCTTGAATGTCCTGAAGGCAGCAGCTGTTGAAGTGCCTCTAATGAATTTGTTCCGTTTGTATGGGTTTGGTTTTCAAATGTAGCGTATCTGTCTATGGAGAGGTCTCAGGTTTCTCATGGGCTTTTGTTTTGTTTTTGCCCTAGTATGGCAGACTTCTGTGCACCCCTTCCTATGACTAAACAGCTTAGAAAAGGCTGATTAAAGATGGAAATAGCACAGACCTGAGCTGCACTTCCGCACTGGCCCACAGGTTTAGTCAAAGTTGAGTTTTTTTCTGCAGGTAGGCAGAGGTTTCTTAGGTGACCTTGACAGGGTGAGATGTCTGTGTGCGTGAGCTGAGCATTCCTGATTTGTTCCTGGGTCTTTTCTCTTTCTCTCCTGGTTGAAGCTTTCTAACTCGTGGCTGTCGTTGCCAGGTATGGTGTCAGAAACAGCCTTCTCCTTTCCCCCATGCCAACTGCTTCCACTGCTCAGATCCTGGGCAACAACGAATCCATCGAGCCCTACACCAGTAACATCTACACACGCAGAGTCCTTTCGGGAGAGTTTCAGGTAAGCGCTTGAGGTAGATTTACCACAGAGCTTTTCTGTAGTTGTAGTTTCAATGGCTTTCGCCCCTAGAGAAGGCAAAACGGAGGCTACTTACTGGTGACTCAGTTCAGTCAGATGCTTATGTCCTAGGCCAGAGGTGCTAAGGAGGATGTGTAAGCCTTCATTAGAGCTTCACATCGCCTGCAGGAGTATTTCACAGAATCATAGGATGGCCTGGGTTGAAGAGGACCTCAAAGAGCGTCTCATTTCAGCCCCCCTGCCGTGGGCAGGGTCCCCAGCCAGCAGAGCAGGCTGCCCGGAGCCACATCCAGCCTTCCTGAGCCCCTCCAGGGATGGGGCACCCACAGCCCCTCTGAGCAACCTGTTCCAGTGCGTCACCGCCCTCTGAGTGAGAAACTGCCTCCTCACACCCGACCTCAGTCTGAGTTTAAAGCCATTCCCCCTTGTCCTATCACCACTGACCCGTGTATTTGTTAAGTTAGTGATGATGAGTGAAATTAATGAAGAGGTATCACAGAATTGAAGGGGTTGGAAGGGACCTCTAAGAGATCATCGAGTCCAACCCCCATATGCATCTATGGGAAATATAACTGAGCCCACAGTGCTGCTGGGCACAGTTCTGGGGAAGGAGCTGTATATAAAAGACCAAACAGACGTGAAGGGGTCACGTTAAAGTTGTGTGTGCAGAAATGCAGAGGTGATTGTCGTGTAGGAAGAAATGTGAAGAGCTACGAGTGCTAACTGGGCAATGAGAGTTTGGCAGTACTGCACACGGTCCTGTGTGAATGGTAGGAACTCCCTGTGCGTGTTGGCGGGGGTTTTTCTCCTCTAGGAGATGTATCTGTGCTGTAAGGTGGGGCACGTAGAGCAGAGCATGCAGCGCTTTCACTCCTTGGCCTCGGCTGTTTACAGGTTGTGAATCCACACCTGCTGAAAGATCTCACAGAGAGGGGTCTGTGGAACGAGGAGATGAAGAACCAAATCATTGCCCACAATGGCTCCATCCAGGTATGCATGGACACGAGGGGGGGCTGGGACTCCCACCAGTCCCAGTGATGGCTGGGAGATGGTTTGCCACAGTGATGGTGAGGTCTGCTGTGTGTGAGTGACTCTCACAGCCTGGGGAGGAAAAGCCTTACATGGGGCATTTCCATTAGAAAGATGAGGAAACGTGCCTTGATCTGAGTGGTAACTTGTTCCTGCTGAAGCTTGCCCATGGAGCAGTGAGTTGCAGTGGAAAGGTGCAGTTAATTGTTAGCAGGACAAACAGGGAGTTGAGCTGCTTTGCCTTATGCAGATACCACAGATGTTTGGATTCCCATTTGTCGTGGAGGTTGCAAAGGGGTAATTGTGTCACAGCGTTGGTTTGAGACAGGAGCTGGGCAGATGGCATCCCAGTCTGGGAGGTGTGCAGTCCGTGTGGGATGAATTATTCATGCTTTGGAGGCCCAAATGCCACTGTGCTCGGAGTCACACACACTAAAAAAAAGGGCTTCTTGTGCAGCTGGACAAGTGTGGGGGTGCTGGAGTGCTCTTTGTGAAGCCTCACAGCTATTCAGGGCAAAACATGAAGAAGTCCTATCTGAAAACAGCTTTTTCTTCTCGGAAACTCCCCAACGTAGTCTGCCCTCTGGGAGCAAGTAAGATTTCTTTTAGTATCTGACAGCCCTTGAGCACAATGTTGGGGTTTGGTGATGGGGTTCCAGCTGCAGGAATCCTGAGGGGGTGAAATCAGTAACGTGTGAAGGATTTGTGTGCAGGGATGTGAAAATCCAAGCAGTCACTGGTCGTGCTGTGTCACACAACTCTTTCTTTCAGAATATATCTGAGATTCCTGGTGACCTGAAGCAGCTCTACAAGACGGTGTGGGAGATCTCCCAGAAAACTATCCTCAAGATGGCAGCAGACAGAGGAGCTTTCATTGATCAGAGCCAGTCTCTCAACATCCACATCGCAGAGCCCAACTATGGCAAACTCACCAGCATGCACTTCTATGGGTGGAAGCAGGTATCGGGGGGCAGGTGGGAGGCTTGTTCAGAGCAGGGGAGCAAATGGGGCTTGATCAGTGCTTCCATGAGAAGCAGGTCTTGCTGGTTCTTGGGAGGGTGAACGACTGTCTCCTCCCAGGGAGTTGTTGTTAGTGGAGTACCTGTGAGCAATAAAGCTGCAGACCCTGTGGCATTGCTGCCATCAGTTGTGACCACGAGACGTGGCCGTGAGGCAGTGGCAGTGGTGTGGCCTGCAGGAGGGCACATTCTGCAGCTCCCTTTGACTCCTTCAGCCCGTTCCTGCTCCTGGATCCGTGCTTTTGTATCCACAGGGTCTGAAGACTGGCATGTATTACCTGAGGACGAAGCCAGCTGCCAACCCCATCCAGTTCACACTGAACAAAGAGAAACTCAGAGAGCGGGAGAAGGCGTCGGAGGAAGAGAAGGAAAGGAACAAGGAAAGGAACAAGGCTGCCATGGTGTGCTCCCTGGAGAACCGTGAGGAGTGCCTTATGTGTGGCTCCTAACGGGTCAGCCCTGCGGTGCTGGCACAGCTGTCCTGCCCGGTGGGTTCTGTGTGGGATAGGTGCATTTAGTGGAGCTTCAGGACGGAGGAGCTTGCTGGAACTGTGGCAGGACGGGGAGGTCACCGTAGTGCATCGTAGCTTCCCATCTGCGAAGTCAGGGGATGGGTAGAGAAGTTTGTGTATTGCTTTTGTAGCTGAGCTTCCTGGAAACCTAAGTGCTCTTGCGTGGTCTCGGGTTGAACCCTACAGAAAGGGGAAGTGCTCGTGCCGCTGACCCTACAGGTCCTTGGTCCTTTAGTTCATTTACTGAAGACCTCATGTTCTGTCTTCAGAGCCAGCAATGAACCTGACTGACGTGTTCTCCTTTGCCATGATAAAACACCAGGAAAAGAAGCCTAGGCTGTGTGTGGTGTGCCTGGTATGCCCATCTCCCACCATTTGTCCTTGTCCTTGTCCCTACCTCTTCCCCCTTTCAAAGAAATGTCCAAAGATGCAGAGTGGAGGCAGGAGCCTTGCTGCTCCGTTTCCTCCTGTCAGCCTGCAGGAAGGGCGCAGCACTTGGGCAGCTCTGCTCTTCATCTCTGCACAGGAAATGGCAGAATTGCTGCAGCATGCTCTATTCTGCATCAAAAGCCCACTCAAGGTTCTGCTGGTAATAGGATTCCACACTGTCCTTGGGCAGGCAGCCTCCTGGAGCTCTGCATTCCCCACCCCAGCCAGATACTTGGAACGTCAGAAACGTGTTTTTACTTCTCCGTGCACTTAAATCCCCGCTCTAACGCCGTGGGGCTTCGTCACCCAGTTCTCAAATATTTCCTGAATCCGTGTGCCATGCAGCCAGCTCTTCAACCCACAGAGCTCAATAAACGAGGTATGTCAGAGGAATGAAGGGCAGTACCTTGGGAACGGCGGCAGCTGGAGACGGGAAGCTTGCCTTGTGAGTCTGAGTGCTGCTGTGTGAAACGAGGGGTGCTCCCAGCATCCCGTGTTTGCTGGGGCTGCCCTGCTGGGCTCAGTGCAGTGTCTGTCATTTAGAAGGCTCAGACTGAAGGTGTGCGTGGGGAAGGGGCCGTGTAGAACCGTGTCCACGTGGCAGTCGTGTGCAAGGTAGGAGGGCTGAGTTGGCAGTGAACCTGTGGCTGTGCCAGGGGTGAGGTTTGCGCCTTTGTGGCTTTTTTTTCTCCGGCACTTGGTCCATTTCTCCTGCTCCCAGTTCCTCTTATAAGGCAGCAGTGCATATATCTTGGGAAAGGCCTCTCTATGCTTCTAAGGGAGGATTGCTAGGTCTGAGCACGGCTCCTCGCAGCTGTGCCTCCTAAGGAGTGTCACCAAGAAGGACCAGCACGAGAGCTTGTGCAGCCAGGAGCAGGGCTGCTCAAAGCCAGGCACTGTGCAGCTGCCTCAGCCTTTGCTCCCTGTGTGTCCTGTGGAAGCAGCAGTAGCTCCCAGTGGGCCCTGCAGGCTGCACTTCCCCTGTTCTCGGAGTTTGCTTTTGCTGCCACCTCTCCGTGGTGCTCCTGAAAACGAGAGCTGCTGAAATCAGCCCTGGGACCTGAGCTGATCTCCTGCAGGAGGAGTGCTTCATCTCCCAACTGCTTCCCCACCCGGCAGAGCCATCTGTCACTGCTTCACCGGGGTTAGATTTGCTCAGTCCTTTTCTCTGACACAGGTTTCTGTTAACCACAGTTGAGCTGAAGCAACACTTAGGAGGCTCTTTCTCTCTTCAGCATCTTCCCACTCACAGCAGAGTGCTGCTCATCTCTAGCAACCAGCTCCGGACGATGGAGAACAAAAGCACACCTCTTGTAATAAGGGGTGGCAGCCCCAGGGGTAGAATCCACTCGAGTCAGACCCAGAGGTGCCCACAGCCCAGTCCCACACGATAACAGCAAAGCCAGGCCTGTTCCTCGTGCTGCTGTGAGCCCGATTCCTCTGCATTAGCAAAACCTCTGCAGAACTTGGTGAAAAATGCACCCAGGATCTCATGATGATCTCGTGTCCCAGGGTTCGGTTTGCAGCTGAATGGCTCTGACCCAGAGGGAAGCTGGAGGACGAATCCCACCCCAACCCCGTGGCATCCCTCCACCAGGCGCTCTGCTGGTGTTTGGAGACCCGAGAGAGGTTTTGTGGGGCAGAGCTTGGAGCTGGCAGGGGGCCTGGGGTGTTCGTCCTGTGCCATCGCAGGGTAAGACTGGCACCGAATGCGCTTCCTGAGTGCGTGTGCTTTCTTTAGAAGTGCTTTCTTTGGATTCCTTCTGCTCTCACTGGGAGGCGGTGCAGTGTCCATCAGACAGCCTGGAGCCAAAAGGAGCGTGTTTTATTCTCATTTGTATTTTGCTTTCTGCCAGGCACGGTGTCTGGGTTTACCTCTTTGGGAGAGGCAGAGGGGATCCCAGCGGGGCTCAGCTGCGACCTCAGCTCTGCAGGCACAGAGAGGCACAGATCCCTGCTGGTTAGAAAAGCTCCTGACCTCTGGGCAGTGGGGGCTGTTACACCTTCCAGCTCCCCACTTACTCGGGGGGGGGGGGCACTCCAGGTCTCATCTTCATTCTGTGCACGGTTATTACCATTCTTCACCGTGTCTTATCTTCTTGCTGAAGTTGTGTGGGTTCCTGGCCTTTCCCTTTCTGCCTCTGTGCTGGTATCTCATGCCTGAGGATGGTGTTTCCCTGCTCCTTCCCACGTCCCCTTGCTCGGTCAGAGTTTCCCTGAGTGCAGTGAGGAGCTCTGCTGGCCCTGCTGTAGGGCTGTAGCCTGATCTCCCCTGCTGGTTTCCACCTGCTCGAATAGGAAGCCCCACATTGGGCATTAGGAACAACTTATTCTTGGAAAGAGTGGCATAGGCTGCCCTGGGTGTGGGGGGTCACCATCCCTAGGGTGTGCAGGAACCCACCAGGGCATGGTGGGGTGGTGTTGGATTTGGGGATCTCGGAGGGCTCTCCCAACCTTGGACTCAGTGATCTCTAAAGGTCCCTTCCAAGCCCTGCACTCTGTGATCTCCCACCCACCAGGACATCCCTTCCTGCAGCACCGTGTCCCTCTGCTCCTGCTGCCCTCACACCCTCATGTCACTTGGAAACTGGGGTTTATCTCCGTTGTGGCTTGGGCTGAGGGCTGGGATAGAGGAAGCTGTGAGATGCAGCCTGGTGCTGCTCTGTCCAGCTGCTTGCAGGAGGTTTGCTCCGGGTCGCCAGCTCTGTGCTGTTCCCCCCTGAGCAGGGAAGCTGTGTTTGGGCAGCCTGAGTGCTTCATCTGCAGTGTGTGTGACTGTTGGATGCTTGCAGGGCCGGTTTGAGCACAGAGAGGAAAGAGCAGAGCTTGACAGCGTTCAGCCGGTCCAGAGGAGCTGGAAGTGATGTGTTTGGGTACATCCAGTCTCTTCTTAATGCTTTCCTTCCCTCTGACCTGCCTTTGCAATTAACTGGTGGGCCGTGTCAGCAGAGTGTGCTCTCCTCCTCTGATAGAACATGTTCAGGGCTGCATTTCCATGGCGATGAGCTGCTGCAGGAGCTGCCATCCACGCAGAGATGTGATACCTTCACAGAGGGCTCCTCTGCACGTTCTGCTGGCTGCTGGCTCCACGCGGACTGACGCAGACCTGCCCCGTGCCCTGGGCATTACAGGTGGGCTGTCTGCAGCGTTGCACTGTCCCTGCTGTGCTCTGACAACGATCAGAGCACGTCCTGGGCTCAGCTTTGGGGCTGGGAGGGCAGCCTTAGTGCGGCTGCTCTGGTCGGAGCTGATTCTGAGCACAGGGGGTGTAAGAAGAGCCAGCAGATCGGGCAGGGAGAGGGAAAAGGCAGCGCAGTTCCTGGGCAGCTCCAACACTGCGCTCGTGTCCTGAGATGCAGTGGCCCTGGGGCTGTGCTGTGCTCAAGTTCTCCCTCTGCAGAGGTCCCCAGAATTGGTGCCTGCGCGGCTGCTGGTGTCTGAGCAGGGTGTGTGTGGTGCAGGACGCCGGGCAGCTGAGATGAGGCCCATGGGACGTGGGTAACCCCGGAGCCAAGCATGGGTGTGTGTGCAGGGCACAGCCCTGATTGGGATCTGAAGGGTCCTGGCAGAGGTGGCTCCAGGATTTATGAAGGGGGACAGAGCCCAGACCTGCTCCCGGGGCACACAGACCCCACCAGCTGTGATCTCTGCACGCAGCCGTTCCCAGACCCCCGGGCTGAGCCCCAGGAACGGGGAAGGAGTTAACGGGGGGTTCCGCCAGCACTAAAAACAGCCCCAGCCTGCAGCTCGGCTGCACAGCACACACGTTTGGGGTTTTGGCAGGGGAAGTGGCCACGTTTCCTGCAGGATTACGTGTTCCTCCGTGGCCGTGTGTGGGTTTGGCCCCAGGTGGGATCCTTCAGGGCTTCTGGCAGCGCTGCGGGGGCTGCGACGGACGGAGCAGTGTGACTCACTGGGGATGCTCCAGGCAGCACTATTAATTAGAGCACCTCAAGGCTGTTCCCAGTAAGGGCTCCAACTCCTTCCCCACCGCAGTGGAGGCGATCTGGGTGTCAGGAGGAGGTGTGGATGTCCCCCAGTCCCGGTGACACCTGCCAGCCCTGGGCTGTGGGCAGGGTGTGATGAGGCCCTTTGTGTGCCCGTGCTGTGTCCCTTGCTGGTGCTGCCTGGTGCCACGTCCTCGCTCCTTGGAAGGTCCCAGCTCCTCCTGAGCTGCCCTGGAGCCCTGGTTCCCACAGCCCGCAGCCGTTGGGATCGACCCTTGGTGGGTTATTGCCCATCTCTGCTCCGCTGGCAGTTCTTTACTGGGTGAGTCCCATCGGAGCACAGCTTGGGCCAAAAGCAGGTGGTGGTGGGGCAGGGATGTGCCACCTCCTGCTCCCTCTGCCTGCTGCACACACAGGGTGGGAGGAGAGTGAATGCAAAGCGTGGAAAACCCAAAGCCCTCAGGGAAGGTCGCTGGCTGTGGGGTGGGGTCTGGGGGGAAAGAAGCACCGTGGTGATGTTCCTTAGGGAAATAATCAGCAGTCAGTGCTCTGGAATGCAAAGCAGTGCTCTCGTGGTGGGGAAACCGCTGCCAAAAAGGGAGATGGGGTTGGAGAGAAGCTGGCACTGCCCTACAGCCCATGGGGTTATGGGGCACCTCCAGGGACGCGGGGTCTGAAAGCAGTCACGCCTCGGAGCCAGCCCTCCTGCTCCTCCTCCTCCTACGTGAGCTGGGGGGTTCTGGCCCACAGCCTGGAAGGTGAGAAGTGCTGGGGTCCTGCCCTGCCTGGATAGCGGGGTGAGGGGGACCCCAGCACTGCCAGCTCCCAGCGAGGTGCTCCTGTGCTGCCAGGGGGGCTGCGTGCCCACCACGTGCACCTGCAGAGCCCATCGAGGTGCTGCACCCCACACTGCATCACCAGCACGATCAGCCCCACGGATGAGAGCAGGGACCCCAAGCAAGTGCTGGGTGGGGGGCTGGGTCAGCACAGTGTCCCGTTACCTTTAGGAAACCCAAACCCTCTGCGTTTCCACGGAAGCTGAGCTGCTTCCCTGCATGGCTCTCTTCGGTGTAGCTCTGCACTGTGTGTGTGTGTGTGTGTGTGTAACCCTTCGTGCTGTACCCCATGGCAGCAGGCAGCCCCCCCCACGGCCCGTTGTGCTGTGCATGGCCTCGCTGGGCCCCATGGGACCCATCTCACTGCCCCCCTGCCCGGAGCTGACACCTCACCTGCACTGCTGCTTCCCTGCCCACCACCTCTCATCGCTGCCACTGCACGGGAACGCTTCCTGTGCTGCAAACCTGTCCCCATCACTGCCACAGGACGAGGCAGAGCCTCATAGGGAGGAGCAGGTGGCCCTGCGGGCAGGTGGCACTGCAGGGCTGTGACACTGCAGGCAGGTGGCACTGCAGGCAGGTGGCACTGCAGGCAGGTGGCACTGCAGGCAGGTGGCACTGCAGGGCTGTGACACTGCAGGGCTGTGACACTGCAGGGAGGTGATTCTGAAGGCAGGTGGCAGTGCAGGGCTGTGGGAGGTGACTGCTGAGCCGCAGCAGGGCATGCAGATGGAAGTGCATGGAGGTGGCAGTCCAGGGAAGTGGCATTGCAGGGAGGTGTCTACAGGCAGGTGGCAGTGCATGGAGGTGACTCTGCAGGCAGGTGACTTTGCAGGCAGGTGGCAGTGCAGGCTGGTAGCAGTGCCTGGAGGTGACTGCAGGGAGGTGGCAGTGCAGGCAGGTGACTTTGCAGAGCTGTGGCAGGGCATGGAGCTGTCAGTGCAGCCCCGTGACATTGCAGGCAGGCGGCAGTGCAGCACTGTGGCAGTGCAGGGAGGTGGCTGCAGGCAGGAGGCAGTGCAGGGCTGTGGCAGTGCAGGCAGGTGACCTTGCAGGGAGGTGGCAGTGCGGGGCTGTGATGCTGCAGATAGGTGGCAATGCAGGGCTGTGCCAGTGCTGCTGTCCATCCAGGAGGTGCCTCCCGCACTCCACACTGAGTGCTGTGCACCTACACTCCCTGCAGCACTGAGCTGGATGCACGGGATGGGGGGGGCCGTGGGTGATGCCCGTGGCCGTGGGCCTTCAGCAGCAGCTCTGCCCCTCCCGTCCCACACTGCTCCATCTCGTGCAGCTCGGTGCAGCACAGTGGGATTTGGGGGAAGCTGTGTGAGGACTGTGCCAGCCCTCGGCACAGCGCTTCCCTGCAGCCCTGGGGCTGTTCATGGGCTCAGACTGTGCTCTGCTCTCGGCCCTCTGTTCCTTCCTGGGTTTACCCGGGACGCCCCAATGCCACAGTGTTTGGTGCACAGGGGGATGCACAAACTGGGAAGCGTGTTGCAGAATGAACCCCACCCCTGAGCACTGCGATCCAGCTCTGTCTGCCCCTCTTGGACCTGGTGGCACTTGTCCCAGTCCAGCAACTGGGATGAGAGTGGGGGGGCAGTGGTGGCCCAGGGACCCCTCAGCCCTGCTGCCACCTCTGTGGCCCTGGAGGGATCGCAGTGGGGTGCCTGGTGCTGGGAACACGGAGATGCTCAGCACAGCAGTGCTCAGGCTTGGGGATGGAGGAAGAGAAGAGTTTGCTGTGGTGCTGTGCAATGGTCCACGTTCAGGGTGGTCCCCATGGCACCCCCTGTGCGTCCCTGCATCCCCAGCACATGATTGCTTCCCTGGGGGGCAGTGTGTTCCGGCCCCACTGTCAGCAGGAGTGGAGCAGGGTTTTGCTCTGGAGCATTGTGGTTGTGCTGATGTGAGATGAGCACAGCCCGCTGGGGCCGGGCTGGGTCTGCCTGTGGAAGGACACGTGCCCCGGGGACAGCAGCGTCCCTCCGGGCGTCCTGGTTTTCCTTCCAGACTCCAGCACAAAGTCGAAGTTAAACACGACTAAACTTTGTTTGTCTTTAATTTTTTTTTTCCCCATTAGGTTTCTTTCCTGGGAGTAGCCCAATTAGTGCTAACGAGCTGGACGGTAATTACAGCTCAGGTTGGCCACAGGAGGGCTGATTACCCGCGGCTTCTGCGGACCAATTAACAGTGCTGCCATCGCTGGGGATCCCACGTTACTTTCTTGGAGCGAGCTGAGAGCGGTGGCTCTGCATGGGGGGCAGCCCACGTCCCCCAGCCCCGGCTGGACCCACTGCCAGCCCCACTGCTCCCCCTGCTCCTTCTCCCCAGCTCTGTAGGGTGCACTGGTGGCACTGGGACACCTCTGTCCCGTGTGGCACTTTGTCCTTCCCGCAGAGGGACGCGTGTTTTGGGGCTGTCCCCTGGCACCCTGCTGCTGTGTGTGACAAATAACAGCTGCATGCAAAGGATGTGCAACCTAGCCTTACCTGTGCACCCCAGGCTGGGAGCTGCTTTGCAGGGGGTTGGACTTGATGATCTCCGGAGGTCCCCTCCAACCCCTACAGTTCTGTGATGCTGCAAAATGAGAATTGAATGCGTGGCGTGTGATTAATGGTTGGAAACGTGCCGGGGTAACTGAAGCCATGAGGAACCCATCGATGGCTGCTGTTGCTGACAGCTCATCCTGCAGACTCTGCAGGTGAATGAGGAATGGGGCTCTTTCCTTGGGGTAGACGGACCCCTGGGCTGGGGGAGCTGGGAGCACTGGGAGGGACAGCCCACGGCGGGTGGGTTGCTCACGGAGGGTCCTTATGCCCGGGCTGGGGCAGGAATTGGCCCAGCCCTCACTTTGAGCTGCTCAAAGGCACAGTGGGCACACGTTGCCTCTGCGCGGTGGTGTTCTGTGAGCCATGCTGTGACCATTCCCAACACGTGGTCCAGGTTCCCTTTGAGTCAGTGGAGGAAGGTGGATGTTTCTGGGGTCAGTTCATTGTGCTATCCCGCTTCATTTGGGGTGGGATACACATTTTCCTGGGCATGCCGTGCTGTCCGAGCATCTGCACTCCCTCAGTGGGCATCTGAGAACCTGAACCCTGGCAGCTGCTCCAGCAGTCGGGAAATCCCATCCCGGATCTGCTTCATCTTCATGCCGTAAATGAGTGGGTTGAGCATGGGAGGCACCGTCAGATAGAAATCAGCCACCAGGACTTGGGCGCGAGGGGCCAAGCCCAGAGAGAACATCTGCAGGTACATGGAGAGGAGCCCGCCCGTGTAGAAGAGGAGCATGACGCACACGTGGGAGCTGCAGGTGCTGAGGGACTTGAGACGTGCTGCGCGGGACGGCAGGCTCAGCACCGACCTGAGGATCATCCCGTAGGACAAGGTGATGAGCACGGAGTCTGTCCCGACCAACAGCGTTGCCACGACGACGCTGTAGAGATCGCTGATGGATGGGTCAGCGCAGGCCAGCTCCACCACGGCCATGTGCTCGCAGTAGGAGTGCGGGATGGCCCTGTCCCTGCAGTAGGGCAGGCTGGTGAGCAGGCACATGAGAGGGGTCATGGCAGCCGCTCCCCGGGCCAGACAGAGCAGCCCGATCTGCGCGGCCCGCCAGTGGGTCAGGATGCTGACGTATCTCAGCGGGTTGCAGATGGCCACGTACCGGTCCAAGGACATCGCCAGGAGTACCCCCGACTCCACGGCAGTGAACGTGTGGATGAAGAACATCTGGGTGAAGCAGGCCTCGAAAGCAATCTCTCTGGAGCCCAGCCAGAGCACGGCCAGCATTTTGGGAACTACAGCAGTTGTGAAGACGAGGTCAACAACGGCCAGCATGGCAATGAAATAGTACATGGGCTCGTGGAGAGTTCTGTCCAGCCTCACGGCAAGCAGGACCACGCTGTTTCCCAGCAGGGCC
Source organism: Oreortyx pictus (assembly GCA_036925125.1). Lineage (NCBI taxonomy): Eukaryota > Metazoa > Chordata > Aves > Galliformes > Odontophoridae > Oreortyx > Oreortyx pictus. Next base: position 471,707 of record JAUPFR010000001.1, on the reverse strand, counting down.
ACGATGTAGGTAAAGCAGAATGGGATGGAAATCCATGCGTGGACATCTTCCAGGCCAGGGATCCCCATCAGGAGAAAAGGCAAAGAACTGCTGTTGTGTTGGCTGGGGACTGACATGGCACAGGTGGACCGTGTCACCTACTTGCTCCCGACTTCAGTTCCCTGCAACACAGTGATGGGAAGTTTGGGATTTTGCTGCCATTTTGTCATAAAACATAAAACAATGAAGGGAAAACCTTTCAGAGCCTGTTACCCACGGTCAGGGTTTCCCAGAGGATGCAGCACTGGAGGGTCGATCCCATCCTTTTGGGAACCACCTTCCCCTTCTGCCTCCCTCCCAGCCGCTCTGCTGAACCTCGAGCTCTGTGTCTGGCACCCTGCTGTCCTGCCTGGCCGTGGCTCCCAGTCACCACTGCAGGGCTCAGTTGGTAGAACTGGGCCGTGATGTCCTCAGGCTCTTTGCCCCCTGCCCGGCCCTCATGGGCAGTGCGATGGGGAGGGCTTGATGACCATCTGCTAGGATCTGTGCTCAGACAGAGGACGGGCTGCACTGGCCCAGGCGCCAGTTCCAGAGTGGAGCTGGTCACTTGGGGTCATGCAGAAGCTCCACTTGGATGACGTGTCCATGGCAGAACTGAGCTGAGAGAGAAGCTGCAGCCAGAGAGACGATTTCAATGTATTATTATTTAATATAACCTCTATTTCCCTTCTATGCACCCAAAGTTACACTGCCCTTTGGATCCCTGCGGGACACACAGCCCCCCCATGTGCAGCTCAGGGCAGGCAGTTCTTCTCATGTCTGCTGCTCACAGAGCAGCTCCTTTGTAAAGCTGGACAGCACAGAGTACCCACACAACCACAGCCTGTGATGTTGGGCCTGGCAGCTCCACTTGAGCTCCCCGGATCATCCCACTCTGCCCTCACTCTCCTGACACTGCTCAGCACAGTGCATCCCACCTGGATCCTGCACACACAGAACCGAACCTCCCATCTCACCAGAAAAACAACACCAGATTCTGTTTGGCGAAGGCCAATCACTGTTAATTTCATTAGGCTTAATTTGATTCTGGTCCTGTGATTCTCCTTTGGCCCCATCTCCTGTTGGTGCTGACGTGGGGCTGAGTGCTGTGTGGATAACGGCACTGTCTGACATCCATCCGGGGCAGCACCGGGCTGGGACGGATGGGGCCACGTGTGCACTGCACCCGGCGCTGCTGCTCACCTACCCATCCATCCAACCACGTCAAAAAGATACATTTCTCTGATTTCCTCTCCCTCCTTTTCAGGCACAGCCCTCTGTCCCTCATGCAGAGGGCTGCGTGGCCCCATCTGCTTTGATTTCCTGACAGAATAGCTCCCAACGTGCACGAGGTCCTATCCTGTTCCCCCGCTGCTCTTTTGCCCCATTTGGTGTTGTGGCTGCAGCTCCTGCGTCCCCATCCCGGCTGTGTGGGGATTCCCATCATCCAGACCGACCCACCCCGCTCAGTGCTCCCTGCACCTTCTGTTCTAATTCCCCTCTGCCTTCAAGTGCTGTCAGTTCTGGAAATGCACGGAACAGAAAATCAGTGCCACAGCTGAAATGCATTCAGAGTGCTGCCACCACCCCTGGGCATCACCAACCTCCCTTTCTGCAGTACAGCTCTTCCTCGCAGCACAGCTCTTCCTCCTCGCAGCACAGCCCTGTGCTGCTCCACATGACGCTGGATGCAGAGCCCTGGCCTGGATCAGATGGGCCCTGTGCTCTCCCATGACACTTATCACATCTTCCAGACGCTGCTGTCCCCACCCCGACTCTCCCTCCCTCCCCTCCCCAGCTCAGAGCCCCTGGGGCGGTGCGGGCTGTGCTGAGCTCATTATAGGATGGTTTATAGAAATAGAAACCAACTTTTTGGTTCGTTTGTTGTTCAGTGAACTGTCTCTGAGTTAAAATCTTGGTATTTATTTGTTTGCTCTTTTTGACCCAAGGCCTCTCCACATTTCTGTTTAACGGGAGACTTAAATTCAGAGGAACTCATTTTGTTAAAGGCGCTCCCAGCACTTCCCTGTCTGCCTGGAAATGAGGAGCAGTGCTGCAGCTGTGCCCTCCCCAGGCAGAGCAGCGTGGATGGATCCCCTGGATCCTGCTGGCCACGCTCTGTGCAGTGCAGCCCTCATCCCATTGCCCTTCGTGGCCACAGGGCACACTGCTCATGGTCCTCTGTTGGTTACCAGGACCCCCAGGTCCTGCTCCGCAGAGCTCCCCTCCATCAGCTTGGCCCCGACCCATACCCATGCTGCATTGTTCCTCACCAGGTGCGGGACCCTGCACTCGTCCTTGCTGAGCCTCACTGGGTCCCCTCTGCTCAGCTCCCACTGAATGGCAGCACGACCTTCTGGGCTGTCAGCCATTCCTCCCTGCAAACTTGGGGTACTCCGTCCCTTCCTCCAGATTGTGGATGGAGATGTTGAGCATGGCCGGACCCAGCACAGACCCTTAGAAAACACCACAGCCTCCAGCCTGACCCTGTGCTGCTGAGCTCTGCCGGAGGGGAACGAGGAGATGGAGAGCAGCCCCATGGGAGGGGGCCTGGGGGTCTCAGCCTGCAGCAAGTTGAACATGAGCCAGCTGTGTGCACAGGCAGCAGGAAGGACAGCTGTCCCCCGTGGGGCACTGGGCCCAGGAATGGCACCGGGCACCTGCAGGGCTGTCCCCTCTGCTCTGCTGTGCAGCCCCACCTCGGGCACCGGGTGCACTTCTGAGCACCACAGTATGAAAAGGACATAAAGTTATGGGACATGGTCCAAAGAAGTGCTATGGAGATGGAGAAGGGTCAGAGGGCAACGGTTGTGAGGAGTGCCGAGGTTCCGTGGGTTGTTTCACCCAGAGCGGAGGAGGCTAAGTGGAGCATCATGGCCCTACAGCCCCCCATGGCCCTACAGTCCCCCATGGCCCTACAGATCTTTATGGCAGCCTGTGGCTTCCTTACAAGAAAGAGGCAACAATAGAACCAGATGGAATGGCATGAAGCAGCAACAGAGGAGTGTGAGGCTGGATATCGGGATGCTCTATGATTCTATCAGCTAGAAGTGTAAGATTCCATGTGCTGCAGTCCGTGTCCCGGGAGGCATTCTGGAACCAGGGAGATGGGACATCAAGGGATGTGGCCAATGGGTAAGGTGGAAGGGGCATGAGTTGGGTTAGGGTTAAGGTTAGGGTTGGGGCTAAGGTTAGGGTTGGGCTTAGGATCTTGGAGGTCTTTTCCAATCTCAGTGATCCAGTGATGATTTCTCACTCATATACCTTACACATCTGAACAGGAACAGTCACTAGAGTCCCTGCAATGTGTGACAGCCTAGTGCTGCCAGCACCAGTAGTTTTGCACTGAGTCACAAAGACATCGCAGAAGAAGATTACCCACTTTGAATAGAATCTGTTTATTGACACAAACATGTGGAGCTGCGAATCCTAAATGCTCACAGGGACCTTCACGGCACTGAGAACTCTCAAAGCTGAAAGCTGGTGGCTGCCCCTCCGTGTCCCGGAGAGAAGGGAGGGAGATGGGACCCCGAGATTTGCTCACGATCCCGGTCCCAAACACCTCTTGTCGCAGTGTAGGGTCTCACACAGCCATTAAAGCCATCGATCCCTGCCCCGTTCCCTCATGGCTTCAGTTCTCTGTGCATTCCCTGGGGATGGAAAGGGCGCTGTGTTTGTGTGGATGAGCGGAGCTGGAAGGTCACCGAGTGCTGTGACAGCAGTGAGCCTTCCTGGGAAGCAGCACATGGAGCATTGCCTCCCGGATCCGCCTGCTCCTCATGCTGTAGATGATGGGGTTCAGCGCGGTGGGGAGGGTGAGGTAGAGGTCGGCCAGCAGAACCTGTGCGCGCACGGACACAGCGCGGCCGAACTGCTGCGCGTATATGGAGCCCATGCCCGGGATGTAGTACAGCAGCATCACGCAGATGTGGCACCCGCAGGTGCTGAAGGCCCTGCTGCGCGATCCCTTCTCCAGGACAGCCTTCAGGATCATCACGTAAGACGCAGCGATGAGAGCTGTGTCCGTCCCTACGATGACAGAGGACATGGAGACGCTGTACAGCCTGCTGGGGCTGGGGTCTGCGCAGGCGAGGCTGGTGACGGCCATGTGCTCGCAGTACGAGTGGGGAACCATGAGGGAGCGGCAGAAGGGGAGCTTGGTCACCATGCCTGTCAACGGGACCATGAAAAGGAGCCCTCTGGCCACGATGGCCAGGCACATCCAGGCCACTGTTTGTTGGCTGAGGATGATTCTGTACCTGAGGGGGTGACAAATGGCCACGTAGCGGTCGAAAGCCATGGCCAAGAGCACCCCCGACTCCTCCGATGTTGAGGAGTGAACAAAGAACATCTGAAGCAAACAGGCGGTGTAACCGATGCGGGTGGAGTTGAGCCAGAAGATGCCCAGCAGCTTGGGGACCACGGACGTCACCATGACCACGTCAACAAGTGCCAGCATGGCCAGGAAGTAGTGCATGGGGTCCCGCAGGGACTTGTCCAGCGCGATGACGAGCAGAACCAAACTATTTCCTACCAGGGCAAGGATGTATGCCGAGCAGAAAAGGATGCCCAGGCAGACGGGGAACGCTTCCAGGGTGGGGACCCCCACGAGGAAGAAAGAGGAGGAGCTGCTGTTGGGGTGGCTGACGGCGCCAGAAGCCATGCAGGAGGATCTTGCTTATGTACTTAAGAAGACGAAGATGGCAGCGCAGGATCCCTGAGGTGCCCAGAGCTGAGGCTGCGAAGCCGAGGGCGACGTGCTGATGCACGTGGCAAATAGGGAACCCAGACTGCTATCAGCATGGGTGAGGCGGGAGCTCCATGGTGTAACATGGCTGGGAGAGGGAAACAGAGCAACAACGTGGATGAAATGGGGCTGTAGGATGGCAAGGAACTCCAGGTGAAGCTGACGTTTCAGACCGCACCACCGGGGCTGCCCAGGAGTCCTTCAGTCCATTGCTCGTGGAGACGATTCTTTGTTGGCTGCTCAGCAGCGCTGGGCCGAGATCCCACAGTCAGCTGCAAGAGGAAGAGATGGTGAGCACACTGCGTGTGTGTGGCCTCCCTGCACCAAGCACTCCACACAGAGCTCCTCCAAGGTGCAAGGCCAAATCTGCTCTCAGGAGGTGCTCTGGGACGTTTGGCACAACCGTGACAACGCCATTCCCCATTCCGTCTTTGTTCTTTCATTCCCTCATGAGTGGAACCTGCACCACGAGGTGTTCCTCAGGCAGGAGCAGCTTACAGGCGACAGAACCCCGCAGCGAAGCCAGGGGTGCCGTGGGTACCCGGTTGTGTGCCCCCAGGGGAGGGACAGAGGGATGAGAGCCCGCGGGTCCAATCGTCGGGTGCAGAGAAGAGCTCCATCGCGGAGCACAGACTGCTGCTCCCTCCCTCCCTCCCTCCCTCCGTCTGTGCAGGGCTCTGCCCTGGGCTGAGCGGGGGCTGTAGGCAGCCATCAGACACCGAGCACTCACGGACACCTACCTGGGGCTGCCGTGCGTCTGAATGCAGAGCTGGGTCCGTGGCTGCACGGATCCCAGCTGAGGAGCAATGTGCTGCCGGGAGCTGTCTCCCACCGCCGGTGCCTGGCACAGACACAGAGTTACGATGGGAATGGCAGCAGTAGTGCAGACCCTGAGCCGTGGGACTGCTCGACCTGGCAGGCTGTGCAGCCCAAGCTAAGGCTGTGCTCTCCTGGCAGCACAGAGGGGCTGGCACCTGGAAGGCAGAGCGGTGTGTCTACACAGCGCGGAGTGGAAGGGCCGGGTGTTATCTGTTGTCTGGAAAGCCCCCGAGAGCCCCGAGGTGAGGATGAGCTCTGCGCTGCAGGAGGAGGGGATGTTCAGGGCTGCTTCAGCTCCTGCCATTGGCTCTCTGTGGCAGTGCTGTGCCGTTGGGTGCTGGGGGGCACGGCAGTCCCCCAGCGCCTGCCTGGGGCTCAGGAGACCCACGCACCAGAAGTAAACAAGGAACAGCTTTCAAGGGGAGAAAAATACCTTTGGTTTTGTCCGAGACAGCAAGACGGTTTGGGAACTCCACCTTTGCATTCTTCTCTCCACTCTGAAGCACAACAGCCATCTCCGTGGTCTGTGGAGTCCCCCAGAAGAGCCTGTGCCCCAGCACGGGCACGGAGCTGGGATCCCATCAGCCCTGAGCCCTGACAACACCGTGCGATGTGTGGGGGGAACGATGCCCACGGGTCACACGTACTGACGCCCTGCAATGGCACAGCTCCAGCACGAGGCCTTTAAGGGTCATTAACGGGTGGCCAAGCCGCTGTCCCTCATGTTTGAAGGATCACGGCAGCCTGGTGAAGCTCCTACCTTATCGTATCATACCTTAATGATTCTACAGCTCTGCTCCGTCCATCCTTTGGCCCAATGTCCAGCAGCAATAGCAGACCGTAGGGAAGGAGAAAGAACTGAATCCTGTCATCGTTCCCTTGAGTGCCCTCCCATCTTCCAACAATATGAAGCTCAGGGACTTCCTACTCTGGATGTGGTTTCTCCACATTATTTTTTTTAACCCCACCCCAGAAATCCATCCAGTTCATTCTATTTTGTTGCAGATTTTATCACTCATGCCATAAATAAAGGAGTTTCTCTTTAAGGGTCATTAGTGGGTTGCCCTCTCACTTGGCAATGATTCTTCCCTGCATTTTCAGCTAATGTTCCCAAGGAGCACTGTCGTGGAGCTGTGTATTTTCCAGCCGTCCTCCTACCACCAATATTTCCCCACTACACCGTGTTCCTTGGTGCAGCATCTCCACGTTTTTGACCGCCTCCAGGTCCGGTTCCTCCCCCACCTCCCTGGGCAGCCCTTCCAACACCTGAGCTCTCTGTCAGGGAAGAAATTTTGAGGGGGATGTGGACGAGCAGCTGTGTGTGAGCAGCAGTGCAGCAGAAGAGGAATGCCATCCTGACGTGGAGCTGTGTGATTTCCTGGCAGACAGACACAGCCGTTCCTCTAAGCGTACAGCAGTGAGTTCATGTATCTTACTGTCACTGCCACATCACGTCAGCACTGGATGAGGAGATGGGGGGTGAGTCGTGGCTGTGGAATTCCTTGTGACTCCAGCAATGTGCTTGACAGCATCTCCCACACATCTTTGCTATGATACTTTGCATGTGTGGGATAGAAGAGTGGACGGGGAGGAGCAGGGAGAGCTGGCTGGCAGAGCTCAGCTGTGATGGTGAGCCCGGGGTTGGGCTGCAGTCTGTCCCTAGCAGGGTTCTCCAGGGGTTGGCACTGGATCTGGCCTTGCTCAGCATCTCCATCAAAGAGCGGGAGGAAGGGATAGAGTCCCCCCAGCAAGTCTGGTGATGAAACAAAGCTGGGAGCAGGGACTGACACTGCTGGAGGCTGTGCTGCCATTCAGCGAGACCTGGACAGGCTGCAGAGTTGGGCAGGGAGGAACCTGATGAGGTTTAACAGGAGTACAGTTGTGCACCTGAGGAGGAACAACCGCAGCAGCAGTGCAGGTTGATGCTGATGCTGAGCTGCCAGGGAGGAGCTCCATGGAGGAGGACCTGGGGGTCCTGGTGGGCAGCAGGTGACCGTGAGCCAGCAGTGTGCCCCGTGCCCAGGAGGCCAATGCTGACCTGTGGTGCACTGTGTGAAGCATAGGGAAATCCACACCGATGTGCGTGGGAACTTCTTCCCAGTGCAGCGGTGGAGCACTGGAGCTGCACACAGAGGTGGTGGGGTCTCCTTCTCTGCAGACGTTCAGGACCTCCTGGACGCCGAGCTGTGCACCCTGGGCTGGGAGCTGCTTTGGCAGGGGGTTGGACTCCATCATCTCTGGAGGTCCCTTCCAACCCCTACAGTTCTGTGATGCTGTGATGGAGCTGTTGGAGCGGGTGCAGAGAAGGCCACAAAGATGACCAGGGGCCTTCAGCATTTCCCCTGTGGGGACAGGCTGAGAGAGCTGAGCTTCTTCAGCCTGGAGAAGAGAACTCTGTGATGAGAGAACCTCTGAGCGGCCTGCCAGGACCTCAAGGGCCCCGACAGCAAAGCTGGGGAGGGACATTTTATAAGGGCATTGTCGTGGTGTTGTGATTTTAGTTATAGGTATTCCACATCATAACATCATGGAGTGCACTGGGAGTTAAAAGTGAACACTGCAGTTGTGTGGAGTGCCAATAGTTCTGAGCGTACCTGTCTCAGAAGAGAAGAGCTTCATATCCCAGAGCACTGCTCCTTCTTCTGCTTCCCTTTTCTGTTCATAGGGGAAGACAAAACTTTGTGTGTCATGACATGCCCCTTTTTTTCCTTTCTGCTCCACTCTGCAGCGTGGTGTGTGCTCTGTCACCATCTCACTTTCAGCACTAGAGCAAGGCTTTGGTTTTTGGACCCTCAGTCTCTTATTTAATTGATTTATTAGCTCCAGTTCTGATTATATAGTTCTATACTGTGATGTCTTGCATTCCTATATCCTGCTTAGTAAATTCACTTTCCTCCTCCGCTCGCTGCTGTTTTGTCTGTAGGCCCATCTCCCACCTCCCTATCCCTTCCCCATTTCCCCCCTTCCCCATTCCCAGGGTGTAGTTCTCTGTGTCCCCCACTCCACTCATCACAGAACCAGGCTGAACCGGCCCATAAAGCATGGACAGGCATGTAGTGACAGGAGGAGGGGGAATGGCTTTGAACTGGAAGAGGGCAGATTGAGAGTAGAGATTGGGAAGGAATTCCTTCCTGTGAGGGCACAGGTGAGACCCTGGCACAGGCTGCCCAGAGAGGCTGTGGATGCCCCCTCCCTGGAGGTGTTCATGGTCACATTGGATGGGGCTGTGAGCAAGCTGGGCTACAGGGAGGAGTCCCTGCCTACACCGGGGGGTTGGGACTGGGAGATCTTCAAGGTCCCTTCCAACCCAAACCTTTCTGTCATTCTATGATGATTTCTTCCTGACATGGCAGAAACATGCCAATGGGAACTGACTCTTCTCTGTGGCAAAGCCTCAGCAGTGCTGCTCTGGTCCCAAAACGTGGACCGTTGATTGATAGTTGCAGTGCTTGTGAGCCTCAAAAGGCTTCAGTCAGAGCACAGGAGTAGGAGGGCAGAGGCACTGTTGGTGGAACACCCTCCTTTTCCAAGGAGCAGAAACCCCTGTGTGTGGCTGTGATGAACCTCTCAGCGCTGGGGGATGGTCAGCTATAGGGATGGATATACGTTGGTGTTGGCGTGTTGGTCAGTTTCTGTTGAAGTGTAGCTTCTTGTACACTGAGTGTGGCTCTCCCAGGAAGCCCCCACGCTCACCTGAAAGCAGTGGCTGCAGGGCATCTCCCCGTCCCTGCTCAGAGCTGGACTTTCCATCTGCTGAGCTGTGGTGCAAAGCCTCAGAACTGCTCCCAGTGTCAGCAGCATGCAGATACAGCCAGGCACTGCTGGGGGACGTGAGCTGGGGGACCGTTTCTATCTGACTCCTGGCTTCCAGGACACGAGGAAACTAGGGGAACCTCCTTGTGCTGTGCACTGTGGCATCTGGATGGGGCTGACTCCTGCTTGGACACTGCTGGCTGGTCAGGGGGCTTGGAAATGAAAGAAAGCACTCTCAACACTCAGAAAGCACTCTTGTACTGGCAGGGAGAGTTAGCTGGGCTGAGGACACCTGCATCTACAGCATGCTGTCCTTTGGGCCTCCAAGACAAAATAGGTGCAGCCCTTCACCAGCTCGTGGCCACTGCAGTGAGCACATGGTGGGATAGCAGGTAATGCCAAGCGGGTTCATTGTTTATGTTCATGATCTCTCACAATACCTACAGTTGTGTGATTCTGTGATGATTACAAGATACGGAAGCAGTATTACCTCTGGGCATCTCCCTGCTTTGATTGGACCCAGCAGACGTCATCTGCTGGAATGACAGAACGTTCTGAGGAATTGTAGTTATTTTCCTCCCATTGCCCTCTGCTTACAGACACTCCACCAGAGCGTGGTCATTTCCCTTCCCAGCAGTTCTCAGCACTCTGCACGACAGCTGCTGGGAGGACACTGTGCTGCTCCCAGTGGCTCCTGCTGAGCTCTCCGTGGTGCTCTGTGTGAGCAGCCAATGCTCAGTTGCCATCATCACCATGAAGATTGGAAAACCTGCTGTGTGCTCAGGGAGGGCCATCCTCGTGTGCAAAGGAGGCCCAGAGAAGAGATGCCTATGTCTGGAGGCCATGGAACGTGTGACAGCCTACTGCTGCCAGCACCAGTAGTTTTGCACTGAGTCACAGAGACACTGCAGAAGAAAATTCCCCACTTTGAACAGAATCTGTTTATTGACACAAACATGTGGAGCTGCGAATCCTAAATGCTCACAGGGACCTTCACGGCACTGAGAACTCTCAAAGCTGAAAGCAGCTGGCTGCCCCTCCGTGTCCCGGAGAGAAGGGAGAGAGATGGGACCCTGAGATTTGCTCACGATCCCGGTCCCAAACACCTCTTGTCGCAGTGTAGGGTCTCACACAGCCATTAAAGCCATTGATCCCTGCCCCGTTCCCTCATGGCTTCAGCTCTGTGCGTCCCCTGGGGATGGAAAGGGCGCTGTGTTTGTGTGGATGAGCGGAGCTGGAAGGTCACCGAGTGCTGTGACAGCAGTGAGCCTTCCTGGGAAGCAGCACATGGAGCATTGCCTCCCGGATCCGCCTGCTCCTCATGCTGTAGATGATGGGGTTCAGCGCGGTGGGGAGGGTGAGGTAGAGGTCGGCCAGCAGAACCTGTGCGCGCACGGACACAGCGTGGCCGAACTGCTGCGCGTATATGGAGCCCATGCCCGGGATGTAGTACAGCAGCATCACGCAGATGTGGCACCCGCAGGTGCTGAAGGCCCTGCTGCGCGATCCCTTCCCCAGGACAGCCTTCAGGATCATCACGTAAGACGCAGCGATGAGAGCTGTGTCCGTCCCTACGATGACAGAGGACATGGAGACGCTGTACAGCCTGCTGGGGCTGGGGTCTGCGCAGGCGAGGCTGGTGACGGCCATGTGCTCGCAGTACGAGTGGGGAACCACGAGGGAGCGGCAGAAGGGGAGCTTGGTCACCATGCCTGTCAACGGGACTACGGAAAGGAGCCCTCTGGCCATGATGGCCAGGCACATCCAGGCCACTGTTTGTTGGCTGAGGATGATTCTGTATCTGAGGGGGTGACAAATGGCCACGTAGCGGTCGAAAGCCATGGCCAAGAGCACCCCCGACTCCTCCGATGTTGTGGAGTGAACAAAGAACATCTGAAGCAAACAGGCGGTGTAACCGATGCGGGTGGAGTTGAGCCAGAAGATGCCCAGCAGCTTGGGGACCACGGACGTCACCATGACCACGTCAACGAGTGCCAGCATGGCCAGGAAGCAGTGCATGGGGTCCCGCAGGGACTTGTCCAGCGCGATGACGAGCAGAACCAAACTATTTCCTACCAGGGCGAGGATGTATGCCAAGCAGAAAAGGATGCCCAGGCAGACGGGGAACGCTTCCAGGGTGGGGACCCCCACGAGGAAGAAAGAGGAGGAGCTGCTGTTGGGGTGGCTGACGGCGCCAGAAGCCATGCAGGAGGATCTTGCTTATGTGCTTAAGAAGACGAAGATGGCAGCGCAGGATCCCTGAGGTGCCCAGAGCTGAGGCTGCGAAGCCGAGGGCGACGTGCTGATGCACGTGGCAAATAGGGAACCCAGACTGCTGTCAGCATGGGTGAGGCGGGAGCTCCATGGTGTAACATGGCTGGGAGAGGGGAACAGAGCAAAAACGTGGGTGAAATGGGGCTGTAGGATGGCAAGGAACTCCAGGTGAAGCTGACGTTTCAGACCGCACCACCGGGGCTGCCCAGGAGTCCTTCAGTCCATTGCTCGTGGAGACGATTCTTTGTTGGCTGCTCAGCAGCGCTGGGCCGAGATCCCACAGTCAGCTGCAAGAGGAGGAGATGGTGAGCACACTGCGTGTGTGTGGCCTCCCTGCACCAAGCACTCCACACAGAGCTCCTCCAAGGTGCAAGGCCAAATCTGCTCTCAGGAGGTGCTCTGGGACGTTTGGCTCAACCGTGACAATGCCATTCCCCATTCCGTCTTTGTTCTTTCACTCACTCATGAGTGGAACCTGCACCACGAGGTGTTCCTCAGGCAGGAGCAGCTTACAGGCAACAGAAACCCCGCAGCGAAGCCAGGGGTGCCGTGGGTACCCGGTTGTGTGCCCCCAGGGGAGGGGCAGAGGGATGAGAGCCCGCGGGTCCAATCGTCGGGTGCAGAGAAGAGCTCCATCGCGGAGCACAGACTGCTGCTCCCTCCCTCCCTCCCTCCCTCCGTCTGTGCAGGGCTCTGCCCTGGGCTGAGCGGGGGCTGTAGGCAGCCATCAGACACTGAGCACACACGGACACCTACCTGGGGCTGCCGTGCGTCTGGATGCAGAGCTGGGTCCCCGGTTGCAAGTGATGTGCTGCCGGGAGCTGTCTCCCACCGCCGGTGCCTGGCACAGGCACAGAGTTACGATGGGAATGGCAGCAGTAGTGCAGACCCTGAGCCGTGGGACTGCTCGGCCTGGCTGGGGGAAAGCGGCGCGGCAGAGCCGTGCAGCCCAAGCTAAGGCTGTGCTCTCCTGGCAGCACTGAGGGGCTGGCACCTGGAAGGCAGAGCGGTGCATCTGCACAGCGCGGAGCGGATGGGCTGGGTGTTATCTGTCCTCTGGAAAGCCCCCGAGAGCCCCGAGGTGAGGATGAGCTCTGCGCTGCAGGAGGAGGGGATGTTCAGGGCTGCTTCAGCTCCTGCCATTGGCTCTCTGTGGCAGTGCTGTGCCGTTGGGTGCTGGGGGGCACGGCAGTCCCCAGCGCCTGCCTGGGGCTCAGGAGGCCCACGCACCAGAAGTAAACAAGGAACAGCTTTCAAGGGGAGAAAAATACCTTTGGTTTTGTCCGAGACAGCAAGACGGTTTGGGAACTCCACCTTTGCATTCTTCTCTCCACTCTGAAGCACAACAGCCATCTCCGTGGTCTGTGGAGTCCCCCAGAAGAGCCTGTGCCCCAGCACGGGCACGGAGCTGGGATCCCATCAGCCCTGAGCCCTGACAGCACCGTGCGATGTGTGGGGGGAACGATGCCCACGGGTCACACGTACTGACGCCCTGCAATGGCACAGCTCCAGCACGAGGCCTTTAAGGGTCATTAACGGGTGGCCAAGCCGCTGTCCCTCGTGTTTGAAGGATCACGGCAGCCTGGTGAAGCTCCTACCTTATCGTATCATACCTTAATGATTCTACAGCTCTGCTCCGTCCATCCTTTGGCCCAATGTCCAGCAGCAATAGCAGACCGTAGGGAAGGAGAAAGAATTGAATCCTGTCATCGTTCCCTTGAGTGCCCTCCCATTTTCCAACAATGTGAAGCTCAGGGACTTCCTTCTCTGTATGTGGTTTCTCCACATTATTTTTTATTAACCCCACTCCAGAAATCCATCCAGACAATTTTATTTTGGTTCAGATTTTATGATTTATGCCGTTAGTACGGAGTTTCACAAATTATTGGCACTTTCTGTCACTTTTCTGTTTTCAGAGAAAATCGTTGCACAGAAGTTGAAATTAGCCTGTATGAGAAGAGATATATGTTTCTCAGGCACTTGTACCTCCTGTTTTCCTATTGTACCATGGGGACAGGCTGTATCTCCCTGACGTTGCAGACATTTGACCTTCCTGACCTCTACATAGTTCTATCTCTGACAAACTGATCTCAGCCATCCACATGGCACAAGGCAGCAAGCACGTGGTTCTGTTTCTAGTCACTGCTTTCTGCAGTGCAATGCCAGATACAGTGAAGCCACTACTGTGGGAGCACTGCCAAGATAATGCTGACCATAACAGCTCATAACATGCACTCAGTCACCTTGGCCATTCATCCAGGGAGGCTGAGCCATAGATGGCATGAGCCAGATTGGCAGGACACGTGCCTTCTGCCAGAATTGTTTATCTGAAAAGGGCAAACACATGCAAGATCCCAAAATCCTTTGCTTGGGAGAAGCCAGTGCTTTTCCCTCCTCTCACTCAGTGGTAATCTGCAAATCCCATGTGCTGCTCTGGGCACCACAGGATCTGCCATGTTCGGTTGCTTGCACACTGGCAAAGTGTTCATGAACTTGTGAGGTCTGAATAGATCCACAGATCTCAGTTTGTGTCTTCAATTTTGATTTGAAGGAACCACCCAGCTCCTGTCTTGTCCCCAGTATAAGATCCAGTCATTTCTGATAGATAAATGTACAACCTGAACAGGCTGCCCAGTGAGGTGGTGGGGTCTCCTTCTCTGTAGACGTTCAGGTCCCACTGGATGCCTACCTGTGCACCCTGGGCTGGGAGCTGCTTTGCAGGGGGTTGGACTCCAAGATCTCTGGAGGTCCTTTCCAACCCCTACAGTTCTGTGATTCTGATCATTCACTGCAGATGCTTTCCCCAGAGCATCTCTTTCAGAACGTTTTCCTACTGCCAAGCCTGCGCCTCACTCTTGTCCATAAGGGACAAGAATGACTTATTGCCTTCTTGATGGTGTTTGCCATCCTGTTTGCACAGGTGGAAAGGACAGGACTGGAGCTATGATCAGATAATGGTGGAGCTCAGATGAGTGGATCACAAGATGTTAAACCTGCTTGTTTTTGTGTCCACTGCTTGTTTGAAGTTGGCTTAACCAAGGAAAACCCTGCAGCCAAATAATTAGCACTGATGTAATATATTCATGCAAGAAAGTTAACTGAGGTCACAGTTCTCCACCACAATATTCACTGAATTTATGACACCTGGAAGTAATTAAGTAGGTCATTAACCCAATAAGAGACAAAGTTCACTTATGTATACGGGCCTATCTGGTGGCTTTTAGGACAGATTGCTCTATACTCACCTCAGTCTGGCTGAGGGCTGAGGGCTGAGGGCTCAGAGCTTGGCACTATGCTCACAAACACTGGCACAGCCCCACGTTAAATGAAACCTTCTGCCCAGCTCACCATGGTGCTTTGGAGTGGCTCTGCCCATGTCACCCTCAAGGACTGTTTGTGTCTCACTAAACAACTCTACTTGCTAGAAGGACCCTCATGCAAACGTTTGTGCATCTTAAGGAACCCGACCATCCTAATTGCTCACCGCTGGGTCCGAACAGACTAATCATCACAGACAAGAAACTGCTGCCTGGGAGTAGCCAGGAGCAGCAATGGTTTGTAAACAAATGTGCTCCTACTCCTCACTGCTTGGGTTGTCTCTGTGTCAGCATCCAGGCAATGATGAACAGATTATTTAGAGGGTGGTCCTTGAAGATAAAAGGTTTCATCTTTGTCTGAAGAAGAGGCTCAGGAAATACTTTACAGCTCTCTACAAGTCCTGAAAGGAGGCTGTGGCCAGGTGGGAGCCAGCCTCTGCTCCCAGATAACAGGGAGAGGATGAGAGACAATGGCCCTGAGTTCTGCCAGGGGAGGTTCAGGTTGGATACCAGGAACAAGTGACCAGGCAGCCCAGGGAGGTGGGGGAGTCATCCCTGGAGGTGATTGGGAACTGTGAAGATGTGGCACTTGGGAACATGGTTAGTGGGAGTGGTGGGGATGCACTGGGGTTGGACATGGTGATCTCAGAGGTCTTCTAAAACCATCATCATTATACCATGATCTCGCATAGGAGGTCAAGCTGTTCTCCTTGGAGCCTTCCTTCTCCAGTCTGAACACCCCCAACTCTCATCCTGGTTCCTTAGCAGAGGTGCTCCGTGTCCTGGCCACAGAGCTGAACACAGCACTGCTGAGGGATCTGAAAGCAGAGCAGGACCTGCATTTGTCGTCAGGGTTGCCCCCTACCCAGGTGCAGGACTTTGCACTTGACCTTGCTGAACCACTTGCTGTTTGCACAGGACAGGCTCCTCCATCCTGCCAGGTCCCTCTGGATGGCATCCCTTCTCTTTGGTGTATGGACCGCCCCACTCAGAGTAGTGTCACCCACAAACCCGCTGATGGCACACTCAACCCCCTGTCCATGTTGCTGGCAAGGGCACTGAATAATGCCAGTCCCAGTACTGAGCCTTGAGGAACGCCACTTGTTACTGGTGCGCACCTGGACACTGGGCCATTGACCTTGATCCTTTGAGTGTGGCCAATTCACCCACAGAGCGGTCCCTCCAACAAATCCATATCCCTCTGATTTACAGACAAGGATGTCAATAGGATTAAAGCTGCCACTTGACACCGCTCTCCACCTGCCCACTGAACTGTGGGCTCTCTGAATGTGACCATCCAACCAACTCCTCATCTGAGCAGTGGAGCCTGACTGGCAAACCGAGCGGGGTGCTAAATCCAGAGAACTGGAAAATTTTCAGAGCGCTCAGCTTTGACGTCACAGTGCTGATAGCGGACTGGATGTAAATAACATTCTTCTTTGAGCTCTTGTTGGCTGCTTTTCGTTCTTTTCTGTGTGCTAAGAAAACAAGCTGATGCCTGCGGGTCCCTCCAAAGAGCTGCGGGGGGAGGGGGGCTGCGGCAGCGCGTGTCGGCAGGCAGCGAGGATGGGGGTGGGCGGTGGGTGACCTTCGGGGTCTTTTGCTGTCTTTTTGCTCGTGGTTATCCTCAGACAACATAGCCATGAGTTATTTATTGATGCGCGAGGCTGCCGCAGATCTGATTCATAGGTCAGAGCTTCAAACACAGCCCACGGAAAAGCAGCCTACCGCCAACCCACTGAATCCATAATTTGTCTGAGGAATGAATGCCTCGACTTCGTTCATTTCCCCCCAGTCCTAGAACGAGAAATGTGTTTTTCTGCATATCTGGCATACTTATAAATGTGGGCTATTAAGAGAGGAGATCCCTGTTGGCAGTGTGAAGAGAATTTATGGGACACAGACACAAATCCTCTCCAGTTTCTGTGGTATGTCTGTAACTGCTGCATCCCTGACCTTGCACTTGCAACTGCAGACCAGGATGTAAGAAACCCTCACACCCAACAAGGCCCTCTGATGTTTTATGTTCTTCTTCTATGGGCTCGCACTGGGTGCACGATGGCCTGCTCCCACGTTGGACCCATTTGTTCCCAGCACAGGGGATCCCCCGACATCCCCTCTGCAGACCCCTACCCACACCCAGCTCATCCTGCCCACACACCTCCCCACAGTGTTCTGGAGCTGCATTTGCAAACTGTTCGTGCTGTGCAGAGGACAGGAAATGAAGATCTTAATAAGAGTTCTCCCTGAAACTTCTGCTTCCAGACAGTGGTACTTACCTGTTCCTTCCAAAAACAGATTTCTAAATGGTAGGCAGTGAATGAATGCAAAAAAAATAAAATAAGAAAAATACAACCCCCAAGCCAAAATAAAAAAAAATAATAATAAGCCAAGACAGCTCCCTCCCCCAAAAAACCATAACAAAAATATTAATATTGGATGAAAATATTTTGTAACATCCATCTCTGCTGCTGCTTTTCTGGAGTGCACTGAGATTACTGCAGAGAAAGGAACGAGTTTCTGGGAGAGGTTCCTGCCGAAGGACTCTGACTGCAGCCACAGAGCTGCCCACCTGCAGGGCTTGTGCAGCCTCTCACAGCACCAGTTCTTGGTGCACAAGCTGTATTTGCTCTACGGTTTCCAGCCGTGGATTATTATTTGTGTTATGATAGTGGCTGAGAGCCAGCCGAGGTTGAGGCAGCACGCTGCGGGACAAAGGGAGGGAAGCACATTCCTCATCCCCAAAGTTATCGACCCAAGCCAAGAAAAACTAACAGCTGGGTGAGGTTCAGTGGGCAGTTCTGTCATGGGAAATTGTAAGTAAAATCAGGAACCCACTTTAACAGGGGGTTGGACTCGAGGATGTCCAAAGGGCCCTTCCAACTCCTGCAATTCTGTGAACCTCTTCTTTACCCATCCTCACCCCATGGATGATGCACCTTCAGGATGCAAATGCTCCCCATGGTGATATGGACCAGAGACAGGTCCTTCCCAAACCGGCGCACCACGGACAGCCCCATCAATGGCACTCAGAAGATCAAGACCACGCAGATATGGTCGATGCAGGTGCTGAACACCTTGAGCCTCTCCTTCCTCAAAGACAGCCTTGAGAGCCATGAGATCAGAGAGGCACTGAGGATGGCGTCCAGCACCATGACCAGCACCATGGCGAGGACTGTGGCCAGCAACAAGGCCAGGATCGTGCCCAGCACCACGGTCAGCGCCATGCCCAGTGCCGTACCCAGCGCTACGCCCTGAGCCACGACCAGCACCATGGCCAGCACCATCCCCTGCACCATGCCCAGGATCATGGCCAGGATCGTGGCCAGCGAGGTGCAGCCCTTCATATCACCGCCCTGCAGTGAGGGGACAGCTCTTCTGGTGTTCACTCAACAATCCTGCTGTTTTTTTTTGTTTGTTTTTTTTTTTAATTATAACCACAAAGCTGATCTCAAAATTGCAATGCAGGCTGCATAACGCTGGCTGTGCTCTTGCAGGTGCCCTCTGAAACCTCTAAAGGGGCCCAGGGTACAGACAGGCCCCCATGGAAGTGCTCTGCATTTACCAGTACGTGTCACAGCGGATCAAAATAATGACTGAACAAAGCATACATGAATTTTAAAAATAAAAATCCCAATTTTTTTATTTTTATTTTTATTTTTTTCAGCTTAACCTCTCTGCAGTGTTCTAAGCATCCAGTCTGGGACTTGTAGCAACTTTCTCTTCTGAGGGGACACAAACACCAGTCCTCCCGCACTCACTGTTCAAGCAGTTAAAATCAAGTTGTGCTGCAGGAGCTCCAGAGCCGCCCAGGGCCAGCAGCAGGAGCTTTGGTGTCTCCGTGAGAAATAGGGATTGGATGAGGAAGGGATGAGCGAAACAAGTGCTGTGACCTATTCCAAGCACAGCATGTCCAGCACAGTACATCCTGAAGACAGAGTCATGGGCAACGTGTCCAAGAAAAAGCACGTGGACTCCAGACCTTTCACACTGCATGAAGATGAGGCGGATCACAGTGAAACAGATGGAGCAGAGGTGAGAAGTTCCCACTGTGGGAAAGATGTCAGGGGAGAAATGCAGCCCTGAAGCCAACGTTCTTGAATATTGACGTGAAGTCCATGCAGCTTTGCTTGTGCTCCTAAGCCTTGAAGTGAAGAATGGTGTTTATTAAATATGCTGCTGCAGCTGGCAACAAGGATTATAGGCCAGAATGAAACAGGGAGAGTGGAACACCCCTCCTACGAGAATGGGCTGAGGGCTGGGGCAGTGCAGCCAGAAGAAAAGGCTGCAAGGAGAGCTGAGAGCTGCCTTCAGTCTGCAGGGTTTGGAAGAAAGAAGGGGACTGTAGCAGAGTCTGTGCGACAGGACAAGGAGAAATGTTTTTGGACTAAAAGAGGGGAGATACAAATTGAACAAAAAGGAAGAAGCTGTTTCCAATAGGGGTGGTGAGGCACTGGCCCAGGTTGCCCAGAGGTGGTGGTGCCCCATCCCTGGAGAACCCCGGTGTCAGGCTGACAGGGCAGTGAGCACTGGTGGAGCTGTGGGTGTCCCTGAGCATTGCAGGGAGTGGGACCACACCACCTTTAGGGGTCCCTTCTAACTCAGATGTTTCTGTGATCCTACGATTCCATAGATTCAGCCCTACTTCACTGAAAAAAAAAAAGTGGAAATGTTTCCACTGACTCTTGCAATAATACCTTTATATTTCATGTTCCCAGGACAACCATTGAGCGAGTTGCACTGTTACCACCCGCAGTAATACTCACAGCACTTCATGCCGAGCTGATGGGGGCTAAAAGTCCCCACTGCCACAAACATCTGCACTCCCAAAGGGCAGACACAAAGAGATGGTGTTGGAGGATGAAGGCCGTGGCAGCACATGGCTCCATCCCATGGCCAGCAAACATCTGACACAACGCAGGAGTCCCAGGAAAGGACTAAGGACCTCAAATTTAAGCTGCAGGGAACTGTGAAGGGAAGGGCAAAGAAGTGCCTGGCCAAGTCCAAAGAAAACACTTCTGATTGCAGGTTTGCAGGTTTTGTGTTCA
This sequence comes from Oreortyx pictus, assembly GCA_036925125.1. NCBI lineage: Eukaryota > Metazoa > Chordata > Aves > Galliformes > Odontophoridae > Oreortyx > Oreortyx pictus. The sequence goes on along the minus strand of JAUPFR010000001.1, from coordinate 451,731 downwards.
CAGGACAGCTTGGGAATTTGGACATCTCCCATCCCTGCAATGCACGCCAGGGCACAGGATGCGTCATGTCACCAATAAGGAAACCTGAAACTGGAATCAGTTCACAGAATGCCATCTGGAAACGGCTCCTTTCCTCCCTGAAGGTGCTTCATGATGAGCAAAGCAGTTGGAGCCTTCCTCAGAGCTGTTGGAGAGCTTGCTACAGCCCCCAGAAACCACAGGGAACTTCTGCTCATCTCTGGCTTTGCTCACTGTGAGCTGAGCCACATCATATCTGAGAGGTGACAGCCCCCGAGGAACGGCAGTGCTCATCTGACACCCGCAGCTCATGATGCTGTAGCAGCTCAGGGCCTGAGCTCAGGCTCCTGCTGCTCACAGACAGCTCTGGGACAAATCCTGACAGTCACAGATGGCAGAGGGAGCTGCAGATAAAAGCAGATTGCGGGAGGAGGAGGTCATGCGTTGATGATGGAGGAAATCCTGGAGAGCAAAACCCAACGAATTCCAGAGAATTAGACCTGCACCTCCCAGGCACAGCCGTGGCACAGAGCAGTGCTTTGCGGTCCTGGTAACACAGAGCATCCTCAGGTTGCTCTGCACTGTGGGACCCCCACCTGCCCCCCAGGGCACTGCTCCGTGCTGGGACAGCCCAGCTGCTGGAGGTGACTTTGCTTCTGCACACATCTCCACACCGTGACACCACCGCAGTACCCCAGGGGTCAGCACAGGGAATAATGCTGCTTAACCTAACGGCTCCAGATGATACAGGACTGGGGAAGATGCTGATCATACCCTTAGCACTCCTCCAGCCTCCTGCAGCTTTCATTTCACGAGGGGGTCCTCTGTGCTCTCAGCAGTCCCTCTTTGAAGGCTCTCTCCTTTTGAACTCGGTGTAAATAATTCAGGCCTACGTCTGCTTTCAGGAAGGAAAGGCTTGTTTGGTTGGAGCCTCCCCACCACCAGCTCCACGTGGCAGCCTCTGGCTTCTGCTCTGGACGAGACAGAGCAAAGTCATAGCCCTCTGCAGTCCCCAGGTTGTGTGCAGATCCACACTGTTCGCACTCTGCAGCTCCTCCCTGGGAGAATGAAGCATCAGTCCAGGGTGAAGCATCAGCCTGCTCAGCTGTTCTCTGTGCTGCTATCACCCCACCTCAGTCAGCTCTGGAATTCCTCCACGTCTCCCCTGGTGCACTCGCTGCCTTGCTGTTCTTGCAGTGTGTCAGTCAGGAGGTGGAGAGCAGCTGCACCGTGCATCGTTTGTTTCAAAAATAAATGTACTTTTATCGTAATAAATGATAGATGTGCATGATTATATATATGTAATGATGTCGTTATTTATATCGAATCATAGGATCCCCAAGGTTGGAAACGACCTCCAAGATCACCCAGTCCAACCGACCACCAGCAGTTCTCACTAAACCATGTCCCTCAGCACAACTTCTCAATGCTCCTCGAGCACCTCCAGGGTGTATATATGTAACTACTATTACTCTATTATAGTATAGTGTATATATGTATATAATTGCTATTATTCTTCTCTTCCTTCTTTGTCTTCCTAAATAGATCTGATCACGATGCACAGATTCTACTTTGGTTTCTTTTCTTAATTCCCTCCCCACGCTCTCCCCATAGGGAAGGAACAGCGAGCCAGCATCCCCGTGGGGCTGAGCTGCCCGATGGGTTAAACCACAGCAGCGGGATGGGCGAGGGACACAGAACACTGGTGGGTCCCTGTCACAGTGGGTGGGGGGCAGAGCTGACCCACATCACAGGGCTGAGGGAAGCACAGCGTGGGCATGGAGCTGGGAGAGCTGCCCAGGGCTGTCCGTGGGGGTGCAGCTGTTGGTTCTCCTGTCCTTGACACTCACACAGCCACTCCACAGCCCCCACCGGGCACCAGTTTGTACAGGGATGTGAGCCAGGGAACCACACAGCCCTGCTCCGTGGCACCACGGTGCTGCAGACAGCCAGAGGATGTGGACATGGGCAGCTGCACACCACCACCACCCGTATGGGAAAACAATCAGAGGCTCCAAGAAATAATAAAAAAAAAACCCACAAAGTTTCTCCAACTTATGTTCATGGTTATAACGTGATATAATATGATGATGATCCTATCGGCTGGAGATTTCAGTTTGAGCTATTTTTTTTTTTTTTACTGGGAGCCCTTTGGGGACTTCACTTAAGGGGCTGAAGGGAATCATCAATTACCAGAGCTATGTGACACCAGGATCCGTCCGGAGGCAACGGGCAGGCTGCTGAAGCACTGATCAGCTCTATCAGCTGCCTCAAGCCCTGAGGACCGATGTGCTCATCAATGTGCGTGGAGCAGGGAGTGCTCCCACCCGGCCATGTCTGAGAATCACACTCACATCCCCTGCACAGAGCAGTGCTCTGCTCACCGTGGTTTGAGCTGCTGCTCCATCCTGCCCTGGCCCAGGACCGCTCCCTGGAGCTGAAGGAGATCATTCAGAGACAGCAGGGAACCCCAAACGCAGACAGAATGGTGCTTTCTGCACTTGATTTTTTCTAATGGGGGCAATGCTAGCTTTGCTGAATGCCTCACGATGAACATTTTCTTCCTTCCTCAGTGATCTATGGCTGTGTGCTCCCCTATGGCAAAAGGGGGAAACAATTCCCCTTCCTTTTACAACACTCTGGCTCTCATTTTTCTAAACTCCCTGGCTCCTACCCCGTATCAGAACCAGCAGATGACCTCAGAGTGCTCTGCTTGTTGCAAACCCTGTTTGCACAGCCCGGTCAGTGCAACTTCTGCCTAGGGCAGAGGGACTGGAGCTATTCTGCGTTATTTCAGAAGGCATTCGGGTTGGATATTCAGAAAAATTCCTTCTCCAGAGAGCCATCGAGCATCAGCGCCAACTGCCCAGGGTGTGTGTGTGGGAGGGGTCACCATCCCTGGAGGGGTTCCCAAATGTGGCAGTGAGGGATGTGGGCAGTGGGTATGGTGGGGGTGGGCTGGGATTGCGCTTGGGATCCTGGGGGTCTTCTTCAGCCTTTGTGATTCTATGATTCGGTGATTTTACAGTTCTATCATGTTATGATTCAGTGGCCAAACACCCCTGGAGAACTGCTGCTGCATGTGCAGGCATAGGGCGGTGTGATTTGGCCATTTTAGCACCTCCCTTTCCTACACAGGACCTGACCCCTGACAGCCAGCCCCTAACCCTCCCTCCTTCCAAGAGCAGTGAGCGCTGATGCTCACCTCTGTGTCTTCCTCCCTGCCCCAGGAGGTGTCCGAGCATCCAATGGAAGGACAGCTGGGCCACAGCACCCAACAGAGGTGCAGTGTTTACTGTCGGCTCACACAGTGTTTGCCATCGGGTTTTATAACGGCCTCAGGCAGATGAAGCTCCACTTCAGGCCCTCGGCTGTAGCTGGGCCTGAATTTCTTCCTTTCCATTTAATCTTTTCTTGTTGGCTGTAAAGCAGAAATCCGTTTTCCTTCCACCGGGATTACTTTGGTTAAACGTGCTGCAGGTTTGCTGATGAAGGTCCCTAAAACATTATGCGTTCTGCCACGCTTAAATAAAAAAGAGAAGAAATGGATACAGATACTATCCTTATCTTGGAGTGAGGCATTGCCTCTTCTGGCCAGTCTGAACGGGGTTCAGGGCACACAGTGATCCTCCTCTGCCTTCATACACCTGCATATTAGGGAACATTTCTTCTCCAAAGAGCAGTTGGGCACTGGCACAGCTGCCCAGGGAGGTGCAGAGGTCAACATCCCTGGAGGTGTACACAATTGTGGGGATGTGGCACTGAGGGACATGGTCAGCGGGCATGGTGGGGGTTGGGTTGGGCCTGGGAATCCTAAAGGCCTTTTCCCACCTTAAGCATTCCACAATTCTATGATTCCCACCCACTCCATCCCCCTTTTCTGTTCTGCAGGATAGTTAGGGCTGCAGAACTGTGCACCAGCTGCCCCATGCCCACCACTGCAGGGAGCAGCCAGACACACTGACCTTATCCCCATCCCCATCCCCATCCCATCCCTCTTCCTGCCCCACACTGCTGTGTGGCTTTCAGGCTCCTCTCAGAGGGTTGAGCACCCAACCTCTGATGGTGGAGGTACCTGAAGGCTGGGGCTACAGCCAAGGGAGTTACGTTGAATGCCACAGTGCTCTTTCTTCATCATCTGCTGCTGTGCACAGCCCACACTATGATCCCAGGGCTGGCCCAGTGGATTTTCCTTGATTGACATGATGGGTGAGGAAATGGTTTCATACTAAAAGAGGGGAGGTATAGATTGGGTATAAGAAGACAACTTTTTATGATACAGGTGGTGAGGCACTGGCACAGGTTGCCCAGAGAGGTGGTGAGTGTATGGAGACACCCAAGGTCAGAGCACGGGGCTCTGAGCACCTGATCAAGCTCTGGCTGTTCCTGTTCATTACAGGGGAGTTACACTAGATGACCCTTAAAGGTTCCTTTCAACTCAAACCATTCTGATTTTATGGTGTGCATGAGAGCAACAGTCCTTGGCTCTCAGGAGCTGTTCCTCCCTGCACTGTTGCAGTGGGGTATGTGGGCTCTCTCACAGCAGGGCTCTCACTCTGGGATGCTCTGTTATTTCCTGGCCCCTGAACCCTCAGCACATGGGATGCTGGCTTCCAGCAGCCCGAGTCCAGTTCCCTGACCTTCACCCTCACTGGGATTCCTGGTGTGCCACTGAGCAGCCACTGGTTGGCATTGACTCTTTGCTGCCTCTACCTCCTCATGCTCGTGGGGAACAGCACCTTACTCTGTGTGATAAAGACTGACCACAGCCTCTGTACAGCCACGTGCTATTTCCTCTCCATGCTGCCCATGGCAGATCTGGGCTTGTCTCTCTCCCCCCTGCTCACCATGCTGCTGTTCTCACCAGGTCCCTCCTGCAGGTCCCATGTGTCCCACTCCTGCCTGCATCAGCACATGCTGAGGTTGGTGTGTGGGGATGTCTGGGTGAGCAGCCTGTGTGGGCTGATGGCCACGGAGCTCCCTGAGCATCCTCCTGTCCTACACCGTGATCATCAGGGCCACTCCGAGCATCGTCTCCTGGGATACACAAGCCAAAGCCTTGAGCACACGTGTCTGCCAGCTCAGTGCCATCCCAGTGTCCCACACCGTGCTCATCTCCCTGTCTGTCACCCACAGATCCAGAAGGCCCCTGCCTTCTCCTGGCTGATGCATGTCTCCTGGTGCTGCCCGTGCTGAACCTGCTGGTGAAGGAGCAGGCAGGTACTCATCCTGCTCAGCCAGAGGGGGCCCAGCAGCACTCCTAGTGCTGGAGAGGACTCCTTCCTTCCCTCTCCAGAAGAGCTGCTTACAGGCAATGCCTTATCCTGGAGAAAAAAACACTCCAGGAGAAACCCTTTTTGCCACCCAGCTCTTTTCCTCCCCACGGAGGGATGGGTGACTGCCATTCACTTCATTCCACCTCCTGTTTTCAGAAGCCCCACTTCTCAGATAGCCTGCAGGAGGGCAGAGCTGGGGCACACAGCAGTGCTCTCCTTCCTGCAACCCTGCAGGCTGGGAGCAGCCAAGGGAATCGCTCTGATGGCAGATCCAGGCTCTGAAGAACTACAGACACTGTTGCCAGACTGTTAGGAGCATCCCCTCATCCACCAATCATACAGAACTCCTGGTTCCCAGGGCTATGTAATCACATGAGACTCTGCAGCGTTCGTTGAATGAGTCATACAGTTCTCAGCTTGGCTGTTATGTGGAACAGACAGGACCCAGTGGCCAAGGACACAAAGCCAGGGAGCTGAGCCCCATCTCCTCACAGGGTCTGCGAGGGGAGCAGCTGCTGCTTGCTGTCCATGTCACCACCTGCTCTGCCTGCAGTTCAGTGAAGGTAGGTTGGCATGGGGTGCAGTGCACTCCAGCACATCCTGTGCCATGGCTCTGTCTGCAGCTCCATTCTCGTATTTCCTTCATGATGTGTTAGTGACATCATGATACATCATGACACAAGCTGCCCCTTGCACTAGAGGAGCCCCCACCCTGTCCCAGGGCAATCCACCTGCTGCCAAGCTCCCTTTGGCTGTGTAAAATAAACCTCCCTGCAAGCCAAATCCCCATGACCTCATCCTGCCTGCAGCTCGCGGCTAACTATCTTCTCCATTTTCTTCTGCCTCCAAATCAGTGCCTCATCACAGGCTGCTCTCCTCCTCTGGGCTGTCTCAAAGCCTGAGCTGGGGCAGTTCCAGAAGAGCTTTGCCAAATGCTGCATCATTGCTCCCAGCCCTCTTGCAGCTCTGCTCACACATGCTCAGCATCACAGATGGAGCATCACTGCAGCGTGATGGCATCAGGGGTGGCTGCACCCCAAGGGGGGGAGGGCTGCTGATGTGCCCCAAACTGTTCCCCCATTACATTTGTGCTGGGGAGCAGCAGCTCATCCCGGGAGATGAGGGCTCCAGAAAGAGGGTTCAGAGTGAAGAGGAGGGGAAAGAGACACTAGCACTGCTGGGTGGGATGGGCAGCACTGATGCTCTGAGGGATGGAGCAGAGGAGAGCACAGATTTCAGCACAGACACATGGCAGGAGGGTGTGCAGCTGAGCAAGGAGCTGCAAGGTCAGGACAGGAGCTTCCCCAGCTGTTCTGAGAGCTGCTATGGAGAACACACGGCAAGGAACATTGAGGTGAACGGGAGTTAGGTGCAAAAGTAGCAGGCATTGCTCCTGTGTGTGCTGCAAAGGGTCGTGTCCATCAGATGCTGCAAAAGTTGCAGCAGAAATAAAGGTGGCTGCAGGGAAATGTGAGGGTGGGAAACTGCCAGAAGTCCTTCCTGTAATTTCTCCCAGGGTTTGAAGAGCAGATGTTCTGAAGAGAGGGAATGTGTGCGTCCCTGTGGTGCCAGGAGCACAGCTGATGGAAGCCTGCATTTCTCCGCTGAGTGCTGGCTAGCTGAAGCTGTGCTTCAGGCTTCACACTTATCAAAGATCCCAGCCCTTCCTGTTGTCTGACAGCAGCATTTTCAGTGCTTTTGTCCAGTTTTAACTCCAACCTTTGCTAACAAGAGAACTAATGGGGGACAGAGCCCTCAGGTGGCCGTGAGATCTGCCTTTCCGTGTGTCCCTTTGCTGCATCTCATTGCATTGCTCTCCTGCTCAGCAGTCCCAGCCCAGCGTGCAGCTGCACCATGGGAGGACCAAGGGGATGCACAGTGGTGTGGGCTGGCTGCAGCTCCAATGGCTGAGGTTTGGGGGACAGAGGACCAAGCCTCAGCCATCAGTATCCCCACAGGGTCGTCACCCGGACAGACCATGAGCTGTGTATGGAGTGTTTCCATCCTCCTGCTCAGGTTCCCAAGCTGCTTTGACGTGCAGGAGGTTGGGAGCTGGGGACCTTCCCGTGGGGTCCTGAGCTCTCAGCAGTGTGGCACTGGGCAGGCATCACACGGGCGGGCAATCGGTCATCAGTGTGAGTGCTCTGCTAATTGTAGTGACTCAGACTGTGGGTGCTGAGGGGAAGAGGAAGGCTGCTGTTTGCAGCCTGAGTGCAAAGCGATTCCCTGGGCTGCTTCGGGATCAGTGTGACTGATGCTTGTCAACTGCTGACAGCTCTGGTGGCTGATTTCACCACTTCTCCACAGGCAGAATCCACAATGGATCTCACTGGGGAGCGCTCCATTCGTTGCAGACAGCAGTGCTGTGTGACAGCGGGGCTCTGAGCCACCACCCCCGGGCAGCCCACACCTCTCCATTGCCACCCACAGCAGTTTGTCCACCCCGTGCCCAATGGGACCCCCAGCCCTCCTGGGGTGGCCTTTCACTCACACTCTGTGTGATGATATCGTGATGTTAATTTATATATATATGTCTGCATTTGCTTTAAAACCATCTCACCCCTTCTGGAGTAAGGTGACCATGCCCCTCGCTGCTGGGAACGCAGGTGTGTGATGGGAGCCCCCAGACCCTCAGTTCCTCAGCTGCCTCTGAGTCACAGCCGTTTGCCTTCCTGTGATAACTGAGGACCACACGTCTTCCAAACATTCGCTGTTTGCTTTCCAGTGTTTGACTTTCCGTCAACGGCGTCGAAAGTAATCGCGTACATTCCAGATTTTCTACAGATGCTTTCCTCCTCTTGATCCCTTCTTCTTTTCTGCACTTGCTCAGCCCTCTGCCTGTGCATTACGTTTGCAAGTTCACCCGATCCTCTCTTGCCAGCAATAAGTGTAAATTGTTGGCTGCACAGCAGCAGCGCTGCGGCCGGGACAGTCCAGGAGCTCTGACAATGCCATAATGGGATGTGAAAATAAACCATGTCCGATCGCTGCCTCGCTTGCTTCTTATTCTGATCAATAGTTGTATTTTTTTTTCCCATCATCTCACATCGTAATTGGTGCCAATTTCCTCCTGGAGGAGCTAATCATGCATCGCCCTCACAATGGTTTCAGATAATGTTTTATCAACAAATGGCACAGAGGTTTCCTTCCAGGAGAGAAGGCGCAGTGCAGCAGCACAGCTTGCCCACCAGCACAGCCTCACCCGCTCTGCCCTGATGGTGCTGATGCAGTTGCACACCAGAAACAATCCAGGTCAGTTCTGGGACACACTGGTGCATTCCACTGAGATATCTGGGACATTGTTCTTATTTTTACAGCAACCATTTAACTCCTCTATGGATATACCATGGGATTTCATAGTCAGGAGTTTCTTTTTAGTTTTGGGGACCTTGCAGTGAATCAGCACAAATGGAGTGATCCTGAGAGGGGTGACGTTCTCTGGGAATCAGTTTGGTTTTTCTCTGGAATCGGCCATGAGCTCCCTCCCCTTCTGACCTGGTTTTAAGCCACAAAATCCTCTGTTTATATCTCCACATCTGCATGTTTGCCCACCACCATGAGGAGCAGCTTTTAGCTCCATGCAAACAGATTTCACACATCAGTCTCAGCCTTGAGTACCAAGTAGGTCATGGCTGAGAACAAATGAGTTGGGTGTTTTAGGTACACAACGTAGGGGCACCTAAAAGAGGATACAGCTTCTCAGAAAGATTCTAGAAGTCCACCTTCTTTTAATGAAGCCTGAGTTTCTTCTGTATTTGGTAGCCCAAATTTAGGACCATATGTGGGCTCCTACGGCTGTCAGAGGTGATGAGCCAATGCTATCACTGGAGCATCTCTCCTCTATGTTGGACTGAGCTGCTTTGCACTCTCAGGCAAATAAACTTCAAAGTGAATCCCCCTCCTTGAAACTCCATCCTCCATAGGGAACCCTTCATCTTACATCTCACCCTGTGAGCGTGACCCATTGGAGGTGCCTGAGGGCTCCCTGGGTTATGTGTCTGCTTTGGCCCATTGGTATCTCTCAAGAAGCTCCAGTTCATGAATCAGTGCTGGGCTGTGCTGGGAAGGTCCCAGGATTTGCAGGATAATTCTAATCTCCAGCTGTGGGAGGGAAGTGAGGCTCCATGCATGCCAGTGCCCCTAATTGTGAGGGGACATGGTCAGTCCATGCCTGACCCCAGGGCTCATCTCTCCTGTGCCCTCCTCCTCCTTGTGACACCTTGGTTGAGTTTGGCCATTCTGTTGTGTCAGGGTCTTACAGAGAGTTAATGCCACCTCTGTGTGAGGGGGGGACCAGATGACCCCTTCATGTCTCTTCTGACTGTCTGTGATCTCCATGATTAGCATGGGACGGCAGCACACGACTGTAGCACCATGGCTTTGATGCTCTAAGGCAGTTGATGGGCATTCATTTCTGCTTCTATTGCAGAGCACTGCATTAATGACTCTGGGCTGTGGTGCCAGAAACTATTGCCCAGCAACAAGTGTCATTAATCATCAGACATACACCCTAATGAGTTAGAAAAAAAAAAGTAATTTTGTTAGCAGCAATGAGATTATGCCTTCACTCGACAGCAGTAACTCATACTTCAATTATCAGATCTTCTCAGCCCTTATCCCGCTCCCTTTTAACAGCAGCCATCTGATAACGCCTCTCAACCGCCAGACTGAATTTCCACCAGCTTGGTGATGTCATGGTCATTTATTTTGGAAAGCAATAGCAGTTTGGCAGAGCGACATCGTTACTTCCCAACCTCATAGCTCTGCTCCCAGCAGCGATAGTTGTTTTTACCACAGTGTAAGCCCGACTGCTGCTCTGCTTTCTGAGAGAGCGTACCCACCCGCCCAGCCGGGGACACCCTCCCTTCAGCAAAACTCTGGGATGCAGACACTTAGCACAGAGCGGAGGTCCTTCTGCTCCTGTGTGGGGCTGTCTGTGGCACAGAGGTGACAGCAGACTGATACAGGTGGATCAGCACATTTGACCTTATCAGAAACTATTTCAACCTTGAGAATATGAAAAGCGTCGACGAGATCAAAACCCAAAGTCTTTTCCACTTTTGTAGAACGATGTTTTGGAATTTGAATTTGTCTATCTACACCTTGCAAAGACAAGTGTGGAGTTGCTGTGCACCGTGATTCATGGTGAGCACAGAACTGTTAAGGGTGGAAGAGCCCTCCAGGGTCAGCAGCCCAACCCAGCCCACCCCACCGTGCCCACTGACCACATCCCTCAGTGCCACACCTCCACAGCTCTGGATCACCCCCAGGCATGGTGACCCTTGGAGACATCCTTTGGAGAAGGGATTTTCCCTGTTGTCCAACCTGACCCTCCTCCAGCACAACTTAAGGCCATGATTCTCATCCATCTTGATTGAGATGGGACCCAACAAACTGGAGACCCCATGTGTTAATTGATTTGTACCATATCTCTCTTTCTTTCTGAGAAGGAAACACTCCTGCAGAGCAGGTCATGTCTGTTCCTGCACCCAGCAACTGCTCGGGGTCATTGCTCCCCATTTTACGCACTCAGTGAAGATTTCCCATAGGAGTGCAGGTCTGAGCCTCCCTCTGTCACCTCTAGCAAGAAAAGAGCAGCTCATGTCTAACAGTAGGAGACATTTCCCTCTCTACTGGAGACACAAGGGAAGGCAAAAACTGCATTCCTAGCTGGGATGATGCTGGTGCACATAACAAACTTTCCCACACTGATTTTTTTTCTTTGAGTTTTGCTGTCCTAATATCTGTAGGTGCTTTCCATGCTGCCTGGGCAGTTGAATTGTCTCTACCGCTCTCAGAATCATTACGGTTGGAAAAGACATCAAAGATGACCGAATGCAGACCCATCCCATCCCCACCGTACCCCTTGCCCACGTCCCCCTGCAGTGCCCCCTCCTGCTGCTGGCCATGCCCACTGCCTGCCAGTCCCACAGGGCATGCACTGGGTGCCAGGATCAGGCACTGCTCACTGGGATGACGCAGAGGTGATGCCCAGAGCAGCAAGTTCCTCAGTCCTGCCTCTGTGCTCCTTCAGAGCAGGGCAGACTCACTGCATCCCAGCTCCTGTTTGCAGCCCTCAGAGGAGGTTTGGGACGTGCTGTGCACAGTGCTGCTCCAGCTTGCACTTCACCTGCGGGTCATGCTGACCCACATTCACCTCTCTGCTGCTCTGAGTCACCTCTGTCCACCAGCTCCACTTAACCAGGAAAATGAGATCGAGGGCTTCGCAGTGTTTGCAGATTTCTCTCAGCTTGTTTGATTTTCCACCCCGCACACTAAAAGCAGAGGGTTTGCTTTCTTTGCACAGAACTCCCTGTCCCTTCTGCGTTTTCCGAATCCCCTCAATGAATTGTTTGCCTGCCGCAGTCAGCCAGGCATTAAATATGTCAATGTTTGCCCATGCGAGCGCTCGGTCGCTGCTGTGGGATGGGGCACCCGTGGCTGAGGAGCTCATTTGTGCCACTCACAGCACAGGAAATTGGCTGACACCACTCCGCCTCGCCCAGCGCTTTTGTGGTGGTTTCAATTAAAGACGCTATTCTTCTGTTGAAAAGCCCAGATGGTTCTGCCTCTGGAGCACGGCCTTGGAAGAGCTCTGTAGGGCTTTAACTCTTCGTTCCCTGCAGAAGGAGGTGCTGAAAGGCACTGTGTGGCCCTGCAGGTCCTCCCAGGCTCTGTGCTGATGTCACCCACTTGTTCAGCGGGTAGGGATGTTAAAATGGGATGGGTTGGAGTGGAAAATGCATTGGAGGCTGCAGGGCCCCAGCAGACACCTGACTTTTATCAGCAGCACTGAATGAAGGTTTTCTTTGCACACACCTCTGGTTTCACACGCAGCCATCACTGAGTCCCTGAATCACGGAATCACAGAACCCTTAGGGCTGGAAAAGCCCTCCGTGATCCCAAAACCCATCCTATCATACCCACTGACCATGTCCCCAAGAGATCTGAGCTGACACTGTGGGTACGAGCCCACAGAAACGAGCAACCATTTGGAATCACGTCTGAACAAGAAGATAAACGCTGCATAGAGAAATGCAGTCGTACAACAGAACCTGGGAGGGGCTTGGGGGGTTTGATCACAGCTTCTGCACAGTGCTTTCCTGCAGGGCACTCAGCACAGGGCCGGAGCCAGCAGGGTTTCTGCAGCTTGGAAGTTGCCCAGAAGCCCTGGCTGAAATGCCCGAGATATCTCAAGTGGGTGCTGGACTTGTGCAGTGTAAACTGCCAAGGGGTCAGGAGGAGGGGAAGCTCGGATGCGGTGCAGCACCAGGCAGTGATGTTCAGACCCGGGGTGTGAAGAGGTGACATTCACACAGGATCATGCAGATGGTGTCTGTGGCAAAACCTTTCTCCACGTCCTGATCTCATAAAACTCCATCCCTATCAGCTGCCCCTCACCTGAATCCTGCCCCACATGCTTACTGCAACCCAAGCAAGGAGGACCCCAAAGCAGGAGGGCTGCCCGCTCCTCTGGGGGATCCCTCATTAGTGCAGATGCTCTGAGCCCCAGTCCTGCTGAGCTTTCCTCCCCAGAGCTACTTCTGGGCCTCAGCAGGTGGCTGATGAGGAAAAATGTTGCATCACAGGAAGCAGAGGACATCCTGACAAGGAGGAGAGGACGTCCCTTCTGTGCCGTGTGCTGCAGCCCCTCTGTACGGGCAGCAGGGATAGCTCTGTCCAGCTCAGCTCAGACACTGTAGCCAAGGAAAGCATGATCAAACAAACATGACCAAACAGCCTGTGCATTTCTGAAGCTTTCTGAAGCAGAGAAGGTTGAGGGACGTGTGCTGCTTTTCTTCCTCCCCCTGTGCAAGCAGATCTCCGTGGTCTGCAGCAATCTTCAACCCAACGCTGCGCTGGATGGAGAGACACAAGATCTTGGCAGCAGCACAGTTTGCTCTTGCTTTGAGAGTCGTGTCCCAGCTGCACTGTGCTCAGTACCGAGGGAGTAGACAGTTACACCTCCACACCCCCACCCCTATCCCCATCCCATCCCTCTCCCTGCCCCAGGCTCTGCCCTGCAGTGCATCCTCACCTCTTGGTTCAGATCTGTGCATGGACAGGGCTTGCTGCCAGACCATCACCCACCTCTGTAGAATCCCTCGCCAGGAGAGAGGAGTAAAGCCCAAAGCGGTGCCAGCAGCATGATTTCAGGTAGCCATGGTGCTCCTGCTCTCCTGGATCTGATGAGCTTTCCTTATTCCTCTGCCTATCTCAAATGAGCACTGTTTTGACCAGTTTATATAGGTTTTTCATGGGAGGACCAAGCTTCACCTCTCCCTCCCCTCCTCGCCATCCTTTCTCACAGTCCATCAGATGTCAAGTGCTGACCTCTGCCCCATGCAGGAAATAGGATTAGGGCTGGCTTAGGCTCAAACCATAAACATTTCCAGCAAACAGACTGATGTTGTGCCAAGTGGCAGCTGCGTTCCCCTCATGTGCGGTTCTGGGAAAGGTTTTTTTTGTTTTTTTTAAATGGGAAAATAGATGGATACCTCACATCCTTTCATATATATATATATATGTATGTGTTCTGTGCTTCTGGGAAAAGGATTTAAGCAGGAAACCAGAAAGCTCAACTCTGTGAGAATGCACTATGCAAAAATCTTGCTGGCAGCTCCATGCACTTGGGTGACTCAAGACACAAATTGGAGGGAAATACAAGATTCTGAGAGCTTCTGGTGCAAGATAAATCCATCTTACGCTGTGTGGTTGTCATATTATAGAGTTACTTTGATTCTGGTGATCCTGAGCATTTCCAGGACCTCTCCAGAAGACGCTGTGCAACCCCTTCCATGTGCCAGTGCTGTACTGCTCAGCACTGTGGCCTTGAGAGAACCCCCAGGCTGTACATTCACATACATCCAACGTACACTCAGTGGGTCATCATCTCAGCATGTGCAGGGTGAGCAAGGAGAAGTGTTCTCCTTGGCCGCTCCCAGGGATGACACTGGAGTTTGCAGAGCAGATCATTGCTTCCTCCTTGCTCAGTGCAGTTTGTTTGCATCCTCCCAGCACAGGAGGCTGAACTAGCAATGCTGGAAACTGCCTGGCATGTAGTGCAAAGGATGTCAGAATCTCAAGGGAGAGAAACCAGAGGTGCTAGGGTGCGCAAAACATGAACACGTGCATGCAGCTTGGGCTACAAGGAAAGCAGAGGAAGAGAAACCGTGCTGTTCCCTCAGATTGGATCAGTCCAGAGAGATTCCAGTGTATGTCTTTTACACTCCAGATTCTGCCTTTTCCAGACACCCATGGATAAACAGGTCTGGAAGGACCCTGGGAGGATGCCTCTTCTGTGCCTTTGCCCCAAGACAGACTCGGCTCAGCTGACACCGTTGCTGAGAGATATTCAGAAACACCATCCATGACAGTGACTCCGTGCCCTGCACCCCTCTGTCCCTGTTCCTGCACCCACCCTTGCCAAACCTTGGCTTGTCTTCCCAGCACTGCAGCCCAAGGCAGTGTCTCAGCCCCGTGGGCATGGTTATTCCCATCCCCTTGCAGTGTCTCTCTGCTTTGCTGCAGCACACTCTCTCCCTGATGCCTCTGAGACCACACCACGGCATCTCAGCTGCTCTGAACCCAACACACCACGTTTCACTGCTGTGTTCCCTATGGCCATGTGCCACTCAGCTTCCACTTTCTGATGTAAAGATGTTCCCTGGTGAAGGCTTGTTGGCACTGATGACCATGAGAACTATTCTACTAGGTGAAGCTGAAGGTCCCTGCAGCCTGCTATCTCGCACTGAAGAATGGCCATTAATGGCCTTCAGGGGGGTTATTTACAGTTGGTCTTTTCCACAGCACGTACCCCAGAGGCTCATAATCAGCGCAGAGGATTTCTGAACAGGAGACCACAGCTTGGCCATCACGTTCAATAGAAACTGATGAATCCGTCAAGCATGAATTTTCTAACACTGTTTTGTACAATATGTGTGTTTCGATCTTCCACAGCACCCAGTGGCAAAGAACAGAAACATTATGTAAATATCTTCTCTTCCCTTTTCACGATCTTACAGGTCTTTCTTGTACTGCTCTGTTGTCACTTCTCAGGGCTGAAGAGCCATTGTGTGATAACCCCATTCCTGTGCCACATCTCTGATCTTCAAGACATCGGTTAGTTTCGATAGTGCCTCTGTAATATTTTGCATATGACACATCTAGAGATAGCAAAGTACACCGAGGCCAGCTGGGTGAGTGACACAAAGACTCGATGCACTCAGTCACAAGCAGCCCGGTAGGAGCAGAAAACTGCTTCTAGCTTGTACTTGTCTGTTCTCTGGCACTGGAACCAGCTGGCATCAGGGAATCATGGACTCAGAGGGTGGTTTGGGTTGGAAGGACCCTTAAAGAGCATGCAGTCCTAACCCCTTCCATGGGAAGGGACCATCTCATAGCCCATAGTCCATCCACACCTCGGGCACCTCCAGGGATGGGGAAGCACAGCTCTGTGCAGCAATGCCAGGGCCTCAGTGCCTCTGGGTAAAGAATTTCTTCCCTATATCTAACCTAAATCTAATCTCCTCTCACTCAAAGCTGCTACCCGTTGTCCTGCCACCACATCCCAGGCCCTCCCCACCTTTCCCATAGCCCCTTTGGGCACTGGAGGGCTGCAATGAGCCCTCCCCAGTTCATAAAAAACCTCTGGCTTTCATCCTGACTCCGTAGCAGAGCTGCTCTATCCCCTGAGCATTCCTGCAGCCTCCTCTGACCTTGTTCCAACTACTCTGTGTCTGTTGGGCCCAGAGCTGAGCACAGAACTGCATGGGGGTCAGAGAGTGGAGCAGAGCAGAGGGGGCAGTCCCCCCCAGACCCACTGCCACGCTAATGTGGGGCAGCCCTCTGGGCTGTGAGTGCACGTTGTCAGCTCATGTAAAGCTTTTCGTCAGCCCACACCCACCATTCTGCCTCCGCAGGACGGCTCTCAGAGCATTCATTTACACTTTCCTTTGGGTTGCCCCGACCCATCTGCAGGACCTTGTGCATCACCGGGGATGTGCTTGGTCCCACTGCCCATGTTGTTGACGTAGTGCTGAGCAGTGGGCAGTGCTGCAGCACAGCCACGTCTCCTATTCCAGAAGTGTCTCTTAGGTCTGGTGCCTATTTTTACAACAGATATCTCATACAGGGAGGGGGAAAACTATTAGATCAACTCTGACAAGCCTTGGTCTGTCAGGAGAAGAAATAGGGGTGATTTCCACCTCACAGCTGAGGTGGTAAAGGTAAATTTATTGCCATGAGACGTTTAGATGTAACAGGCTTTGGGACATCGCAGAGGATATCTGCTAATCTGTCTGTGTTTGGCTTTGTAATATTGAGTCTGTTTTTATTGTGCAACACATAATGATTTTAATTAAACATTTCATGTCTTGCCGGTGATGGAAGAAGGACAGCCAACACCATTTCACCTCCGTTATTCCCCTGGAGAGATGCTGCAAGCACGCTTCTTGCAAAATTTATTATTATTTGCATTACAGATCCATTCTCACAATAAAAATGGTGCGTATTGCCAGCGTGCAGCAGCATTGCCGGGCATAAATCACAGGGAGCTATAAACACGTCGCCCAATAAACTATCAGAAAAAAAAAAAAAAAAACAACACCCGTGCCTGCTGGGAGAGCATCATAAATGGGAAAGATCATTTACTTCACATACTATTTTCCATCGTCAGTCTCACGCTGTTTACGCACGGGGAGTTGGGCTCCGGTGGCTCCGATTGATTGGCTGCGAGGCCAGGACAGGACTGTCCCCGGGGCGCCTTATAAACTCTGCCCTCCCCACGCCTCGACCTGGGCTCTTCCCCTCCTCATCCAGGCTCATACCGAACCCAGGCCCCCAGCGCAGAGCCTGGTAAGTACCCGAGCCATGAGGAACCTCTCCTCCTGCTCATCTGAGTGCTGCAGTTTGGGATGGGAGGGGTTGTGCATCCCAGTGCTGCTGGGGGGGATGTGTGGGGCTGGGAGTGCGGGGTGGGGTGAGTGCCACGGTGCTGCTGTGCACGGACCGGGCTGTGTCTGTGGCCCAGTTCATCCGGTGGGAATGGCACATTCCTGTTCCTGCCTTGAGAGCCAGGAGGACTTGGGCTTTATGGGTGCTGAGTCCCCAGAGTCCCTTAGTGCATCACTTCACATAGGGGCTGAGCCCCAGCTTGGATGCTTGAGTTGGAGGCAGCTGTGAAAATAATAGTCTCCTCTTGAGGAAAAAAACCCCACAGATTTCTCAGGCTCACCCTTCCCCAGCCCCTGCACTCACCGATGCTGAGGTGCCCCTAAAACACCAGAACTTTGCTGAAGCAACTGGCAAAAACTGAGGTCAGAGACAGGCAGGGGGTGACCTGTGAAAGATGGAGAGGGGAGGAGGGCAGCACCGCTGGTTTGTGCCCTCCACGAGGAGCCGGCATGCCCTCCACCCCCTTCCCTGGGCTCCGGGGTGCTGAGCAGGAGCACAGCCCTCTATTGCAGGGCACATCTTGCTGGGCTGTCCAGGAACACTGCTCAGGTGCTGCCATTAATCTTTCAATTTGTGTCCTGTGAGTGGGTGTTGGTTTCCTCATCAGGGCTCAGCCACTGTGTGAGTGATGTAAGCGCTGTCCCACGACTGTCAGCTGGAACATGGATGTATATCCTGTGTTATGTAGTATACATTAAAGTATAATATATGTATTATAGATTCTCAAAAACATAGATGTGTGCTTATATGTTTTATGTATTCTAAGCATTTCATGCATTTCTGTAGAAGTATTTACATTATTTTTGTACATACACATGCACACATAAAACATGGAGAGAAAAGATGGCCTGGAAGGAGATCCCTCTCTGGAACCCAAAGGAGCACACCATAAATAACAACAGCTCTGAGAGCAGCAGAGTCAGGAAAGCCCATTTCTTTTAGCGTTGTGTAGCTCGGTAGGAGTACCCAGTGTCTGAGAAAGCCAGCTTTGCACAAGGGCTTTCTTGCAGAAGGAGAATCCGTGACAAACCACAGTTTGCTCATGACCAGCCCTTTCCCAGTGGACTCTGTCTTTCGTTTTATCCACTTCCATAATTCTGGAAAACAGCTGAATTCCAACAACTCTGAGAGTCGTGGCTCTTACCAAAGGGAGCACCGCGCTGTCTGCTGGGACCCCACATCCCTCTGCTGCTCTTTCTTTGCCAACATGGGCTGCTACCCAGGGAAAGTACCAGCTGCCCTTGGCTGCACATGGCCGAAGCTGCCCCTTGCGCTGACAGGGTCCTCCCAAATCATAGGATCAGAGTGTGGCATAGGTTGGAAGAGACCTTAACAATGATTTAGCTCCAACCCCTCTGCCATGGCTAAAGTGTGGCTCTGCCTTCTTCCTCCCTTTGGCAGCTGAACGCGGGGCTCCCTGCTGGACAAGGCAAGTCATGAGGACGTGTGGCTGAAGAGAAAACCTAGCTGCCCTACCTGGGGGAAAGGAAATGGCTTTGGGGCTCTTCCTCACTTCCCATCAGTTACATGTGGCTTTTGTCCCACAGCAGGAGGATGTTTATCCTTGCTAAGCTTTGGGATTCATTGCCACAGTTGTAAGCAGGTTGAGAGTTTAATGGAGCTAAATCATATTAGGAACATAATAGATTCATAATGGAGGGTATGTGTGTTTATTCAAAAAAGAACTGTGTTACAGTAAACCCTTGCTCATAAAATACCCTCAGGTACTTTTTGACCTGCTTGCTTTTTATTCTACTGAAAGTATTTTGAGACTGAAGCCACAGATATCTATTTTCATTAATCAGCTCTTGTTTTCCACCTTCACTGTTTTTCCACATCCACACCAACAGTCTTTTAGTCGCAGAAGGCACAGAGAGAGCTCAGGAGCACCATTAGCTTCTCCAGCACCTTTGGGTGTATTGTTTCTCATGCAGTATGGATGGTGTTGAGGTGGTTGAGACCTACAAGAGGACAGAAACCTTTGGTAAGATCATAGCTCATTGGAAAATTCAGGCTGGAGGTACTCCAGAAGATTTTGAGTACAACACCCTGCTGATGAGATTGCTCATAGCTTTATCCAGTTAGATCTGGATTTCCAAGAATGGAGATGGCGCCAAGTTCTTTGGACAACATTCTCCAGTGTTTGACCATCACCGTGGAGAAACAGTTCTTCTCATATCCAGTTCAAAATTACCTTATTTTGACTTATACCTTTTGTTTCTTATCCTTCTGCCACTCGTTGCTACAAGAGCCTTCCTTAGAGCCTCCCTGTGTGTAGCAGAAGGCTGATGTCACATCCCTGTGAAGCCTCCTCAATATCAGGCTGAACAAACCTCTTTTTTTCCTCTCACTGTGGGGTATCCAACCCCCAGTCATCTCAGTGGCCTTATTCTGAACTCACTACATCAGGTTCCTGATAGGTTTCTGTAAAAGCCTCACCCACCTCATATTCTTTTACCCTGTATTAAAAGGTCACCACATTCCCCACGTCCTTCACCTCTGATTCTCACTCAGAGACTTTCCATGGACCCCTCCCAAGTGCCTCTTAATCTATAAATTCTTGTTCTTTTCTCTGTTCTTGATAGAAATCACAGACACTATATGAGCAGGGCACTACATCACAGAACCACAGAACTGAAGGGGTTGGAAGGGACCTCCAGAGATCATCGAATCCAACCCCTACGACAAAGCAGGTTCCCCAGCCCAGGTTGCACATCTCGGCGTCCAGGTGGGTCTGGAAAGTCTCCAGAGAAGGAGACTCCACCACCTCTCTGGGCAACCTGCTCTAGTGCTCTGTTGCCTCCACTGTAAATAAGTTCTTCTGTGTGTTACTACAGAACTTGCTGTACACAAGTTTTAAGCCATCACTCCTTGTCCTATCACTACACACCACCGAGAAGAGCCCGGCCTCATCCTTTTGCCTCCCACCTCCCTTCAGGTATTCATAAACATTAATCAGATCTCCCCTCAGTCTTTTCCCCAGGCTGAACAGCCCCAGGTCCCTCAGCCTTTCCTCATATGGGAGGTGCTCCAAGCCCTTCATCACCCTTGTGGCCCTCACTGGACTCCTTCCAGGAGATCTCTGTATTTTCTGAACTGGGGAGCCCAGCACTGGGCACTGTATTCTAAATGTGTCGTCACCAGGTCAGAGCAGAGGGGGAGGATCCCCTCCCTCGCCCTGCTGGCCACGCTCTGTGCAACGCACCCCACGTCCCATTGCCCTTCTTGGTCACAGTGCACACTGCTCGTGTTCCCCTGCTGTCCACCAGGACCCCCAGGTCCTCCTGCACAGAGCTCCTCTCCAGCAGCTCATCCCCCAGCCTGTACTAATGCTGCTGTTGTTCCTTTCCAGGTGCAGGACTGTACACTTGCTCTTGTTAAACCTCATCAGGTTCCTCCCTGCCCAGCTCTCCAGCCTGTCCAGGTCTTGCTGTATGGCAGCCCAGCCTTCAGGTGTGTCAGCCAATCCTCCCAGCTTCGTACCATAAGCAAACCTGCTTATGGGAGAACCCATCCCTTCATCCAGCTCATTGATGCAGATGTTAAACAAATATATTGCTTATTTATTTTCCTTCACCCGGTAGCGAGGTGGATTATGAAATGAGGAATGACTTTGATATGAGAACAGATGGAAATCCACCTTCCTCTGCTGGCTGTCTTCTGAATTGAGAGCAGTGGTGTCAGACCAGTCCTCTGTGTTTCTTATGTTTCCAACGCTGATATCTTCACTGAGACATCAGGATGTAATTTTTGCCATCCTCAGGTCCTTCCAGTTAGCACCAAAAATAAGTCAGTTTCTTAGCAGCTCAGTCTTGGTTGGGATGACTGTGGAAAAAGCATTTGCTTACTCAAAAGAGCAACAAAACATGTGGAATTTGTGGACAAAAATAAGTTGTTGCAGTAGTTGCAGTCACCAGGAATGTTTTAATTTCAATTTTTAGAAGGGAAAAAATAGATATTTTTGGTTTTATTTTTAAGAAAATACTCCAATTCTTTTCTTTTTTATTCTGTAGTTTGGTGGTCAGCTGAGTGTAGTTACATGCAGCACTGAAGTTTAGTGTCCTAAAAATACAGAGGCATCTGCATCGTGGGGATGTGGAAGGATGTGGGGCTTGTCATAACCCAGTTCTACATGCAGTGGAGAGTCCAATTATGCAGAGTTTCTGTTGTTGATTTGTTTTAGGTATAGGTCATGTGAGATCTGAGCTGGGATGGAGCATGACTCACATACCACGTGGGAATTCAATGGCTCCTTCTATCAGCCTTCAGCTTTCCTCATGATGGGCATCCCTGGCCTGGAAGCCTTTCATCACTGGATCTCCATCCCTTTTTGTGTACTCTACCTCATTGCTCTCTTGGGAAATTGCATGATCCTATTCATCATAAAGAAGACCCAAAGTCTTCATGAACCCATGTACTACTTTCTCTCCATGCTAGCAGTCACTGACCTGGGGCTGGTTTTATGTACGCTGCCTACTACTCTGGGCATTTTTTGGTTCAATATCCGAAGGATTGGTTTTGATGTTTGTCTCACTCAGATGTACTTCATCCACATTCTGTCCTTCATGGAATCCTCTGTGCTCCTGGCAATGGCATTTGATCGCTTCATTGCTATCTCCCACCCACTCAGATACCCATCCATTCTGACCAAGACTACTGTCATTAAAATAGGTCTGACAATAGTATTGAGGGGTACAGTCTCCCTTCTTCCAATACCCTTCCTGCTCAAGAGATTAACCTATTGTGGGAAGACTGAGCTTTCTCATTCTTTTTGCTTCCATCCTGATATCATGAACCTAGCGTGTGCAGATATAAAAGTCAATGTCTTTTATGGTATGATTGCTTTGCTTTCGACGGTAGGGATGGACTTTATCTGCATTGTGCTGTCCTACATCCTGATCATTAAAACTGTTATCAGTCTTGCAACTAAGGAGGAGTGTCTCAAGGCTTTGAATACGTGTGTCTCCCACATCTGTGCCGTCCTAATATTCTTCATCCCCATGATTGGACTGTCCATGATTCATCGTTTTGGAAAGAATTTTCCTCCTCTGGTTAACACTTTGGTAGCCTACATCTACCTTATAATTCCCCCTGCTCTCAACCCCATTATCTACAGCATAAAGTCCAGCCACATCCGTGAGGCTTTGTTCCGGGCACTGAGAAGGAAGTGTGATTCTGAGTGGTAGATTCACCCATCAGTTCTCCCAGAAAATGCTTGTGGACCTTTTTCGAGGTCAGAACTAGTTGTCTGGTTTCTTAGTTCTGCATCCATGGGTGTACTGCCAGGTAAAGGGACTGCAGACCCACTCAGACATTGTCCCCCAGCCCAGAGCTATGATCTTTCATGTCTTGTCCTGGCATGGTGCTTGTTCCTGTCCAACAGCCTGCACACACCCCAGCTGTGGAAGCCCCACTTATGGGTAACAGTTACAGGAAAATTAGCTTCTCCTTCTGAGTTATACAACAGAGCGGAGCAAGGAACTTCTGCAATATATTTGATGGCATTTAGCAGTCAGACAATCGTATGTGAGCTTCACCTGGGCTCCCTTGCACAGGATCATTGCTCCCTCATTGCATGTTACTGTATAGCCAACCAAGACCACAAACTCCACAGGACAGAATGGAGGCCAAAAGAGTCTGAAGTAATTCAACATCAGAGTAATTTTGTTCAACTGGAAACATCCCACAAGATAGAGATCATATCCAGAGGCTGAACACAGAGCATTTTCAGAAGATTACATCATTTTAAGTGCGCCCACAGCACTTAGTTTGACAACTACGGCTCAGCCTTAATCTTCAGCTGTATTTCAAATTGTGTAATTGCCATACACATTTACAGTGCTGCTTCTGCATCTCCTTTTGCTTTCATTGAGCCTTACTATCCTACCAAGTCTTATGTTCAAACCGTTGTTTTGTTGTTTTTTTTTTTTTTGCACTGAATGTCAAGTACGTACCATATATTCAAATAAAATACACATCATTGTGAAAGGAAATTAAAAATAAAGACTAAGCCTTTTTTTTTTTTCTGTTTATATTGTGCAGAGATAATAGGTTGGAGTTGTTTAAAATCTTTGGGATTTGCTGTATATGGGTGCAGTACCACATGAATCAGGTATGCATCAGGTACTCAGGGGTCGGGTGGGGATAGTTCTCTTGCTGAAGAGAGGTTTTAAATCCAAAGTAGGAGTGGCTAATCCTCCTGACGTTGCAGACCATGTACTACATACAGACCATGTACCTTCCAGCTAAGATCCACCAGACACCAAGTGCCCCCGTCAGAGGGATGTGGAATGGGGATCTCCAGGGTCAGGTCACATATGAAGGTGTCTCCAAGCATCTTGCTCTTACACAAGATGGATCTCAGCCAGACAAGCAGAAGGTTTTCAGGACCCTCTTGGCTTGCTTCCTCCCACAGACAAAACAAAACTGCCCCTAATCTTTCATACTTCCTGTGATGTATTTTCATTGTTTTTAAGCCACGTTTGGGGCAGCCTGGGCCTTTGTGCAAAGTAGGAAGGAATGGTCATCATTTACCTTGTGAGGGTGAAGTAGCAGAGGTGGTGGGACAGCGCTGCATACCAGCACCATGCTGTTGCTAAGCTTCTCCCACTTCAGACTAAACCAGGACTGGTGTCTTTTGTCTATTCATACCTGCACTTAGAATAAAGCCACAGAAGAATAATGGGAGTACCTCTCCATAAGAAAATGGGAAGAGAGAAGGGTAGACTCCCGAGGGGAGGACTCCCAGGACACTCATTTCATTGTGCTGTGCTAGTTATTTAGTTGAGTCCCCCTGTGGGTCCTCACAGAGGGTGAAATACTGTTCAGCAGAACACTGCAAGGATTTCTGTCCTTGCGTTGAGGAGCACCTGGTGGGAGCTCTTTGCTCAGAATACCTACGGTCCAGCCTGATGCTGGTAGCCAGCTGCTATCAGAAGAGTAGGAGAACAAGTGTATCTTCTGACGTGAAAAAAAGAGCTTTGCTTGGAGGTGCTCAGCTTGCAGGATCCTCACACAGCACTGCTCGCAAATTAAAAACTTGCAGACTGTTCTCAGAAACAACAAAAGGCAGAGGAGCTCGTGATCCAGCAAGGACCTGTGCATTTGGATAGTGGTGGTGAGACAGGAAATGTGTGGGACGTGTATTAGCACAGCAAGAAACCATGCTGCAGTGAGGGTGCAGTGCATTTGATCCACCTCCATCACTCAGTTCAGCAGAGCTTCATCTGTCTCCACATTTCCTTCCAAACTGGAGTAGCTGCAGGGCACCAGGCAGATGTTCAGGATCTGAGCACCTCCACAAGGTACTGTCTGTTAATAACATATGTTCACAGATCTTAGTGGCTGCTTCTGGGAATGGGAAAGTGAATTGTGGTTTGACATCTGTGTGAGTGAGAAAACAGATAGATGAGCCACTTAAACCTGCTAATTCCTATTCTGTGGCGATCTGAGCTCTGCACTTTGTACCATGGGACCATGTACAGTATTTGCTGATGGGTTTATTTCCTATGAATCAAGAGAGTAGTGTGAGACACATCACAGGCATGGCTTAATGAGGAAAAAAAGAGGAGAGTAGATTGAGGAGGAGCAGGAGAACAGATGGAAGGGGAGGAGAAGTGGAAGGGGAGGGGAAAAAAGAATAGGGGGGAAGTGGAAGAAAAAGGGGAAGGGGGAGACAAAAGAGAAGAGAAAGAGGAAGCTTTACAAGAAGGAGGAGGAAGGAGGGGAAGGAAAGGCACATTTATTTGCAGAGCCTCACTGAGCCTTTGTCTACACTGTAACTGAAAGAGGAATAAGGACACATCTCTGTCCTGGAAACATGTTGGTCACATCCACATCTGTCCTTTCTCCCTCCCCTAAGCAGGTTGGCTTTGCTTCTCTGTGCAGACATCAGCCCAGGACAGTGCTATCCTTTCACCTCTGCCTGAGTACAGCTAGCAGCGAGGATGGCAGTGGCATGAGGCTCAGGCCACGTCCTGCCTAGAACAACACAGGCAGCACTGGTCTGACTGCAGGCAGTGTGAGCACTCCTGCCCAGAGCTTAGCCAGGACCTGGTGCATCTGTGAAACAAACAGCAGCTGATAACACAAGCAGGTACAGCTTTTCTGCTTGCAAGTGATGACAACCAGTTAGGGAAAAAGCCCTCAGCATTTCATCAAACCATCAGTTAAGGCAAAATTTTAACTTTGGCTCAGATATACACTGATTATGAGCAACATCACATTTGCAGTGTTTGCTTTCTCTTTTCCCTCTGAAGTAATATTTTGGCTTGATGAATTCCTGTTTTTCTAACGAAAGGAATAATAATCACACGAACGCAGTCAGTGTGGCTTTCCAGAATTTAAAGCTCCAGGAAACCGAACACATATTCTCCTCTCACAGCTGCATGGGATGGGAGAAGCAGAGAGGACTGTTCAGTGGGGAGGAGTGTTCCAGTGTTCCACCACCTGCGTTGTCCTGGGAAGTCGGTCTCCATGGGACAAATCTGGCCAGTGTCTACGAGTCTTTGTTGAGATCAGCCACAGTGATTGCTGCTGGTGGTCTTCTGGCTCGGATGGCTTCACTGTCTGTATGTGCTCACCACCTGCCAAATGCAGCCTCTGGGGCAAGGATCAGTCAGGGAAAACAAGTCTGTGCTCTCTGGTGTTTTTAAAGGTATGGACCCAGTTCTCTGCTCTGCATGAAGCGAGCTCCTTCTATGGATGGCGTTCCTCACACCAGCAGTCCAAAGCCGTTAGTCACTTCTGAAAACGCTGGTACATTCCTCAGGGCTGAAGAACTAAAGGTCAACTGAAGGTCCAGGGAGTATTGACTTATTGTGAGCATCTCTCCCAGTTGCATTCTCTCACATGAAGTGAATAGAATGGCAGATTTCTAGCAGTGAGAATAATACTGTCCTTCCACTCCAGTGGTGTCAGGTAAGTTGATGCAGACACTAAAGTGCTCTGTGCATTCTGCTTGCATCTTAGTGTAAGTGGTTTGCTTCACGTGTCATTGCTAGAATAGATTTCAAACAACTTGATAGCAACAGTCTGCCTGCGGTGTTTGTAAACTGTATATAAAATGCAAGGACGTGAGTTCTATTTATCAGAGGGTCAGGGCGGAATAACCTCCCATCAGGAACATAAGCTCTGATTGCTGTTTTAGGGTGAGTGCTTCACCATAGATGTGCAGTAAAAACAGATTTTTGGCAACCAAATGCTACTTTTCAAATCATCTGTGCAATGACCACACCACTGTAATGGTAATAACCTGCAGTAAAAACGTGTTGTGTCCCTGTTGTACACGGGTAGGGTGAGGAATTCACTGTCAGAAAGCTCAGCAGTTCTGCAGACAGACAGCCATGCTGGGGGAGTCACGCAGGGTCTGTGTCTCTGTTCAAGTCCTCCCAGGCTGCCCAGGCAGCTGGGGATGTACATCTCTGTGGTGCTGACACTGCTGTTGTTTTGGCAATTGGTGCTTCATCCCTACACCCTTAAATCCCAGTATTTTTAAAAATCTGATCCATGTGAGCAGAATAGCAGTTTAAAGTGTATGTTTCTGACCCAGCCATGTCGCTCAAGCAGAACTGGAGCTGGGCAGGAGCAATACAAATCTGTTTTCTTTATCTGATTTTGCCCTGCAGCAGAGGACGTGCCGCGTCATAGCATGACCGCTCTTCATCCCGCATGCCATGCCCTTCCCCAACAGCTCTGACCTCAGCCCGTCCTTCATCTTGGCCAGTATCCCAGGGCCGGAGGCTGCCCATTTCTGGATGGCGATCCCCTTGTGCTCCATGTACCTCGTGGCTATAGCAGGCAACTGCATGGTGCTGTTCATCGTCAAGACAGAGCCCAGCCTGCACGTCCCCATGTACTTCTTCCTCTGCATGCTGGCTGCCATCGACCTGGCCTTGTCCACTTCCACAGTGCCACGTGTCCTCTCCTTCTACTGGTTCAACACCAGGGAGATCAGCTTCGGTGCCTGCCTTGTCCAGATGTTCTTCATACACACGCTCTCAGCCATCGAGTCCACCATCCTCCTGGCCATGGCTGTGGACCGCTATGTGGCCATCTGCCACCCCCTGAGACATGCTGCCATCCTCACCAATGCCACGACAGCAAAAATTGGGCTGGCAGCCATGGCCAGGGGAGTTCTCTTCTTCCTGCCCTTGCCTTTGCTACTCCTGCCCCTTCCCTTCTGCAGCTCACGGGTGCTGTCACACTCCTTCTGCCTGCACCAGGACGTGATGAACCTGGCCTGTGCCAACACCACCCCCAGCGTGGTGTACGGCCTCACTGCCATCCTGCTGGTCATGGGGCTGGATGCCCTCCTCATCTGCGTCTCCTACCTCCTGATCCTCAAGGCTGTCTTGCGTCTGGCATCGTGGAAGGAGAGGCTCAAGGTGTTCAGCACCTGCATTGCCCATATCTGCGTGGTCTTGGCCTTCTATGTGCCACTGATCGGGCTGTCCGTGGTGCACCGGTTTGGGAGGGACCTGGCTCCACTTGTCCACATCACCATGGGGAACATCTACATCCTTGTGCCAGCCGTGCTCAACCCCATCATCTATGGGGTAAGAACTAAACAGATACAGAGGAGGATCCTGAATTTCCTTCACATATACAATAACAGAACTGCCCAGTGACTTGTGCTTGGATGTTGTCTCCTGTTTCCTCTCAGTGTCTCAACATGTTTTACACTCAGAGTCCTTGGAACTGGGGCTATCCTCTGTGCAGCACTCAGCACATGGTGGGAGACTCTAAGGTGCTATCACAGGGTAAAAAGGAAATAGCAATTGTAAACTCCTTCCAAGAGTGCTTACTCCACCAAACTTGGAGTGAATCCATTATGATGATCCAAATCAAGCCCTGATCCAGCAGATATGGGAAGGAAAAGAGACTCAGCAAACTAACAATGTCCTGATGTTGCACTTCTTTGTTCCCATCTCCCCTCTAGCATTTGCACAGCTGAGTGAATGTCACAGTGGTTTTTGAGTGATTTAGTGAATTCGTGGTTTGTGCTTGTGATGTGCTCACTTTCCAGTAATATTTTAGCAAAGTTTTTGGCTAAAAAATTTCCCTTTAAGTAAAATAATTGCAAGTGACATTATAGGTGCAGAAATGCACTTTAAAAGTGCTCCACCTCTGTAGTCCTGTTCTGATCTACTGTGTGTTCTGATAAGATAGCTCTGACACCTCAAAGCCCAGAGTTACGGACAGGGGTTGTGACAATAATTTTCATAAATAATTATATTCTGGAAAAGCAGTCTTTCAAGAGGAAAATTAGGAAGTTACAAATGTCAGGGATACTCCCCAGCTGAAGGAATCACTATTTCCAAGCAGAAGGTGTTGTATAACTTTGACTTCACACATGCATGAATTTCCATCTTTCAGATTTTCGTTTTAATTCCAAGATATTGTGGATGAAACCAGAGCAACTCATAGCCTTTCCTCTTAGTGGGAAGCTGTAAAACTCCTTCAGCGTGATGGATGATGGAAGCCTACGAGCCTGGGGGTCAGTGGAGATGTGAAAGGTTACCCAGATGATTTCGTGGTTCAAAGTGTATTTGTCTTGGCTGGCCTTCCCCGGTCCACAGGCACACATCTCAAAATGTAGTTTACCAGTGATATTTTTTGTGGGGGAATGGAAATGAAAACAAACAAATAAACAAACAAAAAACAGTGTACAAAACATTTTCATTGACATTATTTTGTATTTTGGCCAAAAGCTGAAGATCTTGGGAAGGGATGTTGTACAATGGGACTTCACCATGAAGCATATTGATTTAAAGATGTTCTCATACCTTTTGTTTCCCCAATCCATTGAAAATTTTTATGTACTTCATCATTTTTTTAATAAAAATGATCTTTTTTTTAATTAAAAAAATATTTTTTCTTCATAAATAGAAAAGGATCCAAGCAATTGTTTCTTTTCCCTCTTGGTTTAAACTCCCACCTTGTCGTTTGTAGGCTGTCTTAAACTGTGCTCTTCATCCCTGAGCTAGCTGTGAAGTCTTCCTCCTTGGAGATCAACAGAAGCTGTCTGGGCTGCATTGCCATAGGCAGGAACGTGTTTGCTGTTCCCACAAATGCACTCTGGAGCAGCCCTTGGAATTCCTCTGGTGAGAGGGCTGGGTGATCTGTAGCTGGCTGTCAGTACACAGGTGAGAGACAGAGAGGAAGGCATGAAGTCGTTTGGGTGCACCACCTTTCATGTCAGGACATCTCACGGATGATTAGAGGTACCGGGTACTTTCATGATGGCTGATCTGTGCTCCTGTAGGAGGTCCAGGAGCTCTTGAGCACAGTTGTCTCCATCAACAGAATATTATCAAAGAATCTATGGGGTAATTTGAGTTGGAAGGGAGCTCCAGACATCTCCAGTCCAAACTACTGATCAAAGCAGGGTCAGGTTCAGGCTCAGACAAGGTAGCAGAGCTGTTTATCCAGTCAGGTGCTGAAAGACTCCAAGGACAGCTGTAGAATATCTTTGAGCCCTTATTACAATGCCTGACTGTTCTTACTGTGTAAGATTTTCTCTTTTAATCTGACTCGAACCTCTCATTTCAACTCACACTTGTGCCCCTCATCCTCTAGCTACACCACACTGTTAGGAACCTGGCTTTGTCTTCCTGACGATATCCTTATGGGTAAAGAAAGTCTCCTCTTCTGCTCTTGGGAAGAGCCAAAGTCTGTTCTTCTGAAGATGAACAAGCCTATTTTCCTCTGCAAGTAGCACTGATCCAGACCCAGCCACCCTACTAGCTCTCAGATGGACATGTTCCCCCTTGTCAACGCCTTTGTTTGTGCTGGGTCTCAAAACTAGATTTGCTATCTAGATGGATTTTAGCAAGTGCCAGGTAATCCATGAGCTACCACTGACTGGAAAGGTCAATCCAGAGCCCAACACAATGAACACTGGGAGAAACTAAGAGAAGGAGAAAAGAGCAAAACAAAGATGACAGGGGGTGTAAATCTGCACTGGATCACAACAGTGAATGTTGTGTTCCAGACATAGAGTTGTGGGGAGAACTTTTATTTAATGTTGAATGGATCAGAATGCACGGGAAAAGCCCATGGATTTAGGTTTAGCTATGAAAACTAGAGTATTTTGGAAAACAACGTAAGGAAAATGTACTATTTCCATCAGAGAGAATGGAAGCAAAGGAAAGGAAGCAGAAATCCCAAAAGTGCAGAGGTTCAAGAGCTCTCCTCCCTCACTGCTGCAGGGAGTGGACACACAGAAGCAGCTGCAGACCTTGTCCAGCAGAACAGGGAGCCCTGCTCATGCTTGAATCTTTCATTATCATGTTGTCTGTGACACATGGCATTGGTTTATCAGTGTGGAACCATGTAAATACACCACTGCTGGTTCTGATTATGCACTGGAAGTTTATGGGATTTCATCGTGGGGTATTAAATTCCAGAGGGAACTTCATGCCTGTCTGTCCTCCTCCATGGGTTTTGTGCTGCACCAAGGACATCTTGTCCATAGCATCCAGTTTTGCTGACAGAGGATGCTCACCCAGAGCACATGCTGCTTTGCTCCAGGACCTTCAGGTGGCAGACAATACACTGGAGTCTGGTGTGGTTTCTTCTGATTGCCAGCAAACACTGCGAGTAAAAGGGGTGTACTTTTGTAATCTGTATTCCTGTAGCTTCAGACTCCATGAAACACATTTCGCTATAACCTTTTCTCCTAAATTAAAGCACATTTCATTTCAAAATAAATACTTCCATTTAAGCAAGTTACAAGTAGTTGCCAGCTGGGGCTTAAAAGCAATTTCATCCCTAGTCATTTCTGTCATAACTTCTTTTATTGGAGCTTGAAGGGCAGCACATTTTCATAAAAAGGAAAACAATCTGTACCTGCCTAACGTGATTCGAGAAGTGTGAATGACTTTTTCAGAGACGCACTATGGATCCAAACACTTCTCAGATGGCTGTGACATTGAGAAATGGCTCCTGCTCATTCTCCGTATGTTCCTTATTTTGTTTCCTTTTGTACTGAGAGAAAAATTAATTAAGGAAAATGAATGAACTACCCCGAAAATGCTGCATTTTTTAGAACAACTGGTGATAAAGCTGCAGAGCGTGGAGCTATGATGAATTTCTGTTGGTTACGTGGGAGTTTTGCTTCCAGTCTTCTTGTCAAAACATGGAATGTCATTTTTCTGGAGAAGAAAAGGGATGTGTTCTTCCTCAGGAAGTGTGTGGATGACTACAGCAGTCATTTTCTAGTTGACCTGTTTGTTTCACGGTATGTTTGGATCCAAGAGACAGGATGTCTCAGGAGCAGAGGCAAGCAACCCGCGCACTGAGAGCAGCACAGAGGGTTACCAGTTCTATTCAGCATACACACCCTCACACACACACAGCATCCATTGATACATAATCGTACAAGGAGGCAAGTAGAAACCCCCAAAACAATGCACTGTCATTTACCGACCCTTGGGAGATGGCAAAATGCCGAAAAGGAGAGGAAGAAGGAACATGCTGGCGCTGAATGCAGTAGGCTGTGCCAGCAGGGCGTCCCCTGCTTCAAGGTGCACTTTTCCTCTCTCCCCCACCACAGCCTCTCTCCTGCTTTGATTCTCCCCAGGGTTTGCAGGATTTGTTCCACTTGCACACAGTGGCCAATGTGTGATGCAGACCCAACTGAAACACCTGCTTATAAAAAAATCTTTGCAAAAAACAAGATAAACTAGCAAGGTCAGCTCTCTCTACAAAACTAATATTTGTGGCTATAGCACTCCCTTAAAAATGCCACAATACTTCGTTCCATCTGAAATCAATCTGTGGTCAGGGGTCTTTTGGGTCCCCAAAACACTTGGGCATTGTGGAGTCCCCTTGTCAACACGATTCTGACGGAATAAAGGCCCCACCCAGAGCACACGGGGTCTGAATCCTTCTCTCCTCCGTGAGTGATAGAGGTGGGGGTGTGCAAAGCTTGCTGGCCTTCATTCAGCCCCAACTAGCTCACGGAGGAAGAGGAAAGAAACAAAATCACTAGCAAAAGATAGAAAAGGGAAAGGAGGGAGAAGGAGAGAGAAGGAAGGGAAGGTGGATTGAGAGGAAGGCGTTGCATACAAATGAAGAGAGAATAGGAACTCACAGTAGCATAAAACTGGCAAAGGAGTCAACATGGAGTGACGTGAGACCTGTGCAGTGGCAGGAAATGAACAAGTGGTGTCAATCTATCCACTAACTCTTGGGATAGATATAATTTGGAGGAGTTAAAAAAAAAAAGTAAAGAAAAAAAAGAAAAAGAAAAAAAGAAGGAAGGGTTTATTATCTGCAAGACTCATGGAAATTGACATATTTGACATGGCCAAAGATGTGCTGCAGAGATGTAATAGGAAACTTCGAAAGGAAAATGTATCAACGACAGAGGACATGGCTCAGGATTTTTAAGGACCTCTACTAACACGCATCATTCTTTCATGCAAAACTGTGAGGACACCAAAACAACAGCACAGGGAGGTAGTGTATGTCACCATAGAGCAAGTAACTCAAATAACTCTGGAAGATACTGCAAGAAAACAGACATAAAACTGACCCAAGTGTGCCACAGACTATGACGTCACCAGCACTGAGGTGATTAAAAGCTGACTTCTTTTGTTTATTATTTTTCTCAACATAATTGCACGTTAATTGTCAAGGGAAATTCAGATCTTCCAGCTAAGATTTGCCTGGTAGCTTATAAATATCTCCTGGTCCCCGCAGTTCCCAGTCCCTGCCCGGAAAGCTGCAGAAGGCGGGTGAGTATTTGGGGTTTGGGCAGAACTTTACAGGTCTTCAGGCTTTCACTCGCCATGCACGTGCCTTGCCCACGGCAAACAGCCAGTGCCTCTGCTTACAGGAGCAGGCAGCGTGCTTCAGAACAAAGCTTCTGCAGGGCGGGAGGGTTGCTGGCAGTCACTTTGCATCCCCTCTGTGCGCTCTGACAGCTTCACTTTGGGCTGGTTCACATCTGGTGTGCTGGGCTGCAAGTCCTTTGTACATAGGAGCACGTCAGTGGAAAACTCTCCCATATCAGATGAGTGTTTGCTGCTGACCACATCATCTCGAGGCTGTTTGTTGCTTTTTTACAGGACACAAGAGCCATCTGGGGAGGCAAGAGACAAGAAGGGACTCATGTCTTCTCTGAACTCCACCACCCCCTCCCACCCTCCCTCTTTCCTCCTGCTTGGCATTCCTGGGCTGGAGAAGGAGCAGTTCTGGATTGCCTTCCCCTTCTGCATCATGTACGCCATCGCTGTGCTGGGGAACATCATCCTTCTCATCATCATCAAGACAGAGTCCAGCCTGCACGAGCCCATGTACCTCTTCCTGGCCATGCTGGCCTTCACTGACCTGGTCCTCTCTACGTCCATGCTACCCAAAATGCTGGCCATCTTCTGGTGGGGCTCCGGGGAGATTGGCTTTGTTTCCTGCCTTGTTCAGTTGTTCTTCGTCCACACCTTCACAGCAGTGGAGTCGGGAGTGCTCGTGGCCATGGCCTTCGATCGCTATTTTGCCATTTGCTATCCCCTGCGACACTCCAGCATCCTCTCCATGACCGTGGTGACCGCTTTCGGGAGCCTGGTGCTGCTGCGTGGGGTCCTCATAGTGAGTCCCACGTGCTTCCTGCTCCATAGAAAGGCTTTCTGCCAGCATCGTGTCATCCCCCATTCCTACTGTGAACACATGGCCGTGGTGAAGCTGGTTTGCGAGGACACCAGAGTCAATGCCATTTATGGTATACTTGTGGCACTTGCAGTGATAGTATTTGACATTACTGTGATTGTTGTGTCCTACACTATGATCCTGAGAGTAGTACTGAGGCTGTCATCCTCTGAATCTCAACACAAGGCCTTTAACACATGTGTATCCCATGTCTGTGTTATCCTTCCCTTTTATGTCTCTGGTCTCTTCTCATTCCTCACCCACAGGTTTGGGCACACCATCCCTCAGCACATCCATATATTGGTTGCCAATCTCTATCTGCTGGTGCCCCCCACATTAAACCCCATCATTTATGGGGTGAGAACCAAGCAACTCAGGGACAAGATAGTTGTCCTCTTCCAGAGGAAGGGAATCTGACCCATCTCTATGTGCCACAAATGATTCTCCTGATCTAATGATGACTTCCATAAATATGAACCGTTAATGCTTTCACTCTTTGTTCCAGGAAATGCCCTTCCTCACTTCATGGAATGCATGTAGAGCATTCTTGCTTGGTTTTCTTTTCATAGCACTGTGTTGGTAAGGTTGTCAGAACGACTTTCAGTCTGGCTTTTACACTGCTGGGAGATGTAGAGCTCGCATCCATCACAGCTTACACTCCTCAGTGTTAAAATGCCTTCGCTAATGAGCAAAAAGTATTCCTCATATCCAAATGTTTTTAATCTGACTGTAAGACTGAGCATGTACAAAAGATCCCCCTGTAGCAGCCCTCATCAGGCAAAGAGTGTTCTCTGGGCTGTGTGAACGTGCTCAGATGGGAATGACATCTGTCCTTGCACAGGACATGGGGAATCTTGAATCTCATGCACTATATTTCGTCTTTTATTTCACGTTTGTGCGGGAGACAAATCCAAAGTATTCCTAGATGAGCCAATTCATCAAGTCCTTTGAATATGTAAACCCTTTAAGAAAATCAAACTTCCTCACTGATGACATTATTTGTAGTGGCCAATCACAGCGAGATCATTGCTCACAGCATTGTGTTCAGCTTCTTTGCGACAAACCAGTAAACATTTACCAAGCCACTGCACTGTACGTGTGAAAGGAAGGAGGCTGAATGTGGAGAAGGTCAGATGGGAACCCACACTCAGGTGTTCAATCTCAAACTTATTCCATACTTTTACTCTGTGTGCAACGGGAACAGTATTATCATGTGCAGAGGACATCTCCAACCTGGGCTGGCACTTCTCAGACCTCTCTGTGTCCGCAGCAGTGATGGGAGTGGCCACTGCCCACGGGGAGGCTCAGGTCCCTGAACCCTTTCCCAGAGTCACAGAATCACAGAGCATCCTGGACAGGAAAGGACCTCACAGATCACCGACTTTCAGCCCCCTGCCATGACCAGGGTCGCCAACCACCAGAGCAGGCTGCCCAGAGCCACATGCAGCCTTGCCTTGAGTGCCTTCAGGGATGGGGCATCCATGACCTCTCTGGGCAACTTGTTCCAGTGCATCACCACCCTCTGAGTGAGAAACGTCTCCTCACATCCAACCTCAATCTCTCCTGTCTTAGTTTGAAGACATTCCCCCTTCTCCTGTCACTCTCAACCCATGTAAGCCATCATTCCCACTCCCGTTCACATGCTCCCTTCTGGTCCTGGAAGGCCACAGAGTGATCTCCCAGAGCCTTCTCTTCTCCAGGCTAAACAAGCCCTGATCCCCCAATCTTTCCTCATAGGAGAGGTGCTCCAGCCCTCTGATCATTTCAGTGGCCCTCCTCTCAAACCATTCCAAGAGATCTCCATCTTTTTGGAGATGCGGGTCCCAGGCCTGGATGCATTAGTCTAGATGGGTCCTCAGCAGAGTTGAGAAGAAGGGGACAATCCCCTCCCTCTCCCTGCTGGCCACCCCTTTCTTAATGCAGACCAGAATATCTTTGGACTTCAGGGCTGCAAGCGTGCACTGCAGCTCATGTGCAGCTTCTCGTCCACCGGGACTGTCAAGTCCTTCTCTACATGGCAGTTGTCCTTGTGTTCTTCCCCCTGTCTGTATCAATACCTGGGATTGCCCCAGTCCAAGGGAAACACCTTGAATTTGTTCTTGTTGAACCTCATTAGGTTGTCAGGGGCACTCCTCTCCAGCCTGTCCAGGTCCCTTTGGATGGCTTCCCTTCCCTCCAAGCTATCGACTGCACCGCTCAGCTCGGTGTCATCCTTAAACCTGCTGAGGTCGCACTCCATTCCATTGTCTGTGTTACAGATGAAGACATTGAAGATCACTGGTCCCAAGACCAACCTCTTGTGGCTGGCCTCCACCCAGACAAGGAACTGTTGATAACAACTCTTTGAGTGTGACCAGTAAATCTGTTCTTCTTCCATCAGTCCATCCTTCAAATCCATACCTCTCTGATTCATAAAGAAAGATGTGCTGAGGGAACATGAAAAAGGCTTTGTAGAAATCCAGGTAGATGATCTGGATACCAGGGGAGAGACAGGAATAGTGCCTGAGCAGGTCAGCAAATTCATCCACCATTTGTACCTTTACATCAGCCAAGACCAACCCGTAGCCTGCAGATTGTTTTTGCCCTATGCAAGGTATCAATTAGGTTCATTCCCTGATGCCAAGCCAACATGACAGCAGCTCTCCCCTGTCATGTGGCTCTGGGTGCACACCCATCACTCAGCCACAGCCAGAACATCAGCCTGTGACAATTCCTCCTCACTCAGTTCAGACCAGGCAAAAAGTAGGACATCCTGCTCCAAAATTCCCCAAGTCATTACTGCCACGCAAGGTTGTGAAGCTATGGAGTGGGTTGGATGTGCACTCTTTGCGACACAGATATCTGCAGGAGGGTGGGGAATGTCCTCAATTTACATGCAAGATGCAGAAGAAAGGGAAGGGGTGGGATAAGGAGTGAGATATGGAGGGAGGGAACGGAAAGTAAGGGGAGGGAAGGGTGTGAGGATGTGATGTACACAGGTGGGGAGTGGACAGAAAGTGGCAGAAGCCCAGATATGGCACCAGGGGGTCATGACTCAGATGATGTCTATGAGTCCCTTCCATCCCACACCATGCAATGATTTTCTATTGCATGGACACCACTACAACAGCAGAAGAAGATACAGTGTGTGTCACCATAGAGCAAGTAACTCAAATAGCTCTGGAAGATACTGCAAGAAAACAGACATAAAACTGACCCAAGCGTGCCGCAGACTATGACGTCACCAGCACTGAGGTGATTAAAAGCTGACTTCTTTTGTTTATTATTTTTCTCTCACTAATTGTATGTCAATTGCCAAGGGAAATTCAGATCTCCCAGCTAAGATTTGCCTGGTAGCTTATAAATATCTCCTGGTCCCCGCAGTTCCCAGTCCCTGCCCGGAAAGCTGCAGAAGGCGGGTGAGTATTTGGGGTTTGGGCAGAACTTTACAGGTCTTCAGGCTTTCACTCGCCATGCACATGCCTTGCCCACGGCAAACAGCCAGTGCCTCTGCTTACAGGAGCAGGCAGCGTGCTTCAGAACAAAGCCTCTGCAGGGCAGGAGGGCTGCTGGCAATGACAATGCATCCCCTCTGTGCCCACTTATAGCTTCACTTTGGGCTGGTTCACATCTGGTGTGCTGGGCTGCAAGTCCTTTGTACATAGGAGCACGTCAGTGGAAAACTCTCCCATATCAGATGAGTGTTTGCTGCTGACCACATCATCTCGAGGCTGTTTGTTGCTTTTTTACAGGACACAAGAGCCATCTGGGGAGGCAAGAGACAAGAAGGGACTCATGTCTTCTCTGAACTCCACCACCCCCTCCCACCCTCCCTCTTTCCTCCTGCTTGGCATTCCTGGGCTGGAGAAGGAGCAGTTCTGGATTGCCTTCCCCTTCTGCATCATGTACGCCATCGCTGTGCTGGGGAACATCATCCTTCTCGTCATCATCAAGACAGAGTCCAGCCTGCACGAGCCCATGTACCTCTTCCTGGCCATGCTGGCCTTCACTGACCTGGTCCTCTCAACGTCCATGCTACCCAAAATGCTGGCCATCTTCTGGTGGGGCTCTGGGGAGATTGGCTTTGTTTCCTGCCTTGTTCAGTTGTTCTTCGTCCACAGCTTCTCAGCAGTGGAGTCGGGAGTGCTCGTGGCCATGGCCTTGGATCGCTATTTTGCCATTTGCTATCCCCTGCAGCACGCCAGCATCCTCTCCATGCCCATGGTGACCTCTTTCGGGAGCCTGGTGCTGCTGCGTGGGGTCCTCCTTGTGGCTCCTGGATGCTTCCTGCTCCATAGAAAGGCTTTCTGCCAGCATCGTGTCATCTCTCATTCCTACTGTGAACACATGGCCGTGGTGAAGCTGGTATGTGAGGACACGAGAGTCAATGCTGCCTATGGCATCTTTGTGGCATTTGCAGTGACAGTATTTGACATTACTGTGATTGTTGTGTCCTACACTATGATCCTGAGGGCTGTACTGAGGCTGTCATCCTCTGAATCTCAACACAAGGCCTTTAACACATGTGTATCCCATGTCTGTGTCATCCTTACATTTTATGTCCCTATTCTATTCACATCTCTCACCCACCGGTTTGGGCACAGCATCCCTCAGCACTTCCATATATTGGTGGCCCATCTCTACATGGTATTGCCCCCCATGTTAAACCCCATAATTTATGGGGTGAGAACCAAGCAGCTCAGGGACAAGATAGTTGTCCTCTTCCAGAAGGGAATCTGACCTGTGTCTGTATGCCACAAACTGTGCTCACGTTTTATAGGGAACCCTGGTAATTTTACCATGTTATTGCTGTGAGTCTTTGTTTTGGCAGTAACTGGGCTTTAATGCATGGAGCACACGGAGGGCATTCTTGCAGAGATTTTTTGATTTTGTTTTCCTTCTATTCCTGAGTATCTCAGAAAAATCTGCAGCAGTATGTCTCACATGCAGAGTTGTCATGGTTTTATACTTTATGGTTTTGGTATTCCACTTCATAACATCATGTAGTGCATTGAGAGTGAAAGACTTAATGCACCTGCTCTGTGGATCATCGATAGTTATGGGTATACCTGTCTCAGAAGAGAAGATGAACTATGTTCCCCAGGGGACTGTGTTTTGCATTTTTACGTTTTTCTGCTCAGAGGGATTGATAAAAACTGTCTGCGGTCAGGGGACGCTCTCTTTCCTTTGGGATTGACCCAGCAGTGGGTGCTCGCTGCCGTCTCACCTTCAGCATTTAGTGTAAGGCCTTTGGTTTATCGGACACTCTCTCTTGCTCATTTTATTTGATTTATTAACTTCAATTCGAACTATATTGTATTACATTGTGTTATTTTGCTTTCTGATATCTTATTTAGTATATCAGTTTTCCTCCTCAGATCATTGCCACTGTTTTGTTTCTAGGCCCATCTCCCTTTTCCCTTTTCCCTTTCCCCCTTCCCCTTTCCTGGGACATGGGTTTGTGCATCCCCTGCATCAATCCTCGCGGAACAGTGTCAATCCAGCCTGGTAAACTGTTGATATTTTTGGCACTCGGTGTGGAGCAAAACAGCTGCCTTAACCAGGTAGAGACATACTTTTAGAGTGAATCTCTGTCTCTTGTTTGCAAGCTTATCTGTACTGCAGGTGCTGTGCTAAGAAACATGGCCTTGAAGTCCAGGCGTACTGCAGTTGTTCTGGGATATTTGAAAACTTTTTTTGGCACTGCCATCTTGTTTTAGTAATGAAAAAAAAAAAAAAAAAAAAAAGCTTTATCTTTTAAAACTGCTCTTAAAGGGACTGCATTTCATTGTCTTTTCCCTTTCAATGCTCGAAACGTACTGGGACTTAGGAGAGATTTTAGAGAAATGGGCATCACTAGTGTCATGGCACTTTTCTCCCGAACACTTGTAAGATCCTGAGAACCTAAGCAGATATTTGAGACAGAGATGTTGCAGCTCAGACAGATCTGAGGAGGCCCAAATTATTTGGGGTCTACCTTCTGCCATCAGACCTTATTCAGTACTATCCAAGAGAAGCATAGACTTTTTGAAATAGAGCGAGAGAGTCTCCGAGCCAAAAGAGACAGTCTCCAGATCCAGAAGGAGAGTCTTTTAGCTGACAAACAGACTCTACCGTCCAATTTAGACAGCCTCCAGTCAGACTGAGACACTCTTCAATCGAACGCAGACACCCTCCAGACCAAGTGAGATGCTTTCCGGTTCAAGAATGATGTCCTCCAGACCGAAAGAGATGTCCTCCAAACTGAACAAGATGCCCTCCAGTCCACACTCAACAACCCTCAGTCTCAACAAGATGGTCTCCAGTCTGAGCAAGATGCCCTCCAACCTGAAAGAGACACCCTCCAGTATGAGCGAGACGTCCACCTGTCTGAACGGAACTGAGCGAGGTGCCCACCAGCCACAATAGGCCCTGCCCCCAGCCAGGTGGGGAAAGGGATAATAGAGTGTATTGGACTGTGTGGATCCAATGAGAACATGAGAACCACAGAAATATAAGGCACTGGTGGACACTGGTGCACAGAGCACTCTAATGCCCTCAAGTTACCAAGAGAGAGAATTAATCTATATTTCTGGGGTGACTCTGGGTTCCCAAGAGTTGACCATGTTGGAGTCTGAAATTAGCCTCGCTGGTAAAGACTGGCAAAAACATCCCACTGTGACTGGCCCAGGGGCTCCATGTATACTTGGTATTGATTACCTCAAAAGGGAATTTTTTAAGGATCCCAAAGGGTATCGATGGGCTTTTGGAATAGCTGCTGTGGATGCAGATAACATTAAGCAGCTGTCTGCTTTGCCTGGCCTGTTGGAAGATCTGTCTGTCGTGGGGTTGCTACAAGAAGAGGAGCAACAGGTACCGATTGCTACAAAACGGTGCACAGATGGCAGTACCGCACTAACAGGGACTCCTTGCTCCCCATTCATAACTTGATTCATCAGCTAGAGAGCCAGGGAGTGATCAGTAAAACTCACTCTCCTTTTAACAGCCCCATATGGCCGGTGCGTAAATCCAGTGGAGAATGGAGGCTGACAGTAGATTACCGTGGCCTGAATGAAGTCACACCCCCACTGAGTGCTACGGTGCCGGACATGCTTCAACTCCAGTACAAACTGGAGTCAAAAGCAGCCAAATGGTATGCCACCACTGACATTGCCAGTGCCTTCTTTTCAATTCCTTTGGCCACAGAATGCAGGCCACAGTTTGCCTTCACCTGGAGGGGTGTTCAGTACACCTGGAACCGTTTGCCCCAGGGGTGGAAGCACAGCCCAACTACTTGCCATGGGTTGATCCAAACTGCACTGGAACAGGGCGGTGCTCCTGAGCACTTACAATACATTGATGATATCGTTGTGTGGGGCAATACAGCAGGGGAAGTTTTTGAGAAAGGAGAGAGAATAATCCAGATCCTCCTGCAAGCTGGCTGTGCTATTAAGTGAAACAAAGTGAAAGGGTCTGCACAGGAAATTCAGTTTCTAGGTATAAAGTGGCAAGATGAATGTTGTCACATCCCAACAGATGCAATTGAAAAAATCACTGTCATGTCTCCACCCACCAGTAAGACAGAGACCCAAGCTTTTCTGGGTGTAGTGGGCTTTTGGAGAATGCATGTTCCAAACTACAGCCTCATCATGAGCCCCCTCTTTTGGGTGATGCGGAAGAAGAATGATTTTGTATGGGGCCCTGAGCAGCAGCAGGCTTTTGAGCAAATTAAGCAGGAGATTGCTTGTGCCATGGCCCTGAGGCCAGTATGGACAGGACAGGATGTAAAGAACATCCTCTGCACTGCTGCAGGAAAGGAAGGTCCCACTTGGAGTCTGTGGAAAGGAGCTTCTGGAGAAACCCGAGGCCGACTCCTTGGATTCCAGAGTTGGATGTACAGGGGGTCTGAGTAACGCTACACTCCAACTGAGAAGGAGATCTTAGCCATGTACGAGGGGGTTTGAGCTGCTTCCGAAGTAGTCAGTACTGATGCATAGCTCCTTCTGGCACCTCAACTGCCAGTGCTGAACTGGATGTTCAAAGGAAAAGTTCCCTCCACCCATCACGCTACCGATGCCACTTGGAGTTAAACAGATTGCACTGATTACACAGCGAGCTCGGATGGGGAACCTCAGTCACCCAGGAATCCTGAAGTGATCATGGACTGGCCTGAAGATAAAAAGTTTGGAACATCATCAGAAGAGGAGGCATCACGTGCTAAAGAGGCCCCATCATACAATGAACTACCAGACAATGAAAAGAGATATGCCCTGTTCACAGATGGATCGTGTCGCACTGTGGGAAAGCACCGCAGATGGAAATCTGCTGTGTGGAGCCCCACACGACGAGTTGCAGAGGCCACTGAAGGAAAAGGAGAATCAAGTCAATTTGCAGAGGTAAAGGCTGTCCAACTGGCCTTAGATGTGGCTGAATGGGAGAGGTGGCCAGTGCTTTATCTTTATACTGACTCGTGGATGGTGGCACATGCTTTATGGGGGTGGTTACAGCAGTGGGAACAAAACAACTGGCAACAGAAGGGTAAACCTATTTGGACTGCTGAACTGTGGAAAGACATTGCTGCCCGAATAAAGAATATGGTTGTAAAGGTGCGCCATGTAGATGCTCATGTGCCCAAGAATTGGGCTACTGAAGAACAACAAAACATCCATCGGGTAGATCACGCTGCCAAAGTTAAGGCGGCTTAAGTAGACTTGGACTGGCAACACAAGGGTGAAGTATTTTTATCTTGGTGGGCCCATGAGACCTCAGGCCATCAAGGAAGAGATGCAAAATATAAATGGGCTAGAGACCAAGGGGTGGACTTAACTATGGATTCTATTGCACAGGTTATCCATGAGTGTGATATATGTGCCACAATTAAACAAGCCAAGAGGATGAAGCCTCTTTGGGAGGAAGGGCGATGGCAAAAGTATAAATATGGGGAGGCGTGGCAGGTTGATTATCTCACCTTGCCACAAACTCGCAATGGCAAGCGTTATGTGCTCACCATGGTGGAAGCAACCACTGGGTGGCTTGAAACATATGCAGCACCCCATGCTACTGCCCGA
This sequence comes from Oreortyx pictus, assembly GCA_036925125.1. Lineage (NCBI taxonomy): Eukaryota > Metazoa > Chordata > Aves > Galliformes > Odontophoridae > Oreortyx > Oreortyx pictus. The sequence goes on along the minus strand of JAUPFR010000001.1, from coordinate 408,806 downwards.
AACACCATCTTAGGCCTTGAGAACCAAGTCCTGTGTCAACACGGCACTCCAGAAAAAATTGAGTCTGATAATGGAACTCATTTCAAAAATTCTCTTGCAAATACTTGGGCCAAAGATCATGGCACTGAGTGGATTTATCATATCCCCTATCATGCACCAGCTTCTGGTAAAATTGAAAGATACAACAGGTTGTTAAAAACAGTGTTGAAAAGAACTGGGTGACAGAACATTTAAGCATTGGGAGAAGCATTTGGCAGAAGCCACCTGGTTGGTCAACACTTGAGGATCCATCAATCGTGATGGTCCTGCCCAGTCCAGCTCTCTACCTACTGTAGAGATAGATAAGGTCTCTGTAGTACATGTGAAGAACGCGTTGGGAAAAGAGGTTTGGGTCCTTCCAGCTTCTGGAGAGGGCAAACCTCTCTGTGGAACTGTCTTTGCTCAGGGACCTGGGTCCACTTGGTGGGTGATGAAGAAGAATGGGGATGTTCAGTATGTACCACAAGGGAATTTGATGTTGGGGGAGTGCAGCCAGTAATTCCATGTATATACATGCACGTATGTTGTGTGTGTGTGTGTATTTAATGCATGTTAATGATTGTTTCTCTGTATATTTCAAGCATGATGTGGTGATGTAGAAAAAGGGGTGAAAAGCCATGGTTTTATAATTTTTGGTATTGGTATTCCACATCATAACATCATGTAGTGCATTAAGTTAATGCTCCAGCTCTGTGGACCATCGATAGTTATGGGTATACCTGTCTCAGATGAGAAGAACTATGTTCCCCAGAGGACTTCGCGTTGCTTTGTAATTTTACATTTTTCTGCTCAGAGGGAAAGATAAAAACTGTTTGCGTGTCACGAGAGTTGCTCTTTCCATTGGGATCAACTCAGCTGTGGGTGTTCACTGCCATCTCAACTTCAACACTTAGCATAAGGCCTTCAGTTTATCAGACACTCTCTCTTGCTCATTTTATTTGATTTCTTAGCTTTAATTGCAATTATATTGTATCATATTGTGTTATTTTGCTTTCTGATATCTTATTTAGTAAATTAGCTTTCCTCCTCAGATCATTGCCGCTGTTTTGTTTCTAGGCCCATCTCCCTTTTCCCTTTTCCCTTTCCCCCTTCCCCTTTTCTGGGGTGTGGTTCTGTGGGTCCCCTGCATCAATCGTCATGAAACTGGGCTGAACCAGACCATAAACTGTTCACAAAGGTGTCCCGTGGACTTTGGGAAAATAAAACCCTTAAAAAAATCAGAATTTCTCCGTGTTGACGTGAAACAAGCTTTAACAAATCACCGCTCTGTATGTGAGAAAGGAATGAGGCTGAATGCAGTGAAGGTCGGATGGGGACCCATATTCAGGTGTTCAGTCTCTAAGTTGTTCCGAACCTCTGCTCTGTGTACAACGGGAACAGTGTTACCAGGTGCAGTGAACATCTCCAACCAGGGCTGGCACTTCTCAGACCTCACTGTCTCTGCAGCAGTACTGGCAATGGAGACTGCCCATGAGGATACTCTTGTCCCTGCTCCCTTACCCTGAGTTAAATACAATAGGAGAGGCAGGAATACAGTGAGAGCTGGTCTGCAAATTCACCCATCACCTATTCCTTTACAAGAAGCAAAACCAACCCGTAGCCTGCAGACGGCGTTTACCCTATGCAAGGTAGCAATTAGGTTCATTCCCTGATGCCAAGCCAACATGACAGCAGCTCTCTCCTGTCATGTGGCTTTGGATCCACACCCATCACTTAACCACAGCCAGAAAATCAGTCCAAGACAATTCCTCCTCACTCAGTACAGACCAGCCTGAAAGTAGAACGTCCTGCTCTAAAACATTCCATGTCATTTCTGCCATGCAATGTTGTGAAGCTATGGACTGTGGGACACAGACTTGAGGAGGGACAGGAAAGTATACAGTACACATGCAAGAGGCAAAAGAAAAGAAGGGGTGAGATAAGGAGAGGCAGGGCAGGGAAGGGTGTGAGGACAAGTTGCCCACTGCTGGGGAGCAGACAGAAAGTGGCAGGAGATCAGACATTGCACCAAGGGGGACATGAATCTGATGTTATTGAAGATTTCTTTCCATCCTACACCATGCAATGATCCTCTATTGTGTGGACACCACTACAACAGCACAGGGAGGTACAGTGTGTGCCACTGTAGAGCAAGTAAGTCAAATAAATCTGGAAGATACTATAAGAAAAGATATAAAAATGATCCAAGCAAGCCACCGACTATGAGATCACCAGCACTGAGGTGACTTCTTTGGTTTATTATTTTTCTCTCACTAATTGTATGTTAATTGTCAAGGGAAATTCAGATCTCCCAGCTAAGATTTGCCTGGTAGCTTATAAATATCTCCTGGTCCCCGCAGTTCCCAGTCCCTGCCCGGAAAGCTGCAGAAGGCGGGTGAGTATTTGGGGTATGGGCAGAACTTTTACAGGTCTTCAGGCTTTCACTCACCGTGCACGTGCCTTGCCCACGGCAAACAGCCAGTGCCTCTGCTTACAGGAGCAGGCAGTGTGCTTCCGAACAAAGCTTCTGCAGGGCGGGAGGGTTGCTGGCAATGACTTTGCATCCCCTCTGTGCGCTCTGACAGCTTCACTTTGGGCTGGATCACCTCCGGTTTGCTGGGCTGCATTTCCTTTGTACATGGGAGTACGTCAGTGGAAAAATCTCCCATATCAGATGAGTGTTTGCTGCTGATCACATCATCTCGAGGCTGTTTGGTTTTTTAAAGGATGTAAGAGCCATCTGGGGAGGCAAGAGACAAGAAGGGACTCATGTCTTCTCTGAACTCCACCACCCCCTCCCAACCTCCCTCTTTCCTCCTGCTTGGCATTCCTGGGCTGGAGAAGGAGCAGTTCTGGATTGCCTTCCCCTTCTGCATCATGTACGCCATCGCTGTGCTGGGGAACATCATCCTTCTCATCATCATCAAGACAGAGTCCAGCCTGCACGAGCCCATGTACCTCTTCCTGGCCATGCTGGCCTTCACTGACCTGGTCCTCTCAACGTCCATGCTACCCAAAATGCTGGCCATCTTCTGGTGGGGCTCCGGGGAGATTAGCTTTGTTTCCTGCCTTGTTCAGTTGTTCTTCGTCCACACCTTCACAGCAGTGGAGTCAGGCATGCTCATGGCCATGGCCTTGGATCGCTATTTTGCCATTTGCTATCCCCTGCAGCACGCCAGCATCCTCTCCATGCCCGCGGTGACCGCTCTCGGGAGCCTGGTGCTGCTGCGTGGAATCCTCATGGTGAGTCCCATGTGCTTCCTGCTCCATAGAAAGGCTTTCTGCCAGCATCGTGTCATCCCCCATTCCTACTGTGAACACATGGCCGTGGTGAAGCTGGTATGTGAGGACACCAGACTCAATGCCATTTATGGCATCTTTGTGGCACTTACAGTGATAGTATTTGACATTACTGTGATTGTTGTGTCCTACACTATGATCCTGCGAGTAGTACTGAGGCTGTCATCCTCTGAATCTCAGCACAAGGCCTTTAACACATGTGTATCCCATGTCTGTGTTATCCTTCCCTGTTACGTCTCTGGTCTCTTCTCATTCCTCACCCACAGGTTTGGGCACACCATCCCTCAGCACATCCATATATTGGTTGCCAATCTCTATCTGCTGGTGCCCCCCACATTAAACCCCATCATTTATGGGGTGAGAACCAAGCAACTCAGGGACAAGATAGCCGTCTTCTTCCAGAGGAAGGGAATCTGACCCATCTCTATGTGCCACAAATGATTCTCCTGATCTAATGATGACTTCCATAAATATGAACCGTTAATGCTTTCACTCTTTGTTCCAGGAAATGCCCTTCCTCACTTCATGGAATGCATGTAGAGCATTCTTGCTTGGTTTTCTTTTCATAGCACTATGTTGGTAAGGTTGTCAGAACGACTTTCAGTCTGGCTTTTACACTGCTGGGAGATGTAGAGCTCGCATCCACCACAGCTTACACTCCTCAGTGTTAAAATGCCTTCACTGTTGGGCAAATAAATATTCCTCATATCCAAATGTTTTCAGTCTGACTGTAAGACTGAGTATCTCCAAAAGATCCCCCTGTAGCAGCCCTCATCAGGCAAAGAGTGTTCTCTGGGCTGTGTGAACGTGCTCAGATGGGAATGACATCTGTCCTTGCACAGGACATGGGGAATCTTGAATCTCATGCACTATATTTCGTCTTTTATTTCACGTTTGTGCGGGAGACAAATCCAAAGTATTCCTAGATGAGCCAATTCATCAAGTCCTTTGAATATGTAAACCCTTTAAGAAAATCAAACTTCCTCACTGATGACATTATTTGTAGTGGCCAATCACAGCGAGATCATTGCTCACAGCATTGTGTTCAGCTTCTTTGCGACAAACCAGTAAACATTTACCAAGCCACTGCACTGTACGTGTGAAAGGAAGGAGGCTGAATGTGGAGAAGGTCAGATGGGAACCCACACTCAGGTGTTCAATCTCAAACTTATTCCATACTTTTACTCTGTGTGCAACGGGAACAGTATTATCATGTGCAGAGGACATCTCCAACCTGGGCTGGCACTTCTCAGACCTCTCTGTGTCCGCAGCAGTGATGGGAGTGGCCACTGCCCACGGGGAGGCTCAGGTCCCTGAACCCTTTCCCAGAGTCACAGAATCACAGAGCATCCTGGACAGGAAAGGACCTCACAGATCACCGACTTTCAGCCCCCTGCCATGACCAGGGTCGCCAACCACCAGAGCAGGCTGCCCAGAGCCACATGCAGCCTTGCCTTGAGTGCCTTCAGGGATGGGGCATCCATGACCTCTCTGGGCAACTTGTTCCAGTGCATCACCACCCTCTGAGTGAGAAACGTCTCCTCACATCCAACCTCAATCTCCCCTGTCTTAGTTTGAAGACATTCCCCCTTCTCCTGTCACTCTCAACCCATGTAAGCCATCATTCCCACTCCCGTTCACATGCTCCCTTCTAGTCCTGGAAGGCCACAGAGTGATCTCCCAGAGCCTTCTCTTCTCCAGGCTAAACAAGCCCTGATCCCCCAATCTTTCCTCACAGGAGAGGTGCTCCAGCCCTCTGATCATTTTAGTGGCCCTCCTCTCAACCCTTTCCAAGAGATCTGCATCTTTCTGGAGCTGGTGGCCCCTGGCGCAAACGCATTAGTCCAGATGGGTCCTCAGCAGAGTTGAGAAGAAGGGGACAATCCCCTCCCTCTCCCTGCTGGCCACCCCTTTCTTAATGCAGACCAGAATATCTTTGGACTTCAGGGCTGCAAGCGTGCACTGCAGCTCATGTGCAGCTTCTCGTCCACCGGGACTGTCAAGTCCTTCTCTACATGGCAGTTGTCCTTGTGTTCTTCCCCCTGTCTCTATCAATACCTGGGATTGCCCCAGTCCAAGGGAAACACCTTGAACTTGATCCTGTTGAACCTCATTAGGTTGTCAGGGGCACTCCTCTCCAGCCTGTCCAGGTCCCTCTGGATGGCTTCCCTTCCCTCCAAGCTATCGACTGCACCGCTCAGCTCGGTGTCATCCTTAAACCTGCTGAGGTCGCACTCCATTCCATTGTCTGTGTTACAGATGAGGACATTGAAGATCACTGGTCCCAAGACCAACCTCTTGTGGCTGGCCACCACCCAGACATGGAACTGTTGATAACAACTCTTTGAGTGTGACCAGTAAATCTTTTCTTCTTCCATCAGTCCATCCTTCAAATCCATACCTCTCTGATTCATAAAGAAAGATGTGCTGAGGGAACACGAAAAAGGCTTTGTAGAAGTCCAGGTAGATGATCTGGATACCAGGGGAGAGACAGGAATATTATCAGAGGTGGTCAGCAAATTCATTCACCATTTGTTCCTTTACATCAGGCAAGACCAACCCGTAGCCTGCAGATTGCATTTGCCCTATGCAATGTAGCAATTAGGATCATTCCCTGATGCCAAGCCAACATGACAGCAGCTCTCTCCTGTCATGTGTCTGTGGGTGCACACCCATCATTCAGCCACAGCCGAAACATCAGCCCAAGACAATTCTTTCTCACTCAGTACAGCCCAAGTTAAAAGTGGGACATCCTGCTCTATACATCAATACAATTCTCCACATCATCTACAATTCTCCCTTTCCTTACTGCCATGCAACGTTTAGAAGCTATGGACTGGGTTGGATGTGCACTCTATGCGACACGATTGTCTTCAGAAGGGAGGGGAAAGTACTCAGTTAACATGCAAGAGGCAGAAGAAAGGGAAGGGGCTAGATAAGGAGAGAGATACAGGGTAGGGAAGTATGGGTTAATGGGTAGGACACTAGTGGAGAGTGGACAGAAAGTTGCAGGAGGTACACAAGGCACCAGAAGGTCATGACTCTGATGATATTTAAAATTTCACTCCTGTCCACACCATGCAATGATCCTCTATTGCGTGGACACCACTACAACAGCACAGGGAGCTACAGTGTGTACCACCATAGAGCAAGTAACTCAAATAAATCTGGACGAGGCTGTAAGAAAATAGACATAAAACTGACCAAAGTGTGTCACAGACTACGATGTCACCAGCACTGAGGTGATTAAAAGTTAACTTCTATTGTTTATTATTTTTCTCAACATAATTGCACGTTAATTGTCAAGGGAAATTCAGAACTCCCAGCTAAGATTTGCCAGGTAGCTTATAAATATCTCCTGGTCCATGCAGTTCCCACTCCCTGCCCAGAAAGCTGCAGAAGGCGGGTGAGTATTTGGGGTTTGGGCAGAACTTTAAACGTCTTCAGGCTTTCACTCGCCATGCACGTGCCTTGCCCACGGCAAACAGCCAGTGCCTCTGCTTACAGGAGCAGGCAACGTGCTTCAGAACAAAGCTACTGCAGGGCGGGAGGGTTGCTGGCAATGACTTTGCATCCTCTCTGTGCCCACTGACAGCTTCACTTTGGGCTGGTTCGCATCTGGTGTGCTGGGCTGAATTTCCTTTGTACATGGGAGCGTGTCAGTGGAACACCCTCCCAGCTCAGCTGAGTCCAGGAGCAATCCGGTTTGCATCCACGGGCAGTGGATTGAGGGACACACAGGGACGCTTGTGTGTGGGAACTGACTGGACACTTGTGGCAGAGGTGCTCTCCTGAACCAGTGCAAGCAGCTGTCACAGGACTGGCTCTCTTGCCCTTCTGAATCCACATCTCTCTGCAGCCTGTGTTTGCTGCTGACCACATCATCTCGAGGCTGTTTGCTGCCTTTTTACAGGACACTAGAGCCATCTGGGGAGGCAAGAGACAAGAAGGGACTCATGTCTTCTCTGAACTCCACCACCCCCTCCCACCCTCCCTCTTTCCTCCTGCTTGGCATTCCTGGGCTGGAGAAGGAGCAGTTCTGGATTGCCTTCCCCTTCTGCATCATGTACGCCATCGCTGTGCTGGGGAACATCATCCTTCTCATCATCATCAAGACAGAGTCCAGCCTGCACGAGCCCATGTACCTCTTCCTGGCCATGCTGGCCTTCACTGACCTGGTCCTCTCTACGTCCATGCTACCCAAAATGCTGGCCATCTTCTGGTGGGGCTCCGGGGAGATTGGCTTTGTTTCCTGCCTTGTTCAGTTGTTCTTTGTCCACAACTTCACAGCAGTGGAGTCAGGCGTGCTCGTGGCCATGGCCTTGGATCGCTATTTTGCCATTTGCTATCCCCTGCGGCACTCCAGCATCCTCTCCATGCCCGTGGTGACTGCTCTCGGGAGCCTGGTGCTGCTGCGTGGGGTCCTCATGGTGAGTCCCACATGCTTCCTGCTCCATAGAAAGGCTTTCTGCCAGCATCGTGTCATCCCCCATTCCTACTGTGAACACATGGCCGTGGTGAAGCTGGTATGTGAGGACACCAGAGTCAATGCTGCCTATGGCATCTTTGTGGCAATTGCACTGGCAACGTTTGACATTACCATGATTGTTGTGTCCTACACTATGATCCTGAGGGCTGTACTGAGGCTATCATCCTCTGAATCTCAACACAAGGCCTTTAACACATGTGTATCCCATGTCTGTGTCATGCTTCCCTTTTATGTCTCTGGTCTCTTCACATTCCTCACCCACAGGTTCGGGCACACCATCCCTCAGCACATCCATATATTGGTGGCCAATCTCTATCTGCTGGTGCCCCCCACGTTAAACCCCATCATTTATGGGGTGAGAACCAAGCAACTCAGGGATAAGATAGTTGTCCTCTTCCAGAGGAAGGGAATCTGACTCTTCTCTATGTGCCACAAGTGGTTCTCTTGATCTACTTATGACTTCCATAAATTTGAACTGTTAATGCTGTCACTCCTTGTTCCAGGAAATACGGTTCCTCACTTTATGGTGTACATGGTGAGCATTCTTGTTTGGATTTCTTTTCATAGCCCTGTGTTGGTAAGGTTGTCAGAACGACTTTCAGTCTGGCTTTTACACTGCTGGGAGATGTAGAGCTCGCATCCACCACAACTTACACTCCTCATTTTTTAAATGTCTTCACTGTTGGGCAAAAAAATATTCCTCATATCCAAATGTTTTCAGTCTGACTGTAAGACTGAGTATCTCCAAAAGATCCCCCTGTAGCAGCCCTCATCAGGCAAAGAGTGTTCTCTGGGCTGTGTGAATGCACTCAGATGTGAATGACATCTGTCCTTGCACAGCGAATTGAGAAAATTGTTTTTCGTGCTCTATATTACATTATTTAATCTCTTGTATTATATTATATCCATATGTTATTTATAGAAAATTAGAAAGCCAAAAGCCTAGCTTGAACTCAAATTGGCTGCTGGGCTAAAAGGGAAATTGAAACTCTTTCAAATATATCAATACTATGAGGAGGACCAAGGAGTATCTCCATTCTGGCCATCCTGACAAGACTGTGCTCCATGGAAACCCTCAGCTTAACTCAGTGCCTCAGGTTCTGGATACCTCTCCCTGTGATGGACATTTGGCTGTCTGGCACATACTAGCTTTGAGCTACATCTCTGGGTTCAGGCCCAGCCAGCTTGGGCTCATGAAAGGTGTCCCTACCTGCTCAACATCTTCAATGATCGAGTAACCCACATGGCACAAGATGGAAGGGGTATTGGCATAGTCTACCTGGACTTCAACAAAGCTTTTGCCACTGTCTCCTTCGGTGCTCTCCTGGGGAGTACATAGTCCTTGGCTTGGACAGGCATACTCTTTCCTGTCTAAAGAACTGGATGAGAGTGGTGGTGAATAGAGTCACGTGCAGCTGGTGGCCATTCACCTGTGGTGTTCCCAGGAGTTGGTATTGAGGCCCGTCCTCTTCATTATCTTTATTGATAACCTCAATGAGGGCACTGAGTGCACACACAGTGAGTCTGCAGATGACACCTAGTTGGGAAGAAGTGCTGAAAAAGTCCTTGGGGCAGGAAGGCTCTGCAAAGGGACCTGCACAGGCTGGACAACTGGGCTGAGGGATGAGGTTCCACAAGAGTAAGTGCCTGGTCCTACGCTGTGGCCAAAACAACCCCAGACAGTGCTACAGGCTTGGGGCAGAGTGACTCTATGACTGTGTAGAAGTTATGGACATGGAAATGCTGTACAACATTTGGTTAAATATGAGCCAGCAGCATGTCCAGTTGTCCAAGAAGGCCAATGCTATACAGACATATCAGAAATTATGCAGCCAACTGGATCAGGAGGTCATTGTCTCCCAATACTCAGCTTTGGTGAGGCTGCAAGTCTGCTACTGTGTTCAGTTTTGAGCCCCTCACTACAGGAAAGACACTGAGGTCCTACAGTGTGTCCAAAGAAGGGCAACAGAGCTGATGGTGGATCTGAAGTACATGTCTTATGATGAGTGGCTATGCAAACTGGGATTGTTCAGTCTGCAGGAGTCTCAGGGAAGACCTTACATCTCTCCTCTTCAAAACGAGGTTGTGGCAAGGTTGGGGTCAGCCTCTTCTCCCACTTACGTAGCAATAGGATAAGATGGAATGGCCTCAAGTTGCACCAGGGGAGGTTCAGGTAGGATATCAGGAAAATTATTTCTCCCAACAAGTGGTCAGGTGTGGGAACGGGCTGCCCAGGGAGGTGGCTGAGTCACCGTCTCTGGACTTGTTCAAGAATCATTTTGATGTTGTGCTGAGGGATGTGGTTTAGTGGGGAAATATGGGTGGTAGGTGGATGGTTGGACTGGATGATCTTGAAGGTCTTTTCCAACTTTGGTGAACTCAAACTGCTGCTCCTCTTGATGCAACCCAGTGTATGGTTGGCCCTCTGGGCTGCAAGTGCACATTGCTGGCTCATGTTGAGTCTTTCATCCACCTATCTCCCCAAACCCTTCTCCTCAGGTCTGCTCTCAAGCCATGCTCTCCCAGCCTGCAACTCTGCAACTGTGCTTGAGATTGCCCTGACCCAGATGCAGGACCTTGCTGTTGGTCTTGTTGAACTTCATGAGGTTGGCACGGGCCCACATCACTCAAGCCTGTCCAGATGCATCTGGCTAGCATCCCTTCCCTCTAGCATGTCAACTGCACCACTCAGCTTGGTATCATCTGAAAGCTTGCTGAGAGTGCACTCGATCCCACTGTCTTTGCTGCCTACAAAGATGTTAAATAGCACCTATCCCTGAGGAGTACCACTCACCTCCAGCCTCCATTTGGACACTGAGCCCCTGATTGCAACACTCTGAGAGCGGCCACCCAGACAATTCCTTACCCAGTGAGTGGTCCATCCATCAAATCCATTTTTCTCCAGCTTGGTGACCGGGATGTTGTGTGGCACAAATGCTTTGCACAAGTCCAGGCAGACGCCTTCAGTTGCTCTTCCTTTGTCTGCTTACACAGTCATTCCATCACAGAAGGCCACCTGGTTCATCAGGTATGGCTTGCCCTTGGTGAAGCCGTGCTGGTTACCATCAATCACCTGAGCTTTATTTTCCATGTGCCTTAGTAGGGCCTTCAGGAGGATCTGCTCCATGATCTTGCCAGACACACAGGTGAGGCTGACTGGCCTGCAGTTCTCTAGGTAGTCTTTCCTTCCCTTCTTGAACATGGGGCTGTGTTTCACTTTTTCCAGTCAGCAGGAACTTGACCTGACTGCCATGACCTTTCAGGTATGATGGCGAACGGCTTGGCAGCTTCATCCACCACTTCTCACAGAACCCATGTGTCGTGGTTTTGGGGCCAGTTCAGCCCGATTCCGGGACTAATAAGACAGAGGGACCCATGGACCCACATCCCGGGAGAGGGAGAAGGGGAAAAGGGGAAAAGTAGGGAGATGTGTCTAAGCACAAAACAGTGGCAACAAGCTAAGGGTGAAAACTGATTTACTAAATATGACAGCGGAATGTGAGATAACACAGAACAATACAGTACAATTGGATGAAGGTAATAAATCAAATTAATTCAGAGAGACAGAGTGTGTGTCCAAAACCAAAGGCCTTACCACAGTGCTGAAGCTGAGATGGCCAGGGAGTACACACAATGGAGATGAGCAGTGAGAGCAGGGCAATCTCATGACTTGTGGGCAGTTTGATCTTTCCCTCTGAGCGGAAAACAGGAACACAAAGCCCTCTGGGGTATGGAGTTCTTCTCTTCTGGGAACAAGGGACCCAGAAATTCATCACTGCGTGGAACTGGAGCATTCACTCTTTAACTCCCAGTGCTCTACATGATGTTATCATGTGGAATACTGATAACAAAACTCACAAAACCATGACATCGTGGATGGATGTCTTGTCACATAAATTGTGGCTCAGTCAGGGATAGGTATCGGGTTTTTAACGACTCTTTTATGATGTCTGCCTGCTCTTCTTGTTCTCTTCCTCTACCTTGTGAATGGCCCTGCTTTGCGGGAGCCTTCCTCATCCTCTTCTTCCTTCCCCCTAAGAGTTTCTTCCCCTACTTTCCAAGATGATACTTGCATCCTTTCCTTCTGCTGGGGACAGAAGCCATGAGTACGAGCATGATTTGAGTCTCTGCTTCAGCAGCCGGGCCTGTGAAACGAGTTGGGCCACCCCCAGGGCCTGGCACAGGAATGGAATCAGATTCAGAGGTGTTTTCTTCCTTTTAAGGATGCTGAGTAGCCCTAAATAAGACTTGATAGGCACATGCCCATCCCCAGCATGGTGCAGGACTTATAATCCCCAGCATTTCCAGGATCAGGCCATACCTTCTAGAAATATTCTATTGGATTTTTAGGATTCCACACTTGGAAGGGGAGATGAAATTGAAACCCATCAGAAGTGACAACTGTGATGGATACCTGCCCATATCCTCCCACAGACCTTGCCACCTGGAACCATCCTGCCACATGGCGAATCTCTATGCGATATTTTTTAATTGCTCTTTAACTATAGACAAAACCAGGAACACACACAAGAGGCATAGCAACAGATTCATGCAAGTTTGAACATCCCAACTGTATTCTCTGTCCTCAATCACTGCAACAGAAGTACACACTGAATACAAACTCAAAAAACCATAGGAAAAGCTGAGGCCAGCTCTCAGCAATGCTGAACAACAGGAAAGAGATGAAGAAATACAACCTTGAAAGCAAAGAAAACCTCATCAAGAACAAAAGAACAGTATTGTGGCCAGCCACTATTAATCATAGAATCACAGAAGCACAGACTGTTTCGGGTTGGAAGAGATCTCAGAGGTAACCTCGCTTTATCCCTGCTGCTGCAGGCAGGGCTGCCAACCACTACACCAGACACCAGATCAGGTTGCCCAGGCCCCAGCTAACCTGGCCTGGAACACCTCCTATGTAGCTTATAACAAATCAGTTTTGACATGCTCTGGTCAGTTCTGTTGTCTCTCAACCCTTTTGGCTCCATGCTGGGCATCAACCAGACAAGGTAGTTGAGCCTGGCAGGCAGCTCAGTACCACACAGCAGTTTGCTCAGTCCTGCCTCAGACGGATGGAGATGAGAAAAAGACAAGGGAAAAACTCATGGCTTCAGACATGGATTGTTCGAAAGAAGGAAAGAAGGGAATGCTGTTGGAAATAATAATCGTAATAGTATATACAAAGCAAGTGATGCACACAGCAGTTGCACAGAACATGATGACTGATGCCCAGGGAGATCTGGAGCAGTGAGCCTCCAACCAGAAGGTTCCAACAGTTTCACTGCACAGCATGTCGCCATATGGGGTGGAACATTTCCTTGGTCAGTTTGGGTCACCTGCCCCGGTTCTGTCCCCTCCCAAATGAGAAGGACCAAGAACCACTGTGGCTCCTTTTTTCCCTTCTGACAATGATGGCAGAAGCAAGAAAAACCATGGAACCCTGGTATTTACTCTTCACTGCCTCGACTAGAGCAACAGTGGAAATGTAGAACAGAATGTGTTCAAGGACACATCCACTGGGGACACCCCCGCTGACTCTTCTCTGGGCTGAAAATGACCTACCCTTCATTCATCAGCATCCCATCCCAAGATGAGGCTTTCCTCCAACCCCCTCACAAAGGGACTGCTTTAAAAACATTTAGTCAAAGACTTGGTGACACACAGGTGTCTTACATCACCTGGATCCCTCCAGCTGGAGCCACCACAGTGAAGACCAGCTGCTGTAGGAGGATTTCCCCTTGTAGCAGCCCAGCTGACTCTGTAAGAGTCACAAACCATGTGTGTATTCTCATTTATTTGTTCACACTACACTTTCTCAAAACCTCTGCCATGGAAACAGGAGAGGCAATCAGGTGCACAGGCCAATAGGACTCAGGGGGAGCCCCAGGGAAAGTTGTGAAGCTATGGACTGGGTTGGATGTGCATTCTTTGGGCCAAAGCTGGCTTCAAGAGGAAGGGGAAAGTACTCAGTTCGCATGCAAGAGACAGAAGAAAGGTAAGGGGTGGGATAAGGAGAGAGAGGCAGGGGAAGGAAGGGGGTGAGGACAAGTTGCACACTGTTGGGAAGAGGGAAAAAAGTCACAGGAGCCCAGATATGGCACCGGGAAGGCATGACTCTGATGATCTCTACATGTCCCTTCCATCCCAGACCATGCAATGATTTTCTATTGCATGGACACCACTACAACAGCACAGGGAGGTACAGTGTGTGCCACCATAGAGCAAGTAACTCAAATAACTCTGGAAGATACTGCAGGAAAACAAACATAAAACTGACCAAAGTGTGCCACAGACTATGATGTCACCAGCACTGAGGTGATTAAAAGTTAACTTCTATTGTTTATTATTTTTCTCAACATAATTGCACGTTAATTGTAAAGGGAAATTCAGAACTCCCAGCTAAGATTTGCCTGGTAGCTTATAAATATCTCCTGGTCCCCGCAGTTCCCAGTCCCTGCCCGGAAAGCTGCAGAAGGCGGGTGAGTATTTGGGGTTTGGGCAGAACTTTAAACGTCTTCAGGCTTTCACTCACCATGCACGTGCCTTGCCCACGGCAAACAGTCAGTGCCTCTGCTTACAGGAGCAGGCAGCGTGCTTCAGAACAAAGCTACTGCAGGGTGGGAGGGTTGCTGGCAATGACTTTGCATCCTCTCTGTGCCCACTGACAGCTTCACTTTGGGCTGGTTCGCATCTGGTGTGCTGGGCTGAATTTCCTTTGTACATGGGAGCGTGTCAGTGGAACACCCTCCCAGCTCAGCTGAGTCCAGGAGCAATCCGGTTTGCATCCACGGGCAGTGGATTGAGGGACACACAGGGACGCTTGTGTGTGGGAACTGACTGGACACTTGTGGCAGAGGTGCTCTCCTGAACCAGTGCAAGCAGCTGTCACAGGACTGGCTCTCTTGCTCTTCTGAAACCACATCTCTCTGCAGCCTGTGTTTGCTGCTGACCACATCATCTCGAGGCTGTTTGCTACCTTTTTACAGGACACTAGAGCCATCTGGGGAGGCAAGAGACAAGAAGGGACTCATGTCTTCTCTGAACTCCACCACCCCCTCCCAACCTCCCTCTTTCCTCCTGCTTGGCATTCCTGGGCTGGAGAAGGAGCAGTTCTGGATTGCCTTCCCCTTCTGCATCATGTACGCCATCGCTGTGCTGGGGAACATCATCCTTCTCGTCATCATCAAGACAGAGTCCAGCCTGCACGAGCCCATGTACCTCTTCCTGGCCATGCTGGCCTTCACTGACCTGGTCCTCTCAACGTCCATGCTACCCAAAATGCTGGCCATCTTCTGGTGGGGCTCCGGGGAGATTGGCTTTGTTTCCTGCCTTGTTCAGTTGTTCTTCGTCCACAACTTCTCAGCAGTGGAGTCGGGAGTGCTCATGGCCATGGCCTTGGATCGCTATTTTGCCATTTGCTATCCCCTGCGGCACTCCAGCATCCTCTCCATGCCCGTGGTGACCGCTCTCGGGAGCCTGGTGCTGCTGCGTGGAGTCCTCCTTGTGGCTCCTGGATGCTTCCTGCTCCACAGAAAGGATTTCTGCCAGCATCATGTCATCTCCCATTCCTACTGTGAACACATGGCCGTGGTGAAGCTGGTATGTGAGGACACCAGAGTCAATGCTGCCTATGGCATCTTTGTGGCATTTGCAGTGACAGTATTTGACATTACCGTGATTGTTGTGTCCTACACTATGATCCTGCGAGTAGTACTGAGGCTGTCATCCTCTGAATCTCAGCACAAGGCCTTTAACACATGTGTATCCCATATCTGTGTCATCCTTCCCTTTTATGTCTCTGGCCTCTTCTCATTCCTCACCCACAGGTTTGGACACAGCATCCCTCAGCACATCCATATATTGGTGGCTAACCTCTACATGGTGGTGCCCCCCACATTAAACCCCATTGTTTACGGGGTGAGAACCAAGCAGCTCAAGGACAAGATAGTTATCCTCTTCCAGAGGAAGGGAATCTAACCCATCTCAGTGTGCCACAAATGGTTCTCATGATCTACTAATGGCTTCCACAAATTTGAACAGTTTAGGCTGTGTCAAGGACATCTCCAACCTGGACTGGCACTTCTCAGAGCTCTCTGTCTCCGTAGCAGCACTGGCAATGGGCATTGTCCACAGGAAGGCACTGATCCCTCCTCTCTCTCCCTGAGCTGGATATCAGTGGAGAGGGAGGAGATGGACCCCTGTAGGGAAATACACTTATTTTGAGTGAAGGATTTGGAAGGAGAAGCAGATAGAAGTCAAAATATTGTCTGATCTATTTCTGTAGAATACTTAAATTTCACCTCCCTTCACTCTTTTCTTCAGACAGTGCAGAAGCAGTGCTTCACAGACCAAAGGTAAGAGTCAGGGAAAGACAGGAGCAGAGACACAACTGCAGTTTGTCTTAAAGCCATTCTGGGAGCACTGCTGCCCTAAAGCAGAGCTGCACTGCTCCTCGTGGAATGGTGCCCACCCACACCCTCTCTGGTGAGGCATGCTCCCCATTTTTCCCCAATCCATAGTTATTTCCATGTTCACTGAGCATATGGGAGCTGTCCTTTTCTCAGATCAATGTCCACCATCCTGTATCATTCAGTGGAAGTGGAAGAAGTCTTGAAAGGACACTAGGAGATCTTTGTTGACCAGATACGTGTCAAGGGGCTTCGTCATTCATATCACTGCTTGCAACCTATGACGTGCATAAGTGCCATCACCATCGAATAGTATCAGAGAGTACCAAGTGCTTAGGGTCCTACTCTCAGATGCTCTTCTCTGTTAATAAATGGAGCTGACTTTCAAATCTGTATCATTGTGCTGCAGGGGTGGGGTGGTCACTGGGGAGAGAAGGGGATGTGAATGTATGCAGTAATTGCTGCCCCTCCTTGTGAGTTGGCAGGACAAAGCGGTGGGACTGACACAGAGGTCTTTATCAAAACCAGGGACAATTTCACAGAGGGACATAACTTTGAATGATGCTTTGAGACTCAAAATGAAAAAAGGTCTCATGACTGAAAAGGGACAAAGCTGAATAGATGGGTTGGCAGCTCAGTGCTTTCAGGGGGCAATCTCCTGAGGTCACCCCTGCCATCACAGAGAGTTTTTCCCAGCATCTCTCTCTCCTCTCATTAGGATCATATCTCACTGCTCCCACAGAGAGGATCCCTGCAAATGTTCTTTCTGTCTCCTGAACAACACATTCAAATCCTGCTTGACTGCAGACCACATTTCTAGTTTGTCTTATTTCCTGGTGTCAACTTAAAGTAACTCCATGGAAGCCTCTGAGTTTCACTTCCACTAGTATTAATTGTAGAATGATATAAATATTAAGGTTGGAAAAGAACTCTAAGATGGTCTAGTCCAACCACCCACCTATCACCAATATTTCCCACTAAACTCCATCCTAATTACTACATCCCCCTTTCCCTGAACACCTCCAGGGAAGGAGAGTCAGCCACCTCCCTGTGAAGCCTGTCCCAGTGACTGATCACTATTTCTGAGAAGAAATTTTTCCTAATATCTAACCTGTTACTTCTTGAGGCCATTCCCTCTCATTCTATTGCTGTTACCTGGGAGCAGAGGCTGGAGCCCACCCCTCCACAACCATGTTTCAGGGAGTTGGGGAGAGCTGTAAGGTCTCTCCTGAGCCTCCTTATCTCAGTTCTCTCAGCTACTCCCTGTAAGACTTGAGTTCCAGACCCTTCACAGCTTCATTGCTCTTTTCTGGACGTGCTCCACAGCCTCAATGTCTTTCTTGATCTGAGGGGACAATGGTTGCATCATTTCCTTTGAATTTATGGATCAGCCAAAATAAGCAGATGCAGACATGCCCAATGAGTCATAGAATCATTCAACCATAGAATGGTTTAGGTTGGAAATGACATTTAGGATCATCTAATTCCACCCGCACCTGCTATAGGCAGGGACACCTCCCTCTAGATCATGTTTCTCTAAGCCTCATCCTGCCTGGTCTTGAATGCTTCCATGAAGGGGACATACACAAACTCTATGGGCAACCTGATGTAGAGTCTCACCACCCTCACAGTAAAAAATTTCTTCCTAATATCTACCCAAATCCACCCTCTTCCAGTTTTAAACCATTTCCTCTCCTCTGGAGGCCTCACCTGGAGTAGTAAAAAGGAGAGAGATGGATTTGAGGGGTGGATAAGAAATCGGTTGAAATAACATAGACAGAGGATTGTGTTGAATGGCACTATGTACAGGTGGAGGCCAGTGACGAGCAGTGTCCCACAGGGATCAGTCTTGGAACCAGTGCTCTTCAACATCTTCATCAGTGACATCAGTGATGGGCTCAAGTGCACTCTCACAAGTTTGCTGATGGCACCAAGCTGAGGTCAGAAGGAGGGACACCATCCACAGGGACCTCAACAGACTCCAAAGGTGGGACCGTGTGATCCTCATGAGGTTCAGCATAGCAAAGTGCAAGGCTTTGTGCCTGGGTCGGAGTAACCCCAGGTACGTGTACAGACTAGGAGAGGAAATCCAGGAGAGCGGTCCTGTGGGGAAGGAGCTGGGGGTCCTGGGAGGTGAAAAACATGAGCCAGCAGTGCACTGCTGCAGCCTGGAAGAGCAATGGTGTCCTGGGCTCCATCAGGAGAGGGGTCGCAGCAGGGACAGGGAGGGGAATGTCGCTCTGCTCTGCCCTCGTGAGGCCCCATATGGAGTATTGTGCCCTGTACTGGCCCCCAGTACAGGAAAGGTGTGTGAAAGCTGTTGGAGAAGGTCCAGAGGAGGGCCATGAAGATGCTCAGAGGGCTGGAGCACCTCTCATATGAAGACAGGCTGAGGGAGCTGGGCTTGTTCAGCCTGGAAAAGAGAAGGCTACAAAGAGATATCATCACACCCTTCCAGTGCATAAAAGGGGATTAAAAACAGGAGGGGAATCAACTTTTCACAAAGGCTGGGAGAGAGAAGATGGGGGAATGGTTTTAAGCTCAAGGAGGGAAGGTTTAGATTGGATGTCAGAGGGAAGTTCTTCACAGAGAGAGCAGTGAGGTGCTGGAACAGCCTGCAGAGAGGCTGTGGGTGTTCTGTCCCTGGAGGAATTCAAGACCAGGTTGGATGGGGTCCTGGGCAACCTGGGCTAGTAGTAGATCTGGATGTTGGTGGCCCTGCCTGTGTCAGGGGGGTTGGAACTCCATGATCCTCGAGGTCTTTTCCAATTCAGGGCATTCTATGATTCTACTGCGTATAGAAGTTGAGTCCTCAGTACAGGAGAAACACAGACCAATTGGATGTGCATCAGAGGAGGGCCACAGCAATGATCTAAGGGATGGAACACATTTCCTGCCCTCATAGGGCTGAAAGAGCTGGGGTACTCAGCTTGGAGGAGAGAAGTCTCCGAGGTTACCTGATAGTGGCCTTTCAATATCTGAAGGGGAGTTACAGGAAAGAAGGAGACAAACTCATTAGCTTGGCCTGTAGAGATAGAAAAAGGGAATGTGGCTTCAAGCTTATCAAGGGCAGATTTAGGTTGGATGTAAGGAAAGGGTCTTCTACACTGAGGGTGGTGAGGCACTGGAACAAGTTCCCCAGAGATGTGGTGGATGTCCCATCCCTGGAGACTTCCATAGCAAGGGTGGATCAGGCCCTGAGCAACCTGATGGGACTGTGGTGTCCCTGTGCACTGCAGGAGGTTGAACTACATGGTCTTCAAAGGTCCCTTTAAACTCTAAGGACTCTATGATCCTAAGTGTTTTGCTGATGGGTTTGTTGATGTGACCCAAACAGCACAAAGCCCCCTTCCTCAGGCTGAGCAGGATTGAGTACTGAGTTTGACTCTTTGTGACTCTTTGTGACTGTCCTGGAGAAACCTCAACAGGAAGGCTGTCAGTTTCATCACATACCCCTACTGCCACACAGCAAGCTTTTGTCTGCCAGCAGTGTCAAAACTCCTTGCTTTGAGACCCACTTCTATGGGACTCTCATCCATATAATAACATCTGAATTCCATGAGTTGCAGCTGTGGTACACTCAAAAGCTTGTTACAGCAAAAAGAAAGACAAATACTGTGCGGAGCCAGAAATTTATTGCTATTGCAATTAATATCTAAGCAATCTTATAAAATACAGACAACAGTTACTACCGATACAGTGCCCAACCTCGTGTCATTTGTAAGCTTTGAGAGCTCACTGTGCACCGCACTTGTCCAGGTCACTGATGGAAATGTAGAACAAAATGAGTTCAAGGACACATCCACTGGGGAGACCCCCACTGACTCCTCTCTGGGCTGAAAATGACCTACTCTTCATTCATCAGCTTCCCATCCCAGGATGAGGCTTTCCTCCAACCCTCTCACAAAGGGATTGCTTTTAAGCAATTTAGTTAAAGGCTTCCAGGTGTGCTATGTCCCTCCAGCTGAGCCACCTCTGACAAGTCCAACTGCCATAGGAGGATTTCCTCTTGCACCAGCCCAGCTGACTCCGTAAAAGTTTTACCCATCTGTGCTTACTCATTTGTTTATTCACAATATTCCCTCAAAACCTCTGTCATCTCACCAGGAGTGGAAATCATGCACAGTGATCAGTAGGTCTCAGGGAGAATCCCATGGAAACCCCATTGCAGGTGGAGGAAAATTGATAATCACCTGTCCTCCAGCACGGTGACCATCTGAAATAGTGATGCTACTCCCCAGCAGCTCTGCAATTTCACATCCAACTTTATTCTAGACTCAGATGAGCAACACCTGGTACTGGGAGTTGTGATATGTAAGTGACGTTTGTTGGTGGAATCTCTCCTCCGTACCAGCTTCAAACTGATCACCATCTTCTGAGATGTCTGCTGCAAAGTACAGCTCTCATCCTCCGTCACCAAGCACTCCACCCATTTCCTAGCTGCACTCCTGCTTCTGATGCATTTGAAGAGCATTCAGCCTTCTGAGCACCCTTTGTAACATGCTCCTCCCGTTGACTTACAGTCCTCATAACCTGTTTGGTTCTGTTTGGGCTGGCACTTCTGGGAGTTTCATATAAGCAAGATTCCCACCTAATCAGGAGAGATGAGAGCGACCTTTGGTGTCTGCAGGGGCAGTAAGAAAGATGGGGGCAGACTTTAACGGTGCCTGTGTGATAGGACAAAGAGAAATTATTTCAAACTAAAGCAGGGGAGATTTAGTTTGGATAAAAGGAAAAAGTTGTTTACAGCAAGGGTGGTGAGGCACTGGCACAGGTTGCCCAGAGAGGTGGTGGGTGCTCTGCCCCTGGATACACCCCAGATCATGGGATGGGGCTCTGAGCAGCTGGTGGAGACATGAGTGTCCCTGTTCATGGCAGGGAGTGGACCAGATGGCCTTTAAGGCTCCCTTCCAACTGAAACCCTTCTGTGATTCTAACAGTTCTGGGCACGGCCAGGCCAGGCCAGGCTGCTCTCTGACTTAGGAGCCCCAGGAGGCCTTCACAAATGGCCTTGTTTCTCATGCTGTAGAGGACTGGATTCAGTATAGGTGGGACAAAGAGATAGACATTGGCTATGACAGTGTGGCTAATAGGTGGAAGATTCCTTCCATACCGGTGTATAATGGACAGGCCAGCCAAAGGGATGTAGAAGATCAGGACAGCACAGAAGTGAGACACACAAGTGTTCAGGGCTTTGGCCTGCTCCTCTCTGGAGGTGATGCCCAGCACAGTCCTAATGATCATGATATAGGACAACATGATGAGCACGGAGTCCAGGATCACGACCAGCACCAACGTTAGGCCGTACACGCTGTTCAGAGTGGCATCTGTGCACGCCAGCCGTATAACATCCTGGTGCAGACAGTAGGGGTGAGAAAGCACACGTGACCTGCAGAAAGGCAGCCGTGTCAGGAGGCAGATCAACGGGAGAAGCAACAGTGTGCATCGGCAGATGATCCCCACTCCAGTCTGTGCAACCCTGACACCAGTGAGGATGGAGGAGTACCTCAGCGGGCAGCAGATGGCCGTGTAGCGATCGAAGGCCATGGCCAGGAGCACCGAGGACTCCATGAAGGAAAAAACATGGATGCAGAACATCTGGATGAGGCAGGCGGGGAAGCTGATCTCCATGGCACCCGACCACAAGACGCGCAGCACGGTGGGCAGGGTGGACAGAGTCAGGCCCAGGTCTGTGGTGGCCAGCATCAAAAGGAAATAGTACATGGGCTGGTGGAGCTGGCGATGCACTCTCACAACCAGCAGGATGGTGCTATTTCCCAGCACTGCAACCAGATACAGGAAACCAAAAGGGAGGAGCACCCAGGGGTGGAACCGAGCCATCCCAGGAAGGCCTGCCAGCAGGAAAGGCAGAGCTTGGCTACTGTTCCTGGGGTACATATTCAGCCTGGGCTAAAGACCCCACTCTCATGAACAGTTCAAAGGTAGTGAGGATGAGATTTTGAGGGCAGTGAAAACCAACCAATGCCTGGACACAGTCTAAGGCTCATTGTGAAGGTCTCGATTCTGCTCCCCTCGAAGATGGATCAGAGAAGGAACTAGCATGGAGCAGTGTTGGCTCAGCCCTTGATCCTGCTTCATTTCCACCATTCTCACCTGTACGACAGAAAATAATGTTATCTATTGCAGCAAGGCTACATCCCTCCCTGGGCACTGCTGCAGACTCTTCTCCTGATCCCCGTGGATGACACTGCTCTGCTGCCCCCACATGCCATCATCCCCATCTCCATTAGGGTCCCTCTCAGGCTCTCCACGTGGGGTTCTCCCTCCTAGGCCGTGTTCCCAGCACTCTCCCTGGCCTTGCTTAGAGGCACACTTTCCCAGCCAGTTCTCAGCTTCTGTGCTGGATTTTCAGATTTCTGCCTTTCATCCAGTGCAGGATGCCTTGTCTGCAGCTGCCACTGCCCCCCATTCAGCTGCTGAGCTTCCACCACGGCCAGGCTCTTGGGAGAGGTGGTCTTGCTTGTCCTCCTGTCCCCCACCTGCACCCTTTTCTATCTTCACCCTTCCCATAATCTGAAGGGAAACAAGAAAATACTGCTCTTTTCTCTGTGTTGTGCCCATACAGTACCAGCATCGACAGGGCTGGGCTCCTGTATTCAAGTGCCCGAGGCCATGGATGGGGCTGTGGGCACTGAGATATGGGGGGGTGTCCGTGACCACGGAGGTGTTGGTCTGGGTGGGCTTTAAGGACCCTTCCTACCCAAACCAGCCTGGAATTCCATAATTCCTTCATGAGAGTCCCTGGAAGCCACAGAAACAGAAGGAATTACTGCAAGTTGCCTGTCCTGATCCCCAAGGGGATACAGTCACTCCCATAAGTCTAACTTAATTAATGCAATGGCAAATTTAGAATGTTATTATTTTCCTTCACTTCAGAGATGATATACCATTCCAGCTTTTGTTGTCGTTCTTAGTGACAGCTGATTAAACTATTCAAAGCAATAATAATACGTGCAGCACCTCTCATTCTTAGCAGGAAAGTCTGTAAATCAAAAAGGTACGGGTGAGATTGAGCAGTGCGTGCTCAAACCCAGCTCTCATTTCTTCTGCAGAACTGTCAGCACAGAGCTCCCAAGCCACAGCCCACAGATGCCTCGGGGAAATGCAGCGCTTTGTGAAGCAGAATCACAAAAGCTTAAAAGGGTTAAACTCTGAATACAGCATAGGCACGCTTTGGGGTTGCAGGTAAAACAAAAGGGTGTAAAACATCGTATGCAGATCGCTTGCTTGGCTTCTCTGCCCCTCTCTCACCAGGGGCTGCAGTGGCTGATGAGGAAGGAGCCAAAATTTCCCAGCCCTCAGCACTCAAGGAACTCACGCTCCATCTGCCTGTGCGAACAAGGAATGCGATACTGTTTAATTGGAGGGCATGTGGCTAAATTCATTAACATTCCATGAAAAGCAGTCTATTTCCAACTGCCCCACGTCTCAGACAAGGCCCCAGACATCTGTGCCTCCACACTTTGCTCTGCCAGATAAATAATTAGCTAAATGAGCACTCAGCTTTCCAAGATGTTATCATTATCCGTGACATGGAAATATAGATTTAGGTACTTGAATCTGCGTGGTCAGACTTGAACGTGTCCCTCGCTTTCATCATCTCTCTGGAAATGTGCTCCGGGCTACCAGCAAAAGTGGAAAGGTTGCACTGTTCCTTCTGTGCATCATCAGCTGCTGTGTCCTGGGTGAATATTCACAAAAAAAAAAGGGAGAAAAGAGGCTTTCCTTTCCCGATAGCACCGTGACACAGATGGAGCCCTGAGCCCAGAGCCTGCGTGCCCCGTCCTGCACCCTGTGCCCCACTAAGCTATTCAGCGCGATCCTGGGGCAGGAATATCCCCATCTGCTCCTCCCACCCTCCTTCAGTTTTACCCTCGGTGAAAGCTGTGTGTCTGTGTTCGGAGGGACGTGCTTGCGCTGCGCAGCTCAGCGCTGTGCTGGGGAGGTGTGGGTGCTCCGGCTCCGGGAGAGGCATAGCTCTGTGCCCAGAAGGACGAGGGCAGAGACTGTCAGCAGGGAGAAATGCTTGCTCAGCTGCACCATCTGCCAGGCTCATGGTATGCGAGGATCAGAAGGGCTGCTTCACCTACTGCGCTGTCCCATCTCCAGGCAGCTGCTGCTTTGGAGGCAGGAGCAGGCACCATCCCACCAGCAGATGGGGCATAAGCGGCATTTTGTGAAAGATCTCACGAAGAAAACACGCTTCTCAGAGTCCTAGATCGTGTCTGAAATATGCAATCATAGCACTGGGGATTGCTCTCTGCAGAAATGTCCTCACCCTCTTCCAGCACTGGCATCCCTGCAGTGCTCCTCTGGCACAGCAAAAGGCACAGGGACCGCGGAGAGCAGAGAGGGGAGGCAGGGGAAGAGGGGATGAAAATCTGTGTGGAAGGATGGATGGAGGGAGGGAGGGAGGGAGGGAGGGAGGGAGGGAGGGAGGGAGGGAGGGAGGGAGGGAGGGAGGGAGGGAGGGAGGGAGGGAGGGATGCCAGGGGGAAATTATTTATGATGAGAGCGGTGAGCTGCTGGAATGTGCTACCTGGAGAGGTCGTGGATGCCCTGTCCCTGGAGGTGTTCAGTGCCAGATTGGATGGGGCCCTGGGCAACCTGGTCTAGTATTAAATAGGGATGTTGGTGGTCCTGCCTGTTGCAGAGGGGTTGGAGATTCATGACCCTGGAGGTCCCTTCCAACCCCTGCCATTCTGTGACTCTGTGATGATGGACAGATGGATGTGTGGATGAATGGATGGATGGATGAATGGAAGGAAGGAAAGATGGATGAATGAATGGACAGATGGAAGGATGGGTGAACAGATGGATGTATGAATGAATGGAGAGACGGGCAAACAGGCAGTCAAGGGCTGTGATGGCAGTAGCTGTCTGATCGCTAAGTGACAGTTCTGCAGGGGGACTGATAAATATGGAAGCATGTACGTGCTGCAGGAAACCGCAGTGACAGATATGCAAGCTGACTGTGAAACAGAACAAACTCTCATTACAGAATCTGAATAGAAAATGACATCTGCAAAATTAAGTCATCAGTGATAAAGTGAGGCTGACATGGAAACACATGGCTAGCTCAGACCCTCTTACCTCTGTTTGGCTGAAATCCTTCCGCACACGAAGCAGAGGGGGAGGGAATCATCACACTGCTGCCTGGCTGTTTCACATGCAGGAGAAGCCTGTTTTCATAACACTCACGAGAAATCCCAGCAGCACTGAGAGTCACCTGGGACTCAGGAAGCACCGTTTAGATTTGTCTCTGAATTTGGGATAAAATATAGTGCATCTTTAGCTTTTTGTGTCCCTGGAAAAACACACACATCCCTGCCAAGCCTTGCAGGGCAGAAGTGGTGTCTCATTCTTTCTCCCTACGTTTGAGAAGATCTGTGGCTGAGCATATATTTTGGCTGTGCAGAAGCACGTTCATGTGGTGACATACACATCGTTTTTCCAACATCAGGAGGGGAATCCCAGTGCATCCTTTTAAAGATACACACATTTTCTTTTCTCCATGTTATGGACAGGGTAACCAAAGCAAAGAGGCAAAACAGAAGAAGTTAAGGTCAGGGCTGGTATCTTCGGAGTACTCTGTTGGAAAATTGTCCTAAGATGCCAGTGGAAAATGATCCAGCAGTGTTCTCAGTCCAGAGCATGCCTGGCAATGCTTGTGTTTCACATTCATGCATCTCAGCTAAGTTAACTATCCAAGACGCAGGTTGAAACACAAAGAAAGAGCCAAGATCAGTAATCTCAACCTTCTTTCTCATTTCTCACTGGAAGTGTTTCTTTCTCCCTAATGTTACCAAACACTGAAAACTTCATACGCGTAAAATAAAGTATGTCAATAAAATACATTGAAATGTCCCCCAGAAAACGTCTCCATAGTGAATTTCTCCCCTCTGTGACTGGAAGTTCTGCTCTGGAGGAAGAGATGGGGTGAAGCAGGAGCAGGAGCTCTCTGGGTGGGGGTTTGAGGCACACGAGCAGTGCATGGCTGTGCCTGGAGGAAGCAGTACCAGAGCCAGGTGGGTGAGGGAGGGCACAGTGTCCACCCAGCAGGTGCTTCATAGCTCCACGGTGAAGCTGGGCAGCACCCAGGGGATTCTTGCCTCATTTGCCTTCTCTCAAGTAGCAGAAGGAATACGCTGCATGGTGAGATGGTGCCACATTTTCTGTATGGACAAAGGTGGTGCTGCTCCAGACCATATCAGCACTTGTTTGATGGTGTGGATACATCAGAATCACATCAATGTCTTCCGCTGCTGTTCTCTGTGTAGTGAGTACTGGGTCCCTATGCAGGAGTTCCTCATTTCAATGGGGTGTCTGCACAGCAGCCATGATGACAAAGAAAGGTCAAGGGAAAACAGACTGCCCAATTGAAAGAACAACAATTTGGGTTGTGAGTTCAATTCTTGTCCTGTTCAATTGAGTCCTTGGCATACAGAAAAGGAACTCCTACATCACCATCTTAGTGGTGATATCCTTCCACTTCTGCTCTGGGATGGAAAAGAAGCATGTCTCTGGTTCTCCTACTAAAGCAAATCTGGGCTACAAGGGCACTAAACAGAGGTGGGAGAAGCAGAGAGGGTGAAAAAAAGGAAAGATGAAGAAAGATGAGGCAGAGTCACCAAGAGGAGTCACACTGGGGCTTCAGTTCTTCGTTCCTCTGAAGTTACCAGAAGGGAATGGATCAAAAATCCCTTCACATGCAAATCCTGTTTCTCCAGCTCTTTGTGCTGCTGTTGCAATGACATCAGAGTTTGATATCAATACGGAAAAGAAATGGTGGTCCTGCTCCTGGCACAGCCTGACTCGTGCAAAGCAGCCAGCAGGGCTGAGCACCCGCGGGACCTGAGGGGCTCTGTCAGTCACAGCCCTGTCCCATGAGCTGGGCAGTCTGGAAACAATCACCTGTGATTTATGGACAGCAATGTCCTGCCCTAACAGCTCTGTACTGGCATGCACAGCACAAAGCCATCAGGATCGGTTACTGCAGGAGCAGAGTGATCAGACAGCTCGGGTGTTTCCTCGCCGCTTCTTAGAGAAAAACAAACCCACGTCTCAAAAGCAATAAAGTGTGCTTTGCACCATTCAAACAAGTGCCTCGTCCTCATTTCCCGACGTATGGGGAAGCGCAGGGAGCACATCGCGGAGGTGGCTGACTCGTGCTGGTTGCTTTCAGATCTCTCAGTTGGAGGGCTTGACACTGTTACACACTGTTACACCGACAGCCCCGGCGGAGAGCCCACCCCATCCGCAGGCAGAACCCCGGTACAGGCAGCGGAGACACTAAGGGGATATTTCTGGCACATGCCAAAAGAGGAATTGCTCTACTTTATTCTGCTCCTCTGACAGCAGCAAGTGTGGGGATCTGAGCAGACCGAGGTAAATCCATCCGTCAGTGCTCTGGTCAGCCTGCTCCTCAGACTCCACTAAACTTCCAATGGGGATTCTGTACAAGGCTCGGGGGTTTGATGGGTTCAGCATGTCTTCAAGCACAAACTGTCAGCGGTTCATTCTCAAACAGGAGGTTCCCCGTGGAGCAAACACAGATGTTCCTCCCATCAGCACCAAAATGCCACCACACCTTTTTCGTGGCACCAACTTGATCTGCTATCCTAGCACTGATATTTGATTGCTCCTTTTCCTTAACACCTACTGGAGCTGTGCATGCTGTAATATTTCAAGCAGGGATCTTCACCTTCCAGGCCATGTTTGCACAGCTGTGCGTGGTGGGTCTGCAGAGGGCAGCTCCTGGAGATGGACATCACCCAAGGAGAGACTGCATCCACAGCTCAAACCTGTTCACTGATTTCTATTGCTTCCCGATGTCTTTTCCAACTGATTTTAGCAGTCCTCTCACACAGTCTATTTAGCTGTTCCTCTGCTGTCACAGTGGAAATTCCCTTATTCCTCTCTGAAACAGCAGCGTGGTGTGTTCATTCATCAGAGGTCGGCAGCTCTGCCTCAGGTCTGAGAGGAGTTGCTGTGGGTGAGGAGAGCCATCCATCAACCTGCTAGAGAAGATGAGAAGAGCTTCCCAGCAATTCAGTGCAGCAGTTCACAGGGGTTCAGGGTCTCCCCTAATTTTAAAGCAAGACCTGAACTAGTCTGGGCTGTGGTTCCTCTGAAGTGAAAGAGCACCAAAGCACGTCTTGGGGTATGTGTACAGCCAACCCCAGGTTGGCCTTCCTGATGGAAGGTGCAAAGCATGTCCCCTTAATGTGAATCATTCCATCCCACTCCATCCCCTGTGTCTCTACCCTCCCACACCCTCTCAGCTCTCCAGAGGCAGAGATCAGCAGCAGCTATGCCCTGAACCACCTTTTCTCCACCATTTTGTGAGCTCTTGTCACTTGGCCATCCTTCATCAAGGTCCTTAGGATACCTCTCAGCAGTGCCCCCAAGAACGAGGATGTTCTGGTGTCCTACAGGTTCAGGCTGAGAGAGCTGGGGCAGTGCAGCATGGAAAGGAGAAGGCTGCGAGAGGACCTGAGAGCGGCTGTCAGTATCTACAGGGGAGTGATAGGAAAGGAGGAGACAGACTATTGAGCAGGGTCTGTGGGGATAGAACAGGGGGAATGGCTTCAAACACAACAAGGGCAGATTTAGGTTGGATATAAGGAAAAAATCTTTTACAGTGAGTGGGGTGAAGCACTGAGCAGGCTGCCCAGAGATGTGGTGTGTGCCCCATCCCTGGAGATGTTCAGGGTGAGGCTGGATCAGGCCCTGGGCAACCTGTTGGAGCTGTGGTATCCCTGTGCACTGTGGGGGGGTTGGACTGGATGGCCCTCAGAGGTCCCCTCCCTCTAAAGATCCTCTGATTCTGAGATGTGGGAAGGAGATAAAGAGAGTCCTGGGTGCTTTTATACTTCTTCCACTTGGGAGTAATAAAATAGCAGATGAAAGCCAACCTTGTAACCCTCATCCCAATGAACAAACAACTGAGGCTGATGTGTAGCCCAGCACTGAGCAGCGCAGGGACCACAGGGTGTGGGATGGGGCAGGGAGCTGTGTGCCCAGGCACTGCTTCGAATTATGGAATCACAGAATCACCTCCTTTCTGATAGACTCAGGGTCAGCAGGACAGGCTTGCATTCTTCCCCATCCCTGGTTCCTCCTGCAGCCCTCTCTGACACTCTCCTGATACTGACACTTTGCTGCTGTGTTCCAGCACTTCGTGTGGTTCCCCCCCCCTCCATCCCCATGTGCATACCAAGGCAGAGCACACACAAGGGTGGACCCCAGAGTGATGAGCATGCGACCTCAGCAGTCCCATGACCCTCTCCTCATACCCCCCCAACACAGACAGGCAGAACTTTGTGCATTCCAGGCATTTATTGGGGGCTATGGCCATGGCTGTGCTGCAGCTCAGTGGTACTTGCGGGCCAGAGCGTGAGCCACAACATTGACCAGCTTCTGCCAGGCGAACTGGCAGGCAGGGGTGAAATCCCTTGCAAAGTGGGAGGCCAGGACGATGATCAGGATGTCCCCCAGGAGCTGCAGGAGAAAGTGGAGAACAGGAAGGGTTAGTCTGCTAGAATGGCCGGGCAGCATCCCCTCTTCCCACCCAGCACAGCCTCAGTGCTTGCTGCTGGGGCTGCTGGGGCTGGATGGTCACTCCTTGCCTAGAAAGCACTGAGTCTGGGGGAAAAAAAAGAGATGTGTGAATCATCCTTACAAAAATAATGGGAGAGTGGGTGGAGAAAAAGCCTTGAGACTATTTTCCTCCATTCCTGGGAGGCTGGTTTGGCCTGACATCCACTTTGCAAAATGCCACTTGCAATTTATTTATTTATTTATTTATTTTGTAAACGAGGAAATCTACCCATTTTTATTTATAAGTGTTAGGGGAAGAGAGACTGCTCATTCTAACCCAGAGAAGCTGAGGGAGCCCCATCCCTGGAGGTGCCCAAGGCCATGCATGGGACCTTCATCAGCCTGAGCTGCTGGGGGCACCCAGCTCAACACAGGGGCTGGGGCTGGGGGGGCTTTAAGGTCCCTTCAACCCAACTATTCTATGGTTCCATGAACTTTGAGGTCCCTTCCATTCTGAGCCATTCTATGGTTTTCTGATTCCCTGATCCAGACAGGCAGCCCACACTGCACAAGCCAGAAACCTGCTCTGTCATTTCAGAACTGCTATTCTTCCTACAGAATCATACAGTTCTATAGGACGTGTGACTTCCTTCACTGCTCTGCTGAGCATTCCTCCACATCTGCTTCCTCCAGCCCAGGCTCTACCTTTCTCTGGGTGTGCTTTCATTTGTCCTCGACCCAAATGCCTCCTTTAGCTTCCAATCTCACAATACTTTATCCTTCCCATTTCAACACTGGCACAAAAAATGGAACTTCTCAGCCTGAAAGCCACCAGCAAAGAGTTCTACTGGGTATTACGCAGGGACCCAGACTCCACCACACAGAAAGTACCCAGGCAGCATGGCTGGGGCAGCACCCCCATTTCCAAACGCAGGGAAAGGGCTCAGGCTGCTAACATCTCACCCTGAAGTTCTCGGGGTCCACATGCAGCTTGTCGCAGTGCAGCTCAGACAGCTTGGCATAGGTGTTCTTGATGTTGTCCAGGTTCTTCACGGCTTCCCCAAAGGAGCTCAGCACTTTCTTACCATGAGCACGGACCCTGGGATTGCCCATGATGGCAGTGGGGCTGGAGAGGTTCCCAAAAGATGCAAAGAACCTCTGGGTCCAGGGGTAGACGATGAGCAGCCTGCAGAGAGACAAGCACACACCATTAACACTCCCTCCTAAGATGGTTTCAGAATCCAAGGTGCAGCTGAGACAATGCCCAGGAGCTGGACCTACCTGGCCAGGGCCTCGGCACCGCATTCCTCCACGTTGACTTTGCCCCAGATGCTGGTGATGAGCTGCTTCTCCTCGGCGGACCAGTGCACCATGGTGGCGATGGGGTTGGCGTGTGGCTGCAGGAGCACTCGGAGCTTGGAGCTGAGCTGCAGACCCCAGGGGCTTTTATCCACTGCTCACAGCTCCTCCCCACCCCGCGCTGTGGGGTCATTGGCTGGGACGGGTGGGGGTCCACGCTGGGAGGGCAGGAGAGGCAGTCAGGGTGTGGCAGCAGCCAAGGGGCCTCTGCTCATCCCCGCTCTGACCCTTCCCCCGGCACTGCCCAGACCTGGGCCCCTTTTCAGAGAAAGGGCTGCATGTGCCACTGTGCCTCCATTTACAACACATGCGTGGGGGTCCGTGGAGCATGCCCTGTGCTCAGGTCTGCCCCACGACACATAACAACATGCAGCTCGTGGCCAGGCAGCCCAGGGGTGTTCCAGCAGCAGGGGCACCACGGGCACCGTGAACACCGTAATGGACTTCAACCCCATTTGTCACTCACTATGACAAAACATGACCTGGGACATTTACTTTCCATTTTGGAAAGCTCACCCCAGTGATCTCCCATCAGCTGTAAGGTGACAGGCCACGTGCTGAGCTGCTGCACGCACAGGGATTGAACAAGATCACCCCTTTTACCCCAGCTCTGCTTACATTCACATCCACAAAGAGCAGGAGAAACATGTTTTGAACTCCAGAGTTGTTTCTGCATCACCTGATGTGGGCTCAGAAATAATAAAAGCTCAGCTCAGGAGTGTCTGGCAGGGAACCAGGGGTTTCCTTTTGGATCCTGACCCAACGAAGGGAGTTCAGGCTGGATATTAGGAAACATTTATTTTCCCAGATGATGCAGTGGCACGGCTGCCCAGGGTGGTGGTGGGATCACTGTCCTTGGAGGTGTTCCAGAGTTGTGGGGATGTGGCACTGAGGGATGTGGGCAGTGGGCACCGTGGGAGTGGGCTGCAATGGGGACCCTGGGGGGCTTTTCCTGTCTTAATGATCCCATTATTCTACAACAAAGCTGACATGAGCCACATCTGCCCCGAGTTCAGGAGCTGTTCGGACTCCGCACAAAGTGCTCTCCTGTGATACCCCTGAGAACACAGCGCTGGGGTGCCCTCCCCAGGAGCAACGTCCCTGCATGAGAGTGCTGAAGGCTAAATAAATGGAGCTACCATGGTATGAAGTATCAGAAGAACAAATTCTTCATATCCTCAACCAGTGACATCCACTCAAGAGCCAGTAGGGTGAATTATAATTGTAGGAGATGTCAGAAGAACAAATACTTCGCCTTCTTAACAAGGAACTCCCAGAGACAGGAGGCCTCAAGGAGAAAACTAATGAAGGTCCCTGAATCCCTCTAACAGTGTGAGAATTCCTAATCAGTGATGGGGAGGAGAACGGACTGGAAAGTCACAAACGTTGTAACTCAAGTTTGCAGATAATGCGTGGAAATTTTGTGATGTGTTTGTGGGAAAGCACTGAGCACCCAGGCTTGCATAATCCTGAAATAAATGAGCAGTGCCTCTCCTGAGTGTGTGATGATTGACTTCCTGCACACTGGGTGATGAATCCGCTCTTCAGACTACAGCAGCTCTGGAAAACAAACCAAGAAACAGCATCCCTGCTGACAGTGCAGGGGCTATGAGCCCGACCCCGAGGCACTGGGGCAATCTGCTGCCTTCCTGTAGTTCTCCTTGCAATGGGGTCTGGGGTAAACGAGAGGCACAGAGCCTTGTTGAGGCAGCAGCAGAAGGGGAGAGTGCTCACATGGCTGCAGCAGAGCTGGAAAGGGACTGAGCTCCTCCCCAGAGCCCCGTGCTTGCTCCATAGAAGCATAGAATCATTAAGGTTGGAAAAGATCACTACGATCAAATCCAACCCCGCTGAGCACCACCTGTTCAGTGTCCTCCCAGCCTCGTACAAAAACAAAGGAATGGCAGGAGAACCAATGAAAAGAAAGAAAATGCTGAGGGAGACCTTCAGCCTTTTAACACCCTTTCCCCTTCGGGCTGCATACATTCTTTTTCACCACGGAGGAGGTTTGAATCATGAATTAGAGCTTCCTCAGTCTGCCTTTTGATGGTGATACCTGAACAAGACTCCCTGTGCCTGTCCAGACACCCGCAAGGAAGAGAGCACTGTGAGAGGTTCTTGGTTTATCCCCTCTGTTTCCCCTTAAAAAGCAGCACATCCCTCCAGCAGCAGCTGCTTCTGCTGCCCCATGCTCATCTCGATGGGATGAGCGTTGCTCCCATGCCAAGACCAACCCCTGCCCCATGGGGCCCTGTGCTGTGCATGAACACCTCTACAGCTTTGCATGCAAATGACATCAATTGAGTTTTAATTCCAGAAGATGATTAATAGTTACCACTACTGAGAGGATGAACCCCCTCTCTCCCCCAGAAGACCCAGAACAGCAGAATGGGCAGCGCAGGGGAAGAAGTGCATAAACAAGGTCTGGGCAAGTCTTGATAGCACAGTGTTTATCTGCAGCCTGCCCCCACCCAGCTGGCTGCTTGGCCAGCATGACTCAGCTCCTTTCGGGGAGGCTGAATGCCAGAAATGAGCCGGGGACGATTAAAGCCTTCGCTTTGTTTATTCTCTGTTAAATATATGACCCCTCCGTGTCTGCGAGAAAACTCATTTCTACAGACACAGCCCCAGTGCAAACCTCCCAGTGCTGTGCCTGCCCAGACAACGGCTTCACACATCCCATAGCACCCCATAAGACCCCACAAAGTGCTCCGCAGAGCCCCACAAAGCTCCCATAGTGCCCATGCCCCCATCCCCGAGCTGCACAGGGACACACAGACAGCAGACGAGTGTCACTGAATGAACTTTATTTGTCTGTCACAAGCTGTCAGCTCCGGAGCATTTCTGCAGGTGCCTGCAATAGCTGTAGGGTGCTCCAGGATCTTTGCTGCTGGTGCTTAGTGGTACTTGCGAGCCAGGGCGTGGGCCACCACGCGGACCAGCTTCTGCCAGGCAGCCTGGCATTCAGGAGTGAAGTCCTTGCTGAAGTGGGCGGCCAGGACGATGATGAGGATGTCACCCAGGAGCTGTGGGGACAGGAGCACCCTCTGTTAGCAGTGCCCTAAGGCCAGCCCATCCCAGTGCCAGCACTTGTACTAGCACCAGGGAAACCTACTGAGGCTTAAAAATGACCCTATAAACTAGAGATCTGTTTAAGACATAACTTAAACTCATTAATCCTTTTATTCGGTCTAAACATCAAAATGCACAGTGTGCAAAACACAAACCAGCTCCTGTCTGGACTGGGCCACTGGGCCCAAAGCTTTCCATCTCACCCACTCAGGTTTCCTCCCTCTGCTACTGCTATGGGTAGAGTAGCCACAGGCTCTCCAGAAGTCCTCCACTTGGCTGCAGGTGGGAGCTCCTGGGAGCAGGCAGCACATCCACACTCCTGATGTCACGCAGGAAATCATTTACCACACTCCCCATCTCACTCCTTGGCTCTCAGCATCCAGCCACTGTCCCTTGCTCTTCACCCATCTGTCCCCTCTCCATGCCATGTTGAACTCTTGCTCCTTCCCTTTCCCCTTGGCTCAGACCTCTTCCCACTCCAGCAACAGCTTTTGCTTTGCTCTCCCCTGCATTTCTGCCCTGCAGCCACCTCCTCCCTGCTCTCCCTTCTCCCTTGCACCCTCACTGTCAGCCACCCATCAGCCCCTCCATCCTTTGTTCCTTTCTCACCATGCTGCAGGTTGGTCCCTTCCCTCCTTGTGTCTCCCACCTCTGACCCTGATCCCAGCCACCAACTCCACCAACAGCACGGGGAAATCTACAGGGAGCATCCACACGTGGGTCCTGGGGGGCACGGGGAGAAGCTCCCCTTGGAGACTTATTGGGATAGGACCCGACCGAGAGTACGGCTCACCCTGAAGTTCTCGGGGTCCACATGCAGCTTGTCGCAGTGCAGCTCGGACAGTTGAGAGAAGGTGTTCTTGATGTTGTCCAGGTTCTTCACAGCATCCCCAAAGGAGGTGAGCACTTTCTTGCCATGGGCGCGGACCATGGGGTTGCCCATGATGGCAGTGGGGCTGGAGAGGTTCCCAAAGGACGCAAAGAACCTCTGGGTCCAGGGGTAGACAATCAGCAGCCTGCAGAGAGATGGGGACACAAGCACACACCTCCAATTGCAGCCATTTCTCTACCCAGGGTACAGCTGAGCCAGTGCCCAGGAGCTGGACCTACCTGGCCAGGGCTTCGGCCCCGCAGTCGGCCACATTGACCTTGCCCCAGAGGCTGGTGATGAGCTGCTTCTCCTCAGCAGACCAGTGCACCATGGCGGCGGTTGGAGGGTAGCGTGTGGCTGCAGGTACGGAGGAGGTCTGGGCTCTTGCTCCCGCGGGGATCGCACGCTGATGAGCGGGCGTCTGTGCCCCCACTTTTATCCGCTCCGCCGGGCCCCTCCTCTTCCCCGTGCACCCCGCAATTGGCTGAACCCCGGGAGGGGCCCCTATCCTTGGCACCCCAAGGGAGGGGACGCGGCATCAGGGTGGGGCACAGGGCAAGGTGCCCAGATCCGTGGCCACACCACCGCCTGCCCCCCCCCCCCCACCCCCGATTCCCAGTTCGGAAGCTCTATACCGGAGTGCACCTTACAACGCTGTGCTCAGTGCAGGCATGGCACCGTGTGCCCACCCCAGTGCTGCAAGCAGAGCGCCTGCCAGGCTGGGTGCAAACCACAGCCCTCAGCATGGCTGTGATGCAGGAGACCGCAGTTTGGGTCTGTTGGGTTCTTCCTCCTAACACACCAGCTGCATGCATGTGGTTTCTCTCTCTTCCCCTTCCTGAAGGGTCTGCCAGGCTTGGGTTCTCCTTGTTCTTTCCCACCAGCTATTTAGCAGTTTGCTGACTTCAGGGTAGTGTTAAGTGAGCCACAGGCAGTGGGTTGCAGAGCTCTTGCCTCTAAGTGCCTGCTGGCAGAGGGAAACAAGGCAGGCTCAAAACACAGAACGCAGGGATCGCCTGCACGGCATCCTCTCACAGATGCTTTAGGAGAGGTGGGACACACTGGGTACACCGGGGACAGCCTCGCTGGCAGCAGGATGGCAGCACCTGACCCGGTGACATGGCAGCATGTTGGGAGAGGTGCCTGGGGCTGCCTGGCTGTGCCAGCAAGCAGGGGCTGGAGCTGGGATGGATGTAATGGGGCCAGGACCTTGCTGCACACAGAGCACCAGCTGGCCCAGGGTGGTCCAGGTGGCCATGGAGCAAGACACTGGCATTGGCCATGGGCTGTGGCTGATGCCTGTGCTCAAAGCTGCACCAGTTCTCCCCTGCACACTTGCTTTGGCAAGGGCAAAGGGCTTGGTGGCTGGGCCATGCTGAAAAGAACTGAGCTCAGTGTATGTCTGCGCTGCAGCTGCGACCTCTGCCTTCCCCCTGATAACAGAACAGGAGGGTGCGGGCAGGAATTCACCGTGCCAGAATCCAGAGCTGTCCCTGGGCTGCTCTGTGACACTGTGCCACATCCAAGCTAAAATGGGAATGGGAGCTTGGTGAGCACCATGGCCCCCTGAGCAGTGCGGGGACCTCAGCGAACTTCTGCTGCTGAGAAGTTAGATGTAGGGGCAGTGAAACCAAGTGCTCTGTCCTTTCTGTTTGTGGAATGGTCATTCTTGGAATACTTTTTGCTGTAATAGATTCCTGTGACTATTACATTCTGCCTTTAATAATTTGAGAATGAGAACAATTTAGACAAGGGCAGAAAATCATTGAATATTCTGAGTT
This sequence comes from Oreortyx pictus, assembly GCA_036925125.1. Taxonomy (NCBI): domain Eukaryota; kingdom Metazoa; phylum Chordata; class Aves; order Galliformes; family Odontophoridae; genus Oreortyx; species Oreortyx pictus. The sequence goes on along the minus strand of JAUPFR010000001.1, from coordinate 371,945 downwards.
AAAAGGAACTGTAAGGAGCATAGGGTCTTACTCCTGGCTCCGTGGCATGCTTCCTTCCATCATAGGCATTACAAACAGCACACCTCAGCTCGCTGCAATTGCACATTGTTGTACAAAGATCTGTTCCACTCGAACTGTGGAAGGTTACAACATTAAATGCAGTGATGCTGGCTGATGCCTCGGTGCAGAACTAAAGTGTTCCTATTTGTATTTTGCAATATGTTTATTTGTTCAGGTCTTGAATGCTCCCTCTGTTCCCCAGCTTAGACAAATCTCACCTGCAGGAATGTATAGAAACAAGACGCGTCCTGCAGAACCGTGTATGTGAGCACCTCGTTCCATTCCCAGCCCCCAGGGCAGCCCCTACCCCAACCCCACAGAGAGGCAGAGACCCCATCCTGACTGCAGCAGTGGTGTTTATTTGGCAGTTAGAGACCAGCAGACCCCGAGGACACCGGGAGCATCTCCAAGTGTCTGTGGAGCTCAGTGGTACTCATGGGCCAGCGCATGGGCCACCACGTGCACCATCTTCTGCCAGGCAGCCTGGCTGGTAGCAGTGAAGTCCTTGCCAAAGTGGGAGGCCAGGACAAAAATGAGGATGTCCCCCAGGAGCTTGCAAAAGAGGAAGGAGAGAAGACATCAGTTGGTGCTGTCCCTGTCCCTCCCCACCATGCAGCCAGCCCAGGGCAGTGACACACAAAGTCTACCCATGGAATTTTATACACTAGTAACAGCTTGCCCTGATCTCAGTTGACATTGCCATTGGTTTGGACTGGGGAGGGAGATGAGCTGCAGAAGGAAAGATAGCAAATTTGCATGCTGTCCAAGGGGAAAAGAGGCCCATTCCCTCTCTGCCTTTGAGTGGACCATCTCACACCCGTGCTCTCGCAGCCACAGCCCCAAGTGCAGGTGGAGCTGCCTGCATGGCCCCTCCATGGCCATTGGTTTCTGGTGTCACTGCCAGTGGTTGGAGACTGAACTGGTGCAGGAGATCCAGTGAGATGGGCAGTGATGTGAAAGAGCTCACAGTCTCCGCCTTGGCCATGTTTTCAGACTCTTGATGGTGCCTGGGAATTCATTGTGAACAGCTCTAGGCATTGTCAACCCCATACTGAAGGATCAGAGGTTTTCTGGGAAACAAGAACTCAGTGCTTATCCCAAATGTAGGCCTCATGCTTTGGCTGCAAGGTTCTCATTTCTTGACAGCACTCACAAAGAGTTTCACAGCTGTTGTCCCTTGCTTTTGTCCATAGTCGTTGCCCACAGGAGATCTCCATAGTTGTTCTCTGTGTTGTCCACAGTGGTTCTCCATAGTTGTCCTTAGTAGTTCTCCATGGTTACTGTCCATAGTTGCTGTCCAGTGATTCAAAGTGTTTCCTACTAGCAGAGGACGCTGTCAAAACCCAGGAAAAGCAGTCTTGCCAGTGCCACATTGGTGTGATGCACTGCTGGACTCAGTTATGCAAGCATTCTGTGGCAGGGAGGATCTGAGCCCTGCCTGGTGGCTTCAGCTGCCGCTGGTCACCTGGCCAGAAGCTTCACTGTTACCAATGGCAGCTCTAGTCATGCTAACGATGTGCGTGCAATTTGCTCCTGCACGTGCTTTTTCATTTGGTACAGACACGAAATGAGGAGGCTGTAATGGCAACAAATGCCTCTGCAGAAGCATCTTGCAGATTCGTTGTTAACAGGGTGGGATGGCAGATGTAGGACACTGTCCTGCGGTCCCTCAGCACCAGAACAGCTCAGGTGCTTCATCCCACAAGGACAGATTCAGACATCTAGCCCAGGAGTAAGGTGAGATACCGAAAGAAGAAGCAGCAGCTACTGGGGCTTGCTGAGCTTCACCTGATTTCTCTTTTGCTCCTCATCCTTCAGCCCTGTTCCCCATGAAGGTCTGAGCAGAACCTTGCAGCAGGTGGGCACTGGTCCACGATGAGCTCAGTGAGGTGGATTCAGACTGGAAGGTGTCTGCAAGGCTGGCAAGAAGCACTCAGCTCTTTCTGCCAAAACATCAGATGAGAAGGATACTCAGTAAAAAGCAAAGAACAGCTCAGACAGCCCCAACCCTGCGCTCTTTTTTGGAGGTTTTCAGGGGTGACTCCATCTCATGCAGCTCTCTAAGATGCAGCTCAGGTTGCCCAGGGCCTGATCCAGCCTCACCTTGAACATCTCCAGGGATGGAGCACCCACCACATCTCTGGGGAACCTGTTCAGTGCCTCACCACACTCACTGTAAAAGATTTTTTCCTTATATCCAACCTAAATCTCCCCTCTATCAGCTTGAAGCCATTCCCCCTGTTCTGTCTCCACAGACCCTGCTCAATAGTCTGTCTCCTCCTTTCCTATCACTCCCCTGTAGATACTGACAGCCGCTCTCAGGTCCCCTTGCAGCCTTCCCTCCATGCTGCACAGTCCCAGCTCTCAGCCTGTCCTTGCAGGAGAGCTGTTCCACCCCTGGGATCACTGTTGTGTCCTTCCTCTGGACACTCCCCAACAGCTCTATGTCTCTCCTGCACTGAGGAGTCCACATGTGGACGCAGTGCTCCAGGTGAGGCCTCACAGCACAGAGCAGAGGGGCAGATCCCCTCCCTCACCCTGCTGGCCACACTGTGTTGGATGCAGCCCAGGATGTGGTTGGCTTTCTGGGCTGTGAGGGCACATCCATCAGTACCCTCAGGTCTATTTCAGCAGGGCTGCACTCTATCCTTCCATCCCCCACCTTGCATTGGTAGTAGGGGTTGCCTCTTCCCAGGTGCAAGACCCTGCACTTAGATTCGCTGAACCCCACGAGGTTCCCCTGGCCCCACAGCTCAGCCTGCCCAGGTCCCCCTGGATGGATCCCATCCCTCTGCCGTGTCACCGCACCCCACAGCGTGGGGTCATCAGCAAACTGCCGAGGGCGCACCCGACCCCACTGTCCATGACACTGATGAAGATATTAAAGCTATTATGGATAAATCATCCTGCTGGCAGCAAGACGCCGCTCTGGCCCTTCACAAAAGAAGCAGTGTTTGTTGGTCACTCTGATTGCAGCGAGCAGCACCCGGCGCCAAGCTTTCCTTATCAGCAGCAGAGGCACATGTGCCGCCTCTGGACCCCCGCCAGGCGGTCCCTCTCCTCTCTCCTCCGGAACACTCAGTGGTTTATGTTGCAAGCTGGTCGCTCCTGTGAGTGCCTGTGCTCCCTCTTTGTTTCTGTGACGACCAAAGTTGTAGGCGATGGGCAAAATAGGTGATGGCAAAAAATAGTTCATTGGAGCGAAATATTGTAAAGGTGAGGATCCACAAAGCCTGAGGGCACGGCTCAGCTCATTATGTGACATCGGCTACTCATGATCTGCAGTTGGAAGAGATCTCTCTGCGCTGAGGAGTGCCCACAGGATGTGTCCCAGCTCCAAGGGACGTCGGTGCCACGCAGCCCCAGCGCAGCAGGGACAGCCCCACACGGGGCTCAGCTCAGGCTGCTATCGCTGTCACCTGCAGCGTGTCCAGAGAAGGGGATGGAGCTGAGAGGGGTCTGCAGCACAGTGCTGTGGGAGCAGCTGAGGGGATGGGGCCGTGTGGAGCAGAGGAGCTCAGGGGAGACCTCATGGCCCTACAGCTCCTGGAAGGAGGTTGTGGCGAGGGGGGGGTCAGACTCTGCTCCTGGGTAACAGCGATGGGATGAGAGGGAATGGACTCAGATTGTGCCAGGGGAGGGTCAGCTTGTGTATGAGGAACAATTCTCTTCTCCAAAGAGTAACCAGGTGCTGCCCAGGGAGTGGGGGTCAGTGTCCCTGGAGGTGTGGCACTGAGGGACATGGTCGGTGGGCATGGTGGGGTGGGCTGGGCTGGACTTGAGGATCTGAGAGGTCTTTTCCAGCCCTAGGGATTCAATTATACTATGACTCAGAGTTCTTACTCTGTCCTTCCGCCCCACTAAATGCACCCACATCTTGTGACTCCAGGGTCCACCTCAAGCACTGAGCACCTTTTCTCTCTGGTGGAAACTCCCACGGGTTTGGACTTGTACCCTAACTAGGGTGAATCCACAACACAGGAAACAGTCCCGTCTCCCAGAATAATGCAGAAATGCCATTTGCTGCCTGAAAGGAGTGTGTTGTTTTGCAGGAAACATGCTGGTTTCTGCTGGTGTCTTGCCTCCCTCCCCCCTCCCTGCCTGCATCCTCTGTCTGTCAGACAGGCAGGATGTGAGCACAGAGGGGACAGGAGTGCAAATCTCTGCTTTATCTGCAGGAAGGCAGAAAACCCATTCCTAAATCATGCAAAATGGGGATTTCATTATTTTGAGACAGACATATCCTTCCCTGTTGTTTTTTTTTTTTTTTTTAAGTTACTTCTGAATAAGACAGATGTGTTTAGACAGAACCCTTCCATTCCAGTGAAAAATCATTGTTCAGGAAGCCAATCTGAGTTAGAAGTGGTCTGATCCTATGTAAAAGCCGCCTTCAGCCCCTCCCCTCCAGACATCCACATCTTGTTGCAGAGAGCATCTTAGCTCAAAATGCCCAAGGCTCCTGGAAAGAGCACTTTCATCTGATAGAGAAAACACTTTTTTATCACCTTCCCAAGGATACATTTTTCAGCCTAAGCTGTCTTGAGGGTATCTCTCCAAATCCATATCCTTGCACACGCTGCAGGCTGTATTTCTGCAGACTCAAGGCTCTGCTTGGTGGGCTGGGATGTGCCAGGTGCTGAGTGAGAGCCCTCTGTCCCCAGATGTCCCCCCCTTTGGCAAACCTGACTGTCTTTTTGGACCACAAGGCTCTCAGCAGCCCTGAGCCCTCTTTCCCCTCTGGTTCCCCCTGCTCCCACCCTCCCCACAGCACGAGCACACCAAGCAGTTCAGGTAATGCACTTTTTTATTGACTCTCACAGCTGCATCCTGCTTTGAGCGCTCAGTGGTATTTGTAGGCCAGGGCATGGGCCACCACACTGACCAGCTTCTGCCAGACAGCCTGGCAGGTCGGGGTGAAGTCCTTGGTGAAGTGTGCGGCCAGCACGATGATGAGGATATTCCCCAGGAGCTGCAGGGAGAAGGGAGAATTGTTTAATGGGGTCAGCACAGCGTGGAGCAGCCCCTACCCTGCACAGGGCCCAGGGGCTGCAGCAAAACCCCACTGCTCTGAGGGGTTCAGAGATGCTCTTTCTGCAGGAAAAAGTCCTGTTGCTCACCACAGACACCAAGATCCACCTGCTCCATCCTTGCATTGTCTCACACCTGCTTTCTCCAGCCTCTACACTGTATTCCCAAAACTTTTCTGAGTTTTTTTTTTTTTTTTTCCTGCTGTGAATTCCCATGCCTACAGAAACTGGGGTTCCAGTCAGTGCGAAGTCTGCCTGCTGCATCCCTGAAGCAAGGACAGGAATGGAAGCCAACAGCCTCATCCAGCCCCCAGCCCCGGCCCGCCCCAGCACCCTGCTCTCCTTTGCTCCCCTCCTGTTTCCCTCCATCATCTGCTGGCCTCATTCCACACCAAGACCTCTCTGTCTCTAATCACAGTCTACTGATCCCTCCCTATCAGCACCCATCCCCTGGTGATCCCTGGGTCTCCATCTGACACTGGCTTTTCCCTTTCCTCCCATATCTGTCAGCCTTGGAAGAAGAGTGGGTGAGGTTCTCCCACTTCCGAGGGAAGAGTATGCCAAGGAGAAGCTCCACATGGACCTCATCCCCTGACCCTCAGCCCACTCAGCCTCCCTCCTTCCTTCTACTTTTCTCCAGCCTCCAGCCTGCCTCCTTCTACTTTTCTCTCCGCTCAGAGCATCTCCCTCCATGTGTCCCCAGATCTGTCACATCCTGGAGCCCCTTCCTTCAAATTACCATCTGCATGGCCCTCCCTCTCCCTCTTACAGACACACTTTCCACCCAATCCAGCCCCTTTCTCTTTGATACCTACAATATCTGCTACTTAATTTCCCCCAGAACCCTCCAGGCAATGAGCTGCTCCACAGGATGGAGGGACAGACAGACAACCCCAGCGCAGCTCACCCTGAAGTTCTCGGGATCCACGTGCAGCTTCTCGCAGTGCAGCTCTGACAGCTTGGCGTAGGTGTTCTTGATGTTGTCCAGGTTCTTCACGGCTTCCCCGAAGGAGCTCAGCACTTTTTTGCCATGAGCACGGACCTTGGGGTTACCAATGATGGCAGTGGGGCTGGAGAGGTTCCCGAAGTTATCAAAGAACCTCTGGGTCCAGGGGTAGACGATGAGCAGCCTGCAGAGAGACAGAGGACACAAGCACACACCATTAACGCTCCCTCCTAAAATGGTTTCAGAATCCAGGGTGCAGCTGGGGCAATGCCCAGGAGCACACCTACCTGGCCAGGGCCTCGGCACCACATTCCTCCACGTTGACTTTGCCCCAGACGCTGGTGATGAGCTGCTTCTCCTCGGCGGACCAGTGCACCATGGTGGCGATGGGGTTGGCGTGTGGCTGCAGGAGCACTCGGAGCTTGGAGCTGAGCTGCAGACCCCGGGGGCTTTTATCCATCACTGACAGCTCCTCCCCACCCCACGCTGTGGGGTCATTGGCTGGGACGGGTGGGGGTCCACGCTGGGGGGGTTCTGTCCATGGGGTGGTCAGTGTGCACAAGGCGTGGTCTTCCATGAAAAGCCAGTGACCAGCTTAACAGGCAGCTCCGGACACAGCAGCCCTTATCTCACCTCCCTCACTGCAGCCCTACACATAGCACCCCTACAGAAGGCACCAAACCCCGCTCTGTGTGGTGCATACAAATGGCCTCACACCTGCAGTGCACAAACATTGGCACCTCTGCAACATTTACCCCCTAAAACTGGGGGTATTTCTCAGACAGGTGGAACTTCCCTGGCCCTTGTGCCCAGCAGCAGGTGCCCGGGGCTGCTGAGGGCTCTTGTCTCTGGAGGCAGCTATGCAAGTCTGAGTCATAGAATCCTAGCACCATAGAATTATTGAAGGAATAGACCTTTAAAGCCATCCGGTAGAACTCTCCCTCAGTGAACAGGGACAGCCACAACTCAGTCAGGTGCTCAGAGTGCTGTCCAGCCTGACCTTGGCTGTCTCCAGGGACAGGGCATCAACCACTTCTCTGGGCAACCTGTCCCAGTGCTTCACCCTCATTGTAAACAACTTTTTCCTTATAATCGGTCTAAATCTCCATCATGCTCTCTCTTCTGGAAAGTAAAAGTCCTTGCATAAGGATGGCAGGACCAGCCACTCTACAACCAGGTCAGCCATGTCCTGGCTCAGAGCCTGACCAGAGGCTCTGCTTGGCTCTGACTCTCACTCTCCTTTTAAACTGGGATTTTGCTTTTCCTGGACTGAAGGGCACAGGCATCAAAGTGCCCCTGTGCATGGGCACACAAAGACAGGATGTGGGAGGCATGCAGAACCCCAGCATGACTCTTGGGTTTGGCTCTTTCCAGAGAGGAATTCAATGGGAAAATAGCGGGCACAGTGGTGGTGGTTGGACTTGATCTTAGAGCTCTTTTCCAAGCTCAATGATTCTATCGCGGGGTAGTTGAGCTAGATGACCTCTAAGGGTCCCTTCCAACTCCAGGGATCCTACGATTCTCATAATGGGCATGACAGTGATGGACTGATGTTTGGACTGGATGATCCTGGGAGGCCTTTTCCAGCCTTTAGGATTCTATGGTTCTGTGCTTCCATGATCCAGAGCTGTGCCAGTTACAGATCAGTACTGGACCACAGACCTCCACAGAGTGACTCTGAGCAGCAGCACAAACAGAGCACTCTGAGCACCTGATCCAGTTGTGGGTGTCCTTGTTCAGTGCAGGAGAATTGGACTGGAAGGTCCCGAAAGGCCCCGTCCACCTGAAACCATTCTGCGATTCCTGGACATCCCAACGTGATCCAGTTGGGATCGCTGATGGATGCAGCCACACTACAGATTCTTGCTGCAGCGCCCTAGGAGAAATTCTTCATGTTATCTATCTATATTTATTTGTGTATTTATTTATTTGAAGTGTCTGAGTCCTGTGCAAGGCCCTCGGGCCCCTTCCAGCAGCAAGGCGGACACCGGAGCGCTCCGATAATGCCGTGCAGGGCGCGGGCTGCTCAGTGCAGATAAGTGTATCGCACAGGTGGCCACAGCAAGCTGCAGCTCTCACCTAAAGAGCAGACAGAGCCACACGCCCGTGGCTCCTGAGGAGATCTGAAGGCTTCAGAAGTTCTTCAGTTTTCACTCAGACTCATAGAATGAAATCCATTACGTGCAACCCGCAATCACACACAGATATTCTCATCATGTGTCAGCCAGCACAGCACTGAGCGGAGAGCTGGCCAGGACAGCTGCACACACAGCTGGGGGACAATGAGCAGCCTGGCGTGCCCCTCTCACTTATTGCTTGGTTATTACTTGTCTTCCTGCAGTCTGCTTTGCCTGGCAGACCCACGCTGAGGATAAAATCCAAGCTACATCTGAGTTTATTATTAGCAATGCATTTGCCTCATCTGTGATGGGAGTCTCATTTTCAGCTCGCTGAAGCTGAACTCTCAATAAAAAAAAAGATAATGATGTTTTTCTTCTGCATGTGAGCCTGCAGCATGACAGAGCTCGGGGAGGGGTGGCAGAGTGCAAAGCTGGGACCAGGAGCAAGCATCAGACACAGCACCTGGAGGAGAGCACTGCAGTATCACTGCTAGTGAGGATCCATGGTCAATAAATGCTGATTTTCTGTACTCTGTGGAAAAGTGGGCAGAGAGGAAAGAAACCTCAGGTCCCCGTCCCACACCGTGACCCACTCAGATCTGCTCTCATGGGTGCACTGTGGAGCAGGAGCACACCTCCATGAGATGGATAACTGTGGTCCTGAGAGCCATGGGCAGGAGGAAGCAGAGGAAAGGGGCAGAGGTGCTCTTCGTTGTACCGAGACAAGCTCACTTGGTGCAGAGCTGACCTACCCGCACCACGCTGCTGATGCAAAGCCAAAAACTGCTCCAGGGGCAACAGCAGAGTTCAGGCTGCTGCCCAGATGAACCCCAAAATGGGAACCAGAGCAGTCTTACAGAACAGCCACCGACCCAAAGGGACAGGCAGAGCTTCTGCTCCGGGCCCTCTCAGGATGAACTTAATGACAAGTTTAGGAAATTGAGAGCAGCAACCAGCTGGCCTGAATCACCGTAACTTACACACCTTGCTGTGCCTGAACATAAACACCAAGGATTTCAGAGGATGCCGTTTCCTTAGGAGGGAAGAGGAGGCAGAAAAGACCCAGAAGAGGTACGGGTATGGCACAGGGCAGTCAGAGCAGATCACGGCTGTACAGCAGGGAGGCAGAGAGCTCCATGTTACTGCTGCAAGGAGAGTCATCTAAAAGGGCCCTGCCTCACTGCCCTCAGCACTCTGCCTTCAGCTTAAACACAGTTCAAATGGCTTCTGTGCAACAAACTAAGGAGGATCAGAGCAGTGGGTTCCATGAGCTCTGCTCTGCTCCCACAGCGTCTGGTGGTACACAGCAGTGGGTCTGTGGCATACAGGGGTCAGTGCCCGGGCCCTGCAGCCCGGATGCTGCTGCAGGAACCTCAGCCCTGCAGAGGTCAGGAACACAACATTTCTGCACTGCAGATTGTTAATAAACTTCTGACTGCATCAGTGAAAAAAAAAAACCCACAGCAAAGCACGGTTCTGGCTCTCCATCTCCTGTTGATTTAAGGAGTGCAGTGAAATTCATCGGGGCTCATCCCTAACCTGGATGTCTCATTCCGGGACCCAGCCTTAATGCTCCATGCATGTCAGCCCTGACTCCAAGGGGCACAGAGCAGCCCTGGCTGTGCTTGCGTCATTATTCATGGGGTACAGTGTCATGCACTCAGGCTTCACGCCACACGAGTTCCTTACACTGCAAACATCAGAACTGGAGCTGGCTAAAAGCCTTACAATGATTTAATACCACAGGAAATCTTGTGTGTCTGAAATGTTGGCCTCAGGGTGCAGTTTGGGGGGGGCACTGCAGCACAGGGCCCCGGCCCTATTCACATACCCCTCTGCCCATATCCCATAAAGGAATTCTCCAGGCTCTGTTCAGAGCTGAGTGAGGGGAGGGGATGAGAGGCACGAAGTCAGGTGTGAGAGCCAGGATATTCAGAGAGAAGTGAACGATTTAATTACACAGCTGCTGGGTTATCCCTCAGCACAAGAACTTGGGCAGAAGCAATGCAGAAATGGGCTAATGCAGCTCTGCAATGATGAGGAGGTGTCCCAAGGCAGTATCGTTCGGGGTAAGGTTTTTCCTGCCTATAACCAAGCTGCTGCTTTGCCCTCACTGCTGCTCCTCACCAGGATCCTTGCCAGGGTGTCAATATAATCCACACAGGGATGCAGACCCCTGGCCAAGACTTCCAGCCCCTGTCCTCCCACCAGAGCCCCTTCCTTGGGCTGGCAGCAAACCGAGCCCCAGGAACACGGGGGTGGGATGTGTTGGGGCACGTTGCAAGGGGCAGCACAGCACTCCCCGGGGAGCAGAGGGATGGGGTCAGGGCTCAGCACAGCACCTCTGTCCTGGAGCAGGCTCAGCCCTGCTGCCGTGCCCGGAGCAGCATCCCCACAGCACAACACCCCCTATCAGCTGCCATGCAGCCTGCTGCCCGCTGCCCCCTATCACCCCCCGCAGCCCCACGCCCTGCAGCCCCACACCAGATAGTTCCTCACCACCCTGGCTGCAGCCCGAGATAAATCCAGCACCAGGCTGCGCCCACCACACCGCTGCCTGCTTTTTCCCCTTGGGTTTAGCAGAAGCGGGCTGGGGTCCGGCCTGCTGCTGCTGGCACATGTGGGCATGCCTGCACTCAGCAGCTGCTGGTTGCTTCCCAGGGCCACACTGCTGTGCAGCCGTGGTATCTATGGGAAAACTGAGTTTTCATCTCATTGTTTCCCTTAGGAACAGGAGAGAGGTGGTGCAGGGGAGCATTTCAGGGTCTTCTTAAACACTGACACCGGTGCCAAGTGAACACAGCACAGCTGATGGGACAGGAGGGAGCTGAGCTACCCCGCTGTGCTCCTCCAGCAGTGGGGGGCTCCTAGAGGTGTCCCCAGGGGGCTCTGTGCAGGAGGTAAGCATGGGAGGAGGGAGGGGGGAGAATCAGACCCCCAGAGAAGGGCTCTTCTGGGACCATTCTGCTGAATTAAATGATCACAATGCCACAGAGTGAGGCAGTGCTGTGAGTAAGAGTGCTCTGAGCAGGAAGGCAGCAGTGCAAAAATGTCTTCAAGCGTGACATTGTGTCCTGAATGCGACACTGTTTCCTGCAAATGACACTGAGTCCAACAGGTGATGTTCTGTCCTATATGTGACACTGAATCCTGTGTGTCACATTGTGTCATACACATGGCATTGTGTAGTGTATGTGACAGTTGTGTCCCACAGGTAACAGTGCATCCCACGGGTACCTTATAGGTCACACAGTGTCCTGTGTGCCACACGGTGTCCTACAATGACTTATGCCCATTCAGAAGGGAATTATTTCTGGGGAGTTCTATGGGTGCAGGGCCCGAACTCACAGCTGTCAGCTCAGGAGAGCAGAATGTGGCTGCAAGACCACTGCCCAAGGCTGGACACTGTGTTCCCCAGCTCCAGGCAAGAAAGGAGCTGGGGAGGACCCCCGCCCCCACACACCCAGCACTCAATGGGAACTGCGAGAGCTGTGTCCCAGAGGATGCAGCCCCAGGCACTGGCTAAGGAAAGGTTCCTGTGAGTGAGGAAGGTTCCTGTGGGGCCAGGAAGGTGCATTGCTGTGCTCAGAGCAGGGCCTTCCTCCTCCTCCTGCAGCATGGGAACTGCTGCGTGAGAAATGCACTTTCTGTACAGGTTATGTCCCCCTGATGGCTCTGAAGCAGTGAATGCTGGCAGTGGACCAGGGATGGACCCGAAGTCGGTCACAAATTCTCACAGAATCATAGAACCATTGAGGTCAGGAAAGACCTTCAGGATCACCAGGCCCAACCTGACCTACCAAGTCCCACCGCTAAACCCTTACACCATGTCCACACATCTTTTAAATACCCCCAGGGATGGGGACTCCACCTCTGCCATGGGCATTCCTCTCTTGACCACCCTCTCCAGGAAGGAATTCTTTTCCATGGCCAATCTAAACCTTCTCTGGCACAACCTGGGGCCACCGCACAACACGAGACCGTTGTACAACATGGAGTCACCGAAGGATTTGGGTTAGAAAGGATCATCAGGTTCCAACTCCCCTGCCACAGGCAGGGCCACCGACATCCAGAGGAATGTTGTACAACGTGAGACCAGTACACAACACGAGACCAGTACACAACACGAGACCGCTGTACAACCTGAGAGCACTGCACTACGTGAGGCCATTGCACAGTGTGAGTGTGCTGCACAGCCTGAGAACACTGCACAAGGTGAGACCACACAACACTGCACCTTTCACCCCGCACAGCACCGTGGGGCTGAGCTGACCCGAGGACAGGGAACAGCCCACAGATGTTGGCTCCCCCCATCTCAAGAACCACCGTGCTGGGGCTGCCCCACAGCAGGGCACTCAGGTGGGCTCTCAAGTCCTCTTTCTGCAGCAGGATGCCTTCCTCTTTGGTGCAAGGAGCTCCGTGCAGCAGCGCCGTGCTGAGTCACGGTTGTGCGTGGTCGCCATGGGGTGATAACAGCTGGTGCAAACAGAGCACGGCCGGGCAGTGATAAGGCCCTTGGCTCATTTTTGTGCTGCGTCAGAATTCTGAGGCAGCAGAAAATACTTCTGCTGAGGCAGTGTAGCAGCCGACTGAAAAAAAAATATTTAGTGGGTTTTTTTTTTAATTTATTTGGAGTTTCCAGCAGGGCCGGGAGAGCGCACAGCCCCTGGTTACTCAGCAAGGGCTGGACACGGGTCCTGCCCTCCATCCCAGGGCACTCCCCAGTGACCACATCCCAACGTGACAGTGGGACACGTCCTGACAGCCAACCCCTCTTCTCCAGGGAAGTGGGGGAGTCACTGGGGATGGAGGTGTTAAAGAACAGTGGCACTGAGGGACGTGGTCAGTAGGTGTGATGGGGTGGGTTGGGATTGGACCTGGGGATCTTGGAGGGCTTTTCTAACCTCCATGACTCGGTGATTTTATGACCCTGTGTGCTGGAGAGAGGACTGAAACATGGCAGCTGCTTTTGGAATCTTTCTTATTTCTGCTGCACAAAACCTTGATTCCCTGCACACAGGAAAGCTCCCAGGAGCTCAGGGAGCCCCCTGCTTCCCCATGCTGGCAGAGCTCCTGATCCATCATCAGATCAGCTGGGGGCTGGTGTACAGCTTTGGGAAACTGAGGCAGGGCAGTCACTCACCCCAAGGGTCCCAGAATGCTCCAGGCAGGGCAAGGTCCCCAGCAGGAAAGGGATCCCAGAGTGGCTGACTGCTGCCAAACCACACTCATCTCCAACAGGAGACATACATCGAGATGCAGTCCTCTCTAACTGGGCTTCCAGTAGTGCTCAGGATGGAAGTGGTCTCAGACCTGCTCCATCCCAGCGTGGTGCCCTCTGGGCCATGCTGAGCAGCCGCACACCACTCAGCACCAGCACTCCTGCACGTGCCCTAACACAGGGCTCACTTGCTGGGGTTGAGGGGTTTTGGGGTGAGCATGGTTTGGGGTGATTCACAGCACAGAACATGGCATTCAGAAGCCTTGGGCTTTCCAGAGTGAGCTGCTGCCTGTCACCCCCAGCTTTACACAAGCCCCTTCCCAGCGGGCAGCAGACTGCAGCTGAAGGCAGCACTGCTGCCCTGGGACACGCTTCATTCAGTCCGTTCATAGTGCAAATCCTGCAGCACGGGGAAGAGGAGGATCAGACCTCAGGGTAATGTGAGGAGCAGTCCAGGCTTTGCTTTCTGTCTGTCTTCAGCAGGCCAATGCTCCGACCACGAGCAGCTCAGCTGTCCTCTCCAAAGCAACCTGCAAATGAAAGCAAGCACTCTTCTCCAGGAAAGGAAACTGAGGCACAGGTTTAAGGAAGAGGGAGGGGGAAGAAAAAGAAAACAGAAAGAGGGAGGCCAGGCTGGCCCTAACTCTAACCCTGACTGTAACTCTTGCTCCCCGCAGGCACCCATGGGTGCCACGTGAGTCATGCCATCATTCCGAGGGGAAGCTGCTCACATGCACTCAGGGAGCACAGCAGCAATAAAATCCTCTCTGTGAATTTCTGCCTTCACACTTTTTCTCCTCTGCACCCATTTCCTCCTTTACTCTGAGTCCATAGCAGCACCTACTGACATCTCTTTTTCTGTGGGTACAAGAACTCGGGTGCTTTCCTATTGCACGGCTGAGCACAGCAGCAGAAGACCCTGACAGTGGGAGATGGGAGGGCTCCAAAGTCTCCTCCAGATACCCTGACCCATGGAGACCAGCTCAGCTCCACCGCACTGTGAAACACACTGGGACAGCTGTCCCCTTGTGCAGGTGGAGTGGTGCTGCAGAGAGGTTATCCCCATCCCCAAGCCATGGGCACCAGGAGTAAGGGCTGAGCTGGGAGGGGATCTGGCCCTGTGCACCGACTTGCTGTACAAGGCGCTGTGCTTTTGTGTGGTGTTTACACCCCGGTGTCCAGGATGGGGATGCAGTCTTCCCCAGCCAAACCTCCACCAAAGCAGTGTCAGTTCTTTAGAGCTTTGAGTCGGGATTTCCCTGAGGCAGTTTCCCTTTGCATTAAAACCTCTCCCACCACCTCCCTGCGCACCGTGGGGTGGGCTCTCTGCACTGCTTTCCACCCCCAGCACCACAAGGACACACGGTCTCTGTGAAATCCCGAGGTGCATCCAGGGAACCGTCCATTTTCTGGGGTCTATCAAACTGTAAATGTTTGTGGGGTCACCCCTCAGGCCATCAGGATTCGCTCCTTCTTTCCCCCACCATTTGTTAAAGCACTGCGGGCGCTCCGGGTGCAGAGACACAGCACAGCAGAAACTCAGGGCAGTGAACAAAGCCCTCTGACAGATCCCCACAGGGATCTCCCCCCCTATTCCATGGAACACCAATACAGAAGAAGCCCCCTCTGTTCAGGAGCCACTGCGGCCGTGGGGCTGTGGGGAGCTCTGTGCCCCTCACAGAGACCCCGCTCCCTACAGCCCCCGAACCACCCTGGGGAGTGTGGGGGCCCCTCTGGTAGGAGACCCTTCTAAAACAGATGTGGGGAGCAGTGTTAGACGTGCAGAACCGTCTGCAGGAGTTGTGGGGAAAGGGCTCCAGCTGTGCCAGCCCTTGAGTCCTGTCCCCATCCCTCCCGGCAGGAGATCCTACCTTCACCTGCCAGAAAACTTCCCTTAGAAAACTGCCCATAAAAGCAGTTCCACTTCTCTTCCCCATATTTCTAGAGGGAGGATTCTCAGAGACATCCTCCTTTGATGCAACTTCCTCATCATTTCCAGTTCACTTCTAACCATGGTCAGTTTCCAGAGGGTGCTTTGTCAATAATCACTTTCAGCTCAGGAAGACCTTTCCCTCCGTGGGTTTGTACATGGCACATTGATTCACTGGTTTAAAAGAATCAAGATCTCCTCATCTCTGCTCCTGAGCTGCACTGTTTCAGTGTCTGACCCAGTATCAGTCCTTTCCTTTCACTGCCTGCTTTCTGTGTCGGTGTGTGCATGCAGGGAGGTGAGCACACTCATCCTGGCAGGCTCTGCTGTGTCACAGTGCTGCAGGTGACAGTGATGCCTCTGACTGAAGCACTTCAGGACAAAGGATTCCAGGACTACTTGTGTTTCTCACTGTCTGTGTGTGGTTTGTGACCCTCAGCTATTCAAGGATGGGATGGAGCATCCCTGTCTCACCCCCTCTGGGACCAACAGCAGCAGACCAGGGTGCTGATATCCCTCCTGGGTGTCTTTGCACCATGGAAAACCACTCAGAGGTCATCTCCTCTGTGCACCCCCTGCTGCTGCTGGGAACTGCATGGTCCTTGCTGGCACTAAGGCAGAGCAGAGCCTGCACTCACCCACATACCTACTCCTCCCGGGGTGTCCACATCTGCTTTCCCAACCACACTGAGGATGCTGTGGCTGGAGCCAGAGAGATGAGCACAGCTGCCCATGGAGGTGGGAGGGTCACCATCCCTGGAGGTGTTACACAGCCATGGGGATGTGGCACAGAGGACACGGTCAGGGGGCATGGTGGATGGGTTGGGGTTGGGATCGG
Source organism: Oreortyx pictus (assembly GCA_036925125.1). Taxonomy (NCBI): domain Eukaryota; kingdom Metazoa; phylum Chordata; class Aves; order Galliformes; family Odontophoridae; genus Oreortyx; species Oreortyx pictus. Next base: position 355,803 of record JAUPFR010000001.1, on the reverse strand, counting down.
GGATCTTGGATCAGCAGCATCTGTGGCCTTTCTGTGCTCCTCTCCATGCTGGGTTTGGACTCGCTCCTTGTCCTTTTGTCCTATCTCCTGATCCTTAAGACCATTCTGAACACTGTGAATGGACAGAGCACCTCAGAGCCCTCAGCACCGCATCTCCCATGTCCATGCTGTCCTGCTCTTCTTCATCCCCAAGTTCTGCATCTCCACGATGCATTGGTTTGGCAAACATGTCACCCCAGGCCAACACTTCCACGGCCAACTCAGTTTCCCCACTCCACCCATCCTGACCCCATTGTTTGCAGTGTGGAAACCGAAGTGATCCGAAGACGGGTACTGAGGCCCTCTGCCAGCAGAGGGTCTGCAAGCCCAGGGCTGCCACTCAAAGCCAACAGGAAGGTCACTGCCAACTGCGTCCTGCCAGGTTCCACCCCAGGAACAGCAGCCAGGAGAGGGGACCGTGCCCAGCACTTCTGCCAGGGCAGGGATGTGTGGAAGGTAAAACGTACGTGGAAGGGAAAGATGAAGTGCTGACCGAGTGTCAGAAGTGGTGGCCAATGCACCCCGGGGGTTAAACACACACAGATCTCTCACACACTGAGAAAAATCGCTGCCTTCTCTTTCAAAGCTGCGGGCTTCCCTCGCTTTTTGTTTTGTTTTGTTTTGCGTTGTTTTGTTTCGCCTGGAGCAATTCCCTGGGTCAGAATGCAGCACCAGGTTTCTGGAAATGACCGCGACTCCCTGATTACGCTGCACTAATTAGCATGCCGGGGTCTCCACAGCTCCTTCCTCACGGTGAGGAATGTCCTCCTAACCCCTAACCTAAACGTCTTAAAGCCCTTTCCCCCTGTACGCCCCCCCCCCCCACCCCCCCACTTCTTCCCCCCCGAAAGGCCCAAAGAGCAGCGAGATGCGTTCAGAAGAAAGCGATCCGTTGACGCCTTCCCCGTGCCCGAGCTGCCCCGCACGCTGCGGGCTCCGGACCGGGGGGGTTTGCGGTGGGGGTACGCGGGGGGGTTGGGGGGGGGGGGTTGGGGGGGGAGGGGCGGAGGGGGAACGCTGCGGTGCGGTGCGGAGCCGGGCGGCTCTCTGCTGCCCCCTGGCGGTTGCGAGGCGCAGGTACAGCCCCGGGGGTGCGGGGAGGGGGTGCGGGGAGCCCCCGCAGCAGAGCTGCCCCGTGGGCTCTGCGTCCCCTGCCAGAACCTTCCCAGAAAGGCCGCTTCTTCTTTTCTTCCTCCTTTCCTCATTTTCTCCCTTTTTCCGAGGCTCTAAGCGAGGTCTCCGTGAGGGGGTACTCGGCCGAGTGGTTTCCTGGAGGTGCTTTGCAGAGGAGCGGCTGTGGGTTGAAGGATGCCGTGCTCGGAGCCGTGCCCCAGCCCACGAGCGCATCCGTGGGTTTGAGGCTGTGAGTGCCTTCGTGTTTTGGGCTGAAAAGACAACAGCTGCGGAACATGAAGCCTGAGCCCACTTCTGAGGCCTGAGCTGGAGGGACAGGGAGCTCCTGAAATCACAGAATTGTAGGGATTGGAAAGGACCTCTCGAGATCATTGAGTCCAACCCCCAGCGCTGGGCAAGAGCTGCAGCCAGCCCTGCTCCCTGCGGACAGCCGTCCCGCATTCAGCTGGATGGAAGTTATGCTCTGTTATCAGCTGCAATGGTGCTGCTCCGGATTTAGGGTGGGAATGATGCTGATAACACAGAGGTGTTTGGGCCATTGCAGAGCTTACACAAACCAAGGATGTTTCAGCTTCTCACGCTGCCCTGCCACCCCCACCCCCAGCACGGAGCTCAGCACACACCGGGGTAGGTTTGGGACAGGTAATTCCAGTTTCACCAAACAAACACTGATATTCAGGCATCAGAAATAACTGTTAGGCATACGTCTCAGGGGGGTGAAAGGGACATGAGGTCCTTGTTTAATTAAACTCACGTGTTCCTGTATTCGATTCCCCCGGAGCCAGGGGCTGAGTGCCGCAGTGCCTGTGCTGGGGCTGGGTGTGCACATGCTAACATCTGACAGCAGTGAATTCTTGCAAATATCCAATTCTGGGGAGCTTGAAAATCTAATTTTGAAACATTTATTCCCATGATGTCAGACCACAATTTTTCCAACTCAAAGAAAAGGAAAAGAAAATACGCAAGTTAAGAGAATCTGTCTGGTTTCATTTCAGCCACTAAACCTAGATTTACTGCTTAATTTAAGATGCCCAGGTTTATAACTTTTATTACTTTCCCTTCCCCCACAGCCCCTCTCTCCTCACCCACCTGTTTCCCATTCCCACTCTCTGTTAATATTGCATTTCCTTTTTATGTCCCCGAAGAGAGCCCTCGCGGAGCGCTGAGTGCTCGGGCCAGGAACTGCAGCCTGTTGCAGAGCAGACACATTCGCTGCATTAATCACCTCAGGCAGAGGAAGGCAGCGAGCGCAGCGGATCTCTGTAGGTTTGGCTGGAAGATGTCAGCAGTGCTCATCTGTGCGCCCGCACCATCCCGTCCCACCCCGCTCCCTCCATCCCTCCATCCCTCCATCCCTGTGCCCCAGAGCCATTGTCCCGTGCTGAAATCCACGGGTATGTCACACAGAAGGAGTTCCAGCCCAAATCCACTCACTTTGGTCATGCTTTTCATCATGGTTGTCCGGCAGCACACAGATGAGAAATGTTGCTGCCTCCCCCCCCCCCCCACCGTGTCCCTCCGTGGGTGATGCCCACGGCACTGACTGACACAGAGCGGGCGGGTTGCGTGCTGCTGGGCACACTGCTGCTGCTGAGGGACCTGGTTTGAGCCAGAAGGTAGAAACCCCCCCGGATCACACAGCAGATTTAGTCTGAGGACAACCCCTTGCAGGGGAGGTGGGAGCGCAGCCCCAGGGCAGCACCCAGGAGAAAAACTGCAGCAGCACCTGGCGTGCACGGAGAGGACTCTGTATGGAGAGCAGTGTGCACACACAGGCCCTGCACACCTGGCTGCTGGAGGGGCCGGGCTGGTGGGTGCACAGCCGTGGCAGCTGAGGCCACGCGGAGGATGCGGTGCAGCGCAGGACGCGTTGCGCTGGGGCAGCGCCGCGCTGTGGGCTCTGTGAGTACTGCTCCGTGGGGCGGCCCGTGGGCACCGACTTGAGCAAACGCCGGGGATGCTGAGCAGAGCCGTGCTCCGCCTCAGACCGCTCCTTCTGAAGTTTGCTCTGCCTCCCAGCACGCAGCTGCTCCCTGAGATCACGCACTCCTCGTGGAGCTCCACGCTTCCACGCTGCTTTGTTCTGTTCTGGCTCTTGGATCAGCAAACACCGTGCTGCCCCGGGCACTGTGCCTTGCAGGGACCACTGACTGCCATCGTGCGAAGAGTGGAATGAAAGGGAGGTGAGGGAGGAGCAGAAAGAAGCAGCGTGCTGCATGAAATCAGCAGCAGTCAGTCGGACCTGTCACCTGCCTCGTGCCTTCTGGGTGCGACAGAGCAAAAACACAATAAATAATAGCAATGAGAGCCTGGGGGTGTGGGTTCCTGGGTGCTCGGCCAAGCCTGGCACTGACTTGTGACTGCCAGCAAATCCCTCTGCTGGATTTCAGCACCTGGTCTATGAGGCACACTATTTAATTTAATTTATCGCTTGATTTGGAGTCAGTACCCGAAGCACGCTCCTCCTGCGCGTGAGGGGAATAACATTTTCAAACAGCTTCAGGATCCAGAGAAACAAACTGCTCCAGCAAACCCCAGGTGTGTTTTCACACTTGGAGAGCTGCTCTTCCCACCCTCCCTGCTTCTGCTCACAGGGCAGGGAGCCCAGACACCACCCCAGCAGGGCAGCTGCCAACCACAGCATGCAGCCTGCCTCCTCCCTGCTGCTGAGCATGGCGGCCAGGAGCTGCACGCCAGGCTCTCCACCCTCTTCTGCCTCTGTGGCACTCCTCAGCATCCTTCTGTTTACCATCATGATGGAGCGAAGCCCGTGTACTTCTTCCTGGCCATGCTGGTGGTGCTTGATCTCATGTCGTCCTCCTCCACGCTGCCCAAAGCCCTGAGCACATTCCGGTCCCTTTCCGAAGAGATACTTTTCCATGCCTGCCTCCCTCAGATGTTCTTCACACACATGCAGAGTCACCATTCTGCTTGCTGCTGTGTTGTACCGCAGCATCGACATCTGCAACGCGCTGCTGTACACCACCGTGCTCATACATGGGGTGGGAGCCAAGATGGGGCTGGCTGCCCTATCCCAGAGCCTCTGCGTGAGGTTCCCAACCGTATTCCTCCTCCAGAAGCAGTGTTCTGTGGGCACAGTGTTGTGCACACACCTACTGTGAGCACATTGCCCGCCTGCCCTGAGCTGACATCTCCTTCAGGGGACGGACGTGGTGCTCATCGTGGTGTTCTACAGCCTCATCCTCAGGGCCATCTTCAGGCTCTCCTCCAAGGCAGCCCGGGTCAAGAAATTATCTACTCCAGAGAAACAAAGTGTACGTGTGTGTAATAACACAGCTTCCTCCTTTTTTAGACTCACCTCAGCATCTTTACTGAACACATTTCCTGATAGATGCTTCCTCGCTCCTACAAAAGGAATAAATAGTGGGAAACCACATACCAGACTTTTGGCTGAAGCATCCCAGTGCCGTCCCATGAACATCAGAGCTTTATCGATGGGTTTGGGTGCCTCAAGACCAGTAAAAGCAGCTGAGCCGAGGTGCTTTGGAAGGCAAAGAAGGGAAGCCCACCCCGGGACCACCGAGCAGCCCAGGGCAGCCCAGAGACTTTCCTGATGTTCAGCTGGAGCCAGGACCCACTTTGGTCATAGAATCATAGAATCACCAAGGTTGGAAATGATCTAGAGAAGAGAAGGACGCCCAGCTCACTACAACCTCCCTTCAGGTCGTTACAGAGAGCATTGAGGTCTCCCCTGAACTCCTCTTCTCCACATTGAACAATCCCAGCTCCTCCAGCTGTTCCTCACAGCCCTGTGCTGCAGACCCCTCTCAGCTCCATTACCTTTCCCTGACATGCTTTCACAGTGTTTTTCTTGCAGTGATGGGCTCAAAACTGAACACAGTACTCGATCTGGAAGTCTCTCCTCCTTTTGGACCAGAAATTTCTTCATTTCACTGACCCCAGCAGAAGCAGATACCCAAAGCTCCCCAGTCACCACCAGCATAGTCATGGGAATTCCCATGCTCTTAGTGCAGGCAGGATTTGTCTTTCAGCCAGGGCTGTGGGGTGAGCAGGGCTTGGTCACAGCAGGGAACGGGGGTGGTGAAACCCCCTGAAATTCACAGACCTGTGAGGGTCAGCCAGAGCCCTCTGTGCGCTCATCCACCCCTGCCCCAGGATCCAGCAAGCCAAATGAGAAGTCCCTCTGCACAACCAGAGCCTGAGCAATTCCTCCTTCCCCTGGAAGCATGCCATAAGGAAACCATTAATCTTCAAGGACGGGTCTTGACCACATGTTTCTTGTCCTTACTGCCACCTCTGGCAGCACGTGATTAATTAATGGCTTAATCACAGAATCGCTGAATGGTTTGGGTGGGAAAGGACCTTTAAGATCGTCTCATTCCAACTCCCTGCTGTAGGCAGACACCTATAGCACTCCAGGTTGCTCACAGCCCCAGCTAGCCTGGCTTTGGTTGGATGGGACTTGGAGCAACCTGGTCTAGAGGGAGGTGCCCCTGCATTCATACAGCGAGAACTGCTAAGGAAGGAAGAGCTGGGCTCATGGCACAGACGTACGTTCAGCTTTGTGCATGAAGGCCTGCAGCCAAGCGGAGATCCACTCACAGGAATCCCACCTCGAGGAGCTCCTGGGGCAGCTCTGCAGACCCACACGTGGGTTGTTCAGGACGGTGCATCTCCTGAGCGCCTGCATTCACTTTCACTGCCTCATGATTAATTTTTTATCACTGAGAATAACTGTTCTTATTGATGACTCCTTTCAAGTCTTTGTGATCACTGTGTTCCCTAATTAGCTGATACAAATTGCTGATGTTCACAGCATAATATTCACGGATATATCCAGTATTTGTTGGTAACATTTTAAAATGTATTGGAGTATTTACTCCTTTTTATTCAACCAGAGAAAGCAGACAGAGCATAATTCTCCATTAGACATCATTTTAAGGGGCAAATCAATAGAAGAAATTGCATTTGGTTAAAATGTTGATGCAGTTATATCACTGAGCATCGTACGCATTTATTCTAATTAATAGTATCTCATGTGCAATGCAAGAAGCCACATCTGACCTTAACGATGGCTCTCCTTTCAGCTGGCATCCTATTGCCCGGGTCCCAGCAGAGTTATTCGAGTTGGCACCAGGTGATGACTTTGCCCTTAAACGTTTGGTCTCATTGTCCTTCTGAGCTGTGTGACTCTGCTGCCGCCTGCAGTGCTCTCCCTCTGTGACCACAGCCCCGACAAGAGATGGGGGAGTCACTTCTGCAGCTTTCCAGTGGGCCAAGTACAAGTCTACATGGTTTGCACATCTTATTCAGTGGGGCTCATCGTGGTGGGACTGGCAAGAGGATGTGAGCAGTGGGACAGTGGGACATCCAACTCACAGACAGACTGGGATGTCAAAATCTAAGACAGCGTAAGTATGGGAGACACGGATGTTCAAGGCTTTGTGAACTTGGTAGCACGTAACATTTGGAGATGGAGAAGGGGTGGAAGGAACGCATTTATCTGAGGTATGCACCAAGGGGATGTGTCCCAGGCCCTGGCCCTACAGCCCGGGGCTGCCCTGGGCTGGCTCCCTGCAGGACGCAGGCTGTACCCAATGCCTAGATGTGATCCCACCAGTGCCACACTGAGAAACCACAGCAGCTGCAGCACAGCACCAGCCCAGTGCCATCATGATAAGGTCTGGGGGGGGAACGCCAACTGGAGCCCACAGGGAGCCCAGGGGCTGCTCCTCCTGCCTGAGACACAGCCTGCATCCAAAATAAAAGCACCAATTAAAATGTAATTTAAAACAAAGCTGTGGGATGAATCTGGTCAGACCTAAGGCCATCTATGGCAACAGCACACTGTGTCCCAGAGCACTGTTTTTATTTGCACTAATTGTCATTATAATAATGACTGTTGTGGCTCAGCTGTGTATTTGAGCTCTGTGCAATCTATGTTCTGAGCAACGCTGTGTTTCACGATCTGTGAGTCATTCTGATCGCAGTAAGGCTTTCAGCCCACAACCATCCTGATTTATGGTCCTATCTCAGCTGTCCCGAGGAGCTCTGATTCCTACTGGCAGTGTTCTTCCAGGAGCTGGGGTCAGCATAAGGCACAGACAGCAATGGAAATCCCTCCCTCTGGTCAGCTGGGAGTCCCCCATTTTTCACACAGGAAAGCATTTTGTACTGGAATTCTTTTGTCGCTTAGAATATCTCATGGAACAACAACAAAAGAATCCCCCGCCAGGTCTGATTGCCCCACTGACCATCAGCTTTCAGTCCTCGTGTGGAATGACAAGGTTCACCCTTCCCAAAAACAGAGACGTGGGGCAGCGTTCGTGCAGCACCCAGCACTCCAGGCAGCACTCACAAAATGCAGCTCCTGCATCTTTCACATCATGCCGTGTTTTCTTTGCTACCCAGGCTGACATCAGGTCCACGATGCTCATTCGAACTCTCCTTTCATCTGTCTTTCCAGCAGCACAAGAAACAGCCTTTGAAAACCCCCAGTAGTGGCCCGAGCTCAGCAGTACTCTCTGACTCATTTATAAAAACGCCGTGTAATACATGTGCCAGTTTATCCCAGACACTGAGGCAGATGGACAGATGGTGTTTTGCCCTGGGTATAAACTCCGCTCCCCTCCCACAGCTGATAAAGGGTCTGATTGATCTGACCTGTACTTGGCAAGTTTGTTCAAGTTTCTGTTTTTCTTCTTTGTTCACCGAAACCATTTGTTGGTGTACACATTTTTGAGGGATTTTGGTTAAAATTTACCCTCGAGTTTAAACTCAAGAATATGAACATCCCGGGGAGACCCTGAGCACACACTGCTGGAAGCGGTTTGAGGGAGCACGTGACAATTCACCCCATGATGAACAGCACAGAGCCCTCTGTCCCAGGATCCAGACAGTGACTGTCCCTCCACCGGTACCACCAGCACCACCAGTACAACCAGTGCCACCACCAGTACAGCCAGCACTGCCATCACCAGCACGTTCTGGGCTGGGAGGCCCAAGCAGAACTGTGCCATAGAACCATAAGGTTGGAAAAGCTCTCCAAGATCGGTCAGTCCAACCCAGCCCTCCCCACCGTGCCCCTCTGTGTCACACCCCCACAGTTCTGCAATGCTCCCAGGGACTGTGACCCCCCTGTCATCCTTGGGCAGCTGTGGCAGTGCATCACTGCTCTTTGGAGAAGGAGTTTTCCCTCATACCCAACCTGACCCTCCCCTGGCACGGCATGAGGCCATCACCTCTCATCCTATCACTATGTCACTTGGGAGCAGAGGCTGAACCCCCCTCACCACAGCATCCTTCCAGGAGCTGTATAGAGCCATGAGGTCTCCCCTGAGCCCCACACTGCTCCATCCCCTCAGCCGCTAACCCCCACCCTAACTCTGTGCTGGCTCCTCACCCCTTCCTTCTGGCCATGATCAGGCCGAGGCACTGTGTTTGCTGGAAGTTTCTCAGTGACTCAAAAGGTTCTTCTCTCTGGAGCAATCACACCACTTTCTGACCAGGTGCAGAGAGATTTTCTTCTCTACCTTTTCCAGGCTTCCAGTATTTCCTCCCTCCCTCCCTCACCGTTGTGTCTGAACAGCACTGAAAAGGTAAAATTGCTGTTTTTTAGTACTGCTCGAGGCCAAGATTAGATCACTCATCAACCTCAGTGTATTACTGTGAAATAGAAATGAAACCGCTGCCTTTGTCAGAGCTCCTCTGGATCTGTGCTGGTTGCACTGAAGAATGTCAGGGTCTGAACTGAAGCAGCAGAGGAGCTCGTGTCACTTCGGGTCCCTCTGCACTCGAGTGACTCTGTGCTCCTCCGTGTGTCTCAGAGCAACTGCAGAAAGTTTCAAGGGTGAGATATTAATAAGGCTTCTGCTGGTTACCAACAGCGAGGTGAAGGACCCTGAAGGTAAGATCCATCAATAGAGTGATCCTTAGGTAAATGCGGGTAGATGATGCCCTGACAGATGTTCTCCTATACTGCGGATCGTCTGCTGTGACCAGCGCAGAAGAATCAGGGCTTCCCACGCTCTTTGTGGCTAAAAATCTGTACATGTGTTTTACATGGAGTCCTGAGGAAGGATTTATCACGCAGCCCTGCAGCCCCTGTGCTGACATCCTCAACCAGGAGTCTCAGCTGATATTCATTGCTTTACACTGCAAACCACCTTGAACAGTGCACATGCAAGGAAGCACTCCCTGGTTATTAATTCAGTTTAGAATGATCTTTGCCTGGGTCGGCCTCTGTGCTTGATTTCCATTTAACCTTATTGATTGCAAAAGACAGAAGTGGATGAGTGCCCCCGATAGTGACTGGGCAGTGGGACACGAGGGTGCTCAGGCAGAAGGAGAGCAGAGGCCGTGCTGAGCCAGATGCTGTCACAGCGTGGGCCAAATAACAGACGTCGCTATACGCTTACATGTCTCCTTGATACAAACTTCCCATTTCATGCCATCAATAACACAATAAATCCAATCAGTGCAGACTTCAGACCTTCTCAGCCTCTTGTGCACGTATATGGAAACGCAGCGCTTGGATCACCAGCTGAAATTCTGCCATTTATGGTGCTTATGGGCACGGCCCTGCTGCTGGACCCCGCAGCACCAGCACAGGGCCAGGCTCCTCCTGGGGAAGCCATCCCTGCACAGCAGGTAGCCACAAGCTCGGGTCTGATGAGAGTATGTGGACACATTCCCTTTTGTGCACACTGGGGAGCAGAGGGAGAACAAGGCAGAAGATCTTAAGGAGGGGATAAAACGTCAAGACAAATGGAAGCCCCCAGCCCTCATCCTCAGGGAGGGATGTCCCTCCCTGCCCAGAGCAGGGCTCCAAGGCAACCAGCAAAACATCTGAAAAACGTAAGCTCTTGATTCTGCTGTCCTGTGCTTCGAACAGAGATGGGAGGTGCAATCCATGCATCTCAGGGCCGTTCTCCTCCTGTGTTTAGCGGTGAGGATTGCTGCCTTTCAGACTTGAAGAGCAGCTTGCGAGTTCGAAAGATGCTTGCAGTTCCTCTGACCATGAGTTCATCTAATAAAAGACAGCAAACTACACATGTCTGACTGATTTGCAGCTACGTGTTCACAGCGGCTGTGTATTTGTAATCAGATTTTTACAGCTACGAACAGCTCTGCCAGCTCTGCCTTGGAGCGCCTGCAGCCGCTGCAGGCAAACCCTCCAGCACTTTGCTCCACACTTGTTGGTCCACATCCTATCTTCCATTCCCTAAGATGCGGGATGTTCCTTTTCCTTAAAAATGCTGTGCTTAAAAGCACAGTTAATCAGGATACAGGCTCTCTTTGGTGCATATTTTTTTTTAAATGGCTGAGAATATCTTGCATAATGAGTCGGAACCATTCCAAAAAGGGAATGCTGATGGAAAGAGCCAGACTGGCTGTGGGACTGGGCTCTGCTACCAAGGCCCATGTGGTTGTGAGAGCATTGCCAGCCACCAGTGGTGCTTTGCCTTTGGTGATTTTTCAAGAGGGCTGTGCTCAATGGCCCCATGTCTGGGTGGAGGCTGTGACAAGCAGTGTCCCCGAGCAGTCCGTCTTGGGACCGGTGCTCTTCAACATTTTCATCAGTGCCATCGATGATGGGATCAATTGTACCCTCAGTATTTGCCGATGGCACTGAGCTGAGTGGTGCAGTTGATGCAACCAAAGGGAGGGACAACATCCAGAGGGACCTGGACAGCCCCAAAAAGTGGGCACACGAGAACCCCGAGAGGTGTTGGATCAGGAGCTTATGAACAGGAAGGACAGCAACTTCTTACAAGGCCTGACAGTGATAGGACAGGGGGGAAATGGCTTTAAAATAAAGGGGAGATTTTGGTCAGTTGTGAGAAGGAAATGGGTGACATTAGCCCCAGAGTTTCATTTGTCTTTAAATGTGTTCTAAGAGTGTTCTGCCAGCCAGAAGGAAAAAGTGCATCAAGCACTGACACAGGTGACTGGGATCATGGGACGTTGCTGGGAAATGCCTGACCTGGACACCCACACCTTCCCTGCCCTTCCACTCATGCGCAGTTTTCCCAGACTGGGAGAAATCCACTGTTTGAAGCTGGAAGTAGATGCATTATTGATAGGAAAAGTCCCCTGACTGCATCTGCTGAGTATTAGAAATGTTAGCAGTGTTTGGCGCTGGCTGCACTCAGAACACAACATTCTCTCTTTTAATCTGCAACCTGACGTCTTCACAAATCCTTCCTTCTTGTTTTTACTGATGTGAACAGAAGCCCGTAGATGTCCATCTCTTTGGCACATGGTGTTTTGCCACGAACATCCCCATCAATGTTAGTGTCCAAGTCGTGGCTGTAAAACAATCCATACCACAGATAACCACCGGCTCATGTCCTTCCAACAACCACTCTTCCCTTGCCCATTTTCCTTCTATTTCTCCCTCCTGCACCTCTACAAACATCCGCCAAGATGCCCCAGGGATCATTTTCCACGTTCTCTACAATAATCCCTGAGTTGTCTCCACTCCCTTTCTCAGACAGTTCAGCTTTTTTTCCTTTTTTTCCATCCCTGAATTCTCCAGAGATCGTTGCTCAGCCCAAGCCCAACTCAAGCTCTGTTTCTCCCTCAGTACAGTTCCAGGACACAGCACTTCTATGAACAGAAACATTTCCTCTTGGAGCATCCATTCCTTTGCCTGACAGTGCTTTCAGGACTTGCTCCTCTCTCAGCAAGCCAAAGGATCAAGAACTTTTTGGCAATGAACTGCAGCCATTAAGTGATGACTTCATTGGTTATTTTGTTGGGATGATGTGTGGCTCATTCATAGGAACTGATATAAGCATCCCACTGTATCAGCACACAAGTTCAGCACTGATATTTATTTACTTGTCGTTTTGCAGTTAGATGTGGGATTTTCTCCTTCTCTGGAGGCTGTGTTGCAAGGTAAGGATTTCATTAACAGAAGAAGCTGAAAATGGAGAGGGCTGAGAGCATTCAGATTTCCATTTTCACGTGGCTCCTCTTAACAAAATCATCTGGAATAGATGAAACTTCCCATGCAGTGAACCAGCAACGCTATCATCAAACAAACACACACCACTGCAGCACTGCTACGGCCATTGGTTTGTGACGGATTGTGCAGCCCTTCAAGCACTGAGCTAAGGCACAGAAAGTCAAGGTGAGCCTCTATTAGTGAACCGAAGCCACAAACCAGAATCGATCCAACACCATAAATCTGCCAAACCTGCACAAACAGGTTTGCATTGTGCACTTCGGCTGTCTCACTGCGCTACTTTATGAACAGGAGCATCCCAACCACAGTGTGTTGAGCTGTGGGAGGAGTAAGATGATCGACTGCAGCTCATCTTTGCGTATCAGCCACGCTGGCTTGGTGGTGCTGCCCATCAGCCCTGCATCCACCTCAGCCCGGTTCTGCTGTCACAATCAGACGTGTCCATCCTGCCCACCCGAGTGGGATATGGGAGGAATCAATAATCTGCATCCTTGGGGATGCTCTGCAAACAGATGATGAAGCATTGCTCTTTGTGATGCATTTCTTCCCACTCTTTGGGCAGCTGAAGTAACAAACCTGTATGAACAATACAGTAACAAGCAGCAGACATACCAATACCTGAGTAAGTAAAATCACAGCTGGATGAACGATGCAATAGGAGGCAACAAATCTGGACCCTGCATATAATCCAATTACAGCATCTGAGAAGATGAAACAGGAGGTGAGTAATCAAAATCACATCCCCTAATTGCAGTATAGTTAAAAACACAAATACAAGCGACTGCTTGTATCTGCAGTAATATCACCTACAAATAGAAGATCACAAAAGGCTCTCACATAAACACAGCCTCCTCCCGTGTACACAAGCACGGTCTCAGGGGCTCCATCAGAATGCATTTCAAAATGACAAACGTTCTGTTTAGCACCAAGACAAACATCGCGGGCTTCAGTGGCATTCCTCCCCCAGATAAATCCCTGTTGTTCCCGAGCAACGCGCACGGTAACATCAACAGTTTGCCATTTGTTCCTGTAGCTCATCAGTCCCACTTTCATAGCACCGTCCTGCTGAGGTTTAGTCCCAGTGCAGTGGCTGAGTGCGTGGCATATGCCAAAGCATCCTGTATCATTAAGATGTGATAGCTTTATTGGCGATGGGGCCACGAGTAAAAAGAAGTGAATACCACCAAGACAGGGATTCATCTTTGAATTTCACTGCATTATTCCATACCACTTTTCATATTTCAGTGTGTACGTTTCCTTCTTTGCCTTCTCTTATAAATGTTGTCAGCAGAGATTAATTGCACCCACCATTGAGTTTGGGCACGATTAAGAATTAATGCTTCTTGAGCTCTCCCATCTGCACTGAGTCGGTTGTTCTTTGAAATAATCTGTACACACAACTCTGAGATGCAAAGTATTTCTTCTTTATTTTTTCTCCCTCTTTTTCTTTCTTTTTAAGCCATGATATCTAGCTCAGGGCTATGGATGATTCTTGTATCAGACTGTTTGGATCTCAGTTATGCTAACTAAATTCTTTGCTTGATACGCTGCGTGCTTCCAGATGTGGCACCTGTGGGAAGAAGTGTAAGCAAAGGCACGTGGCTGTCCTGCACAGCAGTCCCCTACAGCGGTCTGTGCTGGGGCTGCTGCTCTCCAGCTCGCTTGGTCCAGGAAAACAACGAGGCCGTAAGTTTGGTGATGTGATTAAATTGCTCCAGGAACGGGAGGACCAGCTGCAAAACTGCACAGAGACCCTGGTAAGGCTGAATCACACAACAATAACACAACAGGCAAAAAAAAATCAGTCCTGATAAACACAAAAGGATGCGTTTGGGGGAACAAAGCACAACACTTCAGATAGAAAATGACAGGCTCGTGGCTGACAATTATCTCCCAGGAACAAGCTGTCACAGCTCCGATAGCTTTACAGCAGCACAGTTCAGTGATCAGCAGCATCCAAAAACAAACCCGATATTAGGAATTCCTCGGTGAGGAACAGAAAACAGAGCACGGGCAGCGCCGCTGTGCATCCGAAATGCGGCTGCTGCAGTCCCACACTGCAGGGAGCAGGAACACATGGCAGCAGAGATGAGCGGGCAGAGCACGGGTGAGGTTTGTAAAGGGGCTGCTGAGAGGAGATGGGGCAGCACAGGCATGGAGGAGGTGAGGTCCTTGTCACTTCCACTGTACGAGCTGAAAGCAGGAGGAACGGAGCAGCTTGTGCCCGGCTCAGAGGGAGTTCCCCGGTTGCTACCCGTGCAGCGTGTGGCCAGGCTGCAGGAGGGGACACAACAGGCTCTCACAGAGCCACAAACATTCAGGAATTCAATCTGAGATAAGCTCCTTAGGCAAGCAAGCCCGCCTCCAAAATTCAGTGCCGGGATTGAAGCAAAGAGCAAAACAGCCCCCAGACTTGCTGCAGGAGGCCTGCTGGGGAACGGGGCTGGACCTGGTCCCCAGCTGTCCCTCCCAGCCCCAAAATCCTGTGAGTCTGTGGAAGCCTGTGCTGTGCCAGTAGGAAGACCTGCCTGTCTGCAGTGGCTTTCCTTCCTGGTCAGACCCCCACTTTTCCTTTCATTTACTGCTCTCATGGCTTTGCAGTATCGGCTCCATTCCCCTCCATCAGCTGGTCCCTGTTTTTGTGCTAGGAGCTATCATTCCTCCCCTGAGAAAACAGCACTTACTGGTGCACGCCCTGCCCTGTGAGGAGCACGTCTGTATTTATTGTTGGTGCACAGCAGATTCCTGGATCTGCCCTTAGCTTTCTCTGTTTTATCTTGTGCAACAGCACGCAGAAGTTAAACTGCCCAGTGTGAAGCAGAGGGAAAAGGACTTTGCATGAATGGCCGAGGTCGATAAGAGCCCTGTCCTCCCCACGGCCACCAGATTGCTGCATTGGCTGGGGCAGCCAGTTGCCACCCCACAGCCACCTCCAAGGAAACCAATGCTGACCGGAGTTAGAGCTTCTTAAGCATATTAAGAAAACAGTTGCAAGTGCCAGCACCTGTGTCAGAAGGCTTTCCTATTAAAGCTGGCTGCAGGAGTCTGCTGCCCTCAGTGCCTTTGAGGTATTACTGGGGGGCTGAGCAGTGTCTAAAAGGTAATGTTGCTTTCTGGAGGGGCTTGCTTGATGAGTGAGGGGTTATTTGGGTTGTGATGCTGTTTGAGTTTTGCTTTCGTTGGCTTTCCTTCCTTACTATACAGCATGCACATAGGTTTGATGGAAGCTAGCTCTGGTCCTTGGGCCTCAATGTGTTTTCATAGCTTTAAAGCTGCTCCTTTCTGTGTCCCTTTATGCCACGTTAATGCTGTCAGTGGTCCATCTTTCTGTGTTCTGCAAACTGCTCTGTGAAACCTAGAATGACTCGGGTCCTTTAAGATCATCCAGTTCCTACCCTCAGCTGTAGGCAGGAGGATCTCCCTCTGGAGCAGGGAGCTGTGGCTCAGCCCCTTTCCCTGCAGTAGCAAGGGGCATGGAGAAGCTCTGCTGAGTGAGGAGATAACTGCTGAAGTTCTGGGTGTGCAGAGGAGATATGGTAACGTGAAGCTGTCCTCTGTTTCTCAAGCTTGAACTCTAAATTCTGGGTTTCTGGAGACCCAGATAAAGCAAAGAACTGCTTTCCTTTCTGGATGCGCTCCTGGAAATGAGATGGGTCTCCTGCAGCTCCTGATTCTCCATGTACTAGTAGTATGTTTAACTATGACTTCTAAACAACTTGCCACAAAGGTACTTGAACTAGTAAAGCACTTTCTAACTAAATACTTGGAGTCTGAAAGTTCTTTGAGGAGTGGTTTAATGCAGAAAGACCCCTGCTCCAAATGGGTCTCATACAGCATCCCTCTTCTGATCAGGGTGCTCTGTTGGACTTTTGAGGCTAGTGACAAAGCAGCCTGAATACAAAAGGAACACTGGGCCCCTGGTGTGGAGCTGCCTGGAGGATAACATGAGGCTGACCTTGCAGCCTTGCCTGGGGGAGCTGCCCTTGTGTCCTTGCAGGTGAGCACTGTTGGTAATTTGCTCGTGTGTTTCCAGGAGCTTGCGCAGTGTGTTGGCTGCTGCTGCTGCTTGGGGCAGCCCCGTCCTGTGTCCTGCACAGCACTGTGGCATCCCTGACCCCATGGGGCTGGCGGTGGCGATGAGAGCAGGGCTGGTGCTGCTGGCTGCCTCCGTGGTGATGCCTGCCAGGGACTCACTGCTGAATGTCTGCATGGATGCCAAGCACCACAAAACCAAGCCTGGCCCGGAGGGGACTCTGCATGGCCAGGTATGGTGCTGCTGATGGGTTGGGTGGGGCTGTCGGGGCTGCCTCTAACTATCCTATCCACAAGTGATTTGGGCTTAGTAGCCGCCTGCCTGAAGAAGGCTTGTTGAGGCTGAGCAGGAAACCTGCTTGTTTGCTGCTTCCTTCTAGGCAAGGGCAAACACAGTGGTGTGGGTAACTGGAATCATTGTCACCCTTTCTTTCACCAAGGGGTCTCCTTTCCAAAGCTTAGGTACTGAAGACAGAAACAAGATAATGGATGGCAAGGGAAGGATGTCTTCTCTACTCCGTCTCAAAGCTGCAGCCCCTTCTCTAATTGGAGAGTTCTGATGCCATGTCCTTGGTGCAGATGGGGACTAAGTAAGCCAGGATGCAGGAGATGGCAGTTTTTCCATTCCTTTGCCTGGCACTTATTTCTGCTGAGTATCTGGCCCTCAATGCTCTCCTCTTAATTCTTCTTAAGAACACTTTCTTGCTGCAAGCTTGAGTTCTTTGGTCCAAAATACCTGAGGGGTGGCTGGAGAAGAGAAAGTGCTCTTGCTGGAAGCTCTGTGTGGTGCTCACATGCGCAGCATCCTTGGGCTCCCTTAGGAGTCCCTGCTCAGCCTTCTCCTGCTCTGTTGCAGTGTGCTCCCTGGAAGGACAATGCCTGCTGCACAGCCAACACCAGCTCAGAAGCCCACAAGGACCAGTCCTACCTGTACAGCTTCAACTGGAACCACTGTGGGGTGATGCCACCCAAGTGCAAGCGTCACTTCATCCAGGATACGTGCTTGTATGAGTGCTCGCCCAACCTGGGGCCCTGGATTGACCAGGTAGAGCCAAATTCCATGCGATGGAGTGGGGCTCATGGTGGTGTCACACGTAATTTGGTGGTCCTCTGTATGATATGCTGTGGCATGTACTGTGTGTGCTCTCCAGGGATGCTTCAGTGTTTCCACTGGGTTTGGACAGGCAGATGGAATGGCTGCCTATTGTCAAGGCTTGTCTCTCTGGGACTGATCTTTCAGGAACAATTCTGGAGAACAGTGGAGAGGGCTGGGAGAGGAGTGTGGAGTGTGGCAGATCCTGTGCCCCAGCTTTGCAGGGCTACCACCAGCATGCATGGTCCAATTCCCTTGTAGGTCGACAGCAGCTGGCGACGGGAGAGGATTCTCCATGTGCCGCTGTGCAAAGAGGACTGCGAGGAGTGGTGGGAGGACTGCAAGGACTACGTCACGTGCAAAGAGAACTGGCACAAGGGCTGGAACTGGGCAACAGGTCAGTGGGCTCTGGAGAGAGCCTTTCCTCCTCCCTGCAGGTAGGACTCTGGAGTGAACCTGCTCCCACCCGGTGCCTGGAGCCCAACCAGTGGCTGCTGCCCCTTCCTGTGGGGGTTGCAGACTGGGAGGTGTCCAAGCCACCAGTGTCATTGCTGAGATGTGGCGATGACTTGTGGGCAGATTACAGGCTGGTTGCCTGCTCTCCCCTGTGGAAGGAAGCAGACAGCTCATGTTGCTGTTTTCTTCTCTGGTGCTGTCCTCAGGAACGAACCGCTGTCCCTGGGGCTCCATGTGCCGGCCCTTCACCCAGGTTTTCCCCAGACCAAAAGATCTGTGTGAGAAGATCTGGTCCAACTCCTACAAATACACCACAGAACGCCGGGGCAGTGGGCGCTGCATCCAGATGTGGTTTGACCCCGCGCAGGGGAACCCCAACGTGGTTGTGGCAAAGTACTATGCCTGGAAGAAGCGATCCTCTCCTGCCAGGATGGAAGATGTGACTCCTGAGACGGGCAGAGCTGTGTGTGCTGTGCCATGGCGTGTCCTGCTGCTGGTCCTCGTGCCGTTCACTGCAGGATGGGGGTCCTATGGGTGGAGGTCCCTGTGACAGCTCCCTGAAGGGATAGGGCTTCCCTTTCTGTGAAGGACGCTGCCCCTGTGGCACGAGTGGTCTGTGCAATTTGCTCATTGTGCCCCAGAGAATGCTCAGCGTGGACTGTGTTGTTGGAGCTTGATGCCTGCTGCTGCTTCCAGCTGATGGAGGCAATGATTTCCCTGCTGTGTTCATCCTTTGTGTCTGAGCTCCATCAGTCTTTCCCCCCCCACCCCCTGTTTGCTGTCTCCTGCCTGTAGGACAGGTGCTGACAGCTGTGCTCCAGGTGGTACTGTTTGTTCACAGTCCTTCTATCAGTGCTGGCATCTGATCTTTCTGCATCCTTGGAGGGTGGGGCTGGAAATAAAAGAATTGTTCTGAATCAGCCTTGTCTGGAGGATAAGTCCCACCGAGGAGGAAGCAGCGCTCTGTGGGTGGAACAAAGCCACTGCCCTGCGTGGTGGCAAGGGATCTGCAGGGGTGGAAGTCTGCCTGGGGCTTGGAAAGCTGCAGCCTTATCTCCTGCCCTGATCTTTCCTCAGTGACTGTGCTCTGTTGTGCTCCATCTCACTGCAGGAGGTGCAGATTCTTGTGTCCCTGCATGGGGACCCCAAGCACCCCATGCCCAGATAGGGCAGGGGTACCTATACTGTCTTCTCCCTTGCCAACCACTTGCCTCTGTGTTTCTTCTCTCCCATCTGAGCTTGGCTCCCCAGAGCTGGGTGCAGGGACCCTGAGATCCTCTAGGCACAGGCTGCCAGAGCTATGCTGCTGCTGCAGCCTGGTGCAGGTAGCACCTGCTTTTCCAGCAGGTGTATCCGAGGAGCATCTTAGGGAGGTGTAGAGCTCCCCCTTGGAGATCTCCTGAAGCATCCTGGGTGTGGTGCTGTGCACACTGCTCTGGGTGTCCCTGCTGGAGCAGAGCTCAGACCAGACAGACCCTGAGGTCCTTTCTGACTTCAGCTACTCTGGGATTTGCTGACATTCTCATCCTGAGGCTGTCTGTGTTTTCTATTTGGGAAGCTTCCTCTCCTGCACGGCTGTGGTGAGGGTCAGGCTGATGGTGCAGCTCACATCCTTTACTTTGGATCAGGTTTTGGCCACGTGTCTGTGTTGCTTCAAAACATTCTCTTCCCTGGAGGCAGCAGCTCCCACCCTGTATGAGGGATTTGCAGGCTGTGTAAGGAGCTGTGCAGAGCTCCCTGCTGTGTGGGTTTATCTTTGTCTTTTTTCCTTCCTCTGAAGTAGAAAGAAGCCTCTGAAGGGGGGCTGGGAGTATTATCCTTTGGGAAGGAACAGTGAGGAGGACAGTAATGGGGAAGTGCATAGGGCTGCTCATCCCACAGCTGTCTGGGCTGCAGGGCTTTATTTGATTTAGGGAGGCTCAAGATCAAATCAGTTATTTCCAGAAGCTTTTGTCTCTTCTTAAGTGCTTTAATGATGCAGCCTCTGTTGCAGCTGGTTACTCACTCCCTGCCTGTACATGGAACAGAACCTCTTTTCCTTATTTACCTCAGTGTGTCCTTGTGCCCTGGCCTTGGGAAGACCAAAACTGGCTTCTGGTAGAGAGTGAAGTTTGGACTGCCCGGCCTGGATAGGGATGGGGAAGAGGAAGCACCTGGAGCTGCTTCCTGCAGAAGTGCTCTGTGTAAAGGATAGAAGGCAGAATTCCTCAGACTCAGCAGCTTTGCCATTCAGGCAGCTCCCAGTGTCTGCCCTGTACCTGCTGTCCGTGCAGTCTCTGGTCAGCTCTGTGCCTGTCCTGCAGGAGGGCTGACCTTGCTGCTGCCACTGTGAGCTGTGCTGTCCTTGGAAAGCTGCTCTGGGTTCTGCTGGCAGTGGCACTGCAGCTGACATCTCTGCTTTACGTGGGAGCTTTCTGCTGGAGATGCCCCTTGGTGCTCCACCAGCTCTGTTGGTACTGTGCCCATGTTTGGCAGTGGCAAGGAGATGTGGGGGAGCAGGTCTGCAGCTGCAGTCAGGGTTTTCTTCCTGTTATGTGTGTTTTCTTGTTGCGTCTCCTTTTAATTCATTTGTTCCATTCTCTCTCTGTCCCCTTCCCTCCATCCGTAGCCCGGAGGAGGGTTGTGTTGCTGTGACTGCTAACAGCAGTGTAATGATTCTTGTTTCCCAGGCTAGGCTACACCCCTCATCTTCCCTGCATGAGGCACGGGTGATCTCTTAATTAAAATGTCCATTGCAGAGCATCCACACTGCCACGTGTCAGCATGGAGCGGAGTGGCTTGCCAGCTCTGTGTTGATCCTGACAGTTACTGCTGGGATAGAAGATGGTTGTGACATGCACTATTTTCCTCTTATGCCAGCTGTGCTGAGCTGTGTTTGTCAGCAGAACTGACCAGTGCCTCCTTGAGCCCAGCCCCCACCACAGCCACCATCAATTTGGGTTTGTCTTTCTGCAATGCCAACTGTGAGCGCTCTGCAGCTTGAACCAGGCAGGTCAGTCTTGATGCTTGGTCTGACTGAACTTTAATTTCTTCTCATTCCTGGAGTCTTTGGTGCTCCTGGCCATGACCTTTGGGTACCACCTGCTACCTGCTGAGATGCTCCTCCATTGCCAAGGTGTGCAGAGGCAGCTGGCCCAGCTGTGCTTTGCAGGTGTCCCCTGGCAGTGCTGTCAGTGACTGCTTTGGGACTTGGTGTCATGGCCACTCTGTGTGTTGCTCCCTACGTGGAGCATCTCAAGATTGAACAACTGCCTGTCCTTCATCCTGGCGAACCTGATCCCCTGCATCCCCATGGCTGGCTTTGTCTGTGGTTCACTGCTTTGGCAAATGCACTTTCTCTCTTGTTCATGTCCTCATGGCCAATGCTGACCTGTTGGTCCCCATCACCTACAGCACTGAAACTAAACAGATCAGCAGAAAGGTCCTCTCACTGAGCCAGCTCTGGGTGAGCCAGAGACATCGCTGCCCCAACTGCTGAGGGGATGGGAGGGCTGCTGACCTGACAGCTTAACATTTTCCTCTCATTGTGGGTGCTTCTGATGGAGACTCTCATTCTCATCTGAAGCCCACTGAGCTGCAGTGATATGTTGTGCCTGGTGAGCAGACTCAGCAGCTCAGTGTTGAGGCTGAGATTATGCATTGATCATTGTAGAAATGTTTTGTTTTTTAGTCAATCCACTATAGAAGAAGGCTTCCTTGAGAAGAAGAGGATATCTAGCTCTTATCATAGGTGAAATTCATCTGCTGAGCCCTAAACAGATCTAAAGGATAAATGCATCACCTCGTTATTCTCTGTATTTGTGTGCTCCTTGTGACAGGCTTCATGGATCTGCAGTCACTCATACATCAATACTTGCACGTTTGTTTGTCAGTAACTGCTAACCTGACCTTGCTGGTGACACAGAGAGACTTCTGCCACGTGAGTGGCCCACCATTGCTTCCCCACTGTTGTCTGCCCTCTTCTGCCTCATTGTCATCATGCATTGCCTATGCTGCAGTGCCTGTGCCAGGGCAACTTGGGTGCTGGGGATCTGGTGCAGGAGGGCGGATCTGCAGATGATAGATTTCACTTCTGAACTGATCTCATCTCTGTGGTCCCCTTCTGGGACTTATCTACCTGCATTGATGTACCTCAGGCAGACAGAGCCACCACGACCTTCTTCTCCTGACCACAGTGTGTCTGCCTAACAGCCCACAGAGCACACGAGGGGCAGAGGGGCTCTGCTGCCCTCCTGCAGCTCTCAGTGGGGTTGCTCGGGGCTGGCAGCACCTTTCAGCCAGGGCTGTGAGAATGGGATAGTCTGGCTGTTCCTTTAGCTTTGCAGCTGTGGGCTTTCCATGACTCTGTTCTGGACTTGATGGGCATCCATTGGGTGGAATAGCATCCCACATCCCTCTTCCTTCTGCACTGAATTAGGGGAGGATCTGAGACCTCTGCAGCAAATGATTCAGCCTTCCTGAAAGCAGAACAACGCTTTGGAAACAACAATCCAGGACATCATGTAAATGCTGGGGATAAAGATGTACGAGGTTTTGAGAATTTGAGGATGAATAAAGAGTTTTGGGATTGCTCGGGGTTTATCATTGGATGTCTGTAGGAAGGACAAACATCAGGGAAAGCGAGATACTGAGGGGCAGGAAGCATGGGTGAGGTTAGCACAGCTGTTTTGAGTGGTCACTGACTGAGCTCTGTTCCTGGTCCTATCAGTGACCAGGATAGGATAGGGGCATCTTTCAGAGGCAGCTCTGGGTGTTCCCAGCTGCTCTGTGCAGAAAAAGATCTGAACACCGTGGTCTCAGTCAGGCAGTGCTTTGATAGTGAGATCAGACAGAAAACTGATCATCCCATGGGATGCGAATGTTTGAGGACAGCAGGTGAGCAGCAAGTGGCCATCAGGATGGGAAACCACAGCCTGTTCTGCATGCTGATAGCTCTGGAAATGTCAGTTTATGCAAGGAAATGCCATTGCAGCAGAGATGTCAGAGAGCAGTATGCTGAGGGCGAGAGGAAGGTGAAAGGGCAGACAGAGAGCCTGCCAGGGTGAGCAGCAGGACCACCAAGCATCCTCCTGCAGTGTGTGATGCTGCGGGAGCAGAATGGAGTGGGCACCTGCCCCATGCTTCCCACTGCACATGGGCAACTGCTGTGCCCCTGGGAGAGCTGGAGGAGGTCTGGAGAAACCTGAAGCTGCAGCTCTGAGCGTTTGGTTTTCTGTGTTGGTGGGTGTACAGCTTTAGAAGCATAGAATGGTTTGGATTGGAAGAAACCCCAAGGATCATTCAGCTCCAGCTCTCATCCCACAGGCAGGGCCACCAACATCCAGATTTGCTACTAGACCAGGTTGCCCAGGATCCCATCCTACCTGGTCTTGAACACCTCCAGGGACAGAGCACCCACAGTCCCTCTGTCAGCCTGTGCCAGCACCTCTCTGCTCTCTTAGTAAAGAACTTCCCCCTGACATCCAATCTAAACCTTCCCTCCTTGAGCTTGAAACCATTCCCCCTTGTTTTCTCCCTGCCTACCCTTGTAAAAAGTTAATTCCCCTCCTGTTTATAATCCCCTTTTAAATACTGGAAGGCTGCAATGAAGGCTGCCTTCCCAGCTCCCTCAGCCTGTCTGAGGTGCTCCAGCCCTCTGAGCATCCTCATGGCCCTCCTCTGGACCTTCTCCAGCAGCCCCACACCTTTCCTGTACTGGGGGCCCCAGACCTGGATGCAGTATTTGATCTTGGATTTATCTTGGAGGACTTTTCCAACCTTAATGACTCTATAGCTTTTAAGGTCCCTTCTAACCCGAGCCATTCTATAATTTTATGCAAGTTGCTGGTGACGTTTGCTCAGGGCTTATAATGGTTTTGCCCAAATGAGCTCTATAGACACAGAATCACAGAGTCACCAAGGTTAGAAAAGACATCCAAGATCACCCAGTCCAATCATTCACCTGTCGCCAATATTTCCTGCTAAACCACATCCCTCAGTGAAACACCAAAATGAATCACACCCATCAGTACAACATTGAAATGCTCCTTGAACGCCTCCAAGGACGGTGCCTCCCCCACCTCCCCAGGCAGCTCCAGCACCTGACTACTCTTTTGGAAAAGAGGTTTTTCCTGACATGCAACCTGAACCTCTCCTGGTGCAACTTGAGGCCATTTCCTCTCATCTTATTGCTAGTTAAGAGGGAGAAGAGGCTGACCCCAACCTTGCCACAGCCTCCTTTCAGGGGGTTGCAGCTGGGCATACTGCAGGCTCATGTTCAGCTGAGCATCGACCAACATCTCCAGCTCCATTTTTTCTATGCGGTTTTCCAGCCACCCTGCACCAGGTCTGTAGCACTGCATGGGGTTGTTGTGGCCAAAGTGCAGGACCTGGCACTTGCTCTTGTGGAACCTCACCTCACTGGCCTCAGCCCAGCACTGCAGCCTGTCCAGATTCCTCTGCAGAGCCTTCCTACCCCCAGGCAGATAGATGCTGCCTCCCAGCTTGCTGTCATCTGCAAACTTACTGAGGGTGCTCTCAGTGCCCTCATCCAGGTCATCAATACAGGTTCTGAACAGCAGAGGCATATAAAGGAATATTAAATTTCACATGGAAACGGTGGTAATCATTTCAAAGACAGAAGCAGTGCCACTGTGTACAACTATAACTTTTAAAATATGGTTTCTCCTGAAGGGATTTTTGTGTTTTCTTGTTGGTCTGTTTTTACGTAGTTGAAAAAACTGGGTGTAATATCTCATGAGGATGGAAAAAAAACAAAAACAAAACAAAACAAAAAAAGAAACGTGGATGTATGAGCTTGTTCAAACTAGCAGTGACTTTCAGAAAGTCACAGCAAAAGCATATAAAGCAGAAAGGAATGGGAAGGAAAAATGCAGTTTGTATTTAGAGACAGATCAGTGTAAGGGCTGCTGTGCTGTTGAAGTACAAAGGAAGTGTACTGGATGTTGAATCATACGCACACGGAACACTTCACAACAGTCTGTCATCAACAACAGAGTGAGAAATGATGTTAGAGCAGGAGAAAATGAAAGCTGAGAGATGGCTTCAGGTTACGAGGGGGGTGGTGTTGAGGAATGGCTGCAGGACCAGGGAGGGCATGGTGATATGTACGAGCATAGCCTATGTGGTAGTACAGACTGCATAGCTATGGAAAAGATATCAGATACTGGTAGAAGGTCACAGTATCCTTGGGCTAAGAAGTAAACAACTTAAGGCAAAACCTAGCCCAAAGCGAAACTTACCTGAACAATAAGAATGGCTGGACGACCGCTCAAGAGTAATGTGGTCATAGTGTTGCCCACTCTACCTGGAAACTACTGAGCGTTTGTTGTATACCTAGCAATTGCCTAGCAGTTATTAGCATCGTCCATACCTTGCCTAGCGAGTTTTAGCACTGTGTGTATACTACGCTTAGTAACTACCAGCGTTGTGGCAACATGCTTAGCAACTATCTGTGACGATTCACTGGCAGACAATGATAGCCAGCACGCTCACTAGAGAGAAACTATAGAGAAAACTATATAACCCGTGTGTTGCTAACAATAAAGTGGAAGCTTGATCACTCACATTGAGTCCTGTCCTGTTTCCCTGCCTGAGAGCAATCTGATCGGACCCTGACTCCGCGGCAGGGTGGGAGGGCAACGTCCTCCAGGAGCACATGGAGAGGGGGCAGGAGCAGCACGGGGGCTGTGAGCAGGAGAGATGCAGATGAAAAGCAGAGTGGAATAAGTGACCCCAACATCGGAAGGGTGGGAAGTGTAAAGCAAAGAGGAAATGGAAACCTGCTGGAGTCGCATTCGTTTCCTGAAAATATCCTGAAACAGACGGTCCGAATATTTACAGTGCAGAGAGAGCATACCAAGGAAATAAGCAACCGTGACCACGAAGGTCTTAGGAACAAATAGTGACGAAGCAGCCTAATTTTCACTTCAGACCGGGCAGCAGCCCTGCTGGCGGGGAGGGAGCTGAGCATTAAATCTGCCTCAGCTTTAATTAGGCCTTTGACTCGTTTCACTCAACACATTCAGCAACAAGAAAGGGAAGAAGGATCTGAATGAAACTACTACAAAGTAAAGGCAAAACTCGTGAGAAAAAGACTTTCTCAAAGAAAACTTGGCTATTATTCATTGCCAAATTAGAAAGATGAAGCAAATGGGACTTGAGGGAAGCTGCCTTGTTTCTTCAGTTACTCAGCTTTGTTAATGAGCGTGCAAGGAAATGACTGCTGCTCCAGGTCCCAGTGCAGCCACTGCTGTACCATTTGGGGCCTGGAGACCTCATCCTCAGATTTGTCCTTCAATCAGCATCTTCCATGCAGAAGAGCCAGGCTGAGGTCTCCTTTGTTATTGCTCCCTCCCTCTTTGAATTCCTTGGTGTAACTCCAGCTTCCTTCTGGTGATTAGATACAGACACCAGTTATTAATTTTCTGCTGTGAGCAACGTAGAACTGAGAGGACAACAGGAAAAAGCTGAAACACAGAGCCGTCCTGATGTGCTGGGAGTGCAATTGCACTGTAAATCCACACCACGGGGATGGCAGGGATGGGAGGGCTTCCATCAGCAAACTTTTGTGCCGAAGAGGATAATCTGGAAGTAGTATTTTAACTCCAGATGTGTTTCTTTCTTTACTTTCCAAGTAGAAATTGGGTAAGCAGTATCTGTACAAAAAAAAAAAAAGTTTTGAGAAACACCAGAAATGAGGAGGAAAACATCAGTCAGCATCTGTACATATTTCTGAAATAACTGAGAACAGAATCCATAGTGACCGCCACGCCAGAACGCATGGATGTGGGTTCCTGAGTGACGCAGAGGCACCATCCAGGAGTGCTGGAGCAGAGGAACTGAACATCCTATGGCCCAGTTTGAGTAAGCTGTGTGGGGCAGGCAGGCTACACAACCTCAGAGCTTCCTTCCATCCCTGCTTTTCACATTCCTATCTAAACTCCCATATTAAAGGTTTCTGTTGCTGTGGTATGTGTATTTTGATATTCCTTACGTAGGTGAGCATCCATTGCAAGTAATGTGATGATCTTCACCAAGCAGTACTATGAGGTTTAAAGCCATTGGTGTTATTTTAGTCACAATACCTATTTGGATTCTGGTAAAGACCATCCATCGTTCTTGGCCTTCCCATATTTCCATCAGCAAACTGCAAAGCAGACCAGGTTTCTCAGGTAATAAAACTGAAGATATATCTGCTCTCTTTTCTTGAACATCCCAGGTTTAAGCCATGCACTGCATCTGCATGCCTCAGGTCCGAGCACCACCGTGACGGGGAGCAGAAATGTTCATGCTGTGCCCCTCCTTGCAGCATAGGTCCACACATGGGCAGCCCCCACACAGGTGATGCTTCCCTTCTGGACCCTCTCTGTCTGGAGCCAGGAGTGTCCTTGGGAGGTGCATGGCAACTGAGCGTGGCCACAGCCTGTTCTTCACATCAGCACATTATACAGAAAGAAGGCACTTCAGGAGCTCACCTTCCAACTAGATCCTTTCGGCTAATAAAAGGAATTATGTTCCTGAAATACAAGGCAGGGTCATCCAGCCAGCGCTGGATAAAAACACATTTTTCAGAGAATGCGTCATTAATGGCTGTTGTTGGCTGGAGGTACAAATGGGCCGGCATTAACACGATTAGCTTGTCAAAAAACACACGTCCATTTCCTAATTCTTCATACACTGCTTCCCAATAGCAAACCTGTGTCCTTCTGATGAATGAAGATGAAATAATTACTGATGTGGAAGCTATCTTTTCCTAATGGGTGAGTCACCTTGATCCGACAACTGCTGGTGTCAGGGCACTGCAGGGGTCAGTCATAAATATCTCTGGGGCCCCATAAGGGTTTACTTCTCAGAACCTGGGGTAATTAGGAGATAACTTGTGTAATAAAACTCCATATCACAATGGCTATTCAGATGTGGACCGTCCTTCAGCTGTATATTGCACCTGAAAGGAGAGGGAAAAGCTTTAAGCACTGAAATTGAAAGGCAATCAGGCTCTGGTTTTCTACACTCCAGGAAATGCTTCAGAAAACTCAGCCCACCGTCTTAGCCACGGTCTCACCATCCCACATTTCTTCCATTTTCTCAGTAGATTGGTTTATATCAGCCCTGCCTGCTTCGTGATGCCTGGCAGGGAAGCTGGTTCTGTAATGGGCATTGACAGCCCCTGGTCTGGGTGCCACAGCAAATTACACCGAGCTCTGAAGTGATTGCAGATGACCCAAACCTTAGGGCCTCATATGCAAAACAGCTGGGATGCACTGCTCCAGGAGGAGAAATACATTCTGGGACTGCCACGTTCACTTCGAGTCACAGAAGCATCTTGAAAGGCAAAATGCATTAATTCCAGCTCATCAAAAAGGGAAGGTCTTGATTTCCAAGATGGGAACATTGTTAAAAGTAAAAGCCTGGGATATGTGCTCTGGTTTTGAGATTATTTTTTGCCTCTGGGATTTCCCTGGAGCTCCTGCTCATCCAGTGATGCTGAGTCCCACTCAGCACATCCAGCTGCCCAGCTTCTGCTTTCTGGACTCACTCTTCCCTGGATTACCCTGGGGTCTGGCTTACACAGCAGCATCTGAATTTACCTGTTATAATTTACGTGTTTGAAGAAACAGGCTGAAAACAGGAACAGATGCAGCCATAGTGGATAGACTCACAACTTCCTTGTTCAGGGCTAAAGACCTCAAGCCCCTAAAGGATGAACATCTGGTTGCACACAGTCACCTTCTGTATCCAATGGAGAATCAAGTGTTATCAGGAGTTTGCCTGGTCTGTCCTAAGCGTCTTAGGATGGGACAAATAAACCCCTGGCAATGCTTATTTCTCTGCAGGGAAGCAGCTACCCTTCATGCCAGATGAGCAGTGTGCCTGATGCTGTGTTTTCAGTAGAGAGATGTAATTCCTGCAAAATTATCACAGAATTGCAGGGGTCTAGAGATCGAATCCACCCCCATGTGTTTAAGATGCTAACAGCCTCACTTTGGTCAGATTAAAATAGTTTAAGGTGAGGGTAATCGACATATTACACAGGTAGATAGAGATAGGACTAGGGGAAATGGCTTTAAACTAAAAAAGGGAAGATTTAGATCAGAGGTCAGGGGGAAGTTTTGACTGAGAGGGCAGTGGGTGCTGGAGCAGGCTGCCCAGAAAGGATGGATGCACTGTGCTGTGCAGAAGTCGCTCCCAGGCAGAAAAACGTCAGGGAAGGCTGAGAGGGTTTGAGGGAGAGGGAATCTTTTTGTCTGGTCCTGGTCATCAGGTTCTGTCACTCTCTGCACAGGGGAGAAGTTTTTTCATGCAGCACAACACAAAGGCAAGTTAAATCCATCATTTGCCAACGAAATGCAATCCCAGCCCGCAGCAGCCTTGTAAGTTTGCTCTGTGGACGTCAGCTTCACTGAGGAGTTCAAACCCATCCCTGCCAGCAGGGATTCACCCAGGTCCACTCCCTGCCCGTCTCCTGCACAGCAGTGGGTCCCAGGGTGGAGGCCAGAAAGCAGCTTTCCTCATCAGTGGTGTCCAACCACCGGAGGACGTCAGTGGGGAGCACTCTGTATTCTCAGGTTCTGAGTTGCAAGAATTTGACTGAATGACTTCTTGGAAGACGTTTCGGAGAAAAACATTCTGCTGGGTTAAATGCAGAGCACTGAGGTCAGAGGGCACACAAGGGAATGTCTTACAGCAAACACAGAATGTTGTTTTTTGCCTGTTTCCTTGTATGAATACAAACCCAGCTCCACTGAAGAACAATATTCATAGGGCCCTGGGTAAGAGCCCAGGTCATACACGTGGCAGTTAGTGGTGAAGGGAACACCCAAGGAAATATTTCAGAGGCAGAAATTTCTCCCCGATCTGGTTGGTTTCCCCTTGCTTTGCTTTGCATAGCTCACAGGACCCCTCACAGATGCCAACTTCCACCTATAGGCTACAAAGACTGCACCGACCCTCACCAAAGCTATGCTCGGGGATCTAACAGCCCAGCAACTGAAGAGTTTTGTCTTTGCTCTTTTCCACGTTACCTGCTGAGTTGGTTCCTCTCTGCATTTTGTGTGCTCCTTTTGCTATTGCTGTGCTGAGAGGGTCTTGACCTGACAGCCTTCAGTACCTCTCACCTTCCATGTACCCTTATGGGCACAAGCAGGATTTGAGGAAGAAACAAGAAAAAGAACTAGAGGAAAAGTTAAAACAAACCAGCAATAAATAAGCAAACCAAAGGCAGGGCAAAAAGAACCATGCAAGAAGGAAGAGTGAGAGTGAGGGTTCTGCAGTCTGGGAGGGAGATGGCCAGCACAGTGGGGGTCAGCAGTAGCTTGAAGAGGACATTCAGGTGTAATTGCTTGCTGTCTCTTTCAATACAAGAAACAAGACACATTAAAATAGCAGGTGGTAAATTTAAAACCAATTACACGAGTTGTTTTTCACTCAACAGGATTAAGCTTTGGAACATTTTGTCAGAGTGAACTGCAAGGACCAAAACTCTGCAGGGGTTCATCTGAGCAATAGGACAAAGCTACAGGAAAAAGAAAAAAAAAAAAAACGTTAAGAAATACTCAATGCAAATCCCCGTTCTTGGTTCAGGATGTTCCAGAGCCTCGGGTCAATGGAGGCTCACAGAGCAAAGAGTCCCTGTGCTTGCTACGTGCTGGTTCCTGCATCAAACGCTACCAGGTTGCAGGATCCAGCCCCATGGAGGATCATCATGCGTGTGGCAAGGAAATGGAGCATGGGGCTGGGAGAGGTCATGGGGAAATGGAACATGGGGCTGGGAGAGGTCATGGGGAAAGGCAACATGGGGCTGGGAGAGGTCATGGGGGCTGGGAGGCATTTGCTGTCAACTCACTGACACAGGAGTGATGGATCTCCCAGCTCAGCAGGAGCTGCTCTGCACCAGGAGGTGCTGTCCATGGTCGCCCCTGTAGGAAAGGCACTCAGACCCCGTAGGGTATCATTTAGGACACTTTTTATCAGAGCTGTGTTACAAAGAAAAGGCCATATAGCCAATCTCACATCCCTCCAGGTGTTGGGAACTCTGAGCAGTGCAGCACTGAACGCTCCTCTGGTCGGTCCACAGCCACACAGACCCATCTGAGAAAAGGTTACAGCATTCGGGATATTTGAGTTACTCCACAAAAACCCATTCCCATAACCAGAGCTTCAGCAAGGATCCCTCAGTGCAACAGGAGGGAAGTGAGAGCAAGGCTCGGGGGGGTCCAGCACACATGGAAGCAAAGAGGAGACACACACAGCAGCTGGGTGTACCTGTACTATATGCACAGAGTGGGCACTGCTGGCTGGGATGTGACTGGGGCAGATAAATGCATCCATCTCAGTTGGACACAGCACATGGGCCAGCTTTAATGCCACAGACACCTGGAGCCATGGCTCTGCCCACCCCAGGCTTCAGCTCCCAGCAACACCCATCAGACAGCAGCAACCCTTTGTGCAGGCACAGGCAAAGCCAAGGCTGGGGGATTGTGTACTCACAACAATGTCCTGTGTTGCAAGAAATCAGCCCAGAGAAGGGGGTTCTTCTGGGTGCCAGCACAGCTCCTTGCACACTGGGTGCTGATCCCCAGTGCCTGTGGACATCACTGCCAGGCTGAGTTCATTAGTAAGTTTACAGCTAGAGCTGAAGGGAACTTTGGCTCTGACTCTGTTATTTCTGCCTGTTCCCTCCTCTGAAGGTCCCTCGGGGCTTTTACAGACAGCATAGGCAGCTGTTTGCAGGCTGAGCCTGGCTCCAGCTCTCACTGCTGTCAGAACAGAGCCTCGGCAGCAGAGCAGGGTGAGTTTCTGAAAGGCAGAGGGCAGGAACACCGCCGCGAGGCTTCGTGTCTGCTCACTTGCAGAGCCTGGCTGTGGTTCTTGGGGCTGATCTGCATGGTACCCAAGGGCAAAGGGAGGAAACATCTTCACCATGTGTTCCACTTAATATCCTAAAGTATGTGGACTGCATTTCCTACTTACAGAAGAGTTAGAAAATGTTGGATCGGAAGGGATCGCTGTGATTATTTGTCCTGACATCCCTCATCACACTCACAGAAGAATTTCATTTCCGAATCTCTTATCAAGATCATCTCATGCTTTTCAGGCAAAGCATGCATCACACATTTGTCTTCTGTTTATTGATACCTTATCCCACAGACACAAAAGAAAAGGGGATTATCAGCAGCACATTCATTAACCATGGCTACGAGCCTGAGTAGTTTATGAAATTTACATCACTTGCATCTGTCACTACACAGTTACGTGTTCTCTGGGCTGCAGCAGCACGTGTATTTCTGACTGTTTGGGTGTCTCATTCTGCAACGAACTCTGTGTAGCTGTAAAGGCAAAGGGACCAGCACAAACAAGATGTTAGAAGAGGAAGGAAAATGAATGCGTAACCATCTTTGAGGATCTGGGCTCACAGGGAAAGAACTCCAAAGGAGAGATCTCCAACAAGAGATCCGTCCTCAGGGGAAGTCAGCCCTTAAATGAGTTCTAACAGGTCCTGGTCACACAGGTGAATCACTTCAGCTGTGCTCCCAGGGCTGAACGGGTCCTGATAAAGTCCAGGAGGTCCTGCTTATAAATTGCTTGGATGACTTACGTAATAACTTTGCATACTTCATGCAGGGAAATCAGCCACTTGGGAGAGGAAGCAGCTCTGGGAACTCACCAGCAATGAAGCTGTGCTGGAGCAGTCACCCGTCTTGATATTCCAGGGTCAGAACCATGGAATCCTAAGCTGGAAGGGACTTTTAAAGGCCACCTGGTCCAACTCCCCCACAATGCACAGGGACATCAGGTTGCCTGTAGAATAAATAGTTAGAATGAAAACCAAACTTTTGTGGCTGAAGCCTATGATGCCCTTAAGAGTAAGCACACTTCCAGTCAGATGAACAAGCACTGGGGTATGCAGCATCCTATCCTCAAACAGGCAACAGCCCAAACGTATCCTACTCTTGTAACCTGATTAAAGACCTTTTGGAACACTGCTGACTCGTTAATACAGCTGGGAGTTGGGATGGTACCACTATGGGTCTCTGAAGCACTCAGACCCCTGCTTGTCTCAGCATTATAATGGGACATATTTGTGAGGTTCTGGCTGAGGAACTGACTCCATACACGTTCTGCTGAGAACAGCCCTCCTTTATTTCTTCTTCCCCAGTACATTAAATGCAAATCAAGTGATACACTCCAGCCAAATCATTCAGAATCTTCATGTCTACTTAGACCAAGAGCCCCAGACCCAAGTCACCTGGATTTTTTACAACATCCAAGGACTCAGATCCCAGCTCCCACGAGGAAGAATTCTTCCTTTGTCATCCAATCTAATTTTCCCCTACTTCGACTTTCGTCCTTATCTTCACATGAATCCTTCTCTGATGAGTACGGCTCCATTTCTTTCTTTTTTCTTCTGTAATCTCTTCCAGGTATTACAGTGCTTAATTAGAAGCCTTTTTTGCCTTCTGTTCTCCTGTTTGAATGAACCCAGTTCTGCAGCCTGCAAAGTGCTGAGAGCTCAGACATGATGTGGTGACTCCTGAGCCCAACCCCAGGCAGGAGATGCTGGAGCACTTCAGGCAGCTCACCTGCCCAGCTCACATCTCCTTCCACACTTTATATGCCCCAGCAATGAGCTCTGAGCTGGAGTACTGTCAGACCCTGCAGGGCTCAGGGTGCCCCAGGCAGGGGGATACTGAGGCTGGTGTGACTCCAGTACGGAGCGTGTTATTTCAGGCACCTCGTAGGCACACAGACATGCACACATGCCTTAGTCATGATGACTCACACTTGATGCAGAATCAGAAATGAGCAAATCTTAACTCTGGAAGAAATGACTCAGTAGCATAGGGCTATTTTTAATTCCTGTCATGACATTGCCTAAAGAGGAACGCAACAGGCACTGTTTCAATAAGTATTTGCCTGCTTACTTGCACTTGACCAGGGGTGCTTAAACGTGAGCTACTGCCCAGCAGCCAGCAGAATGAACTGCTTCACTCCAGACATCCATTAAGCATCCCTGAAAATCCCTGTCAAAAATGTGAAAGCCACAACCCTGTTAATCAGTAGGACTCACCCACAAAGGGAAAACCAGACAGAGCATACCAGAAGCCTTTTCTCATTCTCGCATTTCAGCTAAGCTGGTGTTGAATTAATTGAAGATGTCTGTCTGCTCCTCTTGTACAAGCAAAGCTGCTGTCCCCTGGCATGGCCACAGCCTAACCATCTTCAGATAGACTGCGACACGGAGACACTGTCCTGATGGTGACAGCTCAGACCTCCAGCAGAGGAAGCAGTGCATCTCGAGGCATGTGAGCAGCCCTCACCCTGACCATCCTTCTGCTGGGAATCCTCTTTGGAAACAAACCCACAGACCTGAGCTCACAGCCTGGCCACGTGGGCTGAGACAGACCAGTCCCATTTAGGTCTATTTCTCAGGGTTGTACCTGTCTTGCCACTATTCTAAAGACAAGTTGACCCGTGTCTGTGTTTTGTTTTCACTGAGCAGCTTGTGCAGCTGCTGCTAATCATCACAGCCCTCAGCAGCACTGTTCCCCAACCAACCACACTGTGCCTTGGGATGGAGCAGCACGTGACAGCAGTGACCTGCCTGAACTTGGATGCTGCCTTTTTATAAGGCCCTGGATTCAAGAACAGGGGAACTGTACCTTCACACTGCCAAAGCATCTCATGGTGTGAGCTGAATTCATGCTGTGGTTCTCAGGCAGAAGCATTGCTCCATGATCCAGTGCTGAAGACAGACCTGAGTGTTTTTTTAGGAAAGCAGAACGTAGGCAGAATGTTCACACTGAGACCAGGGACAGGAAATGTTTCTCATCCCTTCTGAGCATTTGGGCTGTTCTATGACCACAGAGAACATCAAAACTCAGCAATAATAATGAAACTGGGGACCTCAGGAGATGGATTCTGTGCTTTCAGTGCTTTGCCTGATGCAGGGGCTGGTGAGTTCGAGCATATATATGCTGTGTGCTCACATCCCTTCTGCTTTCCCAGACATTATAGGTCAGGATTAGCTCAGTCAGTTGTTTGGAAATATTTAAGCATCTTGGCATTTCATTTTTGTTAAAGGAGCACTGGTTGCTGCCTCACAGAGCAGAATCACAGTGCACAGCACAGCTGTCCCCATCAGGACCAGGAGGTATGGCTATAGGCTCCGCTGGGCTCAGGAGGGTACAACCCATGGATCCCATTTCTGCAGAAGCCCAACAACCAGAGCTGCTCTGCATGGTGCTGAAACCAAGGCCCAGGATTTGCACCTTGAGAGATGCACCTAACTGACCTCTGGGTTTCTCTGTCTGCAGTGTAGACGTGTAGTTTGGCACAGATTGACCCATGCGAGGCTTCCCAGGTCATGCTCCAGCGTCCTTTCCCCTCCCCACTCCTGAGAGCCGCAGTACTAAGTTGTGCTCATGGCCACCGTGACAGGAAATGACCATCAAGGTCAGCAGGTCCAACCATCACCACGACACACCAAGTCTTATCACTAAACCACAGAATCAGAAAATCAAAGAAACATTAAGGTTGGAAAAGCCCTCCAAGATCCCCAAGTCCCACCCCCCACCATGCCCACTAACCATGACCCTCAGTGCCACGTCTCCACGGTTCTGCAGCACCTCCAGTGCTGGGGACCCACCAGTGCCCCAGGCAGCCTATCTTGTGCTGATTCCCTGCTCCCAGGGCACCCTGGTGTCCAGCTGCCACGCAGACTTCTCTTGATCTTTAGACTCAGCCATTGGACAGCAGCATTATCCACATTTATTTCTATATTGCAGAGATTGTTTGTTTTTAATGTGCATTTTAGCACTGCTTTATGGTCTTGGATCCTGAGAGATGTGAAACACTACAGCTGCCCGGTACATCAAATCAATGCAAACACAATGAGAATGCAACAGGAGAAGATGAATGTGAGCAGTGTATTATAAAACAATATTTCTTGTATGATTCCTGAAGCCAAAACCTGATCATGTGTTTATTTTTATTGCATTACAAGAGAGGCCGCACTTAAAAACTCAGAGCAGAACTACCCAGGAAACTGATACCTGCTGCAGACCACAGAATGGATTTCTCCTTCTGTTGCCCACGATGCTCCCTCACATGATGCTGTGATGCCAACTTTTACATCTCACCTTTACACAGCGTAAATAAAACATGTTCAAAGTGGGAAGAAAAGAAGACGAAGTTAAAAGTGCAGATACTTCGCCAGAAGGGTGGAACTGAAGAGAAAGTCAGCTTTCCATTTCACAGATCAGGGTTTAACCACTTGTCAAAATAGAAATTAAAATAGTCTGACACGAAGCTTGCTTGGATTTCTCCTTCTGAAAACAAGCAGTCTGGAAACATTGCTTAAAGGGAGCAGAAGTATTTTCTTTCTCCCTCAACGGTAAGAAATGTCAGCGTCGTGCACAACTCAGATGAGAACCCCTCCTGCAAAGGCAGCCATCTCAGCATTTCTTCCTTGCTCATTTAATGCACAATTAGGGACATTTGGATTGACTTCCTATGGTCCCTACAGAGAGCTGAGCACAACACACAGACGTGCTCTTCCCATGCACCCTCTGCGGATGGCCTGGGACTCACAGCCACCACCCACAGTCCCTCATCCTGCCCTCGGGATGAGCAGGGCAGGCATTGCTGTGTGTTTGGCATTCACAGCGTCCTGCTTTCCTGAAACCACATGGAACACCATCCCTGTGTGCCTCGGAGGCACTCACACCCCAGCATCAGCTGCTGCAGGCCACAGCCCACAGAAACAAAGCAGTGCTTCGTGCGTGCCATGCATCTAAACCACGGGGTGCCACTGCAATTAAAAGGTACATGGGGATCTTGTTTGCAATTAATTTGTCCATCATTCTTCATGTCAAGAGCTGGAAAAACTAAGAACTAAATGCCCCAGAGGTGGCATCGAGTCCTGAAAAAGTGCAATATTTTCTCCAACAAACTGCATGCACAGAATTCCTATTCCGTATGGCACATCCAGAGCCCGACTGACCTTGTCAGTGTGCTGAAGCTGGGCAGCCTCAACACTACATCTGATGCTGTGCAGCTGAGGCTGCGAGCACAGAGGCAAAGACATGGACCCAGGAGCAGAGGCATGAATCAGATTTCTCTCCTGCTTGCATACAAAGCAGCGGGCTCCTCATTGAAAAGCAGCTTGCCACAGTTAGACATGTTTAAGTCCTCCTGAAGCAAGCTAACGCTGTGGATAGAAATTGCACTGTGCATTCAGCACAACCAGCAGAGCTTCTTCTGCAGTGGATTAACCCATGCACATACCAGGCAAGTTCCCTTCTCTGCAGGCAGGTTTGTGCACATGGACCAGCAGAACTTCCCTCTCCAGACCTGAACGCAGTTGGTTCAGACAGTACATCTCTTCCAAGCCTTGTTTGTTGGCTTTCTGGTCGTGTCTCAGCCTAAGCCTTGCACATCACCATGGGATTCTGACTCCTGTACTCGTTAACCCTTGTTCCCTGCGTGTCCATCACATCTCACCTGGTATGCTGAACATTTTGTCCCTCTGTTGCTAAATCCCATCACTCCCACAGATGGGACAGCAGGAAGTCACAGGGAATTCATCAGGATAATATCCCAAAATGACACCTGGGCGAGGCAGATGGGATGTGATGGGAGTGGGCCAGAAGTGTCCTTCCCAAGCAGTGCCCACAGAAGGGACAGAGAGCTCTCAGTACCAGGAGGACACTGTGATGCTGAGAGCATCACACTGAGTGAGCACCAGCAGAGCCTTCTGGCATAGAACCAGAGAGTGGGTGGATTTGGAAGGGACCTTAAAGGCCGTCAAGTCCCACTCCCCACAGCGCACAGGGACACACAGCTCCAGCAGTGCTCACAGCCCCTCGCCTGACCACGGCAGTCTGCAGGGATGGGGCACCACCACCTCTCTGGGCAACCTGTGACACTGCCTCACTGCGTTAAGGCACAGCCTTCGATTTCAGCTGAGTTTTGATCCTGCAGAGGCTGTTTGGGTGGTGCTGCAGCCATGAGTCAGTGCCACAGGTCCACCAGTGGCACTGGAGGGTTTCCTGCTCAGTGAGATGCAGCTCATTCAATTCTGTAGTAGTGCCACACAGGAACAACATTCAGGGCAGGATGCCCACACCTAAACCAAACCTACCACCGAACATTCACCCATCCTTGAAATGCACAGGTAAGGAAATTCTGCTTTGCATGGAGATGAGAGAGATACATATTTCAGGGGTGTACAGTTAACAGAATAAGCAGTTCAAAGTAGCACAGCAGTCAGGATGTATAACTAGAAAGACTATCATGGTGGAAGGGAATAATCAAAAACAGATGGAATGATCACCTGTGTCCCAGTCTCGCAGTGGAAAAACTCCAAAGGAGCAATCTCCAGAAAGAGATCCTTCCCCAGTGGTGGTCAGCCCTTAAATGGGGTCTGGGAGAGGTGGACTCACACTCCACCCCCTTCTGGTCACACAGTGCATTCATTGCCTTCACCTGTGCTCCCATGGCTGACTCAGTGCTCACCTTCAGGCCTTGATCCAGCAGTTCCCATGCAGGGGGATAAACTGAACCCAAATCAGTGCTTTGACCTGATGTAAATAGAGATCCATTTTTGATCTCGGCACCGTTCTGGGATCGGTGGTTTCTGGCCAAAGGAAAGGTGCTGCAGCTGCTCCAGGAGGAGCTGTGACACTGCTGCGGGAGCTGTGCTGTGTGCTGGGCTGGGCTCTGTTCTCCCTGCAGTTCTGTGCCTGTGGTCATCCCCACAGCACTCCTGGAAGGAGCTGAGTGAGACGTGATCCATTTCAGAGCTGAGACAGTTTCTTTTTGGATTATTAGTTGAAACGTGGGGTGCACTCACAGCCAAGAGTGCCTGGATCTGTACAAGTGAAAGAGATTAAGTGCTAAAGCAGCCGTCTGGGGCAGCATTCATTACAGCAGCTCAGCCTTAAGGCGGAGCAGCTGCTGCACAGAGATGTGTTCTCAGGGGCTGTTTGCACTCTGTTCATGCTGCTGCAGGAGCTTAAACTGGCATTGTACCATTAGGGGCGGTTTTAGCTGGAACTCGAACAAAACGGGTAATTAAACGACAAAAGAGCTGACAGTGAACGTGATCAGCCCTACAACTGCTGCTCTGGAAGTGCTTTGGGGCCGTGCTGGGCTGTTCCAGATGTCCCCAAACCTCTGCCCACTACTGCAGCGCTGCTCTGGGAGCATTGCAAAGAGTGCCCAAGTGTTTCTGATGCTCTTGGCTGTGCTCTCCAGGAAAACAACCACAATGCAGCAAGAATTTTTTAGGATGTGTTACCAGTTTGTCTCAATGCTCAGTTAGTCCCTGCTTCCCAGATGCCAGAGTTCTCAGTAGTGTGTGACTACACTGCTGTCTGATCCTGAAATGGAGGATCTTAAATCCACAGAGATGATGTTATTCCTCCAAATGAGTTGAAACTACCTTTCCCAAGGCATCCCACAGAGCGTGGCTCTCTGCAGGTTGTAGGACTGTAGCCATCACCCTCCGACCACAGCTTCTGCAGAGGGTCTTCTTGAGCTCTACAGAGGCAGTAGCTCAAACCCTGTGTGTATGCATAAAACTACCAAGAGAAACACTGAGCAGCTTCCAGCAAACACATCTGGAGAGCAAACACCAGTAGGGCTGATGGCTCTGGACCTGGGGGAGACCCACTGCCTCTGGGGCATCCTCTCCTGTGTAGCAACCCGGATCTCTGGAGGAATCAGTTGTGTCAGCGCTCTCATAGGATCAGTAAAGTTGGAAAAGACCACTTAGACCTTCAAACCACCAGCCCAGTTCTCTTTGAATCAGATTTTCACCCAGCTGTTTACTCAAAGCACGGGAAGATGTGCTTTAAGGAACAAAGAGACTCTGCACAAGCAAACCCACAACACTTGGTTTTATTTCTGTGCTATTCCTTCTGGAGACTTTTCTAGTTCAGTGATTTTTAATAAAGAAGCAATTCCTGCAACGAGCCCCATAATACAGCTGTGATTAGAACAACATTCCTTGTCCCCTGGCTCCAGGGCAGACAGCTGAGATCTCCCTGTCACACCACAGCAGAAGCATCACTGGGGGCCCTCAGGTGGCACTGCTAGGGCAGGCCCTCCCCTCTTGCTGCAGCAAACAGAGAGCCTGGCACTTGGCTTACACAGAACCACAGAATCCACAAGGCTGAAGAAGACCCCCAACCCATCCCCACCATGTCCACATGGTGGACACATGGTGGTCCACACATATCTACCACCCT
The DNA here is from genome assembly GCA_036925125.1 of Oreortyx pictus. NCBI lineage: Eukaryota > Metazoa > Chordata > Aves > Galliformes > Odontophoridae > Oreortyx > Oreortyx pictus. The sequence goes on along the minus strand of JAUPFR010000001.1, from coordinate 315,842 downwards.
TCTCTTGACATCTTCAGAGAGGGGGACATCTGCAGGGACACCTTCAACCACTGAGAAGGCGGTGTGGGGACGTGGGGTGCCCTCACGGCTGCAGATTTCCTCGTGGTGCCTGAGATGGAGCACAGGGAGATCTGGGCACCGCGGCACCATGGAATTCCTTACTCCCCTGGGACGACGTGTGGCTATCATTCCTGCAGCACGTGCGTCGCGGGGCAGAGGAGCATCTTCCCCACCTTCTCTCTTATCTGCTGCGTCCGCACGCCATACACGATGGGGTTCAGCAGTGGGGGGAGGAGCACGTAGAGGTTGGCCAGCAGGATGTGGACGTGGCGCGGGATTTCCCCACCAAAGCGGTGCGTCAGCACCGTGAAGAAAGCAGGAAGATAGAACAGGGATATAACACAGACGTGGGAGGTGCAGGTGTTGAAAGCCCTGGAGCGAGCCGTCCTGGACGGGAGTCTGAATATTGCCAGGAGAATCAGGACGTAGGAGGCGGCGATGAGCACGACATCCAGCACTACGGCTGCGAAGGGCACCACGAGGCCATAGAGGACGTTGGCGGAGATGTCGGCGCAGGCCAGGCGGGCGATGCCCATGTGCTCACAGTAGGTGTGTGGGATGACGCTGTGCCCGCAGAACGGCAGCCGCCGCAGCAGGAAGACACAGGGGAAGATGATGCAGAAGCTGCGCAGCACAGCCAGCAGCCCCACTCTGACGATGGCCGTCGGTGTCAGCACGGCCGCGTAGCGCAGTGGGTGGCAGATGGCCACGAAGCGGTCGAAGGCCATGGCCAGCAGGACCACAGACTCCGCCGAGAAGCTGAAGTGCAGGAAGAACATCTGCGTCAGGCAGGCACCAAAGGAGATCTCCCCAGCACGGAACCAGAACAGGGCCAGCGTCTTGGGCACGGTGGTGGTGGACAACATCAAGTCGGCGGTGGCCAGCATGCACAGGAGGAGGTACATGGGCTGGTGGAGGCTCTGCTCTGCCCTCACAACGAGCAGCAGGATGCTGTTCCCCAGCAGGGCAGCCAGGTACATGAAGCAGAAGGGGATGGACAGCCACACGTGCAGCTCCTCCATGCCCGGGATGCCGGCCAGCACGAATGTTGCTGGGATCGAGCTGGTGAGGTTGGACGGTGGCATGGGGTGCACCTGATGACAGAAAGCACTGCAGAATGGCATTTCATGGAATCACTGAATGGTTTGTATCGGTTCCACAGAATGCCAGAACCATTAGGATTGGAAAAGACTGCTAAGATGATCTAGTCCAGCCCCAACCCATCCCTGCGTGTCCGCCCACCACATCTCTCAGTGCCACATCTCCATGGTTCCCAAACACATCCAGGGACAGTGACTGCACCACCTCTGTGGTCATTTGGTTCAACCCCCACGAAGGACAGGGACGCCCAGAGCTCGGAGCCCCATCCAGCCTGAGCCTGGATGTCTGAACACCCACCACCCCCCTGGGCAACCTGTGCCAGTGCCTCACTGTACAAAAGTCTTCCTTATATCCAACCTAAATCTCCTTTCTTTTATTCCCTTTACTGTTTTATCACACAGACCCTGCTAAGACACATCTCTCACCACTGCCAAATGAGCTGTGAGCAGCACGGCCATGGGCACCAGCCCCAGCCCTGCAGACCCCTGGGCTGCAGTGCGCTGCAGCAGGTGCTCACATCATTCTCCTCCTACTGTGTGCAAACGGTAGCGTCCACATTCTCCCTTCACTTGATTTTAACACAGTACAAATGCATTTTTCTATCAAGTACCTCCACGTAGACTGGAGTGAATGGAGCGAGAACCAACCCACACTGCACAGACACCTAACACTGCTGTGCTGTCTGTCTGGAGCAGAGGGAAGAGGTCAGACAACAGGAGAGGAAGGCCAGGTGCGAGCAGGGCTGCACAAGGTGTTCTCGGACATCAGCAGGGGATAGGTGGGATTTCTAAGCTCATGGATTCACGTGGGGTTAGGGTGTGATCAGCTTGGGGCTTGAAGCAGCCGCCCACTCTGCATCCCCATCTCCAGACCTCTCTTCCACTTTCCTTTTGGTGTTAGGGCTGAAGAGGTTCCAAACTGGCTCGCTCTGCACCTCCTGGGCAGAGTGGAATTAAAAGACCTTTGGGGCAGGGGAAGAGCAGCAGTGTCCTGCTCAGGTTCAGAGGAGGCAAGGTCAGACCCAGAGCCACAAACCACACCTGATTTACTCTTCCCCAGCAGCTTCTGTGAAAGCAGTCAGCTCTGAAAGTTCTGAACTCAAAGTTGGAATTACTCCTAACGCAGCTGAGAGGAGGAAGTGTGGCATAAGAACAAACCCGTGGGGTTGCAAAGAGGCAACTTTGGGTCTGAAGGAGCCGTGCTGACCCGTGCTGAGCTGCAGATGGACGGGGACCACCACCACGCGTGGAGCAGCGCAGTGCAGCCCCTCCTGCTCTGATCGCTGCCGAACTGCTCCCGACGCAAGCAGAGCCCAGAGTAAGTGATGCTCTGCTGTCCTCTGTCACTTTTCACTCCTGAAATCTTTTCGACTGAACCAAAGCAAAGTCCCGAAATGTGACATTTCACATTCCCACAGAGCTGCCTGGGATTTCAGAGAGGTCTGCAGTGTCTGTCTGTCTGTCTCAGCTGCATGCAGCTCTGCCCTCGGACGAAACTGTGCTAGGATCAGCCTGGACGGAGCTGGCTCTCCTTACAGAGCCCAGCGCAATGCTATGCTTCGGCTGCAGGAGACCAACCCAGAAAATCATCCACGAACATTTCGTTCGGCACTGAGCAGTGCTGCACAGGGTCAAGGATGTGTCAACTTCTCACTGTGCTGCCAGAGAGGGGCTGGGGGGCACGGGGAGCCGGGAGAGGGCATGGCCAGGACCCAAACTGCTCTATGCCCTGGCACTGCACTGAACACCACCACCGGGGAGTGCCAGGGGGCCGCCTCTGCTCAGAGCATCACTCAGCAGACGCTGAGCACCTGCATTGCTCGCCACTTTTTTTCCTGTTTTCCATCATTTTCCCCTCTCTTATCCAACTCTCACTCCCGAGTTCTCGCCCTTTTACCTTATTTTGTATCTCCCCGCACCGCGCGGGAGCAGAGAGCGAGGGGCAGCAGCACCGGGCACCGGGTACCGGGCACCGGGTACCGGGTACCGGGTACCGGGCACCGAGCTCCTCCTGGAGGACGCCCCGCGGGGCCGGGAGGGTTCGCTGCTGCCTCGCGGTCTCGAGGATGGAGCCCACGGAAGCGTTTCCCAGCGCGGAAGGGATGCGCGGAGCCGGGGATGCCCCGCACGCGTCCCCCGCACCCGTCTCGTTCTGTTCCCGCTGCACGCGTCCCCCCAGCCACCCTCCCTGCCCGGAACGCAGCTTCCAGCTACGTACAAGTGGCGAGGGAAGGAGGGGGATCGCGTGGGACACAGCACCTCCGCTCCGGGCTCGGTCCCCGCGGTCCCCGCTCCGCTCCGCAGACCCCGCAATGGGCTCCGAGCCGGGCCGGCTGCGGGGCAGCTCTTGTACCCGCACCGCGCTCCCTGCCCTCCCCCAGGGCCCCCAGAGCCGCGGGGTCCCACAGGAGGGGATCATCCGAAGGGCCGAGCAGGAGGGGCTGCAGGCGCTTTTGCTGAGAGCTTCATGCTCGTGCGGCACTCCGCTGCTTGCATGGATTATTGAGCGCGGTGAGTAACGTTCCCGGTGATGAACACAATAAAGGGACGCGGAGAAGGTCCCCATGGCAATGAGAGACACTCCTGGATGGGATGAGGCCGGCGGGGGCGGGGGGGGGGGGGGAGGGACGGGAAGAGCTGCAAAGCCATCCTCGAAGGGGTGATGGGACACTGCTGCCTCCCAGGTCCCCCAGTGTCCCCCCTGGAGCCCCCTACCATGCATAGCGTTGGCTGCTTTCTGCATCCAGTACGAATGAGCCCAGGCTCAGCAGCACAGCCACACCTCGAGAAACACAGTGAGATTCTGGACATAAAAAGATATCACTGCACAGGAGCAGCGGTGAGCACAGCGTGCAATGGGCCACCAGTGCCACCAGTGCCACCAGTGCCTCCATGCTGAGGCTCCTCCAGGACAGAGGGCACCACAGGCAGCTGGGGTTGCCATGAGCAGTGCTCCAAGAGGACTGCAGCTTGGGGGCAGAGGTGCCACTTCCTACCACACACCCCGCTATGGAGGCATTGCCCTACACTGGCAGATCCTTCCCCTGGAGCACACTGCCAGGACCAGAGAGTGGTGGGTGCCCCATCCGTGGAGACACCAATGTCAAGGGACAGGGCTCTGAGCGCCCGATGGAGATGTGGGTGTCCCTGTTCCTTGCAGGGGAGTTGGACCAGGTGGCCCTTAAAAGTCCCTTTGAACACAGATGATTGATTTCATGGTTCCATTCAATGAGTCTATGACCATAACGATCCAACAGCCCCCAGCCCTGGATCGACCACATCCCTGTGGCTGAGGATATTAACGAGAGGGGAGGCCCAAAACCATCAGCAGGTGGAGGGCAGCTCATCAGTTCCATGATGCTGCTGCTGCGGTGAGCTGGCCTCATCACTGCTGCTCACATGGGGCATGGGGTCTGCTGCCAAGAGGAGCGCTTCCAGCTGCAGCCCAACAGGCACCCAGCACATCTCCCTGGATCACTCCTCCCACTGCCTCTGGAAAGAGGGAAAGGAGACAAGAGTGCAAAACTGCGAGGGATAAAACGGAGGAAGGGGGAATTTTTCCCTTCAAAGGGCTTCAAAACCATAGAGAGGAAGAGGAGGTGGGAGAAATGGATTGGAAGCTCCTGCGGGATGTACTGAAAGAGAAGGATGCTGGGAGATAAAACGTTTGCAGAAGAAATGAGTGGGAAACCTGGAGTGGGAGGAGGGAGGCTCAGAGCCTGTGTGCCAGAGGGAAGGGCAGGAGCAGGGGTGGAGGACGTGGTGGGGATGGGCAGAGCTGGGAATGGCCCAGGGAGGGGCCCAAGCTGATCCCCGTGCTGGGAGCAGGGAAGCAGGTCCAGGAGAGCACAGCTCGGTCTGCTCCCCCTGCCTGAGCCCATGGGTTTGGGCTGTGAGGGGAAGGTCTGCATCACTAAACCCTGAAGCCCTAAATGTCCCCATCGTTATCATGTTATTGTGTTGCAAAGGCATTGTGAGGGCATCACTCCTTCCACAGCCTCAGGCTCACACACAGCAAAGCAAAGGGGAAAAGACAGAAACCTGTGCACAAATGGGTGCGTCAAACCCCTCTGTGAACACGCTGGGAATAAAAAGCTGAGTTACAACCGCCAGGGGCAGTAACCCTCACCACAGCGGCAGAAATGACAGGCTGACTTCCAAAGCAGTTTAATCTGCGGGGAAGAGGATGCCCACAAAGCAGGGACCAGGCGGGTGGTGCACACAGCTCCTGCCCCTCCCCTCTGGGGACACATATTGGGGAAAGAAATCAAAATGTCACAGTGCCAAATGGGCACTTGCAGCTTCGGAGTCCAAACGGGGGCGGAGGCCCTTTACCATCCTGTCTTCAGCATCTCCTGACCTCAGTTCCTCACCTGCTGAACGGCACTTTTTCCTTTCCTGGTGCCTTTGCTGTCAAGTTTTCAGCTGTACACACATCTGGATTTCAGTGTGCAGATGGGCAGCAGCTCAGGGAGGGCCTTCCCCACTCCACAGCCCAGAACGGTCCTCATTTCTGTTTTTTCTGAATGCAAGAAATCCCTGCAGCTAAGAGAGAATTAATTATCTTGGATGCAAGAATGAGACAGCACACAACTCAGTATGTACCGTGCTGCTTTTAGTGTGTGACGAGACTGAAACACCATCATCAGCAGCCAAGTTTCATCACTGGGATGGATCAGATGCAGTATCCCCTTGGACAGAGGTTCTTTTGCCAGCACCTCATCTGCTGCGCTGATCAATTCAGCCTTTGGTCCTGGAAGCCCACGACACGGAGACACTGCACCTCTCAGATCCGACCTATGGCTGCTGCTCACCCATCTCTGCCTCGTTTTCTTCCTCACTCTGCTCCGACGCCATGCTCACGTCCTCCTCACTGCTTTGTGACAAGCTGTTCTCTCTCTCCATCTCCATGTCCGCCTCACTCAGGCTGAGGATGAAGTCGGGCACCTCTGCATTGAGGGTGTGCAGCCCCAGCTGGACCTGCAGCAGCGCCTGCAGCGCCCGGGGGTTCCTCAGCAGCGCTGAGATCTCCGCGTTCTCCATCTCCGGTGGCAGCTGCTGTGTGCTTTGGTTTTCATGGCAGCTTCCACCATTCGATGTGTGATGACCATTAAGCAGCGCTTGTATGGGGCTGCTGGGGTTCATTATCGTGCTTTCCAGGTCACGCATGAGCTCCGAGTTCTCTGTCAGCTGCTGCACCATGCTCTGCACTCCCCCCAGGCCGGGCTCCAGCTCACTCGCTGCAGGCCCCAGGTCCACCTGCGTATGGCTCTCACCGCTGTTGACCAAGTGTTCTCCCCACTCAAAGGCGTTATCGCTGCCCCTGTTGGGCTGTGGAGCCCAGGGGTTGGGCAGCGGCCAGCAGTTTTCGGTGTGGGCAGGCAGCCTGGCTCCTCCCGGGGATGGGTTACCGTCCAGAGCAGCAAACGTGCCGTTCTCCATCTGTGCCTGCACCGCGTCCAGGATGGGCTCCTCGATTTCTCTGTACAGCTGCTCCAGAAGGCCGTACCCCCCAGGGATGCTTTCAAGGTTGTTCACGGCCAGGTCGTAGTTCCTTATCATCTCCTGCATCACAGCCGGGCTGCTGCAGGCCTCCAGGATGTCCCTGGCCATGTGAGAGCCAGTGAGCATGTGGCTGATCTCAGGGTTTTGCTCAGCCAGCTGCTGCATCTGGGGGTCGGATGTGATGATGTCACTGAGCAGGTTGGGATTGGAGAGGATGCTCTGTCTGAAGGCGCTCAGTGCCCCCTCGCTCAGCGAGCTGTGCGTGGGCACACCGTGGCCTTGGATGCTGCTCACCACCTCCGACACCTCTGCTGAGTCCAGCCCTAGGATGTTTGTGCCCGTCACCCCCAGGAGGAACCCCAGCAAGAACGTGTTGCTGTTGATGGCGTTCAGGTCCAGCTCCGAGTTGATCATCCTGGACAAGAGGTCTTCCGTGGTCTGGGCCACTATTTCCTGGCAGGAGGTCAACATCCCTGGCAAGTTCTGAGGGACCAGGACCAGGTTCTGCAGCTCAGCCGTGCTCCCCAGGAGCAAATTGGACCCGCTGTGGCTGGGAGGCTGCACAAGGGCAGCGGCAGCTCCCTGGTCTGCCAGGCCGGGCTGCAGTCTCTTTGGGGATCTGATGACGAGGTGGATGTTGGCCCCGTTGTGAACTTGGTGCTGGCTCAGGGTGTCATGGTCTTTGAGGATCTTCCCAGCAAATATCAGCACCAGCAAATCAGGGGGAGTTTGGAAACGTGTGGCGACATCTTCCTTGAACTGCTGGATGGTGCTGCTCTGAGCAACCTCAAATTGCTCCTTCTGCTTAAGGGTCTTCACCACCACTTTGATGACGTTTGCAGAACCCGTGGTGTCGGTGGGCTGACCTACGCCTGCTGCTCCTTTGTTCTCTGACATGACGGTGGCTCTGCAACCTGCGCTGTGATTGGACCTGCCAGGAGCAGAGCTGCTGGAAGGTGGGGAGAACTGGGGGGCAACAGCTGCCAGCCAAAGTGGGGGCGGTTCTTCCTCCTATGGTGACAGCTGGGAGGGAGCAGTGGCACAGGGACGGACCACCACTCTCTGCAGCACCAGAGGGCACATACTAGCCAGATGTAGCACAGTTCCTCCACTCACTCACCGCCCCGCCGTCCCTGCCCACATAGAACTGCCGGCCCCGAGCTGTGACATCACACTGAGCAGAATGGGTGCAGAGGGTCCATCTCCCTGGGAGATAAACAGGGGCATGCTCGTCTCCCCTCCCCCCATCAACCGCATCCCAGCTGTGCGGAGTCCTTGTGGAGGCTGTTCAGTTTTATTCTGTGTTCCCAACACAAACACACTCAGCACCATTAGCAGAAAGCCTCTCCCACACTTAGCTGTAAAAGCCAACGCTCCTCCCCAAACGTTGTTCACACTGAGGAGGCAATTTTCCCAAATCCTGCTGCTCTTTGACCAAGCCTTGAGGAGCCCTTGGTCAGAGAGTTCTGAGTTCTTGGTTTGCTGGAAGAAATTCACCATCCTCTGTGTGGTTTCTAGCTGCTGCTGGGAGCCCAGCAGTGCTGCTGGTGGCACTCAGGAAGGAGAGATGTTGAATGGTCCTTGGTGTCAATTCAGGAAAACTTAAGGATTTCACTGGGAAAACAACACTGCGCCTAATAGCTTCCATCCTCCCATGGGCATGTTTTCTGGACTGGGGCATCACTGATGGGGACAGTGCTACTGTTGTTCTCATGAGCATCTCACTGCACTTAATTATTCTCATTATTCAAAACAAGGCTCTTCTAATCAAAACAAGGCTCTTCTTACCAGAATATGCCCAGCTTCATCTTTTCACTCATACAAATTCATCCTTCTCACAGACATTACAGCGATCCTCAGCATCAGACGTTTTCCCCCAAGACTTCCACCCCTCCCTGAAGCCATCAGGTGCTCAGAGCCCCTTCCCCTGACCTTGTGTGCCTACAGAGATGGACCACCACCACCTCTGGGCAGCCTGTGCCAGCATCTCACCGCCCTTATTGTAAACAACTTCTTCCTTATGTCCAGGCTAACCCTCCCCATCTCTGAGCTGGGTCTGCTCCACAGCCCCACAGGAGAAATCAGGACCCAGGACTAAAGGCTTATTTGTTGTTACCTTTAACTCCACAAAAGGGTGCTGGGGCCTCCTTCTCAGCACAGCACCTGTGAGATACTTTGCATCCATGTTTACTACAACCAACCATCAGCCATTACTGGGGCTGAGAAAAAATGCAGGGAGTGCATGGAGGATGTGAGAGCAGCCCAATGGACCAGCATTACCCTGCAGCTATGGGGCCCTCACATGGACCCATTGGCCAAACACCACCACAAGTGCCTGGCTAGCAGGATGGATGTGTCAGCCCCTGAGTCACTAGCAATGATTCTGTGACTGTTTGTATGCAGCTGTGATCGTCATACACAGTGTCAGGGCCAGCGTCTGATCACCACTGAAGTTCCTCTGGAATATAAGGAACACAGCTCCCAGTGGGGAACTCACACCAACGCTTTGCAGTTCACCACTCTCCACCAACACCACCTTTATTCACAAGGAGGTGTGTCAGTTTGTATGGGAGCTGCTGGATCACGGCCTGAAGCTCTGATGGATCCCCTGAGGTGAGCACTGAGCCACAGGAGCACAGGTGAAGGCAATGCACTGTGTGACCAGAAGGGGTGGAGTGTGGCTCCACCTCTCCCAGACCCCATTTAAGGGCTGACCACCACTGGGGAAGGATCTCTTTCTGGAGATTGCTCCTTTGGAGTTTCCTCCTGTGAGCCTGGGATATGGGTGAGAATTTCCCTTTATTTTGCTTGTCTCCTTCCATCATGGTAATCTTTCTGACTATACCATTTGTAAAATAACTCAGCTACAATTCTATTTGGCATTATTCCTCCTGTTAACCATACACGGTTGTTGGTCTGTCTGTTTGTTACTGAGAGGTGTATGTCAGAAATGCTGTCACAGCAAAGAATTATGGTCCTACTCCGTCATCAGGAAACTTAATCACCCAAAAATGGAAGGAAAATGCAGTGATCTGATTCTATGGAAACTGAGCACCAAAAATAGGCACTGATTGCCATTGATTGCATTTTTGCCTTTTTGCTGTTATTGATCAAGTCTCATATTTGCTTTTTCATTATCTTATTTGGAGCTAATGTCAAATAAGCAGTGTCCAGTTTCTCCCACCATCCCATTTCTCCGTTTCAGCACATGCACAGGTCAGGAGTTGGCTTCTTTGCCTGGTTTGCTGAGCTTGGCAATGCCTGTGGAGAACAGTGGCCTTCTACCAGCTCCTGTGGCCCATCTGGATGTGAAGGCTTCCACCTGAGCCCAGCTCCCAAAGACTACGGAAAGGGATAATCTGCAGCTGAAAATGTGAATGAAAACCCTCATGGATGACATCACAGAGTCATAGAATCACAGGACAGCTTGGGTTGGAAGGAAACTCAAATCATTTAGTTCCAGTGCCCTCCACCAGATCAGACACTGCATTGGGTTGCCCAGAGCCCCATCTTGTTTGGCCTTGAGGATCTCAGTTACAATGGGGTAGAGCTTGGGCAGCCCCACAGTGCAGCTGGGTGTGAGATGAGGGTATGCTGAGGGATTCATTGAGTGAGTCCGTGCACTGGGAGGGAGAAGAAGGTCAGTGTGTGAAACACGGCATAAAGGGGAGCTGAACTCACAGTAAGCAAGGCTCAGGTCTCAGGTACTTAGAATTCTGAACCACATTTCATTCAGAAGTGCTAAATACAGGGCAGTTGGGTTCATCAGGTCCCTCTCCTCTGTTCAGGTCCCTTCACCTGCGCCCAGCAGCCTCATTTCTGCTGTTCAGGTCTCTGAAGTAAGAAGTCCTCAGCACCCGACTGTCCACAGCTGCTGTGAACTAGAGCAAAGCATACTGCTGTGCTGCTGATCACAGGGCTGCCTTCCTGGCACGGGGACACGTTTATGTTGTGATCATAGTTCACGCTGTAACCAGAAAATCTTCAGGGCTGGAAGTACTTGTAAGAAAACTCCCTGCTTCCACCAACTGCTGGGGGATCTGCTGGGAGTACACCCACCCGCAGGGAGACACAGCAGTTCGGAACACGACTCTGGAATCAAACGACTCTGGAATCAACCAGGGATCCGGAGAAATCCCATCAGAACTAAGGGACCATGTCCCAGCAGCAGTGCCAGCACTGCCATCCTGCACAGACCCACAGTGGCAGTGCTGCGGTTGCACTGTGCCTGGAGCTCTCCCCGGGGCTCTGTAGGGCACTGGCAGCTCCGCTCCTCGCTCCACCCCGGAGCAATGGGGACCTCGGAGCCCACGGTCCCCAGGTAGAGCCCGATGCTTCCTTAATTGGGTGGGGACTGCGGAGCCCTGCATACCTTCGGGCTGTCCCCGGAGCATCCTCAGTGAACCTCCTGAGGCATCACCGCCTCAACCGCAGTGACAGCGCGCGGTCGCTGCCTCCTGCTGGTGCTCGGGGGCTTCCCGGGGCCATGGAGGTGCCAGCAGGGACCTGCCCATCGCCTTCAAGCAGGACCCGATCCGGCTTTCTGTGACCCCCGACGGAGAGGATTTTGGGAACTCCGAGGTGGAGATCGGCAGGCATTCCTGCTGCAAACCATTCCGCTCGTTTGGTCGCATTCCCAGTTTTAGAACATGTGATGTGTTTATGGGACTGCTTCTCCTCCACGGACCTGCAGAGACCCCAAGCAGACTGAATTCTGGGTGCTGAGGTCAGAGGGACCACTGCCAGCACCTTCCCCACTGCCACGGCCCCAAACCTGGCGACCCTTGAGGACCCCAAACACACCAGAGCAAATCTGCAGGGCAGGGCAGGGTACCAGGCTGTGCTGTTTACCGCTCTCCAGTAATGAGGTACGCTGGGGATTTTTATTAATTAACATTTACTAAGACATGGTGATGCTGGCAGTGAGATGCAGTAAGATCATTAAGCTTTGCTACCATCATTTATTTCCCACAGCGGCCTGCAGATGAAAAACAATTAATGAAGCACTGTTGTAGACAGTGGTAGAAACGAATGTAAATGCGGTGCTTGAACACCAACGCTCCGGGCTTTGCTCACGCTGACTGCTACACTCCTCTCCATCTCCATGCAGTGAAGCACTCTGAAGCTGAGGAGCATTCCCTTTTCCAGCTCGGAGCCCGACTCAGCACCGACACAAAGCACGATGCACCCCTCCACTGCACAGCAGCGTCTGCTCCAGGGAACCCACCGACTCCCACTCATGTCCCAGAGTGTCTGAAGTTTCACTTCCACCTTATGTGTGCCACAGCTCTGAAACTGCTTTGGCCAAAATCCCCTCCTCCTCCCCAGGAAGAGGACCTGGCAGTGCACACGTGGCTGCCAACAGCCCAAGGAAATGATTCGGTCTCAAGAGGAAGAAAGGCAAAGTGCACGAGATGTGGTTTCACAGCTCACACAGGTTATTGAGCTAACATTTTAACCATGTCATAAATATAAATCTTCCTGACCAACTGGCTAATACCCCATTATGCACGGCCCTCTGGGCACTAATTGCAGAGCTGGTGACTCATTGACCCAGGGACATTTTCCCACGCAGACTGTTCCCTGACCCAACCACCAGCTCCAGCCGGGACTGAGGGCTGCTCCTCAGCTCAGCTGATCCTGGAAAGGCAGAGCAGCAGAATCCCTGCCGTGAGCCCAGGAGGTGCACACAGAGCCCATCCCAACCCAGCTGGCTGCTGAACCCAAGTGGCACCATGTTCCCACTCACTGGAGCAACCTGAGTGCCCGCAGGACCTGAGCACTGTGCTGTTCTGGTGCTGGGATGCTGAGACCCAGCACGTGTACCAGCACTTCCCTGTTATCCTACACTTGGAAGCACCTTGGAGCTGGGTCTATTGCTTCGTTTCTCACCTGTGCAGCTCCTGCTCGTGGTGGTCCCTCTGCTCCCTAACTGCAGGACGGGCAGTGATAAGAAGGGCCATTCCCAGCAACGCGCTCTCATTTGTGTGCCCTGAGCACACCCCTTTTAGCCAAACTACCGCTGTGCTTAAAGTACATGCCTGAGTTCATCAATGAGGAGAGGCAACCAAAGGGAAGTGGAAAAGAAGGCAGCAGAAATAACCCCGGAGCAGAGATTCCACAGAGCTGAACGTGGTGTTAATTGGGATGGTAGAGTTAATTGGGATGGTGGGTCAGCTGCCACTCGAGCTGGTCAGAAATCTTTCAGGAGAACCTCTGTGGCAGAAGGGTTTGTCAACCAGCCCCTGCTTTAGGCCACGAGCATCCAGCTCTCACCCTGACCTCCACGCTGCTGTGACAGCCCTGCACGCACTGGAGCTCTCATTGCAGTCTGAGTGGATCCACGCTCTGGCCACTCTGGCTTGCTCTCCTGATGCTGCTGTTGATAAAGCGCAGTGTCCCATCAGAAACCATGCGGGTTGCTCTCTGTAAACACTCCTTGCTAAGAGAGACACAAAAATGTTTTGAGGGCAGCAGCAGGAGCTCTGTTATCGCTGCTGCTAAGCAAACAGCTCTTAGTGAACAGACGTCCATTTCCGTTGTGCCTGCCACACGCTTCCCAGCTTTGGTGAAAGCATCCAAAAAAAAAAAAAAACATGAAGAAAAAATAAACGTGCTGGATGTTTCTTTTTAATTCTGAAACTGTGGATCTCTTTCTCTCCTTCCTCTCCCAAACCTGCAGCAGTGTCATGGGAGGCCTGGGGTGGAGCAGGGGTTGGGCTGGTGGAGCCCTGCCCGTCTCATCCTGCTCCATCTCGTGCCCCTTGTCACCACCACACCGGGCAGTTCCTCAGCTCTCAGTGCTGACACAGAGCAGAACATCCCAGCTCCTGGCTCTGCTGTGGGAGTGGGACAGCAGGATCGGCCTCCAGGCACAGTTCCCAAACCTCAGCTATGGTTGCTGCCCAGATGAGGATGGTTTCAGTGTCCTGGCCCCAGGAAGCCCCTGAGCTCAATGCAGGCATGAAATTGCCTCCAAGTGAGGAGTAGGAGACGTGGAGCAGAGAGTGGGGATGATGCTGGGGGGAGAGGCCAGCTTTCATCTCAACTTCTACCCAGTAAAACACAAAGGGAAGATGAAGGAAAGGTCTCCAGGCTCTGGTTCATTGCTTACTCTTCCTCATCCCATGGGTGATGGAAATTTTGGCACTTAACCACCGGGCCAGAACAGCCACTGGGACACTGCCATCAGGACGAGGCAGCAGGGCAATCCACTCACACAAGTAATGCTATGCAGTGCTGCAGATGGAAGGGCACTGTGCTTCCCTCGGGGGTGGGAGCTGGGCTGGCAGAGTCGCTTCCAGGGACCAAGGAGATGCTGATGCATCTGATGCTCACTCTGCATCTTTGCACTGAGGCAGACTGCCACCAGCTTTAGGCAGAATGCAGTACCGTTGGTACAAGTGGTCCTTAGACCAGTGTGAAGATTGAGAACAGGTTGGACAAAGCTCTCCTGGTGCTGAAGGATAAATCGTATGTATGGCAGTACGGGCAGGAGAGGATGTGCACATTACACTGAGCACTGCTTTGCTGTGAGACGCTTTGGTAAATTAAAAATGACTCTATGGGATGTGAGATTTATGAGACTGCTGTCTGCCTGCAGTTTGTCTTGGAGTCTTCAGTCCAGTGTCAGCCATTGTGGTTTAAGGGGAACTTCCTCATCCGATCCACGTGTCCCATCTCTGCTGGATGGAGCACACAGGGGCAGCATCTCCAGGAGAAGGCAGTGGCGATGAAGGGGCTGATGGGCCAAGCCTACACTTCCACATAGCCCTCAGCTCCTCCAGAGCCCCGTGGACAAACCCTTTACCCCGAGGTGAGAAGTGCCACCACATCTCACACTGCCTCCTAGACCCCATCCCACATCCCCCTCCACTCAGCAGCGGCTCCCGCAGCCAGGACAGGGGCAGTGCCCCGCAGGGCAGAACAGGCGGACCACGCGCTTGCGGATCTGCCGCGTCCTCACCCCGTACACAATGGGGTTGAGCATCGGTGGGACCACGACGTAGAGGTTGGCCAAGAGGATGTGGACGTGGCCTGGAATGCTGTGGCCAAAGCGGTGCGTGAGGAAGGAGAAGAAGGCAGGCACGTAGAACATGAGGATGACGCAGAGGTGGGAGACACAGGTGCTCAGGGTTTTGAGGCGAGCCTCGGGGGACGGCAGCTGGAAGACGGTCCTGAGGATGAGCCCATAGGAGATGGCGATGAGCACCACATCCAGCCCGGAGGAGAGCAGGGCCGTGGTCAGCCCGTACCACACGTTGGCCCTGATGTCGGCGCAGGCCAGGCGGGCGATGCCCATGTGCTCGCAGTAGGTGTGGGGCATGACGTTGTGCCCGCAGTAGGGCAGCCGCTTCAGCAGGAAGATGGGAGGGAACATGATGCAGAAGCCCCGGAGCACAGCGGTCAGCGCAATCTTCCCGATCACCGAGGGGGTCAACGTGGCCGTGTAGCGCAGCGGGTCGCAGATGGCCACGTAGCGGTCGAAGGCCATGGCCAGCAGGACGGACGACTCCACAATGAAGCTGAAGTGGGTGAAGAACATCTGGGTAATGCAGGCGTCGAAGGAAATTTCTCTGGCACTGAACCAGAAGATGGCCAGCATCTTGGGCACCGTCGTGGTTGAAAGCATCAGGTCCGACAGAGCCAGCATGGCGAGGAAGAGGTGCATGGGCTCGTGGAGGCTCCTCTCTGTGGCGATGACGAAGAGGAGGACGGAGTTGCTGAACACCGCGATGATGTACATCAGGCAGAAGGGGACGGAGAGCCAGATATGGGACTCCTCCATGCCTGGGATACCGGTCAGGACGAAGGTGATGGGGTCGAAGCTGCTTTCATTGAGCTCATACATGGTGCTGCTGCTCCCAGCCCAGTTCTGCTCGGTATGGGAAAGAATGCAGGATAAATAATGCCGTGTGTTAACCCATGCCCACCCACTGACACGTGAATGCTGCTGTGTCTGAAAGAAAAACACCTTCTCTGTCCCTCCGCATGCACTGTGTAGCAGCTGGGCCCTGTTCACTGCCCTACTCACTGTCGCAAGAAGGCAGTCCACATCACCATGGCTTGCTTTGTGGCAGCAGTGGGCAATGGTCAGCCCCACTCAATGAAACAACGCAGTGCCTTGATCTGTTTGGAGCAGTTTCCAACGGCTCCTTGTTAAGTCAGGAATAAAACCATCCCCAGTGCTGCCGGGCGTCCCGGATGTGGCTGACACACAGCCATGGCCCCAAGGGTGGTGACCACCCCTGGAACCTCTGCTGGATGAGTTTCTCCCTCCATTTCCACCCACAGAAACAGGGTGATCCATTTCCAAGTGATATAAGGCGCTTTTAGTGTGCCTGGCCCATCTCAGAGGGGCTATGAGGAGCCGAACGCAGGCAGACATGCGCAGGAACAGAGGACCTCCGCAGACGTTCGCAGGCAGCACAGCCACCCCGTGCTGACTGCTCTGCTCAGAGTGCAGAGCCCTCCTCCCTTCCAGAGGAACAGAAGCAGATTTCTCTCACCTGTCAGCTCGCTGCTTTCCTCTCCTTTCAAGCAGGAACACTTGCCCGAACATCAGCGCTGGCACAGCGCATCCCACAGGGTCAGCCCGGCTCCCGGCTCAGCCCCGGCGGGTGCACTGCGGGTCCCCCCCCATGGCCGAGGGCCGCGGTTAAACCCTCCCCTCCAAAACCGCAGCTGCGGTGCTCTGTGGGCATTTAAACTGCCCTGCATTAAAGATTAACCACAAGTGAGCCTGCGGGCTGAGTGAAGGCATTTCCTGCTCTCCACCTGCGCTCCCACTCGCTGCCCAGCACAGCAGAGCAGGCTGCACACCCTGAGCCGCCGGCCCCTGCTGCTGCGCCCTGAACCATCCCACCATGTCCCCCTGGCTCCTTGTGCTCCCCTGCTCTGTGGGAGGGGTTCCTCCCTCTGCCTGCAGCCCGTGGGCAGTGATCTATGAACAGTGGAGGACCATGAGCAGCGCGTGGTGCAGCCGTGCCGCAGAGGTGCGTGCCCAGCTGGAGCTGCTGGGCTCCGGAGCAGTGCCATTCAGAGCACGCTGTTACTGCACACTCGTTTCTAAAGCACAAGGCCTAGAGGGGCAGCTCTGTTTGAAGGGTGCACAAAGTTACTACAGGATGGCCCGAAAACTTCTGCACCCGTCTGTGCAGCAGAAAAACGAGACTGAAATCCTAGGGGACATGAAGTGAAGGCTGTTTTCCACCCAGCACCAAGGCAAAGGGATTGAGAGTCGTCGTGTTCTTTTTGCATGAAAGGAGGATGAATTCCATACAACTCGGTTTGCAGTGCAGTGCCCACCATTCAGGGGTTTCTTGCTCGGTTTCGCTGCTGTAGTGCCTCAGGCTCAGAACAATGTCTGTGTAACCAATACACGCAGACCTCTGCTGTTTCCAGCAGCCACACACCCACACAGAGCACTCCCCCCATCAGGCTGCCCAGTCCTGCCGCAGTCCACTGCTTTCTCTGCCCATCACCAGCCCTGCTCCTCTCCTGCCCCTCTCCTGCCCAGCATGTGCTCAGCCCCCACTGCAGGAGCTCCGCGTTTCACTCCTCTGGAGAACACCCAACAGGTTTCTGGTGTCAGTAACACCATCGGTGTTGATGGCACCCCGTCCTGCCCAGGTTCCTCTCAATGTTTGTTATATTTTTGCAGTTTAGATTTGCTGCCACAGGGAACAGTGCCCCACGGCTCCAAGCTCAGGGATGGGCAGGGAGGGAACGGGAACACCAGGACTGGGAGGATCACCCCCACCAGGCAGGGCTGGAGTTGCTGCTGCCCTATGGGTGCTGGGGCAGCCCCAGTCCATCTACGTGCACCAAGCCCCATCCCAAGAGACAGCAGGGCATGGTCTGTTGGAGGCCAGCAATGAGCAGAGTGCTGCCGGGGTCAGTGTTGGGTCCGGTCCATCCAGCATCACCACTAACAGTCTGGGCAACAGGACAGAGCGCACCCCTGGCATGTTCACAGACACGAGGCACAGGAGTCCCTCTGTGGCCGGCACCATGTGCTGGAGGCTGGAAAAACGCCGTGTGCTGCGGAGTGGACTCTAGAGGTCTCTGTGGGGTAAGAAATGCCGCAGGGCCACAGCACGGGCACTGGGATCCCTCCTGGACCGAGGGCAGATGGGCTGAATGCGGATGGCGAGGGCCTGGCACGGGGAGGATGCCAGCCCCTAGGACACGGCAGGTTTGCGAGGCACACCGTGGCACAACCCCGCTCAGACCCCCATCACCCGGACTGGGAACGCTGGTTGAGCAGCACACACTGCAGTGATCAGCTCCCGAGCACCATCACTGCTTTGCAGTGCGCTGCGCACACACGTGTGCTCACACTGAACATCTGCACCGTGTTTGGTGGGGGTGACACGTCGGAGCACCTCCGCAGCTCTGTGCCCACAGACAGCCCAGGGCACTGTGCCTGGAGAGGGGCCCCTCTTTGCTGCGCTGTTTTTCCCCTCTTTGTGTTCCCCCTCTTTAGAGAAGCCCCTCCTGCAGCTGCGCTGTGGGGACAGGAGCGGGGACGCACAGCCTGGGCACGCTGCGTGCTCCCTACACAACATCACCTGCTCACCTTCCCAGGCCGTGCTCAACTGGTGCTGCCAGCTCTGCTAACACAGCCATTGTGCCATTGTTTGAAGGCTTTTCAATCAGCACTGTTTGTTTCACAGACCTTGTCCTCCCAGGACATGATGCTTTCCTCCCCGCTCCGCTCTCCATGGGTGCAGAAACCAGCACAGCCTGCGTGAGCCCCCGTTCAGTTCTGGCACAGTAGAGCTCCACGAGGTCGGGGCTGATGCTTTTGGCTTTTCTCTCCCACAGCCCCTTCCTCGTGTCTGAGCACTTTGCTACCAGAGGGATGAGGTCCATGTGGGACCTGAACTCCCCCACACCGGGAGCAGAGGGTCAGAGTGACACAGCACTGCAGCACTGGGGGTCCAGGAGGAGCTGTGCCCCTGCCTTCTCCAGCCCATTCCCTGATGCCTTCACTGCCCAGAGGTCTGCAGAGCAGAGGAGAAGCCAAACACTGCTGGGAGCAGACACCCCTCCCCACAGACCCTGCCCCACACCCAACACATCCGCCCAGGGCTCAGTGTTGGGGCTCAGGGTGCAGCCATCCCCACACTTCCCCCAGCCAGGACCCCAGCACCCCGCAGCACACGCTGTGTGCCTGAAGCCACATTGGTTGTATTTGTTGTTCTTCCAAAGGGAGAGGAATCGCTCACACCAGAAGTGCTCAGGAGGAGTCCATCTGCTGCTGCGCTGTCCTGGGGCAAAAGCTGAAGCCCCCAACTCTGTGTGTGCTCAAACGTTTGCTTTATGACTGCATTCCCAACCACACAACCCAGTGAGCAATGCCCAGTATATATTTAACCTTTAAGTGTTTTCTCCCTGGGAGAAGAGAGGAGGTAGAACGCGGTGCTCGCAGCTCAGAATAGCTCGGCAGTGAACACCACACGGCCCCAAGGTCAAGAGAACAGAAACGTGGAGGAGCAGCAGCACGGATGCTCTGGAGACGCTATTTTTGCTCCCAAGAACATCTTCCCTCCAAGAGCTTTACCTGCATGACGCAGAGACCCCACAGCAAGAGCTGCTCTGCAGGGCAGGACCGTGCCAGCAGCAGCACACTCTGCTCCAACCGCAGCACTCTCAAACTGCCGTCGCACGTTGGTCAGCCCTGCTCACCATGAGCTGCGTGGGGGACACGAGGCAGCCGTGGTGAGCAGCCAGCTGGACGCTGTGTGCAACCGAGACACAGAGCAGCACCTGCCCTCCCTGTCCGGGTGCTGTGTCCGTGGCCATATTCGCTTGGGTCCCCTCCAACCCAACTGTTCCATGAGCCTGTGATTCTTCCTCTTCCTCCCGGTGCTGAGGTGCATGGGGACGCTGCACCCCAGGCAGCAAAAGGTGCACCTGATCCTGGAAAGGGCTGGGACTGAGCTTCAGCCGCTCACACACACCGGCAGCGCTCCTCTGCCAGGCACAGGGGCTCATCTTTTGCTGAACCTTACCTCCAGCAGAGGGGGGGTGCACCCCACTCCGTGCACACAGGAGCACCACGAGCTCCCCCTGCTCAGCGCTGTGCTGAAGCACAGTGTGTCAGTGAGCAGCACACTGAGCACAGAGCCCTGCAGAGCAGCAGCCCCCTGCCCCAGCCCACGTCACTGCCCCTCCTGCCCCAGCCCACGCCTGCGCCCATGGGTTCTGCCACCATTGTGGGCAGTGCCAACCTTCCTCTGCCCCAAAGCCGTCCAGCTGAGATCCCTCTTCCTGCCTTGCTCTCTCTGGAGTTATGGTTTTGTTTCTGAGCTTTGCTATGGTTCTGCCATGTGATTTAAACATATCCCACTTTGCTCACTGCCTGAGCAAGAAGTTCATCCCCTTCCCCTTCCCAGGCACTTTGCAAGCCCTGTGCTTGCCCTTCCCAAGCTGCTCCCCTCGGGTCTGTGGGGCCCTGTGGCCATTTCCACCCCCCAGTCCTGTCCCTTGGCACCAGATCTCACTGCTCCTGTGCTGCCCAGGACAGGAACGTCACCTCGTGTCTCCATGGGATGATGCCCACCAGCCCAACCCTTCAGTTTGGGGCACATGGGCTGATGGTTGGACTCCATGATCTCAGAAACCTTTTTCAACCTCAGCAATTCTATGATTCTCTCTCAGCACCACGACAGCCACGCTCCCCACCCCGTGCACCCAGACCGGGCAGTGTTTGTGCAGCTGGCAGCCACAGCTGATGGTCCTTTGGGGGCCACTCTCACACTTGCCAGCATTGGTTCACACTCACTGACCCAGAGCTGCAGATTTATCAGTGCAGTGCCTGGGGAGGCCCATGGAGGTGGTGCCCCAGGAGAGAGGGGTGGCTGGTACAGCTCTGTGCTGCTGGTACAGCTCTCTGTGCTGCTGGTACTGCCCTGTGCTGCTGGTACAGCTCTGTGCTGCTGATACAGCCCTGTGATGCTGGTACAGCCCTGTGCATCATGCTCTGAGCAGCTCTGCTGTGTCCACCTGCAGCACATCCCAGCCCCACGGGCACTATGCTGCACGATGGTCTCTGAACCATGCTGACACCCCACATCAGGAATCCCTACCCACGGCAGGAGTTGGATCCAGGTGTCCCCTGAGGTCCATTCCAAGCCAATCCGTTTTGTAGTTGCACAGATCCAGGCTGCCTGGGCACTGCTTTATCCTCAGCTATCATCCTTGGGCAATCACAGACCCCTCCGTGCTATACTCCATGAACTCACAGGCTCTCCTATTTCTCTCCTTTTTCCCATTTCTGGTGCCACATCAGTGTCAGTGGGTCCCACGCCATGGGGCAGTGGGCAGCAGTGCCACTCCCACCGCACTCAGAGGACACGTGTAACTCAGAGCACTCCAGATGCACGAGTGACATTTGGCGTCACGTGGAGGCACCGGGTGCACTTCTCAGGTCACCTGGGTGTGCTGCCCTTCCCTTGGAGACCCATCCAAAAGGGACCAGGGGAACGGAGGGAGGTGCACGCTTCAGCAGGGGCTGTGTGATAGGACAAGGGGAAATGGTTTCAAACTAAAAGAGGGGAAAGGTGGGTACAAGGAAAAAGCTGTGTGCACTAAGGGCAGTGAGGCACTGGCACAGGTCACCTGGAGAAGTGGTGGGTGACCCATCCCTGGAGACAGCCAGGGTCAGCCCAGAAAGGGCACTGAGCATGGAAACACAGAATGGTTTGAGTAGAAAGGGACCTTTAAAGGCCCAATTTCCACACAATGAACACAACTTGGCAGACTGAACCCTCCATCCCAGACACGGTTCCTGTTGCTGTGCACTTCAAGGGGAGAGGCACTGCTGCTCCAAAAGCAGAGCCTTTATCTGCACATCTCATGCACCGATACCAAAGCCCCATCCCTGTGGCCATCACCCTGGGGCAGGCAGATCTCATTGGGCTGCCCCAGCCACCTCCCCCTCCCCTGAGCACCAGGACCCAGCAAGGACCCACATGGAGGTGGGACTCTGGTGCACGTCAGCCCCACAATGGGTCTCACAGGCACCATCTCAGCCCTGGTCCCCGGGGCTCCCTTAGCGAACAGCCCTTCTGTTGTCGTGGCAGAACCACTACCAGTGCACCCACAGCCCACCCGAGTCCGACACCGCTGTGTCCCAGCAGAGGTTGCAGCCCCTTCCCCCATGGGACAGAGCTGTGGTCTCACTCATTTCTGGTTGAATGAAGTCAGTCAGGGGTTGGACGTGATGATCTCGGAGGTCTTTTCCAGCACTGATGCTTCTGTTCTTTCCAAGAGAGGATCAGAAAGAACAGATCAGCGAAACAAAGAGCAAAGCCACCTCAAAGCTGTCCCCACAGAGCGTAACACTGACCTAAGCAATGAACAGAAGAGATCCCATACCCACTGGGTACTGTATTTAGTGGTTGACAGTGGGGGTTGGAACGAGGTGATCCCTTCCAGCCCAAGCCATTCTGGGATTCTATGGCAGCAGAATGTTCTGGATCACCCCGGAGCACAGGGCAGCACGCAGCAGGGGGGGTCACAGTGCAGATGACAGCACATGGCCCCACAGGGTGGGCACCGAGGGCAGTGGGCCCTGCAGCTCCCACAGAGATCACCTCTTCACAACAGCATCTGCCCACGTTGACTGTGCAGGGGACACGTCCCCACGGACACTGCTCTGCCCCAGCTGCTCCTTCTCACGCACCTTTGGGCCCAGAGGCACTCGGTGAGATTCAGCCCTGGTCCCACATGGGTCCCACTGAGGACACGGCGTGGTTCTGTGCTTAACGTGGTGCCGTGGGTGTCCACACCACAGGGTGAGGCGTCGTGAGAGCCCTGCGGAGCACATCTCATGGCGTGCAGCCACACGTGGAATGCAGACTCAGACTGCTCCTTTTCTCTCCCGCTGCTGCCTGCTTGCACTTCCCTAAGCAGGTCAACCACTGCACGCTACTGTTCCGGGGAATGTTTTCATTTTGCTTTTTCTGCTGTGATCTGATTTCTCCCTCCTGACGCTGCTCTTTTCTGACTTCATTATCTCCTCATTAACAGCCAGGCTGAGTAGCTCCGTGTGGCACAGAGCGGGAGACATCGTCCTGAGGCCGCTGAGGGATCCCATGGGGCTTCGTAAGCCTCGTGCCCACCCAAGCACCACTCTTCCACTCACAGAGTCATGGAACCACGAAGGCTGGAAAGGCCGTCCAAGACCCCCAAGCCCAACCCAGCCCACCCCGGTGCCCACCGACTGCGATTCTCAGCACCACATCCCCACGTGGCCCTGCTCTGCCGGCAGTGGTCCCCAGGAGGTGAGGGATGAGGTCCAGGAGATGATGTTGGATGAGACAATCTTAGTGGGATTTCCAACCTTGATGTTTCTATGGTTCTGTGTCCCAGGAGGTGGCAGGTACCCTCCCGGGATGGGATGTACGCTGTCCCAGGAGATGATGGATACTGTCCCTGGAGGTGACGACACTGTTCAAGGACACAATGAGTACTGTCCCCAACCTGCCTTAGGAAACAAACTGCAGCCCCCACGATGGGACCCTAAGTGCTCTGGTGCTGCAGGCTCCCAGCACATTTGGCCTTCGCCCCACCTGGCAGCCCCAGGTAACCCCACTCCAAGGAAGGACAGGGATGGGGATGGGGACAGGAGTGGGCTTGGGGATGGGGACAGGGATGGGGATGAGGATGAGAACAGAGTCAGGGATGGGAATGGGGTCATGTAGGAGACCCCACTGTGGCCCCACTGTCCAGGTGCTCTCAACCCCTATCCCCACTGGAAGGGGCACTCGGTGGCTCCAGGACTTTCAACAGCTGAACGTTCTGCAGAGCTGAAGGTGTCATGATTTTCATTACACTAGGAATTCCTCATGGCCAGCAGAGATCTAATCGTGCAATAATCAGACTGTTAAGCCTCGTACTCCAAAGAACGCTGAGGCCATTGGCTCCTAATCACTTCAGCAAATTTTAATTAGACCACAATGTATTCTCTATAATCCCCTTGCAGAGGAAGCAATGTCCCAGGCAGGGACAGACCCAGGGGGTGCAGAGCAGCTCAGTGCTGCTGACAGAGCAGCAGAATGGGAACCTCCCTGGCATCCAGCTCCCAGGCAGCCCCGTCCGTCTGCTGTGTCTGTGTGTCTGTACCTGTCTGTCAGCCAAGGAGCAGAGCACAGCTCTGGCCACATGTGCAGGTCCGGGAGCACAGGAGCTGAAGGTCCTCGAGTGGAGGATGGGAAGGTTCAGAAATGAGATGGAGCCACACGTGATGGAAGCACAGAGAACCAAAGAGCAGCACACAGTGCGTCAGCAGTGCAATGGCATCAGGAAACAAAGGGAGGGCTGCAATGCCTCTGATTGACAGCAGTGGGATAAGAGCGTCCTGGGAGCTCGGAGGAGGAAAAGACCATGAGGACACTGAGACCAAGAGCTGTGCAGGAGGAGAAAGGAGCGTTCGCTGGCAGTGAGCTCCCCCACAGCCGGAAGAGCTCCAGACCCAATCGAGTTAACAAATCAAATTCCTCAACAGATAATGAAATACACAAAGTTGTACCCAACAAATGGAAGAAGAGTTAACTCAGCTCAGTGCCACTCCACATCACCCTGCTGTGCATCACCCTGCCCCGTGCCACCCATTGAGGAGAGGAGAGGAGAGGAGAGGAGAGGAGAGGAGAGGAGAGGAGAGGAGAGGAGAGGAGAGGAGAGGAGAGGAGAGGAGAGGAGAGGAGAGGAGAGGAGAGGAGAGGAGAGGAGAGGAGAGGAGAGGAGAGGAGAGGAGAGGAGAGGAGAGGAGAGGAGAGGAGAGGAGAGGAGAGGAGAGGAGAGGAGAGGAGAGGAGAGGAGAGGAGAGGAGAGGAGAGGAGAGGAGAGGAGAGGAGAGGAGAGGAGAGGAGAGAATAGCATCACAGAATAGTTTGAGCTGGAAGGGACCCTTAAAGGCCATCTGGACCCACACCCCATAATGCCCAGGGACACCCACAGCTCCAGCAGTGCTCACAGCCCCGTCCCCTGACCCCGGGTGTCTCCAGGGATGGAGCATCCACCATCTCTCTGGGCAACCTGTGCCAGTGCCTCACTGCTCTCACTGTAAACAACTTCTTCCTTACATTCAATCTAAATCTGCCCTCTGGTTTGAAACCATTTCCCCTCGATAGCACAGAATAGAATAGAACAGAACGATTGGAAAGGATCTAGAATTTGATTATCGAGTTGAACTCCTTGTGCACCTCAGGGCTAACCAGAAGTTAGAGCACGTTCCTGAAGGCATTACCAACTGCCTTCAGCACACCCGCAGCCATGGGGCGTTCAGCTCTTCTCGATGTCAGCCCCGAGGTCAAAAGCTCCACATGGAGGCACCACAGCACTGTGTGTCACAGCACGGACAGGAGCACGATGGCACTTGACAGGAAAGTGGCAGTGCCCACTGTGCTGCTTTGCTCCTCGCTGCTGCTCAGGTCTCCTGCAGCCGTCAGGGGATGCAGGTGGTGCAAGAATCGCATCACTGTGCTGCACTGATGCAGCACTCAACCCCAGGAAGTGTGTGCATGGCACCAGCAGAAGTGCTCAGGCTGAGGATAACATCTCAGCACTGCTTCTGGAGAGCACTGAGCTGCACAGAGGTGGGTGCAGAGAACAAGGCCTTGACCAAACGTGTCCTGAAGCTGGAATGGAATCGCCACTTGCATGGGGTGGGAGCAGCTGGTGCTGGGGCAGTCACACGGGAGCACTGGGGCCCCGTTCTGCTGCTCTCAGGTGGATGGAGCTGCACCAGTGCTGAGCAAGGTCTGCACCGGGGCTGTCCCACGGGGCACTGTGTTTATTGGATCTCGCCCGCTGCAGAGGAAATGTCTTTTATTACTTGGCAGTTTATTGATTTGATCTGTGCTTTCTGTTTTACGCTGTGGTTTATATTTCTCGCTGGGCACAAGCTCTGTTTTGAAAGCTCTGTATAATATCAGTAGGTGTGCCAACACAGCGTGCTGGTTGCCTCAAAGCTGATGGGACATCTCACTCTGTAGGCACTGCACCACGCTAGGCACACATCTGTCCGTCTGCCTTCCCCCTCGGTGGCCCAAGGTTGAGGCCATCGGTGGCCAAGAAAGTAGGATGTCCCATGTCCCATGCAGCGATGGGAACTGTCCCACTGTGGGGCCACAGGAGGAGCTGTGGATGGGTACAAGCACAGCGCGGCCTCGAGTCACATCAGAGGAGGTTTAGGTTGGGTACTGGGGAGTGGCTGGGCACTGGCACAGCTGCACAGGGAGTGGGGGGGGGGGGGTCACTGTCCCTGGAGGTGTTCCAGAACCACGAGGATGTGGCACTGAGGGCCGTGGTGGTGTGGGCTGGGGGTGGGTTTGGGGATCTCAAAGGGCTTTTCCACCATAATGAGCTATGATTCTAGGAACAGGGACGGGGCTTTTGGATGATGCATTTCCCCTCTCTAAGTGTTGTATCGGCAGCACCAGGTCCTGCCCTTCCAAAAGAAGGAACACTGGAGAGGCTGTGGATGCCCCATCCGTGGAGGCACCCAGGGCAAGGCTGGATGTGGCTCTGGGCAGCCTGCTCTGCTGGTTGCTGACCCTTCCCACATCAGGGGGCTGAAACTCAATGATTTGTGAGGTCCTTTTCAACCCAGGCCACTCTATGATACAGAAAGTTGTGTGTAGCCCAAGCACATGCAGAGGGTGAGGGAGGTGTGGGGGGGGGGGATCCCAACCCTGACAGAACACGGGGCCCCCCAAAGCTCCCTGTGTCCTGCAGGACCCATGGCAGGGTCATGCAGCAGCATGGGGGTGGCAGCAGGGGGGCTCAGGGACTGCACACTGAGGTCAGGCTGAAGGCTGGCAGATGAGTTTCCCATAGCACGATGTCTGGACTGAAGAGAGCAGGGAATGGCAGGGAGGGAATGAGGAGCTGAAATAAGTGCAGTGTGGAATAATCTAGTTTCCTAATGACAGAATGAATTCCAAAATCTATCTGACCTTGAGAAAGTTGGATGCAGAGAGAAAGTCCATCACCCAGAAACTGCAGCAATTAACAAAATTACCACTAGCATGGAGGGGAGGGAAGGGAGGGGAGGGTGAAGGGAGGGGGAGAGGAGGGAAGGGGAGGGGAGGGGAGGGATGAAGGGAAGGGTGGGGGAAGGGTGAAGGGAAGTGGGGGAGGAAGGGGAAGGGGAAGGGTGAGGAAAGGGTGAGGGGAAGAAGAGGGGTGAGGGGAAAGGACGGGAGGGGTGAGGGGAAGTGTGAGGGGAAGGGTGAGAGGAAGGGAAAGTGGAAGGGGAAGGGGAGGGGAGGGGTGAGGGGAAGGGGAAGGGGAAGGGGAAGGAAAGAAGAAAAAGAGAAATTATTACTGTTGGAAAAGTCCCCCAAGATCCCTAAGCCCAACCCCAGCCCACCCCACCGTGCCACATCCCCACAGTTCCTGAACTCCATGGTGAGCCCACCACCTCCCTGGGCAGCTGTGCAGTGCATCACTGCTCTTTTAGAAAACAGTTCTTCCCTGATATCCACCCTGAACCCCTCCTGGCACAGCTCGAAGCCATCACCTCTTCTCCTATCTAGCCTGGTCTCCAATGCTACAGTTTCTGTACACTTCCATCACAAGGAGGGAATTGTGGAACATCAGCATGACTCCAAAGTGCCACAGCCCCACATCCCAGCACCGTGGAGCTCAGAGCTGGGGCTGGGCACGGGACGGCCTCCTGCACATCACTGCTGTCTGTAGGAATTGTGATTGGGAGGCTAAAACAGGCTCGTGGGGATTAGTCACAAGAGCAGCGCATCAGTCAGACAAATCTGCTTAAGCAAAGCACAGCAGTGAGGGCGGAGCACTGATTGCTCTGAGTGAAGGCTCTGGTGAATCTCCCAAGGACGGAGCACTGGGGGCATCGCCATGCAGGAGGTGGCAGCTGTCCCAGCAGTGCTCTGGGCATGGCCCGGAGGGAAGCCTTGCACAGCTGCTGCTCCTGGGCATCTCCAGGGATGCTCCAGCCCTTCTCTGGGCAACTCAGCTGACCGAAGGGGAGTGCTGAGGTGTCCATTTAGCACTCTTCCACCTTCCAGAACTCACGGTGAGCTATAGGCAAGCACTGGGGGGAGGCAATCACGTGAGGTGCAGCAATGGTTTGCACAGCAGTAAAGCAATGTCTGCTGGGACAGACAGCACATCGGGATCCAGTACGGCTGGGGGGGAGCTGGGACACCCCCTTGTGCCACACACTGCCGTGTCCCAGTGTGGTCCTCGATCCACAGCTCCACCGATCCCGCAGCTCACACAGAGAGGGAGAAGCACCGTAACTGGGGGCCCTCCAAGCAGAACACAGCCCTGCAGGGAGAATCCACGCTGTGCGTTGGAAGGAATCGGAGTACCTGAGATCATTTCCTTTGCATTTGTATTCAGGGCTCATCCGTGGCATTCTCTGTGCTGCCTGACTTCAGACTGACTGCCCTCCTGGCAGACACACATTAAGAGGGAACAATAAATTGCAGTACGGTTCTCCTGTACCTGGGTGTGGGGCAAATGGAAATAACTTTGGAACGAAGCTTTATTTATGAACTTGGAATTGGATTATCGAGTCGTTGGCATCAGCAGCGGCAGCGCTGCTTTTTTAAGACCTTCGAGAAATTTCCAGGGAGATGTAATCCCTTCCTCTGACGATCCCCAGACTGGCCCTCATTTCCTAAGCTCCCCGATAACGTCTCTGTGCTCATGCTGACGTTACTGCTCCTCATACATCAGATCACAATCTCAGAGCCGCAGCACAGCACTCTGCAGCCTCCGTCCTCTGCCGGAGGGCACTGCAGCTTTGCCTGAAGCCCATCACAGAATCAGAGTAATGCTTAGAGATGGGAGGGACCTTTAAGAGCCATCTAGTCCAACTCCCCTGCAATGAACAGGGACAGCGCAGCTCCATCAGTTTGCCCAGGGCTGGATTTTGTCCTGGGGGTGTGAGAGCTCACCCAGCAGAGCAATGGAGCACAGGGCCATGGGGAGAGCTGAGTGCACAATACCAGGGGTCGGAGCAGAGCCTGCATGGTGACCCCAACACCTGGGCTGGGGGAAGGCCCTGCTCAGGAGCTTCATCGTCGTTGGAACAGGCTGGTGTTGGCATAGCTGCCTGCAGAGGTGGCAGAGTCACCATCCCTGGAGGTGTTCAAGAGCAGAGAAATGTGGCACTGAGGGACGTGGTCATCAGGCATGGTGGGATGAGCTGAGGTTGGACTTGGGGATCCCAGTGGTCTTTTCCAACCTTAACAATTCTCTGGTGGCTTTTCTTCAAAGCCAGGGACGCTGCAAGCCAGGCAGCAGATGCCATGCCAAGTGGTCACCACGCCAGCTGATCCGCCGTGCTGAGCGGGCCCTGTGCTGCCTTCCCCAGGGCACAGCTCAGCATCACATCCCAGCACGTGGGCTACAGGGAGCTCCCCTTCTGTGTCCTTGAGGCAGCACAGAGCCGGCGGCCGCAGCTGGGCTGAGCTCTGTGTAAATAATCCACAAAGCCGTGCTGCTGATCGGCCGCTGCCCTACTTAATTGCGTCTCTGTGCTGAGGCTGCAGCTCAGTGCGAGGATGCACCGCGCCTCACCCCATAGGACCAGGCACAGTGTGGACAGAGCACCACCGATAATTAAATCTGCTGGGTTTCACAATGCTGCACAATGATGTCTCAGGAAAGGGGGCTGAGTCAGAACCACAGACCGACCCGGGTTGGAAGGGACCTCAAGGACCATGAATCTTCAACCCCTGCCGCAGGCAGGGCCACCAGCCTCCCCTTTTCATACCAGACCAGGCTGTCCAGGGCCCCATTCAATCCAGCCTTGAACACCTCCAGGGACGGGGCATCCACGACCTCTCTGGGCAGCCCGTTCCAGCATCTCACTGCTTTATAGTAAAGAACTTCCCCCTGACATTCAACCTAAATCTTCCCTCCCTCAGCTTAAAACCATTTCCCCTCGTCCTGCTGTTCTCTGCCCTTTCAAAGAGTGACTCCCCTCCTGTTTATGGGCTCCTTTAGGTCCTGGAAGGCTGCAATGAGGTCACTCCACAGTCTTCTTTTTTCCAGCTGCACAAGCCAAGCTCCCTCAGTCAGTCTCCATAGGGGAGGTGCTCCAGCCCTCTGATCATCTCTGTGGCCCTCCTCTGGACCCTCTCCCACAGCCCCACACTTTTCCTGTATTGGGGCCCCAGACCTGGACACAGTACTTCAGATGGAGTACTCTGGAATGGGACAGAAAATGCTTTGCAGAACAGCACGAGAGCCCTGACAGCCCTCTGCTCGGATGCTGCATGAGAGTGCAGACCCATGGAGATGTGACTGAGCTGAGTGGTCCCGAGCCTTTCTTTTTTGTAGGGTTGGAATAACTGAATGAGCATCAAGGCTGAAGCTGAGATCCTGCATGCACCACTGATCTCCATCAGTGCTAGTGCACAGGAGGATGAGGGTTCTGAAACAAGGGGTACAGATGCAGCAGCACAGAAGGTTCTCCAGTGGTCCTGGAGGTTCCCACCGCTCTCTCCACCCTCAGGTGACAACTGATAGGTGGGAGGGAACAGCCCTATGTTGTGCCAGGGGAGGTTTAGAGCAGATTTGAGAACTTGTAAATGGTGAGGGAAAGTCAGGCACCGAGGCAGATCACCCAGGGCCGTGATGGGGTCACCATCCCCAGAGATACTGAAGATGTGCAGATGTGGCGCTGCGGGATGTGGGTCAGCGATGGGGCTCAGTGGGTCGGGTGGGACTTGTTGATCTTGAAGGTTTTTCCAACCTCAGTGAGTGCTTCAGTGATCCCAGTGGCTTCCCCACGTCAGCTGCTGTAAGCAGGCCTCTGATCAAACAGCCCTGACCCCACAAAGCATCACCGAGTGCTCTGACACCCCAGGGCCATTTCCCTGCTCTGGGCCTAAGGGCAGCGCAGCAGTGCGGGACAGGGCCAGCAGGCAGCTCTGCACCACGTCCATGGGATAGAGAGGACATCATCACGGGACCGCCCCACATCCGAACCCTTCATCTGAGAACATCCTTGCTCTGGTGCAAAGTTCTCTGATCCTTCCTGAGGATGAGCACGGACCCATCCCGGTGCCCAGGGCGGGCAGTGCAGGGCCCGGGCAGTGCTCTCTCCTCTGGCCCGCGCGGTGCCCGCAGCACTGAGGTTCAGTGCTGTGCCAGGAACACACAGACACTGCTTCACAAATGCCCAAATCGTTGGGGTTGTTAACAACTGCTGGAAGACCTAAGGAGATGCGAACAGGAGGGATGTCAGGGACACAACAGGCAAAATATTCAATGGACTATTGCTTTAAAGCACTTAAAGCCTTAACTTTGTGCTTGGCCAAGCAGAATTTGCTGCTGGTACAATCCGTGCTGGCTGTCCCCGAATGCCTCCCCGTACCTGCTTTGTTTGGGGACAGGGAGCACAGGGGGACACGCTCCTTCTGGCTGAGCTGAGGTTGAGTTCCCCACAACCCCCCCACCCCCAGCGAACGACAGGAGCTGTGCCAGCTGCTTCCCAGCTACTGGGGAACCCCTCCAGCCACCGCCGTTTTCCACAGAGGACAGACAGGAGCTGTGAAATCCACCCCAAAACCTGACCAGAGAGCCAGGAAAACCAGCTCTGTTCAAGAGATGGGATGTGGGGAAAGGGGCGTTGCACCATGGCAGGCACACGTCCATCCAACCGCCTCGCTCACAATGAGCAGCGGTGCCACAGGAGCTGTGGATGGGCACAGGCACAGCACGGCCTCGAGTCGCATCAGGAGAGGTTTAGGTTGGGTACTGGGGAGGGTTTCTTCTCAGGGCAGCGGTCTGGCCAGGTCAGGGTTGGGAGCACCATCGCTGGAGGCCACTGCGATGTGGCTGAGGGTGCAAAGTGAGCAGCACCGAGGGCAGCACAGCGGAGCTGAGTCCACGTGGGATGCGTCCAAAGGCCAACAGCAGCAAAGCACAGCCGCGCTGCGAGGGGAAGCAAGCTGAGCAGGGCTGGAAAACCAGGAGCTGCCCCTCTACGCTCACCCACCGGGCACACGGCGCTGGAGCATCGCCCACCCGGCCCAGAGGAGCCGCCAAGGGCTCACCCCCGGCCTGGGACGTGCAGAGAGCGCCGTGCTGAGCTGCGCGAAGGCGCGGAGTGCCACGAGCACACACAGCACCGGGGCTGGGCACGTGGGAGCGCGCAGCGCAGGGAACAAGCGACCGCCCGAGGAACAGCGGCAGCGGAATACAAGGAGAACGAGGGTCCGCCCCGGGGCCAGCGGGGACAGGACGGGGCGCGGCGCAAACGGCGGCTCAGCCGCGGGGCGAAACCCCTCCGTGGGGCTGCGGGAGGAGCGGGGACCCCGAGCTGGGGGTCCCTGCAACCCCAGCGCCCTCTGCCCGCCCGGACCCGGAGCCACCACCCACCCACGGTGCCGTCCCCTGGAAGAACCCCACGCACGACCCCGCCGGCGTGGATCAGCACCACGCGCCCCGCCCCGCGTGGATCCCCGCGCATGCGCGCGGCCCCGCGCCTCGGCCACGCGCCCCCCTCGCCCGCTCGCCCCGCCCCTTCCGGCGCCGCCCCGGATCAGCGGCGCCGCGCTCCGCACGCGCTCCTTTTCCGCCGCGCGCTCCAAGATGGCGGACACGCAGGTGGGGCCGCGCGGTGCGGGGCGGCTGTGGGCGGCGGGAACGGGGGACCGGGACCGGGAGCGGGAGCGGGAGCGGGAGCGGGCCGGGGGGGGACGTCCTCTGCGCGGATCGGGAGCCGGGCGCTGGGGCGGCGGGGTGGGCCCGGGCCCGGTGTGACGCCTCTGTCCCCGCGCAGACCGAGCGGGCGTACCAGAAGCAGCCCACGATCTTCCAGAACAAGAAGAGGGCTCTGCTGGGCGACGGCGGCAAGGAGAAGCTGCCCCGCTACTACAAAAACATCGGCCTCGGCTTCAAGACGCCCAAGGAGGTGCGGTGCGGCCCCGATTAGTGCTCCGTGTGCTCCCGGAGCAGCGCGGCCCGTGGGAACGCGGTGGGGACGTGGGAAGGGGCTCAGCGCTGCCCCGCACCTCCCACTGAGCCGCCTCCCTCTGCATCTCCCCGACACCTCATCGCTTATGAAGGCTCCCTCTGTTAGCTCCCCCTCGTCCCGTTGCTGTGTCAGTGTATGAAGTTGCTCTCCCTCTAAGGACTGGGAGGCCGCAGTGAGGTCTCCCCGCAGCCTCCCCTTCTCTGGGCTGAGCAGCCCCAGCTCCTCAGCCTGTCTCCATACAGAGGTGCTCCGTTCTCTGAACATCCCCATGCCCTCCTCCAGACCCACAGCCCCACGTCCTTCCTGTGCTGGCAGCCTGGACACTGTATTCCACGTGGGGCCTCAGGAGGGCAGAGGGGCACAGTCCCCTCCTGTCTGCTGTCCCCTCTCTGTTGGTGCAGCCCAGGGAACCGATGTCCTTCCAGGCTGTGAGCACACACTGCTGGCTCATGTCCCTCTTAGAACCCCTTAGTCCTTCTCCACGGGGCTGCTCTCAGTGATTTCTCTCAGTCTGTGCGATCTGGGATTGCTCCAGCCACAGTGCAGCACTTTGCATTTGGCCCTGCTGAACCTCATTGGGTTCACGTGTCCTTGTCCAGGACCTTTCGGGTCCGTTTCCGTCATATCAGCTGCAGCACTCGCAGCTCCTCAGCACCTGGGTCTCCGTGTGGCTGTGTCTCTGTGCTGCTGGGCTGCCCGTGTGCCCAGACACTGAACGTTGCTTCTCTCATAGGCTATCGAGGGCACCTACATCGACAAGAAGTGCCCCTTCACTGGCAACGTCTCCATCCGTGGCCGAATCCTGTCAGGTGAGTTGTGCAGGAGTGTAAGCACGTGGTGCCACCCGAGCAGGTGATCACAGAGCCCACAGGTGCCCCTCTGGAGCTGCTGGGGAGCACAGCACTGGTCCTTGAGCTGCACGTGATGCTGTTCTCACGATGGTCTTCCAAGCCTCGCGGTGCAGGGGCTGTGACGACAGTGCCACATGGCATTGCTGATGCTCGGTGCAAGGACACGCTGCTGATTCTGTGCAGTGCAGGACAGGTAGGGTGTGTTCAGGGGCTCATCGGGAGGACAGAAGAACTGTTGTGCTCTGTAGGTTGGGAGGTGGGGGAAGGAAGTCCTGGTGTCCTGCAGGACTGAGAGGAGCACCCTGTTGTTCAGCTAGGTCAGAAGTTTCCGGAATTGAGCAGTGCCTTCCCATGTTAAGCACTGCTGGTCGCGGGTGGCTCCTCTGGAGGGCTCCATCCTCCAGCAGCTGGGAGCAGGGCCGCTCTCGTCCCCAGGTGTGGTCACCAAGATGAAGATGCAGCGCACCATCGTCATCCGGCGGGACTACCTGCACTACATCCGCAAGTACAACCGCTTCGAGAAGCGCCACAAGAACATGTCCGTGCACCTGTCCCCGTGCTTCAGGTGCGTGCTGCCACGGCTCTGCTGTCACTGTGTGTGACGTGTCGGGCTGTGCTGAGCGGAGTGGGCGCATCGGGGCGGTTCTGTTTGCTGCTGGTGGTGATGTCTGAACTCACGATGGTCTTCAGAGTCCCCGTTGGTGAAGGGGCTGCTGACAAAGCCTGTGGCCATTGCTGAACCAGCAGACGTGTGCAGGTCTGTCTGCAGGCTGCGTGTGAAACCACGTGCTCACACGGCCCTGTACTTATTGAGAGAGGTTGAAAAAGCTCGGGCTGATGTTTCCAAGGGAAATGGTGGGGAGGGGGGGTTCAGAGGATGGTGTCCCCATCTCCTGCGCTTCTGAATCCTGGGGCAGCCCACGTGCCAGTCTGTGCTGGCTTAAGGAGCACATCAGGATCAGAAGGGAAACTCGTAGTGGCTGAAAGATTTCCTTTTGGGTGCTCAGCGCTCCTCCTGCACCCATGGGCTGCTCCCATCTGCTGCTGCAGTTCGTGCTCACATGGAGGGACGGGCACTGCTATTTCAGCACAGTCATCACTGCAGCACTGCATCTTGTGCTGCAGTGTCTGTGCTGCAGAGCAGGAAAGTGCAAACTGACAGCGCTGAAACAGCACTGCTTTCATTGCAGGGATGTGCAGATCGGGGACATCGTGACCGTGGGGGAGTGTCGGCCCCTCAGCAAAACCGTCAGGTTCAACGTCCTCAAGGTCACCAAGGCTGCGGGCACCAAGAAGCAGTTCCAGAAGTTTTAAAAGCAGCAGATGGAGTATAATTGGGAGGAATAAAACCTTTTTAAATCCACCCTGTGTGTGTGGTGTGGAGTGAACACAGCGCAGGAGTGCAGCAGCACGTGTGAAGGCACTGAGCTGCAGGAGTGGCTCTGAGCCCCTCGAGGGGATGTGGTGTCAGGCAGACACTGCTCTGTATCCCATGGCTCCTGTGAGGGAGAGACTGAGGTTTGGTGTGGGTGAGGGTCAGGGGATGAGCGCGTGGGCTGCAGGGAGCTGGGCACAGCCTGGGCTTACACGAGTATTAACTGTTTAGTGAGGGCTGCCGCGTGGAGGGCCCTCACAGTGGTGTGAGAACCTGAGGTGGAAATGGAGCATCTCAGAGCGGGGCAGCTGTGCTGGCAGCACTGCCTTAACGGGGCTGTTCGTTGGCAGCATTGCAGTACTGAAAAGGAACAAGGTGGGGCATGGGATTCGTGGTCCAGCCCAGCACAGCTGTGGGACTGCATCCCCCAGGTTTGGGGCGTCACTGCTGTGTCTGAGTGGGCACAGTGGGCAGAGGGCTGCAGCTCAGCCCAGGGGGTGGGGTGGGGTGGGGTGGGGTGGTGCTCCTGGGGGCAGGGCTGGAACAACTGGGCCCTGAGTAAGGCAGGGGGATGGCTGAAAACGTGGGGGCTCTTGGGATATCCTGTGCTGTATATCATTCTTGCCTTTCCTGTGCCTGGGAGTGGTTTCCAGGTGAGCTCTGAGGAGGGGATGATGTAGCCCGTTCCCACGCTGAGCTTGTCTGAGATCTCTGCAGCTGTGGCCCTGCACGACGGCTGCAGCAGAGCGGAGGGGCAGTGTTCTCGTGCAGCCTGGATGGGGCTGGAGCCCCATGGGAAGGCAGAGCTGCTCGCCCTGGTGGGACGCGTGGGGCAGAGTGCAGGTGCTGCACAGCCCAGTGCACAGTGGCAGTGAGGAGACCTCATGCTGCAGTGGGGCTCTGGTCCCCACCAAGGGCCACATTTAGGGCAGATGATGTGTGATGTGCTCCCACACGTGGACACAAAGCACAGCTGCACAGAAGTGTGGAGCTCTGCAAGTGCAAAAGCTCAGCTGTGCTGCACTGCACTGCTGCCATGGATCTCCCAACAGGAAACCGGCTCATCCCACTGAGGCTGTGGGGGCTCAGACAGAGCCCCTGCTCAGAAATGGGGCTGCTGAGGTCTCCTCATTACCAGATCTGCTGGGAGAAGAATGGCCAACAGGACAGGGAAAGGCTGAGTGCGGCTGTCACACCAGGAGGTAGCAGGGAAACACCCCCAAACTGTCCTGTAGGGGCTCCTCAGAGGTGATGCTGCCAACTCCCATCCAAATCCTCATGTCCCCTTAGGAAGCAGTGGGGAAACTACAGGCTCCTCCTGGAGGTTCGGGGAGGGCTCCTCTAGAAGGTGGTGTGGCACAAAGCCCAGCTCCAGTGCCTTTACACCAACACACAATGCAGGGGAGCTGGAAAACAGGATGTGCGTGGAGCACTACGAGCTGCTGGCGACCATGGAATGTGGGATGGTGCTCAGAGGGTATGGCCTTCTCAGAAGGGGTGGGCTATGTAGGGGGGGATTGCTCTCTGTGCTAAGGAGTGGATGCACTGAGGAGCTCCCTCAGCGTCTTCATCAGTGACATCAGTGATGGGCTCGAGTGCACTCTCACAAGTTTGCTGAGGTCAGAAGGAGGGACACCATCCACAGGGACCTCAACAGACTCCAAAGTTGGGACCGTGTGATCCTCACAAGATTCAGCATAGCAAAGTGCAAGGCTTTGTGCCTGGGTCGGAGTAACCCCAGGTACGTGTGCAGACTGGGAGAGGAACTCCAGGAGAGCGGTCCTGTGGGGAAGGACCTGGGGGTCCTGGGAGGTGAAAAACATGAGCCAGCAGTGCACTGCTGCAGCCTGGAAGAGCAATGGTGTCCTGGGCTCCATTAGGAGAGGGGTGGCAGCAGGGACAGGGAGGGGAATGTCGCTCTGCTCTGCCCTCGTGGGGCCCCATCTGGAGCACTGTGTCCAGGTCGGGGCCCCAGTACAGGAAAGGTGTGGGGCTGTGGGAGAGGGTCCAGAGGAGGGCCATGAGGATGCTCAGAGGGCTGGAGCACCTCTCATATGAAGACAGGCTGAGGGAGCTGGGCTTGTTCAGCCTGGAGAAGAGAAGGCTACAAAGAGATATCATCACACCCTTCCAGTGCATAAAAGGAGATTAAAAACAGGAGGGGAATCAACTTTTTACCAGGGTAGGCAGAGAGAAGATGGGGGAATGGTTTTAAGCTCAAGGAGGGAAGGTTTAGATTGGATGTCAGGGGGAAGTTCTTCACAGAGAGAGCAGTGAGGTGCTGGAACAGCCTGCAGAGGGCCTGTGGGTGCCCCACCCCTGGAAGTGCCCCAGACCAGGCTGGATGGGGCCCTGGGCAACCTGGGCTATACCACATCTGGATGTTGGTGGCCCTGCATGGGGCTGGAACTTGATCCTCGGGGTCCCCTCCATCCCAAAGCCGTCCTGTGCTTCTGTGATCTGTGAAGGTCCCTTCTGATTGAGCTGCTCCATTCCAGCTGTCAGGAGCTCTGAGCACATGGGAGCAGCACTGTGTGCAGCAGCACCACACTCACAATGTGCCACGTGAGAAGTACCACTCTGTGCCACCAAAGCCACCATGCAGCTCCCACACATCCCTGAAAACCCTCAAGAAGGGCAGTAATGAACTGTGGGGCTCAGCAGCTGCACCCTCAGCCATTCCTCAATCAAAGTGTCCACGGAGGATGTGACCACCAGCACCTGTGTCATCCTGATCCCACACACCAGTGCAGTGAAGCCCCCCAGCTCCGCACCGCTCCTCTCAGCAGCAGAAATCAATGCTTTCACCATTCCTGGTGGGAAAAACAGCCCGGTCAGTTCAGTGCTGGAAGGAGTTCTGTTCAGCAGCTGTGTAACGTTACCACTGACAGCGCAGCAGCAGATCACAGAGGAGGTGACATACACAGGGAATAGATTTATCCATGAAAGGTCAGCGTGGACCCCACTGAGGAGTGCTGTGTGTCCCCCGGCACCGCAGGGCTCCTCCCCAGCCCTGGCGGCCCATCCCCAGCTATGGCTCACCCCAGCACCGCAGGAACAGGGACACGGTGCTGCCAAACCCCATCCCCCCCTGCACCAGCCCAGCCCTGGAGCAGAGCTGCCTGTCCTGGGAGCCCTACAGTGACAAAGCTGTGCCACTGAGCACCACGGAGTGTGCAGAGAGAGCACAGGAGGACAGCACACAGCAGCGGCACTGTACCACTGCCCAGGATCAGCCCCGAGGTGTTCCAGCACAACCACACCTGGTCCTGCACAGAACCGCACAGCACAGAAGGACTGGGGAGATCCGTGATCCTATAGTGGTGATCCACGCTCCAGGATGGGGGTTCTCTGCTGCCCCTTGTCCCCAGAGCTGTGCTGGAAGCGCAGCCGTGGTGTGGATGCGGTGCACGGTGGATGCTGTGGCTCTTGGAGGTGTTACACCTTCTGGGGATGCCACTGCTGCCTGGGGATGCTCTGCCTGCTCAGGGATGCCATGGCTACCTGTGGGGTCACCATGGCCACCTGTGGGGACACCGTGCTGCTCAGGGATGCCATACAATCACAGAATCACCCAGGTCAGAAAAGACCTCCAGGCTCATCCACCTACAACCAACACCTTCCCACTACACAGCAGCACACCCACACATCTCCTGAACAGCTCCAGGGATGGTGTCCCCCCCGCTCCCTGGGCAGTCTATGGCAGCACCTGAACACTCTGCAAAGAAATTCTTCCAAATTCCCAACCTGACCCTCCCTGGCACAACTTGAGTCCATTCCCTCTTGTTCTTTTGCTGTTACCTCCCGCCCCACACTCCTCCACATCCCTAATGTGGTCCCAGGCCCAAGGAAGTGTCCCTGAGGCTGTGGGACAGGATGCTGTGGCATGGAGATGCCATGGTACAGGGGATCTGTGTGAGCATCACGCATGGCACCGGTGTGACCCCACTGCACAGGACTGCCATACGAACCCAGTGTCCTCATGGGGTCCCCAAGGGGTGCAGCTCGGCTGTGGGGCCGCAGCAAGGTGTGGGTCAGGCAGGAAGGCAGGCAAGAGGAGACCTGGGCTGCACTGTTCCCTGCATCCCCGGTGGCTTCTGAGGGAGGGCCGTGTCCTTCTGCTGCCTTCCATGGGTCCCTGAACCATCCCCTCCATCCCACAGTGCCCCACACACACCTCGGCTGTGCTCTGGGGTTTGTCCCTCCACAGATCCTGGTGCATCACCCCAACTGCACTCCCAGCCCCTCAGTGCTGGACAGACACACTGTGCCACCCAGGACAGACGTTCTGTGTCCTTTCCCTGTGCCCCATCAGAGCTCCTCCTGCCTGGACCCCCACGCAGCAGCACAGTGCCAGCAGCCCCTGCATGCCCACATGTGTACATGGGCTCCAGGATCACTTGGACAGCCCAGCAGATTTGGGGAGCTGTGCCCACGGGCTCTGCCCTCGCCCCCTGCCCAGCCCAGCACCGCCAGCATCACCCGCCTGTGGGGGAAGTGGAGTGCGGCAGGATCTGTTCCATCTCCGCAGGATTTGGGCGTCAATCTGTGCATCTCCACTGGTGGAAGTGGTTTCCAGGACAGAAAAAATGAGAAATGCTGCTCGGCTCTAATTTTGGATCCCCACCGTCCCCGGGAGCCGCAGTGCTGTGTGGGGGGAACAGAGCAGCTCTGCAGGGCGAGCGGAGGCCGGGGCTGCGTCCCTGCTCCCAGCACCCACAGCCCTGCCTGCGGCCCTGGGCTCTGCCTGCACAACATTCCTGGCTCAATTTCCCACCTCTGCCCAAACATTGCCCCCAACCCCTCACATCCCACAGAGATCCCATTGCTGCTGGCGCTGCTTTGCTGTCAGGGTGCAGCACTGCAGGATTTCACGATGCCACGGCCGAGCTGCTGTGCTGTGCTGAAGACAAATGCTCCCTGAAGTCCACTGTTGTCACTGCACTGAGCAAAGCAGAGCTCTCTCAGTTCCCATCAGACGCACGCAGTGCTCCCAGCAGCTGGGTGCTGCCCTCCCAGCACATCACCTGCACAACCATCCCTTCAGCTGTGTGCGTCTTGTGTGCGTCTTCGGGGGAAGGAGAGAACCAAAACCCCCCTGACACATCCCCAGGTGCGTGCAGGAAAACCCAGCATCCCCGAGAGGAAAGCGCTGTCCTCAATTTACATTGTAACAGACACCCACACCAACAAGAGGAAGCGCTGACGCCCAGCCCTCATTGCCTGAGGCTCCTCAGAGCTGCAGAGGCCACAGCCAGACATGAAAACCCCCATCCCATCCCATCCCATCCCATCCCATCCCATCCCATCCCATCCCCATTCTCACTCCCATCCCCAGCCCCATTCCATCTCTACCCCTACCCCTATCACTATCCCTATCCTTATCTCTATCCCTATTCCCATCCCCATCCTCACCTCCATCACATCCCCATCCCTTCCCATTCCCATTCCCATCCCATCTCCATCCCCATTGCATTCCCATCCCATCCCATCTCCACCCCAATCCCCATCCTATTCCCACCCCATCCCCACCCCCATCCCATTTCAGCCCCCACATTCACGCCTCCCACAATGACACCACATTGTGGGGCAGTGCGGGTGATTTTCCAACAGATTAATTCTGTTGGTTCAGCGTGAGAGCTTCACAGGAAAAGTGTGTCAGGCAGGAGGAGCACCGAGTGGATGCCAGACCCCAAAGGGCTGCGAGATAGGATTCACAAAGGAAGCCTCAAAACACTGCAGGGATCACAAACAACCACCAGCACCGCCTCCTGCAGCAGCCACAGCAGCACCCACGG
This sequence comes from Oreortyx pictus, assembly GCA_036925125.1. Classification (NCBI taxonomy): domain Eukaryota; kingdom Metazoa; phylum Chordata; class Aves; order Galliformes; family Odontophoridae; genus Oreortyx; species Oreortyx pictus. Next base: position 275,169 of record JAUPFR010000001.1, on the reverse strand, counting down.
TGCCAGCCAACATCCCGGCCCCACGACCCCCAGGCACAACGGGCTCCAGTGGGACCCCCTGACGCACCCATGCAGGGGGGAATATCGGGGCCAGGAAGGATACCGGGGAAAATCCTTTCTCCCAGAGAGCAGCAATGCACTCCCACATCTGCCCAGGGACTTTGGGGGGGGTTCACTGCCTCTCGGGGCTCCAGAACCACGGGGATGTGACACTGAGGGACGGTCAGTGAGCACAGTGGGGGTAGGTTGGGGACCTCAGAGGTCTTTTCCAACCACCAAAACCAAAACTCCATATACCCCCGACACAGCAAAGGGGACCCCGGTGATGAGGTCCCTTCCTCTCCAACCGCGCAGGGACGGCGGCAGCAATGCCCTCGACCAGACCCTTTATTACAGAAGGGCTTTTACACAGCACAGACACACTGGCTCCCCCCATGCACCGCCCGGCCCCGCGCCCCCACCCTGCCCCACAGCCACCCCACGGAGCGGGGCATTGCATAGAGAGGAGCGGGCGGGGGGTGGGTGACACCGGGGCCGCGGGGGCGGCAGGGGGCAGAGCCAGCCCGCCCCACACCTGGTGGCACCGTCCGGCCCCGCCGTCCCCACGCATCCCCGCGGCCGCCCGGGGCCGGCTCCCGGCAGAACATTCATCCCAAATAAATTAAAAAGGTCCGTGCCCCCCTCCTCCCCCCACCCCCCCCCCCGGTTAAAAAGCGTCCGCCAGGGTCACTCCTCGGGCGGTTCGCACAGGAACGGAGAGGTGACGGCGTGGGCCTGGGCGATGGCCGCCAGCTCCTTGAGGAACTCGCTGAAGATGACGGCGCAGTACACGGCGTTCTTGACGCGCAGTGCCTCGCTCTGCTTCTCGGCCGAGCTGCGGAACAGCGCGGCTCCCGCCAGCGCCTGCAGCACCGGCCCGTCCCGCACCTGCTGCAGTGCCAGCTGCGCCGCCTGCCGCGCCCGCGTCGGGCTGTTGGTGTGCCGCAGGATCAGCTCGCCCAGCGACGGCTTCCGGCTGCGGGCTGAGGGGCTGCGTCAGCTGCGGGGCCCCCGGAGCAGCCCAGGACACGGCCCGGAGCTCGGGGTGCAGGGCAGAGCCCCGGCTGCATGCGGGGCCATGTGCAGCCCCCAGGGCAACACCGTCCCCAGCGTGGCGTGCAGCCCCAGTGCAACGCAGCGAGGGGGAGAAGCAGAACCCAGCCCTGCGAGCGCTGCCCAGCAGTGGGGAAGAGGCAGAGCTCAGCTCCGCGTGCAGCACCCGGAGCAGCACCCAGCCCCCACGCAACGCGACGTGAAGCCCCCGACTCTGCTGCCACGGCCCCTTCACCATGGCAACCCCCGGCCCTCCACACAGAGGGACGTGAGCTCCCCATCCCAGAGTGGCTCCCGGACCCCATGCAGTGCCATGGGCACCCCACACACAGCGCACCCCAGCCCCACGCAGCAGCTCCGGCCCCATCTCACCCAACGTCTCCGAGCGGCGCAGCGCTGGCACGACTCCGGGCGCATCAGCCCAGTCCAGTTTGCCACGGGCAATCAGGTACTTCTTGGCCTTGAAGAGCAGCGTGGGGAAGTCCTCCTGGCTGGCAGCAAAGCTCTCGATCTTGTTCTTCACCGAGCCGAGCACCTGCAGGGGGGGGAGATGGGACATACAGGGCGAGATGGACAATGGGATCAGACAGAGGGAAGGGCAGAATGGGCGGCACCGTGGGCAGCACCCACACCACACCTGCAGCAGGGACTTGACGCTGGGCTGGAAGACCATGTTGGTGTTGAGCAGGAAGGAGCGCAGCAGCGGCTGCGGGTAGCAGGCCAGCTGGGCCACCAGCCCCGTCAGCAGGAAGTTCACGTACAGGGAGTTGTGCAGCATGTTCTCCAGCTTGCCGAACAGCACCGTCACGAAGGGCCCTGCGGGTGGGGGCAGGCGTTGGGCTGTGAGCGTGGGATGGGACGCAGAAGCATTCCCGCCCGCGCCCCATTCGGCCCCACCTGTGAAGGGTTGGCTGTGGGGCGGCCCCACGGTGCGCGGTGGGCTGGCCACGGCCTGTGCCAGCGGATCCAGCGGCCGCACACGGCCCAGTGCCTCCTCGCCCTCAGGCAGAGCGGCGAAGCTGGCGAAGGCCTCCTCCTCCTCACGGGACAGCAGCGGCTCGGTGGCGGCGGGCGGCTCGGCCCTGGCCCCGTTCTCCATCTCGGCCTCAATCTCCCGCAGCTCCTGGGTGAAGGCCTCGATGCTGACGCCCGCCCCGTTGTGCTCAGCCGGCGCCTTGGCCAGCAGCTCCTCCAGCAGCGAGTCCACGGAGCGCGGCGGCTCCCAGCCCGCGGGCTGCGCCCGGGCCCCGTTGTGCGCCGGCCCCTCGCCTCGCGGACTCCTGCGCACTTTCTTCACCACCACATCCCCCTCGGGCCGCCCCAGCTCCGTGTGCCCGTGTGCCCCGTTCACCAACGCCCCCGAGTCCCGTGCATCAGGGCCGGGCCCCACAGCACGGGGCTCACCGGGGCTGGGAGCCCTCCCCGTGCCCTCCTCGGGCAGCCCCCGCTTCTTAGTCCGCGGGGTCGGGGGCCCCGGGGCGCCGTCGGGGGCGGTTGCGGCAGCGGGCTCCTCACCGTCGTACGGGGCCGACCACACGCGGCACGCCCATGCGCAGCGGTCGATGCTGCGGCGCGCGTCCCGCAGGTACTCCAGGTAGTTCCTGTCCAGCTCCGCCACCTCCTCCCAGCGGGCGGCACGGTGTGCGGGGCTGCTGCTCGGCGTGCCGGGGGAGCGCGGTGCTGCGCCGGCCACCTCGGGGCCGCCGCTCTGCTGCCGCATGAAGAAGGCGAGACGTGACGGCGTGGAGGGCCGCGGCGGCGCTGAAGACGCGTCCACGCTGGGGCTGCTCTGCCCTATGGGGCGGAGATGGTGCTCAGCGGCACATTGCCGACGCGCAGCGTGGACCTGCGGTGCCGCTGCCGTACCCTTTGCCCGTGCCACGTGCTCCTCGTCGTGCTCTGGCAGTGCTACGTTCTCGGGGCGGCAGCAGCGTGGGATGAGCGAGAGGAACTTGGCAGCCGTCTTGCCGTAGATGTCCAGGTCCCGCACCGCCCGCTTCTGGCTCAGCATGACGTGGCTGCAGGGCAGCAGGTACCTGGTGGGACCGGGGCTGTGAGCGGGGACGCAACGGGACCGCAGGCAGCAGCAGCACGCCGTTCTGCACTGCCATTTCCACCTCTGGGGTCGCCCCTTATGGGATACAGCCGTGCCCTGTCCAGGACCAACGTGATGGTACCCCAGCCCCATCCCGTACTGCCATCGGATCCCCTGGAGATGCCACCCTCAGGCCACAGCCGTGCCCACGCAGCACCCACTTGGTGACACCCCAGCCCACTGCCATCCTGACACTGAACCCCCTGCCGATGCCGCCCCTGGGACGCAGCTGTGCCCTGCCCAGCACCCACGGTGACACCCCAGTCACCTCATACCATCCATCAGCCCCCCCAGCCATGCCCACCCCAGCACCCATAAGGCACTATCCCAGCCCATCCCATTCTTTGGACGTGCAGCCCACATCCCTGCATGCCACGGCCTCTCCTCATCCCAGAGGGCAACACCCCAACCCCAGCCCAGCAGCACAGTACCTGAGCACCAGCTGCAGCATCACGTCCTCACAGTTGAGACTGAGCAGCGTCCGGAAGAGACTCAGGGACACCATGCAGAGCTGGGGATGGAGGAGACATGAGGCGGCTGCACACCCGGGCCCCCCCACAGCCCCCCCAGGCCCGGCCCCACCACCCACCCGTGAGTTGCTGTTGATGCGGCTGACGAGCGTGTCGAGGATGGTGGTGTTGTCGTGGCGGTGCAGCAGCACGAAGCGCAGGAAGGTCTTCAGCAGAGCCGTCTCACTGACGCTGCGCAGGAACAGGTCCAGGTAGGCGGTGCTGGCGATCATCTCCTCGATGGAGGTCTGCACGGGGAGCAGCAGCAAGGAGCGCGTCGGGTGCACCGCAGAGAGCCCCACAGCACCGCACCACACCCCACAGCACCACACCACGCCCCACGGCATCACACCACGCCCCACGGCATCACACCACGCCCCAAGGCACCACCACCAGGTGCCCCTACCTTGTGCAGTGCCGGCCCCATGACGGGCACCAGGAACCCGTTGTGCACATAATCCACCAACTGCTTCTGCACCAGCGGGTGGGCGACCTGCAGGGTGCAGGGGGGTCAGGGCCGCCCGTGCCGGCCCACCGCGCCCCACATCAACCAGAGCCCCACCTGGATGACGGCGTTGCAGAATTCCAATGAGTTCATGAAGAGCACAAGGGAGGACACCCCGATCCAGTCCTCGCGGCGCAGGCAGTGCCAGTCGTCCCCACGCACCTCGATCTTGCGGGGCAGCGAGGAGTACAGCGCGCTCAGCCCCGTGGCCAGGACCTGTGGGTACACGTGGGCATCAGCTGCAGTGTGTGTGCTCTGTTTAAGTGCTGAGCGTGGCCCCGGGGTGCACGGCACCCAGCGGCTGCGGCACCGCGCCGGCCTTACCGGGCAGAAGTAGGAATTGTCGGTGATGGACTTGGCGACGGCGTGGTTGCTGGCCGACATGGCCATGATGAGCAGCAGCGCATCGCGGGCCTGCTGCCCCAGCACGCCCTCGTGGTGGATGAAGGGGATGAGGAGGGAGAAGATGATGAGGTTGGCGGGGCCCTGGTCGGTGTGGCTGTGAAAGAAGAGCTCCAGGATGGCAGGCTCCTTGGCCACCGAGACGCAGAGCTGGTTGAGCAGCAGCACCAGGCTGTTCTCCAGCGGCGCGGACGCGGGCTCGGCGCAGAGGCTGAGCAGGCGCAGCAGCGGCGTGAGCACGGCGCGGTGCCGCAGCAGGGGCTGCCGGGCCTGGCTGATCAGCATCTCGTACAGCTTCAGCTGCTCCACCTTGCGCTCCTCGCCGAAGTCGCCCTGCAGGTGCCAGCCCAGCAGCCGCTCCAGAAGGTTCTCGGCCACCACGAACTCCAGGATGGGCCCCGCGTTGGCCTCGCCGCGCGGCCGGTCCTCGGCCAGCAGGTTGAGCAGCTGGTACGTGTTGTTCCGCACCGCGCTCAGGTCATCGGGGGCCGGCGTGCAGCCGCGGCGCTCCAGGATGCGCAGCACCTGCGGGCGGAGCTCTCAGCGCCCGCCCCGAGCAGCGCCCCAACCCACGGCCCCGCAGCGCCTCACCTGCGCCCAGTGGTTCTTGAAGACCATCAGGCAGGTCTCGGGGTCGGCGGTGACGGGGCTCTGCAGGCTGGCGCTGCGGGCGGAGCGCTGCCCGACCCCGCGCGGGGTCAGCTTGCTCAGCCAGCTCATCCTCTCCATGGGGACACGGCAGGGGCACGGCTCAGGGGCGGTGATGCGGTGCCCCACGGGCCCGGCCCGATCCGATCTCTGCGAGGTGCCGTGCGGGCGCGGGGCAGCGGGCAGCGGGCAGGGCCACGCACTCCATGCTGCTGGGCTGCAGGACTGCCTTCAGCACCGGGAAGGGGCGGCAGTGCCACCACAGCACCACTCCAGTACCACCCCACACCATCCAGGCATCATCCCAGCACCACCCTAGAACCATCCCAGCACCACCCTGACACCCAGCACCAACCCAGCACCGCTCTGCCTCAGCACAGCTCCTGCACTGTGTCACACATCACGGCCCCAGGCACAGCCAAGGGTAAGGGTGAGGGAACTGCTGCTGCCGCGCCCTTATGGGGACAGGGACGGAGCCACACAGCCCGGACACACCCACGTCACAGCCCAGAGGGACAGAGCCAGAAGGAGAAACCCCACCGGCACGAGGTGGTGTCACAGGGATGGCACCCACCTGTGAGCGAGACCTCACGGGCACTCACAGGAGCTGGGGGGGGGGGGGGGACGAGGAAATGCAGAGCAGAGGAAGGCGGTGGCACAGCGCTGCTCCACGCCCAGAGCTGCACTTTGAACCAGGAGCTGAGCGTGGGGGCACCCCAGGGCACCGCAAGCAGCCGTGGCCCAGCACCCCGAGCATGGGACCCACACCACACCTCCCCCATGAGACCGAGGGCGTGGGGCATGGCCCCTGTGATCCTGTGTCCCACCTCATCCCGTGGGGCTGAGGGCAGCAGCACAGCCCCGCGGGGCACGGGGTGGGCAGAGGCAGCGCGTGGGGTCCGGGGCAGCACTGAGCCCCCCCGTGCCCAACACACATCCCCGAGTCCATCCGTGCTTCGACCGCACAGAACCAGAGTGACCGGGGGTGGTGTCGGGGAGCACAGGGACGGCACCGCGGGGCACTCCAGCGGCCATTCCGGAAACCCCAAACCACCAACGGCCGAAAAGGGAACGGCGGCGGCGGCGGCGCCGCATCCCGGCAGCGCGGGGGCGGCCCCGCACACGGAGCATTTCGGGCTCCCGAGGAGCGCCCACCGCACCGCACCGCACCGCACCGACACAGCGCTGCGCCGGGACCCGTCCGCGCACTGCGGCGGCTGCGGAGCTCCCGGAGCACCAAACGGAGCGGGCCCGGGGAGGGGACACCGCGGAACACGTGGCACCGGGCGGCACCGGGCGGCGCGGCAGGGCCACGGCCACGGCCACCCACGATCCCACGGCCACGGGACGCAGGAACCGCACGGGAAACCCCGGAGCCCGCAGATGTCGGTGGGAACGGGAGCACCGCAGCACCGCAGCCCGGAGCCGCCCCGCACCGCCCGTACCTGGGGTGAAGGTCGCGCTCTCGGCCGTCAGCGCCGTCCCTGCGGGGGGATGGGGGGGGTAGGAGGGGGGGGGGGGGAGGTGAGCGGCGCCCAGCCCGACGCGAGCGAACCCCCCTCGGGACGCCCCCCCGGCTCCGCCCCGCTCCGCCCCCGCGGCCCCGCCCGCCCCGGGCCCCGCCGCGCCCCGCGCCCCCGCCAAGGGCACGGCCCGACCCCCGCCCCCGCCGCCTCCCGCCCCGAGTCTCCGCCCCGCCCCGGTCCCGCCGGTCCCGCCCGCCCCGCGCCGCTCCCCCCCCCCCCCCCCGCCCCCCCGGCGCCGCCCGCCCCGCGCTCACCGTCCGCCCCCGGTGCGGGCCCCGCGCTCCCGCCGCCATCTTCGCGCCACCGCCCCACGCACCGCGCGCGCACGGCCCCGCCCCGCGGCCCCGCCCTGAGCACCGGGAGGGGGCGGGGCCCTAGCCCTCGGGGGCGGAGCCTCGCGCCGGCGCCTGAGCGCTCATTGGCTGCGGCGAGAAGAGGGCGGGGAATGGGGGCGGGGCATGGGGGTGGGCGTGGCGGCGCGGGCTGGGGGCGGGGCTACGGGCGCCGGGACCCCCCCCGGGCCGTACCGGGACGCGCCCGTGCGCGGCACCGCCGCCGGTGACACCGCCGCGTCACGGGGACCCCCCCCCCGCACCGGGGACGGCCCCGCACGGGCCACCGCACTCCGTCCCCCCGCCGCGGTGCCTCCGCCCCGCGCGGTGCCCTGTGCCGCACTGCCGGCCTCGCACCCGCATCCCCACGCCCGAGTCACGGCCCCGCCCCGTCCCCCCCCCACGGCCCCGGGGACCGCGCGTTGCCTGGAGCAGCCCGCAGCCGTGACGGCGGCACCGCGCTGTGCGGGAGGCAGCGGGACCCCGGCCCCCCCGCACCATGCGCGGCCTCGGCGCGGTGCTGTCCCGCCGCTGGGACCGACCCCCGCGGGGCTCAGCACAGCCCGGCACCGACGCCGGGCACGGACAGGGGTGAGCGGGGGACCCCCTTCCCCCCCGACCACGGCGTGGGGCGATGTGAAGTGCTGTGGGGCAGAAGGGTGATGTCAGCCCCCCTCCCCCCCCCGCCCCGCAGCGCCGCCGAGACCCGCAGCTGGATCCTGGACCCCTCCGGGGACCGCTACTACTGGTGGCTGAGCTGCATGGCGCTGCCCGTGCTGTACAACTGGGTCGTTATCATCTGCAGGTGCGGCGCGGGGTGGGGGCGGGGGGCGGCGGGGGGAGGGGACGGCCCCTCGGACCCCTCCGACCCCCCCCCCCCCCAGGTGCTGCTTCACGGAGGTGCAGGAGCGGCACAAGGCGCTCTGGTTGGGCCTGGACTGCGTCAGCGATGCTCTGTACGCGATGGACGTCGCCGTGCGCCTGCACACCGGTCAGTGCCCGCAGGGCGCGCGTGTCGGTGCGGGAGTGTGCACGGACGTGTGAGTGTGCGCAGACCGTGCTCACAACTGCATGCAGTCACACATCCGTGCACACACACGTGGGTACGGACGCTCATCGTTGCATGCGTGTGGGACACGCGTGGTGCACACGTGGAACACGACACAGCCTGGAGCCACGGGCAGTGCCGGGCGGGGGCAGGGACCCACCGGCTGGGGACCCACCCTCCCAGGCCCCCAGCTCCCCCACGGCGGTGTGCCGCGCTCAGGACCCCTCTGCCCCCACCTCCCCCTCCCCACACAGCAGAGCCCCTCCCTCCTTCAGTCCCCCGTCACACCCACGAGCCCACGATCCCCAAACCCTGTGCACGGGCCCCCCCGATCCCTGTGAGCCCCCCCAGCCAGCTGCCGCCCCACAGGGTTCCTGGAGGAGGGCATCCTGGTGCAGGACCGGGGCCGCATCCGGCGCCGCTACGTGCGCTCCAGGAGCTTTGTGTGGGACGTGGCCGCGGTGCTGCCCACGGAGCTGCTGTGCCCACGCGCGGGGCCGGCCCTGCGTGCCAACCGCTGCCTGCGCAGCCCGCGGCTCTTTGAGGCCTTGGAGCGCCGGGAGACGCGCACCGCGCACCCCTACGCCTTCCGCATCGCCACGCTGATGCTCTACGTCTTCGTGGCCATCCACTGGAACGCCTGCCTCTACTTCGCGCTGTCCGCACACCTGGGGCTGGGCTCCGACACCTGGGTGCACCCCAATGGGAGCCGCCCCGGCTTTGCCCGCCCGCTGCGTCAGTACCTGCACAGCTTCTACATCTCCACCCTCATCCTCACCACCGTGGGCGACACGCCGGAGCCGCGCCGCGAGGAGGAGTTCCTCTTCACCACGGCCGGCTTCCTGCTGGCCGTGCTGGGCTTCGCCACCATCATGGGCAGCATGAGCTCCGTCATCGCCAACATGAGCGCGGCTGACGCGTCCTTCTACCCGGAGCACGGCCCGGTGCAGCGCTACCTGCGGGCTCACGGCGTCCATGGGCGGCTGCGGCGGCGCGTGGCCGCGTGGCACGAGCACCTGCGTGCCCAGCGCAAGCTGGCGGAGGAGCACGCCGTGCTGCGGCACCTGCCCGCGCGGCTGCGTGCCGAGGTGGCCGCCAGCGTGCACCTGCCGGCACTGCGCAAGGTGGCCCTGTTCCAGAGCTGCGAGCGTGGCGTGCTGGAGGCACTGGTGCTGCGTCTGCGCCCGCAGGTCTTCGGGCCCGGGGAGTTTGTGTGCCGGCGCGGAGACGTGGGCCGGGAGATGTACTTCATCCGCGAGGGGCGGCTGGAGGTGCTGGCAGCCGACGGCGTGACGCAGCTTGCCGTGCTGGGAGAGGGACTCTACTTCGGAGAGATCAGCCTCATCAACATCCCCGGTGAGCCCCTGCCGTGCCCACACAGTGCCATCCCCATGGCACCACCCCCTTCATGTCACCCTCTCAGTGCCATCCCCACAGTGTCATCCCCCCAGTGCCATCCCCACGGTACCACCCCCATATTGCCATCCCCACGGTACCCCACCCCCTCGGTGTCACCCCTCGGTGCCATCCTCACGGTGCCATCCCCAAGGTGCTGTTCCTGTGCCACCCTCCCACCGCCAGGTCCCGCAGGTGCTGGCAGATCCTGGGTGCGGGGTGGAGCCAGGGCACGTTTAGGTGCAGCGATCAGTACACCCTGGTGCTATCTCTGCCACCCCGTCCTAACCACAGCAACGCACCCCCAGGGAACCGCTCGGGGAACCGGCGCACGGCCGACATCCGCAGCATCGGCTACGCCGACCTCTTCTGCCTGGCCAAGGAGGACCTGGCGGAGGTACTGACTGAGTTCCCCAGCGCCCGCGTGCTGCTGGAGGCCAAGGGCCGCGAGATCCTGCTGCGCATGGACAAGCTGGACGTGCACGCCGAGGCAGCGGCGGCGGCGGCGCGGGAGGAGGCCGAGCACCGAGCACGGGCACTGCAGGCGGCACTGGAGGCACTGCAGACACGGATGGCACGGCTCCTGGCACAGCTGGAGGCCAGCGCCCTCAAACTGGCACTGCGCGTCGGGCGCCTGGAGAGCAGAGCCCGGCAGTGCGGGCAACGGGGACGGGGGAAGGGCGGGGAGAGGGGCCCCAGCAGGAGGGGACCTGAGGGGGGACCCACCAGGGCACAAGATCCCACCGAGGCGCAGGGTCCCACTCATGTACAGGGTCCCACGGGGGCACAGGGTCCCAGCACAGCACCGGGTCCCAGCAGGGCGCAGGGTCCTACTGCTGCACAGGGTTCCACCGGTGCATGGTACCCCCGTGGTGCGCGGGGTCCCGTTGTCACACGGGGTCCCCCCAGGGCTCGGGGTCCCACAGGGGCACGGGGCACACGGCCCAGAGGCCGCTGGCGCTGAGGGTCGGGGATGTGCCCGCCTGCCAGGTGTGCAATAGCGGTGACAGTGGTGCTTCGTGACAGACGTTGCTAGGTAACGATGACAACAGTTGCTAGGTAACGATGACAACAACCGCTCGGTGATGGTGACTGTGGTGCTATGGAGCAATAACAGCAGTTGCTAAGTGACAGCAGTGGTTGTTGGTGAACAAGGAGCGTTGTAGCGGGGATAGCAATGTAGGGACGGGGCACGATGAGCAGTGGGGCAGAGGGGCACGCGGCTGTGTCGGGGGCACGGGAGGTGGGGACCGGGGGATCTCCGCACAGCAGGAACGGGGACTGCATGTGTCAGGTCAAAGCGGGGTGGGGATGGGATCGGGATGGGGATGGGGACAGAGATGGGGACGGGGTGGTGATAGGGAGGGGGCACAGGGGCAGCCTGAGATGGGGACAGGAATGGAGTAGGACAGGAGGGGAGGAGAGGTGGCAGAGTGGGAGGTGACACGAATGGGGATGAGGGTATGAACAGTGTCGGAACAGGAACGGGAAGGGGAACAGGAACAGGGGTTTGGACGAGGATAAGGAGGGAGTGGCAGGGGACAGAGATGGGGACAAGAACGAGAGTAGGACCGGGATAGGGAGGGGAACGGGACGGAGGGCAGGGACAGACCAGGGTGGAGGTGCGACAGGAATGGGTACAGGGAAGGAAAGGGAAAAGAGGGGACAGAACAGGATGGAACAAGGATGGCAATGGAGGAGAGACAACAATGGGTTCAGAACAAGGATGAAAATAGTGATGGGGATGGGACAGGAATGGGGATGGGTACAGGAAGGGATGGAGACAGGGTTGGAGCCGGTGTAGGACACGGATGAGAATAGGGACAGCAACGGGGACAGGGACGGAATGGGAGGGGGGAGAGGAAAACGACGATGGTGACGAGAAGGGGATAAGTGCGGGATCCACGGGTGGGGTGGGAAAGGGAGAGGATGAGAGAGCGTGGCTCAGAAGGGAACAGGGACGAGACGGGATGAGGACGGGGACGCCTTGGGGAACGGGAGGGACCGGTGCGAGGCCGGGACGGATCCCCGCAGCCCCGGACGCGGCAGCAGAGGGAGCGGCCTCGCACCCCCAGGAGACCCCGGCGCGGCCCCGGCTGGGAGCGGCCCAGCTGCAGCAAACAGCGTGGGGGGGGGCTGCGCAAACAGCGGCGGGGAGCGGCGGCTGCTCGGGCACACGGGAATGCTGCGGGGCGCGGCCGGGGCGGGGATCAGACCCCCGCGAGTCCCCCCCGAGGATCGGCCCCGGATCCGGCCCCGCCGCCCCCTCCCCATCCCCGCCCCGGACCCCCCCCCCCCCCCCCCGCCGCCCCCGCCCCGCTCCGCCCCGCTCCCCTCCGCCGGCACCGCCCCCGCTCACTCTCTCGGAGGCTCCGAAACGCGCGGAGCGGTGCGGAGCGGAGCGGAGCGGAGCGGCGGAGCCCCCCCGGGGCCTTCCCCGGAGCCGCCGAGGAGAGCGCGATGGGCGCGGGGCGGCTCTGAGGGCTCCGCCATGGACCCGCGCCGCCTGAACGAGTCCCTGCAGGAGCTGCTCTGCCGCCCCGGGAACGGCACCGGCTCCGCCAACGGCACCGGGACCGGACCCGCCTGGAACGGCTCCGCCTGCGACCTCCTCCGCAGGGGTCTCCGGGGGCCGCCGGCGCCCAAAGGTGCGGGGCGGGTGCGATGGGATGGGACGGGATGGGATCCGGTGGGATGGGATGGGATGGGATGGGATGCGGTGGGATAAGATGCGATGGGTTACGGCGGGATGGGATGCGATGCGATGGGATTGGACGGGATGAGGAGGGATGGGATGCGGTGGGATGAGATGTGATAGGATACGTTTGGACGGGATGGGATGCGGTGGGATGCGGTGGGACAGGACGGGATGGGCGCACCCCGTGGCCGCACACTGGAGCCGCTCCCTCCCCGTGCTGCGCGTCCCCAGCACGGCCCCGCTGCTCAGCACCCGGCGGTCCCGGTGGGGGCTCGGACCGGGCGGGGACGGCGAACGTCCCGAGCGGAGGCGAGAGGGAACCCCCGGGATCCCCCGCTCCGTCGCTCCATCGCATCCGGCGCTCCGCCGCCCGCGCACGGGGACGGGGACGGGGACGGTCGCTCCGGGTGATGCCCGCGCCGGACTGCTCCGCTCCGGTGACGGCGGCCGCATCCCGGAGCGCGGAGCGGGGCTCGGGGCGGGCAGAGCTCGGCCCCGGGGAGCGGCGGCACCGCGTCCCCGCCGCCCTCCGCCGTCCCCGTGCTGGAGCTCGGCCCGCGTGGCACCGCGTTCTGGCACCGCGTGCGCCGCAGCGGCGGCCGCAGGAGCTCCGGGGCCCCGCACAGGGCTGGCACGGAGAGCCGTCCCCGGGCACAGCGCGCTGCCCGTGACCGTGCGCCCGCAGAGCTGGACCTGACGGTGCGCGTGCTGCTCTACGTGCTGATCTTCGTGCTGAGCGTCTGCGGGAACGCTCTGGTGGTGGCCGTGCTGCTCCTCAACCGCCGCCTGCGCACCGTCACCAACTCCTTCCTGCTGTCCCTGGCGCTCAGCGACCTGATGCTGGCGCTCTGCTGCATGCCCTTCACCCTCATCCCCAACCTCATGGGCACCTTCATCTTCGGAGAGGCCGTGTGCAAGCTGATGGCCTACCTGATGGGTACGGGGCGCTGCGGGGCGCTGCGGGGCGCCGCGGGGCGCTGCGGTGCTGCTGACCGTCGCTGCCCGCAGGGGTGTCCGTCTCGGTCTCCACCTTCAGCCTGGTGGCCATCGCCATCGAGCGCTACAGTGCCATCTGCAACCCGCTGCAGTCCCGCGTGTGGCAGACGCGCTCGCACGCCTGCCGGGTGATCGCCAGCACGTGGCTCTTCTCGGCGCTGCTCATGCTGCCCTACGCCGTGTACAGCACCACGAGGGTGGTTCCCGTGCCCGGCGCCCGCCCGCCCCTCAGCCAGTGCACCCACGCCTGGCCCAGCGAGCACATGCGGCAGGCATGGTGAGTGGGGGACGCGCGGCGTGGGGAGGGCGAGGGCTGCCGGGCGACGGGCGCTGCACTTCCAGGTATGTCCTGCTGCTCCTCGTCCTCTTCTTCATCCCGGGCGTGGTGATGATCGTGGCTTACGGGCTCATCTCCCGCGAGCTGTACCGAGGGATCCGCTTTGAGCTGGACATCAAGGGGGAAGCAGCAGGTGAGGGGCTGGGAAATGGGGACCCACGCGGCTCTGGTCAGTGCCTTCATCCTAGGGCAAGCAGCAAGGGACACTGGGTCCCTTCGCCAAGTCCTCTCCTGATGCCCACACTGTGCTGAACACGCTCCAGGGCCTCAGTGTCTTTCTTGCAGTGAGGGGCCCAAAACTGAACACAGTACTCAAGGTGCGGCTGCACCAGAGCTGAGTACAGGGGGATGATCACCTCCCTGCTCCTGCTGGCCACACTATTCCTAATACAGGCCAGGATGCCATTGGCCTTCTTGGCCACCTGGGCACACTGCCGGCTCATGTTGAGCCGAGCATCAACCAACACCCCCAGCTCCTTTTCCTCTGTACAGTCTTCAAGCCATTCTGCCCCAAGCCTATAGCATTGCATGGGGTTACTGTGGCCAAAGTGCAGCACCCGGCACTTGGCCTTACTGAACCTCATCCCGTTGAGCTCAGCCCAACTGTCCAGCCTATCCAGATCCCGCTGAAGGGCCTCCCTACCCTCAGGCAGATCGACACATCCTCCCAACTTGGTGTCATCCGCAAACTGACTGAGGGTACACTCGATCCCCTCGTCTAGATGTATAGACCCCCTCGTATAGATGCTGGTGGAGGCCACACCACTCTGTGCCCGATGCTCAGTGCTGTGCCCACTGCCGTGCCCGGTGCGGTGCCCGGTGCCGTGCTCAGTGCTGCACCCAGTGCCACGTGCAGTGCCACCAGGCTCCTCACGGTGCCGGCTCTGTGACCGTGCCACTCCTGCCCGCAGCACAGCGCAGCACAGAAGCAGTGTCCACGTGTGACGAGGGGGACGGCTGCTACCTGCAGCTCTCGCGGCCGGGCGCAGCGCTGGAGCTGCGGGCGCTGGGCGCGGCGGGGGCACAGCAGGAGCGGGCACGCATCAACAGCTCAGAGGCGAAGCTGGTGGCCAAGCGGCGCGTGATCCGCATGCTGGTGGTCATCGTGGCCATGTTCTTCCTCTGCTGGCTGCCCATCTTCGCGGCCAACACGTGGCGCGCCTTCGCACCGCGGGCGGCCCAGCGCGCGCTCTCGGGGACGCCCATCTCCTTCATCCACCTGCTGTCCTACACCTCCGCCTGTGCCAACCCGCTCATCTACTGCTTCATGAACCGCCGCTTCCGCAGCGCCTTCCTGGGCACCTGTGCCGGCTGCCGCCGGGCATGCCCGCGCCGCGCTCCCGACGAGGACGTGGCCAACGCCAACGCGTCGCTCTCCAAGTTCAGCTACACCACCGTCAGCAGCCTCGGCCCACCCTGAGCCCCCCCGGCCCCCGACCGTGCCCCCTCGTGCCCTGGTTCAGCCCCGCCATCGTCCCCCGCATCCTTGGCACCCCGGGGCCGCCCCACACACGTTGCCCACGGTGGTCCCTGCTCTGGTGCCCGTGCGTGGGGGGGGAGGGGGAGGAGCGGCGAGGAGAGCCGGGACGGGCACCGGAGGCGGGGACGGGGCCGGAGGAGGAACGGCGGCGGAGAAATGCCGCTCCCCGGGTTTCACCGCTCCCCCCCCCCCCCACCCCCGCGGGCTCCAATAAAGCCTTCGTGCGGTGCCGCCTGCTGCGCTCCTTCTGACCCGCACCGCACCGAGTCCCGCACGGCACGGACCGGTCCGGCACGGTTGGGCGATTCCCGGAGCCGGGAGCGGTGCTGCGGTCACCCCCGCGGGGACACTGTGCCCCGCACCGCATCGCGAACGCAGCTGCGGAACAGCAGCACGGCGCTGCGGGCACGCGCACCTGTGCACACGCACACAACCGCGCTCGGCGCTCGTGCACGGGCGCGTTCACGGCGCCCCGGTGGGATCCGCGTCCCGCAGTGCCTCTCGCAGCTTCCTCCCCTTCCGACGCGGCTGCATCCCTCGCAGCGCCCGCTCGGGCTCACCCACCCCCCACGGGACTCCATCTCGCACAGTTCCCCAGTGGGACTCCGCTGCCCACGGTGACGGACGGGACTCCACTTCCCACAGTCCCCCGCAGAGCTCCCATCGCTCCCCAGCGGAATTCCATCTTCCGCAACGCCCCAGTGAGACTCCATTTCCCACTGTCCCCCATCGGGACTCCATCTCCCATCCCGGCCAATGGGACTCCAGCTCCTCGGGTGCCCTAAAGGAGACACTATTTCCCATTATCCCCCATTGGAACTTCCTTTCCCTCAGTGACCAATAGGGCTCCATCTCCCACAGGGACGCTCCAGCTCCGACCTTGACCAAATGGGACTCCAGCTCTCAGGGAGCCCTATAGGGGTTCCATCTCTCAAATGCTCCAACAGAACTCCGTACTCTTTGATATCTTCACCAGTGTCATCAGCAGTGGGGTCGGGTGCGCCCTCGGCAGTTTGCTGATGACTCCACGCTGTGTGGTGCGGTGACACAGCAGAGGGATGGGATCCATCCAGGGGGACCTGGGCAGGCTGAGCTGTGGGGCCAGGGGAACCTCGTGGGGTTCAAGTGGTCCCCAAACAAGATTCAAGCTCCCACAATTACCAGTGGGACTCCCACTCCCACCGTGACCAATGGGACTCCACCTCTCAAAGCCCAGCGGGTCTCCATCCGCCATAGTTACGTGTGGGACTCCCAGCCTGCCCCCAGCACTCCACACCCCTCAGTCCTGCAGCAGGACTCCCACTCATGGCTTCCATGACTACGACCCATTACCTATGGGATTCCATCTCCCAAAGTGCACCAACAGGATTTCATCTCGAAAAATGCCACAAGGAGACCCCATGTCCCCCAGTCCCCAGTGGGTTCCAGTGGGACTCCATCTCCCATAGAGCCCAATGGACCTCCAGTTCCCACAATTGCCAATGGACTCCATGTTCCATCTTCTGCACCAGGACTCCATCTTCAAAATGCCCCGTGGGAATCCATGCCCCCGATCCCCCAACAGGATCGTCTCCCATCACTGCCCATCTCTCAGTACCCATAGGACTCCATCTCTTACACCGCATCTCCAGAACACCCCAATGGGACTCTACGTCCCATCATTACCAACAGGACTCCATCTTCCATACATCCACAATGAGACATCGTCTCTGACCTCAACCCATAATCCCTCACCCATAAAGCCTACAACAGACCTCTGTCTCCCTGTTACCAGCAGGACTGCACCTCCCCTGAACACCGGTAGGACTCCATGTCCCAGAATGCCCCAAGAGACTGCACCTCCCACAACACCCACAGGACTCCATGTCCCACAGCACCCACAGGACTCCATCTCCCAGAATGTCCATAGGATTCCATCTCCCACAATGCCCACAGGACTCCATGTCCCACAGTACCTATAGAACTCCATGTCCCACAGTGCCCACAGGACTCCATGTCCCACAGTACCTATAGAACTCCATGTCCCACAGTGCCCACAGGACTCCATCTCCCCAACGTCCAAAGGATTCCGTCTCCCACAGCGCCCACAGGACTCCATGTCCCACAGCGCCCACAGGACTCCATGTCCCACAATGCCCCGCGCCGTCCCACAGTGCCCCGGCGCTGTTTACTCGGAGCCGCTCTCCTCCCGCCCACGTGCTCCTGCCCCGCCCCCCGGAGGCCCCGCCCCCGGAGGCCCCGCCCCCCGGAGGCCCCGCCCGCCGGGCCGTCCCGCAGCCATGGCGGCGCGGGCAGCGCTGTGGGTGTGCGGTGCGGGGCGGCCGTTCCCGCTCCGCGCTGTTCTGGCGGTGTCGGTGCTGACGGCGGTGGCGGTATCGGTGTCGCTATCGGCGGAGCCGCCGCCCGGGGCCGCGCTGCTGGAGGCCGCGGGGCCGCGCTGGGGTTGGCGGAACCTGACGTGCCCCGGATGCCGGCTGCTGTTCGGGGCGCTCGACCTCGCGCTGCAGGTACGGGGACGGGACGGGACGGGACGGGACGGGGATGGGGACGGGACGGGGATGGGGACGGGACGGGACGGGACGGGGACGGGACGGGGATGGGGACGGGACGGGACGGGACGGGGACGGGACGGGACGAGGTCACAGGGGTGGGAAGGGATCGAGGACAGGACGGGAGAACGGACGGGGTGGGAAAAGACGGGACGGGACTGAGAGGGCACGGGATGGGAGACGGGGACGGGAGAGCATAGGGACGGGGTCACCGCGACTCCGACGGTCACGGGACGGGGATGGGCCGGGCCTCGTGACGGCCCCCGCAGGGACGGGATGGGACAGGTCGTGACATGTGGTGGGGTCACGGGACGGGGCGGGCGGGGACACGCTGGGGGTGGACGGGGACGGGGACGGAGACGGCCTGGATGGGGTGGGGACCGGGGATCCCTGGGTGGTAATGGGGGAAGAGAAATGAAAGAGGGAAGGGAACGGGAAGGGAAAGAAATGAAAAGGGGAAGGGGATGGGGATGGGATGGGAAGAGGAACAGATGGGGATGGGAACGGGGAGGGGAAGGGGCAGGCGGGTCCCACCGCCCTGCACACCGTTCCCCGCAGCTGGAGCCCAACGTGGTGCGTGTGGGGCGCGTGGCCGCGGGGCTGTGCCGGGAGCTGCGCCTGGCGCGGGCAGAGATCTGCCAGCAAGCCGTGCAGCTTTTCCAGCGCGACGTGGTGGCGGCCTGGGCCCGCTCGGTGCTGCGGCCGACCGAGGCGTGCGGGCTGCTGCTGGGCCCGCGCTGCGGCCACTGGGACATCCTGGGCGCCTGGAACGTCTCCCTGCCCGCCGCCCCCAAGCCCCCGGTGCGGCCCCCGCGGCCCCCTCCGCCCGGCGCACCCACCGCGCGCGTGCTGTTCCTCACCGACCTGCACTGGGATCGGCGCTACGTGGCAGGCAGCGACCCCGACTGCCCCGACCCGCTGTGCTGCCGCGGCCCCGTGCTGCCCACTCCCGGCGGCGCCGGTTTCTGGGGCGAATATGGGAAGTGCGACCTTCCCCTGCGCACCATCGCCGCGCTGCTGGCCGGGCTGCGCCGCGCCGGGCCCTTCGCCGCCGCGTACTGGACGGGGGACATCCCGGCGCACGACGTGTGGCAGCAGCGGCGCGAGGACCAGCTGCTGGCACTGCGCACGGTCAGCGCACTGCTGCGGCGGCACCTGGGAGCGCTGCCCGTCTTCCCGGCCGTGGGCAACCACGAGGCCACGCCCGTCAACGCCTTCCCCCCGCCCTACGTGCGCGGCAACCAGTCGGCCGCATGGCTCTACGATGCCATGGCCGAGGCCTGGCAGCATTGGCTGCCGCCCGCAGCGCTGAGGACCCTCCGGTGGGTGCGGGGGACGTGGTGGGTGGGCACGGTGGGGTTGGGCCGGGGGATCGTGGAGGGCTTTCTGTGGTCCTGTGATCCCGTGAGCCCCCGTTCCCCGCAGGGCCGCCGGGTTCTACACGGCTGCGGTGTGGCCGGGGCTGCGCCTCGTCTCGCTCAACATGAACTTCTGCTCCCAGGCCAACTTCTGGCTGCTCATCAACTCCACCGACCCCGCGGGGCAGCTGCAGTGGCTCGTGGGGGTGCTGGAGGCCGCCGAGCGCGACGGCGAGAAGGTGGGGGCTGCTGGGATGGGGGGGGACCCGAGGCCTCGTGCCCACTGTCAGCACCGTCCCACTCGCCCTCCCAGGTGCACATCATTGGGCACATCCCCCCCGCGCACTGCATGCGGAGCTGGAGCTGGAACTACTACCGCATCGTGAACAGGTTGGCCCCAAAGGCGCTGTGTGCCTGCCCCAGACGGGGCCGCCGTGGTCCCGCAGCACCGCAGGGGACGGTGCCGACACAGCCACGCTCACCACCACACCCCACACCCCCGCACCCCGCACCCCACACAGGTTTGAGGGCACCATCGCTGCGCAGTTCTTCGGGCACACACACGTGGATGAGTTTGAGATGTTCTACGATGAGGAGACGCTGACGCGCCCCGTGTCCGTGGCCTTTGTGGCACCCAGTGTCACCACCTACATCAACCTCAACCCCGGTGAGCCCTCAGTGCGGCCCGTCCTGGGAGCGGCCCCACAGCCCCAAACGCTGCAATGGCACCACGGGGCGGTTGGGATGGAGGGACCTTATACATCACAGAGCCCTTACAGATCGCAGAGCCCCAGAATGGTTGGGATGGAAGGACCCCAAATCCCCCATCCCCACCCCTACCGTGGGCTCGTTGTGCCCCAGCTCGAGCGGCCCAGAGCCCATGCACGGCCTCGGGCAGCATAGGGATGGGGCAGCCCCCTCTGGGCAGCAGTGCCAGGGCCTCACTCCTCTGGGGAGAGGACTTCCTCCTGTCCAACCTGGACCACCTCTTAGTTTGAAGCCTTGAAGCCTTTCCCCGTTGTCCTGTCGCTATTCCCCCGTGCAGCGTTGCTCTCCTCCCGTTCATAATCTCCTTTAAGTGCTGAATGCTGAGGTGTCCCCGCCGCGTTCCCCTCCCCGCGCCGCACACCCCCAGCCCTCAGCTCCGTAAGCAGTGCCCCAAGCTCCGAGCTCTGCCCGCAGGGTACCGCGTCTACGAGGTGGACGGCGCATACGCGGGCAGCTCGCACGCCGTGCTGGACCACGAGACCTTCATCCTCAACCTGACCGAGGCCAACGTGCCGGGGGCAGAGCCGCGCTGGCAGCGCCTGTACGGCGCCCGAGAGGCGTACGCCATGGCCGCGGCCTTCCCCGCCGACTGGGATCTGCTCATCCGCCGCTTCCAGGACGACGAGCGGCTCTTCCAGCGCTTCTGGTACCACTTCCACAAGGGCCACCCTCCCCGCGAGCCGTGCCTGGAGGCGTGCAAGGCCGCCCTGCTGTGTGCGCTGCGCACCGCCCGCTCCGCCGACCCCGAGCTGTGCCGCCCGCTGCGCCCCACGCGGCCCTTCCCGCAGATCCAGGAGCTCTGGAGGCGGCGGAGGCTCTGCTGAGCGCTCCGTGGGACCCGTGGAGATGGGGACGGGGCCCCTGCGAACCCCGCTGCCGGGAGGGGGGAGGGGTTGGAGGGGCTTCCCCCTCCCCCCCCCCCCCCCCCCCCCGACCCCTGGGTGGTGTAATAAAGGCTGGTGGTGGCGGAGAGGCGGCTGCTGACCCACGGGGAGGTGGGAGGGGGGGCAGGCCGGGCTGGTGGAATGGGTTTATTAATTATTTAGTACAACACAGATCTCTGTTACAGCACGAGGGGCGGCTCGGAGCCCCCGAGGGCCCCCACCCCCCACGCGCTGCAGGTTAGACCGCATGCATCGGGCGGGCAGCGCCCGGCCCGGCCCCACGCGCGGGGCGGGACTCCGGCCCGATCGCCGCCCCACGGCGCCGGGACCCACACGCGGGGTGTGCGGCCGCGCCCGGGGTCACTCTCACACACACACACGACACGAGCGCGCGTGTCCCGGCGCCGCGCCCCATCCCAGCGCCGTCCGGCACCGCGGCTGCGGTGGCCGCGCTCCGCTCGGCTCCGGCGCTTCACGGCGTCTGTGCCCCGAGGCGCTTGGGCTTCAGGCTGCCCAGCAGGCTCTGCACGCCCTTGCGCACGGTGGAGCCCACGCGCCGTGCCACCGAGTCGGCGGGCGGGGCGGGCAGGCAGGAGCTGGAGGCCTGGGGCCGCGCGTCCAAGCACTTCTGGTAGCGCAGCTGCGGGCGGGGCGTGAGCGGCCGTGGGGGGACCGTGGGGTGGGAGGACGGGGGGGGGGGGGTGGGTGCGGGGCGGGGGGGGGGCACTCACCATGCACGCGGCCTGCAGCGCCTCGCTCAGCCCCGCCGCGTTGGGCTCGCACCACACCATGTGGCAGCGGAACGCGCCCGGAGCGCTGGCCATGATGAAGGCGAAGGAGCGCACGTCCCGACCCACGCCCATGAACGACAGGAACCGCACCCGGCACTCACACAGCACCGCCTCTGTCTGCGGGCACAGCACCGCGGGTGGAGTGGGGTGGGATGGGGACGGGGATGGAGATGGGGATGGAGATGGGGACGGGAACAGGGGTGGGATGGGGATAATGATGGCACAGGGATGATGGGGATGGGAACAGGGACGGAGACAGCATGGGGATGGGGACAATATGGAGATGGGCACAGAACAGGGCTGGGGACCTGGGCACCACACCTGCTCGTGGGTGATGGTGAGCGTGGCGGGCGCCACGTTGACCACAATGGGCGTCCAGTGCTCTCTGTTGCTGGTGGCCAACGCTGCCTCCAGCGCCGCGTTGATGACGTCCATGCCTGGGATGTGACCGCGTGGGGACTCAGGGGGTGCGGGAGGACCCCACCCCCCACACACACAGCATCCCCAACCCAACCCACTCTCCCTCTACGTCACCCAGTGCTCACCCACAGGTTTGGCAACAGGGACGCAGCCCAGGTAGCAGACGGGGAACTTCTGCACCACTTCACTCTTGGGCGCCGGGAACTCCACTGTGGGCACGGGACGAGGATCTCTGTGCATCATCTGCCCCACGGCTCCCGCCCCACGGAGCCACCCACCCTGAGCCCCCCGGGCCCCTGCTGCACCGCACCCTGGAAGGGGATCTCCACCATCCTGGAGGCGTCCATGGAGAGGCCGTTGGCCAGCGCCCGCGCGCTTCGCCGTTCCACCATGATCTGTGGGGAGCAGGGGGCCGTGGCCCCGTGGCCCCATCACGCTGCGGCCCCAACCTCCATCCCCACAGCGGGGGCAGCGGGTTGGGGCCGCCGGGGCTGACCTGGGAGCAGACCTCGTGCAGGCTGGTGGCAATGTCCTTGGCGGGGCCCTCGCAGCGGAAGACGTGGCACTTGAGCATCTGCGTCAGCTGGTCCCGCGCCACGTAGGCGAAGTCCCTGTGGGGAAGGGCTGCGCTCGGAGCCCCCCCCCCACCAGTCCCCCCCGGATCCCACACCCCCCCGCCTACCACCGAGCCCCCAGCGCAGCACAGTGCAGGCAGGGGCCGGGGTGCAGTGCTGCCCTACCTCTCCCTGGGTGCCCAGCCAGAGCAGCAGGAGAGAGCCAGAGAACGGAGTCAGTGGGGCCGGGTTGCCCCCACCCCAAAGCACAAGGCCCGGCACCCAGCCCACCACACCGCCACCCACCCCAGGACCCCGCACCCCCAGTGCACAGAATCCCCCAGCCCCACTCCCTGCGTGCACGTGGACCTCCCGCATCCTGCATGCATGGGATCCCTTCACCCCACACCCCACGTGCAAACAGATGCATCAGTGCCCGGCACTCTGCATGCACATGACCCCCCCAATGCCCCCACAAAGACCCACCCCAGATCCTGCACGGTGCCCACCCCCAGCACTCAGACACCCCTCTGTGCCCCCCAGCAGACCTCCGTGGGCCCAGAAGATCCCGCACAGCCCCAGACACGCCGTTCCCACCACGAGCCCCCGTGCCCCCACCTGCCGCTGTCGCGCCCCACACCCCAGACGCGGATGCTGGCCACGGGCTGCGCGTGCAGCAGGCTCTGGTCCTGCGGGTCCACCAGCTTCAGCGTCTGGCTCTGCAGCAGCAGCAGCATGGCCCGGCCCTGGGAGGGCGACATCCAGCTGTGGGGCAGCGCGGGCCGAGGGGCAGCGTGGGCCGGGGATGTGGGGTGCACGGGGCACTCACCCCCCCCCACGCGCCGGGCGCTCCGTGTTGGTGCAGGGACAGCTGACGGATGCAGTTGTTGACGGCCACGCTGCTCCTGCCCGGTGTCAACTCCTCCTCACTCATCTCCACCCATCCCAGCGAGCGCACAGCGAAGCTCTGCGGGGCACAGAGGGGTGGAAGCAGCCCGGACCCCGCGACCCCACGCACTGGGGGCAGCACCGACCCCTCCCCACAGCAGTGATGGTGCTGCAGCCCTGCAACACTGAGGCATGGGGAGGCGGGAGGGGGACCCCTCTGTCAGGTGAGGGCAGCACTCAGCCCCCACTGCGTCTCCTACCTTAGAGCCGGGCTCGTCCTCTTCGGCCCGAGCCACGCTGCAAGAGCGAGGGCAGCCGTGAGTGCGTGGCACCGGCTGCCACCACCTGTCCCCAATGTCACCCCGAGCAGCACAGCACCGTGCCCGCTCCCTGCAGCCCCACCTGCCACCCAGCGAGGCCGGGTCCGGTGCCAGCGGCTCCGCATCCTGCGCTCCAGGATCACCATCCACCTCCTCCTCCTCCTCCTCAGCTGTGGGGTCCTGGGGGGCAGAGGCGGTGTCAGGGCCGGCTGTGCTGTGACGTCCCAGGCCCCGACAGCCGCTCACCTTCCAGAAGTCGCCGTTGTCGAAGCGCTCAGCCGGGGCGAAGCCGGTCCAGGCGAGCTGCGGGCACAGCGGGCAGCTCAGCTCTGTGCCGCGCTATGGGGCAGCCCCACATCCTCCCCCACTCACCGGCTGCTCCTCGCAGGGGGTGCTGCCCCCCGAGCCACGCGCCAGCCCCGCTGGGGGCTCCCACTGCGTGGTGCCCGTGGGGATGTGCCAGTAATAGGTGCCCGAGGTGTCCTGCACCCGCATCCATCCCGCAGGCAGATCCGAGTCCGTCTCGAAGGAGTTGCGGGTCCAGAAGGAATCTATGGGGTGTGGGGAGGGGGGGGGGCTGAGGCTGTGTCCCCACACTGCACGAGGGAGTGCACACTGCCCCCCCTCGTGAGGAAAGGGGTCCCACATCAGGAGAGCAAAGCCAGACCACGAGGCCCCACATCGTGAGGGGTCCTGGGGGCTGTGGGGTGACCCCATCCCATCCCGGTCCACCCAGGTCCCATCCATCCGCATTCCGGTCCCTCTGCATCCGTCACCTGCCCCCCAACCCCCCCCCCACCCTGGCCCGGGCGTTTCCCCGGCAACCGCTGACAGCATCACCGGGAAGCACCGTGGGGGGGGGAGACAAGGATGGGGGGGTGGGACGGGGCCACGGGGACACAGAGATGGGGACGGGGTGTGGGGGGGACGCAAAAGGGGCCACAGCACAGAAGGGCACCGGGGGACCGCGGCGGGGGCAGTGGGGGAAGGGCACGAGTGGGGCCAACACGGGGACACAGCGCAGATGGGGCTCAGCACGGCCGGAGCAACGCAGCGTGGGGGGGGAGGGGGGGGAGGGAAACAAACCGTGCAGGGCCGGGGGGGGGGGGGGTCCCCACCTGCGTCGTCGGGCGAGCTGCCGGCCGGGCTGCCCTGGCTGAGCGTGGCCCAGCTCGAGTCCTCGTCGCTGGCCGTGCCGCTGCGGGGCCCGAAGAGGCGGCTGGCACTGCGGCCCGGCTCCCGGGGCGGCCGCTCCCCGCTGGGCTCCGATTCCCCCGTGGCCGGATCGCTCTGCACCGGCGTGGAATCGCCGTCGTCGTCGCCGTCGTCGTCGTCGTCCTCCTCTTCCTCCTCGCCGTCCTCGATGAGCGGGGCCCCCCCCGCGGCGGCGTTGCGGGCGTTGCGGGCGCTCAGCTCCAGCTGCTCGGGCCGGGGCCGCAGCTCGTTGCGGTTCTGGTCGCGCCGCTGCAGGTTGTGGCCGTCCTTCAGCCACTTGGCCGTGGTGGTGGGGGGCTCCTCGGCGCCCGGGGGGGGGGGCAGCGCCTCGGGGGGGCCGTGCAGCGCCAGGCTCAGCCCCCCCGGGCCCAGGCAGCTGTTGTCGTTGGCCAGGTCGCTGCGCTTGCTCAGGGACCCCGACATGGTGGGGGGGCCTGGTGGGGGGGGGGGGGGGGGGGGAGGAGGTGGGTCAGTGCGGGGCATCCCCGCCCCGCACGCCTCCCCCCCGCACCGCCCGGCCCTCACCTTCGTGCTGCGGCTCCTACAGCCCCCGCGGCGCCGGCACCTCCGCGTCCATGGGGCCTACGGGGGGGGCAGACAGGGTGACCCCCCCCGGAGCACCCCTCCCCCCCCGCCGCATCCCCGCATCGCGCTCCCCTCCCCCTCCCCCACCCCCCTCCCCCTGCACAGCCCCGTACTGCGGCCCCGGGGGGAGGGGGGGAGAAGCGGCCCCCGCTCGGCCCCTCCGGTACCTGCGGCGGCTCCGCTGCCGGGGGGGTGCGGGGGGGGCTCGGCTTCCGCTTCCGAGTGCGGGGCGGAGCGGTACGGAGTGTCACAGAACGAGATGCTGCGGGGCGGCACGGCGCGGCGCGGCACGGAATGGCACAGCGCGTATACGGCACGGCACGGCACGGCACGGCATGGCACAACGCGTATACGGCACGGCACGGCATGGCACGGCACGGCACGGCACAGCATGGCACGGCATGGCACAGCGCGTATACGGCACGGCACGGCACGACATGGCACGGCATGGCACGGCATGGCACTGCGCGTATACGGCACGGCATGGCACGGGATGGCACGGCACGGCACGGCACGGCATGGCACGGCATGGCACTGCGCGTATACGGTACGGCATGGCACGGCACAGCGCGTATACGGCACGGCATGGCACGGGTTGGCACGGCATCGAGTGGCACAGAATGGCACGGCACGCATATAGCACAGCACAGCATGGCATAGCATGGCACGGCACAGCACGGCACAGCATGGCACGGCATGGCACATATATAGCAGATATACAGCATGGCATGGCGCAGAATGGCATGGGACATATACAGCACTGCACGGCATGGCACGGCATCGAGTGGCACAGAACAGCACGGCACGGCACAGCACATATATAGCATATGTACAGCATGGCATGGCGCAGAATGGCATGGGACAGATCTAGAACGGCACGGCATGGCACAGAATGGTACGGTATGGCACAGAATGGCACGGCATAGCACATACATGTAGCACTGCACGGCACGGCACGGCATAGCACGGAGCGCTACGGCACGGAGGGAGCCGGGATAGCACCGTGCGGGGCCGCTCGGCACGGCTCAGCCCGGCGCGGAACGGCGGAGGGCGGCACTGAGCAGCGCCACGCAGCGCGGGGCTGCAATGCTCGGCACGGCACGGCACGGCACGGCACTGCCTGGCACAGAGCTGCACGGCACGGCACGGCTCGGCACGGCTCGGCTCGGCTCGGCTCGGCACGGCGCGGCTCAGCACGGCACGGCACGGCTCGGCTCGGCTCGGCTCGGCACGGCTTGGCACGGCACGGCTGGGCACGGCACGGCACAGAGCTGCCTGGCACGGCACGGCTCGGAGCTGTATAGTGCAGTGTGTGTGGAGCTGTCAGTGCAGTGTGAGAGCACCGAGATCCCCCTGCCCCTCCCCCCCCCCCCCCCCGCACCCCTCAGTGCCACAACACCCCCCCCCGCGGTTCCTGAACCTACCCAAGGACGGTGACCCCCCGCCTCCCGCCCCTCCCCCCCGCTCCTCAGGGAAGGAATTGCTCCTAAAATATCCAATCTGAGCACACACAGCCCAGTAGAGCCCAGTACATCCCAGTACAGCCCAGTGCAGCCCAGTAGAATGCAGTGCAGCCCAGTAGAGTCCAGTACAGTCCAGTAGAGCCCAGTACATCCCAGTTGAGTCCAACACAGTCTAGCAGAGCCCAGTACAGCCCAGTAGAACCCAGTACATCCCAGTAGAGCCCAGTACAGCCCAGTAGAATCCAGTACAGACCAGTACATCCCAGTTGAGTCCAACACAGTCTAGCAGAGCCCAGTACAGCCCAGTAGAACCCAGTACATCCCAGTAGAGCCCAGTACAGCCCAGTAGAACCCAGTACAGACCAGTACATCCCAGTTGAGTCCAACACAGTCTAGCAGAGCCCAGTACAGCCCAGTAGAACCCAGTACATCCCAGTAGAGCCCAGTACAGCCCAGTAGAACCCAGTACAGCCCAGTACATCCCAGTTGAGTCCAACACAGTCTAGCAGAGCCCAGTACAGCCCAGTAGAACCCAGTACAGCCCAGTAGAATCCAGTACAGCCCAGTACATCCCAGTTGAGTCCAACACAGTCTAGCAGAGCCCAGTACATCCCAGTTGAGTCCAACACAGTCTAGCAGAGCCCAGTACAGCCCAGTAGAACCCAGTACATCCCAGTAGAGCCCAGTACATCCCAGTTGAGCCCAGCACAGTCTAGCAGAGCCCAGTACATCCCAGTACAGTCCAGTCGCGCTGACCCCCGCCCCACACTGAGGCACGGACGGAGCAGGGCGGGGGCTGCAGTGCTTTTATTGCTCCCCGGGGGCGGGGGCCGCGCTCACTGCGCAGCGGAACAAATCGGCCGCGATGCTGCGCGGGGCCGAGGGCCGACGTGCGGACAGCAGCGCGGCCACGTCCGCGTAGCGGTGGTAGCTGTCCCCGCGCAGCACGTAGACGCCGTCGGCCGTGCACATGGCCCCGTCCACGCCGTCGTGGGGCAGAGGCCGCGGTTCGTCCGCTCGCCGTGGGCTCTGCGTCAGATCCACGCGCCGCACGCGGTCCCCTGTGGGAGCAGAACAGTCACGCGGTGCCGCGGGGACCCCCGCTCCGCCCCGGGGATCCCCGCCCCGCCCCCGGCCCCGCGCCCCGTGCCCACCTGTGATGACGTAGAGCTCCGCGGATCCGGGGCAGGTGAAGGCCGCGTCCGCCGCTGGGACCCCCAGCTCCTCCTGCAGAGCCCGGGGGTACCCCTCCACCCGCCGGTGGCCCTGAGCCGAGAGGTAGATGGACACCTGCGAGCCCTGCACAGAGCACACGGACGTGGGGAAGGTCACGGGTGGGCGCAGGGCCGTGGGGTCGGGCGGTGGCAGGGACTGCCAGGGGTCAGGGCTGTGGGGCTGCCCCCCAGATGGGGCCAACCGCGGTGTGGATCGGAGGCAGCGCGGACACGGACGGCCCGGGAGCAGCGCAGCCGCGGAGGGGCAGTGCTGTGCCGCCGCTCCCTGCCCTCCTCCACGAACCGCGGTGCCAGGCGATGTCCCCGAGCAGCACCGCCCCTGGGGGGCCCACCTGGATCAGGTACATGCGCTTATCCCAGGAGAAGGCGGCGTCCACGTCGCCCTGCAGGCCCGGCCAGCTCTGCTCCTGCGGCCACGCGTGCCACCCATCCCTCCACGAGTCGAGCCGGAACGCCAGCCCACCTGTGGGACGCATCAGCACCGCCGCCCCACAGCCCCGCGGCCCACGGGCCCCCCCCAACCCCGTGCCCCTCACCACGGAAGGCGTAGATGCGGCCGCTGTCGTCGGAGGTGATGGCGTGGAAGGGGCGTCCGCTGCAGCGCTGCCCCGCACCGCCCCACGAGGCGTTCCCGTGCCCTGCGGGGTGGGGACAGCGCTGACACCGGGAGGGGGGAAGGGAATGGGGCGGGGGTGGAGACGGGATGGGAACGGGGTGGGGGTGGGGGACTCCAGCACGGCCGGAGGGGTCCCCACTGCACGGAGGGTCCCTCGACCACTTGGGGCTGGGAGCCCGGGCCCTGCAGGAGGGGGTCCCCCAGGGTGTGGGTCACGGGAGCGGGATATGAAGGTGCAGATCCGTGGGATGACGTCCCGAGGATATGGGTCCGTGGGACGGTGCCCAGGGTGGGTTCCCAGAGCAAGTTCCCGGAGTGCAGCCCCAGTGCGTGGGTCCCCTGGGGGGGCCTCCAGGATGTCACCAGGCTGCAGGAACCAGGGGGACCCTCACCTCGGCCGGGGCACGGGATGAAGTAGTCGCGGAGATCTCGGGGGTACCCGGGGGGCACCTCCCCTGTGCGGGGGTTGAAGCGCTGGAAGCGGGTGCCCCGCAGGCAGTAGTAGCGCTCCAACCACCGCAGCGCTGCGTCGCACGGCCCCAGCTCCGGCCACGCGTGTTCCTTCGTCATCCGCAGCTCCACGTCGAAGGAGAACACGGCTCCTCCTGCGCATGGGAGCGGAACGGCACCGCGCGGCTCACGTGGGGCGGCACGGCTCAATACGGAGCGGCACGGCCCCGCACCCCGCACCCCGCACCCCGCACCCCGCACCCCACTCACCCTTGAAGAAGAGCACGGTCTCCCCGCCGCACTCCTCGGGGTGACACTCCACAGCGGCATCCACATCTCCGGGGACCCCCGGGAACTCATCCCCGATGCGCTGGGGGAAACCAGGGCGCAGCTTCCCCCCGGCGTAGGACCAGACCTTCTCGCCCTGCAGTGCCCCCCCCCAACAGCTTCAGACCCACAGCTCTCAGCTCTGCCCATCCACACGGGAAAGGCCCTGGGAGAGACCCCCGGCACTCAGCCGAAGGGTCGGGACCTCGGGACCCCCTTCCTCATGGGCAGCCCGGGGATGTGCACACAGGGGCAGCCCCCCCGACACCCGGGACTCCCCGCCCCAGCACCCCCAGCTCGGGACCCCTTAGCCCAGGGCCCCATCTCGGGACTGTGCCTGGAAGAGGTAGAGGTTCTGGTGCTCCTCGGGGTGATCTCGGCGGTGGATGCGCAGCGCGGCGTCCACGGGGCCCTCCAGCTCCGGCCAGGACGCGGCCAGGGGGCGGCTGTGGAAGTGGGGCTCCTCCCGCGACGTCTCCCACACGTCCCCTCCTGGGCAGGAGGGCTGTGCTAGCCCCACAGCACTGCCCCACAGCCCCCACGCCACCCTGTCCCATCTTCATCCCTCATTTATCCACATTCCCTATGTTCCCTGGTCCCTACGGACTCCATCTCCTCCATTACCCACAGTCGCCATCCCCACGCACCCCATTCCCTCCCCCATTCCAGTGCCACATTCCCCCCCTCCTCTTCCCACATCCCCTCCTTTTCTCTCCCCTTCCCCCACTCCATTTCCCCTACAGCCCATTACCCCCATCCTAGCGCCATCTCAACCTCCCCAAACCACATTTCTCCCCACCCCACGTCCCCCCCCACCCCCCACCCCCCAGCTCCCGCCCT
Source organism: Oreortyx pictus (assembly GCA_036925125.1). Lineage (NCBI taxonomy): Eukaryota > Metazoa > Chordata > Aves > Galliformes > Odontophoridae > Oreortyx > Oreortyx pictus. The sequence continues at coordinate 244,843 of JAUPFR010000001.1, read as the reverse complement.
ACCTCTGAAGAAGAGCATGGTGCCGTTCTCACTCAGCGTCGCAGCGTCGAAGCCGCCCTCATCCCCACAGATCTGGGCCAGAGCTGCGGGGGGGGGGGGGGAAGGGGTGAGGTTGGCACAGACCCCCCAGCGCTGCCCGCAGCTCTGCAGCAGCTGCGCTGACCCCCCCGCCTTCCTCCCCCCATCTTCTCACCGGTGTCGTTGCTGGGGGGCTCAGCCCCATGGTGGTGTCCATCTGCAGGTGCGTGGGGTTTCTGGTGTGTCCTGGGGGGGGGGGAAACACCGAGGGTCACGGCACACCTCATGCAGACCCTCGTGTCCCGAAACCCATCCGCCCCACGCATCCCCCCTCTCCTATACCCCCCCTCCCCTTATTGCAGCATCAACGCTCTGTGCAACCCCCCCCTCTGCCCCGTTGTCCCACTGCAGCCCCGACGCCCTTTGCTCCCCCCCCCCAGGTACCCACGCACGCACTGCCCCACTCACAGCGGCCGTCCGTCCGCCACGAGGAGCAGTGCCGCGAGGCACAGCGCGGCCGTGGGCCCCCCCATGCTGCGTGGGGGCACCGCCGCCGCCGCCGCCTCTTTAAGTGCACTCCGGGGGGGGGGGGGGGGGTTCGCACCACCTCCGGGAACGTTGCACAACGCGGGGGGGTCAGGGCCGGGGCAGCGCGGGGGGGCACGGACACCTCAGGGCAGTGCAGGTGGGGCTGGAGCCGTCCCAACCACTTCCTATCAATCAGCCCCCCCCCCTTGCCCCCCCGTGCTGGGAAATGCCGCTGTTTGCTCGGGCAGGGCGGGCGGGGAAAGGGGGGGGGGGGGAGCAGAGTGACCCATACCGGGACATGGAGCGGAGGGGCCGTACCCACAGCCCCGCAGAGCAGAGCACCCGCACCCACGGTCCCGTAGTGCCCCGCACCAATCGGCCCCCACGAACGCTGCCCCCCCCCCCCCCCCATCCCTGAGATGCAGTCCTCTCCGAACATTTATGTATTTATTTATTATGTATTGATTTGTACATACACCGCGGGTGGGGGCTGCGGGCCTCCCCTGCCCCCCCCCTCCCCCACAGCCTCCCCCCACCCCCCACGCACCCCCGGGAGCACCACCGCGCCAGTGTGTGTGTGCGTGTGTCTGCGTGTGCGGGGGGGGGGGGGGTCACGGCCCCGCTCCGCGCCACGAGGGGATAAAGTGCAGCGCGGGGGGGGCGGCCCCGGCGCGGGGTCACTGCAGGCGCGGGGTCACTGCAGGTAGCGGTACGCCTTGAAGCAGTGGTTGCCCGAGTCCGCCACCACCACGTGCCCGTCCGACGTGAGCGCCAGCCCCTGCGGGCCGTACAGCGGGTCCGCCGCCGTGTTGATGTATGACAGGAATGAGCCCGCGCTGTCAAACACCTGCGGGACCCCCCCACGGCGTCACAGCGACCTCACACGCGGCACAGCACCCGCACGTCCCGCACCCGTGGCCCCATCCCCTCCCCACGCATCTCCATGGGCACACACACCCATCCCTGCAGCTGTTCCTCCATGGCCAACGCACCCACATCGCCTACAGCCCCCCCTACACACACCCATCCCCTATGGACACCCACTCATCCTCTACACCCCTCCCATAGGTGCATACACCCATTCCCTACAGCCCCCCTCCACACCCACCCTATGGGCACCCACACACCCCACCCATCCCCTCCAGCCCCCCATGGGCACACTCCCATGCCCAGCAGTCTCCATGAGCACACAGACCCCACTGACCCCACCCCCCGTCCCTACATCATCCCCATGGCTTTACCGACCCCATCCGTGCCCCCCTCCCAACTCTCCCATGAACAACTCTGTAACCTTAACTGGACTGGATGGCCTCGGTGGGCTCCTGCAGCCTGAACTACAGCTCAGCCCCGATGTGGGGCCACGCACCCACTCCGTGCACGGACCCACTGCCAGCGCCGGGCAGTGGGAGCGGGGCAGGACCCACCTGGATGCGGCTGTTGCCCCAGTCGGCCACGATGATGTTCCCGTTGGCATCCACGGCCACGCCAGTGGGCGCGTTGAACTGCCCATTGCCCTCCCCGTGCGACCCGAACTTGAAGAGGAACTCTCCGTCCGCGTTGTACACCTGGGGGGGGGGGGTGTCCCCGAGGGGCGTCACGGCACGGCCATCACTGTGGGACGCGGGGATGGGCGCAGCCGCTGCACCGTGCTCACCTTCACCGAGTGGTTGTGGAAATCCGTCACCACGATCTCGTTTTTGTTGTTGACCGCCACGAAGTGTGGCCCTGGAGGAGCGGCGCTGAGAGGGGACGGGGGCACCGGGACCCGTCCGTGGGGTTAATGTGCGCGGCAGCGTTAGTGCAGGCGGTGCCCGGCCCTGGGGAGCGCAGAGCTGGGGGGACCCAGCGCCCGACCCGCGCGGCAGAACCCAGAGACACGGCCAGGACCCGGGACTGGGACCCACAACCCGAGCCCTCAGCCCAGCACCCAGAACCCAGACTGAGAAACAGGCCCAAGGACTAGGACCCAGAACTGCAGCCCAGAGCCGAGGCTCCAGCACGCGGGGCTGGAAGCCAGATCCCAGAACCTAAAATGGAAAGCAGAGTCCAGCACCACTGGACCCTGACTCAGAGCTGGGACCTAGAACCTCAGCCCAGGACCCAGAACTGAGGCACAGAATGGGGACCTACAACTCAAGCCCACACACTTGCACCCAGAATCAGAATCCAGATTTTGAAACTAGAACCCGAGCCCAGAGCCCAGTACAGAACCCAGAACTTGGACCTATATCTCAACCCTGGAACACAGCACTTAGCACCAGAATCAAGACTCAAAACGAGAACTCAGGGCTGGGACCTGGAACTAGAACCTAGAACACAAACTCAGGGCCTAGAAACCACCATCCAGGACCTGAGCTGAGCTCCAGCAACAGAACTAGAACTAGAACTCAAACCAAGATTCAGAACCAGGACCCAGAAATGGAACTTAGAACTTAAACCCAAAACTAGAACCAAGAGCCTGGCACACAGCTCCGGAACTGGAGCCAAGAACCAGGAACCAGAACTGGAGTTGAGAACGTGATCCAGCTCCAGAGCCCAGAACACAGAGCTGCAATCTGAGCCCAGAGCCCGTGCCAGGCTCAGCTCCACCCCACCCCCACCCCCACCCCTGGGTGCAGGGCACCAGGCGTCGGGTCGGGTCGGGTCCTGGCAGCGCAGTACTCACCCGGCCCCGAGCGGCGCAGCCCAAGGCATGCAGTAAGGAGGAGGGCCGTGCCCGTGGTATTACCATCGAGTGTACCTGCAAACTGCCGCTCGGCCGTGCCGCGGCTGCCGAACTTGGTGACCAGCTTGCCGTTGGACTGGAAGATGAAGACGCAGCACGCCTTGTTGTCCACCACGATGATGTGGCCGTTGCGATCCACCGCGACGCCCTTGGGGCCCAGGAGCCGCCCCGCGCCGATCTTCGTCTGCAGAGGGGTGGGGGCATCAGCGCGCTCCCCGCGCCCGGCCCCCCCCCGCCCGGCCCCCCCCTCACCTTGAACTTGCCCTCGGGGGAGAAGATGCTGACCCAGCGGTTGTCGTAGTCGGCGATGATGATATCCCCGTTCATGTCCACGGTGACGCCGGTCGGGCGCTGCAGCTGCCCCGGGGAGCGGCCGCGGACGCCGAAGCGCAGCCGGAACTGCCCCTCGTTGGAGAACACCTACGGGCCGGGGGGGGGGGGGGAAGGAGGGGGGGAGGGGACGGTGGGGGGGAACGGGGCTGAGCCGGGCCGAGGGCCGGGTGGAGGTGGAGGTGGGGGCGGGGGGGGGGGTGGGGGCTCCTACCTGCACGCATTGGTTATTGCTGTCGGCCACCACGATGCGGCCGCTGCTGGAGGTGGAGATGCCCTGCAGGTTGGTGAATTCGCCCTTCTCCCGCCCGCGGGTCCCTGCGTGGGACGCACGGGCGTCAGCGCCGCACCGCACCTCCGCCGTCCCCGCGGCGGCGGCGCCGCTCACGCACCCACGCGGAAGATGAGCTCGTCCTCGATGGGGTTCTCCTTCTTCTTGCCGCTGCTGTACATGCTGGAGGGCCGGCGCACCGCCTTCTGCCGGATGTGGCCGCTGCTGGGCGACTTGACGCGGCGCTTCACGTCGTCCGGGGACGGCGGCACGTCGCTGGCTTTGACGGCGCGCACGCGGAAGGGGCTCCCGCGGATGGGCTGCCCGTACAGCGCGATGGACAGCTGGAAGTCGCCCTCGGCGCGCGGCGTGTACAGCAGCTCGTAGGTGCCGTTCTTGTTGTCCTGCACCTCGCTCTCGGCCGCGCCGCCGTCCGGCCCCGTCACGGCGAAGCGCAGGCAGGCGCTGCCGCTGCGCACCAGCTCGCCGTCCTTGTCCTTCGTGGTGACGCTGAGCGACGCGGGCTGCCCCACCACCGCGTGCCGCAGCCCCTCGCCCGTGGCCACCGTCTTGTGCGCGGTGGCGCTGGTGGTGATCAGCACGCCCAGGTTGAGGATGGATTTGCGCACGCCGTCGGTCTCCACCACGTAGTCCAGCTGGTCGTTCTCGTGCGGGTGCTCGGGGAACTCCTGGCTGGCCAGCGCGCTCAGCCGCTCGCTCATCTGCTTGCGCACCAGCAGCACCTCGGGCGCCGTGCCGTGGTGCAGAGCCTGCTCCGTGAACGCGCAGCTGCTCAGGATGTTCTCCTGGCCCTGGCGCAGCACCTCCAGCTGCGCCTGAAGCACCTGCGGAGCGGGAGGGGTCAGCGGCACCGCGGTGCCCCGCAGCACCACGCCGTGCCACGCAGTGCCCCGCAGCACCACGCCGTGCCATGCACTGCCATGCCGTGCCATGCCGCATCATGCCATGACATGGAGCACCGTGCCATGCCACACAGAGCCAAGCAGTGCCACGCAGCACCATGCCATGCCATGCAGTGCCATGCAGTGCTGTGCCATGCAGAGCCATGCAGTGCCGTGCAGCACTGTGCCATGCTGTGGCATGCAGCATCATGCCATGCCATGCCATGCAGTGCCGTGCCACGTTGTGCAGAGCAAAGCTGTGCCCTGCAGCACCATGCCATGTCACGCAGAGCCAAGCAGTGCCATGCAGCACCATGCCATGCCGTGCCATGGAGCATTGTGCCATGCCATGGAGCACTGTGCCATGCCACGCAGAGCCAAGCAGTACCATGCAGCACCATGCCATGCTGTGACATGCAGCACTGTGCCATGCAGTGCCATAAAGCTCCGTGCCATGCCATGCCATACAGCGCTGTGCCATGCAGTGCCATGCCATGCCATGCTGTGCAGTGCTATACAGTGCTGTGCCATGCTGCGCAGCGCCATGCCGTGCCATGAAGTCCCATGCAGCACTGTGCCATGCCGTGCCATGCTGTGCAGCACTATGCCATGCAGTGCCATGCAGCACTGTGCAATGCCATGCCATGCTGTGCAGTGTCATGCCATGCCATACAGCGCTGTGCCATGCCATGCTGTGCTGTGCCATACAACGCAGTGTCATGCAGCGCTGTGCCATGCCCTGCCATGCAGTGCCATGCAGCGCTGTGCCATGCTGTGCCATGCCGTGCCATGCAGCGCTGTGCCACGCAGTGCTGCAGCTCCGGGAGCACTACCTTCTGCTTGGCCCCGCAGATGGCCTCCAGGTCTCGCACCAGCAGCCCCTTGCGCTGCTGCAGGGCCCTCTCCAGCTCCTCGAAGGTGCTGCCGATCTCGGACACCGCCTCGTTCTTGCGCTCCACCAGCTGCTGGCTGATCTCCGACACCAGCGCGATGGCGGCCGCCAGCTGCGGGAGCCTGCGGAGCCGGCGCTGGGCACGGAGGGGCGGCCGCGGGCCCGGGACCCCCCGCCCCCCCCACCCTCACGCCCCTACCTGCCGCGGATGGCGTCCAGCTGCTGCTGCAGGGCCGCCTTGTGCTGCTCCACGACGTCGCGCAGCGGCACGGTGACGTGCTCCCGGTGCTCGCCCTCGGTGCACTCGCGGCACATGGCGGTCTCGCAGGACTCGCAGTAGAACTCCATCACCTGAGGCAGCGGTGCTCAGGGTCCCCCTTTGGTGGCACAACCCCCCCTGCCCCCCCCCCCCCCCCCTCACCGCCACCCACCTTGCCCTCATGGTTGGGGCAGGACAGGGGCTGCCCGGTGACGGCACTGACGGGGTCCAGCCCCGGGCCGGGGTGGGGGCCGCGGCTGTCGGGGTCGCGTTGCAGCACTTCCATCAGGTTGGTGATGAAGAAGTTGTTCTGCAGCGCCGCCACGCCACGCTCGGGCAGGATGGAGGTCTGGCGGCACACGGGGCAGGACAGGGTCAGGCTCTGGGGCGGGATATAGTTCTGGAGACACCTGGGGCAGAACGGGGACAACGAGAGGGTCAGGGCCGCCCGCGGGCAGCGAGCGGGGCAGCGGGCACCGGGATGGGGTGGGCGGGGGGGGGAGGGCTGCACCACGGTGCAAGGGGGGGCACAACGTGGGATGGAGGGACGGGGATGGGTAAAGATGGAGTGATGGGTGCACTGGAGCAAATGGGGAAGGAGGGGAGGAAGGGGCTGGAAGGGTGGAGAGAGAGATGGCAAAGCTGCACCACAGTGCTTCAGGGTGCACGGGACAGGACCCGAGGAAAGGGCTGGGGAGCAGATGGACGACAGACAGATGGAGGGACAGGGCTGCGTCATGGTGCACTCGGGTGTGTGGGACAGGGCTGGGGGGTCCGATGGTGAAGGACAGACAGACGGGAGCTGTGACGGGGTGCACTGGGGTGTGTGGGGGGAGCAAGAGATGGGGCTGGTGGGGTGGCAGATGGTGAGATAGATGGACAAACAGGGGCTGTGCCAGAGTGAATCAGAGTGCACATGGCAGGAGCACGGGGCAGGGCCGGGGGTCGGGCAGGATGGGCAGGGATGGGGACACAGCCCACGGAAAGCTGGTCATGAGACCTCGACGTGGGGCCACGGACGGACAGACAGACAGACAGAAGGATGGACGGGACAGGGCCATGCCAGACAGAATCAGGGGAGTGCCAGGGGCGGGCAGGGGCCTGGGGGGGCACAGAGAAAGCAGATGTCAGTACAGAGCCCCCAGCCATGCTACAGCCCGCCTCTCACCCCCCCCCTCCCATCCAGATCCCACAGTGTGGGGCAGGAACATCCCTTCAGCCACAGTCCACACCATGGGGGCTCTGAGGCCACGGGGGCAGTGGGACCCCCCAGGATGAGTGGGGGCCCCATCTTGTGCCGGAGACATGCAGGGGGATGCAGGTGGGGCACAGCAGGGCGGTGGGAACGCGGTCAGGCCCTTTTTGGAGGCAGCAGAGATGCAAAGAGGTGCAGTGAGGGCTCAGCAGGACTCAGTGGGACACAGCAGCTCCAGCCCAGCTCCTGCAGGCGCTGCAGGAAGGCAGGGAATGCTGCGGGCAAAGCAGTGGGGCCCTGCAGGGAAGCAGTGTGAAAGCCGTGGAGTGCAGTGACCGCGCTCCCCTGCAGGAGGTGCGGGGGGGATGCACTGAGGACGCAGTACACATGCAGTAAGTGGGTGCAGCTGGGGTCAGGGTGCAGCCGAGGGGCACAAGGAGAGACACAGGGGGACACAGTGCGTTATGGGGGTTCAGACACTCAGTGCAGGCACTGGGGGTGCAGTGGGGCCCTTCTCTTGTGAGAAGTCTTCAGGGAAAATGCTTTGGCAGATGCAGTGCAGCACACGGGGGGGAATGCAGTAGGGATGCAGCAAAGATGCAGTTGGAGGCAGCAGGGCACAGCAGGAATGCAGTGAGGGACGTGCAGCACGGCCAGAGTACGGCAGGGATGCAGTCAGGGTGCAGCAGAGGTGCAGCGGGGATGCAGCGGGGGTGGGACGAGGTGCAGCGGGGACGCAGAGGGGACGCAGTGTGAGCAGCCGCGATGCGGCACAGCGCTGGGGGGAGGCGGGGTGGTCCTCACCTCTCACAGAAGGTGTGCAGGCACGGCAGCACCTTGGGGTTGCGGTAGCGGTCGAGGCAGATGCTGCACACCAGGAACTGTTTGTCAATCTGCCGCACCACCGGGCTAGCGCTGGCCTCCCGCTTCGCCATGGCGGCGTCCCCGAGGCCCCGCGGCGCTCAGCCTGCGGGCGGGGCTGTCAGCGAGCGCCGGGCCCCGCACCGCGCCCCGCACCGCGCCCCGCACCGCGCCCCGCACCGCGCCCCGCACCGCGCCCCGCACCGCGCCCGCTCGCAGCCGCACCGCCGCCGAAAGGAGCGCGGTCCCCGGTCCGGTCCGACCCCGCCCGTCCGGCAGCGCTCACCCCGAGCGCCGCACCGCTGCCCCCGCAGCGCTCCCACCCGCCCCGCGGCCGCCCACTCTCCACGCGCCGTGATCGGGACCCGCACCCCCCTCCCCTCCCCCCCCACGGGCGCCGCCGCCCCCAGCGCCCCGCACCACCTCCCCCCCCACCCCCCTCCCGCCCCCGGCCCCGCTCCCGCTCACGGCGCTGCGGCGGCCCCGCGGCTGCAGGCCCCGGCGCGGCCCCGCCCCGACGGCCATTGTGCAGGCCCGGCACCGCGACGTCACCACCTGCCCCGCCCCGGGGGGGCGCGGGGCAACCGGCACCGGGATGGGCTGCGATGGGATGGGACGGGACGGGATGGATGGCGCGGCCCCCACTCGCCCGCACCGCGGTGCCGACCCGCGCCCGTTCCCCCGGCGGAGCTCACCCCCCCCGCGCAGCGCTGCCCGCGGCCCCGCACCCCCCGCACGGCCCCGGCCCCACCCGTGCCAGCTGTGTCCCGGCCGCCCGCCCCGCCCCGCGCCGTCACCTTCCAGCCCGGCCCAGCCCGGCTCGGCTCGGCACGGTTCGGTTCGGCACGGCACGGCACGGCTCAGCCCCCGGCGCGGGCAGCCGGGACCGGCGGGGCGGCAGCGCGCATCGCCGCGGCTCGGCTCAGCCCGGCCCGGTTCGGCTCGGCCCGGCTCGGCACGGTTCGGTTCGGTTCGGCCCGGCCCGGAGCGGCGGGGACTGCGCCAGGGCTGGGCGCGCTCCGCAGCCGCATCTGCCCGAGCGGCGCGCACCACTGCGGGGGGGGCGCGGCCCCGCGCGTTCCCGCGGAGGCGCGAGAGGAGCCCTCCCCCCCCGTGACCGCCCCCCCGTGGCACTCAGCGCCCGAGGAACCGCTCGGAACCCCCATCGGGAACGGAGCGAGGGGTCCCCACGCGCGGCCACGGCGAAACCGCACCAAATGCCCCCTCCACAGCCACCGATGGTCTCGCCCGGGCTGTGGCTCTGCAGTCGGGGGGGGGCGGGGGGGTGGTCCGGGCGCGCTCCCCGCATCCCCGGTACCCGGCGGTCTCCACGGCAACGGCATCCCATCCGAGCATCGCTGCGGAGGGGGGGGTTGGGGCTGCCGAGGGGTTCGCGTGGGGCGCGGAGCTCCGACCCGATCGCCCTCGCCCCCATCGCGGTGTGTCGCACCCCGCGCCGCTCCCTCTCACCTTCGCGGGGCCATGCGGGCACGGGGAACCCGGACCGGACCGGGAGCGACGGGGAAAAGGTCCCGCGGAGCCCCTGGGAGCCGCCGCACCGCGGCCCCGGCCCGGAGCTGCCCGCGGCGGAACCGGACGGGCAACATTCCCCGCGCCGTCATCGGCACCGGCACTGCCCCACCGCCACCACGAGGGGACACGAGCGCGGAGAGCCGGGCACGGATCCGCGGGGAACGGAGAGCCCGGGGTGACGGTTCCCTGAACGAGGATCGGGGCACTCCGTCCCGCAGCCCTCGCACCCAATGCAGGATGTTACGGCTCAGGGACGGACAGCTGGGTGAGCAGGAAACGGGGGGGGGGGGGGGGGGGGGGCTCAGGGCTGTGCACCGCCTGGAGGTGAGGGGCAGCGGAGCACCACGGGGCTCTGCCATGGGCCCTCCGCTGCTGAACGTGTGCTCTGTGTGCTCAGGGCACGGCCTGGAGCGAGGGACGGGATCCCCGTCTGGACACTGCTACCGCTTTGGGGAAACACGAGCACGGGAACAAACTCGGCACGCCGTCCCAGGTTCAGGGAGGGCCCTGGGGATGGAGTTCAGGAGTCAGAGCTATCTGAGCACCAGGAAGCACTTCTGCACGGTGAGGTGACGGAGCACGTCCATGTGCCGCCCAGAGGCTGCAGAGTTTCCCTCCGTGGAGATCTCCCAAAGCTGCCAGGACACGGTGCTGGGCACCCTGCTCTGGGGGTCCCTGCTGGAGCAGCGTTGGGCCCGAAGCCCGGACAGATCCCTCCACCATCTGGGACCCTGGGAGCAGTTGCCCTGTGAGGAGGGAGCTGCAGAGGGACCGGGGCTTGCTCAGCTTTCAGGAGAGCTCTGACCCAGCAGCAACCCACCGGCTCCCACGGGGAGGTCATGCGCAGCCAGAGCCGGGTTCCACACGGCGCTTCACGGCAGAAGCGGAACCCACGGGCAGAGGTGGAGCTGTGGGGTTCAGGCTCCATCCAGGGAAAGGCTTTCCCTCACAAACACTGTCTGATCCCACAGCAGGCTGCCCGGAGGCAGAGCAGCCTCCACCTGTACAGGTGCGTCCAAGATAAATTTGGATGACTGCTGGACAAAGCCTCGCGCAGCGTGCTCTGAGCCCACAGCCGACCCCACCGTGGATCTCTCGGGGTCTCCGACCCCCCCACATCCCAACAGACCCCCCACGCGGCCCCTCCCGTCCCGTTCCCTTCACCTCCGGTGTGGGAGGGACCGGGGCGACCCCCACAGCGCCCACTCAGTGCCCCTTTGTAGGAGCAGAGGGGCGGGGGGGTCCGTCCCATCCCATCCCGTCCCATCCCGTCCCGTCCCATCCCTGCACGGGGACAACAAAGGGCGCAGTGATGGGCGCACAGCTGTGCTGGGGGGGGGGGGGGGACGCGGAGCGGTTGGGGGGGACACGGAATGGCTGCGGGTGGTGACACCCCGCGTCCCGCACACCTCACCCCCGCAGCCTTCACCCCGCAGCTCGCACTGTGCAGCCCACAGCCCGGGGAAGGTCCAAAGCGTTTATTATCGTCACACAGAAACACACGGGAGGATAAAACCCCGCAGCGCGGAGCCCGCCCCGCAGCCGCCGGCTCTCAGCTCGGGGGGGCCCCGCGCCCCGCCCCGCCCGTCAAACGCCGCAGGAAACCGAGCAGCGCGGGGCCGCCCGACGGCGCGGGGTGAGCCCGGCGGGACCCCCACCGCGAGAACAGCGCGGCGAAGCGGGACGGGGCCGCGGGGCCGGGGGGAGCCGGGGCCGAGGGGACCCTCTCGGGCAGCGGGGACCCGGGGTCGCTCCGCACGACGGGCAGCGCGGGCAGCGCCGGGGCCGTGTTCCGTCGGAGCAGCGCCGGAGCGGCGTCGAGGGGTCGGGCGGATCCGGCGGGCTCCGCGTCCCGCAACGAGCACGTGGCGACGGAGCGGCGTTTGTGCCGCTGCTGCTCGAGCTGCCGCCGCCGGCGCTGCGTCTGCTCCCGGGCGCGGTTCTCCTGCGCGGCGACGGCGTCAGAGCGGAGCGGGGCGGCGGGGCGGGGCGGTGCGGTGCGGGGCGGTGCGGGGCGGGGCGGGGCGGTACCTGCACGGCGCTCGCGAAGCGGCCCGCGAAGCCGTGCAGCGCCGCACACAGCTCCCGCAGCGCTCCCGGGGCCGCGTCCTCGCAGTAGAAGTCGAGAGCGGCGGCCGCGGCCCCGCACATCCGCTCCCGCTCCGCCCGCGCCGCGCGCAGCTCCTCCTCCGCCGCGCGCAGGAACGGCCGCAGCCCCGCGCCCGACACCGTGCCCGCGCCGCGCGCCTCCGCCACGCGCGCCGACAGCCGCCGCAGCTCCGCCTCCACCTCCGCCTCCTCGATGCTGCGGGAGCGCCGCGCTCAGCCCCGGGACGGCCCCGCCGGGCCCACGCGTGTCCGCGGCGTTACCCTCACCGCGAGGCCAGGCCCACGTGCGGCAGCTTGCTCGGGAAGTCCAGCAGCCGCCGGTCCGTCCGCGCCGCCTCCTGCGGGGAGCGACGGGGCCGCGATAGGGGCGCGACGGGAGCGACAACGGGGCAGGACAGGAGTACGATGAGGATGCAACAGGAACGTGACACGGACGTGCCGTGGTGCCGACGAAGGGGTGTACCCGGGGGAGGGGGGGGGGGGCCGTGCTCCGTGCGGGGGCTGCGGCGTGGGAGCGACCTTGGGCCGCGCCGGGCGAGGAGCGGCATCCCACGGGCGGGCACAGAGCGCGAGGACGGAGCCGCGGGGGAGCGCCGCGGGATCCCCGTCGCAGACGGCCCGGAGCGGCCCCGCACGACCCCCCCCCCCCCCCCCCCCACGCTCCTCCCGTTCCCGCGGGCGCTCGCTCACCATGGCCACGAAGTGCAGGAGGTCCACGCCCGGCTCGTTGGCCCTGGTGTCGGGCAGCCTCCGCAGCGAGGCCAGGCGAAACCCGGCGGCGCTGCCCGCGTAGCCGCCCTGGGGCAGGACGCGGGGTCACGGCGGCCGCGGGGCGGCGGGGCGGGGGGGCCGGGGCCGCTCACCGCGTTCAGGTGGTTCCCCGCGCTCAGGATGAGATGCAGCACCGCGTGCAGCTCCTCGCACCGCACCACCTCTGCGGGGGGGCGGGCGGTGAGCGCGGTGGGGACGCGCCCCTCCGCCCCTCCCGCGGCCGCTCCCGCACCCTCGGCGGCGTCGGTCAGGATGCGGATGGAGGCGCGGAGCGCGCCGAGCCGCGGGGAGAACTCCTCCTGCAGCACCATCAGCTCCAGGCGCTGAGCGTAGCTGCGGGACACGGCGGGGGTTGGTGGGGGTGGGGAGCGGGGCGGTCCCCCCCGACGCGGCGTGCAGCCCCCCCGGCTCCCACCTGGGCACCTCCGTCAGCAGCAGCATGAAGAGCTCGGGCTCGGGCAGCTGCTGGGGGCAGCCAGAGAAAGCGCGCAGCCGGGAAACCTGCGGGAGGGGCGGGGGAACCTGGATTCAGAGCGGCCCTCCGGGGGCTCCCCCACGCGGGGCTCACCTCCACGGCGCCGGGCAGCATCCGGGACAGCTCGAGCAGCAGTTCCGCGCCGTACGGCGCCCCGACGCCGTCCTCGATGTCCCGCACGATTTGTCGCACCGGGCTGGGACAGCGCGTCAGCACCTCCCGACGGGCACGAACCCACCCCCCGCTCCCGGGAGCCGGGCCTCCCCTCCAAGGGGGTGGGACCCCCGAGAGCACGGACACTCGCGAAGGGACGGAGCCCCCGCGGCCCCGTTCTCGGGCACGGTCCCGTTCCGCGCTCCCGGGGCCGGCGCTGCCCGTCGGTTCCGGCCGCGGCCGCCGCCCCGGGTCCCGCTCACCGCTTGAGCTGCTTCAGGAGGACGCCGAGGGCGATGCTCCGCTTGGGCTCCAGCAGCGCTGCCTGCGGGTGCGGCGCGGTCAGGGTGCGGGGCGCGGCGGGGGGAGACGCGGGGGTCCGTCCGCCTCTCACCGCGGGCGGCGGACGCCGCCCCGGGGACGCTCCGCGGGGCTCCCGGAACAGCAGCCGCAGGCGGGGGAGGTCCAGGGGCGGCGGGGGGGCTCGCGGAGCCCACACCGAGCGGCGGCCCCGCACCCGCGCCGCGGGCAGAGGCTCCCAGTGCAGCGCCCGCAACCGCTCGCCCCGCGTGGCCGTCGGGGGGGACGGCAGCGCCGGGGGGGGGGGCGGCGGCGGCGGCGGTGCGGGGCTGCGCTGGGAGTCCATCGCTGCGGGGAAGGTGGGGGGGGAGGAAAGGGCGGGGAAGGGGGGGGGGGAAAGGGGCGAGCGTGGCCGCCCCGCTGCTCTTGCGGCCCCGGACGGCCCCGCCTCACCTCGGCTCCGCCCCAGGGCGCTCCGCGAACTCCCGCGGGGGTCGGCCCCGGTCCCGGCGGGGCGGGGCGGCCCCGGGGCCCTTCCTCCGTTCTCACCTGGCGCCGGGTAAGAGCAGCAGCGGACCGGGGCGAGAGGGCCGATCCCCGGCAGCGCTCCTGACGGCCTCGACGGAAGGGACCCACGAAGAACTTCAGCTCAAACGAGGCGCCCCGCGCCCTGTCCCGGTCACAGCCGTCCCATCGTGCCCTCCCCCCGTGCCCTCCCGGCTCTCCCCCTCCTGTCCCGTGATGCGTTTCCCCGCTCTCGCTCCTCCCGTCCAGCCTCAGCCACGCTGGTCGCGTTAGAGCTGCTGCCAGCGCGCTCCTGGCTCTGTGCTGGAGATGGGCAGCACCAATTTTGCTCTCTTGACTTCTGGTCCCCCTTATCCACAGTGCTCAGCAGTGAGGCTGGAGGAGGTGGCACTCAGCGCTCACGGGGCTCCGTCCTGCTGCACAGCACCTGCAGCTGAGGCAGCAAGCCTGCAGGGGGCTGGGGGCAATGGGGAGCCCCGATGCCGTGCCCCACAAACCTCTCGAGTCCCACAGAGGAAGCAGGACTGAAGTAGAACACACAGCCACAGCCTCTGGGAACCCCCATACCCCGGCCTGGCTGTGCCACGCACAGAGGGATCCACACTACAGTATTCTGATCCACACTATTTTATTCTGATCGGTACTGTTTTATTCTGGAGTCTTACAGAAGTGGGGAGGGAAGAGGGGGTCAGACCTTCACCAGGAAAGGGGGGGGTGTCAGATCCAGACATTAAATTACCAGGAATTAAATTAGCAAGAAAAACAAACTTGTCTCAGGAGAAAGTGCCCAAGTGCTGCATGAGGCCGGGGCTAGAAGCAGCACTCAGCTGGAGCAGGATGAGCTCTCCCCACCCCGGGCCACCAGCCAGAGCCCCAGCACTGCCGCACGCAGAGGCGCAGCCGCACCGCACGCGGACACGCACGTGCACTGTCCCCGGGATGCAGCCGCCCTTTGGTCCTCGGTTTGAGTCCCCACCACCCCTCAGGGGGCCCGTGGGTGCTCGGGGAGCGGGGCTGCCCAGCTGCCTCCACGCAGTGTGGGTTGGGAGCACGGCCCCCTGGGCAAGCAGCCCTCGGCCCGAGGGCCGTGGCCAACCTCTCCTGCATCTGCCCGTGGGAGCTGAACAGCCCCGGCCAGGGGACGGCTGCTGGGCCTGGGAGAGCCAGGCACAACCAGCCTGTAACTGAGGGGAGTGTAGTGTGGGGCTGGGGGCACCAGCCAGGCTGGGGGAGTGCAAGAGCAGCTGCCTGGGAGCACCAGGGATCAGCCAGAGGGGACAGGGCAGGCCTGGGGCCAGGTGCAGGCAGGAGCCCTGGCCACCAGCTGCAGCAGGGCTGGGACCCCGTCCTCCCCTCTCAGGGTCCATGAGGGAACCCGGGAGTCCCAGCGCCGCTCCTCTGCAGCTTTGTCTTCATTTCAAAATAAACATTTTTGCCAGAGGGTGGTGGCATGTCCTGCCTGGCTCTGCGAAGCCTGGCTCAGGGCAGCAGGGACACGTGGAGCCACATACCCTCCTGCCCTGTAGGGAGACAGTGGGAGGCTGTGGCACATCCCACCCTGTCCCACAAAGGTGCGTGGTGGGGTCTGAGCGTCCCAGCCTGGGGAGGGAGGTGTCCGGCCCTGCAGGGTCCTGGGACGGCATCCACCATCCCACCAAGGGGTCTGCACTGGGGAGGGAGAACGGGGCTGGGCAGGATGGGACTCTGCCCGAGGGGGAGGCGAAGGGTGAGGGAGCCCCGGCCTCCCTGGGCAGGGGGAGTGACCCGCTCAGAGCTCCAGCTGCCCCTAACCAGGTCCCTGCCCCATCAGTGTCCCCGGCTGCAGCAGGGCCAAGGCTGCGTCCCCAGCTCACCACTCGTGATTGTGGTCTGGCCCTGCGCCGGTGGTCAGAGGTCCGAGTTATGGTCCATGGCTTCCCCAGCTAGAGCACAAGGTGGGGCAGGCTGGGGGGGCTCACTGCTCCTCCAGCCAGGAGGGCTTCTCAGCACCAGGGGTCTTCAGCTTGATGTTGAACTGCTTGAGAGTCTGCTCCAACTGCTGCTGGTTCCCAGCGAAGTAGGCAGAGATGGCGTTGTGAAAGAGCAGGAGCTGCTTGTGCATCACCTTGATCTGGGGAGAGCAGGAGTCAGCACACAGCCACCCCGCCCCACTGCCCAGCACCTAGGGATGGCAGGGATGGGCCAGGACACGGGCTGCCCAGCACAGAGCTGCAGCAGCCAGCTGGAGCAGGTCACCTGCTGCGGGTGGAAGGCGGGCGCGTGGGCGCTCACCTGCTCTTCCCCTCACAGCTCCCTGACAACGCAGCTTGAGCACAGAGCAGCAAGGCTGCACAGCCTGCGAGGCAGGGCCAAGGGAAACGCATGCAGGCAGGGCCCCGTCCTGCGCCCTTCCCCACCTTGTTCTCCTCCAAGAACTTGAGCTTGATGGCCACATCAGCACGCAGCTTTTCGTACTTGTCCTTGTGGCTCTGGAACTGGCTCTGGGCTGCATCCAGCCGGCACAGGGTGCTGGCATCCCGGGGGCCCATGCTCAGCTCCTCCAGGTCGGTGCGGTACGCGTCGTACTCCAGCCTGCGCAGGGACACCAGGAGTCAAGAGCCGCAGGGCGGACCCTCCAGCACCTGCAGCCACCCAGCCAGGCCCGAGGCCCACGCTGCTGTCCTACCTGGCTGTCTCGTACTGCTTAACTGTCATGAGCGTGTCCTCCATAGTCTTATTTACCAGCGTGTTGATACTGGAGACGAAGAAGTTAACAGCTCCCAGTAGTGTTTCACCATTCTTGCAAAGCAGTTTCTGTGTCTCTGCATTATAACCAAACTCCTCCTGGGGCAGGGAGGAAGGTGGGTGAGGGTCTACAGCAGCACAGCCTGCTATGCCCCTGCCCTCCCCCCACTGCCCAGACCTCGCCTTGCCCTGGCTGTACCCAGGGACAGCCGGCACCAAAAGCCCCTGCACCCCTCCCCAGACCCGTGGCAACCACCAAGTGCATCTGTCCTCCTGCTCTCCCTCACGTGCCCGGGGGTGCTGACAGCAGAGTGCTGCCCAGGCTGTACTGCAGACCCCGAAGTCAAACTGCGTCTCCTTCCCAGGCATAGCAGTAACGAGGCACACATCACAGCCCCACCGGTGTACCTGCAGCTCAGGAGACTTCTGGCTGAGGTCCGCAAAGGCATCCCCCAGGGCGTGCTGTGTCTGCACCAGGCTGTAGAAGTGGTTGGTGAGCGCCCTGGCCAGCTGCAGCACACACTCGTACTTGCGCTTCGTCTCCCGCAGCAGTTCAATCTGCGTCTCCAGCTCCAGGTCCACCGTGCGGGAGCCCCGGCCAAACCTCTCCGAGATCAGCTGCTTGGTACACTGCAGGCAGAGCAGAGGGAGGGGGTGCCAGGGCCCCGGCCCCTGCTCATCCCTGCAGGGCTGCTGCAGAGATGCCCGGCAGCACTCCCCATCCCTCACTGCTCCCTCCTGCCCCGCCCAGCCCCGTGCCCGCCGCACAGCCAGGGATGCAGCGCACCTTGTACGTGTTGATGCCCCATTTCTTGACAATGTCAAACTTCTCCACGGCGATACCACGGACAACCTCCTCCCCTCCGACCGGTGGGCTGGGATGAGGCTGGTGGAGCCCGGAGCCTGGAACACAGCGCACCACTGAGGCTCAGCACAGGGCCTGGATGCAGGCCAGGCTGCCCACCCCCACAGTGCAGTGCCCTCAGAGCTGGGGCTGCTCCCAGAGCCACTCCGCTGCCTGACAATGGCAGGGACGGCCCTGGACAACAGTGGTCCTGGTGCTCCTGTACTGGGCAGCACTCCTTGTGCTCCTGAGCACGCTATGGGTGGAGGAGAGGCCAGGCAGGGACACAGTGCGTCCCACAGCCGGGCACAGCTCAGCCTCAGTGCCTGCTGCAGTGTCTCTCTCTGCAGAGAGAGGACACAGCTGCTGAGGGAGGCATGCGTTGGGTCGTCCTCCAGCACAGCAGGGCAAGAAGGTGGCCCTGAGAAACACAGCACGCACCGGGTGCCTAAAGCCTGCGGCAGGACGACTCCAAGGCCGTGTGGCACCTCGGGGTGCTGGGGCGGCTGCAGTACCTGCTGAAGCACCAGCCTGGCTGGCCATCCTGCTGGCGGCAGATGCACTGGGGCAGATGGATGGTCCTCGGGGTGAGTGAGGTTGGACAAGACAGCCTGGAAATGGAGGGGCTGGGCAGGAGGTGAGCAGAGAGGGAAGAGGTGGGGTGGAGTGAAGGACACGAGGGCAGGAACAACCGGGACACGGGATGAGTGTGCAGGAAGGATGGCAGCAGGGGAGCAGATGAGAGAGTGATGTGAAATCAACAGACAAGATGGCTGCTGGACAGACAGCATCACATCAGAGGCACCCAGGCTCCTCTCCAGCTTCCTCCCCATCCCCAGGCTGGCATCAGCATGCCACCAGGCTGAGAGCTGGGACAGGCCAGGGCTGACAGACACAGGGAAACACTGCACCACGTTTCCCCCACCACAGTAGGCTGTCAGCAAAAGCCCATTTTCCCTCTACCTACGCTAATTCACCTGCTCACCCTGGCACAGCACAGAAGGCCCACGGTGAAAACAGCTCTTTGCAGCAGATGGGCCAAACTGGTCAAGAGCTGGGACACAGAGACTTGCGTGAAACAGGAACAGAGTGAAGAGTGATGGAAGGGGCAGAGCTGCTCTGGCTGCACTCACTGTGGCTCCAGACATGCAGCACCAGCAGCACCCCTCCAGCACTGAGCGTTCACAGCCAGCCTCAAAAGTGCCTGTGGCTCCCAGGCTGGCAGCAACAGCAAACGTGGGACATTAATGCAGAGCCTGGGGCTCAGTACCCCTCTGCTCTGTCCTCCACTGCCTGCAAGGCATCTTTCAGGCACAGCCACCACAGCTGTGCCAGTGCTGTGTGCCTCCAGGGCTCTTCCCCAGCACCAGAAGGATGCCCAAGAGCCCATGCATCACAGAGCAGTGCCACAGGAGGGCAGAGCAGCTCCCACAGCAGGAGCACTGCACCTACAAGAGAGCTGGGCACCTCCACAGCTGCCTGTGAGTGTAGGGCACGTGCAGGGCACGGGTGCAACTGGCTGGAAGTCATGGCCCTGTGATGGGCCCCGTACCAGCAGCTGAGCGGCAGCTGTGCTGTGCACTGGGTCTGTGAGGAGGCTGTGCTCTGCAGGGCTGTGTGGCTGTAACTCAGAACAGCCTCTACTGGGGGCAGAGCTGCTGGGAGCAGGGACAGTGAGACTGGTCCCGTCCCAGGGTGCAGCAGGTGGGCTGTGGAGCGCTCTGCTCCTCACCCCCACCACTGTGCCTTTCCCTCTACGCCCTCCATCAGGCCACTCCACCTCCCAGCTCTGGGGGCCCCGTCCCTGTGGAGGCTGCTCTACCTTTGATGGCGCTGGTGGGGATGATGCCCTCAGCGGTGCCTCCGTAGCCGCCAGACACAATGCTGGTTTCATTGAGGTTGGGCCCTGACACCATCACTTGCTGCAGGTCCTGGGGGAGCAGAGCAGAGAGCTGAGGCATACAGACAGGCACCCACCCTCTGGGAACCACGCGAGCACCCCCAGCCCAGCCCCAGACCTGCTCCAGGCCGTCGTCCTCAGGCAGGCTGCCTGCATCCCCGTTGCTGTTGATGGGGATCTCCATGGTGGCGGCTTTGCTCATGATCCCATCCGACATTGTCAGGGCCTGCAAGGATGCAGAGGCTGCGCGCGGGGCCGGGCAGCACCGTGCCTCGCCCCGCGCGAGGGATGGGCAGCGCACCCTACAGCTGCTGGCGCGGGGCCCGGGGTCGGAGCCAGGAGCCACGTCCGCAGTGCGTGGCAGTGCCGCGGCCGGACCGGTCGGACCGCATTCCGAGCGCCAGCGCACGCCCCGGGCCGGCCCCGAGCGCCGTTACCTCGAGCCGGGCCGGCACCGCGGGGCGGGCAAGGGGAAGCCCCGCGCTCCCTCCCGGGGCTCACACCCGCCGCTCGGACCCCAACCGCGCCGCGGCCCCGGGCAGGAGAAGGCGGCGGCGGTCGGCGGCGGCGGCCCGAGCAGCCGCGGCTCCCGGCGGCCCCACGCCACGCAGCACCGGCACGCGGCGCGGAGCCGCCCCGGGGCCGGGTCCCTCACAGCGCGGCCTCGGCCGGGCCGGCCCCGTTCGGCGGCCCCGGGGCTCTCCGGCCGGCGCCTCCCGAGGCCCAGCGCTGCCCCCCCCCCCCACCCCCCGCCCCCGCTGCTCCGGCCCTCACCCCGCCCCTCCCGGCCCGGCCTCGCCCACCTGCGCCGCCCCGGCCCCGCCGGGCCCCTCCCCCGCCCCGCGGCCCCGACCCGCTCCGGTCCGGACGCACCGGAAGCGGCGTCACGAGCCGCGCGGGGGGCGCCGGGAGAGCGAGCGGGAAGTGACGTCAGACGCGGCGCCCGGAGGAACCGATCCGGAAGCGACGTCGGCGCGGCGCGGCGGGCGGAAGTGCGGCGCGGGGCAGCATGGAGGCGGCGGAGCAGCAGCGGCAGCAGCTCCGCAGCGTGAGGGCGGCGGGGCGGGGCGGGGCGGGGCGCGGGACTGCGGGACTGCGGGACTGCGGGGTGCGGGGAGGGCTCCTCGGCCCGGGGCTGCGGGCGCGCCCTGACCGCGCCGGGCGCTGTGTCGCAGCTGCGGGATTTCCTGCTCGTGTACAACCGCATGACCGAGCTGTGCTTCCGCCGCTGCGTCTCCGACCTGGGTTACCGCCTGCTGTCGCGGCACGAGGTGAGCGGGGCCCGGGCCGGGGAGGGCCGGAGCGCCGGGTCGGTACGTGCTGAGCCGCCGCCGCCCGCAGGAGCAGTGCCTGGATGGCTGCGCCGGGAAATGGGTCCGTGCCAACCACCGCCTGATGGGCGCCTACGTGGCCCTCGTGCCCGCCATCGTGCAGCGCCGCAGTGCCCGCCCCGAGGACAGCGCGGAGCGCGCAGAGCCGCGGGGCCCGGCAGCGCACACGGCCGCTGACGCGTCTCCTGCGGGCACGTAGCGGAGCCGCGGGCACTGTGCGCCTCCGTGGCTGCGAGGGCGCCGCAGGACGGCCCGGGCCCAGCACGGCTGCTGGCACCGCGGCACGGCCCCGCCCGTGGCAGCGCTGTGGAGCGGCAGGTCTGCTCAGCACCGCGGCCGGGACACGCAGAGCAGTGTTGTTCTCTGTGTCTGTGCTGGCAGTGGGGTCTGCCCACCCTGGGGGGGCATCAGCCACGGGCAGCACTGTAGGTATGAAGAAGGGAATATGTAGCGGCTGCTGTTCTGGCCAGGAGCTCCCGACTGGACTCTCCATTGCTGCAGCTCTAGTGCTGGGCTCTTGCTCTCCAGAACTGAGTCTCTTGTATTTGTAGGAGACCATTTCATCGGGCTAATAAAACACCTCTCAAGTGTCACGTTGTTAGGGTGTCGTGGAGTTGCATGGATATTGCTCCACAAGTACCCCTCTGCGTGGTGCATCCTGCTGGGGCAGGAGCACCGTCCTCTGAGCAAGGGGTTCACGTTGCTGCACTGCTCCTGGCTGTAGGCTGTGATGAGGCTGTGCCTCTGGAGCAGGGGCTGCCCACTGCAGCACAGCTGGGCCCAACCCGTGGCCATGGACTGGCAGAGCAGCACTGGCTCCTGTGTCCCACGTGTTGCTGTGAGGCTGCAGCTGTGAGGCTGAGCACGCACAGTTTGTAATGGGCACTGCAGATCAGCGCTGCCACCCGTGCAGTGCATACAGCACAGTGCAGAGCTGAGTGGCACAGTCCTCCTGCTCCTGCCTGGCCTATGGGGCTGGTGCAGCACACGCAGGGACCAGGACTCTCGCTGATGCTGGCCTCATTCCAGTGCTCTGCAGCAGCTGTTTTCCTGCAAGCACGGGCAGGGCTGGGACTCACAGGGTCCCAGGATGGCTGAGGCAGGAGGTTCATCTGTCCCTGTAGGTGTTATAGGTGCTAAGAGAAAGACACACACCAATCGTTGCCAATAGATAGGAATTTATTGAGCAAGCAATAAATGAGTGAGACAGCGCCGGGCGGCTGCGAGTCTCCGCTCCACCAGAGCACAGCGTGGGGCTCCCATCCCTTCCTTTTATTGTCTCTTATCTCTGCATTCATGTCTTATCTTCTCTTCCTGGGCTGTGCCAGCTGTTACCAGGGGGTCGTTCTCTGCCTCCTGGTGGTCGAGGTGATGAAAGCCGCAGTCTTCCTCAGCTCTGATCATGTGCACTCAAGAGGAGATCTCTGTGTATTTCTCACAGTTTCTCAGAAGGTCACTGCTCTCTGCTGTCCATTGCCCAGGATGTGAGCACTAAGCACTGTGGCTCCAACTGGCACAAACCACAATGGTTTCCAGACAGAACATGGCTAGATCTATTTCAAGACTTGTACAAACTACAGAGTGCCCAGAAAGACACTGACAGATCTATTTCGAGTCGGTTTGATTAACAAGTGCAAAATTAACTTTTACCACAATCCCCCCTTTTTCTCATTTTGTTCATCAAACCGAGTCTCCTCCGCTTCTCGGGCTAAAACATGATCATCATTTCCTTCCAGTTGTTCATCCCATGATTCGTACCAATTTTGCTGGGTCTCCCTTCCTCGTTTTCTTTTTCCCTTCTTGTGGTTTAGCCATAGTGTCTCTAACTACCCCTGTGTGATCAGCATAGAAGCAACGCTCCTCCCCCACTGCCATGCCTAGCCCCCCTTGCTGTAAGAATACAAGATCTAATCCCCATCTGTTCTGTAGGACCACCTCTGATAGGGATGTTAAGGATTTTTCCAGAGCGGTTATTGATTGTTCAGTGCAGTCCAGGTCCTCGTCCACGGCTGTTCTCCACAAAGTGAACTTATTATCTAGTTGCTGGGGGTGGTTGTCCGTTCTCACCATTGTTACCCATAACAGTATCGTCACTATTGTTGGTGCTCTCATTTTCCAGAATGAATGCCCTTAGTTATCTCTTGGTTTCTTCCAGTTTATGCAGTGAGCACTTTCAGTACAGCTTCATGAGGCCTTCCAGATTAGGAGACAAAAGTCAGGGTGATTTCACCCCAGAGGTTATTCTCATATCCCCACTGCTGTACGCCTCTGCCTCCCTCCCTGTTCTCTTGCTTAGAGCAGTGAGGTGTATGATCTTCTCGGTGGCAGTCGTATTCTTCAGGGGAACCTCTTTTTCCCCTTGCCTTATGAGTCTTCCCAATCTCTACCTTTCGCCCCCTTGTGGGTTTTAGCCTCCTAATTCCTCACAAAATTATCTCCCAATTGTTGTTTTTATCAAATCTCTTAAGGGGTATTCATAGGAAGAGTGAGTTCACCAGTGTTCATCACTAGGTATACAATAAAGTAACAAAGTTATCCTATCTGTTATTAAAAAAAAAAACAAACAAAAAAACAGTTTTAAGTTTTTCTTAGAGTGCTTTTTAGACCGTCTGAAGTCTTGGACACGTCCTACTGGGGTCCTGTGTCACGGTTTGGTCCTTTCACTCAGCTCACATGGGTCCATCCATGCTCAGCTGTCTGGATTGCTGTTTCTGTTGTTAGTAAAACAAGAGTCAGAGATGACTTTCCACATTTTAATTAGCACCTTGTCCCCTGGACTGGTCTGGTGCATTACCATATCTAGTGGGGGCCGTTGTACCACCAGTCCTTCCTTTCTTAATGCATTCCTTCTCTTATTAATTTCATTTGTATTCCAGTGGGAGTTCTAAATCATATGGCATTCCATACAACATTTCAAAAGGTGATATTCCAGTATCTGTTCTTGGCTGCATTCTTAAATTAAGTAGTGCCAGGGGAAAACACTTAACCCAAGACTTCTTGGTCTCAATCATTAATGTAGTAAGCTATTTATTAATTTCCCCATTCATCCTTTCTACTCTTCCAGAGCTCTGTGGGTGCCATGGGGTGTGACATTCCCATTTGGTCCCCATAGGAGCTAAAGCTTCCTTCACTGCCTTTGATATGAAATGGGGCCTCTATCTGGATCTATAATGTCAGTGTTCCCATATCTGGGGATAATATGTTCCAACAGTGTCTTAATTACTGTCTGGGCTGTTGCCCTAGCGGTGGGGTAGGCCTCCACAAAATGTGTTCAGTGGTCTGTTATTATCAATAAGTATTTATGTCTTCCAACTTTTGGGAGATCTGTGAAGTCTATCTGTATTTTAGCAAATGGTCTAACAGCCATTCCTTCAACTTCTATTTGCCGGAGCCTTTCTTTCTCTTGTATAGTAAAGCTTTTAGCCTCTCTTGTTTCTTTTTGGGGATATCAGCCTGTATTTCCTTCAGGATCAATAAGGCCGCCCTTCTCGCTGCTTCATCAGCTAAATTATTTCTCCTTATTTGAGCAGTCATCCCCCTCTGGTGCCTTTTACGTGTACTACTGCGATTTTCTTTGGTTCCCTTATCGCCCTTACAGTCTGTCTTATAATGAATGACTCGTGGATAAACCCTTTCCCGTGTGGGTTCACCAATCCTCTTTCCTCCCATATCTTTCCGAAGGCATGGACTACCCCATACGCATATTTGGAATCCATATAGATGGTCCCAGTTTCTCCTTTTAACATCTGTAGGGCTCTAAGGACCGCATATAATTCACAGCCTGAGCTGACCATGTTCTATCCAGTGGTCCCAATTCAATTACTGTAAATGTTTTTCTGTTTATTATACTTGATTTTCTGTTATTATACCCCGATTTTCATTCCCCTTCTACCACCCGGGAGGAGCCATCTACGAATAATTTTTCCCCTTCTAATAACTCCTCCTCCTCTAAGTCCTCCCATGTTTCAGCCTGATAATCTATACACTGAATACAATCATGGGTTAAATCTTCATCTGGTTCCCCATATAAGAACTGAGCAGGGTTCTGTAAACTTGTAGTTTCTATCTCTAATCGAGGAGAATGTATCAGGATCCCTTCATATTTCAGTGGTCTAGCATCTGTAATCCACTTATCTGCTTTTTGTTGTAGTACTCCCCTTATGTTATGTGGAGTATACACCTTTAATTCATCTTCCCTGCTTCTCCTACTAACAGAGCTACAGCAGCTATTGCTCGTAGACAAGTGGGCCACCCACGGCTAACAGGATCTAAGAGTTTTGAAAAGTATCCTACTGGCTTCTTCTCCCTGGCCCATTCCTGGGTCAGTGCTCCAAAAGCAGTCCCTTTGTCTGTATTTACAAAGAGGTGAAATGCTCTTTTTATATCAGGTGAGCTAACACTGGTGCATTAACAAGATCTACCTTTAAATCTTCTAATCTTTCTTGTCCTCCTGACTCTACTTTACTGATCCATCTTGTACTAGTTTCTGGTATAAAAGCTTCACCTTACTGCTGTAATTCTCAATCCATTGTCGACAGTATCCTAGCAGCCCTAAGATCTGCCTCACCTGCCTCTTGCTTCTCGGGGCTTCTAAAGATAAAATCCCATTTACCCGGTCTGGATCTAATGTCTTATTTCCCTTGCTTAACCAATGTCCCAAATACTTCACTTCCTCTTCTGCAAATTGTAATTTTACCTTTGAAACTTTCAGCCCCTTTAAACTCAAGAAATGTCATAGTTTGATGCTCTCCTGTCTAACCGTCTCCTCGCCTGTTCCAGCTAACAGTAAGTCATCAACATATTGCACTAAGGTTACCTGCGGGTTTGGTTCATCAGTTTTTAGTACTTGCTCAAGGGCTTGTCCAAACAAGTCAGGGGATTTTGTGAATCCCTGGGGGAGCACTGTCCCTCTGAGTTGTTGTTTTCTATGGGTGTTTGGATCTTCCCACTCAAAGGCAAAGTAGTCTCTGCATTCTGCCTTCAGGGGGCAGGTCCAAAAAGCATCCCTTAAATCAATTACACTGTACCCCTTAGATTCTGTGTTCAATTGACTGAGCAGGGTACAGGGGTTTGCCACTACTGGGAAATGGGTCATTGTTCTCTTATTAATCTCCCTTAAGTCGTGGACCAATCTGTATGTGCCATCAGGTTTGTTTACAGGGAGTATAGGGGTATTATAGGGAGACATACAGGGCTCTAATAGCCCTTTAGATATTAACCTCTCAATTTCAGGTTGTAGCCAAAATTTACCTTCCTGTGAAATGGGATATTGTTTTATCCTAACTGGGATGCCTGGGTTCTTTATAGTCACTTTGAAGGGTTCTGTGTCTAACTTCCCTACTGATTCTGGAGTATACCAAACTTCTGGGTTAATTTTGGCCTCATCTTCTATCGCTGGAGTACGTAGTTTGACAGTTAATTCTCTGTCTTTTACTTCCAAATTTATTCCTAACTCCACAATCAAATCTCTTCCCAGCAAATTATATTCTGCTTCAGGGACCGTTGAAAAGGACCCAGTTCCATAGGTGCTAGGTGATCCTATTTCTGCCTGCTTTATAAAAGGTTCCCCTTTTGCTCCAATTACTTGTAGCTTCTCCAGGGATAAAGAACATCCTCGAAGTAAATACTGGATGGTTGATCTTTCTGCCCCAGAGTCCACCAGAAACTCCATTTCCTGACACCGAGGACCCCAGTTCAGTTTTATCAAGGGCTCACTTCCTTCCGGGGTCCCCAGCACATAGAGCCCCTGACCCCCTCAGTCCTCCTTAAACATTTTTTCACTCTGGATTCTCCTTCAACAGTCTCTCTTCATGTGTCCCTTTTTCTGACAGTAGGAGCACTCTGCTGTCTTCGTGTTCCCTCTTCTCCTCTCCTGGAACGCCCCCTTCTGTCCTTCTCTTACCGCGGCTATGAGAATTCCAGCTTGCCTCTTCTGAGTCTCCTCCTCTCTCCTTACGGATACTTTCTGAGCCTCTCTCAGCAGTTCATCTAATCCTCTCTCCTGCCAGTCCTCCAACTTCTCTAGTTTCCTTTGAATATCTGTCCAGGACTTAGCCACAAACTGCGTTTCCAGGAGAGCTTGCCCTAAGGTGGTAGCAGGATCTGATCCTGAATATCACTGTAACTTTTTACGTAGTCTCTCTAACCACTCAGTAGGTGTCTCATCTTTCCTCTGTTGCTCATTAAAGGCCTTATTAATATTCTGGCCCCGAGGGACAGATTCTCTAATCCCTTGAATAATAATAACTCACAAATCTGCCATGTGACTACGATGTTCCTGGTTCTGATTATCCCAGTTGGGCCGCTGTAAGGGTCACTTTATATCTGCTCCTGGACCAGCCTGGTGCTGCTGATCCCAAATCCTCCTCCCTGCCTTCCTGATCAGATCCCTTTCTTCTGCTGTAAATAGTATGCCCCAAATTGCCTGTGTTTCATCCCAGGTGTAGAGGCTGGGACCCAAACATTGATCTAGCCTCTCTGAGACCCATAAAGGATCCTCTAGCAAATTTCCAATCTCCTTTTTAAATTCCCTCACATCTCCTGAATTTAAGGGAACTGAAACATATCTGTCTCCTGGGTTTGGTCCCCCAGTAGCTACTGGTATTTCTCTTAAAGGGAGAATGTTTCTTCTCCGACTGCCCTCCTGCCAAGTTTGCCTTCTAGTGATTCCTCCTAGGGAGGTCTGGGGGTTCAGATTCAGGTTCATCTCCCAATTCAGATTCAGCTTGCTCTGGGAGGAGCCACTGGATTCTGTTCGGGGGGGGGAACATGAGGTGGGAGACAGTATGTAATGTCCTCTGTTGTATTCTTTTTTCTAACTACTCTGTCCTTTAGGGTGAACAAAAAGGTCCGAGTATCAGATCCTACCCATAATTTGGCATACTCGCCCTCTTCCAGATTAAAAGGCTGTTTTTCATTCACGTAAGCATTTAGAGCCTGCCAGATCCGGTCCTTGAAGGACCTGAATACTGGCCAGAACAAGTGACCTGCCCTTATCTGCTCTCCTCCCCACACCTCCATACAATAATGCACCATTTTTACCTCACTCTTTCCTCGTCTAGAGGGAGAATCGCCCCAGTGTTTTAACATTAAACCTAGGGGGCTTTCTAGTGGTATGTCTGGCAGCTTTACTTGTGAACCACCCGTGGGGTCAGAGGGCTCACTCTGCCTCTGCCCCATCTCCCGGAGCACTCTCTCACACACACACACACACACACACACACACACTCTCGCGACCCACGCCCTCAGGGCAATGGGAACTGCACTACAGAGGGTCCCCACTTTGCCCCTACAGGACGTCTCAGTCAGGCGTGTCCCCGACCGAACGGCTTCACACAAATACTGACCCAATCCTGAGTCTCCGGTCGGGTCTTCGTGCACAAAAATTACGGGGTACTGCAGCTCCTTTTGCTCATTTACCGAATTTAGAGTTCGGAGCTACAGGTCTCTGCACAGGAATTACCCAGCACAGGGGCCGTCCGGAGATGGGGTGCCCCTCCTGGGGTGGGAATTCCACAGCAGAGTCGCCTGGATCTGAGTCACGGCACCAAATGTTATAAGTGTGAAGAGAACGATACACACCGATCGTTGCCAACAGTTCAGAATTTATGGAGCAAGCAATAAAGGAGCGATGCAGCACTGGGCGGCCGAGAGCCTCCGCTCCACCAGAGCACAGCGTGGGGCTCCCATCCCTTCCTTTTATTGTCTCTTATCTCTGCATTCATGTCTTATCTTCTCTTCCTGGGCTGCGCTGGCTGTTACCAGAGGGTCGAGGTGATGAAGATGGTCAAGATGATGATCAAGAGGAGATCTCTACGTATTTCTCACAGTTTCTCAGAAGGTCACTGCTCTCTGCTGTCCATTGCCCAGGATGTGAGCACTAAGCACTGTGGCTCCAACTGGCACAAACCACAATGGTTTCCAGACAGAACATGGCTAGATCTATTTCAAGACTTGTACAAACTACAGAGTGCCCAGAAAGACACTGACAGATCTATTTCGAGTTGGTTTGATTAACAAGTACAAAATTAACTTTTACCACGTAGGGGTGCTCCTGTAGGGATGCTGGGACAGGGATTCCTCCTTCCAAGGTCTGGTTTCAGTCCCCTATCGTGGCTGTGTCTCCAGCCCCTCCCCATGCTGTTAGATGTGTGTAGTGCAGCTTCCTCCCACACCAACACCGCGAGGCTGCTGAGTTCGCATGGCCCGTGGGCGCAGTGTAACTCCTTGCTGTGGAATCAGCCCAGAAGGTGCAGAAAGAAGCAAGTGGGGGTCACAAAAACAGCCCCTCACGGGAAGAGGGAGGAGCAGTTTTATTCAGGTCCCCCACAGTCCCACGGGTTCTCCCACCACTGCCTCTGTGCAGCTGCTGTTTGTGCACAGCTCCTGCTCTCCTCACAGCGTTGGGGTCTGTGCAAAGCACACGAGGAGCATGAGGACTTAAACACACGTGGAGCTGAAATGTGTGCGTGTATTCAGCTGAAGCCTACCCTGGGAGGTGACTGCACGCATGGAGAGCACTTAGTGCGTGTGCCAGGGTGCAAGAGCACAGCAGAGGTGAGCGGGGCAGTCTGATGCTGCTGTCATGGTGATCCTGTGCCTCTGCTCTGCTCTGCGAGACCTCACCTGCAGTTCTGCACCCAGGTGTGGAGTCCTCAGTACTAGAGAGATGTGGAGCTGCTGGGGAGCATCCAAAGGGGGGCCACAAAAGTACTCCCAGGGATGGAAGTGAGGACAGGCTGAGAGATGGGAGAAGGGAAGGCTGCAAAGAGAGCTGAGAGCATCCTTCAGTACATAAAGGCCATGGGAAAGGAGGGGACACACATGGTCTGTGTGACAGGACAAGGGGAGATATTTCAAGCTCAAAGAAGAGATTCAGACTGCATATAAAGAAGAAGTTTTTTACGGTGAGGGCGGTGAGACACTGGCACAGGTTGTCCAGAATGGTGGTGGTGCCCCATCCCTGCAGACAGCCGAGGTCAGGGTCAGGGCTGTGAGCACTGCTGGAGCTCTGGGTGTCCCTGTGCACTGCAGGAGGTTGGGGAAATTGCATATGTTCTCCAGCAGGTACCGGGGGAGCACAGCAGGTGGGCTCCTGCTGCACTGCCCGGCTGCAGGAACGCTGCTCCGCCGCCCTCCTCACAGCACAGCCCAACTTCGGGATGTTTCTCCTCTCACAGGAGGCGGCCTCAGTGCGCAGGGAGCCAAGGCCACGCAGCAGGCTGTGTGCTGATAGCAGCTGTGTGGGAGTGCTGCGAGCACCGTGTGAGCAGTGCCTGTGGTGCTCTGTGCGCCCACGGACCGCAGGTGTCTGGTGCTCATGGCTGCAGAGCTGACAAAACCAAGTCAGGGAGCCGTGGACAGTCAGAGAAGTGAAGGAGCTGAGCTGTGCCAACTACACAGGATGGCAGGGCACTGCTCCCCTCCAGGGGCCCTGGGTGTGCAGGCAGGGATGCCGACCTGTGGTGAGTTTGGGTTGCGATGGCTGCTGGGGGCAGTGTTACTGCCAAGGAGAATCCCTGTGCTCAGCCCCAGCCATAGTGTGTGACACTCCACGTGGTGAAAACCTCTCCTTTGGGTCTACCCTTGTGGTAAAAACCTCTCCTTTGGGTCTAGCAGCAATTTCCCGTGTTCAGTGCAGTGAGTGATGGACAGGCACTGTGTGTCAGTGGAGACCTGTGCCCTCCCACCCTGGCACATGCACAGTGCAGCCCAACGTGGCACAGCATGCACTGCCCTGCACAGCACGGTGCGTTATGGCTGGGCTCCATCTGCAGGGCTGTGTCCTGGAGTTGGCTGAGGCCGCTGTGTCCCGGTGCCCCCTCCCCAGGGACGCTGTGACCGCCAGCCCCCAGCCTGGCCCGTGTCCCAGGTGTCGTCCATATCCAGCCCATACAGCACCAGTCCAGCTGACAGACACTGGGACTGGAAAAAGCATTGCCAGAATGCAGCTATGTGACCTCTGCTGTGCTCAGTGCTGCTCTGCGTGCTGCCCTCCCCCTGGCAGCACAGTGCCTTTGTGTTCAATGGACTCTGCTGCTCTCTTTGCTCATTCACTTATGGATTTGATCTCTGAACCAGCACAAACTTTCAGTGCTGTACTTGCAGTGAGGTCCCACCCGTATCTGCACTCAGCACGAAATCTGTTCTGCCCTCAGCCTGTGGTGGTGAGCTCTACCTGCAGCCTTCAGTCCTTGTGCTGAGAGAACAGATATGGGACTCTGCCCCACCCTGTGGCTCTCGGGACCTCTTTGCCCCCCTCCCTCTGCTCGGATGTATCGATGCTGAGTGCCTCTGCCACCTCTGTTCCACTCCTCCATGGAGACCCCACTCCATGTTCCTGGGGGCGTACCCTGAGCGCCTGCTGTGCTGTGCTCTGCTCCACCCCACGTCTGTGCCGGAGCTCCCAGCGTTACTGCTCGTGGGGTTGAGCTCAGAGCTGCCCCGTAAGCAACGACTGAAAGCCACAGCCCTCAGTTCTGCGTGGTTCCCTTTCCTGACACCCCGCTGCTTTGCTGGGAGGTGCGCGGTGCTGTGCGGGGTTCCAGCAGTGGGATTGGTATGGCACGTCTGGTTTGCCACGCGTGGGGCTGTGCATTGCTCTGTGCTGCAGCGTTAGGAGCACTGGACTGCAGCGTTTTGCTGTCTCACATTGCTGACGTCTGGGTACAGTTCCAAACTATCAGCACTGCCCGTTGTAATCACCGCTGCGGGTCCGTGTGCTGTCACTGCTCGGTGCTCTGGTAGTGGTTATTCACAGTGAATTCCAATCGGCTTCAGCTGTTTGCAGAGCGCAGTTACAGCTGCGCCGTGAGCTGCAGTGAAATGCAGACACTGCCTCGTTCCTTCTGACACCGCATCATTGGAACCTCCTCCACTTGGATGCCAGCACTGCTGTGGGGCCCACGGGCTGAGATAAGGACACTTTGCTCTTAAAGCAGGAGCAGAGCAGAGCTCCTTGGCCTATCCCTGATGCAGAGCTGCGTGGGACAGCAGCAGCTGTCACACAGATGGGCACTGCAGGGACAAACCTGTGCTCCCCACACTCTCTTCTGCTGGAAGGTGCTCAGCTCAGTGTGGGCACTGTGCAGAGCAGAGCGTCGGTGTCTTATCAGCGTAACGCACTGCAAAACACAGCCCTGCACCTTCTGCTGGGAGGGAAACCACGGCCAAAAGCAGCACCCCTACTGTGTGCCATCATCAGCCCATGTCCCAAATACCCCCCGCGATGGAGGCTGCAGTGCCCTGGGCAGCCTGACCCCATCCGTCCCCGTGCCCGACCACCTCCCCACAAAGAAACTCCTCGTGGGTGACCGACGCACCCCCGGCACCACGTGGGGCTGAGCAGCACACGTGGAGATGGGCAGAGTACATGTGGATGTAGGAATCAGAGCTCTGCTCTTTGTGGAGACGTGAGATGGGTTTAATGGTCTCACCTGAACCTGAGCCGTGCGCTCTGTACGCGCTGATCCGTCCACGCGGGACAGCTGAACGGGGACGCGGACCCCGGGATCTGAGCGCTGCCGGACCGCGTCGGAGCTCCTGCGGAGCGGACATCAGCTCCGGGCCGTCGCTGAGCAGCGCCCGCACGGCACACGGAGCCAAACCCTCCTCGTCCATCCGCAGAGCAGCGCTCGCTCCCGCGCTGGTGCCGCGGGAACGCGCTGAGCGCGCTCCGTGGATGGGGCTGAGGTTCCCCGACGGCCGCGCGCAGTGGGAGCCGCCCCGGTGCGGTGCATCGCTCGGAACCGGAGAGCACCCGCTGATCTGAGAGAGAAACCTGCGCTGAGAGCGCTCAGCACCGCGGGACGCGCAGTGCGGATGGTGCGGGCGGAGGGGGGGGGGGGGGGGGTTATTGGGACCCAAAAGGGAGCGCACTGCGGGGGACCCTCACAGAGAGCCCACGCGGGGAGAACGCTGCGCAGAGATGGCTGTGCTGGGAGACCTCGTGGGGGAGCAGGCACGGCTCGGCACAGCACGGCATAGCATGGCACAGCATAGCACGGCACGGCATGGCACAGCCCAGGCCACCAGGACACCTGTGTGGATGTGGGCTGACATAACAGCAATGTCCTTTTCTCTACTGCAGCAAATGTTTGGATGCTACAGGTGGGGAGCGGAAGCAGCTGAGAAGGAAAACATAAAAATGAAGGAAGGTAAACTCTCAGCGTTTGACATCAGCCTCCAGTTCTGGAGATGACAGCCGATTCAGATGTGTTTGCTGATCTCAGAAATGGAGGGTTAATTTAACTCCTCATTCAGTGCTGCAGAGTGCACCCCAACCCCACAGAGCTGCAGTGCGGGGCAGTGCTGGTAAAGGGATACAGGTCCTTGTGTGCATCTGAGATTTAAGGAGCCATAAACACTGTATTCCGGGCACAGCTTTTGGCTCCAGCACCACTTGCCTCCGTGTTTACTAATCCTGCAGACTGAGTGCAGTAACAAAACAAGGATGTAACAGACAGTTTTCCCATAAAGGACAGCACAGGGCCGTGTACCGCCTGCTCCCCCGCGGGGATATGAGCACCGATGGTTCTCAACACCAGTGAGGAAAGAGGAAGCCCTGAACAGGAACCTGGGAGGGCGTAGACCCGGGGTGGTGATGCAAACAGCCTGCTCCACCCCACGGGGCCACGGGAGAGTGTGGCAGTGTGTGACGCAGTGAGGTTATGTGGTGCTGTGTGCTAAAAAGCAAGGGTAGGTCAGAAACAAGAAACTGAAGGAGAATAGAGCAGCAGTTGCATTCCTTGGCCTGGGCAGAGGGCATGGCAGGACCAGGCAGAGCAGCACTGTGCTGGGCTGCAGCAGCAGGGCCATCCACGACAGTGCTGGGCCTGGTGGGCTCCAGCAGCAGGACAATTCCAGGCAGCACCGTGTTGCCAGGAGAGCAACACTGGTCCATGCTGGGCTCCTGCAGCAGGGCCATTCTGGGCAGCACTGGTCCATGCTGGGCTCCAGCAGCAGGGCTGTGCTGGAGCTCTGTGGCCAGGTGACACTGCACTCCGCTGTCCCTTTGGGCACAGATGTCTCTTGGAGGCGTTCCTTTCTGCTCCACAGGGTTAGGGACCGAGCTGAGCCGCAGCAGAGGGTTTTCCCACCCCAGGAAGGGAGGGCACCACAGCACCATAGCACTGCACTTCCTCTTTGGCACAGGGTTACCTGGGGTTTACCATCCATCACAACCCCGAGACTGAGCTATTACAGATGCTGGAAACCCTAGCGAGGCTGCACCGTGGCACAGCAGACACACACACACTGTGCTCTGGTGCTGACTGCTCAGGTCACTGAACCTGTGATCAACCCCGTGGGTCCACATCTCACCCCATGCACGGCCCTGCTGCTTTCTTGTCTTTCTGCTGCTCCTTTCTGTTCTCCAGATCACTGCATGTCTCACCCAAGGTTTGAGCTCGATCCCTCCAGCAGGAGCTGCTCACCCCTCTTGCTGTGGATCTCACCACGAGGCCGCTTCCCACAGCCACAGTCTGCAAGGCAGACAGTTCTCCCACCACAGGGAGCAGCTCCCTCCAGGGGATGCCAGCCACCACCGAAACTGCTCTTCCTGCCTGAGAGCACAAAAAAAACCGAAAACACACCGTGTGTGTGGAGCTGAGTGGAAGCCCACCAAGCACAGCATCACCTGCTGCTGGGGCTGCCCGTGCCCACAGTGCCAGGCTGCAGTGCTGCCATCATTCACAGAGCACTGCTGGAGGACCACGACCTTCCTTCGGTGCATTTTTAAGGCCACTTGCACCACAGACACTGCCAAATGAAGCGTTTCAGCCGTGCCCTCGCCATGCATTCCCAGGCAGTGCTGCTGCTGCTGTTGGCAGCAGGCTCTGCAGCCCGCAGGATGCTCCAGCCCCGCTCTGCACCATCCGCACAGCGCTGCTGCACGAGGCACTGCTGGCAGCCCACACCCTACAGGGCCCACGTGCCCCTGCTGGATGCAGTGGTGCTGCACCTGGAGCTGGGCTGTCCCTGCCCTTCTGCTCATGAGGTTAACTCATAACAGAAGTCACGTTACGGATGGAGACACAGCAGCACAGAGCCCGGCTCAGCCACGCCTGGACACCGCACCCCAGCTCCAGCCTGAATCCCAGCATCTCCCTGCCCCTCTGCAGGGCCATCTCCTCAGAACATGCACCCACCTGGAGAGGTCAGGATGTGTGTATTTGGGGAAAGGCCAGGCAAGGAGACAGACACCTGCCTCACACAGACAGACAGACCTTTGCAGCAGAGAGAGCGAACTCTTTGTCCACTGGAGGAGAACAGGAGATGGGGCCATTCTGGCACTGCACTGCCGGGTGTGCCCAAGGATGGGGTGACACTGCAGGTCCAGGTGTGTATGCAGCAGCCCCCAGCCCTGCTGCCCTCCTCCTGCAGGGCTCGCAGGATGTGCTGCCAGCAGCCACGAGCCATGCTGTGCACCCCCCTCTCCTGTGCTCCATCAGCCCTGGACTCCCACCATCCATGCTCACAGCAAAGAGGGGCCAGCACTGGGGCTGCAACAGAGGGACAGGAGACAACTCCCACAAAGGACAACACAGGCCCCGGCCTACAGTCAGCTCCTGCTCCCTGGCTCTGTGCACCAAACCCAGCTGCACGCAACACTGCTTGGAGCAGAGGCAGCCCCAGCCCACCATCCCACTGCAAGGCTGCCTGCCTTGGTCACAGCTGTGCTGCAGCAGCAAGGTCCAAGGAAGAAGCTGGAAACGTGGCAGTCACCGTGCTGCTGCAGCAGGACCTCCTACACCACATCTGCCCTCTGCCTCCCAGCAACCCACCCTGTGCAGGCCTGCTGTCAGCAGAGCCGGGTCAGCCCGAGCCCAGAGCTCCAGCACGGCTGTTCACACAGCAGCAGTCCCTCTCTGCAGCAGGGACACATCCTGCCTGCTTCCTTTCTCTGGTCCAGAGCAGTGCTCAGAGAAAGAACCACATCTGCTCCCAGCACTGCTCTGTCCTGTGCTAAAGGCCACATCTCCTAGGACACGGCGAGGTGAGCAGCACACTGCTACACACAGTGCTGCACAACCTCCCCAGCACTGTGTGCTCAGCGCAGTCAGCCACAGAAGGTGAAGTCCACAGAGTACAGGAAGGACTCCGTGCAGGAGGTGCTGCCCTGGCCAAGAGCACACAGCAGAGGAGAGGCAGGAGAGCTCACACCCCCCCCCCCATCCTTGGAACCCATGGGGCAGGTGCAGCTGCTGCTCCCGGAGAGAGGAG
This sequence comes from Oreortyx pictus, assembly GCA_036925125.1. Taxonomy (NCBI): domain Eukaryota; kingdom Metazoa; phylum Chordata; class Aves; order Galliformes; family Odontophoridae; genus Oreortyx; species Oreortyx pictus. The sequence goes on along the minus strand of JAUPFR010000001.1, from coordinate 208,975 downwards.
CTCCTAGGAGGGCCCACGGAACAGCAGAGGGGAGAAGCAGGCTCCAGGTACAGAAATAAATCGATATATTAGTGTGTACAAAACATGCTGCTTCCTCTGTACAGTGCCCCAGCTGGGCGCAGCTCCCCACGGGGAGTTCACACATATATAAATAAGGCCCAGACAGCTGCAGACAGTATTTACAGACCGCGGGGAGCTAGCGCCTGCTCCGGGGCCAGCCCCACCAAGACCAGCTGCTACGCCCAGCCCGCGGGATCCTCCCCCCCAGCCTGCATCGGCCGCCCTCATTTCAGGTCCACATCAAAGTCCAGCACCAGCAGCTTGGTCTCCTCCGTGCCGTTGCGGCTGCCCACCGCGCACACCAGCTTGGTGTTGGAGGCTCGGATGCGCCACACCACACCCCCGCTGCCCCCGCTCTCCAGAGCCACCAGGTTGCGCACGAATTCGCCCGTCTTGAGGTCCCAGAGCTTGACAGTACCATCATCCGAGCTGGTCACTACGAACTTGGAGCTGAACTGCAGGCAGGTCACAGCACTCTGGTGCTTGCTGGGCCCTAGGGGCAGAAGGGACCCGTGAGTCCCCCCCCGTGCTCCCACCCGAGCCCCAGGATCACCCACTGCTCGGCCCCGCTGCCTGGGCAGCCCCGCCCCTGCCGTGCCTGGCACCCAGGAACACCACCACCCCACTCCAGCATTCCTGCCACCCACACTCACCCTGCAGTGTCTGCAGGCACTGGCCCGTCTTGATGTCCCAGATCTTTACTGTGGAGTCAGCATTGCCGGACACCAGGATGTTGTCACGCAGCTCCATGCCACTCGTAAGGGACTGGTGCCCCATGAGGGTGTGTAAGCAGTTCCCGCTTTCTACATCCCACACTCGGATGGATGTGTCCAGAGAGCCACTCACGATGTGCGTCCCATCGAACTGCCAGAGAGACACAGGTCAGCAGGGCTGCAACAGGAGCTGCTTTCTCATAGAGCCACAGAATGTCCTGAATCGAAGGGACCCACACAGACATCACTGCAGCGCAGCATCACTGCGCAGGCTGCCGTGTGCTCCGGGGCACCCATGGCCCAGCAGGGTGCAGCACCTTGCCTCCAAGGAGCAGGCGTGGGTTGTGTGTCCCTTCAGTACACACGAGAAGGATTCAGATGGAAGGGCAGAAAGCATCTTACACAGAACACAGGCTGAGGCTGCACGCCCCTGCAGCACACGCATGCAGCACAGGGACGGCCTCTTCTAAGGGTCTGAACAGGTAAGCTGGTGCCCCTGCAGCGGGCCAGGCTCTCACCTGCAGCGAGTAGACGCGGTTCGTGTGTCCCTGCAGCGTGTGAGTGCAGCTCTCACTCTCAGGGTCCCACACTTTCACTGTGTAGTCGTACGCTCCGCTCACCACCTTGTGCCCGTCGTACTGCACACAGCGCACCGCGGCCACGTGCCCCATCAGCACGTGCAGGCACTGCCCAGTCTCGATGTCCCAGAGGCGCAGAGTGGCATCCCGTGAGCCGCTCACAACCCTGGCAGCAAAGCAGTCCGTGTCAGCTCCAGACCTCCCCCAGGGGCAGCCCCAGCCCACCCCCCGCCCCCCCCAGGCTGCCTCTTTCCACACAGCATCCAGCCCAGGCCCAGAACGCCTCTGCACTTTCACCTACCCCAGATCCCACCCCACGGACTGGCACAGCCCCAACAGCTCCTCACCTCCACCTACCCCACAGCACACATCTCATGCCCTGAATCCCTTCCACTCCCATACCTGTTCCCGTGTAAGTGCATGCAGCGCACTGTGGATGTGTGCCCATACAACGTGTGCACACATTCGCCGGTGTCTGCGTTCCACACTTTGAGTGTGCGGTCCGTAGAGCCACTGATGACAATGCTGTCCCTCATCTGGGAGGACCACACACCCCCTGTGTGGCCAACTAGAGTCTGCACACACTGCAAAGAACAATGAGATGAGATTTAGGAAAGGGTGAACAACACTGCAAGAGGGGACAGAAACGCACAGGACTTCCCCAGGGCAGAGGGCTGCTAAGGCTCTTCAGGTTAGCGAGCCAACTCCCTGCAAACTCCAATTCCCACCAGAGTTCACCCAGAATGACACTGCACTGCACTGCTCGCTGCAGTGAAACCAGCTGGGTATCTTGCCCTTGTCAGCTCTTCAAAAGAGCAGTGCACATTTGCTGATCACCAGTGAAAAAGCAGGCAGCCAGCTCTTGCTCATCCGTCACTGCACCAACACTGCCTGCCAGAGGAAGGCGGCTCTGCCCACGGCGCTGCAGTCACAGGATCTGTCAAAACCTCTCCCCAGCTCACCTTGCCAGACCGGACAAACCCACCCAACCACTGAGATGCCTCTCCCGCCTCCACCCACCCCGCAGCAGTGCGGAGGAGCAGAGCAGCCTGGTGCCGGGGCTCAGGACAGCTGCTCACCTCCCCAGTGACCGCTGACCACACTTTGAGCGTGTTGTCGTCTGAGCCGCTGACGATCCGGTTGCCGCAAAACTGCAGGCAGGTGATGACGTGGTCATCGTGTCCCTTCAGCACCTGAACAGAGAAGGCCACGAGTGAGCAGGAAGGTGTGCAGTAAGAACAAACGGAGCCTTGAGATGATGGCCACCTCCCTGCTGCACAGCAGCTACAGCAGGAGCCAAAGGAGACACGCGGGGGCTGCTGCTGCAGGACAACGGGCTACGAGGGAAATCCAACACCAGGATCGATCCCTGTGACCATTAGGGTTGCACAAGCTTTGAGCTCACAGCTGATGTTCTGTCCTAGACCTAAAATCAGTGGCCGTGAGACTGAGCATTTAAGATCACAAGCCTCATCTTTCCTGGTGTGAGACAGTGCACCAACATCTCTGCATCCATCCCCATCTTCCTGAGCAGCAGTGTAGCTGCAGGTAGAGGGAGCAGGCAGTGACTGAGCAGAGCAGGGCCCCATGCAGCACAAGGCAGAGCTGAGCACAGTGGGGGATGGCTCAGCACGATGGTCACTGTCCCTTGGTGAGGGGACAGTGTAGGACGGGTGCTTTGCTGGCAGGGCCCCACACAGCTCTGCTCACAACAGGCACTGCATTGGGTGCTAGGAACTCAGCAAGGGCTGCCTGGGGCAGTCACTGCAGTACGTACAGCTCGATTGCTCCCTGGGTGCTGTGGGGGCACAGGAAAGGGGCTGGGAACACAGGGGTCCATAGAAAGTCCAGGGATGGGAAAGCAGAGAGGTAGGACTAGCCACAGGCTGACCGAGATCTTGCCCTCCTTGCTTTGTGGATGGAGAGCAAGGGTAAGAAGGGGCTTCAGAGAAAGAGATACAACCAACAGCAAAGTGTTCTACAACACTATGGGAAGTACTGGGGAAAAGGTCTGGCTGAACCTCAGAAGGTTTCTATCACTCCCTGGATGCCAAGATTAGCTACAGCCTTACAACACACACTCAGAGAAGGGATCAAGAGGTGAAAAACTCCTCTGGAATTAAGGGCAACCCTTTTTCCACTGGCAGAGCTGCAGCCCTGCCCCATCCATTGCAGCAATCCCTGACACCAGCTGTGCTGCGGATCTGCTCTCTGCAGACAGGATTTGCATGAAGCTACACAGAGGAAGTATTTAGGTTTAAATGCTTACAGGTGAATCCCTCTGAGTTATGCCTCCTGAAGGGAAGCCAGACACCTAAATGTTATCCCGAAGCAGTTTTCAAATGCTCAGTGCTGATCTCATCCTATTGGTCACGGGTATTTTTCTGCTGCTTCCTTCCTGTACCAGCTTCCTACGTCTAGGACCTGCTCAGCAAGGGCTGCTGAAGGCACCCACCTTGGGGGCTTTGAGCTCGCCGCTGCGCCAATTCATGTCAATTTTGTGCTGCCGCATGAAGGCGAATTTCCAGGGGCTGTACATGAACCCAGGGCTCAGCAGGCGCCGTTTACGCAGGTTCAAGGGCTCCTCAATGCCTGTGGGAACAACAGCAGCCTGATGCAGACCTCCCTGAAGCACGCACCTTGTTCACATCCCCACCCCAGGAGGAGCAAAGATGACATCCAGCAGTGGCAGCTGTGAGCTACGCCACTGCAGATCGCAGCCTCCGTGTGCCACGTGATGGAGACACCTTTACCTTCCTCACGGCATTTCTCTCTCCAAAGCAGGTTATCTTCAGCTAAGACCCTCCAGTAGCGGCAGGTCTGGGCAGCGCGGAGCAGGTCCCGGGGCTCCAGGAACGAGAGGACATAGAGCGCCAGCTGCAGGACCAGGAGTCACAAAGGTCGGCAGGCTCCCACGGCTGGTAAGCAGCACGCAGCAGAGGGCCTGGCTCCTGCCTCGACTCACCTCCTTGGGCAGCAGTGAAATGAAGTCTCTCTGAAACTGAGGCTCAATGACTTGCATCATGTACTTGATTTGGGAGGGCTCGCAGCGGTCGATGAGCTCATCCAGAGCCAGCAGCTTCTCTGGGCCGCTCCACCGCTGAGGACAGGGACATAATCACACCGCGTGCACGGCAGGCCCTTGCAGGCTCCCTGCAGCTGTGCAGTGCCTCCATCCAGCCCAGCTCCAGCAGCGATACCGGCCACCACGGGAGCACCTGGGCTGCAGGGCAGCACAGCTTCTGGAGCCGGCCAGGGCCCTGGCACAGACAGGAGTACTGAGATGGGGCTGGGAGCTCCACTAGTCATATACGGTCAAACACAGGCGCTGTGTGGTGATGGGCAAAGCAACACCACCTCGGACAAAAGGCACAGTGCCCAGCGGGAACGAGAGATGGACCATTCCTGTACTCCTTGAGCTAAGGGCAAAAACCTGCTGAAACTCCACTGCAGGACCCAGAACCCCTCCCTGGACCAGGTTTCACTAGACAGACTCCCCAGGCCTTGGGCTCCTCACATCTGCCCTTCAGACCCACAGCTCCCTGGTGCCCCTGAGGCCACACCTTTGGCCGGGATTCTACCTGGAAGGTGCGCAGCCAGTCCTGCAGCTCGGGCGGAGGAGCGACCGAGGGGATGCGGCGGCGCCGGGCCTGGGCAGCTTTAGCATTGCGCAAGTCCCCAAAGGTGGTGGTGGGACTGGGCATGCAAGGACCCAGAGTCCTAGAACACACACAGAGACCAAAGCGGAGGTGAGACGCCGCAGCACTATTCAACCACACCACGCTAACAGCTCCCAGAACACAAGTGCCCACGCGACATAAATCATGAGCCCCCGCAGGGTAACCCCTTCTCCTCATCACTTCCACACGGACTACAGCTACACACGCAGTCCCACAGCCACACACTGCTCTGTGCAGTAACAGAATTTCAGACAGGCTGAGGCGGGAGTCACCTCTAGAGATCACCTGGTCCAATCTTGCCACCCAGAGCTACCCACCCAGGACCACATCTAGGCAGCTTTTGGAGTCCCCTCAGGTGGGAGGCCCCACCAACTCAGCAGGACTCCTGAATGAAGCCCAGCAGCTGTGTGGGACTAGTGAAAGGAGGTCAGCTCACCACGCACAGCACTCGTCTTACCTACTGTACTCCGAGCCCTTGCACAGCTTTTTACCAGGGGACAGTGCTCTGCCATCCAGGCCATTCTCTGACTTCCGCTTCATCTGTAAGACAGCAGCAAGGTGAAACAGGGTGGAGCACAGCTCTGTGTGCACGTTCTGGGTCACAGACTTCCTACCAAGAGCATCAGAAGAACAGACCCAGCCTAGCTTGTCTTCCAAGACCATGCTCATGCTGAGAACCCGCAGGGGAAGCTGAAGGCCACCTGAACTCTGGGGCAGGCAGAGTTAACTTCTGAGGGTGTTAACAGAACTTGGTCTTTCTTGAGGGGAATATCAGGCTTGTTACAGCAGACAAGGCATATGGGGACAAAAGCAGCAGCTGAGAAAATGTCTGCTTCACTTTCGGGCACAGTTCAACAGAGCAAAGGCAGCACTGCAGCCAGGCCAGTAGCTCAGCACTCTGTGCTGTGCCCTTCAGCTGCAAGGGAAGCCGTGCAGGGACGTGCAGCAGGCCATACTCCAACATGGTTACATCACTGGGAATCAGCACTCTAACTCCACACAAGTGGCACAGAATTAACAGTAAGCTACTGTGGGTGGGCTACTCAAAGTGCAACAAGAAAGCAAGCAAGGGCTACTCCACCCCAGGCAGAGCAGAGCTCCTTCCCCTCAGCACCTGGTGCAGGCACCATCCACAGCCCTGCGTGCAGGCCGGCCTCCACCTGGCCCCACAGAACCCTGTCCCCCAAGGAAAGCTCTGGCACCACCACAAAGGGACCCCAGCACAGAGCAGGGCAGGGCAGGAGGGTACCCAGCAGTGCCTGGATACACTGGGGCAGTGCCCCTAAAACGCTGACGGTGTGCCCAGTCCAGCTGCCAGACCCGAGCTGCTCCACAGCCCCATATTACATCCCAGAGGCCCCCAGGGCAGTGCCAGCCACGCACACCTCCACCTGCAGTAGGATCTCAGCACACTGCTGCAGCTTGCAGCACTGGTACCAGAGCTGTGGCAAGCAGCAGGATTCAAAGCCACCAGCTGCAGTTAAACCACACGCAGAGCACTCGTGCCAGCAGGGGGTGACAGCCCTCCCCCACACAAACCTCTTTTCCCCATCACTTCCACAGGGACCACAGTGACACACACAGTCCCGTTACCCCAAACACAGCACCGTTACCTTGGGACGCACATGGCGGAGGAAGCTGCTGTCCTCTGTCCGCTGCAGGTAGTCTATCCAGCGCTCACCAATGGTGTAGTAGAAGTAGATGTTGCTGCCATCTTCCCCTTCCTCACTGCAGCAGCTCCCTTCCTCCTCTTCTGTCTCCTCCTCCTCCTCCGGCTCCCTGCAGGCTGTGGAGTTGACTGGCTCCTGCTCCTCCTGCCCCTGGGAGCCATTGGCCTCCAGCCCTGACTCCAGGTTCCTCTTCCCAGCACACTCCAGCTCCCAGGGTCCCGACACATCTTCCTCCTCAGCCACCACCTACAGGGCAAGGAGGTGCAGGGTCAGGTCTGCCTGCTGCAGGTGGTCCCTGGGGTCTCAGCAGGGGCACACAGGCCGAGGGGCAGCAGACTAGAACAGGGGCTCAAGAAGGGAGTGGTGAGCAGGGCAGAGCTGAAGATATGAAGAGGAGAGCAGATGGCAAAACCAAGGTGCTCTCTGAGGTCACAGGCAACCACAGCCCAGCAAGGCATGGACAAAGGATGCTTCCCAGCCCAAAAGGAGGGCACAGCCACCGCATGACCCGATGACGTGGCCGAGCAGCACGTGCAAACACTGCAGGAGCAGCAAGGCACCAAACACCACTGAACTCACCTGCACCAGCTCCAATGTGCACAGCCAGCCCCTTCCCACTGCAGCTGGGAGCAGCGTTCTGCATGACAGAGCACAAGGCAGAGCTGCTGCACACCAGGAGCGCCCTGCCCAGCTGGGAAGTGCAGGCTGCACTGTCATCAGCCTCCACTGCAGCGTGAGCACCACACCAAGGTCGTGGCCCTCCAGCGTGAGCACCACACCAAGGTCGTGGCCCTCCACCAACCCAACCCAGGGCTGCATCTCTGGAAGGGTGTGCACTGCATCCCCCGTTACCACCTGCGCCTCTTCTGCCCCCAAAAAGAAGCACCAAGAAAAACATCATACGCACACACACAAACAAAAAAAGCAGAAGCATTCAGTAATCATTTAGAAGCAGCACAACAACATCCTTGTGTCATGGGAGGAGGAAGAACTGCCTTCTGGTGCACCAACAACAGACCTCAGTCAGCAAACCAGGGTTTCTGCACCAGTCTCAGTCTCAATAAACAGCACAAGCAGATCACTGGGCCACAACGACCATTTTTAATGAAGCTTAGGATATAGGAGGAATTGCAAAGGTGAGGACAGGGTGCAAATCGTGACAAAAGTGAAGAAAGCAGAAGACTGAGGCTGTACAGAGCTGGATGTCTGGCAGTAGAGGGGCTGATCCCATTGATGAAAGATGACAGGGACATGCTTTGCACCAGCTGACCAGGCTTTGAAAACACCATTTCAAATAACATTGATTTTACTCCTTGGAGTGTTACATTGGATTAATAAAAGCAATAACATAAACTGCGTGGACGAGACGAACCCAGAGAGGAGCAGGGAACAGACCTGTGACCCAGAGCTGGCACACCACAGCCCCAGAAGGGCCGTGCAGTGAGATGGGTCGGACCAGGTCTCAGAAGGTACCTGTCACTGGGAAACCTCTCTGCCTGCTGACAGGCCCTGTGCAGGCCCATGGTGGGGGGAGAACCACAGCTCAGTATCTGTTTCACTCATGATAGGGAAGTAAACAATGCTTTTCTGATGATACTTTGAGATTGTCATCTCAGCAGGAAGCAAGGACACTCATCCAGGGATCTGAGTCACTCAGTGTGCCAGGCTCCCTCAGACAGAACACCTCCCAGCACAGCCAGAGGCAACGTTCCCCATCTGAAGACGAGGAGAGCTGGACCAACAAGGCACAGGGGCTGCGTATCCCAAAAGTATCCAACAAGAACTGAGGGAGGCACCCAGCACAAGACACAGCTGCTTGGATTTTTGAGCCTAAGAGGTGCAATCAGGAAAGCAACACTACCCCTAAGCTGCCCTCCACACCGAGTTATGCAACATTCAATCCACGTTTTAAAAGATAATGCTTTAAGCATTAAGGTATTGGTCAACCTTCTCCCAGAAATGATTCAAAGGTGAAGTAAATACCTAATAGGAGGAGGAGAAAAGGAACGAGGAGATGATGGATTGGTTACAGCACAAAAACATACCTGTGGAAGGAAAACCCCTGGTGCTTTAATAGGCACTGCAGCACTTAGTGCAGTGAGGACTGAGCTCATTCACATTAGGAAACACGGCCCTGGCTCCCCACACCACAGGCAGGCTGCCTACCACCCACAGCAGGGCACAGACGGTGCCCAGAGCAGGCAGAGCCCACCCCAGCCCCACCTGGGTCCACCTCTCCAGGAGGCCACGCTGTGCCCAGGTTTCTCAAGCACTTCCTGCAGCATTCAGAGCTGGGGCTCAGCGTGGGGTGCTGAGACCAAGCTGCTGGGACAGCACCAGGGTATCCCAGGCCATCTTCCAGGAGACAAACACCTCCCAGCAGCCCCCCTGCCTCCAGGCAGCATGCCTGAGGGCTCGGCTGGGCACGGCACTGGGAGCTTTCTCAGCCCGCAGGGATCAGCAGCACACGATGCACTTCCTGAAGTGCCCAGCACCAGGCGGGCAGCACACTGCCCACCCTCACACAAAGAACGAGAGGGCAAAGAGCTTGGCAAGGGATGGACTCCAGCCTCTGCAGCTGCCAGCCTAGAGGAAGAACTTCTGTCCACACCCAGTTCTGGCCTCTCCCGATGAACAATTAGTGGAACTCAACAACTGTCTGCATGAGGCTGCCAACAGAGAGCTGCTCTAGGGCAGGGGAGGCAGTCATAAGCTACACGTCCTCTGGAGTCAGAGCATCACTCCACAGAATCAGAATCACCAAGGTTGGAAAAGACCTCTAAGATCATCCAGCCCAACCATTCACCCCTCACCAATAGCTCTCACTAAACCACGTCCCTCAACACAACACCCAAATGCACCCTGAACACCTCCAGCGTTGGTGGCTCCACCACCTCCCTGGGCAGCCTGACCACTCTTTCAGAGTAGCAGTATTTCCTAACATCCAGCCTGAATCTCCCCTGGCGCAGCTTGAAGCCATTCCCTCCAGTGCTATCACTAGACACACGAGAGAAGAGGCCGACCTATGGGGACCATGGGGCAGACGCACCCAGCAGAGCAGCTCCAGCAAGGTGCATGCTCAGGGACCACCTTGCACTCCACCAGGACACCAAAGTAGGGGCCACAAAGTCCCCGGGGCTGGGACACTCCCCCAGCCCCCGCTGCCTCAAAGGGCACTACAGACAGACCACCTGGCAGCTCAGCAGGGAGGAGCCCCCTTGTCACAGCAGCCAAAGCAGCTGTGTCCCCAACCAGTGAATCCCCGTGTCTGCACCAGCCTCTTCCCAGCTCCCACACACTGCAGGATCCCCTCCCCATCACACAGGAAGGTCACTTTCTCGTCCTACCTGAGGCACAGGAGCTTTGCTGTCCCCCAGCAGAGCAGGGCTCACCCTGACAGCTTCCTCACTGCTTGGCCGCCTCCTGCAGGTCATCCGCTGACTGTTGAGCTCCAAGATGCGCGTGGTGATGCCTTTGACGTGCAGAAGGTCATCGAGCGAGTTGAAGCCTTTCAGTTCCTGCGAGAGGAGAAGCAAGACTGAACTCAGAGCTCAGACATCAGGGATCAGCTCCCAGCCAGAACCAGGCTCACTGCACTTCTGTCCTGCCAGCTCCTGGCAGGTGATCCCAGACCCACCGTTCTGTTTCACTCAGAGCCACAGCTCCCTTTGCTACTTTGGGGCACAGGGGACAGAGCTGGGATGCTACAATGGCGCAGTACCTTTGTATTTCACGTGCTTACTACTGCGTCCATTAGAGGGACAGAATGTCTTCTGCCTAAAGATGCTTCCCTCAATGTTGCTGTTTCCACAAACTCTCCCTGTCCTGAGCAGCAGTCACACAGACTCACAGGGAAAGGTAACAGAACTGCAGAATCACAGAACTACTAAAGTTGGAAAAGACACTAAGATCATCTAGTCCAACCATCACCCACCAGCAAGTCCCCCAGTGCCTGGGAAGGACCAACAAAAGTGCCTTCGCACCTCCTGGGGTGCGATACGGTACGTCTCAGTGGCACTGCAAGGCCATCACTGCCACAGCCAGGCAGCTATGAGGGAAAGCACTGCATCTTGTCTCAGGGATGGTCCCGCTCCTGACAATCCAGGGCACCTTTCCCACAAGAAAGTTTCGACACAAACTTCCTTCTCACGTGTGACTGTGAGCTCACTCGCTCTGACATCAGGCTGCCGCACCACAGCTCTTTGTAGCAGGTGGAGTCACAGCCCAAAAGCAAACGACAGCAGCTCAGAATGGGGAATCACATCCTGCAGCTCACTGGTCCATGACCAAAGTGCATTCACAGCCCCGACCTTCCGCCAGGTGCACACACGGCACCCAGCGCCCTGCACAAGTACCGCCCAGCCCTGCAGCACCACGGCCGCCTGCTGATCACCACTGCAGCCTTCACTTCTGTCACAAACCAAAGCTGAAGGGACGGGAGCAGGACCAGGGCAGCTAACGCAGACATCAGGGCCACAGCAAAGCCCCTGCTGAGCTGTCAGACTCGTCACGCGTTCTTCCACTGCTTCTCCTCCCTATCCCCAAAAAACAGCATTACCCCAAACTGCCGTTCTAGCAACAACCGTTGTTTCTATGGATGTGCCTCAGCCTATTCCCGTGCCCGCAGCTCTTCAGTGTGAAGGGCTGTTTCTCTTCCATCCCCGCGCTGTTTACACTCCCGCTGTATTTATAGCTAGTGATCCTGCATTCTCAGCTCCGTTCCAGGCCAAAAAAAGCCAGGCTCCTCACCCTGCCTCCTGCGTCCCGCTCGGGCAGTGCCCGCAGCAACACCGCGTTCCGCTGTGACCACAAACACCGCTCCCGCTCCCGCCCCGCGCTGCCGCAGCCCGCGCTCCCGTCCGTTCCTCGCGGCGGTCACGCACTCGGCTCGGTCACTCACTTGGTCCCAGGGGCAGCGTCCCGGATTCCCAGCGCTCCGTCACCTCCCGGCCCCGGGCGCAGCTCCGACGGCCCAGCCCGGGCCCGGGGCCGCCCCGACGGGACGGGCGGAGCGCGGCGGAACCGCTCCCCGGCGGGGAGACGCGAGGCCCCGCGCGCAGCGCGGCGGAACCGGACCCGGCCCGGGACGGACTGCGAGGGCCCTCCCCCCGCCCCGAGCCCTCCCGGCCTCACGCAGCCCCGGGGCGGCCCTCCATGCGCGGCCGAAGGGCCGTGCCCGGTGCCCGGTGCCCCCTCCCCGGCCGCCCCGCCCCGCACCTCTCTCTTGCGCACGATGCCGCGGGCGCGGCGCCGCCCGATGCCGCTGAGCGCGCCCTCCAGCTCGGCCACCCCGGCGCGGTTGATGTCGAGCTTCCCCCCGCCGGGGCCCGGCCCCGGGCCCGGCCCCGACATCCCGGCAGCCGCCGCCGCCGCACAGGCCCGCCCCGACTGCGCACGCGCGGCCCCGCCCGCCCCGCCCATGCGCGCCACCGACGCGGAGCGAGTGTACGGAAACGGCCGCTTTATTGCCAACTGCGCGTGCGCACGGAGAGCTCCGCGGCGCCCGCCCCGCCCCCGCCCCCCGCTCCGCCCACGCGTGGGTGGCGCCGGACGTTCCCCGGTGGGCTCCGGCCCTCAGCGCCGCTTGTACAAGCACGGCAGCAGCCGCAGCCCCGCGCACGGCCGGCGTCGCGGCGGCCCCGCCTTGGTGAACTCCAGGAGGTAGAAGAAGGTGCTGGAAAGGTCCTGAGGGCCGCGGCGTCAGCACAGCCCACCCCGCGCGTCCCCGCCCCCGTCCCCGCGGCCGCCCCCGCCCCATCCCGGCCCCGCAGCCCCGTCCTGCGGCATCCACACGCCCCAGCCCTATAACCGCGGCCCCGGCTTCCCCAGGCCCGCATCCCAGCGGGTGCTCCGCGTGTCCCGGGGCCATGGGGTCCCCCTGCCCCGTCTCAGCCTCCCACCCCCTGCCCGCTCTGCCTGCCCCCCCCCCCCCCCCCCCCCCCCCGGTGCCGTTTCCCAGGGGTGCGCCCCAGGCCGCTGCTGGGTCTCCCATGGCATCGCTCTCCAGGATATGCCCTCAAAGACCGACAAACACTCACCTTGTTGACGCTCTTGAAGCCCAGCTGAGCCATCGCATTCATAAAGGCTCGGAGGTCCTCAAAGCGGCTGGCGACCTCAGCCACCATCAGGGTACCGCTGCGGGACAGCGCAGCGTTGAGGGCTGTCCCCGTGGGCACTGCCCGGGGCTCCATCACTGCCTGCACCACCAGAGCTCACCCCTCCATCCCACGCCATCAGCCCCCACGCAGCCCTGCCTACCCCTGCTTCAGCACGCGGTTGGCTTCCTCGAGGATCTCCTGCAGGTTGGTGCCCATCAGTGCCAAGCAGAAGACCGCAATGTCCACGGACTCGTCCGCCAACGGCACCTGCAGAGCACCAGCAGAGACCGAATGGGGCCGTCCCCTCCTCTGGCACTCCCTCCGCTCTCAGATTGAACTGAGCACCTTCCTGAGAGGGGGCTGCAAACAGCAGCGCCCCACGTCCACAGCAAACCAGCATGGAATTGTCACTGACTTCCAGCAGTGCTCTCCACCATCCTCTCCTGCTCCCCACTTGACACCCAGGCTGCACGCTGCTGCCTGACACGCGGACTCGAGCACACAGCCACCCCACAGACCTTGAGGAACGACAGAGCCCCGGGGAAGCAGCGGCTGGGAGGGACCCCTGGAGATCCCGGCAGTTCAACCCCTGCCAGCGCAGGTTCTCTGCAGCCGGCTGTGCAGGGAAGCACGCGGGTGCGTTCAAACATCTCCGGAGGAGGAGGAGAGCTCAGCACCTCTCTGAGCAGCACGTGCCAGAGCTCTGCTGCTCTCACAGAGGACCTCAGTTCTTCCTCGCATTCAGACAGAACTCCCTGGCTCACAGTTTTTGCCCGCTGTCCCTCATCCCGTCCCCGGGCACCGCTGAACGCCCCATACGGGCGCACAACGTGGAGCAGCGCGCTGTGGTCCACGCTCACAGCCGTGCAGCCGAGCACACGCAGCCCTCCAGGGAGCACCCCGGGCTCCTCGGTGCACCGCGGCCGCAGCGCAGCCCCGTACCTCGGCCATGTCGCAGACGGTGACACGCGGGGTGAGCGGCACCAGGTCGAAGCAGTGCACCTTATTCCGGACGCTGTCGGCGATCTTGCAGTCGCCGCACCCGAAATCCGCCACGATCAGCGAGGCTGACCTGCGGGGCACACAGCTGCGGCCGCTGCCTCCCCGCGCACCCCCGGCTCCGCTGCCCGGTGCTCACCTCTGCCGCAGCCGCTGGATGATGCGGTCCACGGGGTTCTGGGGCCATCGCCCCACCTGCTGCGCGAAGCCGCGGTGGTAGATCTGGAACGCGTCGGGGTCGCTCTTGAAGAGCTCTACGGCGTCGCGGCTGCTGCCGGTGTAGAGCCGCTCGTTGATGTACCGGAACCGCGCGGCCAGCAGCCGCTCCTCCATGCGCGCCCGCAGCGCCGCCGACCGCCCCGCGGGGACCGCGTCCGGGGCCGCGGGCTCCCGGTCGGAGGGCTCCGGGGCCGCCGGTCCGGCGCAGCCATCCCCGCCCGCGTTCCTCTCCGCTTTCAGCTTCTGCTGCCGCCGTTTGTTCTTCTGTTTGTTCCGCCACTGCTTCCGAGTGAGACGCGGCGCCGCAGCCGACCCCGACGCCGCGGGCTCCGCGGGGACCCCCGGGGGCAGCTCGGCCTCGGTCCCCGCGGGGCGCGGAGCGGCGCCGCCTCTGCCCGGGGTCCGCTGTCCCTCCCGGGGTTCCTCCGCCGCCGTGCGGTCCCTCGCGGTCCGCGCGCGCTTCCCGGGCCGCTTCCGCTCCGGTTCTCCGTCAGCCCCCGGCGCCGCCCCCGCCGCCTGCAGCCGCCGCAGAGTGGCCACGAGGCGCTGCCGCCGCTTCCGCTCCACCGCGGCGGAGACCTACGGGCAGCGGAGCGACGTCATTCCCCCGGCGAGGGCCGGCCCGCTCCGGTCCCCCCCGGTCCCCCCCTCGCTTTACCGGCGGCCGCGGGCCCTTGGCGTCGCCGCGAAGCTCCGGCACGGCCCGTGCCAGCGCGAGGCCGTCCGCGCCCTCGTTCCATTCCTCCTCCTCGAACATAACCGCGCCCGGGAGCGGGGCCCGGCCCCAAACGACCCCGCCACCGGCGCCCCCACGTGCACCGGCGGCCAGAGCGGCCCCGGCCGCGCGCGGGAGGAGCGCCCCCTGCAGAGCGGAGGGTGAACGGCACCGCCCGGCCGGCGCCGCCCGCAGCTTCTCCCGCCCCGCCCCCCTCCCGCACGGCCCCGCCCCCTCTCTCCGTGTTCCCGCCCGGGCACGCGCTTCGCCGCCCCGGTGCCCGCGCACAGCGCTCCGTCCCCCGGAGGCGCCTCAGCCGTGCGCGGAGCGGGGCGGCCGCCAGGGGGCGCCGGCGGGGGCGGCCGGGGCGGAGCCACCCACTGCCCCGCGCCCGCACAGCCACCGCCCTGCGCCGCCGGAGCCGGTAAGGGCGGCCGGGCCGGGCCGGGCCGGGGCAGGGCCGGGCGGGCGGAGCTCGGGTCCGGGTCGGGGCGCGCAGAGGAGCGCGGGGTGGCGGCGATGGGCGCGGGGACGAGCGGGGCCCGACGGCGGAGGAGGGGCGCGGGGTCTGCGCGGTGGGGAACTGGGACGGCGCGGGCGCGGGGTCCGTGTGCGGGGCGGGGGGGCCCTGAGGCCGCGACCCCTCGCCTTGGGGTCCCCTCGCCTTGGGGTCCCCTCGCCTTGGGGTCCCCTCGCTTTGGGGTCCCGCTGAGCGCAGCCCCGCCCGCTGCACTGCGGCCCTGCGACCGTGCGGCCGCTGCCGTCGGGGGCCGAGGAGCGGGACACGGGCGGGACGCGGCTCCGCGCTCGGGCCGGGAGCGGAGGCCGAGGGGCCCTCGGAGCCGCGGGGCGGTGCGGAGTTTGCTCCGGCGCCGTTCCCCATCGCTCCCCCCGCGGGGACGCGGCCCCGAGCGCCGGCGCTGCCGATAACTGCGGGCGCCGGATCTGTTCCTGCGGACGGCCGCGGTCCCGGCGCTGCCGGAGGCGGTGCGTCCCCGGACCCCGCGCCCTCACGCAGCGCTCCCCGCAGCCGCGGCCGCGATGGATGACATCTTCACGCAGTGCCGGGAGGGCAACGCGGTGGCCGTGCGCCTGTGGTTGGACAACACCGAGAATGACCTCAACCAGGGGTGAGCGGGGGGGGGCCGCGGGGGATGCTCGGTCCGCCCGGGACGCGTTTCCGCCCCGTGTCCGTGGGAGGGGGTGGGATGCGGCTCCTCCCCGCCGGGAGGAAGTTACCGCATCGCTGAGGCATGAGGGCTGCACATCCTCCGTCCGCTTCCTCGGCCGTGGACGGTGTCCGAGCGAAGGGGCTGAGCTATGGGGGCCCCCTCCCCACGGCGGCTGCGGTGCGCCGTGACCTCATGTGCCCCCTGACCCACGGGGCACCATTGCCCGGCCCGCACCCCCCCAGCACTGCTCCCCAGCGGCTCTGACAGCACTGCGTGGCTCTGAGCGCTGCCCATTGCCCCCGGACAGAGCCGATGCCTCCTCCACCCCACCCCCGAAAGTCCTCCCAACCCACAGCAGCATCTGCTGAGTGCGGAAAAGGCTGCTCGTGGACCACACAATCCAGCTCCTCCCACAGAGCTGTCCTGGGCTGGGGTGTGCCTGGGGGAGTGGTATCGGTTGCTACGGGGAGTTTGGCTCCAGCCTTGGGCTCAGGACTGTGCTGTGTGCCATGGGGACTGTGCCGGGAGTGCAGGGTGGTCACTGGATGGCCCTGGTCCTGCTGGAGCTGGGGACAGTGGGGCTGCAGTGTCCCCATCCCCGCCTACTGGGCCCTAATCTCCTTTTAAGGCCTAGCTGCCGCCTCCTCCCTTACTTGGCCAGGCACAGCTGCAGCAGGCAGGGAGGGGGGGGCTATGGGGCCTGATCCTCACCAGCGTCCTACTGCTCCAGCCCTGAGGGAGGTGGGACGTGCTTAGGGCCCCCCTGGGGATGGGCAGAGCAGAAGCACCGCTTGGGCTGTTCCTCACAGCACGGCAAAGCCACGTGCACCCTGCCCAGAGCTGTGCAGTCCTGGGGCTGTGTGGCTGCTGCCATAAGGGGCTGAGGAGTGGGACCGGGACGCGTCTCCCCACTACACTTGGGGCTGCAGTGTTCCTCGGGCCCAGCTGTGCCCTGCTCAGCCAGGCCAGGAGCAGAGGGCTGAGGGGCACACGGAGTCTCCTCCAGAGCTGTTCCCCACTGCTTTTCCTGAGACACAGCCCCAGGCACTGCCCAGCACAGCCCTCGCTGCTCTCCCCGCAGGGATGACCACGGCTTCAGCCCCCTGCACTGGGCCTGCCGCGAGGGCCGCTCCAACGTGGTGGACATGCTCATCATGCGGGGAGCGCGCATCAATGTCATGAACCGCGGTGACGACACCCCGCTGCACCTGGCAGCCAGCCATGGCCACCGCGACATCGTGCAGAAGGTGCGGCCTCCCCCCAGCCCTCAGCATGCCAAGCAGCCCCGGCCATGCTGCTCCTCCTCCCTCTGGGTGCCCCCCCCCCGCCCCGGCAGCAGCCCCTGCTGCGAGTGCCTTCCCCCCTGGGGGCACGGTGCAGTGGAAGGGACCCGCTCTGGGTTCACCAGGACTGTCCTGCCTGCAGCTGATCCAGTTCAAAGCAGACATCAACGCGGTGAATGAGCACGGGAACACCCCTCTGCACTACGCCTGCTTCTGGGGACACGACACGGTGGCAGAGGTGAGCGCAGCACCCGCATATGGGCGAGAGTTTGGAGCACAGGAGGTGGCATGGGGGAGTGCAGGAGGGGGCAGCGGGAGGCTGGGTGTGCGGAAGGGGCCGAGGAAAGGGCAGCAGGTGTGGGTGCTCACAATTCTCCCTCAGGACCTTGTCGGTAATGGGGCCTTGGTCAGCATTGCCAACAAGTACAGCGAGACGCCCATTGACAAAGCCAAGACGCCGCTGCGGGAGATCCTGAAAGGTAGGGGGCTGCCACCTGCGCCCAGCCCCTCCTCTAGCTGCTGCCGCCCTGGTGCTCAGCACCGCAGGCTCTGCTCTGCTGCCCAACTCCTCATCTGCCTCCAGAGCGTGCAGAGAAGCTGGGCCAGAACCTGACCAAGATCCCCTACAAGGACACCTTCTGGAAGGGCACGACCCGCACGCGGCCCCGTAAGGACAGAGGCTTCCCTGCAGAGCGTGCTGCTTGCTGGGGGCACGAGTCTGTGTGGTAGGGTGGAATTTGGGGGGTGAGGGTCAGCAGTTGGCTTAGCTCATGGCTCGCTGGGGCGAGGGAAGATTCCCTTAGTGCAGTGCCTTTGCATGCACTGTGCTGGTACTGCTCCTGCAGCCCCAAGACAGGAGGAGGGTCCCATGCAGTTCTCTCCTCTTCTTACAGGAAACGGGACTCTCAACAAACTTGCTGGAATAGACTTCAAACAGCTGAGCTTGAGCCAAAAACTCAATGAGAACCAATCAGGAGAGGTATGGAGGCTGTTACCTCACTGGGACAGCAGAGCATGGCCCTCCCTCAGCCCCTGGCTGTACACAGAGCACAACAGGGGCACAGCTGCTCGAGGGGTATCCAAGTCCTAGTGTGGGGCCAGCTGCAGGCTCACACCTCATCGCAGTCACTGCACACCACTGTGGGATCCACGGCCTCGCAGCCCTGCGCAAGGGGCTGAGGGGTGCTCGGGGGCTGTGAGCCCCCCTCACAGTGACCATGTACACCTGTCTCCCTTCAGCTGTGGAAAGGGCGCTGGCAAGGCAATGACATTGTCATCAAAATGCTGAAAATTCGGGACTGGACAACTCGGAAGAGCCGAGACTTCAATGAGGAGTACCCAAAGCTGCGGTGAGTGCCAGCATCCTCTCCCAAAGAGCTGAGGTCCCTGAGGGTGGGTGTCCTCCCCGGAGTGGGGGGCTGAGATAGGCAGGAGCCCACGTGGTGAGCAGAGGCCACTGGGGGAAAGCAGCCACCAGAGTGGGCAGGGAGAATGCAGGGCTGTGGGCAGCAACTCTCTTCTCAGCACCATTTTTTCTCTTGCAGGATCTTCTCTCACCCCAATGTGCTGCCAGTGCTGGGTGCCTGCCAGTCCCCCCCAGCGCCCCACCCCATTGTCATCAGCCACTGGATGCCCTACGGCTCCCTCTACAACGTATTGCACGAGGGAACAAGTGAGCGCTAACAGAGATGACACAGCTGAGGCTGGGGCTGGTCCTGGTCCTGGGGGGGGGGGGGGGGGGGGGGGCTACATCTCTGGCCACTGGGGGCTGCGGCATGGAGCCCTCCAGCTGCAACCCCAGGGCAGCCATGAGGAGCTGGGGCTGCAGCCCACATGCCCCCGGTCCGAGCGCTGCCATCACTTCCCACGTGAGGCACTCATTCCTCAGTGACCCCCAGTGCCACCTCCCTCTGTAGACTTCGTGGTGGACCAGATGCAGGCGGTGAAATTCGCTTTTGACATTGCACGGGGCATGGCCTTCCTGCACACGCTGGAGCCCCTCATCCCACGGCACCACCTCAACAGCCGCAGCATCATGGTGAGTACCGGGGCCTGCGCCCTGCAGCCTGTGCCACGTGGGTGGCTGTGACCGCTTCTTACTCCCCAGATTGACGAGGATATGACTGCACGGATCAGCATGGCCGATGTGAAGTTCTCCTTCCAGTGCCCTGGGAGGATGTACGCACCTGCCTGGGTGGCACCAGAAGGTGAGGATGAGGCAGTCAGGCCCCTCCTGCTGCTTGCCCCCTTCCTTGTCCCCTGCCCTTCTCAGCCCCTAAGCTGCACTGGATTCCCTGCAGCCCTACAGAAGAAGCCAGAGGAAATTAACAGGCGCTCGGCGGACATGTGGAGCTTTGCAGTGCTGCTATGGGAGCTGGTGACCCGTGAGGTGCCGTTTGCAGACCTGTCCAACATGGAGATAGGCATGAAGGTGAGGGGGGGAGGGGTCCAAACCAGGTCAGGCTGAGCACAGCTGGGCCAGTGGGGAGCACAGATGGGGCCTCACAGAGAGCCCAGCAGCACTCCTTCCCAAGTTGCCTCTGTAGGCAGGGCTGGGTCCAGATGGCTGACCCTGCTCTGCCCTGCCTCGCTACCAGGTGGCACTGGAAGGGCTCCGTCCAACCATCCCACCTGGCATCTCCCCACACATCTGCAAGCTGATGAAGATCTGCATGAACGAGGACCCAGCCAAGCGCCCAAAGTTTGACATGATCGTGCCCATTCTAGAGAAGATGCAGGACAAGTAGAGGGAGGTGCCTCCCTGATGTCTGACGCTGCCATGCTCCCTTCCCCACCACCTCCAAGTGCCTTCTTTAACCCCAGAGCTATGGGGGAGCAGGGACTGCCCCTCACCCTGAGCCAGCCATGGACACACGGTACAGATTACGCTGCCTTCCCTGGAGCCGCTCAGCGGGCTTCGGCTCTGTAGCACCGATCTATGGCAGCACCTCCACCCTCCCTGGCAGCTGTGGGCAGACTGAGCAGGACACCTGGATGCAAAGCACTGAGCGTGGTGGGGCTCTGCTGCCCTGAAGCCGCCTCGTGCTCCCAGGCCTGGGGCAGCTCGCCCACTTGGCGGTCTCATGTTAAGAGTGTCCAGTCCTGGTGCTCTTCCCTGCTAAGGACAGCAGGGCAAAGATTGCCCGTTTGTGCCCGGCACCACTCCAGCTTCGCGCTTCACTTTTTATCATTTCCATCCAGGCCTTGTGGAAAAGCCGCCAGCATCTGAAATAAATATTTGTTATGAAATCCAGCCCTCGGCCGAAGGGTGCGTACCTGCACGGGCTGTGGTGAAAGGGGCAGCACCAGCACTGAGCCCTGGGGCAAGGCAAGGCACACCGGGGGTGGGGAGTGGCAGCACACTGCTGAGAGGAGCTCAGCTGCAGCTGCAGTAGCAGCCACGCAGCACACAGAGCCTTCCTCTTAAATGAGAGACGTGCTATGGAGAAAAATGCCAGGAGGAGGATCGGGCACTTCTTTTTACATGATGCTCACTCCCTGCAGCAGCTCAGGGCAGGCAGATCCCCTCCAGGAGCAGAGCAGCTGCAGTTCCCTGCTGAGCGGCCCCAGCCAGCAGCGATCTCCTGTGGGCTGTGGGAGAGCACAACTCCCGTGGGCTGGCTGCAGCCGCTTCGCTGACAGCGGGCACGTGGGCAGGAGACGGGCTGTCTTTCCACCAAAAAAAACTACCCAGTCGTTTAATGGTGTAGAAGTAACCCTAAAAAAGTTCCCAGAAACAATCCCTCGGTCTTCACGTGAAGTAATGCGGCTTTTTCACATTGATGCCATATTCTGCCAGCGCTGGCGTCAGGTCCTCCATGGTCAGCGTGTACTTCTTGTCCTGGGGACAAGGGGCAGCATCACCCTCAGCACGGCCGAGCAGCTGGAGGCCACGGGGGCACCCACCCCACAGCGCAGCCGAGAGCTGCGCGTGCTCTCTGCCCTCGGCTGCGGAGTTGCACAGAGCACTGCTCAGCGCTTCGGTTCCGCTGCCCCTGAGCCACGTGCAGAGAGCGGCTGTGTGAGCGTCCAGGAGCCATTCCCGTGCGCTTTTCTCCCTCCCCGCAGCAGAGCCCTCCCCTCACCTTGCTCTTGTTGCGGGAGCTCCCCGAGGCCGTTCCCTTCATCTTGCAGTGCTGCAGCGCATCGTTGGCGATATCGGAGATGAATTTCTGCGCGGCCAACGAGATCAGGCGGATGCTGCGGGCACAGAGCGGACGGCGTCGGCGGGGGCACCGCGCGGGGCCGGGGGGGGGGTTCGGCGGGGGCCCCCCCGGGCGCCCCTCCCACTCACATGCGCGGGTCGGAGGCCTCGAAGCCCGCCCTGTTCAGGTAATACCCCGTGACGGCGTCCGGGATCTGCGGGGAGAGCCGCGCTCAGTGCCCGCCCGCCCGCGGCCCCCGCCCCGCGCCGCGCGTACCGTGGGCGTGTAGTCCTCCAGCTGCAGCAGGAAGTCCACGAGCGGCGTTCCCGACACCACGGGCTTCACCTCTCCGTTGGCGGCGCCGGGCGGGACGTACACGCCGTTGGACATCGCTCCCTCGGGCGGCGCCGCGGCCGACACGGGCGCTGCGGGCAGAGGCGCTCAGCGGCCCCGCGCTCCCCCCCCCCCCCATCCCCCCCCCCCCCCGACTCCCCTCCCCCCCCGCCCCGCTCCGCCGCCCCTCCCGCGCTCACCGGGTCCTCTCCCGGCGGCCGCTCCGCCCTCCGCTCCCCGCGCCGCTCCGCCCGCCGCGCTCGGGGGCGCCCCGGGGACGCCGCTCCCGGCGGCGGCCGGGCTGGGCTTGCTGTCGGCCGCGGGCGCAGGGCCGGGCGGGGGCGGCGCGGGGGCGGCGGGGACCGCGGGGTCCTCAGCGCTGCCGCTCATCGCACACCGCCGCGCGGCTCCGGACGCTGCTTCAACGCGCCTGCGCGCGGCGCGCCGCCCGATTGGCCCCGCCGAGCCCCCTAACCCCGCCTCCCGCCGCGCCCCATTGGCCGTCCCGCGGTCCCGCCCCCCCCCCCCCCCCGGTCGGTATCAGCACAGTACGGCGGAGGGCGCGCGGCCGCGGCCTTTATTGGCGTCACGGCGCCGTGAGCGCGCGCAACAGCGGCGGGAAGTTGGGCGTCCCCCATCCCGTCACCGGGTCCCACGCGGGGCCGGCGCAGAAGCCCTGGCCCTGCACCGTGCCGTCCAGGCAGGAGAGGTGGCAGCCCTGCGTCACCTGCGGGACGGCGACAGCGTCGGACCCCCGCACCCACCCCCACCCCCCCGCACTGCTGGGTGCGAGGAGTCCCCACGCAACCCCTCCCCCCACCGACACCGCCCGGTGGACGCCGCCCCCCTCCCCCCCCCGCCCCGCTCACGTCGAAGAGCGCGGCGCCGTGGCCCCGCTCCCGCAGGCGGTACAGCGCGGGGTTGAGGAAGCCGAGCGGCGGCAGGCCCCGCTGCAGGCGGCGGTCGTTGATGAGCGCCAGCATCCCCGCCACCACCGGCGTCGACGCCTGGGAGGGGGAACCGCCTCAGCACCGGGCGGAGCGCGGCACCGCGCCCGAGCCCCGCGGCGCGCCGCTTACCGACGTGCCCGACACCCACGGCAGCGGGAGGCGGTTCGTCACCACCCAGTAATTGTCCGACAGCGCGGCCAGGTCGGGGTACGCGCGGCCGCTGCTGTTGTAGTAGGAGCTGGGGGGCAGCTTCGGGGCCGAGCGCAGGAAGCTCCGCACGGCGTCGGCCTGGGGACGCAGCCCGGCTCAGCCCGCGCCCCGCCGCGCCCCGGGGAGCCCCGCCCGCCCCGCCCGCACCTGGTAGTCGGGCATGGGGAAGACGTTGCTGAAGCCGCCGCCGCTGATGTAATCCGTCACTTCTGCCGTCACCAGGAAAGGGTTCTTGAAAGACGTGCCGCCGACGGTGGTCACGTAGGGGCTGAGGACAGGCAGACGCTGCACCCCCCCGCTCCCAGCGGCAGAGCGGACCCCGGGGCCGCCCCCCCCCCCCCCCATTACCTGGAGGCCGGGAAGCTGGGCCGGAAGGTGTGGTTCCCCCCGGGCACTCTCCTGCACCCGGCACCGTCATCACCTGCGGGCAGGGACGCGTGAGGCGGTGGTGCCCACGCAGCACAGGACGGAGAACACTGCCAGCCCAGCAGCACACGCACCCGAAGCAAAGAGCACAGTGAGGCCGCGGGCAGCCGCCTTCATGAACTCCACGTTGACGCGCTGCAGGTACGCCTGCGACAGGCTGTCCTCGTCGTCCCCGTAGCTGACAGAGTGCACCCAGGGCACAGCCGACATGTTGCTGAGCAGCAGCAGCCACGTCAGGAAGGGCTCCTGGCTCTCGTGCCGCCCTGCGGGCACAAAGGCACCGTTTCAGGGGGGGACAGGCATCACTGTGCCCCCCCAGCAGGGGAAGCCAGGGTTCTGCTTCCCGCTGCCTCAACCGTGTAGTGAGAGAGACTCAGATGGACACTGCCATGAGCTCCCGGTAGCAGTGCAGCATGGCACGAACGGCTCTGCCCACAGCTCTCATGGAAGGGCTGCACCCAGCACACCTCTACCTGCCAAGCCCCTCCTGCCCCCTTCCCTGCTCTGTGCACTATAGAGCACAGGGTCCCGGCCTCCCTGCTGCCTCTGTCCCCTTCCTGCACTGCAGGCAGCACAGAAGAGGAGGAAGCCTACACACAGCTTTGTGCACCAACAGACGTCACACCAGGACAGAGCCAACAGCCCTGGTGCACTCGGCCCATTCCTCTAATATGGACAAACTACACTGTTCCACAGCACCAACACATACTGGTGCAGACTGGTTTGCAGCCTGGCTCCCCCAAGTGCCCTTCACCCACCCCGTGGCAGATTCATGGGCAAGGGGTGGAATGCTGCAGGGCGCTGAGGATGGTGCAAGTTCACACGTCCAAAACCAATAGATGACATCTCCTCTAAGAGCCATCAGAGACCCACAGCAGCTCCAATGCTGGAGGCCCACATAATATGTCCCCAAAGGAGCCAGAAAAGCACAGTACCACGGCCCCCATGAGATACCTGTGAGGCACCAGATGAGGTACAACTCGGGCTGCACAGTCCAGCTGGATATCTCACACACCCAGCAGAGAGCGAGTGCTTCCCTGAGCCGTGGGCTGACGTCCTACTTGATCTAGCACTGACACAGACAGGACGAAGTGGGCCCTGCAGGGGACCAGTACCTGCATTGCTGAAGACCCACGTGGAGATGTTGGCGCCCGTGCTCATGATGTACTCCACATCCAGGCTGGCCTCCAGCCCAGCCCTGCCCTGGCGCTGGTGCCCAACCACACAGTCCACCTCGGTGCGATGGGCAAAGCTGCTGCCAAAGAGCTTCATGAACACAGCCAGGTCAGCCTGGTGGAAGTACTGCTCCAGGAACTGAGGGGACACAGAGGAACATCGAGTTCTTTCTCCCCACCTGAGAAGTTGGCTCAGTGTGCTTGTGAACAGTGGCCACAGCTCTCAGCAGCTGCTGAACCCTCCCACAGCACCCTGTGACCATCAGAGCCACAGTGAAGCGGTGCCCCAGCTCTGGAGTGCAAGCTGCTGCCCCCTCAGCTCCGGGCAGTACCTGGGCACAGGCCTGGCTGTTGTTGGGCAGCAGTCCGATGTCTTCCTTTGTCATGTTGTATCGCTTCCGAATGACCGATGGCATCACACCCAGGTGGAAGGTCGCTCTCTGCCCACGGGACTCCGCTCCCTCCTTGGCCCAGGCCCTGCTGACCACACTCCTCTCCGCAGGGAACCGGTGCAGACCCCCCACTGCTCCACAAGCAAGGAGAAGGTGCCAGGGTCCTGTGCTCTGCCAAAATGCAGTCCTGCTCCCTCTCCCCACCCTGGCTGGAAGTAGGGCACGAGCAGCACCCATAGCACACTGCACTCGGTTCCTCATGGGCTGCCATTACCCCACTGCTGGGCAGCCACCGCTGCCCAGCACATCGTGCTCTCCTGGTGCAAATGACTCTGGTGCCACGGTTTCCTTATGGGAGGAGCTTTTACTCCTCAGAAGCAGTGGCACAGCCAGACACCTGCAGAGCCATACACAGCCAGCACCGAGCACCCAGTGCCAGGAATGCCAGTGGGAAGCACTGAGGTCATCACTTGCCTCCTCAGGAGGCATGGGGCAGCAGGGACGTGGCCAGAGAACCACTATGCTCTGTGCACTGCAGTAGCCCCATCCTGGCCAGGCAGTGCTCAGCCTCCCACCTGCATCTCTGAGCAGCCCCAGTGCCCCTGCACCATACCGAAGTCGATGTGCTCCGCCAGCTCCTCGGGAACGGTGTAGGGCTGCGGGGAGCGTATCACACTGCGCTGGCCCTTCACGTATCGGTGGAACTCAGCCCCAGGCAGGAGGCGCTCGGCCGTGCTGCAACACAGGGACAGCCTCACGCAGGGACACGCACTGCCACCAGCACGGCCCAACGCGGCCCACGCCCCGCTCGTCCTTCCCACCCTGCTGCAGCTGGGAGGAGCCAGGGATGAGCGCTTCTTCACAGAATGGCCCAGGCTGGAAGAGACTTCGAGGGTCATGAATCTCCAACCCCTCTGCCGCAGGCAGGGCCACCAACATCCCCATTTCATACCAGACCAGGCTGCCCAGGGCCCCATCCAATCTGGCACTGAACACCTCCAGGAACGGGGTATCCAGGACCCTCTCTGGGCAGCCCGTTCCAGCACCTCACCACTCTCATAGTAAAGAACTTCCTCCTGACATCCAACCTAAAACTGCCCCCCCTCAACTTAAAACCATTTCCCCTTGTCCCGCAGTTATTTACGCTTTCAAAGAGTAGAGTCCCCTCGTACCTGCACAGCCTTTGCAAAGCAAAGAGTGCCCTCTATACCTGGGCTGAGCACCATGGAAGCCAACCGGAACTCACCCCAGCCCTGCCCCAAGCCCTCCTGTGGGGGTACTGTAGCTCCAAAAGAGGGCACAGGGCGGCGCGGGGCAGCCCAAGCCCCTGTCTTATATACACACCCAGCCC
The DNA here is from genome assembly GCA_036925125.1 of Oreortyx pictus. Classification (NCBI taxonomy): domain Eukaryota; kingdom Metazoa; phylum Chordata; class Aves; order Galliformes; family Odontophoridae; genus Oreortyx; species Oreortyx pictus. The sequence continues at coordinate 182,806 of JAUPFR010000001.1, read as the reverse complement.
GATGTGCTCTGGGCCAGCGGGCCGTGGCTCCCCCAGCACCGGGGCTGCACAGAGCAGCCAGCCGCGGGCCACGGAGCCGCATCGCCCAGGAGGGCACCGGGCTCAGCCGCCGTCTCCCGGTGCTCGGGGCAAGCGGCTCCGGCCGCTCCAGCCCTGCGGCTCGGGGCTCACCTCACCGGCATGCGGCACTCCAGGAAGTCGAGAGTGACGACGCTGCGGCAATCCTCGACGCCGTGACCCCGCAGCCACTTGAGCACGGTCATGAGCGCGGCCGGGGAGGGCTGCACGAGGTCCCGCAGCTGCTCCAAGCTCAGGTATTTGCCTGCGGGCACACGGGGTCAGCGCACGGCCCGGAGCGCGGCGGGGCCGGCGGCGGACGCGGCCGTTACCGTATTGCGGGGAGCGCGGCTCGGACACGGCGCGGACGAGGCGGGCGAGGCGAGCGGTGCCGCGCTGCCGGAGCGCCAGGGTCAGCTGCACGCCGTGCTCGGGGCTCACGCGGCCGGAGAGGGCCCAGCCGGGGGCAGGGCTGCGGGCGGACCGTGAGCGGGGGCAGCGCGGGGAGCACCGCACCGCACCGCGGCTCTCGGGACGGCACCTACCGGAACGGCTGGTCCCGCTCCAGCGCCCGACCCGCGGCGCAGCAGCTCCAGGCGGCCGCACACAGCGCCAGCACGGCGGGGAGCGCGCGGCACCTGCGGGGCACAGCGGTCAGCGCTGGGGGGATCGGGCCCCGCCGCGACAGCGCCCGACCCCCCCCCCGGCCCCGTTACCCCCGCGCCATCCCGCCACAGCGCGCGGTCACGTGAGAAAGCGCATGAGTCTCGGTCACGTGAGGAGCCCCGGTCACGTGAGGAGGCCGCGGTCACGTGGCGGGTGCGCCCCGTCCCCGCCGACGCCGCCCGCGTGGGCCGGGGCGCCGTCCGGGTCCCGGTCCCGGTCCGGTCCCTCCCCGGGTCGCCGCTGTTATTATGGCTCTGCGAGGCCCCGTGGGGCGGGCCGGCCTGGAGCCATAACAGCGGCGGGGCTCGTATGGGACCGCCGGGACCGAGGGATCGGTGCGAGGTTCACCGGGCACGCACCCAGCAAGCACCGGGTACGCACCCGGTACGGGCGGGCAGCGTAGGGCTGCGGGGCCCCATCCAGCGCACTCAGCTGCTGCTGCTGCCCTTAGCACTGCCGCCGCTGCCCTTAGCACTGCCGCCGCCGCCCGGGGCTGCCCGCGGGGACCCGGGGGGGCTGCAGCCGAGGGGCGCTCCGGGCAGTGCGCTCCGTCAGCGTGGAGCGGTGTTCTCACAGGGCTGTGGGAGGGGGCAGCAGAGTCGTAGCCGTGCTGCCAAGCAGTGCGCCTTGTCCCGTCCAGCAGACGCTGTCACTGCGGCTGCTTGGCTCCCAGTGCTGCTGAGCAGCAGCTCTCGGTTTCCTGGGCTTGTTCCCTCGGATGTTCCCACACTAGGAGCCGTCCTAATTAGTATCACAAAAGCGAGATCATGATACTTGCGGAGCTTGGGGCTGTGGAACATTCAAGTACTTATTGCCACTGCTGAAAGAGGCTCGGGAAATGGCGCCATGGAGTTTGTCACCCAGCCCGAGAGCCCCCGGGGGCTTCCTCAGAGGCAGAGATGAGGTGAGGGTGCTGTGACCCCACCTGCTGCTTTGGCTTGGATCTGAGTCCTTGTCCCAGCCACAAGTGCAGATGTGCTGCTTGCAGCAGCTCCAAGAACTCCTCCTTCCTTTCCTGCTTTTGCAGAGCAGTGTCCAAGCCAGGAAGAGATGGACAATGGGAAAACCACCTGCCTGGGCTGGGCTGCCATCTCTCCCACGCCAGAGCCACAGTGTGTCCGTCCAGAGCAGCAGCTGCTGGGAAGAGGCAGAAGTGCTCGTGTGCTGCAGGGCGTCACGAGGCGCCGCTGGAGCGGTGGCTGTTGAGTCTGGGTCAGGAGGAGAGAAGGTCTGTGGCTGCAGTGCTCCTGCCCTCAGCCCTGCTGTGCACGCAGTGCTGTGCAGCTGAGGGTGGAGGTGCCACGCATCCAGGCAGGTGGTGCCTGATGCAGAGCTTAGCTCTGCTCCCTTCGGGTGAAGCAAGGCAGCTAGGGGACCCAGTGGGCCTGAAGCACAGTCCTTGTTCACAGAACAGCATTCAGCATCTCACTGACCCCGGGAAACCCATCTGCGTTCCTCAGCCCCCATTTGGCCTCCGAGGTGCTCCCCAGAAAACCCCTCTCCTGTCCTGTAGGAATCCACTGCTTCATACCCGCTTTCCGCAGGACATCAGCACTCCTCCTTTGGGTGTTGCCCATAGCGTGAGTGTCTGTGCAGAGCCCTCGGGCATTTCTGGTGCCTGCAATTGGAAACACGTGTGGGGCCGCTCAGAGTTTCCATGCAAGCAGCACGGTGTGGTTCGCAGCAGCTGGAGCTGGTTGCCTGCCCAAAGTTGTGCTGTTGCACCCCGTGGGGCGGGACAGGAAGGGGCTGAGGACGGTGGGTGCAGCTTTGAGGGGACGCGGGGCCCGTCACAGCGGGGAGGACCGAGGACCCCGCTGAGCCCCACCTCCCATCCTTGTCCGTGGAAAGAGCTCTGCGCCGTGTTGCAGAAAGGCTCCTGGGCCACGTAGGACCGCCTCCCGCCTGGGCTGCAAGCAGCTGTCACTGCGTGCAGGGGTCTCCTGGGGGAGGTGGGTGCCCCCGTATGGCTGGGGCATACGGGGGGGGGGGGGGGGCAGGCAGCCCGCGGTCCTCGCGCCGAACCGCTCCAGGGTGCGCAGCATCCGCCCCGCGCCCCCTGTCCCGGTCCCGGTCCCGGTCCCGGCCCGCCCTTCCCGTCGCCCACGTGTGGCCCGGTGCCCCGCTGCTGGCTCCCGGCCCCGCGCCGCCCCAGCCCACGGCTGCAGCTGCAGGGGAGGGACGATCCGCCGCTCAGCGCGTTGCCGAGAGCTGCAGCCCAGCCGGCCGTGAGCTCGGGGCAGGGCTGCAAGGGAGATGAGGTCTGCGGGAGATTATTTCCCGGAGCTGTCTGGCCAGCAAAGATTAGGGTGTTCTGGCAGAGCTAATTACTCTAACGAACATCTGCTCCCAGGGCTGCAGCGGACTGGGATGGGAGAGCCCGAGCAGCCAGGGGAGCTGCCAGGATGTCCCGGGTGGGGCCGTCCCGCCCTCAGAATGCTGTAGGTGCCGTTCCCATGAGTGAAGCTGGTAAGGATCACCTGTGGTTGCACAATGCTGGGGAGCAGCCAGAGTCACCTACAGTGTCAGCCACGGCCCTGGCACCGCGTTCATAGCGTCGGGGAGGTGGAGGTGCTGGGTTATGCGCTTAAAGCAGCACAGGGGAGCAGTGGCAGGCACGGGAACCCTGATATCCCATACAGAGGGGACATCTGTGCCCAGCTCTGTTAGGGTTGCGACAGCAGGGATCTGAAGGCGCCACCAAAACGGGAGCGGGAGTTGTTCTCCTGATAAACAGATAGAAGTACCTCCTAGGATGCAGGGCACGCCCTGAGAGGCAGAATGTAGAGTGTTGTAGGGTCACACGAGGCTTATTATAGGATGTCAGAAAAGAGAGGGAGCAATGCAGTGTGGAGAGGAAAAAAAGCGTGAAAACAAGGGGATAAAAGCAGCTGAAAATGGTCGGCACGTGTTTGGCTGTACCCTGCACTGGGCAGCAGCACAGCCTGCCCTGTCTGCTTCTTTTACCCTGCTGCAGAGTGTTTTCCTGGGGCTGTATTCTGTGTACATGTCCACAGAGGCTGTATCAGCAGCTTCAGTTGGATCTGTGTCCCAGGGCCCGTGGTGTGCACCTCTTAGCAGGGGATGCAGGGTGTCAGTGCATGTCCTTCCTGGCAGACTCAGTGTGGTCTGGGTGATGGGCAGAGTGCCCTGGGAGCTGAGCTGTGTGTTGCCTGGGGCTGAGCTGCGGCAGGGAGGGAGCAGGGCAGACCCAACTTGCTGCCAGAGAGCACAGGGTCTGGGGTCAGCTGTGGCCCCCTGAGGTCCTTGTGTGGGAGAGTGTATTAAAATGCTGTTTGGAGTGGGGCTGTACCCCAAGGGTCTGCATGTTGGGTCCCAGCACCTGAGGGCAGCTGCTGGGCAGTGCGCTGCCTGAGTGGCTGCCAGAGAAACGCAGCTCGTGCATGACCATGAGGACAGTTTGTTAGCTAGAGGGGGCAGACAGGTGAGTGCAGCACTGCCAGTGAGTGCTGAGCGTCTGCACTGCTCTGTGTGCTCTGCTTCATGTGTGACTGCACACCTGTGCTGTGCCGGGACACGTGCAGCCTGCTCAGCCTGCTGACCACGAGCACCAGAAACAGAGATAACATTATGTTAGGTGTCAAAGGAGTCAACACTCAGTGCCTTTGAGCCAGGGACAGCCCAGAGCCAGTGGGCCTTGAGGAGGACATAGAACAAAATACTTTCTTACCAGGGCAGCTTGGTGAGAAAACTCAAGGTCCATACATGCTCAGCTGAACTGCATTCATTGTAATACTGCAAATCACACCCACAGGCAAAAGGCTCCAGCCCAGGTGAAGACCCCTCCCTGAGCCCATTTGATAGTGGAAGTACAGAATCAGCATGGTTATAATTGTGTGTAAATCGCCGACTGCTCATTGCCAGGAGGATGGACTGGAAAAATTACCAACTCTGTGACTTTTGTGTATAAATAGAGCACAGATAGTTCTGTTTGGTGTGCTGGGTTTGTGGGAAACCACTGCACAGCCAGGCTTGGGCAATCTTGAAATAAACAATGTCTGTTCTCACTGTATGATTACTGACCTTCTGCACACGGAGCGACGAATCTGCTTTTGGGCAACATAACCTGGGTGCACAGAGTGGTGCAGCCTCTCCTGCCCAGCCTGGCAGCCACTGAGAGGGAAAACCTGCAAGATGCAGCCACTGAGAGGAGACGTGCGTGGTGCAGCCACAAGGAGCGATGTGCACAATGTGGTGATGCATGCAGATGCAGGCATCTTGGAGAGGGCAGCAGCCAAGACTGCATGTGTGCAGCAATGCAGGGGCAGGTACAGCTGCAGCACACCTTGCTGGAGAAGCTGGGCATCCAGACCAGGCCCACGGCGTGTGTGCAGTGCCTCTGCATCCTCTGTTGTGCTGAAGTCTGACACTGCTGCATGTCCTGTCATGGTCAAGGCCAGGAGGCAGGCAGCTGGGCTGGGCAGCAGGGATCCTGGAGCTGACCGGCCCAGGACAGAAAGTGGCACTATGCATCCTTTCCCCCGGCAGTCCCAGCTCCGCCACAGGAGCCCAGGGACAGCCCCGCAGGAGCTGCTGGGTTCCCCAGCACTGCCTCCCATCCTCCAGCCCTGACAATGCTTCTCCCCAGCACCTGCAGGGCCATGGTGCCCGCATGGCATACGCTCACAGCAGCAGTGGTGATGCTGATCAAGGAAACCTGATGGAGCTGTGGGTGTCCCTGATCATCGCAGGGGAGTTGGACTAGATGACCTTTAAAGGGCCCTTCCAACTCTAAGAATTCTGCGATTCTCTGATTCTGTGTCGAGTTCTGTACAAACAAGTGTGGTTTATTAAGGCATTTCTTTGAGAAGTTGGCACTTGGGTCCAGGCTGTGCTGGAGCAGCCCAGTGTGCGGGCCGACAAGCAGCGCCCAATACATGCAGCTCAGCGAGACACGATACAAAAGTACAAACAAAGTAGAAAACAGGAATCATAGTACAATGTGTAAAAATAAATAACTGGAGGCTTGGCTCCTGGCTGGGCTCAGCAGCACATGGCTGTAACCCCCAGACCAGAGTGGGGCCGTGTGTCTGACCCTATCCTACACTGCATGCAGGAGTGACCCGTCCCAACATGCAGAGGGGAGTGGGGCTGCTCGTGCAGTCCCTCAGGGCACCATCCCCATGCCGAGCAATGCTGAACACATCCTCCTCTCCAAGAGCCACCTCAGCACCCCATGGCCTCCCCAGTGCCGCCCTCTGTTGTGACCCAGGGCGCCCCTGGGGCTGCCAGCACTGGGGACTTGTGGGCATCACGGGGACCTGGGGTCAGTGTGGTGCTGGGGTGCGAGGCTGTGCTGGGAACCTGTGGTGTGTGGAGATGGGGCTGCTGGTGCAGGCAGTTCTGAGTGGGATGCACAGGGGCAGTGGGCAAAAGTGGTGCTTTTTGACTGCTGTGATAAACACTTGGGGCTGGGGTGACCAATGAGGGTGCAGCCAATGGTGCACACAGGCTTTGCACTTGAGGCTATGGAGTGGATCTAGGAAAAGTATGATAGGAAGAAAATTCCAAAATTCCAAAAGCAGCTCCAGATCCCCTTCTCAGACAGCTGGGAGTCCTCCCAGGCTGTGCATTTGGGGCTGCTGTGGCTCACGTGCCCGGCTCCTGACCCTCACTCTGCACCTGTAGCTGTGTGTGGGTCACAGCACCCCGAGCAGCCAGCGCTCCCAGGGCCATGCGCAAGGACAGTGCTCCCAGGGCCACGCCATGTGCTGTGGGCCGAGGTGAGCACTGCGCAGGGGCTGACACCAACTGTGAGTTGACACCAGCTGCAAGCAGTGCTGGCGTGAGGATGGGGACCAGCCCCAAGGGTGTGTGGCTCTTCCTATTCCCACAACGTGACATGAAGGAGCAGTGCAGCCAGCACAGGGGCCGAGGATTCTGGCAGCCACCCATGTTGTGGAGGTGGCCCTGGTGTCCCAGCTTGTCCTGCTGAGCACTGCAGGCTCCTGGGAAGCCCTGCTGCCCGCATCCCGCACCGTATCAGGACAGCATGCTGGCTGCCACCACATCAGCCTCAGCCCACACGGCTTTCTGGGGTACTCCCACCCCTGCTCCCCTGCAGCTGCAGGCCGGCCACCAGGCCAAGGGCACACAGGGTGAGAGGAGGTCACCGAGCAGCCGTGCTGGGCCTTTCCCGGGGCCCGGCCATCCTGGGGTCAGCTACTGCAGTTCTGGCACTGCTGCTTCTGCCAGCTGCACTGCCAGCCTGGTACCTGGGCAGTGCCTGTGCCCGATGCCGGCATGCAGCCCCAGAGGGCAGCCATACAGCCATACCCCAGGGCCCTCAGCCTTGGGAAGGTGAGCCCTTTTGTAGGGCAGATGCAGTGGTGGGAGGTGGAGGGGCCCATGGGACCCTGACAGATCTACTTTCCCCCCACCAGCCAAGCAGATCAAGGGCACTGCTTTCTCCTCCCTGTCCAGTCAGGCCTGGGATATGTTTCAGAGGATCAGCGAGCGGGGTCAGCCACCCTGCTTCCCACAGCCCTGCAGGCTGCTGCAGTGCGCCAGCGGAGCAGTGAGTCCCTGGCCCTGTGAGCTCCCATGGGACGGGGCCAGCGGGGATGGGCCAGCCCCTCACTGCATCTGGGCTGCTGCACGGCCTGGGCAGAGCAGAGGCTGCAGGTGGCAGCGCCCTGGCCCTGCAGGGCAGGGAGCACCGCTCTGCCCCTCTCAGAGCACAGAGTACCACGGAGCAGCAGCATGTCAGGCACTGGTCTGGGACACCGTGAGCAGTGCAAGGAACCATGCCTAGGGGTGCTGGCGCTGGGCTTAGCAAGTCCAAAGGGCATCAGAACAAGCAGAGAATCTGCCAGACCACAGGGAGTGACAAGAGTCAGCATTCCCAAAGCACGTGGGAACCCACAGCACGTGGGGCCCTGGGATGGGCAAGGTGCTGGGAAACCAAACCAGTACCGTGCCGAGCAGCCCTCGGCTTGGCCCCGCTCTTGGCCCTGTGTCTGCAGGGCAGAGCGGGGGAGTCCACGGGCCCAGGCCTAAATCCTGAGCTCGGCCTCCTCAGAGGGCTCCAGTGAGTGCTCGGCGCTGATGGTGGAGGCGGAGGGCCCCTGTGAGATGCCGAAGGGCGAGACCACAGGGGAGCGGGCGGCCAGTGGGGACAGCGAGGGGGAGAAACTGGGTGACATGGCAGAGGACGAGATGGAGCCCTCGTGGCTGATGGGCGAGCGGCGCAGCGACGACGGGTGCGGGAAGGTCCTGCCCGCTGGCGGCTTGGGGGGCACGGACTTGGCGCCCGGGTGGGCTACAGAGGTGATGAGGGGTGGGGGGTCGATGCGGGGCTTGGGCTCTGCCTTGGGCTTGGTCGGGAAGGGCTTGCGCAGGGAGCTCTCATCTTTGAGGCGGGCTATCTCCGTGAAGACGCTGGCCAGTGGCTGGAACTGGGGGCACCAGTTCAGCAGGTAATCCCAGTTGTAGCTGCCACGGAGCTCCTCGTCACTGGCCACGATGGCGGTGAGCGAGCCTTCCACAGAGGGCTTGCCATCCTCCGGGAAGGTGTAGTCCTGGGGCTGCGAGGAGACGCTGAGGCCGCAGCGCACACCGAGAAAGGCACTGCCTCCCCCATCCTCACGGTACAGCTGCGAGGTGGGCCCTGGCAGCAGCAGCCCAGAGCCCTTCTTGCTCTTGAACCACTGGGAGCTCTCCAGGGCGGCCGGCTCGCAGGAGATGTCGGAGAGCTGGTCAGCATCCTGCTGGATGCCGGAGTCGGGGCCGCGGGCCGAAATGTGCTCCTGCATGGATGCCGTGATGCTGGCTACGCGTGGGTACTCGTTGATCATCCGGATCTCGTCGTCCTCAGCCGCCTCAGCAGAGCCTCTGCCACTGGAGTGTGAGGGGTCCAAGGACCCACCCCGCGTGTAGGGCCCCGCGGGCTCCCCCCCATACCCTGGCAGTGCTTGGTGGTAGATGTGCTCGCCCCCAGGGAGCGTGGGCTCCTCATGGCCCAGCTTTTGCAGAGAACTGCTCTGCACGTGGGCCAGTGGTCGGTCCCCCTCCGTCTTCTCGTGGCCTCGTCGGTGACGGGAGCGGACCAGTGCCAGCACGATGGCCACGGCAGCCAGAACGACCACGACACCCAGCGAGGCGGCCACGGCCACCAGCAGCAGGTTGAGGTCCGGCGCCAGGCCAAAGGAGGTGTGCGTGATGTCGATGGTGACCTGTGCGGAGGCCGAACGGGACGCTGGCAGGGGGCTGCGCGCCTGCACCTCGAGGTTCATCTCACGGGGCTCCCTCTTGGTGCGCCCAGCCCCGGTCTGGGGCTGGCTGTCCACCCGCAGGTAGATGGTGCCTGTGGTTTGGTTGATGGCAAAGTATGGTGAGGGCTTGGCCAGGTTGTACAGCACAACACCGTCAGCCCCCTCATCCTCATCTGTTGCCAGGACCCGCCCAATGCTCTGCCCTTTGTGGGCACCCTCAGGGACCTCAAAGCTGAAGGAGGGGCTCAGGAAGATGGGATCGTACTCATCCTCCCCGGTCACCAGCACCCGCACGGTCACTGTTGCAGAGGCGTTGCCGGCATCCGTGGCCCTGACGAGGAGCTGGAAGGCTTTGGCTCGCTCATAGTCGAAGGTGAGCCGGGAACGCAGCTCCCCAGAGCTGCTGTTGATGGCGAAGGCGTCTCGGCCCTCTGCCACGCCAGGTCCCCCCACTGGCTGCTCCAGTACTGCATACTGCAGCTCCCCAAATACACCAGTGTCTGTGTCGATGGCACGCAGGGTGGTGACAAGCGTGCCTGGAGGCAGGTTCTCCCGCATGCTGGCACTAAGCACCTCCACCGGGAAGTACGGCTTGTTGTCATTGACGTCCTTCACCTCAATGGCTACAGGCACCAGAGCAAAGTGCCCGCCTGGCACATCCATGGCCTGCACCACAAGGGCGTGCAGTGCCTGGGTCTCCCGGTCCAGGGGCTGTGCCAGGCACAGGGCACCTGTGCTCTCATGGATCTGGAAGAGCCCGTGCTGGTCACCCGAGCTGATGGTGTAGTGAACATGGCCACGGGGCCCTGAGTCGGCGTCGTGGGCTGACACACGGAGAAGCTCTGTGCCAGGCGGTATGCTCTCACTCACTGCCGTGCGGTACTCAGCTCGGGCAAACACAGGTGGGTTATCGTTCACGTCCTGCACAATGATGAGCACAGGCACTGTGGTGCTGCGCTGCGGCAGGCCCCGGTCCAAGGCGGCCACGGTGAGATTGTAGACTGGGATGGCCTCAAAATCCAAGGGCTCCACAAGCACCAATGCACCCTGTGTGCGGAGCTGTCCCCCTGCCCAAGCCACCCGGCTCTCCACCTGGAAGGCGTTGCCACCGTTGCCACTGACAATGGTGTAGTCGAAGCCAGCGTTCTCTCGGGAGAGGTCGGCATCACCTGCATCTAGCGTCAGCACAGTGGTTCCTGGTCGCAGGTCCTCAGGGATGCTGGCATTGTAGTGTGGCACCTGGAAGATGGGGCTGTGGTCATTCACATCAAGCACCTGAAGCTGAACCGTGGCCCAGGATGAGAGGCTGGGGGAGCCATGGTCACGGGCCTCCACCACCAGTTCCAGAGTGGGCTGGTTGGCATCAAATTCCACTGGTCGGATGGTGAACAGGGTCCCTGTGAGGGCACAAAGACAGAGTCAGCATGGGGGGCCAGCAGAGTGCCAGGCAGGGTGTTAGGGTTATTGGCTGGAGGGACAGGCATGCGGGATGCTGTGGTGGTGGGGTGTGATGGCCACACCCCCACGTCTGCCTCCCTGGCCACTCCAGGCCTGGTGAGGGCTGAGCATGAGGGCCCCTTCCTCTGCAGGAGCCGCTGGAGCAGCCCACAGCATGAGCCCCCCATAGCAGCCAGCAGCAGCCAGCAGCAGCCAGCCCCACGCACCGTTGCTGGGGTCAATTGCGATATCAAGACTGGGCACGGCCAGGTGGAAGGTGATGTCCCCGTTGCTGCCCGAGTCCATGTCAGTGGCGCTCATGGTGAGAAGGATGCTCCCTGCAGGCGTGTGTTCCGGCAACGTCACCTGGAAGAGGGGGAAGCTCTGGTCAGAGTCGGGTCTTCGTGTGGGCACTGTCCCCATTCTCCTGGAGCTGGTCAGCAGGACTAGGACGAAGCTTGGAGCTGGCTGGGGCAGCCATGGCCAGCATAACCCAGTTCACTGCTAGCTAAGGCCTTCCCCACTTCTGCTCCAAGGCCATGGGTGTCACCTGAAGGCACCTGGCCCACATGCACAGCACACAGCCTTGTGCAGCGTGCTTGGTTTCAGCCTTCTGGCCTAACTGCAGTGACAGCAGGAGGGGTGCTGGGATGTGGACAAGGCCCAGAAGGACAGGGATCAGGAAAGGCTCAAAGCCATCCTCAAGGCGATCTCTGTGCCCCATAAGGCCAAGAGAGCCAGGCAGCGCACAGCGGCAGCAGCGCGGCTTGTGCAGGTCAAGTACACATGGCACACATGTGCTCATGAGTGCGGGCAGTACCTGGTAGAAGGCCTGGCTGAAGGCTGGTGCGTTGTCATTCATGTCCTCCACAATGACAGTGAGGTTGGCCTCGGTCTCGTGGCGGGTGTCAGAGGCACGCAGTGTCAGGGTGTAGTGGCTGCGCTGCTCATAGTCCAGTGGCCCCGTGAGGGCAATGCGTCCCCCGTACCGCAGCACACTGAACGTACCCACAGCATCACCATCCAGCACCAGGGAGTAGGAGAGTGCAGGGCCCGAGTCCACGTCGTTCCCTGTCAGCTGGGCTATCTGGGTGCCAAGCAGCATGTCTGTGGAGAGGCGAGGCGTGAGCCAGCATCCCCCATCCCCTTGGAGGCACTGGCTCACGTGGGGGGAAACCCGAGCACTGGGGACAGCAGGAAGGTGCTGACAGTGAAGGTGCAGGTCCTGAGAGTCAGGCAGGGGGACAGGGCACAAATGCAGAGGGCAGAAAGCTGGCAGGGAAGGGGTGTGCAACCAGAGTCCTCCTGGTTTGGGGCTAGGGAGGAGCTGAGTTCAGCTGGTTCCCTCAAGGCACAAAGCTGCACAGCCCCCTGGAACCAGGATGTCACAGATGGGGCAGTGCTGAAGGGCTCAGTGAAGCTCAAAGGGCCAGCACAAGCCAGCCCTTGGCAAGGGAACACGGACAGGAATGCTGGGGGCTTCCCTCCCACCCACAGGTGTCTACCACAGCTCAGTTCCTGCTACTAGTGATGCACTACCTCATAGGGCTGAGAGGCACTTACTTTCCGGGACCCGCACCTCCCAGGGAAATGGAATGGTGGGGCTGTTGTCATTGATGTCCATCACCACTACTGTCAGTGTAGCAGAGCCTACAAGAGGGGGTGTCCCTCTGTCCATCGCTGTGACCACCAACCTGCAGGAAAGCACAAGGGCACAGCACGAGGTTCACAACCACACGTCAGGAGCAGTGTGTGCACACACAGCATCTGCAACACGAGGACACTGCACACATGCACAGGTTGGCATGTGTACATGCAGTAAAACTGTGCACAGAATCTGGAGTGTATGGGGCAATGGATGTGTACAGAACATCTGGAGTGAGCAATGGATGTGCACCCATCAAGAGCATAGGATGCACATCTGGGTGTGTATTTGGAGTGCAGTGGGTTTTTGTCCAGTACCTAGAGCATACGAGCAGGCCGTGAATGTGGGCACACGTCTGCAGCATCGGGGAGGCAGTACATTAATGCACACACATGGCATGTACACGAGCACAGCTGGGGGCTTTGCAAGGGAAGGGCAGTGGATGCACCCACAGTGTTTTCAGTCTGAGAAAGGGGCAGGAGTTTAGGATGTGCACGGGAGAAGATCTGGGCAGAGCAAGAAGGGTGAGCAGGGGCCAGATGTCAGCATTTGGGGCACATCTGGGAGCTAGGGAACACATGGAGCCTCGGTTTGAGCGGAGCAGTGATGGATATGTGAATGGAATGAATACCTTCCATGCCTCAGAGAAGGGGATGTAGATGTGGAGCAGTGCAGCATGGATATGGAAAAGGGAATGAGGTTGGGGTAGGGTAGAAGTTGTTCCTTGTACCTGGGCCACGCTTGTGTATAGAGGTAGGAGAGGATGGAAACTTGTCTTACACAGTTGTGGTTAGACTGACTGGAGGAATAAAGAACCTGTGTATGTGGTGAGGGATCCAGAGGACTTGGACTGAATGTAGGGGGGCTCAGAAGAGAGTTGAGGCCAATGCATAGCTCCTGGGGGACACGCGGTAGGGCAGGAGGGTCAATGTGTGGGAGTGGGCAGAAACTGAACAGATCTAACCTGGATTAAACAGACAGGAAAGGGAAATGGTTGCAACTACTGAAGAGTCTGCTCAGATTTGCACAGGCCAGGCTGAATGAAGCTCAGGCTCACCTCACAGCCAACTGTCATGCCCTCAATACCATTTGCTACTCAGGTTACCACTTAGTCCAGGCTCCTTCTGTTTGGCAACAGTTTGGTGTGGCACCAAGTAGCCAAGCATCCTCTGCAACCCTGGGGATGCTGCTCCTATGTCCCTTTCATATCTGTGGTACATGTTGGTCTGGCTCTACTCACCGGGTCTGGGACCAGATCTCCCTGTCCAGGATGGCAGCAGTGGTGATCGCGCCGGTCTGAGGATCGATGTGGTACAAGCCTGTCATTGGCAGGGACTGGTTGATGGCATAAGTCACCTGCCCATTCATTCCCTGATCCAGATCATCTGCCAGGACCTGCAAAGCAATAGGAGAGATTCAGCAGTGCAGTCTGGAGCCCTGTAAACAACGGCTCTCCAAAGCTAGACATACAGACCCAATGGTGCCAGCCTTAGACCCGTGGCACAGCCCCCACCTCTTCCTCCTGGCAGAGACAGCCAGGGGAACAGATGCTCCTGTTTTTGCCCCGGTGCTACCTGGATGACCGGAGAGTCATAGCTCTGGGACTCCCAGATGAATGCCACATAGTTCTGCAGCTGGAAGCGTGGCAAGTTGTCATTCACATCTTGCAGGTTGAGGTTTATGGCCATAAAGCTGAAGGAAGCAGTTGTCTCTGCCTGGACCACAAGGCGCAGCCGGGGGCTGGCCTCAAAATCCAGGCTGCTGGAGTCCTGAACTGAGATGGCACCTGGAGAGACAGCAGGGTGGGGGGAGAAGAGGTAAGTGATGCACCAGCACTCCCAGCCCTCACCTTCTCTTTTGTTCCCTCTTGCTCAGTCCATCCCTCTGTCAATCTGTCCATTCTCAAACAGAAGAAGCACACTGAGCTTCCTTCAAACCAAAAGCCTTCCCACAAACCACAGTGAGCTGCTCTGCTGACAAATTCCACGCAATGCTCAGGGCAGACACCTTACATTGACATAAAAGCATGTAATAGTCTTCCCAACAGGGAGATCATCTGGTATAGAATCACAGAATCCTTAGAGTTGGAAGGGACCTCTGAAGGCCGTGTATCCAACCCCCCCACAGTGCACAGGGACACCACAGCTCCAACAGGTTGCCCAGGGCCTGATCCAGCCTCACCCTGAACATCTCCAGGGATGGGGCATACACCACATCTCTGGAGAACCTGTTCAGTGCCTCACCACACTCACTGTAGAAGATTTTTTCTTTACATCCAACCTAAATCTGCCCTCCCTGAGCTTGAAACAGCCAGTTTATGAAAGAACTGCCCCACATCAAGTCCCATACTGCAGAGTTAGCTCTTCAAGCTCTAGGCTAAAGTCAACTATCTGCACTGTTTCTCTAGACTGAATCCATACAAAGAGACTGAAGGGCTGAGAACAGCTCCCCTGCAAGGAAGGGGCCTGAAGACACCCACCCACATGACAGCAATGACATATTGCTGTCCCACCCAGGAAAATCATGGGGCTCCTAAATGATCTACTGAAGTAGGCCTAGGTAATTAGTTGCTTGGGCAATCAGCTATAAGGTGAAGTTCAACAAAGGACAATGACAGGTTGTGCACCTGGAATGGTGCATTAGGAACAATCTCTTTATCACGAGGTTGGTCAGTCACTGAATCAGGCTTCATGCTGAGGTGGTCGATGCCACATGCCTGTCGGTGTTCAGGAGGCACTGGGTAATGCCTCAGTAATAAGCCCTAACTCTTATTTATCCCTGAGGTGGTCAGGGAGTTGGATTCAATGGTCTTTGTAGTTCCCTTCTGCTCTGTTCTGTGCTATGCTATGCTATTCTATACTAATGACTGGCAGCATTCCCAGTGATGCATCCAAACATAATGAGGAGGAACTGGCTCACTGTTGCAGCAGAGCTTAAAGCCAAAGGCACCGTGTACCACTGGTGGCAGCCAGCACGGGGCTGGGGAGCCACACTGAGCTGCCCTGTGCCTGCTCCATCCTCACGGTGCTCCGGATCCTGCATGCAGTCACAGCGTGCAGCCTCCTGCCCAGGGAGAAAGCAGAGATATGTTTCCCAGACAGACAGATGAGACTTGAGGAGGGAAAAATCCCGTGTTCTGGGCACTTTGCTGGAGGAAATGTTTCCTCGCTGAGATGAAGTCATTCTGCCACAGCAACTGAGGCACAGCCAGGGCATGTCCAGGATGTCTGGGGGAACTGCTGGCAGACATAACCCAAGCAGAGACAAGCAGGGATGTGACAGGATGGGGATCACAGGGACGTGGCAGGGGGTGTTCTGTGACACCACAGAGCTGGGACTCTTCAGCTTGGAGGAGACTGAGGGGTGACCTCATTCATATTTATAAGTATGTGAAGGGGAGTGCCACGAAGATGGAGCCAGGATGTTCTCAGTGACATCCAATGAAAGCACAAGGGGCAACGGGTGCAAGCTGCGTAGGAGGTTCCATATAAATGAGAAAAAAAACTACTTTACAGCAAGGGTAACAGAACACTGAACAGACTGCCCAGGGAGGTTATGGGGTCTCCTCCTCTGAAGGCATTCACAACCCACCTGGATGTGATCCGGTGTGACCTAATCTGGCGTTTGTGCACCAGCCAGGGGACTGGATGAGATGATCTCTTGAGGTCCCTTCCAATCCCTGACATTCTGTGATGCTGTGACTGCTGGCCTATGAACCAGGACTTTCCCAAGGTGCCACTCCCTCTGTCCCTCTTGCACTTCATCAACAGAGCAGCACCAGTGCAGCTCCACTTCTCACTTCTGAGTGCAGCACCAGGCAGGCAGACTGCTATTGCAGCCGTCCCTGGGACCGAGCTCACACAGCGGACCACCCCTGGGTGCTGCTCTCCACAACGACCGGTGCGAACCTGAGTGCATTTCCTGCATCTGCCTCTTTGGTTTCTGGGTTTCAGGAACTGCACAGTGCCAGCTCCTGAGCTCTGTTTGGGAGTTGGACTCAATGATCTCTAGAGACCCCTTCCAAGCCCTGCAGTTCTGTGATCCTGTGAGCTGGGCTGACTCTTTAGGTGCTGGCACGCAGTGTTGCAGTCGGACTGTGCAGCCTGGGAGGTGGAACCCAGCACTCCAGGCAGGCAGGGTGCAGGCAGGCCTGGGGGGCAGCTCAGTGTGGTGTGGCTGCAGCAGGAAGTCTGCAGCTGTAGCTCAGCTTCCTCAGGGCTGGGGTTACACACTGATGTGACTGCTCTTATGAGGTGTTGTGACCTGGTCTGGCCTCTCACTCATGCTTCCAGTGTCCAGTGGCCTCTTCACAGCAGCAGCACAGGGTGGCGAGTGGCTTGCAGTGACAGCAGGGTGACTACACTGTGGCTGAAGGGACACACGATGACATAGACACTGTGGCTGGCAGTCATTAATAAGGGTGCTAATGGTCAGCGTGCCATACTGTGAGTGGCTCACAGGGACCTGGACAGTGGCCATGGGCACAAGCACTACGGCCAGAGTGGTCTGGAATCCTGTTCCAACCCCAAACATCCAGCAGGCCACAAGAAAATTGCATTTTCACAAGAAACTCCAGCTTGACCTCTGTGCTCTGCAGACTTTCTCATATTCTAGTCTCTTCTAAACTGCAGGGCAAGCAAGGTCCCCACTCACCCTACATTCAGCCAGGACTTCCCTGATGGTAGGGGATACGCAGCCCTTCAAAGGCTGCCCTTCGAAGCCTGTGGTGCAACCAACACTAGCAGGGGCACATCCAGATTATCTTTTAACAATGGTTATGGCCTCTGCTCACTCCTGAGCAGGGCTTGTGAATTTCAGAGGAGAGGTCCAATCAGCAGGAACTGTACTAGCATCCTCTGGACACTAATGGGATAGTGTCTAGACATGAATACTGACACTATTAAATTTACTAGTATAGAGGTATAAACTGCATTCCTGTGCCTTTGGAGCACTCTGAGTGCTGCGATATCTGAGCAGGCACTGACAGAGCACATCCAACCCTCCCTTGCTGCTTCCGTGGGTGGTTCTGGTGCCGTACCTGAACTGGGCTGGATAAGGAAAGCATTCTTCTCGTTGCCACTGATAATGCTGTATGTGATGCGTCCAGAAGAGCCCCCCATGTGCATAGCCTGGATGCTTGCAACAGCAGTACCTGGAAGGAAAGGAAGCAGTGTTGAATGGGCGGGAGAGTCAGGGCACACTGAGGGTCAGGGTGGTTTGCAGGTAACACATGGTATACCACAGGAACACAGTCCTGCCTGAGGATGCTGCTGTCAAATTATGTGAGAACCAATGATAAACTCTGGGGGCATTTCTACGGCCCTCCTGTGGCCGTGCTGTGAACCCTGCAGGCACTCCAGCAGCAGCTGGGCACCTGTGACTGCTGACAGCGCTCAGAACATCTTGAGGCAAAAGCTCCCAGGATTATCACCCCCAACACTCATGGCACCAGTCAGGCCCTGCCATCCCTTGGGTCTACCCAAAGCATAACACAACTTCCCAGGACCCTGCAGTGCTCCCTGGTCTGAGTTCCAGCCTATGGAACTATTTCAGCTTGGCACCCACCTCCCTCCCCATCCCATCCCACTCCCTCCCAGCCTATGCCGAGCACTCTGCACAGCAGATACCTGGGGGAGCATTTTCTGGCAGGATCACTTCGTTGGTGCTCCGGGGAAAGCGCAGCCCCCGGTAGGGCTCTTCCTGCAAATGGATCACCACTACACCGGTAGAGGAAAGCGCTGGTTGCCCCAGGTCTGTGGCCAGGATGAAGAGTGTCCGCTGGCGCTGGCTGAGTGAGCTCAGGGGCTGCAGCAGTTGGATATCCCCTGTGTAGGAGTTGATTGAGAAGGCTGAGTTCGGGGAGGCGAGGCGATACAGAATGGAGGCGTTGGCACCTGCATCCCTGTCCTCTGCCCTCATGGTGGCCACCACTTGCTTGAGTGGTGTGTGGCGAGATAAGTTGACGGTGAGCGGGCTGTGCAGGAATGCGGGAGCGTGGTCGTTGACATCCCGCACCGTGACCGTGACACGCACAGCTGCGCTTTTGGGCTCCCATGGTGCTGAGTCCACAGCCTTGGCCAGAAAGCTGTAACTCGGCTGGCGCTCCCGGTCCAGCTCCTGGGCACTTCGGATGCGTCCGCTCTGCGGCTCTACCTGGAACATGCCCAGTGACTCGTTGCCCAGGTAGTAGGTGACCTGCCCATTGGTGCCCTCATCAGGGTCCTCGGCTTCCAGCTGCAGCACCAGGGATCCAACAGGCAAGTCCTCGGGCACCTCCACCACATAGCTGGCCTGAGCAAAACCAGGAGCATTGTCATTTAAGTCCAGCACCCGCACATTCACTGACATGGTTGCACTGCGTGGTGGGCTGCCGTGGTCTTGAACCACTACCGTGAGGCTGTAGAAAGCAACTTGCTCTCGGTCAAGGGCACGTGCAGTGGAGAGGACACCAGAGACAGGGTCTAGGATGAAATCCTGCTCAGGGTCTCCATCTAGAAAAAAGGGACAATAGCAAGACAGCATGAATGTAACTTCAAGTTGGCACACAGAGGGTCCTGGACTATGCTGCCTGGAGAGCACAGCACGAAGTCCATCCCAGCGCAGTCTGCCAGGGAGGGTAAGGTGAGCTGGTGTCCGTAAGGCCCCAGCGTGTGTGTGAGTGCATGTGTTGTGCCAGAACAGGCTCCACCAGCTCACAGGCCAGTGCCATGCTGCAATAAGACAGGGTATAACAGCAAAGACTCAGCAATCTGTAAATTCCATGGGCCAGAGCAAGCAAGAGAAGTAAGGAACTAGTCTGAACCTGGGGAAACAGAGAGTGTGAGTAATGCAGCCTGTGCACATCTCAGGAGTGCTCTTCACTGGAGCAGAGGAACTAGGATTGTGAGAAGGGAGCAGCTACTCATGATCTGGGGCAGAAGAGGAATGATGCAGAACAGGAATTGCCACAGGTGATGCTTTCCAGAGCTCCTGGCAACCCACAGTGAGCAGCCATTACCCTCCTCCAAGAATGAAGCCACAGAGCTGCCCGTGTCCCCGTGCTCTCACCTGCCACGCGGTACTCCAGGCGCCCGTTCTCGTCTCCATCGGGGTCGGTGGCACGCAGGGTGTAGAGTGCCACGCGGCTCTGGTTCTCAGGTACCTCCACAGAGCAGGACTCACTCTCCAGGTGTGGTGTGTGGTCATTTTCATCCCTCACTGTTATCCGCACAGTTGCCTTGGAGAGGTTGGGGGGCAGGCCACCATCCCGGGCATAGACTGCAGGTACACAGCAAGAGCGCTGCAGGCTGGGAGCTACTACAGTGCCATCACATGCAGCTGTCTGCAGTCACAGGGCAGCCAAGAACAGGAGCACTGTTGCTTCTGTATGCTAAAGTCATCCAACAACTGTGTGTGCTCCATGACACCCATTACTTCCCACGTCCCACCCTCCTTGCAATGCCACTCTATCCCAGCACTGCAGAATGTTCACCTGCCTGCTCCATGCTCTCCAGCTCCCCCTCCCCAGTGCCCGCTGCTCTCATGCACCAGCACAGCCATACCCATCAGGACATGCTGCTCCTGCTCCTCACGGTCCAAGGGACGCGTGGTGACAATGAGACCGGTCTGCGGGTGGATGGAGAACGGACCCCCAGAGAGACCTCCATAGGTCACCTGTCCGTTGGGACCTGCAGGAGGAGAATGTTTGAAGGTAACCCCGTAGCAACACCAAGAACCTGTCACTTGGCTCACAGCCCTGTACTTCCTTCCTCCCAGGGGTCACACTGTGGAAGGGGATGATGTCATGCCCTGGCAAGTAAATGTTTGGGGAGAGATGTGTGGTGGAGGGAAGTCTCATCCCCGCTCAGTTTGTGGAAGATAGCACAAAGAATCTCCAAAGAACAAAGGGCATGGACTTGGGAAGCAGAGGGAACTGGAGTCACTGTTCTCATTCTCAGCTTCTCCCCAGGTCTGTCCCATCCCTCATTGCCAGCCCAGGTGATAGTCCCTCCCTCCGTGGTCAAACGTTCTCCAAACCAGGCAGGAGGGAGCGCATCCTGTCCTGTGTGCTGTGCCTCCAGAAGGTCCCCAACTGAACCTTGCATCCTCACCCAGGTCCCGGTCTGTGGCCAGCACCTGCAGAACAGGGCTGCCAGCGGGCAGGTTCTCCATGACACGCGCCTCGTACTCAGGCTTCTCAAAGGTGGGAGCTTCATCGTTGACATCCAGCACCAGTACGGAGAGCAGCTGTGTGGCCGAGCGGCGTGGGAAGCCATGGTCAGTAGCCACCACAGTCAAGTTGTGTTGCACCACCTCCTCACGGTTCAGAGCCCGCACAACAGAGAGCGCGCCTGCAGACACGGGGAGAGGCGTGAGCTGGGACCACACACCTTTGAGACAAACCACTCCCAGCACGGGGCTGCTGCAAGTCTGCAGGCATGGAGGGGAGCCTGAGACAGCCAGCTTTCAAGACAGCAGCTCCAGCTAGGCGTGCACTCTGCAAGTCCTTTGTACCTCCAGGAGACCTGAGCTCTCCAGCCCATACTCACCTGTGCACCGTGCAACGCTCCCCCGTGTACCTGCACCCTCCCCAGGCCCCACGCTCCCGGTGTCACCCTGCATCCTCCCAGGCCCTCACCAGTGCTGGGGTTAAGGTGGAAGCGGCCGTCGCTGTTGCCTGCTCGCAGTGAGTAGCTCACTCGCCCATTCTCTCCCAGATCGTTGTCCTGGGCCACCACGTGCAGAGCCACAAACCCAGTCGGACGGTCCTCCATGACGCTGACAGCGGCAGGTGACAGGAACACAGGCGCATTGTCATTCACATCAGTCACGAACACTCGTGCTGTCACAGCGGCCGAACGTCGCTGGCTGACGTTGCGGGCCTGGTCCGTGGCCTCCACCACCAGGAGGAAGGAGGACACAGCCTCACGGTCGAGGCTCTGGCGCAGGGTCAGCAGCCCCGAGCGGCTGTCGAGCTGGAACGGGGCTCCCGGGGGCTCCTGGCGCAGCATGGCATAGCGCACCTGGCTGTTGGGGCCCACCCCGTCCCCATCCACAGCCTGGAAGGTGAAGACAGACGAGCCGGCCTGCGCGTTCTCGGGCACCACAATGGTGATGGGGTCTTCAGGGAAGGTGGGCGCCTGGTCGTTGCAGTCCTGCACATGGATCTGTACCAGCACCATCCGGCTGGACGGGTAGCCGTGCTGCATGTCCTCAGCGCTCACCTGCAGCGTGTGCCGTGCTCCGGTTTCATAATCCAGCTCCTGGGCAGCGTAGATCTCCCCTGTCACACTGTCAACAACAAAAGTGCCATCCCCACCACCTCCTACCACTGTGTAGGTCAGCTGTCCTCGTGCAGGGGCATCGGGAGGTGCCACTGAGCCGATCACAGACCCCGGCCTGACCCCCTCCAGAGGCTGCAGCGTCAGCACAGTAGCATCGGGCCTGGGCAGCACGCGGGAGGACGGCAGCACCTGTGAGGAGAGGCAGCAGTCAGAGGGGACACCGGGGAGCCAGTGGAGAGGGGACGTGCAGACTGCAGGTTTAGGGAGGGCAGGTCACAGGTCTTGTGGCCAAACAGGTGAACAACAACCTGAAAAATACATGGGGAATGAGCACAGGCTTGACAGGTGAAAGACAAGCTTCATCCGGAGAGCTAGGGCAGGTAAGGACAGAGCTGCTGACTGAGCAGAGAAACTTCTGGGGGATCAATTTGTATCATTCTTTGAAGAGAGAGTGTATGGCTCTTTTCTGTGGCACCCAGCGAGAAGACAGGAAGCATCGGGCACAAATGTGAGCACAGCAGATTTCATCAGGAAGTCCTTCTGTAATGGGGTGGGTAACAGCACTGGCACAGGCTGCCAAGAGAGGTGGTGGGGTCTCCATCCATGGAGATCCTCAAAAATCACCAGGATATGGTTCTGAGCAAGCAGCTCTGCGTGGCCATGCAGCAGGGAGTGGACATGGAGGTGCCTACAGCCTCAGCCATGCTGTGATGCTGAGAATGGGTTAGAAACTGTAATGGAAACGGATGCCAGCAGAAACAGTTCTGTAAAACATAAGCAAGAGTGGGCAAGAAGAGAAGTAACACTCAATCACATGAGAGGTACAGAGAAGACAACTTAGTGTGATCCAAAGATACATAAATACTATTATTACTCTAATTTAAGATACTGATATTAATTCAGGGATGAGAGTGAAAAACAATAGTGTCATCTGATGGGAAAATGTCTCCAAAAACTCAATGCACTCATGTCAAAGAGCTGGGGAAAAAGAGATTCCAGCAAAACTGTCAACCTAGACGAGTATGAGAGCTGGTGACTCTCGAGCAAACAGCTCCAGCACGGGAATGCAAACAGCACTTCGGCTTGGCCCCATTACTTTGAAGGCAGCAGGAGAACTTTAAAGACAAAAACAGCTACAGACATGGCATAAAAAGCAAGTGTTTTTAAAATGTGTTGCGGAACGGCTAAAGGCAGATGTGCCAATCTAACAGCACTTCTCTCCTCAAGCACAAAGGAAATACAGCAGGTCTAATTTAATAAAATAATAAAAGAAAGCCGTGTACGTGATGGGCTCGCTGACAGCGTTACAGGACGCTGCCTGCACTGAGAAGCAGCAGAACATCAAATGAGAACATCAAGTGGTGACGGGAACTGCAACTACATGACAGGATGTGAAATGGCATACCATGAAAGTGCACTGACTGGAGGGAAACTGGAGTCTGCTGTAAAATTAAGCTCATTACTAACAGAGCTTACGACAGAAAGGACTTGGCTATGTGAGCCAGCACGCCAGACAGTAAGCACCACAGTTAGGCAGACGTGAAGGAAAGCCCACATGTCAGGAGAACTGTTCTCTAAAATGCCAGGAAGAATTAATGTCTCCAGGCAGGAAACTTCTAAGATCTCCACTGCAACAGCATATCAAGGACAGGGCTGGCTGTCCAAGTTCAGAGAAGACAAGCGTTTACCACTAATGCTGATGTTGATGACTTTGTGAATGAGGATATGCAGTGGCAGCCAGACCTGTCTGTCCTTTCCCACACCAGGTTTTCCACACAGATGGTGGGGCTGGGGCAACAGCTGAGCAAAGACAGCGGCTGCTCGGGGATGAAGGTGGTGGAGAGTAAGGATGGTAGAGAGGGAAGCTGCCAAGTAGCTACATGGTGTCCTCCAAGAGGTGAGCAAGGGGTGGATGGGGCAGGGATGAGAGCAGTTGGGGTGTTGGATACCTGGATACGAACGATGGCTGAGGTACTGCAGGGCACCATGCCCCGATCACTGGCTGTCACAGTGAAGACATACTCAGCACGATCGGATCGGCGTAGCACTGTGGCAGTCCGCAGCTCTCCAGTGGCCATGTGCAGTGTGAAACGCTCTGCCCAGGCTCCTGCAGAGAGAAGGTGAAATGCTTCAGGGAGAGGAGGGATGGTAGGGGCACATGGGGATGGGGGAGAGAACATGCTGTGGCAGAGCATCCATCTGCCTCTGAGGGTCGCAGCTGCATGGCAGGGAGCAGCACCAGACAGCCAGGTTGGCAGCTCATACCTATTAGCGAGTAGGTGATGGTCCCATTCTCACCCTCATCGGGGTCCTTGGCTTGCAGGGAGGCAACAAGAAGTCCTGATGGCTTCTCTTCCAGCACCTGCAGCACAGCCAGGGAGCAGCTGAGCAACACCCTTCACACCACCCCCAAGACCCAGCACAGCACCGTTTCTACACCTTCCTACACCCATCACGCACCTCACCCAGGGCACAGCCCCCCAGCCCAGACCCACAGGCTGTGCCAGAGCCTGGATGACATGGGGAAGTTTGAGGCCAAGCAGGTGGAGGGAGGTCCTGCCCCACCAGCTGTCCTGTGATGCCACACGGCTTAGCGCAGCTCAACAGCCCTGGTGCACACTGCAACGGTGAACTACAGGGTGATGCAGGGACACTGCTCATGTTACACCCAAAGCCACTGCAGGGAGGAAAATCCCCTCTTCCTGCAGAGCCCTCCAGAAGGAAATGTTTGAGCACTAACTGGACCTGTTTCCTCAGCTCCCATCAGCCACTACAGGGTGGTTCATGATCCCTGGAAATGCAGCAGGCAGTTCCTTCCTGCATCTGCACACTCTGACTCTTAGGGCTTTTCCCTTCTCTCCTTTGCTCTTAGGTTAGAACTTCTGTCTGCAGGCACTTAAGACTACCATTTTGTGTCGGTGCACCATGTGCCCAGCTAACCCCACACTCCTGACAGAAGCCACATGGAGCAGCATTGAAGCTCCTTTCCTGGACACTTATCGAAATGGACACATCCCCGTTACCGTCCCTCCCCATCCATCAGCATTTGGGGTACCCTCAATGCCCCACACCTGCTGGCAGCCTGTTCTTTCCCTGGCACGGACCCCTTGCACCTTCCCACACTCCACCAGAAGGAGCTCTGCTCAGCACAGACTGCAATCTCTTCCCCACCAGTACAACACTGTCACAGACCAAATTCTCATCCTACAGCACAAATCATGCTCGCAGACCCAGCTCTCCGACCTCTGAGTGGTACCACTTCAACACACGCATGGATGCAAAAGACAAGCACAATCCATGCAAGAATCCAAGGCAAGAGGCTGCAGGCCCTGGGAGGAAGCATGTGTTAACGCTGCTGCACAAGCTGTTGGCACAATGCTGGCGGTGCTGGGGGGGAGGGGGGGCAGAGGAGCTGGACTTGTTTATCCAGGCCAAGCAGTGATGTGACTGCACTCTGTAAACACTGGGGAAAGGGGAGGGAAATTCCAAGGAGAGAGAAGAGCTCTCTAAGCAAAAACACAATATTGGCACAAGAACAAATGAGTATAAAGTGGTCAGAAATTAGTTTAGGCTGGAAATTAAGAGATGGTTTCTAACTAGTAGATCAAGGAATCTGGAACAGCATTTTACAGCAGTGATGGAGGCAAGAGGACCTTCTAAATATAGCTCAGCTGTTTATGAGAAGGACTATCTGTGTGGACACCTCTCAGCAGAGCTAGGCTTGAGAGGACCCCCCCATGCTCTCCTCTGAAACAGGCTGGGGCACGGCTTGCTCCCCATTCCTAATTGCCTTCAAGTGAGATACCAAAGGCTCCCATGTTGTGCACAGAGTCACACTGCTCGTCCACCAGGAATCGAACTCCATTTGAGGAAGGCAGTGACTCAGCGGGGCAGTTAAACAAGCATCAACCACGCAGGCTCCATTAGAAATGCCATCTCAGATGCTCAAACAGAGGAATAAACAACAATAGAAGTTGTACTGCCTCTGCAGAAACCTAAGCTTTAGCAGAGTTACCACCAGGCAGGCTCATCCACGTCAGATGCCCCCTCTCCACGAGGGCTGCTGCAAATACCAGCCTGGTCCACAGCTCAGAGAACCACCTCGGCGGGCGGCAGCACCCCGGCTGTGGCAGCGGGGTACATATGGAGAAGATGTGGGAAGTAGGGTACGTATGGAACAATCCTCCTGTGAAAGCCTTCCAGCTTCCAGCAGTCTGTGGCTAAGTCACTTCCTGAGCCGCACATCATATTTTTGTCCAACAGACTTTGATGGATTTTTTTTCTTTCCATGAATTCATCTAATTTTGAACCCATGGAACTTTTGGCAATGATTTCACATTTTAATTATGTTCTGCATGAAAAAGTACTGTCGTTGTTTATTTTAAACCTGCTGCCCGGTCATTTCCTACAGAGCTGCCTAGGTTTCGTGTTGTGAAAAGAGGAACCTCTACTTTCCATGCAACTTTCTCTGTGCCACGCATTGCACACCTCTGGTACATATTCCCACAGTTTCCAACATGCCAAAGAATGCTCAAGTATTTTCTATCTGCATGGAAACCATTATCTACCAGAGATCACATTAACACTCTTTTCTCAGGCCTTTTTTAGCTCTACCACTAATTTAGTGGAATGGAGGCAGAGCAGAGGGCACGAGCAGAGTTTGAGATGAGGACAACGAGGTTTTATTTCCATCTCTGCTCCTTTTCTGATAAAACTCTGCATTTCTGACTGCTGCTAAGACCCGAGCTGACACTTTCAAAACGCATTTACAGTGCTGCCTCAGTTTTCTCCCTAAGCTCAGCACCCAGCTGGGAGCCCAGCACTGCATAGTGAAATACATACTGCTTTTTGCTGTGTGTATTAACACTTTCCAGTTAGTGACAGTGAATGTCATCTTCCATTTCCTTTCCTAATGGAACACTAAAAGAAGATACTTCTGCTGTTCTTCACCAGGAGACCTCACCTTTATCGCTACGAATAAACCCTCACCAGCAAACAGCCATCCATCCTGCAGGGAACAAAAAAATGCTGAACAGCAAGGACCAGCCCGGGCACTCCGCAGTGACACTGCCGTGACCGCAGGTATTTACTTCTCTCTGATCTCCCTCCTTTTCCTGGTGACCACTCCCTGGCAGGATCAGCTACAGAAGACACAGGATTTGTTTCTGCCATCCCTGTGTGAACCCCTCCTGCACCTGACACACATTACCCATGTGCGTGAGGAACAAATGTCACAGACCTACAGTGGGAGAGGTCAATCCAGCTCACACTTAGAGCAAGGTGTCGGTACAGAAACCTCCCTCTGCTTTGCTTAATGAACACGAATATGACAAGCTCTCTGAGCACACCATCAATAAATCACCATTGTGCCTATCATTATGGTTTTCCTTTTCACTCCAAGCCTTTCTTATACACCTCGATCACACTTAAGCAACCGCTTTCTGTGCTTCACCCCTCTCTTTCAGTGTTTCCTACCAGGAGAGCTCGAAATCTAAGTGTACAGATAAGAATTTGTTTCAAACTCTCATCACATTTACATGTCCTCCCAATTCGAAGCCCATCTCAGCCATGCTCTGTCTCCCTGAGGACGCATATGCTTTTGTGGTACCTCAGCAAGAGACCTCCCATGCTCTGAAACACTCTGAGCACATCACGGCCCGAGTGCTGGGACTCACTGTAGTGCACATGTTTGCCGCAGGAGCCCCGAAACAGAATGCTCAGCAGACTGCAGGCAGTGAGTGCTAGCAGCGCCATCACCACGGTGTTTTAAACCCAGCACTGAGCAAGTGGCTTTCAGCAGGCAGCCTGCTGAGCTTTAAGGTGCAGTTCAAGTGCAGCCTTTCAGCTGCAGATGCTTCCCATTACATGGAGAGATGAGAGCAGGACTTCCATCACCCATCATTAGCTGTTCTGCTGCTGTGTCCTGGCCACACACCACTTCTGAGGGGCCAAGCAGAGCAGTGACAGGGACAGGCCCCGGTCCTTTCCCCTTCCCTTCAGCAGCACAGACATAACTCAGAGCAGAGCTCTCAGCCCTGGGTGACCTTGGCCACCACGCCACACTTACAGGGAAAGCTGGGGTAGGGACCTCGGCAACCTGAAGAGAACCTTCTTGACCTCCCAGAAACCGAAGTGGCTGCAGTGATGGTTCTGAGACCCAGAAGAAAAACATACCCCATGCCACCCTGTCCATCAGTGTTCTACTCCTGGCTCCATCGGTTCAGTTTTAGGGCTCCCTCCCACTTTCCCTCTTTGCAGGCAGGTGTGAACCCAGACCTTCTGCCTGCTGCTGGGTCCTGTTTTCCCTAGAGCCCTTTGCAGGCCTCACCCACTCTGTGCACAAGGTTTGTATTTCCCAAGGACATGCCTGTCTTATCACATCCTCCCTGAGATTTGCCAGACTGCCCTAACTGTTGCATGCAAGCAACCTGTGGCTTCTCATCTCCCACCATGAGACTCTGCTCTGCCCACACACCCTTTGCCTGCCTGCCCCCAGACCACAGCCCAGCCCACCAGGTCCTCAGCCTGCTCCACCTACCTGCACGGGCAGCTCCTGGCCACCAGCAACATGAAGAAAAACAGGAGCATTGTCGTTCTCGTCCAGCACAGTGACGTAGATGGTTCCTGTGGCACTGCGTGGCGGTGCTCCCCCATCCTGCACAATCACCAGCAGCTGGTAGCTGGACTGCAGCTCCCGATCCAGGCTGTGCTTGGTGCTGAGCTCTCCTGTGAGGGAGAAGTGGGGACACAGCTCAGCCCCTCTTTAGACAAGGGCTTGTGCTCGAGTGTGCGAGGGGGAGCCCAGCACCACAGGGATAGGAAAATGAATCACTGTGGTGGCACTGGCTTGGTGTGCACCATTTCTGACATGCCCTGAGCTTTCACCTCAATCAGCCTAGGAATCTAGGGGACTCTCACCTGTCTGCGTGTGGATGAGGAAGCTGGAGTCGTGCTGGAGCAGGCGGTAGGTGAGACGGCTGTTCTGCCCAGCATCCCGGTCACTTGCCATCACCCTCCCTACACTGCTGCCAGGAGCCTGGTTCTCAGGAACAGTGAAGAAGTATCGCTCCTCACTCAGCCGGGGGCTGTTGTCGTTCTCGTCAGTGATGCTGATCCGTACGGTGCTGGTTCCCGTTTTCCGGGCCTCCCCCCCTGAGCCACTGCCTCCCGCTGATGCCAGCACTGTGAGAACATACAGGTCTCGTGTCTCCCGGTCCAGGGCACTTTTGACATACAGCCAACCGCTCTCAGACATGATGCCAAAGCTGGCAGCATCTCCATCTGCACGCAAGTGGTAAGTCAGGGTCACAGCTTCTGCATCACGTGCCAGGGCCCGCACCTGCAGGAAGCGAGTGGAGACAGGCACGCCTTCCCGCACCTCCACGCGGTACGTGAGAGTGTCAAAGATGGGCCCGTTGTCATGCTCAGCTTGCACATGCACCAGGAGTGTGAAGGTGGAGCTGAGCTGGGGCACGCCGCCGTCTCGGGCCACAATGGCCAACCTGTAGGCTGCACTGGCTTCATACTGCAGCACCCCAACTAGCCGCACTGCCCCCGAGGAGCGCTCCACACTGAAGGTGCCATCGCCTCCTGACATCAGCTCAAAATTCACCTGACCGTTGGCACCACTGTCACGGTCCTCAGCCTGCAAAGTGTACACTGTAGTCCCGGGCTCAGTGGCCTCTGGCAGCAGAATGGAGTCAGAGGGAGATGGGAACACCGGTGCATTGTCATTCACATCTGACACAGAGATCTTCACGCGGGTGTTGCTATAGGCCGGGGGGGAACCACTGCGGGCCTGGACATCCAGAATGAGGACTGCCTGGGATTCATGATCCAGAGGCAAGCTGGTGTGCAGCTGTCCTGAGTCAGAGTCAATGGAAAAGTAGCCATGAGGATCCCCCGAGGAGATGGAATAAAAGATGTCATCAGTATGACCTGTGGGCAACGAAGACGGGAATTATTTGTGAACCTGGCCTTCAGCCCACTACAGGGAGCAGAAGAGTTGGACAGTGCTGTCTGGGGCAGAATCCACACTGGATGTGTATAGCAGCCCTGTGCACGTGTGTGCATGGGCACAAGTGTGTGTACATGCACGAACATGCGTGGGAGCATGCACTGGAGCTGAGTGACACAGAGCGTACGTTCACGCGCTGTGTGTTTCTGCATGCGCATAAAGCTCCCAGGATGGTGTCACTCTCTGAGGAGATGTAATATTGGTGCTTTGAGACAATGCAGGGACTGTGAAAGCAGCTGCACAGGAAAGGGCCAAGCCCATACCAGGAGGATTTTGGGCACGGACAGCCCCCACGCTGGTGCCCTGCAGCATGTCCTCCGGCACCGTGAAGAAGTACTGAGCTTGCTCAAAGACAGGGGGTGAGACTGTGCCCTCCACGATGCTGATGTTCACTCGGGCGTTCGGCTGTGCCTGTAGGCCCCCTCCGTCTTCTGCAGAGATCACCAGCTGCACGAGCGTGTTGGCTTTACCGCTCAGGGACCATGAGAGAGAGATGACACCTAGGGAAGAGAGCAGTTCAGAGTGCACTGTGCCCACACCCCTCCCCCACCTGTCAGCACCAATGGAACAAAAAGATGAAAAGGAGCAGCAAACAATCTGTAACACGGGGCAACTTGCTGTGGAAGAATTGGAATAAAGAAGACAAATCTTCCTGGGGAAGGCTCCCTGCATTCTCCCTTCCCAATCTCAAGCCCAGCCCTGAGCTAAGCAGCTGTGAGAGATGCAGTAAGCAAGTCAGAGAGCAAGTCTTGGGGAAGGGGAGGGATGGAGTAGGATTTCAGAGGTGGGACACAGGGTGACAGCCAGGGAATAGCGAGGACAGGTTGGAGCTGTGCTGTGAGGAGACTCGTGGAAGAAACACAGAGCTGAATTACCTTCCCAGATAGGCCCTACAAAGGAGGCTGCCCTGTGATACCGTGGCCAAGAGGCCTGCTTCATCCCAAACACATTCTGGCAATCTGGGGACTAGTGTGGCGAGACCTGATGCCTGTAGTGAGCACAAGGTGCCATCCTGTCCTTCTCAGAGCCCCTAGCATCACACAACCATGCACCCACTTCTCCAGGCAGAAACTGTTCTGGCTTTGGTGGCCAAAGAAGGCAAGCACTGAAAAGTCAGTGAGAAAGGTTACACTATAATAGAGAGATAAAAGGGAGGAGAGTTAACAGCAGGGGAGAGGAGGGAACTGGGCAGGGAAAAGAAACTAAGCAAGATACAGCTTGATGGGGCAAAGCTAGCACTGTGCAGGAGGAAAGGCATAGTGATTTTGGGATGACAATGAAGGAAAGAAGAGAGCAAGGAGCAGAATAAGGAGTAAGAAAGAGGCACTGAGAAGGGGCAGCCAGAGGATCAAGAAACTGGAACAAAGAAGACATGGCTAGGGGAGGAACAGATGCATTCTGGTAGCATCCTGCACAGCTGAAACGGCCAAGCAGTAACCTTCAGGCTAGTCATCACATCTTCCTGCATCACACTGCTCTGCTCGATGCTGCCTGTGGCTGGCCATGAGTTCACTCTCACCTGTGTCCTTGTTGAGGGAGAAGAGAGGGGGGGAGTTCCCCAGCACGATGCGATAGGTCACCTTCCCATGTATCCCCTCATCCTTGTCGTGGGCAGTAACACGCAGCACAGCTGTGCCCGGCATGCTCTGTGTGCTGATGCTGGCAGCATACTCCAGTGGGTAGAACACCGGCCGATTGTCATTTATGTCCTCCAGGAAAACCTTCACATACACCATGGAGTTCAAGCCACCCTGTGGAAGGACCATAGAATCACAGAATGGCTTGGATTGGAAGGATTCTCAAGGATCAGCAGCTTGCAATACCCTGCTGCAGGCAGGGTTGCCAACTGCTAGATCAAGTACTAGACTAGGCTGCCCAGGGCTCCATCCAACCTGGCCTTTAACATCTCCAGGGATGGGGTATCCACAACCTCTTGGGGCAACCTGTTCTAGCACCTCACCACCTGCTCAGTGGTCAAAGATGGGGCAAAGAGCAGGGCAAGAACAATTGTATCCTCTGTACGTTGCTAAGACAGCAGCACTGCATACCCACAACCTTTGCAGCACTCACCCCATCGACAGCAGTGATGGTGAAATCATAGGCAGATGTGCCCTCGTCACGGTCCAGAGACTGCACAGTGCACAGGTGCCCCGTGTGCTTGTCGATGCTGAACTGCGTTGGGACCACACTACCGATGCCAGAACCAAGAGAGTAGGAAAGGGACCCAAACAAACCGCTGTCTGCATCGGTGGCTGTCACCTGAATGGGGGAAGGCATTACATGAGCAAGGCAGCACCACCAAGACCACCAGCCTGAGCAGATGGACCCAGCCCACCACCACCACCTCCACAACCACCTCCACAACCCACTGCTGCCCTCCATTACATGGCCCGCAACCACTGCACAGCTCTCAAAGTTGACCACAGTGAAGCAGGCTGACCAGTGTGCCTCAGCCCTGCCATTCTTGTGCCAGACAAGGTGACTTCCACTGCACCACTCCCTGGAGGACCCATGGGTGCCTGCAGCAACGTGCAGGCAGCAGTGGGGCACACAGGGGTCAGCCTATGCTGGCATGTCCCTGAAAGAAGACACAGGGCTGGGAAGCACGGGTTGTCAGACTCACAAGAGCTGCACCATGCTTGGTGTCCGCAGTGCTGCCACAAGTGTCTGCACACCAGGGGTGGTTTGTTCCAGGTGTAACCTCTGTTCTTGCACCACTGGGGCAACATCCATGACCCAGATCTACTGACTTTACTTAGCAAAGGAAAAGGTTGTATGGGAGGGGGTGCAGAAAAGCACACATGCCAAAGATCTAGCAGCCAAGCATCCCCACTGCACCCAGCCTGAGCAGCCAGCCAGGGACAACCCATGCTTTTGCAGCTGCTAGACTTGGCCTTCTGCTTGTTCTCTTCTGCAAGGACGCTTAAGACAAGCTGGGAAGGAAACCCTCCTCCCCCACGTTTCAGGTTCCATCCTGTCCTCAGAGCTCTGCACCCTGGCTCTGGCAAACAGACCATCCGAACCTGTGGCACAGGATTCACAGCAGCAGTTACAGACACAGCAGGGGAATTAAAACAGCTCCTGCCCGCAAGGTCCCACTCTGCCTTGGATTCCTTGCAGCTCAGGCTAGCAGAAAACAGCTCCTTCCCCCTGACCGCAGCATCACTGCCCATGGCTCGTCCACCAGCTGGGAGCTCTGAGCGGAGAACAAAGCTGGAGCACGGAGCCAGGAGGGAGGCAGCTGGGCCAGGCCCGGGTGAAGTGGAGTTCAGGCCTCGTCAGCCACAGCTCCTCCCAGCAGCAGCGCTGGGGCCTCGGCTCCCGTGAGCAAGAAGCACAGGAACGTTGCACACGCGCCAAGGAAAGGGCCCAGCTGGGGGCTGCAAACAGCTCCTTCCTAGGGCAGGGCCCCCAACCTGAGCCGCTACCAGATCCTTGGAGATGGAGGAACAACCGGAGAGCACAGAGGCTGCTGGGCCAGGGAAGACAAAATGAAACAGGCAGAGGAGACGCGTGCCCTTCTTTCTTGTCCCTGGGAGTAGAGGCAGCACCTGGGGGAGCCCCTCACCCTCTGGCCCAGCACCCACAGCCCCTGGGAGGGGAGTCAGCACCTGCAGCACCACATCACTCCTCCTGCCTTGAGGCCTAGGCTCCTCTTCAAGGGAGAGGGGAGAAGCTGAGAGCACACTGACCACGAACACTGTGCTCCTTGCAGAGGGAATGGATTTGCTCCTCAGCCCTACGGCAGTGCTGGAAGAGGCACCAGGGAACGGGATTCCTCCTCCCTGCTCCAGCTGCAGAGCGCTCAGAGCCTCAGGTGCCATGACAGCAGCCTGTCCAGAACACACTCTGAGGAACCGGCCCCACTGCCTCCCTCTTCACTCAGCTTTCTCCTTCTTTCCCATCCCAGCTCCCCCTGATGCAACAGCAGCAGCACTGGGTTAGAGATGCTTGGAGATCCTGGTCCAAGGAAGCTGGAGGTGTTCAAGGCCAGGCTTGACGCGTTTCTGGGCAGTCTGATCTAGTGGTTGGCAGCCCTGCCCACAGTAGGGGGGTTGGAACTAGATGATCTTTGAGGCCCCTCCCAACCCAAGGCATCCTTGATGTGATGATTCTACCATGAAGCTCTGCCACAGGGGTTCAGAGCAGGGCTTGGCTGTCTGCAGAGGGTCATGGGGCAGGCTGGGCTGAAGCCACTGAGTGCACACAGTCACTATGTGCAGCAGAGGCTGAGAATCTGGCTTGCAAGGCCACTGTGAAGTGCAGCATGAGTCCAGATGGGATAACTATAATCAGAGAATCACTGAACTGCAGAGATTGGAAGGGACCTCCAGAGATCAAGTCCAACCCCCTGCCAAAGCAGCTCCCAGCCAGGGTGCACAGCTCGGCATCCAGGTGGGTCTTGAACGTCTCCATAGAAGGAGACCCCACCACCTCTGTGTGCAGCTCCAGTGCTCCGTCACTGCATTGTGAAGAAGTGCCTGTGTCATTCAGATCAGAATCCATCTAGAGACTTAAACATCAAGCTGATGGGAGGGAGCAAGAAGAGGGTGTTAAGTCAGGGACCTAACAATAGGGACAGATAGCAGCAGCTGGAGTTGCTCATCTCAGAGTATAAATCTGGCCTCTCACACTGCTGAAACATTTGAGTTACCTGTACTCTGGCTTCAAGTTGAATATCATTACGGGAGAACTGCCCTGTACCACTGCACTCCAGCTGTGTGCCATGACAGAGTTTAACTGGTAGCATTCACAGCCACTGCAGATGGAAACACACCTGAAATGGTTAAGCTGCTATGATGGCTGGGATAGGCACTGTGTGGCAAATTAGTAACATCTTCCCTTCAAAATGAACTGCTTATTACTCCCAAAGTACTTCAAAATGCACGTCAGCTGCTCTGAAATACCTTACAATGAGAAGCTCTACAGCACAGTACAGTGTTTCCTGTAGGCTCCTCTGGCCAAGGGTGCTGGTATTTCCAGAGCAGTCCTACCTTCCCCATACTCTGACAATCTCTGTCCTAAGACAGATCCACAAAGAAAGTTATCTGAACTCCAGCTTTCTGCCACAGCAGCTGGGTGAGTTTGTGGGAACAGGAGAGAAACAGACGCGCTCTCACTACTACACAGCATAATACTATCTCCCTGGATGCTCTCTGGTACCTGGAGCCATCTCCCTGCAAGAGTGCCTCATAGCAGCCTGGCATCAGAGGCAAACGTGGCTGTAGAGCCAAGGCGTGCTCAGAGGCATTCCCCATTCATGTGCGCTTGGCATTCCGCCTCAGCACTGTGCTGTGCTGCCTCAGGAAGCAGTGACTGCCTGTGAACAGGGCTTGAGCACAAGCCCTGTCTGCAGACAGTGTTCAAGATCGGTCGTGCCATTGCTCATATCACCTCCCTCGCCCTGCTGGTTGCACTTCTCCTGATGCAATCCAGGATACAGTTGGCTTTCTGGGCTCAAGCACACACTGCCTGCTCACACTGAACCTTTCATCCACTGACACTCCCAAATCTTTCTCCGCAGCGTGATCTGGTGGCTGGCACAGCACAGAAGTTGGATCTAGTTAATTTTTAAGGTCCCTTCCTACTAAAGCCATTCTTTGAATCTATGATCGTTGTCGAGAACGAACTCAGCAGATCACCTCCCCTTGTTGGCTCCTCTTGCTTTTAGAAAGTTAGCAACATACTCAAGGAACCTCTCCTGAACTGCTTCTGTCATGCTGGGTTGTTCCTCCAGCAGATACTCGGGTGGTTGAAGTCCCTCATGAGGATCAGGCCCTGTAAAGGTGAGGCTGCTCCTACCTGTCTTTAGAGGGTCTCATCTGCTTGTTTTTCCTGGTTAGGTGATCTGTAGCAGATGCTCACTACAACACCACCTTTCCCAGTCCCCCCTTTCATCTTAACCCATAAACTCTCAGTTGGCTCTTTGTCCACCCTTAGGCAGAGCTCCATGCACTCCATCAGCACTTTCACATGAAGGTTACTGACCTTTTCTCACATTTTCAGCCTGTCCTGACTAAAGAGTCTGTATCCGTCCACTGCAACACCAAGTCACAGGAGCCATTCCAACACATCTCCTTGGTACCAATGACGCAGTAGTCCTGCCACTGTACACACACTGAACTCATCACGTTTTTTCCCCATGCTGAGTGCTCTCAAAGAGAGCTTTCCAGCTTGCAGCTTTCCTGTTCCAGCCTGTGGAACCCTAATGTCCTAGCTCCCCGTACAGGTGGCCCCCCTGACTGGTACCCTTCTGTTGTCACCCCACAGCAGTATCTCCTTCAGCTCCCTGTATTGTCGGCTTCCTCCACCATCTCTTATCCAGATGTAAAGTAATGCCCCAAAGGCCTTTGGGGTTGCACAGAGCTCGCACCTGAGCAGGTGCTGGAGAGCACAGCATGGGCTCGAGACACTCCCAGCAGCTCCTCATGTCTGCTACCTCCCTTGCAGGAGAGCCCACAAGAAGAGCAACATGACTCCTCTTACCTTAATCTGATAAATGTTTACAAACATCTAAAGGGAGGTGGGAGGTAAATGGATGAGGTCAGGCTCTTCTCAGTGGTGTGCAGCAAAAGGACAAAGACTAATGGCCTAAAACTTGTACAAAGGAAGTTCTGTATTAACTCGCAGAACATTTTTACAGTAAAGGTGACGGAGCACTGGAAGAGGTTACACGTTGTGGAGTCTCCTTCTATGGAGAAATGCCAGACCCATCTGGATGCCCACCTGTGCGACCTCTTGTAGAGTGCCAGTTTTGCCAGACACTTGGACTCAATGATCTCCTGATCTTCCAACCTACTGAGGTACGCTGACAGCACCCTGGATCAGGGCCAGCCAGAGATGGTTGCTTTCCAACAGAGCAACAAAAATGCACCTTGCTCTGGAATTCCTTGATTCTGGGTACTGCGATGTTGAACTGTGTAAGTTAAGAATCCAATTACCCACGTTCACAGTGAAAAATCCACCACAGGACTTAACACACAGTTAAGTACAACCCAGTACGTCCCTGGGCTTGAAGCTGAGATGGCGTGCCAAGGAGGCAGCAGAACCTGAGGGAAGTCTCCAGACCACAGAGCCCAGCTCTCTCTCACAGAGAACTTCAGTTTCCCAAGCCAACAAAGGGTGACACACAACTGGATCTGCTGTTCACTGATGAGGAAGAATTGACCAAGGATGTGATAACCTAGTGACCATGAAAGAGCAGTGTTCAGGAAGCCAAAGGGAGCAAGGAAGGAGAGAACTGGGATACAAAGGACTTGAATCAAGACCTCAGCTTCTACAGGGACCTGGTAGCTGTAAGGGATCCCATGCACAGAAGCTCTAAAGGCTGGAGAAACTCAAAAAAGCTGGTAAGCCTCCAGGACAGCATCCTCCAAGCACAACAGCATTCCATCCCAGTGTTTGTGATCACAAGGAGACATATCAGGAGACTGCCTTGGCTATGCAGAGACCTTGGGGCAAAGCTGCAGAAAGGCAGCATATGGGAGGTGGGCACAGAGGCAAGCTACAAAAAAAGAATTTATAAACATCGCC
Source organism: Oreortyx pictus (assembly GCA_036925125.1). Lineage (NCBI taxonomy): Eukaryota > Metazoa > Chordata > Aves > Galliformes > Odontophoridae > Oreortyx > Oreortyx pictus. Next base: position 145,954 of record JAUPFR010000001.1, on the reverse strand, counting down.
CAGGAATGTAGTGGTGGTGTCAGGAAAGTCAAAGTTCAAGTGGGGTTGAGACTCACAAAGAAAACTGAGGAGGATAAGAGCTTCTACCACTATGTTGGTAGTGAGAGGCTGAGTAACAGCTTACTGCTGAACACAGTGGGTGACTTAGTGACAGCAGACACAGATAAGACTGACACTCCACTTCCTTTACCTCAGCCTTCACCAAAAAGGTCCTCCAAGCTTAATGAAGTGGTTTGGAGAGCTACTAGAAAGACACTAGGATCGAGTCAACATTTTTTCAGTGGACTCAATCCATATGAATCCATGGAGCCCACCCAATGGGCTGCAGCCAAGTGTGATCACAGAAATGGACTTTCAGAACTGCTCTTTCAAATGTGGTAGAGATGAGGGAAGATCTCTGACAACTGGAGAAAGCACACCACCTTCAAAAAAAGACCAAAAGGATTAGTGAGGGGGCTACCTTTTAACAGTGTGAAAAAAATCATGGGGAAAATCCTCTTGGAGTATATGTTTGTCCACATATGAGACTGAGAGAGCAACAGCCAACACAGATTAAGACAAAATCACACCCGAGTACTGCTTGCTATGATCCAGGGCCCAGATCTGCAGGGAAGAGAGAGCAGGGGATGACAATGGCCTTGCCTTGAATGAGGATCAGGATCTGGGCACTCATTCCCGCAGCCCTCGGACAGCTGGGTGAGCAGGAAACAGGGGGTGGGCTCAGGGCTGTGCACCGCCTGGAGGTGAGGGGCAGCGGAGCACCACGGGGCTCTGCCATGGGCCCTCCGCTGCTGAACGTGTGCTCTGTGTGCTCAGGGCACGGCCTGGAGCGAGGGACGGGATCCCCGTCTGGACACTGCTACCGCTTTGGGGAAACACGAGCACGGGAACAAACTCGGCACGCCGTCCCAGGTTCAGGGAGGGCCCTGGGGATGGAGTTCAGGAGTCAGAGCTATCTGAGCACCAGGAAGCACTTCTGCACGGTGAGGTGACGGAGCACGTCCATGTGCCGCCCAGAGGCTGCAGAGTTTCCCTCCGTGGAGATCTCCCAAAGCTGCCAGGACACGGTGCTGGGCACCCTGCTCTGGGGGTCCCTGCTGGAGCAGCGTTGGGAGGGCTCCAGCAACATGGTCCATAAATCCCTGCCAAACTTACAGGCAAGGGGCTGCAGGTCTAGCTAGGTTTTCCTCAAATACCTGCATCCCTACAAGAAGGCAAGGGCCTTGTGACAAGCTTGAGACACTGCCATCCCACTACACCCCACATGTATGCCCCACTATGGGGGTCTGCACTTGCCTTCACTTCTGTTCATAATCACAGCAGGAGACACAGCATGCTGAGGTCCTGTGGGGATCAGCAACAGACACAGATTCCCAGCAGGTTTTCCCAATGAAATCTACATAACCCAGACACATAAGAACGCCCAGTGCCAACAGCACTGATTTTGCATATTACATCTCACTCAGGCTCCACCCACCAGCATCACACAGCAGAACGTTCAGGTTCCCATGCTCGTCGTCAAAACCCTTAATCTCACTTGCAGGGTAAACCCCATGTGCCGTGCTGCCTTGGCTTCACCTGGCACCCTGCAATTAGCCTGGGACCATCTCTAGCACCTGCTGAAGTTCTCTTTTTGTAGAATTCTGCCTCAGGTGTTTTCACAGTCCAGCATTCCTAGGGTCAATTTTTCATATCAGTGTTTCCCTTCCTGGGTTCCGCAAGGATAAAGCCCCCTTACGCTGGCATGTGCTGAGGGCTCCAAGGGGGTGTGCAGCCAAATAGAATAAAAACTCTCTCGAGGAGGGAGTAAGAAGCAGGAACTCCTTTCCGAAAGGCCACAAGAAATCCAATGTATTTGGCTTGGAACAGGTTTATGTTAATCTAAAGACGCAGCACTGGCTGCTTAGCCTATATATGCCACCAGACCCTGTGGGATTAGTCACTGTCAGACCGTGGCACACCTCTGCCTACAGACACCAAAAGATGGATGTTCTTCAAAGGAAGATGAGACAAGACTTTGTGTAATACAGGCAGTACCCTCACTGACAGGCACAGTACCACACAGACCAAACATAACAGGCAGAGCCAGGTGCTGTTAACAGGTCCATTGACAGCCCTGGGCAAAGGAAGCCAAGAACCAGGCCCAGGGTCCTTTGACAGAGCAAAGTCAAGGACAAAAGATAAAGCCAGAAACAGAACAGAGGTTAAGGCTAACATACACATCCAAGGGGATCCATCCCAGTTGATAAGCTGCCTAAAACATGGGTGTGGGGTCTATGTAAGAGGTGGGATTGGAAACAGGGCTGGAGATGAATACACTGACTTAACTCTAGCCAGGCTGTGGTTCCAGGCCTGATCCTAAATGGAGCCCCTGGAGCCACAGGCAGATGGTGTGGGCTGGGGGTCCCAGGTGAAGCTAATCAGGGCGATTAAAGCCAATTAGTGCTCTCAGGGCCCCATCATTCTCCACCATCTGCCTCTTTTAGGAAGGTCTTGGTTTGTGCTATGCAATGTCAGTCTCACGTTGCTCTGTAGCATATACTGCTTAGCCAAGATTGTGCAGCCAAGCTGCACAAGAGCAATGGTCAGAAGGATTATATTCCCTTCATTAATTGATTACTCAGTCCTGGTTCATACTTGAATTCTGAAAGGATGGGCTGGCAACTCAAAGGTTATTTAGAAATACATTTCGTGTCTGTTTTGGTTTTGGTTGGTTTGGTAGTTTTGTTTTGTTTTTTCCCTTTCTGTTTCCTCCATCAGACAAGGGAAATAATACAATACAATACAATACAAGACCACTCTCAACAACGCGCTGTGCTGCTGTGCACACAGCACAGACCAAAAGCTGGACCACAAGGAGAAAGATGGAAGAGAATTAACACTTTGCTTCCTGAACAACTGAAGCAAGAGGTGGAGAAACCAGGCGGAACTGAATGAGAGTGTGGTGTGCCCCTTTGCTGTGATGGACCAGTCTGAACCAGGAGTATCACAGTGCTGCTAAAGGAAGCAGGCAGCCTAGAGATTCACTGGAGTCCGGGGCCTCACACAAACAGCATCCTTGAGGGAAAGGCTGCAGTTTGCTGATGCCTTCAGAGTCAAAATGTTCACTATTGGCAGTTGTTAATCAGTGCTGCAGCCGTGCTCAAAAGCAGGACAGGCGAAAGAGGACAGGCACTCAAACGCTGATAGAGCTTGAGAGGGCAGTAAGCCCTTACAGACAACCCAGCAGGATGTTCAGTGTGTTTGACAGCCCCTCCGTGTCTACTGCGTGTATGTGTGCGACAAGAAGGATGAGCATGTTCCTAAACCTGTATGCACTCTGAACTGTGAATACTTAAGTGATTGGCCAGATACTGTATGATCAGATCTAGGAATACCACAACAGGCTTGTGAATACTGGTATGTAAAAGGCATGTCAGTAGGAGAAATGTGCTAACCAAAAAGCATCAAAAAGAGTAAAATGTTAGAATAGATAATGTTAAAATAGCTATAATTTGGCACAACTACCATCTTTGTGCCAGGAAGGAAACCGAGGAAGAGAAAGGGTGAAAGGCAGAGGGAAAAAATTAGGATGGCAAAAGTAAAAAGAACTGCATGGTTCGGTGGTGGCATGCATATGCACCTCCCCTTTGAGGAAAGGTTGAGGGAACCAGGCTTGTTTGGCTTGGAGAAGGCTCTGGGGGGACCTCACTGCGGCCTTCCAGGACCTGAAGGGAGCATAACAACAGGATGGGGAATGACTGTTTACATGGGTTGATAGTGTCAGGACAAGAGGAATGGTGTTAAACTAAGACAGAGGAGATTTAGGTTGGATGTGAGGAGGAATCTTTTCACTCAGAGGGCGGTGACGCACTGGAACAGGTTGCCCAGAGAGGCTGTGGATGCCCCATCCCTGGAGGGGCTCAGGGCAAGGCTGGATGTGGCTCTGGGCAGCCTGCTCTGGTGGAGCCCATGGCAGGGGGGTTGAAACTCAATGACCTTGGAGGTCCTTTTCAACCCAGGCCATTCTGTGCTTCTGTCATTCTATAAGCTTATTGGTGAGATATGCCAGTGTCATCATTGCATTAAAATGTCAGGTAAAGAAAAGGAACTGGGAGAAAGAGACAAATATAAAATGTACTATTAATTTCCTAGAATGAATGCAATTGAAATAGCACGTGCCCCTGGAGACCCAGAAACATGTTAAGGAACCCAGGGGAGAAACCTGATGCTGTGCATTCAAGACTTTTCTTTGATAGAGACTGCTATCAGTGTGGGGCTCATGAAGTACAAGTGGGGCATTTTCCAATGAAATCATGAACTGACCACCATAAATACATGACAGCTTGCTGCGTGCACTCAGCTCTCAGATGGATTGGAACCTGGTCAAGGATCTCAAAGACGATACGAAAGACTGCTCCCTGATTCAGGGACCTGATGACATACAATTAGATGGAAAAGGGCAAGGTACCAAATCCCTTCTTTGCCTCAGTCTTCACCTACAAGTGGATATCATCTTCCTGGACTTCAGGAAAGCTCTTGACACTGTCCCTATAAGACAGTTCACAGACAAGCTGCTGAAGTATGGACTGAATAAGCAGACAGTGACAATGAGGAACGAATAATGGCAAAATGGAGAGTAATGATCAGCAATGCAAAGTCTAATCGGAGGCCAGAACGAGCACCCCAGGGGTCAATACTGAGTCCAGTCCTGTGTCACATCTCCATCACTGATCTGCATGATGGGCAGCATACCCTCATCAAGGCTGCAGGTGACACAGTGCTGACAGGAGTGGCACACACGCCACTGTCATGCTGCCTACCAGAGGGACTGTGACAGGCTGCAGGAAGGGGCTGACAGGCCTCCTGGAGTGGAAAAAGGAGCAGTACAAAGTCCTGCCCTTGGGGAGGAGCAGCCCCAGGCATCAGGACACACTGGGACCACCCATCTGGAAAGCAGCTGCACGGGAAAGGACCTGGGAGCCGTGGTGGACACGAAGCAGCAGTGTGCCCTCACTGCTGAGATGGGTCTTGCCGCTCTGGGCTGCGTTTGGCACAGCACTGCCAGTAGGTCAAGGAAAGGGATCCTCCGCCTCTGTTCAGCTCTGGTGGGGCCTCACCCGGAGCTCCGGGTTCAGTGCTGGGCCGCCCAGTACCGGGGAGACATGCACATCCTGGAAAGACTGCAACAAAGAATCAATAGATGCTGAAGGGAATGGAGCATCTCTGCTGTAAGGAGATGCTGAGAGAGTAGGACCTGACCAGACTAGAGAAGAGAAGGTGCGTGGAGGACACCATGAATGCCTACACATATCTAAGTTGTCAGTGCAGAGCTGTCAGAGCCAGGATCTTCTCTGTGGTGCCCAGTCTCAAGTTAAGAGGCAATGGATGCGAAGTGGAACACAGGAAACACTTCCTTCCTTACTGTGCAGGTGACTGAGTACTAGCACAGGTTGCCCACTGGCATTGTGGAGCTGGGCAGCCCCAGCACAGGTCACTTTCAAACAAAACCTTTTTGTGATTCTGTGATCTGCATCCAATTGCTCTCCTGAGCCTCCCAGCCCTCCAGTCAGCTTCCGTCCTTCTGTGAGAGCTGCTCTGCTTCACCAGCACTGCACGCAGCCAGCAGCATCTGCTGCCTGACCCTTCTTTCCTGCAGTTTGCTGCGACATGTTGCATGTGGACCCTGTGGCCGCCTGACAGGCACAGGGCAATGGGCAGCAGGGCACGTCAAGGAACTGCTGTGGCTGAAGTAGCAGTAGTGAAGGGCAAAGAGCAGCAAGACATTGCAGGGTTAAGGAAAAAGAAAGTGCGGCACAAATCTCAGGGAGCTACGACAGCTCTGAGGGAAGGAGTGCAGGTACTGAGCAGGTGTGCCTCACCCCACTACTTAGAGAACTGGGGGGACAAAGATGGGCACTGAAGAATTTAGGCCTTATTTTACCTACCTCCTCCTAGTCCTCTGGCAAGATGGGATAGAAAGGAGTCAGCATATTACAAAGCTCTTATGATTCCCTCAGAGAAGGATAGAGGAGTCACATACTGGAGTCCTCAGTTGCACAACTTTGAGTAAAGGCTTCTCCCTCCATCAGATTCATCTGCAGGGCAATACCAGATCCTCTTGCCCTTCCAGCCTTATTGCTCACCCATGTGCCTGCCCTACACAGTCCGCAGTGCATGAAAGGGATGGAGTCCTTCTCAGCAGCCATTCTCTGGCTATCCTCCCCATCTCCAGTAAGCACTGTCAGCAAGCAGGGAGCTCATCTGGAGCCCTGCCCTGGCTGGATCTCTGCTACGCACATGTTACGCTGCGGCTTTGGCAAACATCTGGCTCTGGGCTCCCGCCCCTCAGAGTGACGGCTCTTGGTGGGAGAGAAGGGGAGGCTGGCGCCAGTGTGGTCAACGATCCCACGCACGGCTCCCATTGCTTGAGTGTGTGCCAGGCATCCTGCCCTCCCCAGCCCTGGCACAGATGCTGACCAGCTAAAAGCAGCCAGGGAGCGGCCACGGCTGCTATTTCAGGAGCAGTCTCTGGCTCCAGGGCTGTGTCTCAGCCTCCAGCATGCTCAGGCCTCAGAGGAATGAACGGGGTCAGGGTTTGGCCCCAGTGATTGTCGAGCACGCGTGGCAGAGGCGAGGGTCAGACCCTGAGGCTGCAGGATGCACTGCATCCGGGGGGACTCCTCTGCACAGCCGCAGGCACTGCACGCCTGCACTGCTGGCTGCCACAGCTACAGGGCATGGCAAGGCTCTGGCCAGCAGCCCTGCAGCCACAGTCCAGGCATGGGAAGACACAGGGCTGCTGCAGCCATACAAAATATGGAGAACGGGAGAAACTGCTCTGAGATGGGACAAAGCCCTCTGTTTTGAGGAGTTCAATGACAGATGCCAGCAGGGAGGTAAATCTCGATGGAGAGCAAGGCCGGCCACGGTCCACAGGAACCTGAGGGTGAGAACAACCTTTCTGTGAGTCCCAGTGACGCAGAGAGCAGTGACAAAGTAAGGAGCAGGACAAGGAGAAGCAAGGCTCACACGAGCATCCAGGTGTCCTCCCTGTTGGTGGAGCAGAGATAAAATGGGAGCTGCAGCAGAGAGCTAAAGGGCACTGGGAACTGCAGCAGAGCAGAAGAGTTTGGGCGCTGAGCAGGGGAGAAGCTAAGACTCTGCAGAAGAAGTCTCAAGAGGATTCAAGCAGGGCAGCTGCAGTGTAGGGGAGGATGTGAGAGGGTCTGGCCACAACCTACTGGGGGACACTGATGCCAAGAAGGACTTCAAAGTGGGGTGCTGGGCTGGGATTTGGCTGCACAGAGCTCAGGCAGTGAGAGTTGGCAGAGCATGCCTACACAGCAGGACAGGACACAGTCAGGCAAGATGTATGAGTAACACTGGAGCTTGGTGCATCAGAGGGAGAACAGCAGGAAGGGATGGGGAGCAGAAGAGGCTGGGGTGCCACAGGGCCATGCCCATGAGGGAGAGCAGTGCCAGTGAGAACTGCCCTGGGGGCAAAACAGCAAGGGTCCCTTGGGGGCAGACATCAGCAGCTGGCAGCAATCAAGGGGTGTGGAGAGAACAGGAGGGAGCAGAGTCTGAGGGAAGGGGAGGGGGAGCATGCTGTGGGGCTGGGGCTCTGCGAGGGGAGGAGCAGGGCTGGGCACTTTGGGGGGTAGAGTGCACAGGTGTGGGGCTGTGGGTGGCATAGAGGAGGAAGGGGAGTTCTAGGAGACCTGGGGCCAAAGCAGAGATGAGGGAAGAGGGGCAGCTGTGAGGGGGCTGGGGATCAGTGCAGAGGAAGGAGGGATCTGTGGAGGGGGCTGGGGGAGGAGCAGAGCATGGGGGGAGAGGAGCACGAGGGGCTGGGGCCTCTCGGCTGCAGTGGAAAAGCTGCTGCAGCTCCAGGGGAAATGCTACTTGAATTAATCATGGCGCTGGCTGCTGTGCCAAGCCCAGGAGGAGGCTGCTGGCAGCGCAAGGAAATAACTTTCACAGGAATTTGGAACAAATGCAGCTCTTCTGGCGGTAACAACAGCACTCACCTCCCCCAAAACCTCCCTATGTACCAGCATCTCCCCCGTGTCCCCTGTCCCTCTGCACCCCCAGACTCATCCACGTGATGGTCCCTTTCCTAGAAGCATGATGCACTCCCTCCCCTCACGCTGATCCCTAGCAAGCTCACAAGCATCTCCTCATTTTGTCTTGGAAAGCTTGTCTTCCTATTTCAGAGGAGGATAAGGCCTGTTCTGTGTTGTGCAAAAATCTGAAAATAGGTTAATGCTAAAGCTCTTGTCCCAAGAAAACGAATGCATTCAGCAGCGTCCTCCCTCCACTCTCCTTGGCAGCACAGCCAGTGACCATTAGTCCTCCTGCCATTCCAGTCCCCATGCTTGCCTGCTCCCTGTGTTGTCTCACAAATGTTCCTCCTCAGTGCCATAACCAATGCTTCAGGATTGTCCCTCAAGATTGCATTACCATAGCCTGCTTTAGCCTATAGTGCTTTGTGCAGGCCATGCTACGGAGTGCACAGCCCCAGAGGCTGTCCAAGCGCTGTGCATGCAGCACTGCCCCAAAGGATCACAAAATTGATCTCAAAACTTCAAAGTTCACCAGACTCATCCTCAAAACTGTCAGAAAAGGACACACACCATGTACACTGTTGGTCAGCTTTTGATTGTCCCAGGTAACTAATGACAGGACAAGAGGGAATGGCCACAAGTTGCGCCGGGGAAGATTTAGATTAGATTTGAGGAAAAATTTTTTCTCTGAGAGAGTGGTCCGGCACTGGAATGGCCTGCCTAGGGAGGTGGTTGAGGCACCGTCCCTAGCGCTGTTCAAGAAGCGTTTAGATGAGGTGCTAAGGGATTTGATTTAGTAGCTTGGTGGGTAGGGATGGTGGTGTGAGGATGGTTGGACTAGATGATCTTGTAGGTCCTTTCCAACCTAATGAATCTATGAATCTATGAATCTATGTTCTTCTTCCCTAACAATTGTGCGTGTGTGTGCAAATGAAATATGTAAACCCCGGTTCCAAAATCATTAATACTGCATCCATACAAGAGACAATAATCTATCATCTAATCTCATGCACATTTCAGTCAAATCAACCACTGCTCACAACATGGGGTTTACACAACTCTTTCTGCTTTAAGCAGGCTGCCAGAGGACAGACAATACTTGATTCAGCTTAGAAAGTTAGAAAGGCCCAGAAAGAAAATATCTGACCATGCATGCAGCTTGTTGGTATAATGTCAATCCAACAGAATGTTTAAAACAAATATAAGCCAGCAGAGTGAATTTATACCAGAACAAAGCTCCACATCACGTAAACACAGCACTTGAATATGGTCTGATGAGCCATAAAGCATCTATGCTAACCTCCTGAAGTTCAAAAAGGCCAAGCGCATCTGCATCTGCTCTGAGGCAATCTCAAGCACAACTAACGGCTGAGTGGAGAATGGCTTGAGAGCAGCTTTGAGGAGAAGAATTTGGGAGTGTCAGTGGATGAAAGACTCAATGTGAGCTGGCATGTGTGCTTGCAGCCCAGAGAACCAACTGTATCGTGGGCTGCATCATGAGAAGAGTGGCCAGCAGCTTGAAGGAGGTGATTCTGCCCCTCTACTCCACTCTCGTGAGACCCCACCTGGAGCACTGCGTCCAGTTCTGGAGCCCCCAGCACAAGAAGGACATGGAGCTGTTGGAGTGGGTCCAGAGGAGGGCCACGAAGATGACCAGAGGGCTGGAGCACCTCCCCTACGAGGACAGGCTGAGAGAGCTGGGGCTTGTCAGCCTGGAGAGCAGAAAGCTCTGGGGGGACCTAACAGCGGCCTGCCAGTACCTGAAGGGGTCCTACAGGAAAGCTGGGGAAGAACTTTTGTAAGGGCAGTTAGTGACAAGACAAAGGGAAATGATTTTAAACTGGACGAGAGTAGATTTAGACTAGATATCAGGAAGAAATTATTTACTGCGGGGATGGTGAGACTCTGGAACAGGTTGCCCAGAGAGGCCGTGGATGCCCCCTCCTTGGAAGCACTCAAGGCCAGGCTGGACGTGGCTGTGAGCAACCTGGGCTAGAGGGAGGTGTCCCTGCCCATGGCAGGGGGTTGGAACTAGGTGATCTTAAGGGTTCCTTCCAACCCAAACCATTCTATAATTCTACGATATATATTACCAACTCAGAGCGAAACAGAGGGAAACAGAGACAACCAATTAGTGACTATCCCCTATTGTTCAATGGTGTTGTGTTCATTGGTTACTTGGGCTCCTTCTCTTCTTGTGTTTTTCTCTCATCTCAGATTTGAACTGTGGTTTGCTATTTCCTTTTCTTAGGCTCATGCAGGGTCTGCTACTTATAGGACTTCACAATAAACATAAGTAATTAATAAATGTGTTGAGATTCTTTTTCTTTCTCAGGCACTGAGGCCAGCAACCTGCTCTGCTCAGCCCTGTTTGTGCATCAAACAAAAACAACAACCTGGCAGAGAGGATGGGGTATGGCTGGGATGCAGGAGACTTGCAGTTGGTACCCTGGTCAGTTACATGGACTCCCCACTTCCCTACCATTCTGTCCCGCCCACAGAGAGCAGATGACACTGTCCAGAAATAGACCTGGTCCTCCCATGGTTACTCGCTAAGAAGGTCTGATGGAGAACAAAACCCTTGGCAGCTGCCTATGTCCTGCAGGTCACACCATCAGGGTCTACCTGCAGCCTGGGTTCTCCTTACCATTACGAGGGTGTGGACCCTAAGGCAAGATGAGCCACGATGCCTGGAAGTCACAGAGAGATGTCAAGCAGGGGGAACAGAGGATCAGTGGGGCTGCACAGCTGATGCAGTGACCCTATGGAACGTGGCACCAGCTGCTGGCTGCTGTGGACCCCGCAGAGCCCATGGAAGCCCTCCATTCCAGGCGGGGATGGCAGGACTGCTCAGCTCAGCTCAGCCCATGGCTCCCTGCCCTAGCTCTGCCAGCTCCCCAGCCTGGCCTGCTCCTGCTGCGGCCTGGTGCTGATCCGGCAGCCTGGCCAGCCTCCTTTCCCATCCTCTCACATTTCCCGGCTCAGAGGAAGCAGCAGCAGATGTGTGCACTGTTTGCTTTATGCCGAGGCCACGAGGGAGTTACCTGTGCTCAGCCCAGATGCGCTGTTTCCAAATGAAACATGAGGGCCAAGCCAAGACCATCGAAACTTGTCCAAACCCTCAGCCACTGCCGGCTGCTGGACGAGCACCTCCCCTGGTGCTGGCTGGGCCACGCTGGCTTCTCCGCCGCACTGACTCACACTGCAGCCCAGCCCTGCGGCCCAGCCAGCATCTCCATGGCATCCCCACGGTCTCGCACCTCCCTAGCTCCTCCTGAGTTCCCCTCTGTCCTGCCTGCGCCCACACCTGCAGCCAGAAGCCCAGCCCCCATGGCCAGCTGTATTTCCAGAACACCTTCCTGCTCTGCAGTAAGCAGCACCGAGCAGGATGGCACCGAGAACGAGAGGGGCCTCCACTGGAGCTGCAGCAGCAGAGCTGTCCCCACAAGCACCTGAGGCCTCTGCATTCTTCAGAGCAACACCACTCTGCCCTGTCCCAGAACCCACTGCCATCTTTGGCCCCCTCATGACGTCTGCCCCAGCATAGCTCTGGCCCCACCTCTCCCACACAGACTGACCCTGTGCTGCCCTGACAGATGCTGCAGGGTCATGCTGACGGCACAGCTGAGCCCCATGAGAGCTAACAGGAGCAGACTGATGCAGCATGTGCTTCTCAGCTCAAATCCCAAAGATGCTGCTTCCAAGGCAGTGTAACAATACCAGTTATGCATAATTAACAGTACTGTCCATAACCAGAGGGAAAGGGAAGTAACCAGCCTAGCCACAGGCAGCTTCCTAGATCCCCGACCTTGCTCCTGAGCACAGCTCCACACTTGTGCAAGCAATGCCTGCCAGAGTAGGCCACAACATGAGCTGAGATCAACACACCTTTGCACAAAGGAATTCCTTGAGATCTGCCTACATCAATGACATCACCCAGTACTTGCAGCAGAAACTGTGTAACAATGCTCTGCCCCAATTCCTGCTCACGGTGAGCGAAGGGCTCTGTTCTAGCATTCCTACTACCATTAGTGCCTATCAAAGCCATGAAGTCTGCACTAAACATCCGTTACTGGCACATCTCTCTTCCCCAACCTCTCACAACCCTGGCTGTGCCCACCCCAAGCTCAGCTCCTGACAGCTGTACCTACCTGTAGGAAGCAGGTACCAACAGGGGTGTTCTCCCTCAGGGACACGTTGTAGAAATTACTCCTGAACACTGGCTCGTTGTCATTGACATCCTGCAGGGCCACAAGCACCACAGCTGAAGAAGAGAGGGGAGGGGTTCCCCTGTCCGTGGCCAGCACTGTCAGCTGAGGCTGAGGATCCTTCTCATAATCCAGAGGGGCAGCAGTGGTGATGATACCTGTGGCAGGGTCAATGGCAAACCAGCTGGAATGGGTGTCATGGCTATGCATGATACTGTACTGCACCTCCCCGTTGGGACCCTGGTCTTTGTCTCGTGCGGTTACTTGCAGAACAAAGCTGCCCGGGTACACAACCTCAGGGATGCTCTGTTTGTACTCCTGCTGATCAAAGAGTGGAGGGTTGTCATTGATGTCTATCACCTGCAGCACAAAGGTTGATTCTGCCCGGAGTGGAGGTGTTCCTGAATCAGTAGCTGTCACTCGCAAATCATAGGAGTCTCTTTCTTCCCGATCCAGGAGCTGGTCCACACAGATAAGGTAGATGATATTGTCCTTAGTAGTGAGGGCAAACTTGCCATCCCCCCCCTCCAGAGTGACATTGACATTGGAGTACTCGCCATAATCTGGGTCAGAAACAGAGATGCGTGCCACATACTGTCCGGGCTGGGCTCCCTCAGAGATCTGAGGGGAACCATCTTCGCTCAGGAAGATGATAGTCATGGTAGGTTGGTTGTCATTGTAGTCACGCACATGAATAGTAACAAAGGCTGTGGTGACCTCAGGATGGACGGCCTTATCCCGTGCCTGCACCACCAGCTCGTGCACCTTCCTGACTTCGTAGTCCAGACCCTTGTTGAGTTTTATGACTCCAGTTCGGGAGTCAATGGTGAAGTACTGGTCAGGGTCACTCTGCCGCCGGTTGATCTCATAAATCACATCCCCATTGTCTCCTTCATCTGCGTCAGATGCGAAGACCTGCAGGATGCTACTGCCAGGTTTCAGATTCTCTGATATGAGAGTATGATAGCGGCTCTGGTTGAAGGTAGGAGCATTGTCATTGATGTCCTGGATGGACACGTCCAACGTCATCTGGCTGCTCCTCGGAGGAGAGCCCCCGTCATAGGCTTCCAACACCAGGGAGTATGATGAACGGTTCTCCCGATCCAAGACATTGCTGACAACCAGGTCTAAATACAGGACGCCATTGGGTCCTCGCCGTGTTTCCAGACGGAAGGCCTGCCCCACATTGTCACCCTTAATCACATAGCCTTGGGTATTGAGCAGGCCACTGTCAGCATCAAAGGCTGGATCCAAGGGAAATCTGCTGCCAACGGGTGTGTGCTCTGGGATCTGGAAAGTGCTGTGTTGCTTGGGAAAGGCTGGAGCATGGTCATTGATGTCATTAACTTGGATATTCACTTCTACCGTGATGCCCTCTGGGGTAACAGCTATGAAGCTGTAATGGTCCCGGGTTTCTCGGTCAAGGACACGGGCTGTTTTGATGATGCCCCTGTTCTCATCTATCCACAAATCAGTGGCAACTCCGCTGCCCTCCTGTGCTGATATGAAGTACATGTAGGCACTGGTGCCAGGGGGCAGGCCAGCACTAATGTCCCCAATGATAGTGCCAGCTGGCTGCTCCTCGTCTATTTGTAGATCCAGGGTGCCCAGGACAGCAGAGCCCTTCTCTGCTCTCAGGCCCCCAAGAATTAGCAGCTCCAACAGAAGCATGGCTGACCCTTTCATCTGCTCCATTACTAGTGACTTGCAGAGCAGAAGGTTGCTTGATCTTCTTTGCAGCACACTTTAATCCTGCAAGGAATGCAGACCAGAGGAGGCTGGTTAAGAGGGAGCAGCACAGGAAGGACAGAATAAGAACGTGGGGAGTGAAAGCCTGCCAGGTACCTTCTGCTTGATTGCTCTGTGTCACTTATTCTTCACGAGGCAAAAATTTGTTAGAGCAAAGGGTGCTCAGAATGAAGGCATAGACCAGTGTCTAACGTCACCAAGCAGAGCAAACCCGGCCATGCGCTGATGTTACCAGCTGGTACTCTCTCACATAGGTTTTTTTTCCTATAAAGCCAAGCATTCTTCCCAACTAGCAGCCTTCCTGGCAACACTGGAGCCAGCTGGTTCCTGTGCCTTTAACAGCTGAATGCTTCCTGCAAAGCTGAGAAACAGTGTCTGCGAGACCACAGAGAGTTTTGGACAAGCAGCAGCCTAGCACCTCTCTATCCTGAAAAATATGGCCTTGAAACTGGGAGCGATCCCAACAAGCGACCCTGTCGAACCCCCCTTCCCCAGTAGCTTGCTTTTCATGACCACAGGGATTTAGGTTCAAAAAAAATGTGAAGTGCAAATCGGGTGTCCCTGGTGGGGTGCAGCAGAACTGGAATGGGCTTACATCCAGAAAACAATAAATCAGAATGGCTCCATTGCAAAGGACATACCCACAGCTGGGAATGCCCAGGATAAAACCCCGTCCTCCTATGGCAGACAGGGCCCATTGTTTAGCCAGGAACAGAGATCTGTGGATGCCCCAAGTTGGTACCATGGAGGGTGGTGGTGGTGCAGTAGGAACGCAGCAATTCCCTCTGAACTGCCAGCTGCTCTGGCTCCTTCCCCGACCCACACTCTTCACTGCTCACTCTCCTCCTTTGTCTCCTTCTCGCTGCTCCTTGTTCGTTCTGGCTCCTTCACTCCATTTCCCCCTGCTGTAGCTTCATTTCACTGCAGCAGTGGGGGAGGGACGAGGGTGGAGCAGCTCCCTGCAGCAACACCACCGCTGGACACCAGGACATATTCGCGGTACCCAAAGGCTGTGAGCCCCCCAGGGCTCTGCCCACCCTCCCTGCAAGCAGCCAGAGCACCTCAGCAGTCAAAGCGCTCGTGAAGAACGCCAGCCCCAGTGCTGCTTTCAGCCCCCGGTAAACGAGGCTTAGTGGTCTGCAGGGATGGCGGCAGCATGAGCTCACACTTGGACTCTCTTGAAAGCATTTGCTGCTGGTCCCATAACCACACTCAGGAGCAGCTCATGTCAGACGTAGGACGGCAGGAACCTCCCTGTCTTGGGGGACAGAGGTGGCTAGTACTGCCTGGTGTGGGGACTACAAGCGGCAGCCTTCGGTCTGCAGAACTCAACAGCAGAGCTCGCCCTATCTGAGAGATGTAGTGTGATTATTCATTGGACTTCTTTCCCTCCTCGGGACAACAGTTTAGGTTGATTTTTTTCTTGCGGAAATTCTGGGTTGGTAACAGAAAGAGAAGTCCAAAAAAGTGTTTCTTACATATAAAAGAATGAGTGTTGACTTCAGCGGGCTGTAGGAACTAGAAACCTATGCGTACCCCCCTGCCGTGTTCTGTTCTTGCACCTAGCAAACATGAATCTTCATTCTCTCCCAGGAGCAGAAGTCCGAAGAAGTTACACATTCTTGCGGGCTGCTAGTTGGTGAGCTGCACCAATTCAGTGGTCCTAGATGAGCCCATTGCTCTTTCTCTTGGGAGTTAATGAAGCTTCCCCAGCTGAAGGCTTAATTACATGCATCTAGAATTGGGAGAATGGGGTCCAAATTTGCTTCTGTGATGCAACTGCCCCATCCTAACTGTAACCCAGCTGCTCTGGTCACAGGAAGGTACCCGGCAGAGTTCAAGGCCCTGGCAGGTGGGTAAATGAAAACTAAAAAGGAGGGTACAAAAAGGGTAATAAAAAGAGGGATGCAATGAAGTGATCTCAGCGGCTGAAGATGGGTAAAAGCCAAAATGTCTGTGGAAGTGTCTGGCACAGATATGGGGAAAAGAACCTGCCCCGGTTTTATTATTGATGTGACTCTTGGAAAGCAGAAGGGAGTGCAGCAAGGCTTTGTGGACTGCTGCTGTGGGAACAGGGAAACTGGAAACATAAATGGGGAGCGGGAAGAGCAGCTGAGAGCACTGGGGCAATTGAATAGCAGAAAGTCAGGTTTCTGGGGTGACAAAATGTGTGTAAACGTCTCCCTTTCCCTCCTTCCTGCATGCGTGTTCAGAGCTCAGCTTCCTCTTGGGAAAGAGACGTGGCTGCCAGACTGCTAAGTCCAGGATGGGCAGCAGGCCGTCCATGGCACCAGCAGCCCTTCATTCCTATGAGACTTGCGGGCTTGGGACAGCAAAGAAGACAGCAGCAACCTCGGTTGATGCAGAGTCACCAAATCCGAACAGCTGCTTCCAATTAGCAGATAGCTCAGTGCGAGGGGCTGGCTTGACTGGTCCAGGCCCAGCCTGTGTAATGTGAGCCAGACTGCCCTGCTCCCATTCTGTCCCTCCCACTATCGGGCACTGAGTTTCCTAGTAACAAATGGCAGCAAGAGCCTCTGAAGAAAACGGTTAATAGCACAAGCTGTCGGGAGGGGAGGTTGGGGTCCAGAGCCATAGTAGGGGGGCTGACAGGAAGGGTGCTGCAATATGCAGAGGCATTTCCAGGCCTGGGGCTGATACGCCAAGGCATCAGGAGGTGAGACTACACTTAGGAGATAAAAAATACATAAGGAATTACAGAAGGACCAATGCATGAATCCCTGCCTGCATGCCTGCCAGTGGCATTGCATCTCATGTCAGCCATGGGGAGGGAAAACAGGCCCACCCCAGCACTAACAGAGGAGCAAGAAAGACGGCACCCACTCTGCATGCCACAAACAGATGTCAGAGTGCTTGCTGTGCAAAAGCTCCATCAAAGCTTCACATGCTGCTGATGCCATACCCAGAGCTTCATATGAGGGGCCGTGACTCACATATTGATGTTTTTAAGACTCCAGATCAGGAAGGATGTAGAATCCCATTTCGTATTTTCTGAGCACCACTCACTGTGTTGGAATATGCTCTTCTGTACTACATTCATGCAGGTCTCTCTCAAGACTTCCAGATTTTCTGCCCTAAAAGCCAAGCACTGTCAAGCCTTGCCTGGATTGCAGCCCTAATCTAGAAACTCTCCTTCAACCTCTACTGTCTGTTATGACCTACAGTCGTCTCCATGCCTCCTGGCCCTATCTCCTTACACCTGGATCTGCAACACAAGCACCTCTATTGCTCACTCCCCAACAGCGGCCACACAGCCTTATCTCCTTTTAATACTAAACCGAAGCAGTGACCAGCACTGGTAGCCATTCTCTAAGGATGCAGCCAAGCTCCACCTCATCCCCGTGGATTCAATTTCTGTGCCACACTAGGACTTCCTTCGGGCTATCCCGTCTCTGAAAACACGATCCTTACAAAGGAAGCTCTAATAAAGGCTCCTCACACACCAGCCAGTTCCCACAGTCTCGGAACACGGCATCTCCGCACCGCCCGGGCCCGCGCTGCACGCCCACCGCAGAGGTGGCCCGTGGCCTCGCGGCTCTCTGCCCGTCGGGCTGCCCGCTCCCCGGCGCTCCCCGGCTGTCGGGGCTCCCCGTCCCTCGGGGCCCCTGGGCCGCCTCCCCCAGAGGCTGCCGGGGCTCTCTGCCCCTCGGAGCCGTCCGTGCACCGGGTGTCCGTACCTCCCGGTGCTCCCGGTGCCCGCGTACACCCCCGTTCCGGGGCGCTCCCGGGACTCCCCGCACGGCGCGGTCTCCGTTCCAGAACAACGCCCGCCCCTGCCCCCGCTCCGCTCGGGCCCGCAGCCCCCGCCCGGCGCCTCCACGGCTCCTCCGCCGCGACCGCCGAGCGCCCGCCCCGCGGCGGCTCTGCCCCGCGGCTCCGACCCCGGCGCCGCTCCCGCGCCCGCCCCGTCCCGCTCTCCCGCTCCCGGCGTTGGTCCCGCTGCCGTCGCGCAGCGGGCGAGGCTGATGCAGCCGCGGATCCGCGGTGCTGCGCCGCCGCGGGCGCACTCCTCCCCCCCCCTCCCCCCCCGCCCCCCCCAACCATTGTCTGCGCGGCGGAGGCAGAACAAAGCGCCCGGTTCGGTCCGGCCCGGCCCGGCCCGGCGTGCGCTGATGCGGATGTGCGGCACATCGGGAGAAGGCGGGGAGGCAGCGGGAGCGGATCGGTCCGGCGCTGGCACTTACACCTCGCGTCCCGCGCTGGCAGAGCTCGCATCCCGCACGATCCGGTCCCGGAGAGGCGTCCCGCAGCCGCACCGGTACCCCGGTGCTTCGGTGCTCCGATGCCGCGACCGCTCCGGTACCGCCGACCGCTCCGGTACCTTCCGTGCGTTCCGGCGCCCTGTGGTGTGGTGCCCCCACCCCGTCCTCGCGGCGTTCCGGCCTCCCGGTGCCGCGGCCGCCCCGCGCGGAGCTCGGCTGCAGGCGGCGGGTCGGCGCTGGCGGCGGCTCCTGCTGAAACCCGACCCAGCGCCGCCCTCAGCCCCTGTCTCCCCCCGCCGCCCCCATCCCCGCCCCGCCACCCGAGCGCGCCGGCGGAGCGCGGCCCCGGCCCGGGGTCCGTGGAGGTGGGTCGACGCGGTGGGGCGCGGGACGCGGGGCGAGAAGGGGACACGGAGCAGCGGCGGGGAGGGGGTCCGCGCGGAGCGGGGAGGAAAGGCTGCAGCTGGGAGGGATAAAGAGGGACGGGTTGGAAGCGACGGGCGCCAGGAGCTCGGGGAAGTGAGAAGAGGTAGGAAAGAGCGAGGGGCGAGGACGGAGGTGGGATGGGACGGGGCGAGGAGAGGGCTGGGCAAAAAGAGATGGAAGGAGACGGTAGCTGGTATTGGAGGGATGTGGGGACACGGTCATACAGGCACAGCCCGTTTTCTAGTTACCACAGTTCCTTCCTTAAACGCAAGCACAGTGTACGTGTTTCTGTAACCTGAAAACGTTGTGTTGAGGCTCCTAATGCCCGGGAAGGACAACAGTCGTCCGTAGTGCCCGCCACTCAAGTGACCAGCCTATACTGAGAGTAAATACCCGACAAGAGCGGGCGAGTGTCCTGGCTGCTCCATGCGTGGCTGGCTCCCTTGACTTTAAGTGGCCACCTAGACTTCTTTTCTCTGCTTCAGACTGGCCAGGTCTCAGCAGGGCTGGTGCATCTGCTGGGAGCCGCTCTGCCTCCGGGACAGTAGGCATTCTTTTATTTCTCAGTAGAGAAACAGACATTGTGTTGTGACACTCCATTGCTGTACAGTACTGTGTGCTATAAAGGTCACTGTTCACTCCGCCTCATTAGGAAGATGCCTCCGTTCTTCCATCGGTGACAGTCGATGTTTCCTAAATACCATGAAGGCTGAGCTGGATTCAGACATAAAAGGTAACTGCATTACTTTTACTGATGTAAAGGCACTCTAAAAATAAAGGTACTCTTAAAGTAAACTCTAAATAAAGTTCGTGTTGACCACGTACATCTCAGAATTCTCCTGAAGTCACCAAGTGGTATCATATTCCGTTTCTTTCCTTTTACATCTTGGTCCGTAAGATTACAGGAAAGCAGGAGGAAGTTTAGGAGAGGCAGCAGGGATGGGTTCCTGTCACCTTCAATGTAAGGAACAATTTAGTGTCTGTTCTGGAATGGAGACAGATGGGAGGAATCTGAAAGAAGAGTGGAATCATGAGTGCTCTGTGCAGAGCTAGCTCAGCTCTCTGGGGCTGATTTTGATCATGTACTGCTTCTTCCGATATCAAAGAAGCATGAAACGTGGCTAACAGATAGTCAAAAGAAAGAAGGTGATACTTCCCGTGAGGGCCCATGGACCTGGGCAGCTCTTTGCCATACAATGCTACGGATGCTCCAGGGGTGCCCGGATTAGTTCACAGAAGAGAAATGCTTTGAGGGTTCCTGAGGAGAAACCGCCTCCACATCATGAACTCTGTGAGTTACAGAGTTGGGTCCGAGAGTGCAGTGAAGTGAAATGTGGCACGTTTCTCCTATTTTTCCACACCTTCCTGTGCATCTGTTGGAAGCTACTGTTGGAGACGGGTCTGGAGCTTGGGGGAGTCTTGAGCTGACTCCCAGTGGGAGTCATTACTGTCCTTCAGCTGTTCCAAGCGTAGCAGAATCACTTCAGCACTGATTTAACTATGACGTTTACTTCTCTTTATTGTTGTCTACATTTGTTTGGTTTTTTTTTTTTTGCTGCATTCATCAAATAAGTAGGGCTGATGGTACCTTTAGGAGCTTGTTGATGTTACTGCAAAGCTGGTGTCTATTATATATGAAAAAAAAGTGGTTTTGGAGAGATCCTTGGTGACTGGAAATAAGCTAATATTACACTCCCTTTTAAGAAAGGCAAGGAGGAAGTCAGGGAACCATCAGTGTGTCAGTTATCTCTATACAGGGACAACTCAAGGACCATATCATCTTGGAATCCATTTCTGAACACATGGAGAGCAAGGAAGCAATCAGGAACAGTAGATTTATATAGCACAAATCATTGCTAGACCAGCCTGATTGCCCTCTATGACAGAATGATTGGAAGGGACCTCCAGAGATGATGGAGTCCAACCCCCTGCCAAAGCAGCTCCCAGCCCAGGGTGCACAGCTCGGCGTCCAGGAGGTCCTGAACGTCTGCAGAGAAGGAGACCCCACCACCTCTGTGTGCAGCTCCAGTGCTCCATCGCTGCACTGGGAAGAAGTTCCCATGCACATTGGTGCTTCAGTCTGTGGTCATTTCCCCTCATCCTATGGCCACACACTGCTGAGAAGAGTCCAGCCTCGTCCCTTTGCCTCCTGCTCCTCAGATATTGATGGACGTGGATCACATCCCCTCTGAGTCTTCTTTTCTCAAGGCTGAACAGCCCCAGCTCTCTCAGCCTTTCCTCATGCAGGAGCTGTTCCAGGCCCTGTGTCATCTCCGTGCTCTCACTGCACTCTTTCCAGGAGATCCCTGTCTTTTTTGTACTTGGGAGCCCAGAACTGGACACAGTATTCCAGGTGAGGTCTCACCAGGGTGAGTAGAGGGGGAGGAGTATCACCTCCCTCGACCTGCTGGCCACAGTCTTTTTAATGCACCCCAGGGTCCCATTGGCTTTCTTGGCCAGCAGGGCACACTGCTCATGGCCAACCTGTCATCCACCAGGACCCCGAGGTCCTTCTCTTCACTGTTCCCCTCCAGCAGGTCAGCCCTGTACCTGTGCTCACGCATGCAATTATTCCTTCTCATGTAGGACCCAACACTTGCCCTTGCTGAGTTCCATCAGGTTCCTCTCCACTCAACTCTCCAGTCTGTCCATGTCTTGTTGAATGGCAGCACAGCTTTCTGCACTGTCAGCCACTCCTCTCAGCTTTGTACCATCAGCAGACATGCTGAGGCTGGGCTCTATTCCTTCATCCAGGTCATCAGAAGATGTTGAGCAAGACTGGACCCAGTACTGACCCCTAGGGAGCACTGCGAGTTACAGGACTCCAGGCAGACTGCACTGCTAATCACAACCCAAGCTCTGCCAGTCAGCCACTTCTCAATCCATGAGTAGGCTGAGGGGCTTTCTAGTGGCATACTACTGCTATCCGAAGATCAGATAAAAATGCTGAAGCCAAATGTTTCTTCATAGTGGCAACAGAATACGAAAAAATGCCACAATTACAGCTTGAGAGATTCAGAGTGAACTTTAGGAAAAATTTCTCCATCAGGAAGGTACAACGCTAATCACGTAGGCTGAGTTTCCACCTTGCAAGGTTTCTATGCAGATCTGACCTTCTGTTATTGATATTCCTGATTCAAATGAGTGGTTGGATTGTGGACAGATGGATATAGGATTGGATGAGTCTACTATGAATCTACAAGTTTCATTCCATTGCTAGTATTCCTAACCGTAGCAACACCTTTTCTTTCATGATGCGTTGGTCACCGTTTATATTACAAGGCCTCTTTGTTTAACTGTTCAACCTTATCAGTATAACTTCTTTTTTCTTTCTGTCTGAGATCTTTACTGAAAAAATGTTAAATAGATGAGTTCCAAAACTGCAACTTGAAAAGACAGTGCATTCCCTCAAGCCTACAATTTCTGATTTACTTATAATCCCTGGTCCTTTTTTTAGGTTGTTGTCTGATGTGCTACTCTGACAAACTTGCTGCATTTTATCACATGCCATTTATTGTCATGTTTTCAGAAATCTGTTGAAACCCATTCTAAAAGTGCAACCTAGGGGCTGGTGCAATATGGCACACAGGAGTTGGTGGTTACTTAAGCACAGCTGGAAGGCAGCACAGAAAACGTGCTCTGCATTCATTGTGTTTCCCTAGCTCTACAGACAAATACAAATGGGATATCACACTACCTCCCATGTTGCTGTTCTGCCACCACAGTGACCTTGATTCTGGAGTCCCACACATCCCTAGATCCAGAACTGACTTTGCATGTCCCCACTCTCATCAACAGCAGGTGAAGTGCCATCTTCCTGCTGGAGGGCATTTTGCTTCTGAAGTGGATAGGAGCAAGCTGGCCAATAGCCCAGGACTGACTAAATTGCTCAGAGGCTTCCACTCTCGCATGTTGAAGGCTGGCTCAGAAATTCCAAACAGGAAATCTTTCTAGGATGTGCTTAGGCTCGGATTCCCGGATGCTCACAGCAAGCAAAGGCTTCCTACATTCAGAATGGAGGTTAAAAATAAAAGAAGTCAGGCACCTGCTAGAGGCATACATGGCTGGGAGATGTAGTGGGTGGAGTTCAAGAGGACAGCTCCCTCTAAGACAGATGTAAGCATTTTTGGTTGACATCACAAGACTTTGAACTCTTCAAGTAAAAGCCCTAGAAGGAAGAGGGGCCCAAGAAAGCTGGTTGATATTCAAGGACCATCTCCTCCAAGCCTAAAAGCAGTGCATCCTGAGAAAAAGGAGGCAGGCAAGAATGCCAGGAGGCCTCCATGGATCAATGTGGAGCTCCTGGACTTACTTAAGCTCAAAAAGGGAGTGGAAGTAGGAACAGGTTACCTGGGAGGACTACAAAAAAGTTGTTTGAGCAGCCAGAGGTCAGGTTAGGAAAGTTAAAGCCAGGAAATAATTAAATATAGCCAGGGACATAAAGGAAAACAAGAAAAAGTTCTATGGGTATATCAGAAATAAAAAGAATGTCAGGGAAGTTGTGGACCCACTCTGGAAGGAAACTGGAGACCTGGTCAGGAGTGATACAGAGTAAGATGAGGGATCCTCAGGGATCAGCGTTGGGACTGGTGTCATTTAATATCTTTGTAGGTGACATGGACAGCGGGATTGAGTGTACCCTCACCAAGTTTGGAGATGACACCACACTGAGAAGTGCAGGTGACATGATAGAGGGAAGGGATGCTATCCAAAGGGACCTGGACAGGCTTGAGAGGAGGGCCCATGCCAACCTCATGAAGTATAGCAAGGCCAAACGCAAGGTCTTGTGTCTGCTCTGAGGCAATCTCAAGCACGGTTACAGGTTGGGCAGAGAATGGCTTGAGAGCAGCCCTGAGTAGAAGGATTTGGGAGTGTCAGTGGATGAAAGACTCAACATGAGCCGGCAATATGTGCTTGCAGCCCAGAGAGCCAACTGTATCCTGGGTTGCATCAAGAGAAGCATGACCAGCAGCTTGAAGGAGGTGATTCTGCCCCTCTGCTCTCATGAGACCCCACCTGGAGTACTGCATCCAGTTCCGTAGCCCCCAGCACAAGAAGGACATGGAGCTGCCCAGCTCTCCAGTCTGTCCAGGTTTTGCTGAATGGCAGCACAGCCTTCAGGTGTGTCAGCCACTACTCCCAGCTTTGTATCATCAACAAACTCGCTGAGGGTGGACAGGATCCCCTCATCAATGTTGTTGAGGAAGATAGTGGACAAGACTGGACCCAGCACCAACCTCTGGGGAACACCACTAATCAAAGGTCTCCACCTGGACTCTGCGCCACTGACCACCATCCTCTGAGCTTGGCCAGTTGGCCAGTTCTCAACCCGCCTTACTGTCCACTCATCTATCCCACACTCAGATTCGTTATCAGGACGTCATAGGTGACAGTATCAAAGGACTTGCTGAAAATACGTATCAGTTCTTTAGGTTACTGGACAACTGGATTCATAAATCATTACTAATCCAGAGGCATGCATGTAAGGATGCTTTAAGGCAAACCACTTTTTGGTTACATCTTGATCATCTGGACTGGAAAGTCAAATGCAGCTCAACATAATGCTGCCAAAACACTCTGGTATACCACTGACCAACAGAAGTGCCAGTGAGACAGAGAGGCTTTGCTTACTTGAAACAATAGCAAACAAACAAACAAACAAATATAAAAATCAGTCTACTTGTTAATATTGCCAATGTCTGTTCAATTTATTTGATAAACGTATATGTAGATATAACATCTCTAAGGTGTCGGACTGAGATCTTTATGACACACACATAAAAGCAGGATTAAATGCTATATTCATGTTCCATATTATATCAAGTGATTAACTGCAGATGAGAAATCCTCTTCCAGCAGTTTTTCTAATGAGGTCTTGCACAGATCTCGCTGTAGTCCAATGCTGTTCAGTATCTTGACTAACAATCCGCAAGGAAGTATCAACTGCCTAAACAGAAGCACAAGGAACAGTAGGAAAGTTATTTTACTGCAGTTTTAGTACTACGTTTAGTGTTCAATATTTATAAATACTGTAGAAAAAGTGGGCAGAGAAGAGTCATAAGAATGAGTCAGGATCCAGAAAACAATTTTCAACATGGGTAGCTTTAGAGAGATAAGAAAATGTAATGAGTTCTAAGGATCTGTAGGAGCATGTGCTGCTTGCTCCATTTAAACGCTCCTGAAGTGGAGGTTGAATTCTGTCAAACCATGGAATGATTTTTACGATGAGAAAAGGGAATGAGAAAATGATGAGAGAGAAACCATCTAGCACATTTTAGTCTGTGAGCCAAGACAGAACTGAAATCAACATTTCCAGAGAGGGAAGTTGACTGAGCTGAGCCCTGTGCTACTGACTGCTCTACTTCCTGTCCTGGCTTCTTCTATTCTCCTGGAATCTCTTCATCCACGTTTCTGCAGCGGGGTGACCTCATTTGGCAGCAGCCTCTGAGAGCTTACATTGACTAAAGCAAAGCGCCTCATTCTCATAGGTGCCTCTTAGAAAGTTGCTCAGTAAGACCTGAACTTCCTCCCCAGCAGCAAACAAGTCTCCTTCTGTTCCACTGAAAATCAGCTGGGAGGAAGTGAGATGGGGAGGTGGTTTCCGAAATCCTGTGGATTGTGATTACAGACGTAGACTCAAAATCCATGAGATGGGGGTGGGGAGCACACGACCTGCATGGGCAATCCAAATTATTTTGGTGTGAGCTGAACATGTGCCTTTGATAACACCGTTCACAGGCTTATACAAGCGTGACAGCAAAGGGCTTGCTGTTGCTTTGAAAAAGGAAGAAAACAGTTTGAGGGATATCCCTTTCCAAATAATAAGGCTTTTGCTTTGGAGGAGCTGGTGCTTTCTATATATAGTGAGGTGATTATTTCAGAATGGAAAATGTTTGTTCAGGAAGGAAAGGCTCTGAGATCAGCAAAGTCTCACCCACAGGCTGTTGACTCCACTGGACTCTTCTGCTAGCAGCAAAGAACTGTGAGGAAAACTCTGGAAGGACAAATTGGCTGCCCGGGAATCACCCACATATATTTGAGTTATTGATCAAGACCTTGGGTTCTGATGTGACTCAGGGGGGCAGCAAGAAGTAAGATCTGATGCTTCTTTTAGTAAAAAGAAAACTGAAGACGATCAAACATCCATTTTTAGTTTGGTAAGTGAATTTTATCATCCACAACCAATACACAGTGGTTATGCACTAAATATACCTTCCACAGGCGGACACAGGAAGCTGCGTTTCCTAATCTAGACAGGATGACATACAAACTCACACACATTTCTACAACACACATTTCTTCACACACACCCATTCGTGTATGTACAAACTGGTGTGATGCTGCTCCATCTAGTGGAAATATGTGTATGATACAGTCTTAACCTTAAGACTTGCTATTTTTGTACTCTACCATTATGAGTCTTAGATACAGAACAAGAAAACTATGTGTATCACTTATCATGCTTTTTTTTTTTTTTTTTTTTTAAGTGGGCAAAAAATCATAAGCTTGGATTTCAGACTGGATGTTAGGAAATACTTCCCCAAAAGAGTGGTCAGGCTCTGGAATGGGCTGCCCAGGGAAGAGGTGGGTTCATTGACCCTGGAGATGTTCAAGGAATGTTTAGAAATTGTGTTGAGGGACATGGTTTAGTGAGAACTGTTGGTGCTAGGTGGATGGTTGGACTGGATGATCTTGTAGATCATTTCCAACCTTGGTGATTCTATGATTATCCAGGGTTGCATCACGAGAAGAGTGGCCAGCAGCTTGAAGGAGGTGATTCTGCCCCTCTACTCCACTCTCATGAGACCCCACCTGGAGCACTGCGTCCAGTTCTGGAGCCCCCAGCACAAGAAGGACATGGAGCTGTTGGAGTGGGTCCAGAGGAGGGCCACGAAGATGACCAGAGGGCTGGAGCACCTCCCCTACGAGGACAGGCTGAGAGAGCTGGGGCTTGTCAGCCTGGAGAGCAGAAAGCTCTGGGGGGACCTAACAGCGGCCTGCCAGTACCTGAAGGGGTCCTACAGGAAAGCTGGGGAAGAACTTTTGTAAGGGCAGTTAGTGACAAGACAAAGGGAAATGATTTTAAACTGGACGAGAGTAGATTTAGACTAGATATCAGGAAGAAATTATTTACTGCGGGGATGGTGAGACTCTGGAACAGGTTGCCCAGAGAGGCCGTGGATGCCCCCTCCTTGGAAGCACTCAAGGCCAGGCTGGACGTGGCTGTGAGCAACCTGGGCTAGAGGGAGGTGTCCCTGCCCATGGCAGGGGGTTGGAACTAGGTGATCTTAAGGGTTCCTTCCAATCTAAACCATTCTACCATTCTATCTGCTAAGATGAATTTGATGTGACAAAGACATCCAGCTTAATGTTGGATGCATTAAAAAGAGCATGGCCAGCAGGTTGAGGGAGGGGATCCTCCCCCTCTACTCTGCCCTGGTGAGACCTCACCTGGAATACTGTGTCCAGTTCTGGACTCCCAAGTACAAAAAAGACAGGGATCATCTAGAGAGAGTCCAATCCTATCTGTACGCATACCTGTGTGATCTACTGTTGGAAACCTGCCTTAGCAGGGGGGTTGGACTCAATGATCTCTTGAGGCCCCTTCCAACCCTTGTAATTCTGTGATTCTGGGATGTCCAGGTGACATTTGAAGATCTTTGAGGGAGACTACAAATTGTAGGATCATTCCACAATGGGAGGTTGGCAGTGCAGATTTGTGAGCTCTCTACTGGGACTTTTGTTTTTCTCATATCTGTACTCATCTGCAAAACAGAGTAAGCAGTAAGGCAATATCTGTGGCTGATCCTAAGTGTTCAGAGAGGCATGGATCACAGGCTGCTGATGGAGAACAGAATGGCCTTAGGAGACTGAGCTACTTCATGATAAAAGTGGCAAATAAAATTCAGCAGAGAGAAGTCTAAAGTGGAGCCTAAGGGAAAACAATCCCTGATTCACATGTCAAATTATGGCATCTGAGATGATTACCATAGAGAATGAGAGCTTCAGCTTAAAAGAATCTTGTGAAAATGTCAGCTTAGTACTCGGCAGTCAAAAGAGCATATGAAGTATGAAGAATAATCAGGGTTATTTGTTTCATATTCTTCAATCCTTCAGCAACTCTCGTGACAAAATTAATACTACAACAGGATGTAGATTTCCAGTAATTTCTTCCATCTCGATGCATCCAAAGATAGCTTTAGCTCTGTTTGCTGCAGCACTGATTTTTAGCGTGTCTACTACTGCTACAAAGCACTTCAGCCTTATTTTTCTGGGCCGACACATAATCATGAAAATGCTTTGCAGTTTAACATGTAATTTTTTATTACTGTCCTGTTTACACTTCTACCAGTATTAGTATCAACTGCAATCTGTATCAGAGGTGACTTTTTATTTACATTCAAATCACCAGAAATATTGAAGGAACACTTTAAGCTTCAAATATTCCTTCTGACAACTGTTCCCTCTGAGACATCTTACTATATGAACATATGTTTAAACAGATGCAGTACCTTTCAAAAGAAATGACATGGAGTATAATAGAGCATGTTATAATTTGAACTAGTTTACTGTTTTGTGTAGAAGAACTGACACGTTTCAAGTACAGGCCTACCCTTATTGTAGTTGACTGCTTTTTGGGCCCTTACCATAAGAAGTTTAGGGTCTCAGCCCCCAACAGAAGAAAGATGTGGAGCTGTTGGAGCATGTTCAGGGAAGCCCATGAAGATGGTGAGAGGGCTGGAACACCTCTCCTATGGAGACAGGCTGAGGGGGCTGTGCTTGTTCACCCTGAAGAAGAGAACACTCAGGGGAGAGCTCATTCTGGCCATAAGGAGCTTGTAACAAGAATGGAGACTGACTTGTTACACCATCTGATAGTGACAGAATCATAAAGTCATAGAATCATTAGAGTTGGAAAAGACCTCTAAGATAATCTAAGTACTACATCTACCCTTTCCTCAAACACCTCCAGGGATGGTGACTCCACCACCTCCCTCAGCCTGTTCCAATGCCTGACCACTTCCTTCTGAAAGAAATTCTTCCTAATATCCAACCTGAACCTCTCCTGTGCAACTTGAGGCCATTTCTTCTTGTCCTGGTGTCAGCTGGTGGATTTAACTCCAGCCCAGAAAGTGGTGGTGAACAGAGTTAAATCCGTTGCTTTACCCACCTTGTCCAAGCCATGGGCTGCCAGCTTCTCCAGGAAAACACTGTGAGAGACAGTGTAAAAAGCTTTGCTGAAGACTAGGCAGGCTACATTAACAGCCTTTCCTTCATTCACAAGGCAGGTCTCTTGGTTATCAAAGGAGATGAGGTTGCTCAGGCAGGACATGCCTTTCCAACCTCATTTCTTTCTATGACTAGGGGCAAAAAGGAGGACAGTTCTAAATTAAAAGAAGGCAGGTTTAGATTAGATGCTGGGGGGAACTTTTTCACTCAGTAGGTGGTGAGATGCTGGAACAGGCTGCCCAGAGAGGTTCTGGATATCTCATCCCTGGAGATGTTCAAGGCTAGGTTGGATGGAACCCTGAGTAACTCCATCCAGAGCCTTATTTAGTGGTTCGCAACTCTGCCCGTGACAGAAGAGTTGGAATTAGATGATCATTAAGGTCTCTTCCAAATCAAGATATTCTATGATTCTATGATACGAAGTAAATGTCCACTACTTAACCTTGCTTCAATCATTATTTGTCATCATGTTCCACTGTACTCTGAAACTCAATGTAGTTAAGCAGTCTGGTCCCAAAAATGCATTCCATTTAAAAACAAATGCCCTGTTCCTGGATCAAGGACTTCTGTGTTACAGTTCTACTGTGGATAGCTGATGGAAAAAAAAAAAAAAGAAGGAAAAACGTAAGCAGTGGAAGCAGGGATGGACTGCCTGGGAAGAATATAGGGATGCTGTCTGGATATGCAGGGATAGGATCAGGAAAACTAAGTGTGCACTAAGGTGCACATGGAATTAAAACTTGATGAGGGATGTGAAAAACAACAAGGGTTTCTTGATGATTCTGTTACATAGCAGTAGTCCGAGCTACACATTAGTCCTTAGGATGGGTGAGAAGGACAAGACTAGAGTGCCATTCTTCATAGTATAATGTCACCTCAGTAGAGTTGAGAGATGGGAGAAAGGTGAGAAAAGTCTGTTGTGCTTCATCTTCCATTTCTAATTGGTGTTTTGTTCACTCTACTGCTCCAAGCCCAAGAAAGGGAGCCCTTTCCTCCTGGGAGCAGGTCTGTTCTGGATCTTACTAAGAACTGGTCTCATCCTCCAACAAAGATTCCTTTCCCTTCCTGCAGCCTCTGGACTGGGACTGCACTGTTCATCAACTCTTACAATTGTACAGCAGCCTGGCTTCTCTGAAATGAGAGATAATTAAAACCTTCCCTAGTACTGCTTTCTCCACTCAGAATAGAAAGTGCCTCTCTCTCCATTACAAAAACCATTCCCAGCCCAGAACAAAGGCCAGAAGTTTCTGGTAAGTAGAGATCTCACCACAAGAAAGCAGGGACAGCGTAATTTATATTGCTTCCTCCTTGCATCTATGTGTGGGGCCCCAGTGTGATGACATCCTGCCTCAGATGCTATAAACAAGGCCATATTTATGGATCATAAACTCCTTGGAGGCTGGCTAGATGTCTGTATTAGGTTATGAGTTCCTGGAAGCAGAGGTAATAGCAAAGGTGAATCTGAGTATGGAAAGCTGAAGAAACGGGGGTTAAGACACTGGAGAAATGCTTTTCCTTTGCTAGTCCCATTCATCTTAGCCCCTTAGAAAGAAGTTGGTGAATGTGATTCTGATTTTAGCATCACATGGATGAGAAGATGTAATCTGGGGAAAGCAGCACCATGTGCAAATACGCCAATGTAATACTGCTGCTCCTTGAAACATCAGGCAATGTAAGAAACAGTCACCTGCAAGAGGAACACAAAAAGCATAATGCATCAAGGACTGTGAGAAATTTTGCTTAGAGTCCAAATCCAGACTGGAATTCATTTTCTGAAAGCCCTCTTGTAGATTCATTCTGGATAACTTTACAACCATATTAAAACTGAAGAGAATGTTTGCCTTCATTCTCTGGTTACAGGGGACATCTCAAACCACAATTCCTTACTGCTTACAATCAGAATGGGGTTAAGTGCTTCTCCTGGTACACTGCCATTATGCCAGTAATTATTATACTAATGAAATATACATATGTAGCACCAATCCTTTTTTGTATACAATATTGCCCTTTTTATACCCTCTTCAAAATAGATTTTAGTCTAACTATGTAATAAAACTGAGAACTCATAATTTATTGGTCATCTAATGTAATCAATAAATCCTTTAATTTCTGCTTTCCAGGACACAGCCACTAGTCAGCAACCATGAACTGCTCCGTGGGACTCTCACAGAAACAACCTTACTGGATGGCGATTATCCATTGTTACATACAGCAACAGATTTTAAACCACAAGTTTATGAATTACTGCTCAGTGTTCATTCAGCTCTTCAAGCACTACTGCCAAATGCTTTATAAGAATCCCTTATCTGCCTCTGAGGTGCCCCAAATCCTTTCTTTCACACATTCTCCACCTTGAAGATATAAAATTTGATCTTTTCACCGCTCTACTGATGGAGAATTGAGACACACATTTGAGTAAGAAACAATTTAACAGTCTGATTTTTGAAGGTCTTTAAGTCACTGAAGAAACTATGGAACAGACCATGTTTAATTTTTGCATCTGGAGAGAAGCACGGGGCAGAGCCCTTCTATCTAGAGTACAGAGGGAGCTTGGAGATGCTTAAGTCTGTAGATTAAAGTGGCTAGAGGAACAGTATCCCCATAATCAGGACCTTACAGAAAGGCACATAGGTTACTTTTGAATAAGTTACAGAATCCAGTATTACTCATTTGTCTTTGAAAAACCCAACACTAGACAATAAATGAGTTTCAGTTGTTGTTGAGAGAGAAAGCAAACTGAGAAGGTGTGATAAGGTCTTCAAATAACACCAGTGTAAGTGGAATGCAGCATAAAATGACATGATTAGTGCGTCAGAGTATGATGGGTGCTTTGCCACAATCCATGCTTATTCGTAAAATGTCAAGTGAATCACTGAATGTAAATGGAACGTAGGTGTTTTGTAATGTATTCCTTAAAATGAGGAAAGCACCAGGTAGTACAGGAACTCTACTGGTGGGATGGAGATGAGGAGTGCTTCCCACCGAGAAGATGAAAGCCAGAGTAGGGATCAGTGTCATTGATATGAAGTAGAAAAGCATCCTCCTGCAAGGACAGGACTTCGTCAATGGCATTTTTCAGACAGCTCAGGTATTTTTAAAGAAAGATGTGACCATAGCTCTGCCTGAGATCAAGCTTTTGTCTTTCAACACAGAACTGATGATATAACTTCACAAAGTTGTAATCTATAAGGAAGGAGGTTTTGAAAGACCACAGCACTGCAAGGAATAAAACAGGAAAGCAAACCTCATAATATGACATCATATCTCCACTGGTATTATAAACACTTATTATTGTCTTTCTCAGAAACGTACAGTGCTTGTATAGTTAGTGACAATCATCACTCCCTCTCAGAGTGCAACAACAACCCTTCCACCATTCTGCCTAGGCCTGATCCTGTATCAAGTGTCCAACAATTTCATAAAACACGCCATTTCCATTCTATAAATATCAGCATGTAGGTATTTCCCCATCATCCTTTGGTCCAAGATCTCTGCAAAACAAAACCAGAAGGAAAATAAAACCCCGTCTCAACATTATTTTCCCTCACATCTCCTCAGCCTGTTCTTTCCACCTTCCTCGATCCATAAATCTAAATCCACTACAATGCTGCTGCAAATCTTCTTTCTCCAATTTGGTATTTTAGATATATATCCTCACCTCATCTCTACTGCACAGTTTCTGTAAGGCAACAAAGCTCAACACGTTTTTACCTTTTAAAATCCCTTGAAACTGTTTCCTGTTCTTTTAATTTTTGTTACAAACTACAGGGTAACTACCTATTTCTTCTCTTCCATCACTGATGCCATTAATATCTGTTGGTATCTTCTAAACTTCTTTCTGTCATTGTTTTTGCAAAAGAGAAGAAAAGAGCATTGAAGAGACACTAGAACAGGTTGCCCGGAGGTTGCCTCCTTCTTGGAGGCATTCAAGGCCAGGCTGGATGGAGATTTGACAGCCTGGTCTTGTGGAAGGTATTCCTGTGATCTTAAAGGTCTCTTTAAACCCAAACCATTCTATGATTCCTTGACATAGATTATTTTGGATTACAATATATTGGATCATTGTTTTTTGAGGTTCTTAAAAATGACTAGGAGTTGGTTCCTGTGATTGCAACATGTTTTGTTAATCACTGCCTTTGATGACATAGCTGTCTTTTGTAAAATATGTAAGATATACATTCAAGAGTTGCATGTGTGTAGAGCACTTATAAGTTATCTTGCTTACCTCTAAATTTTGCCATACTGGCCTTAGCTGTACAAAGCCTTGCCTCGTCACTGAGGCCTCTGTGGTATGATATTATAATAGCAGGATTGAGATCTGAGATTCATACCATATGCTGTCCAGGATTTTTGCCACATTATCCTAGATTAGCAGATGAGGCCAGCCCTCCCCTCTTGCAGTATTTGTGACCAACAAGACACATACAGGTAATGAAAGAAACAAGTATCAGTATCAGTAATGTACAGTCCTACTGCTCAGCACAGCACAGATGTGTAACCTGTGTATCATTCCTAGCGCTTCTTCCCAGATGCACGCTGATACAGGAACTGTGATGCAACGGATAACCTGCAGCATGCACCCAAGTGATTAGAACAGTAAAACAGATACGGGAAAACGCTTAGCTGTTCCACCCACGTAAAGGTCCCAACATCTTTGGCCCACCTTGAACTGTAGGCAGACCCTGACAATGGACACAGTGCACCCTTCTTTGGGAGGAAATGACCACTCATTTAAACTTTTCTCTCAGGGATGCTGATGTCCCACACCTTCCATGCCAAGCAGCCTGGCTTCTCTCTGTGGAGCACTCCCTGTTTCTCATCAGGGGTTCTCTGACGTCATCTCTGAGGTCAGGAAGCAAGGGCCACGCCTGCTTCTTGCCTGCTCCTAAACAAAAGACTATAGATAGCTGTGGCAGCAAATGCTTCTCATTATGTACTCCTCTCCCCTCAGACCTCCTGCCCAGTTGGGGGTGGGAGCAGCATGGGGCCCTGAGATGCCTGTGCTGCTCTGCTGTGTGTTTTCTGTTATGTGGGGTAAGGAGTGCATTCCTCACAGGCTTTGAATGTCTGCAAAGCCCCAGAGGAATCCTCAGAGGAGTGGGAGGAGAGATCAGGCAGGGAAAAATTACCCATGCACATCAGGATAAGGCATCCCTCCCCTGCATCAGCCTGCAAAGATGTCCAAACCTGATGAAAAAGCAACTGCTATGGCAGCACACCCTTTCAGTAATGCATTTAAAAGCCTTACGCTTCCCACCAACAGAGCTCGTTCAGCTGGGCTTAAACCTGGCAAAACACAGGTCAAGCAGTGACAAATCTGTCTGCTTGTGCACTTTTAGTCAGTGCAAGATATGTAAAATAACCACTTTAGGTTAAGACTGATTGTGAACCAACAACAGATGGATATAAACTGGTTATTATTACATGCAACAGGAATTCGGGAGACCTCTAGCTATTACAGTAATCAGGCTCTAAAACATCCTTTCAAAGTAAGAAAGGCATAGGCACAAAAATTCCAGAGCTTGATAAAATTATGACTAATTACAGGATTTCATACCTATGGCAGCTAGAGCTTGGACACAGAGGCCCAAGAATGCCTACATACCACATTCTTTTCCTTCATCACAGAAATCCAATATAGAGCCTCTCCTCATGGAGTATGCATGCAGCGCCTTGTACCAAGGACAGCAAACTAACCTTCCAGTCCCACTCCCTCTCAGCACTGTGTGTCTGATGCCAAGTTCATGTTTCAATGTCTTCTAACAGAGCCTGCACAGAAGATCGGTATGGATATAGAAACACAGGACTGGAAAAAAACTTCCTGGGACAGCTGGATGCAGAGTTCAGTGGCCACTCCCCAACTTGCTGCCAAGCATTTTTTTCCATCATCATTCTCAGGATGCTTGTAGGATTGGGAACACTGCAGGACCAGGATGGGCCAGCACTCCCTGTAAGTCGTAACTGCAATTAAATCAAAACATCATCTCCAAAGTGTAGAGATGTGATGAACAACAAAATAATGAACAGCTAGTAAAAAAGAACCCTAGAGGGAAGTCTTGACCCCTGGAGAAAGCGCATACATCCAGAATATAAACAGAAACACGGGAACTACTGCATCCTGCACTATGATCACAGAAGCCAGGATGAGCTACTTCAAATACGCTGGGAATAGCCTAAAATACACCTCTGAATTAAAAATGCATATGGTTACTGATAAAGAGCCAGCAGTAGGTTGAGGACTGAGCTGCGTGGGTCCCAGCTAGAAATATGTGCACTGACTGCTCCCTGTAGAAGTGACATGTTGTGATTCTAATTCATTCGATGCACAATATACTTCTGCGTGGACCACAAGATACGCAGACACTGGGCAGAGATGCAGACACAGTCCTGGTGACACCTCGTTATGGTCAGGCTAGCACGGCTCTTCTACAACTCCCAGTGCAAACCCTATAGAACAAGAACAGGAACAGCCACCTCCTGTGCCATGGGCGCTCCGGCGGCCCTGCCTGATCCTCGTTCAGACCGCGAGCACTCGTGAAGCGGTGACCCAGCACAGGCAGCTCCCGCGTCCGTTCTGCTCTCCGACCCGCACGGAGATCCGCACCCTCCAGCAGCTCCGCGGCTCCGCTGGGGACCGCAGCACCGCACAGAGCTCCGCGCTGCGCTCCCACGTCCCCGCACCGCCGGGGACCTCTGCATCCTCCGGAGCCGCTCCACGCGCGGCGCGGCGGACGGCGGCTTCCGGGCGGCTCCGCTCGGAGCACCGCACTCCACTGACGCTCCTCCCGCGCCCCTCCGCTTACCGCCAAGAGGCGGCCACGGCCGCGCGCCTTCGGCCCTCCCTCGCCACCGGGCTCAGGTACGGGAGCGCGCTCCCGGATCCGCCGGGCGCCGCGGCAGCAGCGAGGGGCAGCGCGGCGGCCCCGCCAGAGCCGCGGAGACGGGGCCGGCGCGGGGCGGGCGCTCCGCGCGGCTCTCCCCGGGGAGGGGCGGGCCGGGACGCGGCGGCCGTCGGGGGGCGCTCTCCGCCCGCAGCGCCCGCGCGTCACTGCGCGACACCCGCGGGTGACGTCGCCGTGCGTCCCGGCGCGGGCAGCATGGGCCGGGGGCGGCCGGGCGCCGCGCGGAACACTGCCGTGAGTGGGCGCCGTCCGGAGCGCGGGGCTCCCCGGGGCGCGTGTGCTCAGGAGGGGCCCGGTCGGGCTCTGGGGGCGGTGGGGAGAGGCGGGCCAGGGCGGGAGAGGCCGGGCCGCGCCGGCGGGAGCCGCGCTTCTCGCAGTCCGTCGGGTCCGGCCGCGGGCGGCCGAGCGTCCCGCCGCGCTCACGGGCTCGGTTTGTTCGGTGGCGTCACGCGGCGTTCGTGTCCCGGCAGGTGCGGAGCACCGGCAGCAGCAGCGCCGTCAGCAAGTGCTCGGCCGCGGAGCGGGGCTACTTCCGGGACCGCTTCGTGCGGCTCCTGCTGGGGCGGCCGCGGCGGAGAGCGCCGCTCGTTCACCGGTGAGGAGCGGCCGCGGGGCGGGGCGGGGCAGCGCTGCCGCCCGTCGGGCTGTGGGTCTGCGCCGTGCGCTGGCGGGACGCGAGCGTCGGTGCTTTCCGTGCGTACGCGCGATGAACTTCGGTGAATATGAGGGTTCTGGTGATGAAAATGACTACAAATTGCCAAAGGAGTTTCAGCTAGATAAAATAAACATCAGAAGCTTGCGGGCCTGTGAAGACGAATGTTGCTTCTCAGGCCTGAAAGCGGGTCCTGTGTTGGGGTGTCTCATGGCATCGCTGTGTCAAGCCGTGTTCATGCTAAGAGTTACACGTTGCGGTTGTGAACACCGTCATCCTGAATTCTTGGGATTCTTTAAAACGTATCTGTGAGGCACAGGGATGGCGATGGAGTTGGTAGGAAGTGGTACGACTGATGGGAACGTGATGGGACTCACTGAAAGAGAGCACCAAGGAAAAGGAGCCCCGGTCCCAGGCAGACTATGCAGATGTGAATGCTTTCCAGGAACTTGATTTTCTTGTTTTTCTTCACACAGGAAAAATAATAAAACCAACACAAAGAAAGAGATTCCTTTAGGTTTTCATTTTTGTTCCTGGTTACTGCTCTTGCACACGCAGCCATTTGTTTTGTTATACCCAATAACTGCTTGTTTAGCACATCACCTTGTGCATAAAGGAGTTAATTTCATAGTGTCACGCCGTCTGATTTGGGGCAGGAAGCGAGGTGCTGGCCACCTGCATGGCACAGAAACGTTCTGAGTGCCTAGATTCATCCTTTTTCGTCCACTGAATATTTACGTTTGTGAACTGGTACAGTTAGGGTATTTCCATGCTCTCTCGGTTATCTGTGGACTTAATGGTTAGGCACTTACTAAATGCAGTGTCTGTGTATGACAAAACCATCAGATGTCTCCAAATGTGAGTGTATAAATGTGGTTATTGGGTAGAACCTGACAGAGAAAAGGTTTTTTGAAATGGACAGCGTCACTGTTGGAGAATTGGGGTCACTGGACAGCGTTACCATTGAATTTCATTCCACAGAGGTTATTATGTCCGTGCCCGTGCTGTAGATCACTGTGTTCAGGATTTCCTGCTGAAGACCCAGAGTCATCCTAGGACGCAGGTATGTTGTCTGGCTGTGCTAGGAGTACTGCAGTATTTGTGCATGAAACGTTTTTAGCACCTTGGCAGTCTTGGCTTGTTAGTGCATCTGCGGTGATCTGTTCCCAGATAGTGCAGAGAATCTAACTGGCAGTACTGGTTCTGCTTTTGTCACTCTGACAGAAATATGTGGGAGGGGATAATACTCGCATAAGTTTTTCAGCCTCTTTTGGGGGATTGCCTGATTTTGTTACCCTGCAGATCGTGTTCTTTGCAGGTACAAGCTCAGGATGCTGCTGGAGTTGAGTTTAACTTTTTTCCTGACCATTTCTCTGCAGATCCTGTCGTTAGGTGCTGGCTTTGATTCCTTATACTTCCGTTTGAAAGACATGGGTCTTCTACATCACACTGTGGTATATGAGGTGGATTTCCCAAATGTGGTGTGCCAGAAAGCTGCTCTGATCAGAAGAACGGAAGAGTTGTCAGCACTGGTGGAAGATGCTGGAGCAGGAGGAATAGGTATGATATTTGAGGAACGTGTTCTGGGTACTGCATGTATGAAGAAGTAAACAAAGTTTCAGTCCTTATACAGTAAGGTGTATTAGAGGAACTAGGATTTTGTACATGAAGTTCATGTTTATTTTTGGAAAAAAAAATTTGGAACCATTTGTAAGCATTGGAAACAACAAGGTGCATAACTGCCAGAAAGCTTTTGTGGAACAGACTGTATCAAGCAAAGCCCAGTTCCTTGTTGTGACAACTTTGTAAGTACTGTGTCTAGCTTTGGACTTATCAGTATGAAGACAGAGGCACGCTGCGGTGTGTGCTTTGGTAGGTCAGGAGAATGACAGAGGGCTGAAGCACATAATGTAGGTGGTAAAGCTGAGAGAAATGGCTTTCCCCAGCCTTAAGGGAAGGGTGAGCGGTGGGGGATTGTCTTACTGCAGTCTTTAACTACCCAGTGGAAAATTGTAGAGAACGTGGAGCCAGTATGGTAGATCTTGCATGTTACAGGTGACCTTTGAAGGCTTCTTTCCTCCTAAATGGTTCTGTGATTTATGGGCTTTATGGGTAAGGGAGAAGCTAATATTTTTAGGTGCCTATCTTGACTGTAATAAAATATTACTTATTGTGTTACTTGACTTTTTTTAAATCTCCAGGACAGGGGAAAAATGAGCCTTGTGAAACTACTGTAGAATATAAGCACAGCTGAAAGGCTTGCTTTGCCAATTCAGTACTGAGTAGCAGTTCATTTGCAAAGTGGAGGGATGTAAGGTATGGGGTTCGATAGATATTTCTCCTCCATCCAGTCTTCTTCAGGGTTTAAATTAATGTTCTAGTTGGTAGGCTGTGGAAAGTGGAAATGTCATAATGCATCAGGAAATGGAGAAAGTTGCAATGTGATAGATAGACTTAGGGTTTTGACAAAGTACGGGAGTATTCTGTGAAATGTGGGATGAAATACAACAGGGACATACTCAAGTTGTTTCATTTTCACTGTAATTGTTAGTTTAAATACAGGCGGAGAACAACCACAGAGTTAGGCAGAAGCTGTGGCCTCCCATGAGCAACTGAACGTGGCTTAGTGACTGGCTCTTCCGTTAGCTGTTTTGGTTTCCTCTTGAATCTGTCCACATTTTATATATCTACACCATCCTGTGGAAAAGAGTTATGTCCATACCAATAGCCTTCCAAGTACTTGAAGTAAAAGGCAGTTGTCAGAGGAGACGAGAATATCCTGTTCTCTGTGTCCAGAAGAAGCGATGAGGTGGGCAAGTTATGTGTTAGAAGGAAATAGCAGGAAACACCGGGATGGACTCTGATGCAGGCCTTTCAGTTTTTGGTGATGGATGCCTTTGAGAAGCGTGTAGATTAACAAATCTCAGGATGGGTATAGTTGTTGGATTGCACTGGCGTAGAGGCACAGAGCAGCTGACATCTGAAGTTACTTTACTACCTGGTTATTTACAGTCTGATTTTGGCAGAAAAGAGTGAAGCGGCATGTAATTGATGATAGTCACAAGAAGTATCCCTGTACAGTGCTTGCAAGTCATGAGCTGGGACTTATTTCTGAGGGCAGTGCTCTGTAAGACTAGTGCTAGTGTTTGCAGAGAGTTAGCATGCCCTGGCTCAGACCCAGTGCGATGTTGCAGAAATGAAATCTTTTTTTGAGATTAAAAAAACACAAAGCATGCAACCCAACCCCCCCAAACCCACAACCAAACTTGATGATAGTGCTGTAGTTGTGCAAGAAACTATTTTGTCAAAGGAACGGTATTTTCTTAACTTAAATTGAAATGTCTGTAAATGAGAGTGCTATAAAATGTTGTTGAAGTGTGATAAAGTTTTGTTTGTACAGTAACTATAACTGTTGGAAATCAATAGTTGAAATTCGTACTAGGAGTAACAGAATTCTGAGTTTATTAAGTCTTTTACTGATGCTTCTGAATGCCATCCTATTATAGTCCATTCAGTTATGGGATTTTCTTGTTTATTTCACAGAGAAACTGAGGTCTTGTGAATGATTGCTGGTGGTACTGATTTTCCTGGTTTTCCTTTTTGGTCTCAGTATTGCATAAGCAATGTAATGAGTTAGTATTGTTTTTATCCCACAGGAGCCACTACTGCCTTTTCTGGAAAGGATTATAGATTATTGGGAGTGGATTTATCAGAGCTGCCGAGGCTGAGTATAGCTCTAGAGGAAGCAGGACTGGACAGTGAAGTCCCCACCCTTGTCATAGCAGAGGTGGTGCTCACCTACATGGAAAACAGCAGGTCAGTTGAGCTATCCTTTGTTAGCTAGGTTGTAAAATGAGAAGCAGAGACTTTGTTGTAATTCATGGGAGACTTGCTGTCATAACTAGAGCCTTATGAATCCTGTAGAAGTTCCAAACAGCTCCTTACTTTGTAAGTATGACGGTGTAGTTGATTGCCATGACATCAAAACAAGAGGCAGTGTGCACGGCTGGAACATGGAACTTCTACCTGAACATCTGAAGATGCCTCTTTACTGTGTGGGTGATGGAACACTGGCACAGCTTACACAGACAGGCTCTGGAGTCTCCTTGGAGATCTCTGAAAGCAATTTGGCATGGTCCTGAGTAGGCAGCTTGGGGTGGTTCTGATGGAGTAGGAGGTTGGACCAGGTGACTTCCAGAGGTTTCTCCTGTCTCATCTATACTGTGAATCTAAAAGGGAGGTTGAAAAAAAGGAGAACCTTAAATACTGTGGGTTTTAGTTTTTTTTTTTTTTTTTTTTAATTTTAATTTTGGGGTGTCCTCATCCCAGACTCTCTGTATGAATGGAGGAGACTTTTGCAGATCCCCAGTACAGGTTTCTCTTGTATATTATCTGTCAGGACGCCTTAATAGCATGCTGTATGGTGTTGCATCTGTCCTGTAATAAGTGGCCCCACAACTATTTAATTATTCTTATGTACATCTGTCTGACAGCTCAGATGCCTTGATTCAGTGGGCAGCAGAGCATTTCTCTCACGTGTGCTTTCTGCTCTATGAGCAGATGCACCCAGAGGACCCCTTTGGACGTGTCATGCAGCAGCATTTTAGTCAGCTGAACTCTGCACTTCGTTCTTTGTCACAGTACCCTGATTGTGAAGCACAGCGGAAACGTTTTTCTGAAAAAGTAAGTACCTGCAGCCCTGCGACCCACGTGGAAACTGGAAAAGAGTGTAGCTTTAAAGAATTCTACAAGTCATCAACAGGACTGGCTGGGTTGAAGCAGAAAGGGCCAAGGCAGAGAGCTGCTGCCTGCTCTGGTGCTGTGGTTGGTCGTTGGAAGGTCCGTCAGCAACAAGCAGCCTGTTTTCTGGTATGGGATTAAGGCTGTATATGTGTTCCTCTTAGGCTTTTAATGTTAGATATTCTTAGAAATAGCTAAAATATTTAGCAGTATCTGTCCTCATCCGAATTTGAGCTGCTGCTGCTGTCACAGCTAGTCAGTTTTTAAGATTTGTGCAGATGCTTCATTTAGGGTCTTTGTTTGCTTGTGGGAAGCAAGTCTTTTCCTCCATAAGCAGTAATTTTGAGGGCTTTCTATTCTAGGGCTGGACTGAGTGCAGTATCATGGATATGAATGAGTTTTTCACCTGTTGTATTCCAGAAGATGAGCAACGAAGAATTCAGGCTCTGGAGCCTTTTGATGAATATGAGGTAATCCTTTTCAACATTGGAAAAAGACTCTTCTGTGTTGGAAAAGATTGTTGTTCTTTTCTCAGTGAGAGCTATCTTAGGGAGACAGATGATCTTAGCATTACAGAGAAGACAGAATTATAGAGGATAGTGCTGACGCTAGAAGTTTTCGAGTGCTCAGTCTGCAATTCTGTCAATGAAAAAAATCACTGAGGATTACTTGAATGCATTAAAAACATGGCTGGTGTGAGGTTCCTGACCTGCCAATGTCCAGGGGCATTTCTGGAGGGAGTGTATGCTGCTCTAGGCTGGTAGTGTTTTGTCATTGTTGAATATGGTTTATTAGCTATATTCAAGAGACACCTTGTTCTGTTTTTTTATGTAGCCAGTCTTAAAATAATGACTGAATTTTAGCAATGATTATATTCTGTGCCATTTTTTAATGTTAACTGCTGGCAAATATACAACTGTCAGAAATGCAGGAGAGAAGATAAATCAGGGACAGTGAATAACTTTGAGGTAAGCGTTGTGTGAGTTAATTACTAGATGTTTCTTATTCTGCCTTGCTGTTCTTGATTTATAATTCTAGAAATCTAATAGTCTGCAGTATGAAAACAGTTTAATACGAGTGTGTTTATTTTGCCACCAAAACTGTTAACTGAAATTCTGGAAGGTTTACACAGTGGTGTAGCAGTGTTTGCAGTAATCACTGCAGCTGAAGAAAATTTCTCTTAAAGTGAGAAAGTAGACTTGATACTGTTTTGTTACAAAGGCAGTTGACAAGTCCATGTTGGAAAATCTGTGTAAAATAATTGGTATCAGAGAGCTCAGTAATTGGCTTTTCAGGTAAAGATAGGGTAAGATCTAGGTCCTACTGGAAACAAGCTGAACAGAATTAGATTAGAAACACAAAATATGTACTTACTGCTGAGGGTGACTAATTTTTAGAGTGGTTTTCGTAGAGACAAATAGTGAACTCTTAAGTTTTCATGTTTACATTCTTTTTTTACACCATTTTTCAAAAGTCTCATCTTAACCCAAGATGAAATTTGGGTTCGTGATGTTGATGTTGTTATTCCTTTGCACTTCAAAATTCTTGTTTATGCCACCTTGTTGTACAGTTGGGCGAATATAGTCAGTTCCCTGGCAGTGAACACACTCAATTCTTTTCTGTCCACAAAAGCCAGGGTGAACTCTAGTATTGCTACTGACTCCTGGTACAGGACTCTGCTTGTGCTTTTTTTGCCTCTGAGTGATTCCACAGTGAAACTGGAAATCATATTTAGGTATTATCAAATAGTGGAGACCAGGTCATACCTTTAAACATTTATGATTTCTTTAGGGTTGCTTATATTTCATG
Source organism: Oreortyx pictus (assembly GCA_036925125.1). NCBI lineage: Eukaryota > Metazoa > Chordata > Aves > Galliformes > Odontophoridae > Oreortyx > Oreortyx pictus. The sequence continues at coordinate 102,967 of JAUPFR010000001.1, read as the reverse complement.
ACCATTGAGAAATCTTAATCCCTCTGGTATACTGCCTTCAGTCTTTTTTTATGATCACACCTGGGAAGCATAAAGGAAAGCTGGTTCCAAAGAACATCCTTCACCATGCAGCTCACAGTAAAGCTACGGAACTCATTGCTACAGAATATTATGGATGAAGGAAGTTGATGTGAGTTTAAAGTGCATCTGGATGGTTCTTGAATGAGAAATGCAGCAAGAGTTGTTTGATAAAGCAGAAAATCCCTGGGCTGTAAGTTTTTGAGGGTTAGAAGAGGAAGAGGCATTACTGTACAGTCTTGGTCTTTCTCAGATTCAATTTTAGACTTCTTATTTTGGCTGTTGCTGGAAATGCTGTTAAGCAAGTTTGATTTATTTATGACTTGTTTGCTCTGGCCATTCATTACTACATTTTGGTGTGAGATCTTAAGAGCACATGCTTGTTTCTGTTTCTTTCTTTTGGCTTGCTACAGGAATGGCATCTGAAGTGTTCTCATTACTTTGTCTTGACTGCATCAAAGGAGATGGAACCTTCCTGGACTCCGTTGTTACCCAGCATGACAAGTACATACTGACTAGTTTTAGTAGTATTCCTTTATCATTCAGGTGCCTCTGATAGATTTTAGCAGACAGTGAAACCCCTGAAGGAACACATGAGATGGTAATATCCAGTCAGCTTTCTCCATTCTTACTCGCTAAGGACTGCACATTCCCAAGTCCTTACTGAAGCCAGAACTGCATCCTGACTGATGGTTCTGAGCAATTTCATTCTATCAACTTATTGAAACTTCTAACAGCTCTTCCTTTTGTTTATGGATCACTGCAATGCCAGGCTACCTTAATAATTTTCCTATTTTTGGGATCCTTCAGGCTCTCTTCAGTTTGTTCCCACTAATCTCCATATATGGCTCTCTGAGCCATTCTGTTCTTTTAGGGTTGATTATTATGTTTTACTTACTGCGCTATCAAAGCAGTCCAGCAGAGAACTCAGGATCACGTCATGCAATTTGTTCCTTGCTTCCTTATCCCTCAAGGGTGGAATTGTGTATGCTGCATTTCTATTTCTGAAATGTTTTCTTTAGGATGGTTTTGGTTTTCTTTTATTTATTTTTTTAATGGGAGAGAAGTGGTACAGCTGGGGGGTAGCCAAGCCCAAGGCTGTGTTTCCATGATAAAAAAGACTTGGAATGAGTAGCAGCCCAAGAAATTGCTGCGCTTGCCTGCTTACTTCCTTTAGGAGTAGAGGGAGTGGTAAGCAGAATCGGAAAGTTGGTATGGGATAGTTTAAACTGGTACAGATTGATTTCTAGGGCATGTCAGATTGTCAGTTGGCTGCATCAACTTGTTTTGCAATTTTTTAATTATTTTTAGAGCAAAATAGATTTGCTTAATGTGTAAGCGTTGGTTCTTGTTTGTTTGAAATGTATGTTGTTTTGTCCTCTTTGGCTTACAGTTCCTCATCATCGTGGCCCTCTCAGGTTGGCTGGGAGTATCAATGCATTGGCATGTGCAGTTCAGTCTGAAGTTTCTGGCTTGAGACGTTATGGTCACCACTCTGCTCTTATAAAACCCAATGTGATTCTGACCACTGGAGGCTTTGGGGAGGAGAATGGATGTCACTGTCGTATGAGAAATTTTCATGTTCTTATTAAGTGTGCAGGCTACTGGAAAGCCAGATGTGTGAAAAAGGAAAATCCTGATAAAAGATGGGGTGAGTGTTGCAGGTGGGGTACTGATGGCAAGTATAAGCGAGATGTGTTTGTGCTAGCAGTGAAATGTCTAGCAGAAAGTGATGTCACAGCAAATTACAAAGAGATGTGGTGGTCCTGAATTTCATAGGAGAAAGAACAGTGTGAACTGTGATATCTTCTGTTTCTACAGATGAGCGATTGCACCATACTGTGTCACGTCTCTCAGACAGCCTCGCCCTGGTGGTAGGAGGACGAACATCGCCGTCAAATGCAGCGTTGGGAATGTTGTGGCTGAGGTTCCCCAAAATCTGCGGTGACTCAGACCCAAGTGATGTTACCATGGAGCCTGTAAGTCTGCAGCCTGCTGCTGAATCAGCTGCTTCACGTTGGAGACACAGTACCACTGAAGTAATATTCAAAGGTAAAAAGTCTGGAAAGAGTGGAAATGTCTGGAGGGAACACCGTAGGGATTACACAATAGTCGTTTAGTCTGTAGCATACTTTGAGTTTGTGAGACAATGTTTAATTAAAACCATAATGTAATTCAGAGTTCAACTTTCTGGACTAAACTTTATATAAAAAGTAAATGCTAAATGGATGAATAACATGTTACAAATAGTAAGCTATTTTTCATCTCTGTTAGTCTGTAGTGCATCATTTTTGCCACGATTGTGCTTTGTAGAAAAGTCAGCATTGTGTTACTTGCACAGTCCGTTATGAGGATGTGACACCTCCTTGATGTCTACCCAGAGTACTTCTACCTTTTGTATTCCTTTTTGAGGCTTGGTCATGTTAACTCCTACACATTTAAATTATCCTCTGTTTCTCTTTTTGTGTGAATAAATACATATTCTTGTTTTATGAAGCTTCACCTCCATTACTGTTCTGGTTAAATCTGTCACTGTGTTGTTATGAACTGTGTTCTTTGGGTTTTCTAGTTTCATTAGTTCTATAGGTATCATCTTTCAGTCACCCAAATTTTCAATTCCTAATGCCATTAAGTATGTTTTGAACATATTTTTTTCTTTTGGTTTTGTGACTCTGGTGTGTGAATAACATTCAGGCTTTGAACAGTCAATGCATAAAATAAGTGGATGGTGGGAGTCTACTGAATGATCACTGGCATAAGGAGTACATTGTCATCTAAGTGAAAATATTTGCAGTCCTCTAACCCATGTGCCTTGTAAAACAAGGACAAACTGAAAGACTATGTACAAGACTAATGTTTGTAATTATGAAACAGTTTATTGCATTCTGGAAATACGAGATGTTCACCGAGTTGCAGAACACTTTATGACTGTGTCTCTGACCAGCTTTCCTTATATGCAGATAGACAGTTTTGCTTTTGCAACGTACCAAATTCTAACTTTTCTTTCTACCTGGCTGTATTTTTCTGTAGGAGAGAAGTACCTGTTTATGTATGGAGGCCGCTCTGCTATGCAGCCAGCGCTCGGGGATTGGTGTTTCCTGCACGTTCCAGAAATTTCCTGTGCTACGGTAAGGACTTAGGGAGATCTTGTGGAATAGAAATTGCTGCTGTATTGAAAGCTCAACTAAACCTCAGCAGTACATTCAAGCAGATGGCACAGGCAGTACTGTTGCACTCCACCCTGTTTAGTGTTGAGCTAACTTCTGAACTCTTTGCTGTTTACTGGATTACAGTCTTCGTAGGATAGTTGTGAGGGAGGGAATCTGGAGGTCATCTAGTCCAGTCCCCTTAAAGCCACTGGCACAAGTTGCTCGGCTTGTCCAGCTGGGTTATGATTATATCCAAGGATGGAGACTCCACAACCTCTTAGGGCAACTTGTTTCAATGGCTGACCACCCTTATAGTAGAATGTGAGGATTTTTTAATGTTTAAGTGGATTTTTAAAATTATTTTATTCCAGTTTGTGGCCATTTTCTCATGCTTTGTCTTGGATGCAGTTGAGAACATTCTTTCTTCATCCTCCTTCATCTCTCATTATGCATTTATGCATATTTATAAGATTTCCCCCTGAATATTCTTTTCTTTATGAGGTTAAGCAGTAGAAGCTCCTGTCCTGTAATTATCTTTGTGGCACTTTACTGGACTCGCTGCATTAATTTTCTGGTTCCCTTGTTCTGGAGAATGCAGAACTAGCTATAGCACTCCATATGTTGGACTTGATGATCTTAAATGTCTTTTTCCAACCTGACTCTGATGGCTGGAATTGTTCCTCTTCATGCGCAGGACTTCTCATTTCCCATTGTTGAGCTTGATCAGCTTCAGCTCTTCCCATTTTTCCAGCCAGTTGTGGTCTCTGGCAGTGCAACCAGCTGATAGGTTAGACATGCCTTCGTGTTTTTTTGTCATTTATTGTACCCTGATTGTTCAGGGTATCCCTGAAGTGCATGGAAGTAATATGCCTAGAAGTTACTGTTGAGAGCAATGGAATGCCAAAAAATGCTGAGAAGGTTGATTGACTTTAGTCAGAAATAGATTACAAACTCCAGGCTGCACGGAGAAACTTCTGTTAATAGTTGTTAAAAATAGTGGCCACCTCCAGCAGCTCTGGGACCTGAGAATTCCTCCTTTCATGGCAGGAGCCCTGTCCTGTGTGCCTCAGGACACAGGCTGTGTATGTCCCAGGACCACAGACATGGCGGTTTCTTTTCCTGTTAGCACATTCAACAGGTAATGGAGGTGAGTGCATATCCCAGAGATGTGTAGACAAACATGTGCACGTGTAGAATACTCTGGTATGGTCAGCTACACCGACTGCTGCCAATAAGATAATGCTTTCACAACATCCACTTAACATTACAAGGACTCAACATAAAATGTAGATAGTCCACTTTTCTTCCTCATCTTTGTCTGATAAGAGTTAAAAGTTCACTGATCAGTGTGTATATGTCCTCACTCTGTAGACCGACAGGCGCATGCACATTGGTAGTTCCCTCACATATCAGTGTGTTTCCTGTGTACAGCTGGCACCCTGGCCAGATCCTGAGCCCTCTTGCTTGCTCTGAATCTTCTGCTTGCCATCTAGTCTGGCTTGAAATTTGCTAGCAAACAGATATGCACACACTTATTTCACAGGCACTTTGCATTCATGGATCCTGTGAATACCAGTGCATGTCGAATACCTGTGTCTGTCTAAGACCCTGGACCAAATGCAGGAGGTAGGAGGCTGGTTAGACCAGCTGGCTGGACTAGCTTCGAGTTTTCTAGTGAATTAAGGATGCACATCCCACACACACGAGGTTCAAGGAAGAAAAACACAATGGTCCCCTTTCCAGCAGCTGTCGTCTGGGCACAAGAGCCCTGTGACCGTAGTTTTTTTTCCAGCAGCTGATGCTGAGACTCTGCCTCAGCTTCAGTTGCCTGACTTGCTCAAGTAGTTGCATCTAGGACCTGCACAGCTCCTGTTACCAATGGTCTTGTCCCAGTAACTGAAGCCAGAAACCTTACTTGTTCCAGTTGCTGGGTGAAACTCACACAACAGGACTGCCACTGGTCTCTGCAGCAGCTGGCACTGTGGATACAAAGCCTTTGAGGGCCATGAAGTTGCTCCCTAGGCCTGTGGTGCTTCCCACTACTTATGTTGAAATTTTTTCTTGTTCCAGTCACTGCCACCAGAGAACCTTCACCACAGTAGTGACTCCGTTTGCTGACCTCTGTTTCCTAATGCATGTCTCTGTAGTTGCAGACACTTAGTCCCAGTATCACTCCTGTTAGTGTGCAGTGAGTAGTTTGGCAAAGATAGTTAAGAAATATTTAATCGAAGGTATGGTAGTCTGTGGTGATTAGGCATAGGGCTCAGTAAGGGAATTGTACTGAACAGTGATTGTTTATATGTGATTAGTTGCTTTTTAATCTTTGTTCCTCAGCAATCCTCTTTGCCTAAAAAATTCCCTAATATGTTTTATGTAGTCCTATGAGTACCCTTGCTCCAAGTATCCTTGATCCTCATGTTCCTGATTCCTTTTCTCTTACAATTTGCAAGGTCCAGACTGGCACTCTCCAAAGCCATGGCTTGGAGTTTCTTAATGGGCCGTGGATTGGTGACTGGAGACTTTTGGTTTATTGCATTAAACTCATATTTTTTTAATCTAGATTTTTAAGATTAACTGAGTTTAAAAAACAGTTACAGGGTGAGAGATTGATAATAGCAAGAAATCTCAAGCTAGAAGTGTAAGAAACGTGATGCTGTTTGGGGAAGACCTAAACTAGGTGTTCAGATGTATAATCAGGAATGTTATCTGGAAGACATGAACTGGCCCTTCCATACTGCTCAGCACTTTTAACCTCAGCAAGACCTGTGTGTACGACCCAAAGCTGATTCATGAGGCAAAAAATGGGTATGGGGTGCAGTACAGCTCTAAAGAGGGACGCAACGAGAATGAGTTGAACTTGGGATTTACAGGAAAGATTGAAGAACTTGGAACTACTGAGTAGTTAGAAAATTCAGGGTAGTAATAATTTTCAAATATGTCAAATAGAGCAGCAGAGGGCAAATTATTCCGTGTTTATTTTGGATAATCTATAGGAAGTACAGCTTTAACTGGACACTGAGAAAAGCTTTTAATTGTGAAGATAGTAAAGTGCTGCAATGGACAGCCTGAAGGTGTAAGAAATGTTTGTCAGTACAGATTTTCAGAAACTACTAGATGACTCTTGCCAGATACTAATAGATGTGGTTACATTTGCCTCAGGAGAGAAGGGTGGACATGAAGGTCCCTGAATTTTTTTTCCAGTTTGCTTACTGTGATACTCTTTTAGCATTGCTTGCCCCAAGAGTTTCCTGTGTGCACATTTGTCCTGCAGCTCAGTGTTTTCTCTTGCTTTGTGCTCTGAGTCACTAATCACCAGCTTTGCTAGTGAGCATATTAACCCGTGTTTTTGTAAACTTGTGGTTCTCAGGTGTGTGTCTTGAGCACAGAAGAGCATGCAAGAAAATAATATTACCTCTAATAATACTGTACAGAACTAAAACCCAATGAAGACTGAGCAACATTAAATATACTTAGAGCCAGAGAAATATTGAAAATACTGTAGGTGGAAACACTTTTGTGATGTTATATCATAACTACAGGAAATGCAATAGGAATAAAGGCAAACTTCAGGCTTGGACTTATGCTGTCGTAGATTCCTGTTGTGGGTCCTGTACCAGAAGGCCGCCACTCTCACAGTGCCTGTAGCTGGAAAGGAGGAGTGCTGATTGCTGGAGGCTTGGGAGCATCTGAGCAGCCCTTAGGTTCAATTTTCCTTCTGAGGGAGACTGAGCATGGCTTTCAGTGGCAGACTGTAGAGACACACCCTCCTCTCATCCCAAGGTAAGCAAAAGGTATTCAGCAGTGAATTCTTAGCCTTCCTCTGGCTCTCCCTCCTTACTAATCCACTTCAATTTAATTCTGAACTCACAGGTATTCGCATACTGCACATGTACACGATGAAAAACTTATGCTTGTTGGTGGAGTATGGTTTCACTCGCACTGTGTGCCAGGCATCACTGTCATTGACTTAGTGACTGGTCTGTGCTTGGACTACACAGTTAATGCGGTAAGTACTGGAATTTTTCTTTCAGGGTAAGCAGTGTTGTGTGAAAGAAGGTGGCAGCTTCAGGGTCATTCCCAGAAATGGAGTAGAGAATGGAAAGGAGTCAAATTTATGAGTAGAATAAACATGTCTCTGTTAGCGGTAGTGTCTAATTTTGAAATGATTTACTTAGCTTAGAGAACATGGTAGTCTTAAGGGAGGGAGAACCAGTGTATCAGAGACAGAAGGGAGCATAGCTGTTCTGTTTCAGATGGGGAACAGAACTGAGACGTGTGCAAGTGTAGTGGTTTCAAGATGTCTGTCTTTATGGACATTTGTGGTATAATTTCACTAAAAACTTAATGGTGGAAATTGCTGTGTGCGGTAGTTGCTGTCTAAAGTATGAGAAAACAGCATGGAAATAGTGGAAACTCTGCTTAAATGTAAGAAAACGCTTTGTTCTAAGAGTGATTGAACGCTAGAGGAGGTTGTTCTGAGAAGCTGTGGCATCTCCGTCCTTGGAGGTGATTCAGAACCTGACTGGATGAGGTCCTGAGCAACCTGCTGTAGTTGAGCCTTCTTTGAGCTGGGGTGGTTGGTCTGAGCGATACCCAGAGGTCCCTTCCAACCTTGACTCCATGATTCTGATCTGTGAATCACTGAAAAACAATAATAAAAGTGGTGTGTCAGAGTCTGGGCAAAACTTGTCTAAATACGAACCTGTCTATGTGAGTAACCCTCATGTGATAATCACAGAATCGTAGAATTGCTCAGGTTGGAAAAGACCTTCAAGATCATCGATCCAAAGGTAACCAAACCATACTGCCCTAACTCTGACAGCCCACCGCTACACCATGTCCCTGACCACATCCATTCAGGGATGGTGTCTCCACTGCCTTCCTGGGGAGCCTATTCCAGGGCTTAACAGCCCCTTCTGTAAAGGTTTTCCCAGTATCCAACCTGAGCCTCCCCTGGTGCGACTCGAGGCCATCTCCCCTCATCCTGTCAGTGTCACCAGTGAGAAGAGCCCAACCCTGCTCTCACTGCCATTACCTTTCAGGCATTTGAAGAGAGCAGTGAGGTCTCCCCTCACCTCCTCTTCCCCACACCAAACAGCCCCAGTTCCTTCAGTTGCTCCTCATAGGGCACGTTCTCCAGGCCTTTCCCAACCTTGCTGCCCTTCTGTGGACCTGCTCCAGCACCTCCATGTCCTTTGATAATAATGTCTGGAGAAAGTTTATCTTGCTTGAAGAGCTTTTATTTGTCTTTTACGTGATGTAGCACGTTTCCTGAGATACCAAGGGTAGGATCCACTTGTATAGATGAAACTGGAATTTGTGCCTACAGTGTATAATTTTGTAATGTATATGTACATCTGGCTGACTTTTCAGCATTTTCCTGAAAATATGAAGCATAAAGCATGCTTAAGTGTAGTTTTGTGTTTTCTTATTATCTACAGGAGAAGTTAGAAGGGAATCAGTATCCTTTAAATAAAATAGCCTACTCTTGTTTGGTAGCAGTGAGTACAGTAATGAAGTTTTACCTAAAATAATGTAACTGTAAAAAAGTTATTGAGTGAGTAGATACAGATTGGTGGTAGCTGCCTTTGTTTATTATTTTTTTTTGCCTTGACTTAGGCTTTAGAAGCTACCAGTGCTGTGTTAAAGTATTATACCAGTAGATGTGTAGTATCCCAGTGTGGGATGGTCTCAAGTTTTGAAAGACTGGAAATGTCAGTGTGTGGTGTCCACCACAACTCCCAGGTCCTTTTCTGCACAGCTGCTTTCCAGATGGGTGGTCCCAGCACATCCTGGTGCCTGGGGCTGCCTTGACCCTGGGAGGTTCTTGTCAGCCAGTTTCTGCAGCCTGTAACAGTCCCTCTGGATGCCAGCATGACAGTGGTGTATGTGCCACTCCTCCCAGTGTTGTGTCACCTGCAGCCTTGCTGGGGATACGCTGCCCATCATCCAGCTCAGTAATGGAGATGTCAAGAGTGGATGGACCCAGCTGTGATCCCTCCAAGTGGGCTTTATGCTATGGAGCACCACACTTTGGGCTATGCAAGCTTCCCTTTCATGGTAAGGACTTTAAATTCCTCTTCTTTTTCAGGAGCATTTGGAGTGGCCCTTAATGCTGCATAATCACAGTAGTGTTTTTCTGCCAGATGAGAAGGAGTTGTTGCTTATTGGTGGTGGTGGGAACTGCTTCTCCTTTGGGACACACTTGAATCCAAATCCTGTCTCACTGAACCTCAGCAGCATTCTAACCAGCCACTAACTGGGACCACACAGGATCGAACTGCACTGCTGCACTGTGAGGTGACAGCTGTTCATTTGCAAATCCAAGAGCAACAAAATCTTACAGTGGTTTTTGTATCCTGAATGCGCTTGTAAAGGTGGTATATAGATATCTCAGAGATACAGATAGGATTATGAAGTCAAGGGGTTGCATACCTCATCTGTCTTTTTTTTTTTTTTTTAGTCCTTTTTCGTGTTGCTGTAAATGATGTTTCCCAGAATGAGCTTTGTGGAGATAGCAATAGCCCTTAGAGACAAAGTAAGAAACACTGCTGTGTTCAAAAGTGATCTGAGTTTGCACAGTGCTGACTTGGAGGTAAAACCCTTCTTGACTTGTGTCAAGAAGCTGTTGGAAATATGCAACCAAACACAATTAAATGTGAAACAGAATGTGTCATACGTCATACCTGAATGTTTCTAAAGGCCCTTGTAAGGGTGCATGGAGGGGGTGTGTCTGCTCCTTTAAGGATATCTGGTCAAGGACTATTTTACAGTGTAACAAGGGATAATAAGGGAAGACATGAACAGGAACACACAGAGATGCAGACCTGACCAGCAAATGATAAGCAAGGCAGTTGTGGGAAGCAAACCTGGTCAGTCACACTTATTGATGAAGGGATGTAAGAGTGTGAGAATATTTATTCCAGCAAGGTTATCTATGATTAGGAACTTTGTCAAGTGGGAAACTGAGGGGAAAAAGGGGAAGGCAGAAACCAAAATAAACGATGACATAGGTCTGACAAAACATGAAGACAGTGGCAGGAAGCAACTCTTTGATAATCTGTGTGGGACTCAGTAGAACCTGCAAACCCATGGTGAGATGTGTGAAGAAAAGGGGGAGCAGGGAAGAACAGAGTGAAGATAGTGGAAAATCAAAGTTGTGAAAGCTGTGTGTAAAATAGAGTTGGTCAGGGCTTGTCTGGCCTCTGTTGACCATAGTCTGTCCTATCTTCTTATAATTTCTTATTAAATCTTAATTCACTCTGTATGTTCACACTGCCCCATTTGTATGTATTGCTGCGAGGACTGGTGAGGCCTGTGTATGTTAGCAGAAATTTGGTGCCAGCTCTGGAGGCAGTGGGAGTATTTTACTTCCAGCCACACAGGTGATGATCTCCAGAGGACTCTTCCAATTTTAGTCGTTCTGTGTAAGGGCCTGAAATCTGCCTCGAGATATTGGGTAGAGAAAATGTGCTGCTATTTCAGGGATCTGAGCAGGAGTGCTGACTGGACAGAGGCTGTGTCAGTGCTTGAGTGTGTGCTTATGCAGCTAGAGCACTGTGTGTGTGCCTGTGCTGGTGACCTTCTGTCTCTACAAGTTATTGGGGAGGAAAAGGACTTGACTGTGTTTGTTGTGCATGATTCCTGTGTATTGGTGCTGGTGGAGGCAGCACCTCATCTATGGCAGTCTGTCTGAGTGTCTCTGGGATACATGCTTAGTTTTATATCTGGTTGAATCTGCAAATCGGAGAGTGACAGCTGTGTCCTCCAGCCTGGGCAAAGATCCAGGGTCCCCAGACCCCGGGCTAAGATCCAGTGGCTGGTCAGGAGTGGTCCCAGGCCATAGCATCTGGAGGAGGCAGTTGTACTCTTTACCTCCCTTAGCAGTCTTGATATGACAAACCATGTTTTTTCTTGCCAGCAGCTCAACTCCAGTCTGCAGCCCTTGCTTGTTACTTGGGAGGACAACAGTATGCTGTATGGCAAGTGCGGAGTTACAGCCTGAACCACTGATAGAGCACCTGCAGAAAAGACCTGGTCAGCCCTGGAAGCACAGGTGAAGGCAGTTCACCTTTGTGACCAGAAGGGGTGGAGCCTCTATGCACCCCTTTTGAACCTCATTTAAGTGCTGTCTGCCACTGAGAAAGGATCTCTTGTTGGAGATCCCTCCTTTGTGGATTTTCTCCTGTGAGCCTCAGTCCTCAGAGACAGGCAAGCATTACATTTGCTTCTTTGTTTGTGACACCTTGCTGTGTTGATCCTGTTGCCATTACGTATGCCAGTAAGGTGGGATGGGCCTGGTGGCTTTGCTCCCTCACTCCAACAAAGACAGAAGGCATACAGGAAGTATATACTCCCTGGCTTACTCATACCAGCTTAGTAAAGGACAGGAGCAGTGACAGGGATAAAGCTGATGTTTCAGCAGAAAAAGGGAGATCCATGCAGCTGGTGCCTGGAGCACAGCACCTGCTTCTCCCCACTGCCAGCAGGACAGGAGAGCCTCAGACCCACCCCAAGGAGCTGCGTGGAGGCTACAGCAGGCTGCAGAGCTTCATAGATGGCAAAGGCCAGGGGCCGTGATACACAGCAGTGATGGGTTTGTGCTGACCAGACTGCCAGAGGGATGATCTACTGGGGCTGTGGGAGTGGGTGCGGGGCAATAGCTCTCCTGTGTTTACATGGAGTCCATTGGGCTGTGTTTCCCTCTCAGAGGAGGAGATGCTGCCTCTCACTGTCCTTACATTGTGCCCATGCTCTGTAGCCAGAGGAGCAACAGGCCAAAAAGACAGAAAACGCCAAGAGCTGCACACAGGGCCATCACCCAGGCCAACCAGCTGGGTCCACAGCCCTAGTGACAGGGGTGAAGGGTTCCTTTATCCAAGCTGCTTTTCCTTTTTCCTCTCCCCCTCTTCTCTTCTGCATCACTCTTGCCTGTGGCTCCACAGTTGGCCTTCCTTTCTTCACCAGCTCAGCTACAGCAAAGGAGAGAGAGTGAGACCCAAGAAACACCAGCTCCTGAAAGGCAGAGGGGAACACGGCCTGCAGGGACATCCCCACACTATTTCCAGCTGCCCCTACACCAAGGGCAGCTTTCCATTCTCTTGTCCTCTGCTTTATTGCTGATGTGATCTTCCCTTCCTTGTTCTCAGACCGTCTGCTGCAGGAAAACTTACTGACATACAAGGATGTGATCTGATACGTCTTCAGCCTTCCTGTAGAGACAGTGAGTCTCTGCATTTCTGTTGGACTGCTGTGACCTAGAGTACACTGGGGTTCTTAGAGGCATTTATGGCACTGTGGGAAGTGTCTAGGGTGCCCTACAGCACCCTAGGGGACTCAGAGTAATCCTGTGTGCCCTAGAAACTGAGTGTCCCTAGAAAGCCTGTATTTCACAATTTGGCTGCCAGGGTGGCTCAGGAAGCTCTGGGAGCGTGTTAGGGTGTGCTCAAGTCCAGTGGACTGTCCTTGGAAGCCTCTAGGGTACCCTAGGAAACACTGAGGAGCTGTAGGAGGACTCTGAGGGTCCCCAGAATACACTGAGAGCGTTTTGGAGGCCTCTGAAGCAACGCAGAACAGACAGGAGCATGCTAGCATGCCCCCGAGCACATTGAGTGCGTCCTGGGAGGCCTCTAGGACACTGGGAAGCATCTAGGGCACCCTAGAGCACACCTTCATCCTTGCAATTTCACTCCAGACTGAAGTGCTGAATCCTTGCTAATGCATCTAAAACTCTGTCCTAACTTGCTGCTATTTCACCCCAAACTCGTGCTGGCACACTGTTATACCTCTGCTCGCAGCTCTCTGCTTCTCGCCCGAGCAATGGGAACGGTGTGGGGGAAAGCGAGTGCTGCGTGGGGAGGGTCTGCGTACCCCGTGCTCCCAGTGCGGCCGCAGAGGGAGCGGAGAAGGGCAGAGAAGCCGCAGCTGAGCCCGGGGGACGTGCGCGGCGCTGCGGCCGCCACGCGAGGGGCGCTCTGAGGCGCCGGTTCCTTGTACGCAATGGGACAAGCGGTTTCCGCGGGCTGTGCTGCCCCCGCGCGGCCGATGCTGGAACTGCCGCTGCCGACGTTTGGTCCTCCGGGCAGCAAGGCGCATGCGCGCCGAAAACGCGCAAGCGGCGTACGTGAATTGCGGCCGCTCTATGCAGCGACTCCATTCACCTCGATGGTGCTCGGTTCTCCGCGCAGTACCGCCCATGGGGCGCTCCTCTCATTTTAAAAGTACCCGTTTCTGTGACACGCTGAGGTGCGGGCGAGCAGTCAGTTCTTAGACCGCCGACTCAACAATACTGCCCAGTTTTGGTACAGGACGCGTCTCCCCGCCTTCATGGTGTTACGCCCGAACGCGTCCCGGGAAATGACCGCGTCGGTTCCAGCGGCCCCTGCGCACATCGCGGCACCCGATTGGCTCGGCCTCACACGTGACCGTCAGCAGCCCGGCCCCGTCACCGCGCAGGCGCACTGGCGCCGCGGTGCTCGCGGCTGCCGCCCATCGGTGGCACTGCGGTACTGCAGGCGCTGCTCGGGGCCGTGTTCGGTCCGGAGCGGCTGTGGGCGCGGTGCAGGTATCTGCGTCGCCACGCTGCCGCTCTCTGCGCTGTCCTTCATCCGTTCCGCACTGATCTCCATCCACGCTAAGATTCGTGGGAATGGGCCGGCTCGGCTCACAGCTGCCCCAGAGCGCCTGGCGCCATCCAATTTGCTCCTTGCCATTGTGGACTGACAGCCATCCTGCTTCCCCCTCGCCCTTACCCGCCCGGCAGCCATTTAAAAGCGCTCTCGAGCAGCAGTGGAGCCCGAGCAGCTCAGAGATTCGTGGCACGTGGTACTCGCGTGGGACGGCCCCAGCAGTGCGGCACCCCGGGGCCGGCACAGAGCAGCTCTGGCGTCAGCCAAGCGGCACGCTGCCTGTTTGCCCAGGAGCTGCTGAACGGACCTTTCCACCCGCCACGGCCCGTCCCGTCCACCCGAGCTCCTTCCCGTGGCAGCGTCACGTCTACTCCGGGCGCCTCGCCGTGATTCCAGCCACAAAGCGCCGCCGCTTTGCTGGTGCGGGCAGTGCCCGCAGTACCGCTGGCGGCCGCCGGAGGGCGGCAGAGAGCAGCGCTGTCGGTGCTGGGGGAGCCGAGGGCCGGGCCCCGGGCTGTCCGTCCTGGAGGTAACTCGACCTGTGCTGATGTCGCGCCGATTGGAATCGTCACTGCCCCACAAAAAAAAAATTCAGAAAATTAGAATATGCTGGCTTTCATGGTTCCGCCTCTGAGAGAGTTTCTTTAACAAAAAGTTAGATAGTTGTATCCCTCATTAAATGATCAGGATTTTATGAACTTTAAAATGCACTGTTGCAATTTCTTCTTTCTCTGAATAGAGCAGATCCAGGGCAATAAGTCTTGGACGAGAGTTTGCTCCTGAATGATCACTGTATTGTAGGCGAATGTAAATACTGGTTTTGGGTCATGTTCATTGGAAACAAACAGCACATTAATTTTTCTGGAACATTGATATTTAATGTTCAGAAAGCTCCTTCTTGGTGGAAAACCTGGATATTTGTTTACTTCTTTTTCTGAACAGTATATGCATATTTTCTATGCTTGTCCACATAGGAAATGCTTTTGAAAAACTGAGTGTCACTACGTCAGTCAAGTGGTTGCCCTTTAGTGAGATTGTTCTACAGGGAATACCGAAAAGAGAGTCGGTAAGCGAGGTGATGTTGAGCTGGCAAGTCAGTGGATAACAGATAGTATTTGTCACTATGAGAGCTAACAGTTGTTGATAGCAGTTGGATGGTTTTCTGAGCAAGCCATAAAAAGGAAAAGGTGTTAGAGAGGATAGAATACAAGGAGAAAAGTATTCATTGATGGATGATTTTGTTCATTCACTTTGCAAAACTTATGAGGTATTTTTTGTTAATTTTTTTTTTTCATTTCTGTGCTTGAAAATGAATGCTTTTTCACTTTTTTTTTCTTTGCCTTTGAATACAGCCAAATTCCTTAATCATGCACACATCTTTCAGTAAAAATACCTCTAGTTGAAGGGATACGTACATATTTCTTATAAAACGTAGAAGTAACTTTATCACTTTACCTGTCTTTAAATTAAAATACTGACATTAGAAGTTTTGTCCCTGGCCTGCTGTTATTACTTAGACCAAATTATATATATTTGGACATGAGGAGGAGTCAGCACTGATTTTCTAAAAGCACTTTTTTCACTGAAGTGCAGAATGATTTTGAAAACGAATTGTCCATGGTCTTGCATTCTGTTCATACTGATGAACATAATATGTGATTCTGTGACCTGAATGCAGGATTCTATGGTCAAATAAGTTCACTAAAAGCATGTGCTGAAGCAAAGGTTGTACTGACAGGTTAGGTATTTCGTACCAGAAAGGAGTTTGATTTGTTGAGTACTCTTCAGGGCTTCATCTTCCTGTGCCTCCAAAGTTTACAATGTGGAATAGAAATCTGACATTAAGAGCTCAAGTGAGCATCACATGGAATCTGTCAAGACTGATTTTTCTTCTTAGACTGCTGTGTAATGATATTTATAAGCAAGTTGGGTTCTTCCCTTAGTGTTTACAGATATTTGGTGATGAGAAAATTATTTTCCCTGTGTCCATAAAGTCAAGACATCCCTGTCATGCAGTAGCCCTGCACCAAAGATCTTTTACCTGAATAAATGCAACCAAAAAAATCTTTCAAACATCATATACCTGTGCTGATTTCAAAAAATTTGTCAAAGCCAGTACAGCAGATGTAGCAATAAAATTTAGAATGTATTTAACATGTAAAGTCATTTACAACCTGGACTTTTGCTGTGGTGTTGTGGGTTTGATGCCGGTATTCCACATCAGAACATCATGCAGGCGGTTAAGGAGTTAGTGCTGTGGGGAGCAGCAGCGGGTTGGAGCTCCGCACCGGACGCCAGGCCCGCTCTCTCTCGGCGCTCTCTCGGCTGCCGCGGAGACTCAGCACGTGTGCTTCCCCTGCAGTTCTTCCCTAACGTAAGCTCTCAGTTTTGGTTTGAAAACTTTGTCTCTCTCAATTGTTCAGTTTTATTAGATTTAGTAAAGTTACCGTTCCTTCTCAAATCGTGCCGTTGTTTGTTTTTGTAGATCCATCTATGTCCTCTGTTCCCTCCTCCTCCCACCCCCTCACCCCCCGTGCAGGTTTTTTTTTTCTCTCTCTCTCCCTTCTCTGTTTTCCCTTGTGTCACTGTCACGGATAACACCGTGACAACTTTTTAAGGCTCTTTATGTAATAAATCTGCACTAATAACAGTCAAAATTTTATTTAACTGCATTGAAAGAGTTAAATGTCAGCTTCTCGAAGCTATGAAATACTGTAAGAACTGGATGCTGAAATGTGCATCCTTCTGGGTGGGCATGGTCAACCTCCTCTTCCAATTGCTGCGTTACACTTCTGCACTGATGCACTGCTTCAGCCAGACACACTGCCTGTGTGCACTGTGTTTAAGGGACTCATTACCTCATGTTTAAGGGAGAATTCTGACAGATACTCAGCTGCTCTAAAATCTGTTTCCTTAATCAAGGTTGTTTTAGAATTGATTTGACACCTTACCTCCCACCTAATGCAGAAAATATATTTTTGGTTCACTTCAGTTTATCTTGGTCCACATATCTATCTTTTTAAAAAGCAATGAGCATTCTAGTTTTCAGTGTGGGAAAATAGAGTGTAGGTCAAGACCAGTGATACATTTTATTTTCTCTATAGGTCAGTAACTTTTTTAATTAAATATTGCAAAGATGGTAATTATACTATACAAACTATAATGTTTTTCATACTATAGCTCCTGAATGATTTTTGCACTTTGAATTACTATTAAAACAATAGAATTTAAAGAATTAAGTTAAACTTCTTTTTTTTTTTTTTCCCAGGAGCAACATCATAGTAAAATATTAGGAAAACAGAGTTGCTTCGTAGCAACTTCACGTGAAGGAAACTTAACACACAAATGCAACCATGTTCCACGAAGAAACTTTATCAGAAGAACCTTGTTTTTCGTTGTTGTAGGATAACTTTTTATCTTAATGCTAAATCTAATAAGAAATATCTTAGCATAATACCATCAATTATCAAAACAATTGTATCAGATGAAAATTCAACAAATGTATAAGCATAATGCTTATTTCTGCTGCCTTTTTTAAGCTCCGAACTTTGTACCTGTGTCACAGGTAACTCCATGTGAAAGTTTCCAGCTAACAAAATGGGAATTTAGATCAGAGCACTGATTTATAACTGTAACTTTCTGCAGGCAGTTATCAGATCTTTATTTAAGCTAGAGATTCCTTCTGGCAAAATGATTTCTACTAAATCATGTATTTCCTGGTCAACAGTAATGCTAGAATAGCTACTGAGCTGGCCTTCCTCCCCTTGTTCCTTTCTGGCAACTACTGAACCATACCATTCTTTTTGGATTTGTCAATATATAGCTCCATTTTCTTGTTGTCTTTATAGTCTTGGTCTGTCCAGGTAAGCTTTCTTGGGGCATTCTGAAAAGTGGATTCCTAATTTAGAGCTAATTGTGAGTAAATGTGTTTCAAATTGTAACTATACAGAAAGTAATTTTTAAAAATCCTACAATAATGCCCTTTCTCCAGAAAGTAGTATCTTGATCTCTCATCTGAAGCACCAGTTGGCCCTGGGGCAGCGGCGATGATCTGAAGTCCTGAAACTGCGTGCGTGAGGCTGATTGTGATCTGTGCTCTACACCCATGCCTACATCAGATCCCAAATGTGTACAGAGACTGGGTCTGTGCCCTGACCTTCATCCCTGGCCACCCCGTGGTGCTGAGTGTCTGCCAAGGAGGCGTAATCCAAGTCTGGAACGTGGAGAACTTCACCGCGCTCGGGGAGATCCAGGGGCACAGCAGCCCCATCGACACCATCTGCACCAACACCAGGCACATCTTCACTACCTCCACGTGAGCCTCAGACTGGGATACATCTCCTGTGCTACCAAGACCCCGTCATTTCTGGGAGCTCAGCCCAAGGATGGGAAGTTTTGTGCCTGACCCAACAGTGTGAATGAGATCCGTCTCATCCCATCTTTCTGCACTGACAGATCCCAGGAAGAGGTGACTCCGTGAGGCGCCATCAGCTCCACCTTCCCTCATGCTGCAGCTTCTCAGTGGTTTTCCTGTGACCCTAACCCTAACACTGCATCTGACCTGGCTCACCCTGAGCTTCTCTGCTGTGCCACTGCACCACTTCCAGCCCAACTCACTGCATGGCCCTGCAGCCATCTCTGAATCCTGACTGCATACTCTGCTGACCCTCTGCTCTTCCCCACGTGCCCACTCTGCTCTGCAGTGGGGTCATGAGGGGCTTCTCACCCTCAGCAACGGGTGTAGATGGGTGAGGATGGAGATGGTTGTGTCTGGAGCAGTGTGAGGATGGGGTTGGACCCCATGGGGTTGGATGGGGTTGGATGTGCTGCACCACATCCTTCATGACTGTGCACCTGAAGGACAATCCTACAGAGAACCATCTTGCAAAATAAAATAAGATAAAATATAAAAGAAACTGGAGATGTGGTCTTTTGCTGTTCTGGAGCGGGAAATGTGCATGTGTCTTTGATACGTAGCACACCCTTTGGCCAGGTTATCTATGACTGCATAGCTATATCAGGCACCAAAGTGCGGGGCCTGATCTGCCACAGGGACACGAAGAACGGCGTGTTGACCACAGTACCAGTAGGCAATGTCCTGTTAGCCATCTCCATGAGAGGCAGTCTGCCTAGCATCCCCACCATGTGCTCACCCTGGCAGTACCTTACTTTAACTGATATCTCTCCACCCTCAACAGCTTTTCCTTGTGAAACAACAGCGTGGACTGCTCATGAAGTCCTGCTGAGTGCCTTCTGGCACCACTGCACTACACGTGAGTGATCAAGGACTGACCTATCAACTTCTACAAAAAGAATGGTTTCTAAGGTTCTTTTCCAGCCATGTTCCTCCTGTTGTTTGTGCAACTCCAGAGACAGAGACAGAACTAACGTCTCAAACATCACCCCAGTCTCATGCTTTCTGTGTGACTGTGAGTTTCTTAGGCACAGCTGATCTCATGGTAATTGATTCACCCATCACTCTCCTTGTGGCCTAGAACCTGGACGGATAACAGTAAGCTTTCAAATTGAAGGTTATCCACGAGTATTTCTATCAGTGCTTCAAATGCAGAAATCTTGGTATTGTCAGTTTGCATGTCTCCGTAGTCATTCTCCTAAGTTGGACAAAGTCTAACTTAGGCAAATGACAAGTGAGGTGAATTGAAAAGGGACCAAATAACAAGTCTCAGTGGGTTGTAACAACAGCACAAGGTCCAGCTGGACTGCCTCAATGAGCATGTCAGGGATTTGCAGTGGGTCCTTTTCTCTTTGACCTCTTCATTGGCTTCCTGGGAAATGGGCTACAGTGCACCCTCAGAAAGTTGCTGATGACACAGAAGTCAGAGAAGTGTGTTCTGCCATCCACAAGGACCTAAACAGGAAGGAGAAACTTCAGGAAGGGACACAAATAGAAATGTAAGTCTTGCCGATAGTAAGCAAGAATCCTCTGCACCATTACAGGTCGGGCTTTGACTGAGGAAGTGAGAAGGACCGTGGGGTCCTGCTGGGCAGCAAGCAGGCCAGGAGCAGCTTGTATCAAGGATGGCCAACAGCCTCATGACCTGTGTTAGGAAGAGAACTGCCAACAGCTCAAAGGAGTGCTCAGTGCACTGTGCACTGTGCAGGTAACACCATTTCTGCAGTCAGGCATCCAGTGTTGAGCTCCCTAGAAGAGAGACATGAGCTTAGTGCAGCAAGTCCAGCAATGGGTCGTGTTTATAACTGAGGACTGGAGCATCCTTAACACAAAGAAGGGATGAGAGTGCTAGGACAGTTTGTCTTGGAGAAGAGATTGGTCTTAGGGTGTTTTTGTCAATGTGCATTAGGATTTGAAAGGAGGATGGGATGAGGGAGTATCATTGATTATGTTTTTTGTTATCGTCATTACACATCACAACATCAAGTGAGGCACTGGAAGCTAAAGAGTTAATGCTTCAGTTCTGTGGACTTCTGAATTTCCAGGTACATGGCTCTCAGAAGAGAACTACATACCCCAAAGGACTTTGCATTCCTGTTTTCCACCCAGAGGGCAATATAAAACTGCATGCAAGTCCTGAGACTTCCTCTTTTGGTGTTCATCTCAGCAGTGGAGGTTCCCTAGTCATCTCACCTTCACCTTTAGTGTAAGGCCTTCAGATTTCAGGCATTCTCTCTCTCATTTTATTCGATTTATTAGCTTCCATTACAATTATATTGTACTGTATTATTTTGTATTCCATTATCTTAATTAGTAAATTAGCTTTCCTCCTCAGATCGTTGCCACTGTTGTTTTTAGGCCCATCTCCTTACCCTCTCCCTTTTCCCCTTTCCCCTTACCCGTGGTGTGGGTCCTTGGTCCCCACATTATTAGTCATGGAATCAGGCTGAACCAGCCCACAAACCATTGACAGAGATCAAGAAAAAAAATTTCACCAATAGTCAGGCTTTGGAAGAAGCCACCAAGGAAGTGGTCATGGCACCAAGACTGCTAGAATTCAAGAAGAATTCAGACAACAACCTCAGTCATATGGTCTGTTTTTTGTGTGGTCGTATGGAACCAGAAATTGGACTCAATGATCCTTGTGGGTCCTTTCCTTTGAGGGATGTTCTAGGATCTATGACAGTGGATATGAGCATTGTGATGCAGTGGTCAGTATTACAGTGATGCCAGAGTCACTGTGTTGTAAAGGAGAGACAAGCAATGATGATGCATCAGTACAGACTAGGGGCTGATCTGCTGGAAAGGAGCTCCGCTCATGAGTTAGCATCAAACACAGCATCCCCAGAGCCAAACTCTCTCAGTGAGGAAATGGTGCCTCCACCTTGGGCCTGAGAGATATGAAGGTCAGAGTTTCATTGTGATTGACTACTTGTTCAGACTGAGCTCTTCTCACATCCCATATCCTGTGATGAGATGCAATGCCCATTTGAGACTTGGGCACAGAACATCCTTGCACCCCACGTAGAGCCTGGGAGTTGCTGTCCCCTTGTCTTTCATTCAACATCATACAAACCTCCATCCCACTGCCTCAAGGAAGGGCCATGAGCTGGCATGAGGGACAGAATCTCCCTTCCAAGGGTATGGGGATCAGGGCTTGGCCTTTCTGCTTCATAAGACAAAGGGGTGTTTTCTGAACACCACAGCTACCATCACAGTCCCTTTGTCAACCTGTAATCATGGCTTCCAATTATCTGCTGTAACAAGTCCCAGGGTAGGCTGTGTTGTTAATGGCCCTCAGTGGGCCCATTATTACTCCAAGAACTTCTGACTTGATCTCCTTGATCTCTTTGTCCAAACTTCTCTCTGCATTGGAGGTTGATGGACTCAGCAGCAAATTTCCCCAGGGGCCCATTACAATCCAAAGAACCCTCGTGTGCCTTGTGCCTTCCTGTCATCTTCAGAACTTGCACAGCAAACTGGAGAGATGTCTGGAGAGAGTCTAAAGATGAAGAGACTCATGAGTGTTTAATAGGTCTTCTTATTTATTCAATTACAGTTTGGCTTAAAAAAGAAGTTGAAGCAGCACTTCGCAATGGATGTTGATCCAGGATGTCCCCAAATGAGTTCTGTTCTGACACTGCGTGGAACAAACATCCTCCTCAACTTCCCTACTCCATTTCTACTTGCATTTGACCCCATGAAAATTGCATCACTTTTCCTCATATCACTCTGATATCAAACTCAAAGAGAAAAGAAAGGTCTATGAAATGTGGAAAAAACACAATATAATTGGAATCAAAGTCAATAAGTCAAATAAAATGAGGGAGAGAGTCCAAGAACTGAACGAAGGTCTTACACTAAATGCTGAAGGTGAGATGGCCTAGTGAGCACTTACTGCAGGGTTGATCTGGAAGGAAAGAGCCTGTGTCTTGTGACACATGAACAGTTTTTTTTAATCTTTCCCTCTTGAGTGGAGAACAGAAAAATGCAAAGCAACGCAAAGTCCTTTTGGGTACATAGTTGTTCTAAGACAGATGTACCTGGAGCTACCGATGATCCACAGAGCTGGAGCATTAACTCTTTAACTCGCAATGCACAGCATGATGTTATGATGTGGAATACCAATAGCAAAAATCATAAAACCATGACAGTATCTCTGTATATTGTACACATCTCACTAACATTTCTCCATCCTGTTCGACTAGAGGGGAGATTGCAATAAGGCTGTTGATGTTAGCTTTGTGTTTGCCAACTAGAATTATTCCATGGTCCTAAGGTAAATAGAGCATTGTTTGTTCTGTCTCGTAGCTCCCCTCTTTTGAAAGTCTGCAAAAGAAGACAAGGACCATTGCATGAGTTCAGCATCACTGGTAGAGTTCCTCCTGTCAGGAATATGTCCCTCACACCAGGCTGTACTTTCTCTTCTTGCTCCTGATCATAGAAGCATAGAACTGAATTCATAAACATGATGACACATTAATATCCTTTAATCATTAACACAGGACATACACAAAGACTGTCTGTCAGTCAACTTAATTTGTACCAGTTATTAATGCCTTCTGGGTATGACTGGGATGGACATCCTCTTCCCCACTGCAACCCATATAGTGCTTTGTTTTATATACCAACCCTGTAACCCATGAGCCCATAGCATAAGCTGTGTCACACCACTGCTGTTACCCCATGGCCATATGTCTCAGCATGGTGTGGCCGCTGTGTTCAGTGAAATGTCACAGGAGCCAGGACCCTGCCCTGTGCTGGAGAGGCTGAAGGAGCAGCCCCGGAAGCCCTGGCTGGTGGAGCTGTGGTGAAGGTGGTTTGGGGACACTGCAGTGACGTGCCTGTGCACAGAGCCAGGAGGAAACCACCGTCTTCCTGCCTGAGTGCTGTGACACGGGTGTGGTTTGTGCACCTGCAGCAGGGGGTGGGCTCCAACTCCCAGTCCTCTGTGAGGAATAACGGCACCTCAGTGACACGTTGAGTACTTGGGACACTGCTGAGCCCCTAGACTGCAGGTCTGCAGCCAGGACAGGATCATTCTCAGCTCCGGCTCCTTCTGGGGACCCACCTTGGGGCCCACCATGGAAGAATGGGTGAGCCAGCACTTCCAGTACAGGGCTCTGGCCTTGCCTAGGGACCTTTCCCAGCTACTGCTCTTGGTACGCTGAGGTCTGTTGCAGGGGTAGGCCCTGTTCCCTTCCTTAACAGACACAGCTCTGGTGCAGTCCCAACCCTGTGGTTCCTGCAGCATGGGGGCAACTGGATATTCACATCTTGATTCGTTGGACATTCCCTGCATAGGAGATGCTCAGTGCTCCTGCAGAATGCAAGAGCTGGTACAGTGGTAGACCGACAGCCTCCCACATCCAGTGCTGTGCAATGGTGATTCCC
The DNA here is from genome assembly GCA_036925125.1 of Oreortyx pictus. Classification (NCBI taxonomy): domain Eukaryota; kingdom Metazoa; phylum Chordata; class Aves; order Galliformes; family Odontophoridae; genus Oreortyx; species Oreortyx pictus. The sequence goes on along the minus strand of JAUPFR010000001.1, from coordinate 79,325 downwards.
ATCACAGCGACATGGCGCTCATAGAGGAGCTGTCCCTCATATATGGTCATGAAGAGCTCTGGAGAAGTTCATTGGAGGGCTGGGCTGCCTTGGAGGGGAGACAACTTCTGATAAAGTCTAAAAAGGAGACTGCTACTTTGATTGGCTTCTCCTTCATCTGCGTAATCATCCGCAGAGATATAATGCTCTCCTTTTGCCACTGCCCTCAAAAGCCCCCAAGATCTGTAGCAGGGAGTTGGGCACTGACAGGCTGTGCCAGCAGGACGGGAGGCTCAGGATGGGAACAGAACTCCTATCCCCTCAGGTGCTGTGGCTCCTCCTCTGGTTGCAGTCATGCAGAGGTAAGTGCCAACTTCCTTGCCCGGTAGTCCAAGCTGCTCTGGGGCCAGTGGGCACTAGTGGGGTCAGTGGGATCCCTCTGGGAAGGAGGTTTATTTCTAAGTACCACTGAAACAAAGGCAGAAGTTTCTGAAGTACATGGACCGTGTGCTTTCTGTGTCTCTCTGAGTGGATGAGTGTATCACAATTTTCCAGGACTCCTGAGTTTATGGCAGCCCTGGTTATATTTCTAGACAATTAAGCACCCTTCTGTGGTCCCTTCCTTACCAGCACAGTGCTCCTGCTGCTGGCTGTGGCCCAGCTGGTTGGTGGCACTCAGCAATCCCCTGAACACAGCCAGCTGCTACAGGGTCATCCCTGGGGTCCTTGATCAAACAGGGTCTGATCCTCGAGGTTGGGGTGATCCTCAGAATCAGCTCAGTGCTTCCTGGGACCACAGAAAGCCCAAGGGATGATAATGAGTTTGGTGGTGTTGAGACGAGCAATGAGAAGTCTTCCACCCCAAGTCTTGTGACTGTGACTGTGCCTGGGGGTCTAGGGTCCCACAGTCTGGGGCCTGGGTCTCTTCTGACAGATTTCATCTTGGTGTTTGAAGGGGCAGCAGAGGTGAGGTTGGTGGATGGCAGCTGGCGCTGTGATGGGAGAGTGGAGGTGAAACACCAGAAGAAGTGGGGAACAGTGTGTGATGACGCCTGGGATATGAAGAATGCAGCAGTGGTTTGTAAGCAGCTAGGCTGTGGATCAGCAATCAGTGCTAATTTTAAAGGAAGAATTGTGCCAGGATCTGGCTTCATTTGGATGGATGATGTCAGCTGTAAAGGCACCGAGTCTGCCCTGTCTGACTGCAAACACAGAGGATGGGGTGAACACGACTGTACACATTATGAGGATACTGGAGTTACATGTACAGGTAAGGGAGTAGCCGTTCTTGACCTCCATGGCCAGATATGTGGGATCCATAAGCAGATATCATGTGTGGCCGGTTGTGCTGTCATTGCTTGTCCCTGGGAAAGGCCCATTGGGCCCTGCATGGTCCCCACCTGAGGTAGAGGTGAGGTGGGATGTGGGCACGGAACTGCCAGAGGGTTCTGGGAACCCACAGATGCCTTTGTTCACTCCAGGATTTGTCCGTCTGGTCGGAGGGGACAGCCGCTGCTCAGGACGTGTGGAGGTCAATGATGGGGATGGCTGGAAATCTGTCTGTGACTCACACATTGGTCCCAAAGCTGCAGATGTGGTCTGCAGAGATCTTCAGTGTGGCACAGCCCTGTCCGTCCTCAGAGCAACTCCCTTTGGAGAAGGGACTGATCCCATGTGGGACAGAGAGCTACAGTGTGTGGGAAACGAATTAACTCTTTTTTCCTGCCCAATGGGGACCCCCCAGAACCAGTCCTGCACCCACACAAGCACTGCTGCTGTCACCTGCACACGTAAGGGCTTGGGGCTGCTAGATTCTGAGTATGTCTCAGGGACAGGGCTGTGCTGAGTGCGAGGACAGGAGGGTGATATGGTATTCTGTAGCCATAAAGTAATGCTGAAGGAGGAGGATTTGTGTTGTCCGTTTGCCCTCTCCTCCAGCTCCTGAGGGAACCAGAGCACAAATCACCTTCCCACATCTTCCTCTGTCCCACACTACGCAGGGTTCAGGCTGGCGAATAGCAGCATGGATTGTGCAGGCAGAGTGGAGGTGGAGGTGCAGGGGACATGGGGCACCCTTTGTGCCTCCCACTGGGACCTCCTGGATGCCCACGTCCTGTGTCATCACCTTGGCTGTGGGTTTGCGGTGTCCATTCCCGAAGAAGGGCATTTTGGGAGAGGAACTGGCTCCATCTGGAATGAGTCGTTCCATTGTGAGGGTACTGAAGCCAGCCTGGATCAGTGCCCGGTGACTGCCCTGGGGGCCTCTCCATGCTCCCATGAGAACAGCGCTGCTGTCATTTGCTCAGGTGTGTGCTAGGACAATGCTGTGGGAACTCCACCTTGTGTGACCACCAGAAAGTTGGGGATCCCTTGCCATCATCAGGCTGAATCTCTCCCTGCAGAAATCCTGCAGTGCGTATTTTTGGGCATTTCTGCTCTCCCCAGGCCCTCCTCACAGTGCCTCTCTACGGCTGGTGGATGGTGGGAGCCGGTGCAATGGACGTGTGGAGATCTTCCAGCGTGGGGTGTGGGGCAGAGTCCTGGATGATCAGTGGGACATGGAAGATGCTAGAGTGGTGTGCCGGCAGCTGCACTGCGAAGAGGCAGAGGCAGCCTATATTGTGCCAAGGGCCAAGCGAGGGACAGGCCCCGTGGGGCTGCGTGGGGTGCAGTGTGCAGGCCATGAAGCCAGCCTGAGCCTCTGCAACATCTCCCTGCCCGAGGCCATGGGGATCATGGAGGACGTGGGGGTCGTGTGCCAGGGTGAGCAGCGCATCCTCTAGATGCAGGGTTGGGTGGGCAGCCAACCTCTAACAGCTTGGGCTTCCCCCCACTGCAGGGAGCAGACGGATCAGGCTGGTGGATGGGGCCGGGAGATGTGCAGGGAGAGTGGAGATCTACTACCAGGGGCAGTGGGGCACAGTCTGCGACGATGCCTGGGACACGGCTGATGCCAACGTGGTTTGCCGCCAGCTGAGCTGCGGATGGGCTGTGGAGGTGGTCGGCTCGGCTCGCTTTGGAGAGGGCTCTGGGCACATCTGGCTGGATGATGTGAACTGCTCTGGGGCCGAAGCTGCTCTCTGGAACTGCTCTGCTGAGGCCTGGGGACAGCACAACTGCGGGCACAAGGAGGATGCAGGAGTCATCTGCTCAGGTCTGTGCTGGGAGTCCAGGGTAGGGGGGCCAGGGGGCTGAGGCCAACAAGGGCCTCTTGCCGTGCCTGTCCTGGGAACACCCCATCCACAGGTCCAGCTGGGAGCAGTGGAGAGCACAGCCACCCTAATACTAAGCAGGAAGGACAGGGGGATTCCTCTCTCCAGCCCCCAAAAAGCAACTTCCCTCTGGGGCCCTTCCTCCTTCCAGAATTCACGGCCCTGAGGCTGGGGAACAGCGATGGCTGCTCCGGGCGCCTGCAAGTTTTCTACAACGGGACATGGGGGAGCGTTTGCTCCAACTCAATGACTGCCCACACGATGCCACTGGTGTGCAAGGAGCTAAACTGTGGGGATGGGGGAAGCCTGGATACCAGCATCCGCTATGGCAGGGTGAATGGCACCGCGTGGCTGGATCATGTGCAGTGTGGGAAGAGCAACAGTTCCTTCTGGCAGTGTCCCTCTGATCCCTGGGAACTGCAGTCATATGATGACGTGCGAGATGAGGCCTACATCACCTGCAATGGTAAGTGAGCCACCTGGGCACAAGATCCTGCTCCCCGCTCCATGACCAATGTGTCACAGGGAAGTAGAAGCAGAGGCCCACCCTGCTGTTCTCTGCACACGTTCCTTCAATGCAACATTTTCTTCTTCAGGGAGAAAGCTGGAAAAGATGCCAGTAGCTGTGTGCCCCAATTCCACGAGCTGCACAGGTGGGAGTTCCTTCTCTGTGTGACTTCTCACACAATTGTACCACTGCCATAGGGTCATTGCCTCTGCAGACAGGGAGAAGATCCGTGCTGTGGGAGGCAAGGACGGGTGCACGGGCAGAGTGGAGATCTGGCACCGTGGCTCCTGGGGAACTGTGTGTGATGACTCGTGGGACATGCAGGATGCTGAGGTGGCATGCAGGCAGCTGGGCTGTGGCCCTGCGGTGTCTGCCCTGGCCGAGGCTGCATTTGGGGAGGGGACGGGGCCAGTCTGGCTGGAGCAGGTGGAATGCCGGGGCACAGAGACATCTCTGCAGGCTTGCTGGGCCCGGACTGGGGATGGCAGTGCCTGCCAACATAAGGAAGATGCAGCTGTGAACTGCTTGGGTGAGTGACTGGGGTTACTTAGGCTCTACCCACAGCCCAGAGCTAAGCAGAGCACTGGGCTGTGTTCCAGCCTTACAGAAGGGACACTTCGGGTGGAATGTGTTGTGTATGACAGTGGGCTGCACGGTACCACAAACCCACAACTCAGCTCAGCTTTTCTCTGCAGCTGCACCGAGGATGACAGCACCTCCCCCACAAAGAGGTAACATCTCCTCCCAATGGAGCTGGGTCTCCCCAGGACCCAGAATTAGGGCTCCTTACTGGGTTGTGAAATGCCCAGGAAGAGGCACCAGGCGGGTGGATATGGGGAGGGTCATCATGTACCCAGTAGGGTGGAAGATGCCCCTCCACCCATCCCCTGGCCCTCTACAGCTTTCTGCCTTGTGCCCCCAACTCTCACACGCCTGGAAATGCTCCTGCTGTGTTCCTTCCCCTGCAGATCCCATCCTGGGCTATGTGACTGCCAGCAGGATAGTCTCAGTGCCTGTCATCATCTGCATCGTCCTAGGGCTCTTTATTTGCCTACTCTTGGCCCTCCTGGCAAGGCAGGTGCAAAGTGCCAGAGTTCGGCAAAGAGGTAGGTCCTGACTGAGATGTTCAGTGGTGCAGATGAGATGGATCTTGGCAAGGCTTAGCAATGTCAGTGATGTGCATGGACACTGCTGGGGGAGGAGAGTGCGTGCCATGTCACCCCACTGACATCCACCAACAAGCTATGGAAGGAGCTCAGATGTGGAGGGAGTTCATGATGGAATGTGGGGAGAAATGGCAGAATGAGGCTGGGGAAGCACAGCAGGGTCTTGTCCCTATTTGCCCATCCCCATGCCAGATATGCCTCTGTCTCCAGACTCCAGGAGATCTGGGGAGCCTTTCTCTGAAGCTGTGTACGAGGAGATCGAGTACAGCCCAGTGAGGGAGAAGAAAACGAGATTCAGTTTCTCAGGTGGGTGCAGGTCCCTGCAGGAACACATTTGACAACACTTTTCTCCAGCTCCAGTCCAGAGGTCACACCATAGCATCTGCTGTGCTTCTTTCCAGTCTCCTATTCAAAGAGCTCCCTGAGCATGCTGCAGCCCTGCCTTGGGAATAATGAGGAGGAGGATCTTATCACTGTCATCTGCTCTCCTCTTTTACAGACATCCCTGTTCTGCCCAGTGATTTCCCAGTGGAGGGCTATGACGATGCCAGGGAGGTTTCTGACCCTGAGGAGCACCCTTTCCCAGGGCAGGGAGACTGGCAAGTGCCCAGGGCACAGGAGAAGGGAGAGGGACCCAGGGATGCTGCCAGAGGTGAGAGGGAAATGAAGTGCTGCATCTTGCTGGGTGCCATCCTCAGTGCAGTAAAGAGAGCAAGACCTCATGGGTTGGGGAACCTACCTCGGGAGGTTTCCATGGGGAGAAAGGGACTGAGAGGATAGATTGAATGTCCCTCAGAGGAGAAAAGTGTTGGGCCACCCAGGAGGAGCACCCCATGGGGCAAACAGCTGGCTTTGCTGCTTTAAGGAGAGAGTCTGCGTTCCTGAAGAAGTGCTGGAGTTACTAAAGTTGCTGGAGAAACCTCACCACTGTCCCTTGGGAGCACAAGCTGAGATGATGCTGATGGCTCTTTCATGTCCCATGGGACACAAAGGCTGTGACACCAGAGAACTAGGATGCCTGAGCTCAGGAGAGGTCAGTGCTACTGGGAGAGCCCTGAGTACCAGGAGCTTTATTCACACAGGCATCAGAAACAGCCATGCAGTTCCCCTAGGTTTTATTCCTCTGCTTTTATATTGAGCATCGGTACTGTTTCCTATTAAAACCCTGTGAGAGCTCTGACTCGGGGCTTTTGCTTCCCTACCCGTATTTTGGGACAACTCTCTGAGGCTGACAGGATGAGCAGAGCCCAAGGACACAGTGCTGGGCTGGTGCGCTTCCTGTGGACAGTGGGCTTGGTGTCAGGATCCTAGTGCCTGAGAAGTATTCCTGCTGAAGTTACTCCAACCAGGACAGCAAATGTGACCCTCTACAAAGTCCCATGATGCTCCCCAGTAGGAGGGACTGTATCCTGCTGTCTTTGGAGCCCAGTGGACTCCAAGCACTCCAAGAATGAGAATATCATAGAATTACAGAATCACAAGGTTGGAAACGACCTGTAAGATCATCTAGGCCAACCGTCTTCTCACTACCACTGCTACCACAGGCGTATCTCGCAGCTCCTCATCCAGACGCCTCTTGAACATTTCCAGGGATGGCGACTCCACAACCTCCCTGGGCAGGCCATTCCAGTGCCTGACCACTCTGAGAGAAAAAGTATTTCCTTGTGTCCAACCTAAACTTCCTCTGATACAACTTGCGGACATTTCCCCGGGTCCTGTCCACTGCCTGGGGGAAGAGGTCGAACCCCTCTTCACCCCAAACTCCCTTCAGGAAGTTGTAGAGTGCACTGAGGTCTCCCCTGAGCCTCCTCTCCTCCAGACTAAACAATCCTGGCTCCCTCAGCTGCCCCTCATAAGACTTGTGCTCCAGACCCCTCACTAGTTTTGTTGCCCTTCTCTGGATGCATTCCCGGGCCTCAACATCTTTCTTGTAGTGAGGGGCCCAAAACTGAACACAGTACTCGAGGTGCGGCCGCACCAGAGCTGAGTACAGGGGGATGATCACCTCCCTGCTCCTGCTGGCCACACTATTTCTAATGCAGGCCGGGATGCCGCTGGCCCTCTTGGCCATCTGTTGGCTTGTGTTCAGCAGAGCATCAACCAACACCCCCAGGTCTCTTTCTTCTTCACACTCATCCAGCCACTCATCCCCAAGCCTATAACACTGCTTGGTGTTATTGTGGCCAGAATGCAGGACCTGACACTTGGCCTTGTTGAACCTCATCCCGTTCATCTCAGCCCAGCGATCCAACTGATCTAGATCCCTCTGTAACCCACTCAGTACTCCCACGCAGTAATCCCTTACCCTCACTATTACCCTCAGACTCAGGCCCTGAATCCTTGCTATTTCACCACAATCTCCAGCCCCAAGTCCTCACTGTTTCAGCCCAACCTCCAGTCCCAGAATCCCTGCTCTTTTGCTCCATAATTTAGTCACAAATTCTTGCTATTTACACCCCCACACCCCCCAAAAAACAAACACCCATCCCTGAACCATCACTGCCTCACCCTGATCTCAAGCCCCAAATCCTCACACTTTCACAATGAATTCCAGCCCCAAATCCTCGCTATTTCACTCCAAACTCCAGGCCCAACCCCTCAGCATTTCACCTCAATCTACAGCCCTAAATCCTCACTATCTCACTCCAAACTCTAGCCCCAATCCTTGCTATTCCACCCCAAATTCCTGCCCCAAACCCTCACTATTTCCTCGCATGCAGTAGTCCCTTATCCTCACTATTACCCTCAAACACTGGCCCTAAATCCTGGCTATTTCACCCCAAGCTCCACTCCTGAATCCTGCCTATTTCACCCCATTCTTTAGTCCCAACCCCTGTCTCTTCGCCTATAAATTCAGTCCCAAACCCTCACTCTCTCCCCTTAAACTCCTGCTCTAATTCCTCACTATTTCACCCCAAACTGCAGCTGCAAACCCTCACTATGTCCTCCCCAAACAGGAGTCCAAAGTCCTTTTTATTGCCCTCACACTCAAGACCTGATTCCTTGCATTTCCAGCCCGGGCAGATCTCGCTAATTCGTTCAGAACCCCATCCCAGCTTCTCAGTATTCCACCCCAGGCTGCAGCCTTAGATGTTCATTATTTCACCCTAAACTACTGGCCCACGTCTTCCCTCTTTCACCCCAAATTCGAGTCCCAAACCTGCCCTCTTTCACCCCAAACCGCAGTCCCAAATGCTCCCTCATTCGTCACCAACTCCGGTCCCTGTGATGGAGTGATTCCCGAGAGTCTCTGTACATAGTTGTCCTGGGTTGAATTACCGAATGAACGTCGGTTTGTTTTCCCCTCGTGTCGCACTTGTGACTCGGCGTTGTTCCGCTGCCGTGGGAAGGAAGAGAGGATGGAACGCGCGGGAGTGGGGCGCGGGCGCTCGTGACCGCAGCGGGACAAGCGGTTTCCGCGGTGTGTGCCGCCCCCGCGCGGCCGATGCCGGAACTGCAGCAGCCGCGGTTTGCTCCTCCGGGCGGCATTGCGCATGCGCGCCGAAACGCGGAAGCGGCGTACGGCATGCGTAAATTGCGGCCGCTCTGCGCGGCGACTCCGCCCGTCTCGATGGTGCTCGGTCCTCCAAACAATAGTGCGCATGCGCGAGAGAATCTTATAAGGAGCACCCTGCTGCAATATACACTCGCCGGCCGGCTCAGCGACATTCCCCCTTCTCTCGCAGGACGCGTCCCGCCCGCATCCGCGCTGCTTCGCCCGAGTCCGCCCCGGCAGCGGACCGTTCCGGCTCCCAGCGGCTCCTGCGCACGCCGCGGCGCCCTGATTGGTTCGGCGTCGCACGTGACCGTCAGCAGCCCGCGCCGTCGCCGCGGTGCTCGCGGCTGCCGCCCCGTGGCGGCAGTGCGGTACTGCAGGCGCTGCCCCGCGCACCCACGCGGGCGGTTCCCGATCCGGAGCCGCTCGGGCGCCGGGCGAGCGTCCGCCTTGCCCCGCTGCCGCTCTCGGCGCTGCCCCTCTGCCGTTCCGCGCTCCGTTCGAGCTCCGTCCGCGTTCGCGTCCCGGGATCGCACCGCCCAGGTTCACAGCCGCCCCCGAGCGCCTCGCGGCATCCGATTCGCTCCTCGCCGCCGTGGACCGAGAGGCGTCCCGGCCCCCCCCGGCCCCGCACCGCCCGCCGGCCGTTTCCGAGAGCTCTCGGCAGCGGCGGAACAACCCGAGCAGCGCGGAGCCGCCGTGGCACGCCGCCGAGTTTCCCGGGAGCTGCGGAACGGGCTTTCCCGCGCCCCGCGGGCACCTCCCCACGCACTGCCGGGCGCGGCCGCGTTGCTCGGCGCGTGCCCGCATCGGCGGCGCTGCCGCGCGCGCAGTATCTGCAGTACCGCCCGGCGGCCACAGGAGGGCGCCACGTGACGCTGTCCCCCCCAGCCCTGCCCCTGCAGGACGCGCGGCGCTCAGCCGGCGTCCCGTGAGCCCTGTGCCGCAAACAGAAAGAGAAAGATAAAACAGGAATGCAGAGATAAGAGACAATGAAAAGAGGGGTCGGGAGGCCCCCGGCGCGTGCCCCCGGGGGAACACAGACTCCAGTATGAATGCGTTAGGTAGACACGTTCATTGCATTAACTACGGACAGGCAGTGCGCATGCGTTAACTGGGACCGCTCAGTGCGCATGCGTTAACTGGGACCACTCAGTGCGCATGCGTTAACTTCGGACGTGCAGTGCGCATGCGTTAACTACGGACGCGCAGTGCGCATGCGTTAACTGTGGACGGTCAGTGCGCATGTGTTAACTGGAATCGCTCAGTGCGCATGCGTTAACTACTGGCGTGCAGTGCGCATGCGTTAACTGGAGTCACTCAGTACGCATGCGTTAACTACGGACGCTCAGTGCTCATGCGTTAACTGGAATTGCTCACTACGCATGCGTTAACCGGAGTCGCTCAGTGCGCATGCGTTAAAATGCGAACGCGCAGTGCGCATGCGTTAACTACGGACGCTCAGTGCGCATGCGTTAACTACTGGCGTGTAGTGCGCATGCGTTCACTCTAATGTCTCAGTGCGCATGCGTTAAATGCGAACGTGCAGTGCGCATGCGTTAACTACGGGCGTTCAGTGCGCATGCGTTAACTACGGACGCTCAGTGCGCATGCGTTAACTACTGGCGTGTAGTGCGCATGCGTTCACTCTAATGTCTCAGTGCGCATGCGTTAAATGCGAACGCGCAGTGCGCATGCGTTACCTACGGACGCTCAGTGCGCATGCGTTAACTACTGGCGTGTAGTGCGCAAGCGTTCACGCTAATGTCTCAGTGCGCATGCGTTAAATGCGAACGCGCAGTGCGCATGCGTTAACTACAGGCGTTGAGTGCGCATGAGTTAACTACTGGCGTGCAGTGCGCATGCGTTTAGTGGAATCGCTCAGTGCGCATGCGTCAGTTCGGACGCGCAGTGCGCATGCGTTAACTTCAGACAGGCAGTGCGCATGCGTTCATTCTAATGTCTCTGCGCATGCGTTATATGGGAAAGCGCAGTGCGCATGCGTTAACTTCGGACTCTCAGTGCGCATGCGTTAACTACTGGCGTGCAGTGCGCATGCGTTAACTGGAGTCGCTCAGTGCGCATGCGTTTTTTTTTAATTTTTTTTTTTTCCTCCGCACTGCACTGCGCATGCGTCCCCTCCTGTGCCCACACATGCGCATTATAACGCACATCTCTGCGCATGCGCAGCCTTCATACGCAGTGCGCACGCGCCCGCTATTGTGCCCGCGCATGCGCAGTGTGTTGGTGCGCCGTGCGCATGGTCCGCTCTCTTGCAAAGCAATTAAGCGCTCTAATTAAGCGCTGTAATTACAGAGCGCGGCTGCTCCCTGCCCTATAGCACTGCCCCAGAGCTCCTCTTCTCTCCCTGCCCCATAGCGCTGCCCCACAGCTCCACATCTCCGCGTCCCACAGCGCTCCCGCTCACCCCACGTCCCGCCGCACAGCGCCGTCTTTTTAGGGTTTATTTGGAGGGTTTATTTGGAGTGGATTTTGTGGGTTTTTTTGGTATTGTTTTTTTCCTCCTCGACCTCGCCGCTCCTTCGAGGTGTTCTGCCATCTGAACCCTCACGGGCTGACGACCCCGCGCCGCTTCTCGTGGGGTCGCTGTGGGGTCGCGGTGTCCCTATGGGGTCGTCATGTATCGCTATGGAGTTGCAGTACCTCTATGTGGCCACAAGGCGGCGCTACGGAGTTACAATACCAAATACAGCCACTGGGTGTCGCTGTGTCTCTGTCTCTCTATGGGGTAGCTATATATCGCAATGGAGGTGCAGTACCCACATCCCACCACTCGGTGCCGCTGTGTCTGTGTGTCTCCATGGGGTTTCTGTGTCACCATGTCTATGCGTCTCTATGTATCTCTGCGCATGTGCCCTTTACAGGGCGGCTTAATTAATTAATGGCGGCTTAATTAATTCACCGCCGCTGCATTAATTAATGGCAGCTGATTGCGGGGGCGGAGTGGGGAGGGCTTCAAAAGCGCAGCCCAATGCGCTGCTACCCTCCGTATAGAATTACCCCACAGCGCTGCCCCATAGCTCTGCTCCCTGCCCTATAGTGCTTCTGCACTCCCTGCCCCACAGCTTAGCTCCCTGCCCCATAGCACCATTCTCAGCCCCATAGCTCTGCCCCATAGCTCCCCTTCTCTCCCTGCCCCATAGCTCCTCTCCATGCCCCATAATGCCGCCCCATATAGCTCTGCCCCATAGCACTGTCCCATAGCGTGGCTCCCTGCCCCCTAGAGCCAATTTTCTGCCCCATAGCGCTCTGCCCCATAGCTGTGCTCCCCTGCCCCATAGCGCTGCCCCATGGCTCCCCTGCCCCATAGCACTGCCCATTAGCACTCCTCCGCTCACTGCCCCACAGCGCTCTGCCCTGTAGCACTGCCCCATAGCTCCGCTTCCTGCCCCATAGCGTGGTTCCCTGCCCTATAGCAGTGTCCCATAGCTCCGCTTCCCTCCCAGCCCCATAGCACCATTGCCTGTCCCATAGCACTCTGCCCCATAGCTCAGCTCCCTGCCCCATAGCGCTGCCCCATAGCACCATTGCCTGCCCTGTAGCCCCATGGTGCTGCCCCATAGCACCATTGGCTGCCCCATAGTGCCACTGCCTGCCCCATAGCTCTGCTCCATGCCCCATATCACAGTTAGCTGTCTCATAGTGGCATTTCCTGCCCCATAGCACTGCCCCATAGCACGGCTGCTCCCCACCCCATAGTGCAGCTCCCTGCCCCATAGTGCTGCCCCATAGCTCCTCTCTTTGCCCCATAGCGCTGCCCCATAGCGCTTCTCCACTCCCTGCCCCATAGCTCTGCTTCCCTCTCTGCCCCATAACACTCTGTCCTATAGCTCTGATTTCTTCCCTGCCCCATAGCTCTGTCCCTTAGCGCCATTTCCTGCCCCATAGCGCAGCTGCTCCCTGCCCCATATCTCTGTTTACTGTCCCATAGTGTTGCCGCATAGCTCTGCTTCCTTCCCTGCCCCACAGCATGGCTACTCCCCGCCCCATAGCGCTGTCCCATAGTGCCATTGCCTGCCCCATAGCCCCACTTGCTGCCCCATAGCGCTCTGCCCCATAGCGCTGCCCCATAGATCCGCTTCCCGCCCTGCCCCATAGCGCCACTCCCTGACCCACAGCTCCGTTTTTTTAGGGACTTTTTAGGGTATTTTTTGGGGGATTTTTTTTAGGGTCTTTTTTAGGGATTTTTTAGGGTTTATTTTTTTAGGATTTTTTTAGGTTTTTTTATAGTTTTTTTTAGGGAACTTTTTAGAATATTTTTAATTTTTTTTTCTATTTTTTTTTTTAGGGTTTTTTTTTAGGGTTGTTTTAGGGTGACCCCAAATCCCACTTGTGACTCCTGGCTGTGTCATCCCAAGCTCCGGTCTTTTGCGGGTCTCATTTTGGGGCCGTCTCTTTTTGGGGTCACCCTTGGGATCATTTTTGGGGCTCTTTTTGGGGCCGCACTTGGGATCCTTTTTCAGTCCATTGCTTTTTGGGGTTCCCTTTTGGGGTCGCTTCTGGGATCTATTTTGGGTCTGTCACTATTTTTGGGGTCGTCTCTTTTGGGATCTTTTTGGGGGATCATTTGGCGTCGCGGCTCTTTCTTGGGGTCGGTCTTGGGGTCTCTTTGGGATTACCAATTTTGGGGTCCCTTTTTGGGGTCGTCGTTCTTTGGGTTCACATTTGGGGTCTCTAGGGGTCGCTATGTGTCTCTATGTATCTCTATGTATCTCTGCGCCTGCGCCCTTTACAGGGCGGCTTAATTAATTCATGGCGGTTTAATTAATTAATGTCGGCTTAATTAATTCACTCACTGCCACTGCGTTAATTACTGGCGGCTGATTGCGGGGGCGAAGCGGGGAGGGCTTCAAAAGTGCAGCCCCATAGCGCCGCTGCCCTCCCTATAGAATTGCCCCACAGCGCTGCCCTGTTTTTGGGGGGGATTTTTTGGGTTTTTTTTGGGGGGGTTCATTGGGGGGATTTTTTGGGGGGACCTTTTTGGGGGGGAATTTTTTTGTGTGATTTTTTGGGCAATTTTTTCGTGTTTTTTGGGGGGGATATTTTTTGTTTTCTTTTTTTGGGGGCAGGGGGATATTTTGGAGAAATTTTGGGGGGAATTTTTGGGGAATTTTTCGGGGATATTTTTGGTGATTTTTTTGAGGATATTTTGGGGATATTTTTCGGATTTTTTTCATTTTTTTTTTCGGTTTTTTTTTTCCTGATTTTTTTTTCTTTTCGGTTCTTTTCTTGGATTTTTTTTTTTTTATTTTTTTTCGTTTTTTCCTTTTTTTCGTTTTTTTTTTTTCTTTTATTTTCGTTATTTTTCGGTTTTTTGGGGGGGGAGTTTTTTGTGGTTATTTCGGAATATTTTGGGATGTTTGGGGGGATTTTTTTTTTATTTTTGGGGGATTCTTTTGGGGGATTTTTTTGTGTTTTCTGGTGTTTTTTTTCTAGTTTTTTTTTGGTTGTTGTTGTTAGTTTGCTCTTTTGAGGGTATTTTGGGTTTTGTGTTGGGGGGGGGTTTGTGTTGGGGGGGGTTTCGTGTTGGGGGGCATTTTTTTGCGGGGGGGCATTTTTTTGCAGGGGGATTTAGGGTGTTAATGATTTCTCCTTCCTGCTTCCCGTGGCCGTGCGCAGGACGCCACGCCATCTCAGCTCTTACACAGAGTGGCCTGCTGACCGCAACGGATAATTCCCTGCGCACTCTGTGCTGCATCCATCAAGACTGGCGGACCTGTGCATGTTCGGGGTCAGGTAGGACTAAGAGTGCCACATGGATTTGGTCTCAGCTGCTGGACGCTGCACAGACAATTTCTTCTTCCAAATCCTCACTGTTCCTCCCAGATTTCTGTCCCTAAGTCCTATTAGATCCTACATCTATTCATCTCTTCCCTGGATTCTATTTCTCTATTAATCTTTTCCCTCTACTTTCTATTTCTCTCCTAACCTGTTCCCTCTAATCTATTTCTCTCTTTATCTGTTCCCTTGATTCTATTTCTCAATTTATCTGTTCCCTCGATTCTATTCCTCCCTTCCTTCTTTCCCCCTCTCCATCTAGCCCTTCCCTCTTCCACCTCTTTCTCCATGTATCTGTTTTCTCGACTTTCTACACCTTTTTTTTTCTGTTCTCTTCTCTATTACTTTCTTTATCTGTCCTTTCTTTTTTCTATTTGTCTGTTTATCTGTTCCCTCTTCTTTCTGTTTCTCAGTTTATCTATTCCCTCTTCTTTCTATTTTCTCTGTTTATCTCTTCTCTCTTCCTTCTATTTCTTGGTATTTCCGTTCTCTCTTGTTCCTTTTTCTCCGTGTCTCCGTTCCTTCTTCTTTCTCTTTCTCCGTGTATCCGTTCCCTCTTCTTTCCTTTTCTCTGTGCAGCCTTTCCCTCTTCTTTCTCACTCTCCGTGCAGCCCTTCCCTCTTTCTTCTATTTCACTTTTTTTCTGTTCTCCCTTCTTTCTGTTTCTCCGAATATCTGTTCTCTCTCTTTCTTTTTTTACAAGTAACCTATTCTCTCTTCTTTCTTTATTCCCCATTCTCTTTCCTTACTTGTCTTTCTCCGTTTATCTGTTCTTTCTTCTTTCTACTTTGCTATATATCTGTTCCCATGGTTCTATTTCATTGTTTATCTGTTCAATCTTTTTTCTTTTTCTGTTTTTCTTTTCTCTCTTCTTTCTATTTCTCTGTTTATCCCTTCTCTCTTTTTTCTTTTTCTGTTTTTCTGTACTCCTCTCTTTCTATTTCTCCTTTTCTGTTCTCTTTTTTCTATTTCTCTGTTTGTCTGTTCTCCTTTCTATTTCACAGTTTTTACCATCTCTCTTCTTTAAATTTCTTCGATTATCTGTTCTCTCTTCGTTCTGTTTCTCTGTTGATCTGTTCTCTTCTTTGTCTTTCGCCGTTGATCTGTTCTCTCTTCTTTGTCTTTCGCCGTTGATCTGTTCTCTCTTCTTTCTATTACTTTATTTCTGTGTACTATTTTTCTATTTCTCTTTTTATCTGTTCCCTTGATTCTATTTCTCCATTTAATTATTCTCTCTTCTTTCTATTTCTCCATTTGTTTGTTCTCTCTTCTTTCTTTTTCACTGATTTTCTTTTCTTTCTTATTTCTATTTCACCATTTATCTGTTCACTCTTTATTCTTTTTCTGTTTTTCTGTTCTCTTTTTTCTAATTCTGTTTTTCTTTTCTTTCTTCTTTCTATTTCTCCGTTTATCCCTTCTCCTTTCCTTTTCTCTTTTTATCCCTTCTCTCTTTTTCTATTTCACCATTTATCTGTACACTCTTTATTCTTTTTCTGTTTTTCTGTTCTTTGTTTCTAATTCTCTGTTAATCTTTTCCCTCTTCTTTCTTTTTCTCCGTTTATCCCTTCTCTCTTCTTTGTATTTCTCCCTTTTCCCTTCTCTCTTATTACTATTTCTGCTTTTATCTGTTCTCTCTTCTTTCTTTTTCTGTTTTCTGTTCTCTCTTCATTCAATTTCTCCATGTAGCCATTCTCTCTTCTTTCTATTTCTCTGTTTACCTGTTCCCTCAGTTGTATTCCTCTATCTGTTACCTCGACACTCCGTTTGTCTGTTCTTTCTTCTTTCTATTTCTCCAAATGTCTGTTCGCTCTTTTCTATTTCTTCGAATATCCGTTTGCTCTTCCTCCTATTTCTCCGGTTTTCTGTTTGCTCTTGTTCCTATTTCTCCGTTTATCCATTGTCTCTTCTTTCTATTTCTCCTTTTGTGTGTTTTGTCTTCTATTAATTTCTCATTTTTTCTGTTCTCTCTTCTTTCTATTTGTCCGAATATCTGTTCCCTCTTCTTTCTATTTCTTACTTTATACCTTAGCTCTTCTTTCTTTTTCTCCATTTATCCCTTCCCTCTTTTTTCTTTTTGTTTCCGTTTATCTGTTTGTTTCTTCTTTCTTCTTTCTATTTCTTCATTTATCTGTTCTCTCTTCTTTGTCTTTCTCCGTTGATCTTTTCTCCCTTAATTTCTCTCTGTTGATCTGTTCTTTCTTTCTAGTTCTCCGTTTATCAGTTCTCTCTTCTTTCTATTACTTTATTTCTGTGTACTATTTTACTATTTCTCTGTTTATCTGTTCCCTCAATTGTATTTCTTTTTATTTGTTCCCTCGATTCTATTTCTCCGTTTATCCCTTCTCCTCTCCTTTTTCTCCGTTTTCTTTTCTTACTTATTTGTCTTTCTCTGTTTATGTGTTCTGTTTTCGAATATCTATTCTTTTCTTTTCTCCGTTCATCTCATCTCTCTTCTATTTCTCCGAATAGCTGTTCTCTCTTCTTTTTCGCCGATTTTCTTTTCTTTCTTATTTCGCTTTCTCCTTTTATCTGTTCTGTCTTCTTTCAAATTCTCTGTTTATATTTTCTCTCTTCTTTCTATTTTTTTGTTTATCCTTTTTCTGTTCCTTCTTTTTCTCCGTTTATCCCTTGTCTCTTATTACTATTTCTCGCTTTACCTTTTCTCTCTTCTCTCCTCTTTCTCCATTTATCCGTTCCCTCTTATTACTATTTCTGCTTTTATCTGTTCTCTCTTCTTTCTTATTCTGTTCTCTCTTCATTCAATTTCTCCCATTTAAGGACTGAGCAACACCAGGGAAGGGTTTGTTTTTAGGCCTTTTTTTTAAGGGGGGGGTTGTTGGTTTTTTTTGGTTTGTTTTTTGCGGGGTTTTCATTTCTCTTTTCTTTGTTTTTTGGGGTTTTTTTTTGGGGGGGATTTTTTATTAGTTTTTTGTTTGTTTGTTTTGTTTTTTTGGGGGGGATTTCTTAATTTTTGTTTTTTTTGTTTTTTTGGGGGGTTGTGTTTGGGGTTTTTTGGGGGGGATTGGGTTTTTCATTTTTTGTCTTTTTGAGATTTCTTTTGTTATGTTTGTTTTTTGGGGGGTGGTATTTTTGGGGATTTTGGGGGGAATTTTGTTTTTTTTTGTTGTTTCCGGTTTCTTTTTTTGCTTTTTCTGGGGGTATTTTGGGGGCTTTTTTTTTTTTTTTTTTAGTTTTTTGGAGGGTTTTGCGGTGTTTTTATTGGTTTTTTTTGGGGGGGGTTAGTTTTTTTTTTCCTTGTTTGTTTTTTTGGGGTATTTTTGGGGGGGTTCTTTTTTTTTTTTGTATTTTTTTGGGGGGTATTTATGGTTTTTTGGGGGGGATTTTTTTGTTTTTTGGTTTTTGATTTATTTGCTTTTTTGGGGGGGGTTTATTTGAGGTTCTTCGGGCGGGTTTATTTCAGGTTTTTTGGGGGTGTTTATTTGGGGTTTTTGGGGGGGTGTATTTGGTTTTTTTTAGTTCTTTTGATTATTTTGTGTTTTTTGGGAGGGGTTCTGTTTTCTGTTTTTTTGGGGGGGCTCTTTGTTTCTTTTGTTTTTTTTTGGCGGGGTTTTTTGTTTTCTGTTTTTTGTTTTGGGTTTTTTTTTGTTGTTGTTTTTTGGGGGGGTTTCTTTGCTTTTTTTTAGGGTTTTTTGTAGTTTTTCTTCAGGATTTTTTTTAGGGGTTTTTTGAGTGTTTTTTTATTTTGGGGAGGGTTGTGGGGGGTATTTTTAGTTTTTTTTTTTTGGTGGGGTTTTTTTTTTTTTTTTTTTGAAAAGAATTTTCTCTAGGGTCATCAAATTCAACTCCTGACTCCTGGCTCTGTCACCCCAAGCTCCAGTCTTTTACGGATCTCATTTGGGCTCGTCTCTTTTTGGGGTAACTTTTGGGATTTTTTTTGGTTCTCATTTGGGGTCGCACTTGGGTTCTTTTTGGGGCCACTCTTGGGATCTTTTTCAGGTCCCTTTTGGGTTTGCGTCTATTTTCGTTTTTTGTTTTTTTGTTTTTTTTGTTTTTTTCTGTTTTTTTGGGGGGGGCGGGGTCTTTTTTTAGGGTATTTTTTTAGTTGTTTTTTCTTGGTGTTTTTTTTTTTAGTGTTTTTTCAAGGTTTTTTTTTTTTTAATTTTTTTCTTAGTTTGTTTTTTAATAGAATCACCCCAAATTCCACTCCTGAATCCTGGCTCTGTCACCCCAAGCTCTACTCCTGGATCTTTTCTGGTGTTCGTGTTTTCGTTTTTTTTTTATTTTTTTTTTATTTTATGGGTTTTTGGGTTTTTTGGGGGTTTATTTTTGGGGTTCATTTTCAGGGTTTTCTTTATTTTTTTGTTGTTTTTTTTTTTCCTTTTTTAAATTATTTTATTTTATTTTTGTTTAGGGGATATTTCTCTTTTTTTTTTTTGTTAGTTTTTCTTTGCTTTTTTTTTTTCTTTTTCTGGGGGGGGGAGGTGTTGGGATTTTTTTGGGTTTTTTTCTTGGGGTCGCATCTGCCGTTCTCCCCGCTTCTTCCAGCCCTGCTCTTCTGCCTCGCACTGTCGGAGCCGCGTGCAAGCGGAGCACCCCTAGGATCCTGGCTGGTGACGTTCCCTGCCCCAGCCCTGCTCTTCTGCCTCGCACTGTCGGAGCCGCGTGCAAGCGGAGCACCCCTAGGATCCTGGCTGGTGACGTTCCCTGCCTTGGGCAAACCCTTGATGCTTTCCTATCCTTCCTGATGCTCTCTTCCCCTTCCCCATCTCCCTGTTCACTATTGGTAATAAACCGCTCGGACCGACATTGGAGCAGTTGCTTTTTAATGTCACGCTGGGTGTACGTGTCATTGAAGAACTGAGTCTCTGTCCTTGAAATGAGAGCGTGACGTGGGGTTGCTCTTGGGCTCTTTTTCAGTTCACTTGTGGGGCTGTATGGGGTCTCTTTGGGATTGTCACTTTTGGGATTGTCACTCTTGGGGTCCCTTTAAGGGCTGCAGTGTATGGGAACTGTTAAAGTGTGGCCTGAAGCAATGATGGATCACCTGAGGTGAGCACAGAGTCAGCTGCAGGAGCACAGGTGTAGGCAGTGTACTGTGTGACTGGAAGGGGTGGAGTCTGCCTGCACCTCTCCCAGATCCCATTTAAGGACTGACCACGGCTGGGAAGGTTTTTTTGTTGGAGATCCCTCCCCAGTGGAGGTCTGCGCATGCCCTGACCATCAGTGGTAGGTGAGCATTTCCTTATTTACTGGTTGTCTTTATCCCACCTGGATGTCTTTTAAAAATATACTGTCCACCTTCATTATTTTGTGTGGGTACTATTCTTTTGGTGTATTCACTGTACATACCCTAAAGCTTTAAATCCTTGCTTTTTCACCCCCAAAGTCTAGCCCCTAGTCCTTGCTATTCCACTCCAAATTCCTGTCCCGAGCCCTCACTATTTCCTCTCAAACAGTAGTCCTAAATCCTCATTATTAATCTCAGACTCAGGCCCTGAATCCTTGCTACTTTGCCCCAGACTCAAGTGCCACATCCTGGCTAATTCACCTCAGAGTTCCATCCCAGCTTCTTGCCATTTTGTGCCAAGTTGCAGCCCCAAACCTTTACTATTTCATCCCAGATTCCAGTTCCTTTGTTCTCACTGTTTCACCCCAAACACCAACATCAAATCCTCCCCATTTTGCCCCAAACTGCAGCTCTAAATTCTTGCTATTAAACCCAAAAGCATAGCCCCTAGTCCTTGTTATTCCACTTCAAATTCCTGCCCCACACCTTTCCTATTTCTTTCCAAACAGTAGTCCCAAATCCTCATTATTACCCTTAAATGCTGGTCCCGAAATGCTCGCCTTCCAAACTAAACTTTAAAAAACCAACCCCTTCCAAACTAAACTTTAAAATCCAGGCTATTTCATCCAAAACTCCATCCCAACTTCTTGCCGTTTCACCCCGAACTTCAGCCTCACAATTTTGAGGTCCAAATCCTCACAATTTTACCCTATATTGCAGCCCTGCTATTTCTCCCCAGATTTCAGTCCCACATCTGGCTGTCTCACCCTAATGTCAAGCCCCATATCTTCACAATTTCATCCTGAATTCTAGCCCCTAACCCTTGCTGTTTCTGTGGTAAACTCCAACCCAAAGCCCTCTCTATTTAGCAGTAAACTCTGTCCCCAAATCGTAGCTGTTTCTCCTCCAGTTCCAGCCCCAAACCCTCATTCTTTCATTGCAGACTTAACTCCCATATCCTCACTATTTCACCTCAAACTTTAGTACCAAAATCCCTGGTATTTCACTCCATAATTTAGTCCAAAATTCTTGCTCTTTACCGAAAAAAACACTGCCCCCGATACCTGCTGCTTCACCCCAATCTCCAGCCCCCAATCCTTCAGCCTCCAATCCTCATTGTTTCACCCCCGACTCCACCCCTGAAATCTTCCTAATTCACCCCAAACTCCAGTTTTAAATCCTCACTGTTTCACCTTTGATTCCAGCCACAAGTCCTCACTATTTTGCCCCAAATTTCAGCTCTAAATCCTTGCTTTTTCACATCAAGCTCTACCTCCTAGTCCTTGCTAATTCCTCCAAAACAGTAGTCCCAAATCCTCACTGTTACCTGCAAACTCGGGCCCTAACTCCTGCAATTTCACCGCAGACTCAAGTGACAAATCCTGGCTAATTCACCCCAAGCTCCAGTCCTGAATCTTTGCTCATTCACCTTAAGGTCCTGTCCTAAATCCTCATTAAATTAACCTCAAGCTCCAGTCCCAAGTCCTTGGTATTTTTGCCCAAGCTCCAGTCCTGTGTCCTCGCTATTTCACCCTAAGCTTCTTTCCTGAATCCTCTGTGTTTCACCCCAGATCGAAGTGCCAACTTCTGGCTAATTCACTCCAAACTGCATCCCAGTTTCTAGCTATTCCACCCCCAACTCCAGCCCCAAAAGCTCACTGATTCATCCCAAGCTCCTATGTCTTATGTCCTTGCTGTTTTATGCCAAACTCTAGCCCCAAGCCCTTACAATTTCACCCCAAACTCCAGTACTAAATGTGGAAAAGCACATCTGAGAAACCTTTCCCCATTGTTTTCCCCTCTGATTCAGAGTGCTGGCACCCCGTTATCCTTCTGCTTGCAGCTCTCTCCTCAGCCCTATGAGCAATGGGAACGGTGTGGGGGAACGGGAGTGCCAGCCAAGGCGACTGTCCTAACTGCCTGGGAAGGGTCTATGTACCCCATGCTCCCTGTGCAGCTGCAGCGAAACTGGAGAAGGGCAGAGGAGAAGCTGCAGCTGGGCCTGAGGGACCTGCACAGCTCTGGGGCTGTGATGTGAGAGGCAGCTGTGAAGCTTTGATTTTTTCTGTGCAGGTAGATTAATTTCTGTGCATCTGAAGTGGAAAACTGCAGCTTTCACTCATCTTTGTGGATATGATGGAACAGTTCGTGAGGAACTCGAAACTGCTGCTTGGTGCAGTGACTACCTGAGGATTTGTTAGGGCCTGCAACCACTGTTGGTGCTTGGGAACAGAAAAACTCACATCCGTCCATGTGCCGGGGTCACTTTGCTGACTCCCCTCCGCTGATGTAAGAGGTGAGGAGGATGAAAAGAGAGTGAGTGCCCACCATCTGTCCTTCCAGCCCTGTAACAGCTACCCCTTGCAGCCCCACACCCATCTACATTCACGCTGTTCCCCCTGAGCCCTACCTGCAGGAGGCATGGTGCTGAGCCAGCGTCCCGTGATCCCTGTGCCGCAACGGAAGGCGAATTCCGAGGGCAACCCGAGGCGCCGCACCCACGGACTGCCTGCTTCTCCTGCACCATCAGCCACACTCCGCTGCTGCAGGTACGGCCCCGCATCCGCACCTTTCTGCCCCTGAAATGGGTGCTGCCTCCTTCCCATCACCACCCACTCCTCTTCTTTGCCTCCAGTCTCTATTTACCTCCTGAATCTTCTGTGTTTCACTTCAACTCAAGCCCAAAACCCTCACTACTTCATCCCCAACTCCAGCTCCTAATCCCAACACTGCTCTAACTCCTGTCTTATACCTACAGCATTTCACCTCAGACCTTAGTCCCAAACTCTCAATAACTCACCCCCAAACTCCAACCCCAAATCCTCGCTATTCCAAACCATATTCAATCCCCAAATCCTTGCTATTCAACCCCATATTCCAGCTCTAAATCCTTGCTATCTTACCCCACACTATGGCTCTAATGCTTTGCTATTGTACCCTGAACTCTGGCCTTAATGCCTCGCTACCGCACCCTGAACTTGAGCCATTTTATCCTCGCTATCTCACCCCAAACTCTGGCTTGAAATCTTTGCTATCTCACCCCAAACTCAGGCCCTAAATCCTCATTGTTCCAAGTCAAACTTTTGCCCTTAATCCTACACCAGACTGCAGTCCCAAACTCTGTTTTATCCCAAACTCATGTCCCATCTCCTCACTAGTTGCAAACTCATACTGTTTTTGTGCAACCGAAGACCCAATTCATGACAATTTTTTCCCAAAGAATTTGGGGCGCTAATCTATGTTGGTAAATACAGGCTGGGAATTTTGACTGTTTCCATCACATACCCTTTCCTACCCAAACTGGTTGGGAAATGGGTGTGACTTTTGTCTTAGGTTCTGCTGCCCATAGACTTGCCCTGGACGTCACAACATTTCAGATCTGAGTAAGAGTGGCCTGGTGACTGCAGCTGATTCCATCCATACTCTGTGATGCATCTGATTGGGACTGGCGGACCTGTGCATGTTTGGGGTCTGGTAGAAGTAAGAGTGCAGCATTTATGTTTTGTCATGCACTGTACACTGCACAGCTGTATGCTCTGTCCAAATCCTTGCTATCTCCCCCTTATCTCCAGCACCAAATAGTTCACAATTTCACCCTGAATTCCAGTGCCCAATCCTTGCTACCTCACCTAGTACTCCACCCGTAAATTCTTGATATTGTCCTTGATATTACCTTCAAACCTCTAGTCTCAAATCTGCACTGTTTCCATCCGTAATTCTGCCCCACATTCTTGATATTTCCAGCAAGTTCCAACCCCAAGACCTCCCTATTTCATTATAAACTTCAATCCCATATTCTCCCCATTTAACTCAAAGAACAGCCCCAAACCTTCAGTATTCCACTCTTAACTGCAGCCCAGAAACCTCGCTGTTTCAGCTCAAACTCCAACCCCAAACCCTTGCAATCTCCACTTAAAATCCAGCCCTAAATCCCCATTCTTCCACCGTAGTCTCCTGCAATAAATCTTCATTTTTATACAACAGTCTCATGCCTCATATCTCCACTATTTTCCCTGCCTCAGTTGGAGCCTGGCTCCACCACTCCCAAACCCAAGAAAGGGCTCACTACATGTGGGGAGCATCTCTGGTTGGAGATTGCTCCTCTGGAGTTTCTTACCACGAGCCTGGGACATGGATTTGCTTTCCTCTTTAGTTCCATTGTCTCTTTCCATCTCGGTAATCTTTCCAAATGCACCATCTATAAAATACCTTGACTGGCACTACCTCTGGCTATTATTTATTTTGTTTCACACCGTATGGTGTGCCATCCTGTTTGGCACCGCTCAGTTGTACTTGTGGCAAATCGTTTGCAAGCTGCAGTGAGCGCAAGTAAGCAAAGCGGGTCATAGCGAAGCCGGGCGGGGCTGTTGTGACGAGAGGGGATGTGTGTGGCTCAGCCCTGGGGAGGCTGGCAAACTTTTGGGCTGGCGTTGATCTCAGCCTGCTAACAGGTCAGCAGTTCCCGGGGTAGTCCTTTTTTCCCTAGTTGTAAATGGGTGTTAATTTTTCTTCTTTTCTGCTTCCCGTGGACTTGCGCTGGACGCCGCGACATTTCAGACCTTACTAAGAGCGGCCTGCTGACTGCAACAGCTGATTCCCTCTGCACTGTGTGATGCATCCATCGGGACTGGCGGAGCTGTGCATGTTTGGGGTCAGGTAGGACTAAGAATGCAACATTGATTTGTTCTCAGTTTCTGTACACTGCACAGACAATTGCTCCGTCCAAATCCTCACTGTTCCTCCCAAATCTCTAGCCCTAACTCCTCGCTGTTCCTCCCAAATCTCTAGCCCTAACTCCTCGCTGTTCCTCCCTAATATCCTTGCTATCTCACCACAAAATCCAGAATTATCTCCTCGCATCTCACTCTGAACTCCAGCCCTAAATCCTCCCTCTTCCTTCCCAAACTTCAACCCTAAATCCTTGCTATTACATGCAAAAATCCGGCCCTAAATCCACTTAGATCCTCCATCTATTAAACTATTCCCTCAATTCTATCTCCCTATTAAAATATTCCCTCAACTCTATTTCTCTATTAAAATATTCCCTCGAATCTATTTGTCTCTTAAACACTTCCCTCTAATTTCTATATCTCTGTTTACCTGTTCCCTCTAATCAATTTCTCTGTTTCTCTATAAATCTGTTCCCTCTCTTCTATTTCTCACCTAATCTAATTCCTCTATTGCATTTCTCTCTTAATCCATTATCTCTATTGTATTTCTTTCTTAATCGGTTCACTTCATTCGATTTCTCTCTTAATCGGTTCTCTCCAATGTATTTCTTAATAGTGTCCCCTTCTCTCTAATAATCTGTTCCCTCTTCTCTCTATTTCTCTATTAATCAGTTCCCTCATCTCTCTTTTTCTCTATTAATCAGTTTCCTCTATTGTATTTCTTTCTCAATCTATTCCACCTTCAATCTATTAATCTTTTAATCTGTTCCCTCGATTCAATTCCTCTATTTATCAGTTCCCTCTATTCTATTTCTCTATTTATCTATTCCCTTGATACTTTCTCTCTTAATCTGCTCATGCGATTCTATTTCGCTGATTATCTGTTGCCTCGATTCTACTTCTCTGTTTATCACTTCTCTCTTCTTTCCATTTCACTGTTTACCGGTTCCCTTGATTCCATTTCTGTGTTTACCTATTCCCTCTTTATTAAACTTCATCCTCGATTCTAATTGTCTATTAATCTGTTACCTCTATTCTGTTTCTCTGTTCCCTTGATTCTATTTCTCTGTTTATCAGTTCTCTCTTCTTTTTATTTCTCTTTTTATCTGTTCTCCTTTCTATTTCTCTTTTTATCTGTTCTCTCTTCTTTCTATTTCTGTTTGTCAATTCCCTCGATTGTATTTCTCTATCTGTTGCCTCTACTATCTATATTTCTGTTTATCTGCTCTCTTTTCTTTCTGTTAATGTGTTTGCTCTTCTTTCTGTTTCTCTGTTTCTCTGTTCCCTTGATTCTATTTCTCTGTTTATCTGTTCCCTCTTCTATTTCTGTTTCTGTTTCTGTTCCCTCTTCTTTCTTTTTCTCTGTTTATCTGTTCTCTCTTCTTTCTACTACTCCGTTTATTTTCTTTTCTTTCTATTTCTTCGTTTATCCATTCTCTCTTCATTCTTTTTCTCCATTTATCTGTTCTCTCTTCTTTCTATTACTATCTTTTGTTTCTTGTTTCTATTTCTCTGTTAATCTGTGCTCTCTTCTTTTATTTCTCTGTTTATCTGTTATGTTCTTTCAATTTCTCTTTTCATCTGTTCCCTCCATTCTATTTCTCTGTTTATCTTCATTTCTCTCTTCTGTCTGTTTCTCTGTTTATTTGTTTTTTCTTCTGTCTATTTCTCTGATCATCTCTTCTATCTTCTGTCTATTTCTCTGTTTATTGGTTCTCCTTTTTATTTCACTGTTTTTCTGTTCCCGTGATTTTATTTCTTTTGTTCATATGATCCTGTGATTATATTTCACTGTTTATCTGTTCTGTCTTCTGTCTATTTCTCTGTTTAATTGTTCGCTCTTTTGTCTAATTCTCTGTTTAACTGTTTGCTCTTTTCTCATTCTTTATCCTCTTCTTTCTGTTTCTCTATCTGTTCCCTCTTCTTTCTCTTTCTCTTTTTATCTGTTCCCTCGATTCTTTTACTCCTTTTATTGGTTCTCTCCTCTTTCTATTTCTCCATTTATCTGTTCTCTCTCCTTTATCTGTTTATCCTGCCTCTCTTCTTTCAGTTACGCTAGTTATGTGTTCTCTCCTCTTTCTATTACTTTGTTAAGCTGTTCTTTCCTCTTTCTATATCTCAGTTTATCTGTTCCCTCAGTTTGTTTTCTGCTTATCTCTTCTCTCTTCTCTTTCTCCGTGTACCCCTTCTCCCTCCTTTCAATTTTTCCGTTGCCATTCACTCCGTTTTTCTGTTTTTCCGTTGCCGTTCACTCCGTTTTTCTGTTTTTCCGTTGCCGTTCACTCCGTTTTTCTGTTTTTCCGTTGCCGTTCACTCCGTTTTTCTGTTTTTCCGTTGCCGTTCACTCCGTTTTTCTGTTTCTCATTTTATCCTTCTCTCTTCTTCTTTCTATTTCTCTTTTTATCGATTCTCTCTTTCTTATTCTCCTTTTTTTCTGTTTTCTATTCTACTTTTTCTCCATTTTCCATTCTCTCTTGTTCCTATTTCTCCATTTATACATTCTCTCTTGTTCCTATTTCTCTGTGTATCTGTTTTCCTGACTTTCTACTTCTCCTTTTTTTCTGTTCTCTCCTCTATTACTTTTTTTATCTGTACTTTCTTGTTTCTATTTCTTTGTTTATCTGTTCCCTCTTCTTTCTCTTTCTCGGTTAATCTATTCACTCTTCTTTCTATTTTCTCCGTTTACGTGTTCTCTCATCCTTCTATTTCTCTGTTTTTCCGTTCTCGTTTTTATTACTCCATTTATCGATTCTCTCTTCTTTCTATTTTGCCGTTTATCTGTTCCGTCTTCTATCAATTTCTCAGTTTCTCTGTTCTCTCTTTTTTTTTCGGATTCTCTGTTCTTTCTTATTTCTATTTATCCGTTTATATTTTCTCTCTTTTGATTTCTCATTTTATCTTCTTTCTCTTCTTTCTATTTCTCCAGTTATCAGTTCTCTCCTCTTTCTATTTCTCTGTTTATTTCTTCTTTCATCTTTCCATTTCTTTTTCTCTTCCTTCTTTTTCTCCGTTTATCCCTTGTCTCTTATTACTATTTCTCGCTTTACCTTTTCTCTCTTCTTTCTATTTCTCCGTTTATCCGTTCTCTCCTCCAACTATTTTTCTGTTTATCCCTTCTCACTTCTTTCTATTTCTCTGTTTATCTGTTCCCTCTTCTTTCTATTCCTCCTTTTTTTCTCTCCTCTTTCTATTACTTTGTTTGTCTGTACTTTCTATTTCTCAATTTCTGTTATTCATTACCTCTTCTTTCTCTTTCTCTGTTTATCCGTTCCCTCTACTTTCAATTTCTCCATTAATCTGTTCCCATTGCATTATATTTCTTTGTTTATCTGTTCTCTCTTCTTTCTCCATTTATCCGTTCTCTCTTCTTTCTCTTTCTCCCTTTTATCTATTCTCTCTTATTTCTATGACTGCTTTCTCTCTTTATCCGTTCTCTCTTTCTATTTCTCTTTCTCTATTTATCCGTTCACTCTTCTATTTCTTCATTTGTCTATTCTCTGTTCTTTTTAATTTTCTTTCTACTTCTCTCGTTTCTTTCTATTTCTCCGTTTAACTATCGTCTCTTCCTTTTATTTATCTGTTTATCTGTACTCTTTTTTTTCTGTTTCTGTTTTCTTTCTGTTTCTTTGAATTTTTGTTCTCTCTTCTTTCTATTTCTTTGTTTGTCTATACTTTCTTGTTTCTATTTCTCTGTTTATCTGTTTCCTCTTCTTTCTGTTTCCCGGTTTATCTATTCCCTCTTCTTTCTATTTCTCCGTTTACCTGTTGTCTCTTCCTCCTATTTCTCCGTTTTTCCGTTCTCTGTTGTTCCTATTTCTCCGTTTATCCATTCTCTCTTCTATTTCTATTTTCTCCAAATATTTGTTCTTTCTTCTTTCTGTTTCTCCGATTATCTTTTCTGTCTTCTTTCTATTTCTCCAAATATCTGTTCTCTCCTTTCTATTTCTCCAAGTATCTGTTTTCTCTTTTTTCTATTTCTCCGAATATCTGTTCTCTCTTCTTTTTATTTCTTTGTATATCTGTTCTCTCTTCTTTTTCTCTGTTTATCTGTTCCCTCTTCTTTTTATTTCTCTATTTATCTGTTCCCTCTACTTTCTATTTCTGTTTATCCGTTCTCTTCTTTCTATTTCTCCGTTTGTCCATTCTCTATTCTTTCTTGTTCTACGTTTATCTTTTCTCGTTTCTTTCTATTTCTCCATTTAACTATTGTCTCTTCTTTTTATTTATTCTTTTATTCTGTACTCATGTTTTTCTTTTTCTCTGTATATTGTACTGTCTTCTTTCTATTTTCCATGTATCAATTCTCTCTTCTTCTCTGAATACTTATTCTCTCTTCTTACTATTACTTTCTTTATCTGTATTTTCTTGTTTCTATTTCTGTGTATCTGTTCTCTCATCTTTCTATTTCTCATATTTCTCATTTTTCATATTTTTCTCATCTTTCTATTTCTCTATCTATCTGTTCTTACGGTTCTATTTTTCCTTGTATCTGTTCTCTCTTCATTCCTTTACTCTGTTTATCTCTTCTCCCTTCATTCTTTTTCTCCTTTTATCCGTTCACCCTTCTTTTTATTTCTGTTTATCTTTTCTATCTTCTTTCTATTTCTCAGTGTACCTGTTCTCTCTTCTTTCTATTAATCCTTTTATCTTTTCTCTCTTCTTAGTATTTCTGTTTGTCTGTTCTCTCTTCTTTCTGCTTTACAGTTTATTTCCTCTCTCTTCTTTCTATTTCTCTATTTATCCGTTCCCATGCTTCTTTTCTCCGTTTATCTTTTCACTCATTTTTCTTCTTTTTTTTCTGTTCTCCTTTCAGTTTCTCTCTGTATCTGTTCTCTCTTCTTTCTACTTCTCCATTTAACTGTTCAGTCTTCTTAGTTTTTCTGTTTGTCCAATCTCTCTTTTTTCTTTTTCTCCGTTTATTTGTTCTCTCTTCTTTGTTTCTCCATTTATCTATTCCCTCCTCTCTCTTTCTCCTTATATCTGTGCTCGCTTTTTTTTTCCCCTGATTTTTTTTCTTTTTTCTATTTCTTAGTTTATCTGTTCTTTCTTCTTTCTACTTTCCTACATATCTGTTCCCATGATTCAATTTCACCGTTTCTGTTCACTCTTTTTTCTTTTTGTTTTTCTTTTCTCTCTTCTATTTCTCCATGTATCTTTTCACTGTTCTTTCTATTGCTCCGTTTATCCCTTCTCTCTTCTTTCTATTTCTCCGTTTATCTTTTCACTCTTTATTTTTCTTCATTTATGTTTTCCTTTCTTTTTATTTCACAGTTTTAACCATATCACTTCTCTCAATTTCTCTGTTTATCTGTTACCTCTTCTTTCTATTTCTCTGTTCATGTGTTCTCTCTTATTTCTTTTTCTCCATTTATCCATTCTCTTCTTTCTATTTCTGTTTTTCCCTTTTCTCTTCTTTCTTTTTCACGTTTTATCTGTTCTCACTTCTTTCTATTTCTCTGTTTATCCTTTGTCTTTTTTCTATTTCTCCATTGATCTTTTCTTTCTTCTTTGTCTTTCTCCGTTTATCTGTTCTCTCTTCTTTCTATTTCTCTATATATCTGATGCCATGATTCTATTTCTCTGTTTATCTGTTCACTTTTTTATTTTTCTGAGTTTCTGTTCTCTCTTCTTTCTATTTCTCCGTCTATCACTTTCCTCTTCTTTCTATTTCACCTTTTATCTGTACTCACTTCTTACTATTTCTCCGTTTATCTGTTCACTTCTTTCTATTTCTGTTTTTCTTCTTTCTTCTGTGTCTTTCTCTGTTGATCACTTTTCTTCTTTGTCTTTCTCCGTTGATCTCTTCTCTCTTCTTTCTTTTTCTCTATATATCTGTTCCCTTGATTCTGTTTCTCCTTTTATCTGTTCACTCTGCTTTATTTTTGTGTTTCTGTTCTCTCTTCTTTCTATTTCTCCGTTTATCAGTTCTCTTCTTAATTTTTCTCCGTTTATCGCATCTCTCTTTTTTCTATTTCTACATTTATTTGCTCTTTCTTTTTTTCTATTTCTCCGTTTATCTGTTCTTTCTTCATTCTTTTTTTGAATACCTTTTCTTTTTTTCCCCAATTTTCTTTTCTTTCTTATTTCTATTTCTCCATGTATCTGTTCTTTCAGTTCTATTTCTCTTTTTATTTGTTCCCTCAATTCTGTTTCTCCATTTAACTATTCTCTCTTCTTTATATTTCTCCGTATTTTCTGTTCTTTCTTCTTTCTTTTTGTCTGTTTATGTGTTCTCTCTATTTTCTGTTTCACCATTTTTCTGTTCTTCTTTTCTATTTCTCTTTTTATCCTTTCTCTCTTCTTTCTATTTCTCCTTTTATTTATACACTCTTTATTCTTTTTTCTATCTCTTTTTCTTCTTTCTTTCTCTCTGTTTATCTGTTTTCTCTCCTTTCTTCGTCTCCTTTTTTTCTGTTCTCTCCTCTTTCTATTACTTTGTTTATATGTACATTCTTTTTTCCTCTTCTCTATTTATCTGTTCCGTCTTCTTCCTATTTCTCTCTTTTTATGTTCTCTCTTCATTCTATTTTTCAGTTTATCTTTTCTTTCTTCTTCCTTTTTCTCTTTTTAACCCTTCTCTTTTATTTCTATTTCTCCTTTTACCTATTTTACCTATTCTCTCTTCTTTCTAGTTCTCCGTTTATCTATTCTATCTTCTTTTACTTCTCCGGTTATCAATTCTCTCTTCTTTCTATTTTTCCATTTATCTGTTCTCTCTTCTTTCTTTTACTCCGTTTATTTTTTCTCCCTTCCTTCTATTTCACTGTTTTTACATTCTCTCTTTTTTCTATTTCTCTCTTTAGCTGTTCACTCTTCCTTCTATTTGTCTATATATTTGTTCCCAAGATACTATTTCATAGTTTATCGGTTTTCTCTTCTACCCATTCCTCCGTTTAACTACTTTATTTTCTTCTTTTTTCTCCGTTTATCTGTTCTCTCTTCATCCTATTTCTCTATTTATACTTCCTCTCCTCTTTCTATTTCTCCATTTATCCGTTCTCTCTTCTTTCTATTTCTTTGTCTTTCTGTTCTCACAATTCTATTTCTCCATTTTACTATTCTCTCTTCTTTGTATTTCTCCGTTTATCTATACTCTTTATTTCTATTTCTCTGTTTCTCTGTTCTGAATTATTTCTATTTCTCTGCGTGTCTGTTCCCTCTTCTTTCTATTTCTCCTTTTAACTTTCCTTTGTTTTCTTTTTTCCTTTTCTTCCTTTTCCTATTTCACCATTTTCGCTTCTTACTTATTTGTCTTTCTCCGTTTATCTGTTCTGTCTTCTTTCAATTTCTCTTCTGTCTTTTTTCTATTTCTCCGTTTAGCTGTCGTCCTCCCTTGGTCGGGCCTCGCTGCTTTGTCGTCCTCCCTTGGTCGGGCCTCGCTGCTTTGTCGTCCTCCCTTGGTCGGGCCTCGCTGCTTTGTCGTCCTCCCTTGGTCGGGCCTCGCTGCTTTGTCGTCCTCCCTTGGTCGGGCCTCGCTTTGTTATTTCTATTTCTTGGTTTATCTGTTCTTTCTACTTTCTACTTTCCTATATATCTGTTCCCATTATTATATTTCACAGTTTATCTGTTCACTCTTCTTTTTTTCTGTTTTCCTTTTCTCTCTTCTTTCTATTTCTCTGTTTATCTGTTCTGTCTTGTTTCTATTTCCCTGTTTATCTGTTCTCACTTCTTTTTATTTCTCTGTTTATTTCTTCTTTCTTCTTTCTATTTCTCCGTTGATGTCTTCTCTCTTCTTTGTTGTTCTCCGTTTTCTCGCTACTTTCTTTTTCTCCATTTATCTTTTCAATCTTTCTATTTCTCCGTTTTTTCTATCTCTCATCTTTCTATTTCACCGTATTTTCTGTTCTCTTCTTTCTGTTTTACGTTTGTGTTCTCTCTTTATTCTCTCTTTCACCTTTTTTTCTGTTCTCCCTTCTACTTCTTTATATGTGTTCCCATGATTCTATTTCTACGTTTATCTGTTCTCTCTTCTTTCTCTTTCTCCGATTATCTATTCTCTTCTCTTTCTATTACTTTCTATTACTCCTTTCTATTTCTTTATATATCTGTTCCCACGATTCTATTTCACTGTTTTTCCTTTCTCTCTTCTTTCTCTTTCTCCGTTTATCTGTTCTTTCATATTTCTTTTACTCCATATATGTTCCCATGATTCTGTTTCTCCATTTGTCTCCTTTCTATTTCTGCGTGTGTTTGTTCTCCCTTCTTTCTATTTCTGCGTGTGTCTGTTCTATCTTTTTTCTCGTCTCTTTTTATCTATTCTCTCTTCTTTGTTTTCCTCCATTTATCTGCTCCCTCTTCTTTCTAATTCTCCATTTATCTTTTCTCGTGTATCATTTCTCTCTTCTTTCTATCTCTCTGTTTATCTGTTCTGTCTACTTTCTTCATCTCCTTTTTTTCTGTTCTCTCGTCTTACTTTTACTTTGTTAATATGTACATTCTTTTTTCCACTTTTCTATTTATCTGTTCCCACTTCTTTCTATTTCTGTTTATCCGTTCTCCCTATTCTATTTCTATGTTTATGTTTCTATGTTTATGTGTTCCCTCAACATTATTTCTATTTTTATCTGTTAACTCGATTCTTTTACTCCGTTTCTCTTCTTTCTATTTGTTCCGTTTATCACTTCTCACTCTCTTTCTCCAGTTGTCAGTTCTCTCCTCTTTCTATTTCTGTTTATTTCTTCTTTCATCTTTCTATTTCCCCATTTATCCATTTTCTCTTCTATTTATTTCTCTGGTTTTCCCTGCTAACTTCTTTCTATTTCTCCGTTTATCTGTTCCCTCTATTGTATTTCTCTGATTATCCCTTCCCTCTTCCTTTTATTTCTCCGTTTATCTGTTCTCTCTGCTTTCTATTTGTCTGTATTTCTATTCCCACAATTCTATTTCGCCGTTTTTCCGTTCTCTCATCTTTCTATTTCTCCATTTATCTGATATATCTTCTTTCTGTTTCTCAGTTCTCCGTTCTTTCTTTTTCTCTGTGTGTCTTTTCCCTTTTTTCCCTTTCTCCATTTTTCTGTTCTCTCTTCATTCTATTTCTCAGTTTATCTGTTCTTTCGTCTTTCTTTTTCTGTTTATCCCTTCTGTCTTTTTTCTATTTCTCCTTTTACCTATTCTCTCTTCTATCTATATCTCCTTTGTCTATTCTCTCTTCTTTCTACTTCTCCGGTTAGCAATTCTCTCTTCTTTCTATTTATCCGTTTATTTGTTCTCTCATCTTTCAGTCTCTCTATAAATCTGTTCCCACGGTTCTATTTCTCCATGTACATGTTCTCTCTTCATTCTGTTTCTCCGTTTATCCCTTCTCTCTTCTTTCTGTTTCTCCGTTTATATATTCAGTCTTCTATTACTCCGTTTATTTATTTCTTCTTTCTATTTCTCTGTTCATCTTTATCTTTCTGTTTCTCCATTTTTCTGTTTTCTCTTCTTCTATTTATCTGTTCTCTCTACTTTCTACTTCTCCTTTTTTTCTGTTCTGTCCTCTTTCTATTACTTTGTTTATCTGAACTTGCTTGATTCTATTTCTCTTTTTCTGTTCCCTCTTCCTTCTATTTCTTTATCTGTTCCCTCAATTTTTTTCTGTTTCTCTTCTCTTTTTTCTATTTCTCCGTTTATCTTTTCCCTCTTCTTTCTATTACTTAATGTATCTGTTCTTTCTTCTTTCTATTTTTCCTTTATACCTTCTGTATTCTTTTTATTGCTCTGTTTATCTATTCTCTCATCTTTCTAGTTCTCCGTTTAACTTTTATCTCTTCATTCTATTTCTCCAATTAACTTTTCTTTCTTTTTTATATTTCTCCGTTTATATTTTTTCTCTTCTTTCGATTTATCTGTTTATTTTTCTCTTATTTTTATTTCTGTTTATCCCTTCTCTCTTCATTCTATTACTCCTTTTATCTGTTCTCTCTTCTTTCTTTATCTCCAGTTCTCTTAATTCTGTTTCACCGTTTATCCGTTCTCTTGTTTTCTTCTCAATTTTTTTCTTTCTTCTTTATATTTCTTTTTATCTCTTCCCATGATTGTATTTCTCCGTTTAACTATTCCCTTTTCTTTCTATTTCTCCATTTATCTCTTCTCTCTTCTTTTTATTTCTCTGTTTAACTGTTCTCTCTTCTTTCTACATCTCCATTTTTATTTTCTCTCTTATTTTTATTTCTCCGTTTAACACTTCTCTCTTCATTCTATTTCTCCGTTTAACTATTCTGTTTTCGTTCTTCTTCTCTGTTTATCTGTTCTCTCTTTTTTATATTTGTTTATCTCTTCACTCTTCTTTTTATATCTCTGTTTATCAGATCACTCGTTTCAATTACTCTGTTTATCATTTCACTCTATTCTGTTTCTCGGTTTATCTGTACCCATGATTCTTTTTCTCCGTTTTTCTGTTCTCTCTTCTTTCCATTTCTCTGATTAGCTTTTCTTTCTTCTTTCCTTTTCTCTGTTTATATTTTATTTTTTCATACTATTTCTCCATTTATATTTTCTCTCTTCTATTTCTCCGTTTCTCTTTTCTCTCTTCTTTCTGTTTCTCCGTATGTCTATTTTCTCTCCTTTCTATTTCTCCGTTTATCTATTTTCTCTTATTTCTACTTCTCTTTTTATCGATTCTCTATTCTTTCAAATACTTCGTTTATCTTTTTTCATTTATTTCTATTTCTCCGTTTTTCCCTTCTTTCTATTTCTCATGTTGTCTTCTCTCTTCTTTCTATTTCTTTTTTTGTCTGTTCTTTCTTCTTTCTATTTCTCCAAATATCTTTTTTATGTTCTTTCTTTTTCTCTGTTTATAGATTCACTCTTCTTACTGTTTCTCCATTTAACTGTTCTCTCTTCTTTCTACTTCTGTTTATCTGCTCTCTCAATTTTTTTCTGTTTATCTCTTCTCTCTCCTTTCTATTTCTGTTATCCGTTCTCTAGATTCTATTTCTCCATTTAACTGTTTTCTATTCTTTGTATTTCTCCGTTTATCTGGTCTCTTTTTTTTCTATTTCTTCTGTTTCTCTGTTCTCCATTCTTTCCATTTCTCTGTGTCTGTTCCCTCTTCTTACTGTTTCTCCGTTTATCTGTTCTCTCTTCTTTCTTTTTCTTTTTTTATCTGTACAATCTTATTTCTATTTATTTGTTTATCTGTTCTTTCTTATTTCTGTTTCTCTATATATCTGTTCCCATGATTCTATTTCTCTGTTTATCTCTTCTCTCTTCATTCTTATTTTCTGAGTACCTTTTCTCTCTTCTTTTTTTCCCCCCCATTTTCTTTTCTTACTTATTTCTCTCTCTGTTTATATTTTCAATCTTCTTTCTATTTCTCCGTTTTTTCTATTCTCTCTTCTTTCTATTTCTCCATTTGTTTGTTCTCTCTTTTTCCCCGATTTTATTATCTTTCTATTTTCTATTTCTCTGAAGATCTGTTAGCTCTCCTTTCTATTTCTCCAAATATCTCTTCTCTCTTCTTTCGATTTCTTTGTTTATCTGTGTGGAGGATTTTATGCAAGACTGGCTGAAGAGTAAAGGGCACAGCAAGGAAAACCTCTTGCTGATGCCCGAAATAGGCCAAGAGAGGCGTTACAGGGACTAGCTGTAGCTGTTCAAGCAGTAAAGAGATGTTACAACTGTTGCAACTCAAGTAGAAGCATGATGAGGTACCGTCCATTCACAAAACTAGGGCACAATAACCTTGCTGCAACATGAAGGGTGTAGGGGTAAGATTAAGGAAGCAGTGACCAATGAAATTTCAGCTTAACTGTAAGAATTAACAATGAAGCTTTTGCTCACTAATATCACTAACCTATTAGGAGCCTGGGTTTTGCAATATGTATGAACCTTATTACCACTAATATAAATGTACGCAGCTTTCTGATTAAAGTTGAGACTTGCTGATAGCGTGGAGTCCTTGTCTCCCTTCGCCGACAAATGGTGCTCACCGCATAGGATTACAACAATCTGTACTTTATTATTTCTATTTCTCTGAATATATGTTCTTTTTTCTTTCTATTACTCCTATTCGGTTCTTTCTTCTTTCTATTTCTCCGTTTATATTTTCTTCTTTCTATGTCTCGTTTATCTGTTCTCTTCTTTCTATTTTACGTTTGTGTTCTCTCTTTTTTCTCTTTCACCTTTTTTCTGTTCTCCTTTCTATTTCTCCGTTCATATTTTCTCTCTTCTTTCTAATTCTCCTTTTTTTCTGTTCTCTCTTCCACCTATTTCTTTTTCCATTCCCTCTTGTTCCTATTTATCCATTTATACATTCTCTCTTCTTTCTAATTCTGTGTATCTGTTTTCTCGACTTTCTACTTATCTTTTTTTTTCTGTTCTCTCCTCTCTCTAATAATTTGTTTATTTGTACTTTTTTGTTTCTATTTCTCTGTTTATCTCTTCTCTCTTCCTTCTATTTCTCTGATTTTCCGTTCTCTCTTTTTTCTATTTCTCCGTTTATCCATTCTCTCTGCTTTCTATTTGTCCGTTTATCTCTTCCGTCTTCTATCAATTTCTCATTTTTTCTGTTCTCTGTTCTTTCTATTTCTTGGATTCTATGTTCTTTCTTTTTTCTATTTATCCATTTATATTTTCTCCCTTCTTTCTATTTCTCCATTGAACTATTTTCTCTTCTTTCTATTTCTACGTTTATCCCTTACCTCTTCTTTCTATTTTTCCGTTTATCCCTTCCCTCTTTTTTCTATTTTTCCGTTTATCTTTTCTCTCTTCTTTCTATTACTCTATATATCTGTTCTTACGATTCTATTTCTCCTTGTATCTCTTCTCTCTTCTTTCAATATCTTCGTGTATCTGTTCTCTCTTCGTTCCAGTTATCCGTTAATCTGTTCTCTCCTCTTTTCTCCGTTTATTCTTTCTCACTTCTTTATATTTCTCCGTTTATCTGCTCTCTCTTCTTTCTATTTGCCCGTTTATCTGTTCCCTCATCTTTCTGTTCTCCTATTATCGGTTCACTCTTCTTTCTATTTCTCCGTTTATCTGTTCTTTCTTCTATCTATTTCTCTGTTTAACCCATCTCTCTTCTTTCCATTTCTCTGTTTATCTATTTTCTATTCTGTCTTTTTCTACGTGTATCTTTTCTCCCTTCCTTCTATTTCTCCGAGTAACTGTTCTTTCTTCTTTTTCTTCTTGTATCTGTTCTCTCTTCTATTTCATCGTTTATATGTTCTTACTTCTTTCTATTTCTTTGTCCAATTTCTCTCCCCTCTTTTTCTCCGTTTATCCCTTCTGTCTTCGTTCTATTTCTCCATTTATCCCATCTCACTCTATTCTATTTCTTTTTATCTGTTCTCTTTTTTCTCTTTCTGCGTTTATCCATTTTCTCTTCTTTCTCTTTCTGTTTATCCGTTCTCTCTTCTTTCTATTTCTCGTTTTATCCGTTCCCTCTTCTTTCTTGTTTTATCCGTTCCTTCTTCATTTTTTCTCTATTTATCTATTCCCGCAATTGTATTGTATTGTTTATCTGTTTTCTCTTGTTTCTATTTCTCCATTTATCTGTTCTCTCTTCTTTCTGCTTCTTAGATTATTTCCTCTCTGTTCTTTCTTTTTCTTTGTTTTTCCATTCTATCTTCATTCTATTTCCCTGTTTTTCTGTTCTTCTTTCTGTTCCCTCTACGTTATATTTTTTGTTTATCAGTTCTAATTTTTCTATTTCTCCGTTTATTCCTTCTCTCTTCTTTCTATTTCTCCATTTATCTGTTCTCTCTTCTTTCTGTTTCTCTGTTTATCTGTTCCCTCTCCTTTCTATTTCTCTGCTTATCTATTCTCTCTTCTTTCTTTTCCGTTTATCCCTTCTCTCTTCTTTCTATTTCTCTGTTTATCTGTACACTCTTTATTCTTTTCTGTTCTCTCTCCTTTCTAATTCTGTTTATCCCTTCTCTCTTTTTTCTATTTCTCTGTTTATCCGTTCTCTCTTTTTTCTTTTTCTGTTTATCTGTTCTCCCTTCTTTCTATTTCACAGTTTTTACCATCTTTCTTCTTTCAATTTCATCGTCTATCTGTTCTCTCTTTTTATATTTCTCTGTTTATCTTTTCTCTCTTCTTTCTATTTCTACGTTTATCTGTTCTGTCGTCTTTCTATTACCCCTTTTATCTGTACTCTCTTCTTTCTTTTTCTCTGTTTATTTGTTCTTTTTTTTTCTCCATTTATCCCTGGTCTCTTTTTTCTATATCTACGTTTATCCCTTCTTTCTTCTTTCTATTTCTCCTTATATCTGCTCTCTCTTTTTTTTTCCCTGATTTTCTTTTCTTTCTTATATCTCTTTCTCCGTTTATCTGTTCTTTCTTCTTTCTACATTCGTATATATCTGT
Organism: Oreortyx pictus; assembly: GCA_036925125.1. Classification (NCBI taxonomy): domain Eukaryota; kingdom Metazoa; phylum Chordata; class Aves; order Galliformes; family Odontophoridae; genus Oreortyx; species Oreortyx pictus. The sequence goes on along the minus strand of JAUPFR010000001.1, from coordinate 40,955 downwards.
TTCCATTATCCTATTTCAGCATTTATCTGTTCACTCTTTTTTCTTTTACTGTTTTTCTTTTCTCTCTTCTATTTCTCCATTTATCCCTTCTCTCTTTTCTTTCTTTTTCTCTGTGTATAAGTTCTCACTTCTTTCTTCTTCTCCATTTATCTGTTCTCCTTAATTTTTCTCAGTTTATCCCCTCTCTTTATTCTATTTCTCTGTTTGTCTGTTATCTATTCTTTCTTTTTTTCCGAATACCTTTTCTCTCTTATTTTTTTTACCCCCATTTTCTTTTCTATATTTCTTTGTTTATCCCTACTTTCTTTTTCTCCGTTTATCAGTTTTCAGTTCTTTCTATTACTCCTTTTATCTGTTCTCTCTTTTTTATTTCTCCCTGATTTTCTTTTCTTACTTCAATTTCTCTGTTTATCTGTGCACACTTTTTTATATTTCTTCATTTATCTGTTCTATCTTCTTACTATATCTCCGTTTATCATTTCTCTCTTCTTTCTATTACTCCGATTATCTGTTCTCTTCTTTCTTTTTCTCCGTTTTTCTGTTCACTCTTCCACCTATTTGCCCATTTATCTGTTCTCACTTCATTCTATTTCTTCGTTTATCCCTTCTCTCTACTGATTATTTCTCTGTTTATCTGTTCACTCTTCCACCTATTTGTCCATTTATCTGTTCTCACTTCATTCTATTTCTTCGTTTATCCCTTCTCTCTACTGATTATTTCTCTGTTTATCTGTTCACTCTTCCACCTATTTGTCCATTTATCTGTTCTCACTTCATTCTATTTCTTCGTTTATCCCTTCTCTCTACTGATTATTTCTCTGTTTATCTCTTCTCTCTACTTTCTAGATCTCCTTTTTTTCTCCTTTTATTACTTTGTTTATATGTACTTTCTTGTTTCCTCTTCTGTTTTTCTGTTCCCTCTTCTTTCTATTTCTCTTTTTATTTTTCTTTATTCTTTCTATTTCCCTGTTCACCTGCTCTCTCGATTCTATATCCCCCATTTAACTTTTATCTTTTTATATCTCCATTCATCAGTTCTCCCTACTTTTTATTTCTCTGTTTATCTGTTCTCTTTCTATTTCACCGTTTGTTTTCTCTTCTTTCTATTTCTCCGTTTATCTGTTCTCTATTATTTCTTTTTCAGTTTCTCTTCCCTCGATTCTATTTTTCCGTTTATCTTTTCACTCTTCTTTCTATTTCTTTGTTTATCTCTTATTTCTTCTTTCTATTTCTCCATTTATCCCTTCCCTCTTATTTCTAATTCATTGTTTATCTGTTCTCTCTTCTTTCTATTTCTCCCGTTTATCTGTTCTCTCTCTCCTTGCTATTTCTCCATTTGTTTTCTCTCTTCTATTTCTCTGTTCTCTCTTCTTTCTCTTTCTCCTTGTGTCTGTTCTCTCTCCTTGCTATTTCTCCATTTATCTGTTCCCTCTTCTTCCTATTTCCGTTTCTCTTTTCTCTCTTTTTTTCTATTTCCTTTTTTATCCCTTCTCTCTTCTTTCTATTTCTCAGTTTTTTACTGTTCTCTCTTTCTTCTATTACTTTGTTTTCCTGTTCTCTCTTCCTTTCTTTCTTATTTCTCAGTTTTTTTCTCTCTTCTTTCAATTTCTCCCTTTATCTGTTTTCATCATTCTATTTCTCCCTTTAGCCCTTATCTCTTCTTCCTATTTCTCAGTTTATCTCTGCCCTCCTCTTTCTATTTTCTTTTTTCCCTTCTCTCTTCTTTCTATTTCTCTATTTATCCATTCTCTCTTCTTTACTATTTCTCCGTTTAATTGTTCTCTTCTTTCCCTTTTTCCGTTTCTCTGTTCTCTCGTTTCCACTTCTCTGTTTACTTGTTCTCTTGTTTCTGTTTCTCCGTTTATAATTTCTCCCTTCTTTCTGTTTCTCCATTGATCTCTTCTCTCTTCTTTCAATTTCTGTTTATTTCTACTTTTTTCTTTCTATTTCTCCAGATATCCGTTCTCTTTGCTGTCTATTTCTGTTTTTCCATTATAACTTATTTCTATTTCTCCATTTAGCCCTTCATTCTTCTTCTATTTCTCCATTTATCTGCTCTCTTTTTTCTATTTCTCCATTTATCCATTCCCTTTTTTTATATTTGTCTGTTTCTGTTCTTTCTTCTTTCTATTTCTGTTTCTCTTCTCTCTTCTTTCTATTTCTCCGTTCATATGTTCTCACTGCTTTCTATCTCTGTTTATCCCTTTTAATTCTTTCCAGTTTTTTTTCTAGTCTTTCTCAGTTTATCACTTCCCTCTTTTTTATATTTCTCCGTTTATCTGTTGTCTCTTCTTTCTATTTCTCAATTTATATTTTCCACCTTCTATCTATTTCTCTGTCCCCTCTTCTTACTTTTTCTCCATTTTTTTACTGTACTCTCTTCTTTCTTTTCCTTTCTTTTTCTGTTCTCTCTTCTTTCTCTTTCTGTCTATCCATTCTCTCCTCTTTATATTTCTCCATTTATCTCTACTCTCTTTCTGTTTCTCCGTTAATCTGTTCTCCGTATTCTATTTCTCTGTTTATCCCTAATCTTTCTATTTCTCCATTTATACCTTCCCTCATTTTTGTATTTCTCTGTTTATCCCGTCTCACTTCCTTCTATTTCTCCATTTATCCCTTCTCTCTTCTTTCTACTTCTTCGTTTATCTGTTCTCTCTTCTTAATTTTTCTGTTTATCATTTTTCTATTCTTTCTATTTCTCTTTTTATCCCTTCTCTCTTCTTTCTATTTCTCCGTTTCTGTTCTTTCTTCTTTCTTTTTCTCTGTTTAACCCTTCTCTCTTTTTTGTATTTCTCCTTTTACCTATTCTCTCTTCTATCTATATCTCCTTTATCTATTCTGTTCTCTCTACTTCTCCAGTTATCAATTCTCTCTTCTTTCTATTTATCCGTTAATTTGTTCTCTCATCTTTCAATCACTCTATAAATCTGTTCCCACGGTTCTATTTCTCCCTGTACATTTTCTCTCTTCATTCTGTTTCTCCGTTTATCCCTTCTTTCTTCTTCCTATTTTTCCATTTAACTGTTCTCTTTTTTCTGTTTCACCGTTTGTATATTAACTCTTCTTTCTATTAAACCGTTTATCTGTTCTTTCTTCTTTCTATTTTTCCTTTATACCTTCTGTATTCTTTCTATTGCTGTTTATCTATTCTCTCTTCTTTCTCTCCGTTTCTCTGTACTCTCATCTTTCAGTTTCTCTATATATCTCTTCCCACGTTTATTATTATCCGTGTATATGTTCTGTTTTTTTCTATTTCTCCATGTCTGTTCTCTCTTCTTTCTATTTCTCCGTTTACATTTTCAGTCCTTTGTTCAGTTCCTTTGTTTTCCTGTTCTCTCTTCTTTACTATTTCTCAGTTTATTTTTTCTCTCTTCTTTCCATTTCTCCCTTTATCTGTTCTCGCCATTCTATTTCTCCCTTTATCTGTTCTCCTCATTCTATTTCTCCCTTTATCCCTTATCTCTTCTTCCTGTTTCTCAATTTATCTCTGCCCTCCTCTTTCTATTTTTCTTTTTTCCCTTTTCTCTTCTTTCTATTTCTCTATTTATCCGTTCTCTCTTCTTTCTACTTCATTTATCTGTTCTCTCTTCTTAATTTTTCTGTTTATCATTTTTCTATTCTTTCTATTTCTCTTTTTATCCCTTCTCTCTTCTTTCTATTTCTCCATTTATCTGTTCTTTCTTCTTTCCATTTTTCCCTTTCTGTTCTCTCTTGTTTCCACTTCTGTTTACTTGTTCTCTTTTCTTTCTGTTTCTCCAATTATAATTTCTCCCTTCTTTCTATTTCTCCATTTATCTTTTCTCTCTGCTTTCTATTTCTGCATTTAACCCTTCCCTCTTTTTTGGATTTCTCTGTTTATCTGTTCTTTATTCTTTCTATTTCTCCCTTCATATGTTCTCACTGCTTTCTATCTCTGTTTATCCCTTCTAATTCTTTCTAGTTGTCAGTTTATCACTTCCCTCTTTTTTATATTTCTCCGTTTATCTGTTGTCTCTTCTTTCTATTTATATTTTCCTTCTTTCTATTTCTCTGTCCCATCTTCTTTCTTTTTCTCCATTTTTTAACTGTACTCTCTTCTTTCTCTCTTTCTCTCTATCCATTCTCTCTTCTTTCTATTTCTTTGTTTTTCTCTAACTTCTTTCGGTTTCTCCGTTTATAAGTTCTCTCCTCTTTATATTTCTCTATTTATCTCTACTATCTTCTTTCCGTTTCTCCGTTAATCTGTTGTCTCTTCTTTCTATTTCTCAGTATATCTGTTATCTCTTCTTTCTCTTTCTTCATCTATTCTCCTCATTCTATTTCTCTGTTTGTCCCTAATCTTTCTATTTCTCTGTTTTTACCTTCCCTCATTTCTGTTTTTCTCCGTTTATCTGTGCTCTCTTCTTTCTATATTTCTTTATCCCTTCTCTCTTATTTCTATTTCTGTTTATCCCTTCGCTATTCTTTCTATTTCTCCGTTTATTCCTTCTCTCTTCTTTCTGTTTCTCCGTTTATCTATTCCCTCTTCTCTCTATTACTTCCTTTATCTGCTCTCTCTTTTTTATTTTTCCCTGATTTTCTTTTCTTTCTTATTTCTATTTCTCCGTCTCGTTTCTATTTCTGCGTGTTTTTTATCCCTTCTTTCTATTTCTGTTTAAGCCTTCTCTCTTCTTTCTATTTCTCCATTTATCTATTTTCTTTCTACTTCTCTGTTTATCTATTCAATCTTCTTTCTAATTCTCCATTTATCTTTACTCCTTTCTTTCTATTTATCCGTTTACATGTACCCTCTCTTTTCTATTTATCAGTTTATCTGTTCTCTCTTCTTTCTATTTCTCTTTTTACCTGTTCCCTCATTTGTATTACTCTGTTACCTTGATTCGTTTAATCCGTTTCTGTTTTTTCTTCTTTCTATTTCTCCAAATATCTGTTCGCTCTCCTTTCTTTTTCTCTGTTTATCTATACTCACTTCTTTCTACTTCTGCATTTATCTTTTCTCGTTTCTTTCTATTTCCCCGTTTATCTATTGTCTCTTCTTTTAATTTACCCGTTTATATGTATTCATTTTTTCTTCTTTTCCATTTATCTGTTCTCTCTTCTTTCGATTTCTTTGTTAATCTGTACTTCATTATTTCTATTTCTCCAAATATCTCTTCTTTCTTTTTACTATTTCACAGTCGATCTATTCTCTCTTCTTTATATTTCTCCGAATACCTTTTTTTTTTTCTTTCTTTTTCTCCGTTTCTCTGTTCTTTCTTCTTTCTAGTTCTCATTTATCTGTTCTTTCTTCTTTCTAGTTCTCCATTTATATTTTCTCACTTCTTTCTATTTCTCCATTTAACCCTTCTCTCTTCCTTCTGTTTCTTTATCGATTCTCTCTTCTTTCTAATTCTCCTTTTTTTCTGTTCTCTCTTCCACCTATTTCTCCGTTTTTCCATTCTGTCTTGTTCCTATTTCTCCATTTATACATTCTCTCTTCTTTCTAATTCTCCGTGTATCTGTTTTCTCGACTACTTTTTTTTCTGTTCTCTCCTCTATCTATTACTTTTTATCTCTACATTCTTGTTTCTATTTCTGTTTATCTGTTCCCTCTTCTTTCTGTTTCTCGGTTTATCTATTCCCTCTTCTTTCTATTTTCTCTGTTTATCTGTTCTCCCTTCTGTTTCTCCGTTTTTCCGTTCGTTCTTCTTTCTATTTGTCCGTTTATCTGTTCCATCTTCTATCAATTTCTAATTTTCTCTGTTCTCTTTTTTCTATTTCCCAGATTCTCTGTTCTTTCTTTTTTCTATTTCTCAATTTATCTTTTATTTATTCTTTCTATTTCTCCGTTTATCCCTTCCCTCTTCTGTCTATTTCTCCGTTTTTTCTGTTCTCTCATCTTTCTTTTTCTCCTTGTATCTGTTATCTCTGCTTTCTTTTTCTCCCTTTATCCCTTCCCACTTTTTTCTATTTCTCCGAATATCTGTTCTCTCTTCTTTCCATTTCTCTATATATCTGTTCATACGGTTCTTTTTCTCCTTGTATCTCTTCTCTCTTCTTTCAATATCTTCGTGTATCTTTTCTCTGTTCGTTCCATTTATCCGTTAATCTGTTCTCTTCTTTCTTTTTCTCCGTTTATCCCTTCTCCCTTCTTTATATTTCTCCATTTATCTTTTCTCCTTTCTTTTTCTCAGTTTATATTTTCTCTCTTCGTTCTACTTCTCCGTTTATCTATTCTCTTCTATCTAGTTCTCCATTTATCCCTTCTTTCTTCTTTCTATTTCTCTTTGTATCTGTTCCCATGATTCTATTTCTCTATTTATCTATTCACTATTTTTCCTTCTCTTTTTTTCTGTTCTCTCTTCTTTCTGATTCTCCGTGTATCTGTTCTCTCTTTTTTCTATTCCACCATTTATCTCTTCTCTCCTCCATTATTTCTCCGAATATCTGTTCTCTCTTCTTTCTGATTCTCCATGTCTGTTCTCTCTTCTTTCTATTTTCCGTATATCTGTTCTCTCTTTTTTGTTTCACTGTTTATCTGTTCTCTTCTTACTATTTCTTTGTTTCTCTTTTCTCTCTTCTTACCATTTCTCCATTTTTCTTCTCTCGTTTCTATTTCTCCATTTTTTCTGTTCCCTCTTCTTTCTATTTCTCAGTGTATCTGTTCCTATGATTCTATTTCTCCGTTTATCTGTTCACTCTTTTTTATTTCTCTGTTTTTTCTGTTCTCTCTTCTTTCTACTTCTCCATTTATCTGTTCTCTCTTCTTATTTTTTCTCTGTTTATCCCATCTCTTTTTTCTATTTCTCTGTCTATCTGTTCTCTCTTCTTTCTTTTTTTCCGAATACCTTTACTCTCTTTTTTCCCCCCAATTTCTTTTCTAACTTCTTTCAATTTCTCCATTTATCTGTTCAGTCTTCTTTCTAATTCTCCTTTTTTCTATTCTTATTTCTGTTTCTTCGTTTATCTGTTCTCTCTTCTTTCTCTTTCTCCTATTATTTATTCTCTCCTCTTTCTATTACTTTGTGTACTTTTTTCTATTTCTGTTTATCTTTTCCCTCAATTGTATTTCTGTTTTTATTTGTTCCCTCGATTCTATTTCTCCATTTAACTATTCTCTCTTCTTTCTATTTCTCCGTTTCTCCCTTCTCTCTTCTTTCTATTTCTCCATTTATTCCTTCTCTCTTCCTTCTGTTTCTCTGTTTATCTATTCCCTCTTCTCTCTATTACTTCCTTTATCTGCTCTCTTTTTTATTTTTCCCTGATTTTCTTTTCTTTCTTATTTCTATTTCTCCGTTTATCTTTCTTTCTACTTTCGTATATATCTGTTCCTTTGATTCTATTTCACCGCTTGTCTGTTCACTCATTTTTCTTATTCTGTTTTTCTTTTCTCTCTTCTATTTCTCTGTTTTTCTTTTCACTCTTCTTTCAATTTCTCTGTTTATCCCTTCTCTCTTCTTTCTCTTTCTCCGTTTATCAGTTCTCTCTTCTTTCTACTTCTCCATTTATCTGTTCTCTTCTTAATTTTTCTCCATTTATCCTTTCTCTATTCTTTCTATTTCTCTTTTTGTCCTTTCTCTTCTTTCTATTTCTCCGTTTATCTATACACTCTTTATTCTTTTTCTATTTTTCTATTCTCTCTTCTTTCTAATTCTCAGTTTATCTGTTCGTTCTTTTTCTTTCTCCGTTTATCTTTTCTCTCTTCTTTCTCTGTCTCGGTTTATCCCTTCTCTCTTCTTTCTCTTTCTCCGTTTATCCCTTCTCCGTACTTTCTATTTCTCTGTTTCTGTTAACCCTTCTTTCTATTTCACAGTTTTTGCCATCTTTCTTCTTTCAATTTCTCCATTTATCTGTTCTGTTTTTTTTTTATATTTCTCTGTTTATCCCTTCTCTTCTATTTCTACGTTTAAATGTTCTTTTCTTTCTATTACTCCTTTTATCAGTTCTCTCTTCTTTCTGTACTCCTTTTATCTGTTCTCTCGTCTTTCTATTTCTCCTATTATCTGTTCTCTCTTCATTCTATTTCTCTGCTTATCTGTTCTCTCTTCTGTCTATTTCTCCATTTTTCTGTTCTCCCATTTTTCTATTTCACAGTTTTTACCATCTCTCTTCTTTCTATTTCTCCATTTATCTCTTCTCTCTTTTTATATTTCTGTTATCTGTTCTCTCTTCTTTGTATTTCTTCGTTTATCTGTTCTCTCTTCTTTCTATTACTACTTTTATCTGTTCTGTCATCTTTCTATTACTCCTTTTATCTGTTATCTCTTCTTTCTATTTCTCCATTTATCTGTTCTCTCTTCTCTCTATTTCTCCGAATAACATTTCTCTCTTCTTATTCCCTGAGTGTCTTTCTTATTTCTATTTCTCTGTTTATCTGTTTTGTCTTCTTTCAATTTCTCCATTTATCTGTTCTCTCTTCTTTCTTTTATTCCGTTTATTTGTTCTCCCTTCCTTCTATTTCACCGTTTTTACCTTCTCTCTTCTTTCTATTTCTCAGTTTAGCTGTTCACTCTTTTTTCTTGTTGTCTATATATTTGTTCCCAAGATTCTTTTTCATAGTTTATCGGTTTTCTCTTCTATCCATTCCTCCGTTTAACTTCTCTATGTTCTTCCTATTTCTCCGTTTATCTGTTCTCTCTTCATCCCATTTCTCTATTTATCCTTTCTCTCTTCTTTCTATTTCTATGTTTATCCGTTCTCTCTTCTTTCTATTTCTTTGTTTTTCTGTTCCCTCGATTCTATTTCTCCATTTTTCCATTCTCTCTTCTTTGTTTTCTCCGTTTATCTGTACTGTCTTCTTTCCATTTCTGTTTCTGTTCCCTCTTCTATTTATTTCTCTTTATCTCACTTCACTCTTCTATTTCTCTGTTTACTTGTTCCCATGATTTTATTTTTCCGTTTAACTGTTCTCTCTTCTTTCTATATCTCCATTTATCTTTTGTCATCTTCTTATTTTAACGTAACTCTGTTCTCCCTTCTATCTATTTCTCCTTGTGTCTGTTCTTTTTGTTTATATTTCTCCGATTAGCTTTTCTTTCTTCTTTCTTTTTCTCAGTTTTTCTTTCTTCATACTATTTCTCCATTTATATTTTCTCTCTCCGTTCTATTTCTCCGTTTATCTATTCTCTCATCTTTCCATTTCTCTATATATCGGTTCCCACGGTTCTATTTCTCCGTGTATCTCTTCTATCTTCTTTCTATTTCTCCGTTTATCTGTCCACTCTTCTTTCTGTTTCTCTGAATATATGTTCGCTCTCCTTTCCAGTTCTCTGAATATCTGTTCTTTCTTCTTTCTATTTCTCTGAATATCTTTTCTCTCTTCTTTATTTTTCTCCAAATATCTGTTTTCTCTTCTTTCTATTTCTCCGTTTATCTTTTTTCTCTTCTTTCTATTTCTCCTTTTACCTTTTCTCTCTTCTTTCTAATTCTCCATTATATTTTTCGTGTTTCTTTCTATTTCTCCATTTAACCCTTCTCTCTTCTTTCTATTTTCTTGTTTATCTTTTTTCTATTCTTTCTATTTTTCTGTTTATTTGTTCTCCCTTTGTTTTATTTATCCGTTTTTTTCTTCTCTCTACTTTCTACTTCTCCTTTTTTTCTTTTCTCTCCTCTTTATATTACTTTTTTTATCTGTACTTTCTTCTTTCTATTTCTCTGTTTGTGTACCCACTTCTTTCTATTTCTGCTTTTCTGTTTATCTGTTCTCTCTTCTTATTTCTCCATTAAACTGATCTCTCATCATTCTATTTCTCTGTTTATCCTTTCTCTCTTCTTTCTATTTCTCAGTGTATCTACTCTCACTTCTTTCAACTTCTCCGTTTATCAATTCTGTCTTATTTCTAATTCTCCATTTATCTTTTCTCCTTTCATTCTATTTCTCCATTTATCTATTCTCTCTTTTTTATATTTCTCTGTTTATCTGTACCCTCTTTTATTTATTTCTCTGTTTAACTGTTCCCTCATATTTTTTCACTTTTTTCTATTACCTCGATATTTCAACTCTTTTTTCCGTTCTTTTTATTTGTCCGTTTATCTCTTCTATCATCTTTCTGTTTGTTTGATTCTCTGTTCTATCTTCTTTCTATTTCTCCGTTTATCTGTTCTCTCTTCTTACTATTTCTCCATTTATCTGTTTTCTCTTCTTTCCATTTCTCCTTTTATATGTTCTCCCTTCTTTCTATTACTCCGTTTTTTTATTCTCCCTTCTTTCTATTTTACTTTTTTTACCATCTCTCTTCTTTCTGTTTCTCTCTATCTCTGTTCACTCGATTCTGTTTCCCCATTTATCCATTCTGTCTTCGTTCCATTTCTACATTTATCTGTTCATTCTTCTTTCTATTTCTCTATATATCTGTTCCCATGATTGTATTTCTTTATCTCGTCTCTTTTCTTTCTAATTTTCCATTTAACCCTTCTCTCTTCTTTCTATTTTTCTGTTTATCTGTTCACTCTTCCTTCAATTTCTCCGTTTATCTGTTCTCCCTTCTTTCTATTTCTCTCTAAATCTGTTCCCACGATCCTATTTCTCCATTTATCCATTCTCTCTTCTATCTATTTCTCTGTTTATCTGTTCTCTCTACTTTCTACTTATACTTTTTTTCTGTTCTGTCCTCTTTCTATTACTTTGGCTATCCGAACATTCTTGTTTGTATTTCTCTGTTTATCTGTTCCCTCTTCTTTCTATTTCTATGTTTACCTGTTCCCTCCCTGTTTCTCCGTTTATCTCTTCTCTCTTCTTCCTATTTCTCCGTATATCCGTTCTCTGTACTTTTTATTTATCCGTTCTCTCTTCTTTCTATTTCTCCTTTTATCCGGTCCCTCTGTTCTTTCTTCTTTCTATATTTCTTTTTAAACTTTCACTGTTCTTTCTGTTTTACCGTTTATCTGTACTCCTTTCTATTCCTCCGTTTATCTGTTCTCTCTTCTTTCTCTTTCTCTGTTGATCTGTTACCTAGAATCTATTTCTCCATTTAACTATTCTCTCTTCTTTATATTTCTCCATTTCTCTTCTCTCTTCAATTTCTTCATTCATCTTTTCTATCTTCTTTCTATTTCTCCATTTATCTTACCTCTCTTCTTTCTATTTCCCCATTTATCTATTCTCTCTTCTTTCTTCTTCTCCATTTATTTATTCTTTCTTCTTTGTAATTCTCCATTTATCTCTTTTAGTTTACTTCTATTTCTCCATGTATCTATTCTCTGTTCTTTCTATTTCTCCATTGATCTGTTCGCTCTTCGTTCTACTTCTCCTTTTTTCTGTTCTCTCCTCTTTCTATTACTTTGTTTATATGTACTATCATGTATTTGTTTCTCTGTTTGTGTTCCTTCTTTCTATTTCACTGTTTATCTGTTCCCTCTTCTTTTTATTTCTCCATTTATCTGCTCCCTCTACTTTTTATCTCTCTTTATCTGTTCTCTCTTCTTTCTATTTCTCCTTTGTCTGTTCTCTATACTTTCTACTTCTCTGTTTTTTTTCTCATTTCTTTCTATTTCTCCATTTAACTATTGTCTCTTCTTTTTATTTATCTGTTTATCTTTACTCATGTTTTTCTGTTTCGCTGTTTATCTGTACTGTCTTCTTTCTATTTCTCCAAATATTTGTTCTCTCTTCTTACTATTTCTTTGTTTATCTGTACTTTTTTGTTTATATTTTTCTGTTAATCTGTTCTCTCATCTTTCTGTTTCTTGGTCTACCTATTCCCTCTTCTTTCTATTTCTCTGTTTATCTCTTCTCTCCCTTTCTCCTATTTCTCCGTTTATCCATTCTCTCTTGTTCCTATTTCTCCGTTTATCCCTTCTCTCTTCTTTCTATCTCTCTTTTTACCTGTTCCCTCAGTTGTTTTTCTATATCTGCTACCTCGACACTTTTACTCCATTTGTCTGTACTTTCTCCTTTCTATTTCTCCGTTTATCTGTTCTCTCTTCTTTCTATTTCTCTATATATCTGTTCCCACAATTATGTCTTTGTTTATCTGTTCTCTTCTTTCTATTTCTCCAATTATCTGCTCTTTCGTCTTTCTATTTCTGTTTATATATTTTTTCTTCTTACTATTTCTGTTTAACCTTTCTCTCTTCTTTCAATTTCTCCTTTTATCTTTTCTCGTTTCTTTCTATTTCTGTTTGTCTTTTCTCTCTTCTTTGTCTTTTTTCGTTTATCTGTTTTTTCTTCTCTATTTCTCCGTTTAACTCTTTTCTCTCTACTTTCTTTCTCCATGTTTCTTTTTTCCCCACTTTCTCATTCTCCATTTATCGCATCTCTCTTCTATCTATTTCACCATTTATCTATTCTCTCTACTTTCTATTTCTCCATTTAACCCTTCACTCTTCTTTCTGTTTCTCCCTTTATCTTTTCTCTCTTCTTCCAGTTTCTCCATGTTTCTGTTCTCTCTTCTTCCTATTTCTCCATTTATCTGTTCTCTCTTTTATCTATTTCTCTATATATCATTTCCCATGATTATATTTCTTTGTTTATGCCTTCTCTTTACTTTCTCTTTCGCCGTATATATTTTCTTTCCTTTTTATATTTCTCCGTTTATCTGTTCTCTCCTCTTTCTATTTCTCTAAATATCAGTTCCCATGAATCTGTTTCACCATTTATCCTTGTATCTGTTCTCTCTATTTCTCCGTTTATCTGTTCTCTCTTCTTTCTATTTCTCTTTGTATCTGTTCCTATGATTATATGCCTTTGTATAACTCTTCTCTCTTTTTTTCTCCGTTTATCTGTTCTCTCTTCTTTCTTTTTCTCTGATTATCTGCTCTTTCTTCTAGCTATTTCTCCGATTATCTGCTCTTTCTTCTTGCTATTTCTCCAATTATCTGCTCTTTCTTCTTTCTATTTCTCTGTTTATCTGTTCCCTCTTCTTTCTGTTTCTTGGTCTACCTATTCTCTCTTCTTTCTATTTCTCCATTTATCTCTTCTCTCCCTTTCTCCTATTTCTCCGTTTTTTCGTTCTCTCTTGTTCCTATTTCTCCATTTATCCATTCTCTCTTCTTTCTATCTCTCTTTTTACCTGTTCCCTCAGTTGTATTTCTGTATCTTGTACCTCGACACTTTTACTCCATTTGTCTGTTCTTTCTCCTTTCTGCTTCCCCGAATATCTGTCGGCACTCCTTTCTGCTTCCCCGAATATCTGTCGGCACTCCTTTCTGCTTCCCCGAATATCTGTCGGCACTCCTTTCTGCTTCCCCGAATATCTGTCGGCACTCCTTTCTGCTTCCCCGAATATCTGTCGGCACTCCTTTCTGCTTCCCCGAATATCTGTCGGCACTCCTTTCTGCTTCCCCGAATATCTGTCGGCACTCCTTTCTGCTTCCCCGAATATCTGTCGGCACTCCTTTCTGCTTCCCCGAATATCTGTCGGCACTCCTTTCTGCTTCCCCGAATATCTGTCGGCACTCCTTTCTGCTTCCCCGAATATCTGTCGGCACTCCTTTCTGCTTCCCCGAATATCTTCTGTCTCTTCTTTTAATTTACCTGTTTAGCTGTATTCATTTTTTTGTTTCTCTCTTTATCTGTTCTCTCTTCTTATTATTTCTCCAAATATCTGTTCTTTCATCTTACTATTTCACCGTTGATCTAGTCTCTCTTCTTTCTATTTCCTCGAATATCTGTTATTATTTCTAATTCTTTGATTCTCTGATCTTTCTTCTTTCTATTTCTCAAAATATCTGTTATCTCTTCTTTCTATTTCTCTATATATCTGTACCCATGATTATATGTCTTTGTTTATCGCTTCTCCCTTCTTTCTATTTCTCCATTTATCTGTTCTCTCTTTTATCTATTTCTCTATATATCATTTCCCATGATTATATTTCTTTGTTTATCTCTTCTCTTTTCTTTCTCTTTTGCAGTATATATTCTCTTTCTTTTTTCTATATCTCCGTTTATTTGTTGGCTCCTCTTTCTCTTACTTGGTTTATCTGTACTTTCTTGTTTCTTTTTCTTGTTTATGTGTTCACTCTTCTTTCTTTTTCTCATTTTATCTGTTCCCTCATTTTTTTCTCTGTTTATCCCATCTCTCCTCTTTCTATTTCTCCGTTTATCTGTTCGCTCTTCGTTCTACTGCTCTCTTTATCTGTTCTCTTTTCTTTCTATTTCTCCATTTGTCTATTCTCTATTCTTTCTACTTCTCCGTTTATCTTTTCTCATTTTTCTATTTCTCCGTTTAAATATTGTCTCTTCTTTTTATTTATCCATTCATCTTTACTCATGTTTTTCTGTTTCACTGTTTATCTGTACTGTCTTCTTTCTATTTCTCCGAATATTTGTTCTCTCTTCTTACTATTTCTTTGTTTATCTGTACTTCCTTGTTTCTATTTCGCTGTTAATCTGTTCTCTCATCTTTCTATTTCTCTATCTATCTGTTCTTACGGTTCTATTTTTCCTTGTATCTGTTCTCTCTTCGTTCCATTTCTCCATTTATCTGTTCTCCCTTCATTCTTTTTCTGTTTATCCCTTCTCCCTACTTTTTATTTCTCTGTTTATCTTTTCAATGTTTTTTCTATTTCTTAGTTTATCTAATCTTTCTTCTTTCTATTTCTCCGTTTATCTGTTCTCCCTTCTTTTTAATTCTGTTTATCTGTTCCCTCAATTCTATTTCTCTGTTTATCTGTTCTTTTTTCTTACTATTTCACCGTTTATTTTTTTTCTCTTCTTTCTGTTTCTCCGTTTATCCCTTCTCCTTTCTATTACTCCTTTTATCTCTTCTCTCTTCTTTCTCTGTTTATCTGTTCTCTCTGCTTTCTACTTCTCTTTTTCTGTTCTGTCCTTTTTCTATTACTTTATTTATCTGTACTTTCTTGTTTCTATATCTCTGTTTATCTGTTCCCTCTTCTTTCTGTTTCTCCGTTTATCTTTTCTCTCTGCTTTCTATTTCTTTGTTTATCCCTTCCAACTTTTTTCTATTTTTCCATGTATCTGTTCTCTCTTTTATTTCTCCATTTATCCATTCTCTCTTCTTTCTATTTCACCGTTTATCTGATCGCTCTTCTTTCTATTTCTCTATACATCTGTTCCCATGTTTATATTTCTTTATCTCTTCTCTCGCCTTAATATTTCTCCGTGTATCTATTCTCTCTTCTTTCAATTTCTTCGTTTAACTTTTCTCTCTTCTTTCAGTATCTCCGGTTACCTTTTCTCTCTTCTTTCTTTTCCTCCAATTATCTGCTCTTTCTTCTTTCTATTTCTCCATTTATCTGTTCTTTCTTATTTCTATTTCTCTGTTTAACGCTTCTATCTTCTTTTTATTTCTCCATTCAACTATTCTTTCTTCTTTCTGTATCTCCGTTTATCTATTCTCTCTAATATTGCTCCATTTATATTTTCTTTCTTCTTTCTATTTCTCTGTTTATCTGTTCTCCCTTTTTTCTATTTCTCCGTTTATCTCTTTTCTCTTCTTTCTATCTCTCCGTTTATCTCTTTTCTTTCTATCTCTCCGTTTATCTCTTTTCTCTTCTTTCTATCTCTCCGTTTATCTCTTCTCTCCTCTTTCTATTTCTCTATGTATCTGTGCCCACGATTATATGTCTTTGTATATCTCTTCTCTCTTCTTTCTATTTCTCCGTTTATATTTTCTCTTTTTTCTTTGTCCGTTTCTAGGTTCTCTCTTCTTTCTGTTTCTCCGTTTATCTGTTCTCTATTCTATTTCTTTATATATCTGTTCCCATGATTCCGTTTCACTGTTTATCTGTTCTCTCTTCTTTCTATTTCTATGTTTAACACTTCCACCTTTTTTTTAATTTTTCCGTTTATTCGTTCTCTTTTTTGTGTCACTGTTTATCTGATCTCTCTTCATTTTTTTCTCCATTTATCTTTTCACTCTTCTTTCAAATTCTTCGTGTATCTGTTCTCTCCTATTTTTATTTCTCCGTTTATTTCTTCTCTCTTCTTTCTATTTCTGTTTATCTGTTTTCTTTTTCTCCGTTTATCTGTTCTCCCTTATATTTCTACATTGTTTTGTTCTCCCACATTTTTATTTCCCCATTTTTACCTTCACTCTTCTTTCTTTTTCTCTGTTACTATCTTTCTCCGTTTGTCTTTTCTCTCGTTTCAATTTCTCCGTTTATCTTTTCTTGTTTCTTTCTATTTCTCTTGTCTTTTCTCTCTTCTTTCTATTTCTTCGTTTATCTGTTTTTTCTTCTCTATTTCTTTGTTTAACTCTTTTCTCTCTACTTTCTCTTTCTCCATTTATCGCATCTCTCTTCTATCTATTTCACCGTTTACCTGTTCTCTCTACGTTCTATTTCTCCATTTAACCCTTCTCTCTTCTTCCAGTTTCTCCGTGTATCCATTCCCTCTTCTTTCTATTTCTCCATTGATCTATTCTCTCTTCTTTCTATTTCACCATTTATATTTCTTTCTTCTTTCTATCTTTCTGTGTATCTGTTCACTCTTACATTTATTACTCCGTTTATCCATTCTCTCTTCTTTCTATTTCACGATATATCTGTTCATTCTTCTTTCTGTTTCTCTATATACCTGTTCCTATGATTATATTTCTTTATCTCTTCTCTCGCCTTTCTATTTCTCCATTTGTCTATTCTCTATTCTTTCTACTTCTCTGTTTCTTTTCTCATTTCTTTCTATTTCTCCGTTTAAATATTATCTCTTCTTTTTATTTATCCATTTATCTTTACTCATGTTTTTCTGTTTCGCTGTTTATCTGTACTGTCTTCTTTCTATTTCTCCGAATATTTGTTCTCTCTTCTTACTATTTCTTTGTTTATCTGTACTTCCTTGTTTCTATTTCTGTTAATCTGTTCTCTCATCTTTCTATTTCTCTATCCATCTGTTCTTAGGGTTCTATTTTTCCTTGTATCTGTTTTCTCTTCGTTCCATTTCTCCATTTATCTGTTCCCTCAATTGTATTTCTCTGTTTATCTGTTCCATCTATTTTCTATTTCTGTTTTATCTTTTCTTTCTTCTTTCTATTTCATTGTTTATATGTTCTTCTATTTTCTTTCTATTTCTTAGTTTATCTAATCTTTCTTCTTTATTTCTCCATGTATCTGTTCTCCTTTCTTTTAATTCTCTGTTTATCTGTTCTCCTTTCTTACTATTTCACCGTTTATATTTTTTCTCTTCTTTCTGTTTCTCTGTTTATCCCTTCTCCTTTCTATTACACCTTTTATCTGTTCTCTCTTCTTTCTCTTTCTCTGTTTCTGTTCTCTCTGCTTTCTACTTCTCTTTTTGTTTGTCCTCTTTCTATTACTTTGTTTATCTGTACTTTCTTGTTTCTATATCTCTGTTTATCTGTTCTTTCTTCTTTCTGTTTCTCCGTGTATCTTTTCTCTCTTCTTTCTCTTTCTCCGTTTATCTTTCCTCTCTTCTTTCTATTTCACTGTTTATCTGTTCTCTCTACTTTCTGTTTCTCCATTTAACCCTTCTCTCTTCTTTCTGTTTCTCCCTTTATCTTTTCTCTCTTCTTTCTATTTTTCCATTTATCTGTTCTCTCTTTTATCTGTTTCTCTATATATCAGTTCCCATGGTTATATTTCTTGGTTTATCTCTTCTCTTTACTTTCTCTTTCGCCGTATATCTTTTCTTTCTTCTTTCTATTTCTCCGTTTATCTGTTGTCTCCTCTTTCTGTTACTTGGTTTATCTGTACTTTCTTGTTTCTATTTCTTGTTTATGTGTTCACTCATTTTTTTTCTTCTCGTTTTATCTGTTCCCTCAATTTTTTCTCTGTTTATCCCATCTCTCCTCTTTCTATTTCTCCATTTATCCCTTCGCTCTTCTTTCTATTTCTCCATTTTACTTTTCTCTCTTCTTTCAATTTCTCCAGTTATCTTTTCTCTCTTCTTTCTTTTTCTCCGATTATGTGCTCTTTCTTCTTTCTATTTCTCCGTTTAACGCTTCTATCTTTTTATTTTTCCATTTAACTATTCTCTCTTCTTTCTGTATCTCCGTTTATCTGTTCTCTCTAATGTTTCTCCATTTATATTTTCTTTCTTCTTTATATTTCTCCGAATATCTGTTTTCTCTTCTTTCTATTTCTCATTTCTCTGTTCTCCCTTCTTCTCCCTCTTATTTAGTTATTTCTTTATTTCTCTCTCTCTCCATCTATCCGCCTTTCTCCCTGTTCTTTCTTTCTTTATTTCGATCTCTCGCTTATTCTCTCCCACCATATCCCTTTTTTTTTAAATTTCTCTCTCTTCCTCATCTTCTCTCCCCCTTGTCTGTACTCTTTATTTATTTCTCTCTCCGTCTCTCTCTCCATCATTCCCACATTCTCCCACTTATTTATATATTTATTTCTCGTTCTTCATCTCCCCCTTCTCCTCGTTCTTTCTTTCTCTCTCCATCTCTCCCCCTTCTACCTCTTATTTGTGTATTTATTTCTCTCTTCATCTCTCCTCCTACTCCCTCTTTTTGATTTATTATCCTGTCTCGCTTGATCTCTCCCCCAGCACCCGATTATTTATGTATTTCTCTCTCTCTCCATCTCTGCCCCAATCTCCCATTTTCTTATTTCTCTCTCCCTCATCTCCTCTCCCCCCTTCTACCTCCTATTTATGTATTTATTTCTCTTTCTCACTCTCTTCATCTCTTCCCTCTTCTCCCTCTTCTTTATGTGTTAATTTATTTCTCCCTCCTTCTCTCTCTTTGTCTCTCCCCATACTCCTTCTTCTTGCTTTCTTTATTTACTTATTTCTATCTCTCTCTCTCCATCTCTCCCTCCTTCTCCCTCTTCTTTATGTATGTATCTATTTACTTCTCTCTGTCTTCATCTCTCCCACATTCTCCCACTTATTTACTTATTTATTTCTCTCTCCTACTCTCTCTTCATCTCTCCCCTCTTCTCCCCATTATTTATTTATATAGTTATTTGTCTCTCTTCATCTGTCCCCCTTGTCCCATTTATTTATTTATTTCTGTCTCTCACTCCATCTCTCCCTCCTTCTCACTCTTATTTATGCATCTATTTACTTCTCTCTGTCTTCATCTCTCCCACATTCTCCCACTTTAAATTTTTATTTCTGTCCTACTCTCTCTTCATCTCTCCCTTCTTGTCCTTATTA
Organism: Oreortyx pictus; assembly: GCA_036925125.1. Classification (NCBI taxonomy): domain Eukaryota; kingdom Metazoa; phylum Chordata; class Aves; order Galliformes; family Odontophoridae; genus Oreortyx; species Oreortyx pictus. Next base: position 21,976 of record JAUPFR010000001.1, on the reverse strand, counting down.
TTTCTTTATTTATTTCTCTCTGTCTTCATCTCTCCCCCTTTCTCCCTATTCTTTTGTTCTTTATTTATTATTTCGATCTCTCTCTTACTCTTTCCCACCATATCCCTCTTCTTTAATTATTATTTCTCTCTCTCCCTCATCAACTCTCCCCCTTCTCCGTATTCTTTATTTATTTATTTCTCTTTTTCCATCACTCCCACATTCTCCCACTTATTTACATATTTATTTATTTACCTCTCTCCATCTGTCCCCCTTCTCCCATCTATCTATTTATTTCTCTCCTACTCTCTCTTCATCTCTCCCCCTTCTCCTTGTTCTTTCTTTATTTCTATCTCTCTTCAACTCTCCCCCCGCTCCCTTTTATTTATGTATTTGTTTTTCACTCTTTCTTCATCTCTCCCCTTTCTACCTCTTATTTATTTATTTCTCTGTTCATCTCTCCACCCTGCAACCTATTATTTATGTATTTATTTATTCTATCTCTCTCCATCTCTCCCCCAATCTCCCATTTTTTTATTTCTTTCTCTCTCCCTCGTCAATTCTCCCCCTTCTCTGTTTTCTTTCATTATTTATTTCGGTCTCTCGCTCCATCACTCCTACTCTCCCACTTATTTATTTATATATTCTTTATTTATTTATTATTCTGTGTCTCTTATCTCTCCCCCGGCACCCTCCTATATATGTATTTATTTTTCTCTCTCTATCTCTGCCCCAATCTCCCATTTATTTTTCTTATTTTTTATTATTCTGTCTCTCTTTATCTCTCCCCCCTTCTCCTTCTTATTTGTTTTTATATTTCTCTCCCTCTCTCTTCATCTCTCTCCCCTTCTCCCTCATATTTATTTATTTATTTCTCTCTCTCTCCATCTCTCCCCCTTCTCCTCGTTCTTTATTTATTTCTTTCTCTTATCTCTCCCACATTCTCCCTCTTCTTTATTTATTATTCTCTGTCTCTCTTGATCTCACCCCCGGCACACTCTTATTTATATATTTATTTTTTTTCTCTCTCTCCATCTTTGCCCCAATCTCCCATTTACTTATTTCTCTGTCCCTCATTGTCTCTCCCCCCTTCTCCCTCTTATTTATGTTTTTATTTATTTTTCTCTCTCTCTATCTCTCCCCCTTTTTCAATGTTCTTTCTTTATTTATTATTTTGATCTCTCTCTCTCTTATTCCCTCCCACCACATCCCTCTTTTTTATTTTTCTCTCTCTCCTTCATCAACTCTCCCCCTTCTCCATATTCTTTATTACTGTCTCTCTCTCCATGACTCCCACATTCTCCCACTTATTTTTTTTATTTATTTCTCTCTTCTTCTTTCCCCTCTTCTCCCTATTATTTATATTTTTATTTATTTATCTCTTTCTCTTCATCTGTCCCCCTTCTGCCATTTATTTATTTTTGTGTCTCTCCATCTCTCCCCGATTCTCTGTCTTATGTATTTATTTATTTCTCTCTCTCTCTTCATCTCTCCCCCTTCTCTTTTTCTTTATTTACTTCTTTATTTCTATCTCTACTATCTTCTTTGGCATTCCCGACCAGGCACAACAGCAACGGCATCTCCCCCCCACCCCCTTGGTCTCCCACCTCCATCACCCCCATGTCAATGTTTTCTCTCAGTATGACTCCCTGATATCGTCCCCCAGTGATACCTCAACATCACCCCAGTAATACCAAACAATGTCCCCCCAACAACACCTGTCCCCCAGCATCACCAAATGTCACCCCTTGACTTCAGCCCCCACTGATTCCTCAACATAACCCCCTATGTCACTGCTTTACATCACCCCAGCGTTACCCCACATCTCCCCCAGCATCTCTCCTCAGTGTGACCCATAATAGTCCCTACAGTGTAAGTGCACCATTACTTTGCGATCCCAGGAGGCGGCGAAGTGCTGAAAGCAGAGAGCCCAAATCATCGCTGTTCTGCAGGACCCTAACACTCCCAGCCCTCAGCATCCTCCACCCACATCCTTTCCTAGTGCCAGTTCTTCAGCAGCAGCCCAGCATCCCCCCACAACAGCGTAAAAACACAGCATAACAACCAACTCTCATCAGGTGAAAACATGCCCAAAGACAGCAAACGTGAACAAAAATAGCAAAGAAATAAATCAGCCTTACCTTAGAAGATCTCAGACAGGCAGAGCTCCAGCTGGAACCCCTCAGCTCCACTGCCAGCCCTTAAATGAGGACTGGAGAGGGGCGGTCCTGGCTCCTCCCCTTCCTGCAATCAGCAGAATTGCACACACCTGAGCTCCCCTGGCTTGGCCCTGCCCCCCACCAGGTGCTCCATCACTGCTCCAAGTCCTTACTCAGTATTTCCAATACACTGCCTAGCATCACACCAACAGCGTCACCCCAACATTACCACTACAGTGTCACCCCAAAATCACTCCTCAACATCTCCCAAACGTCATCTCAGCATCACTTCCCGTTGTCACCCCAAATTCACCCCCAGTCACTCCCTGGTGTCACTCCCTAGCATCACCGCACATCACTGCTGCTGTCACCCACACCGTCCCCCATTCCCACACTGTCCCTCCATCCCTCCCCAGTCCCCATCCCCTGTTGTATCCCCCCCGTCGCCCACCATGACCTCACCGTGGCATTGGCACACAGCATGGGGTGACCCATGTGGCACAGCAGTGTCCCCACCTCTGTCCCTGCTGTCAACAGCACTGTCACCACCACCGTCACCGCCACCTCCCCACAATTGATGGGCGCCGGGGATGTGTCCCTGGGGGGGATGCGAGGACACCGGTGGTGACCCTGGGGACATCCGGACATTGAGGACAGTGGGGAGATATTGAGTGGACATTGTGGGTAAGTTGGTGGTGTGGTGACACTGGGGCAAGGGGAAGATGGAGAGGGACATTGCGGGGATCCAGGGGGATGTGGGACATTGGGGGGACATCGTGAAGCCCTGGGAGACGTGGGGGACATGGGGACAGCAATGAGGTAGCTCGTATACTAATTATCCCCACTTGCTAGGCAGGCAGACCTTGTTCATTATTTAATTAATTTGCACCTGTATGTGAACTGTCAGTCACAGCCAGAGCTGTGATGGCGCACCTGGTGAGGGGGCGTGGCCAGCCCTGGGAGCACAGGTGGGAGCCGTTGAGCCGTGAGAGGGGATAGGATGGGATTCCTGGCTCCACCCCCCCTCGCCCTCATTTAAGGGCCGGCAGCCGCAGGGGCAGCATCTCAGCCTGGAGCTGCTTCCTATAGAGAGAGGGAGGTAAGCTCTGCAGCTTGGAATGAGGTCAGTGAGTTCTTTTTTTGCTTCTGGGTTATGCTCTTTGTCTTTTGGGGTTCTGATTCTGGTTTATTGGTGCCGTATCTGCTCTGTGTGTTCTCTCTATGCTCTGGGTTATGATTTTTGTATTTTGGGGCTCTGATTCTGGTTTATTGGTGTTGCATTTGCTCTATGTGTTCTCTCTCTTCTCCGGGTTATGCTCTTTGTCTTTTGGGGTTCTGATTCTGGTTTACTGGTGCTGTATCTGCCCTGTGTATTCTCTCTATGCTCTTCATTTTTTCTGTAAGGGAGATGGTGGGGATGTTTCTTTTTCTCTGAGCTGGTGATGGAGGAGCTGCTGTTTATTCCATTCTTTCAGTACTGTCTCATTTCTGGAATGCTTCAATCAGTCCCAGGGTAATGATGCTCAGCTGATGGAGCACTGCAGCTCTGGGAATGCCTGGAGCATTTGCACTTTTTTGTAAAGGGGTTCAGTGTTCTCACAATCTTGTTCGTGCTTCCTCTTTAAACTTTTTCTTTTTTTCTCGTTAAACCTTTGTTTCTTTTTCCACAGTTTTTACCCCATCGTTTCCACCCTGGAGTCCTGAACTTTGTCTGCTCCTGCACCATCCCAGCCTGTTTCACAGCTTTGGTAAACGGTGCTCTACATCAGCTCAGGTGGAGTATTGTTTGAAGGCATTTTTGTGACTCGTTATCACATAATGAATTATGTTCTGTGTTTCTTTGTTCTGATCTCTTTATACAGCTCAGCAGTGCATAAGGCTTGCTGGGACTCCTCTGATTGATGGTGTAAGTATCATGGGATCTGCGGAGCAGGAAATGGAGCATCATGAGCCCCTCGTTTGCGCATCGCTTGTATGCAGGCAGATTTTCTGCCGGCCGTGGTGAGAGATGAAATGGGGGTTACGAGCGCTCCTTTCTCAGAGGAGCACGTTTGCGTAAGAGCTGCTGCCCTACAAGTGTGGGGCAGTGCCTTCATTGCTGTTCTGTGTCCAACAGGTGGCCGTGGAGAACTGCAGCACTCCTGGGGATATAACAGCTGCACTGAGGAACGTGGGGTGCTCCACGAAAGCGGTGAGGAATGGGAAGCTGCATCTCCTGGAATAGCTCAGAACCAGACCGTGCTGTCAGGTAACTGGTCCCTCAAACAGGTAAGGACAGCGCGTACTCACTGCTGTTTTTCTATCACCTAGCGTGGCGCAATGTAGTTCTCCCAGAGCTTTTTCTTGTGCTTTAGGGCACCCAAAAGCTGTCTGTCCTTTTCATTTCTCACCTGGGTGTTGTCCTTGCCCTTCCCCTGGTCTTTCCTTGCCTTATTCTCCTTCTCCTTGTGCCATTTCCTTACTTTTGCCTGGGCTTTCTCCTGGCATCGTTCTCTTGGCCCCTTAGTGCATTCCCTGCGCCGTTCCCCTTCCATGCCCTGGGCGTTCTCTGTTTCTCCACCTTGTCCTTTGCCCTTTCCCTGGGCATTTTAGTGCCGTTCTCTTATCCCAGCTCTGGGTTTTTTGGCGTCACTCTGATCCTGTAGTGCGTTCCTTGCACTGTTCCCCTCCCATGCCCCAGGCTTCCCGTGTTTCTCCTCTTTGTGCTTTGCCCTTTCCCTGGGCATTTTAGCACCGTTCTCTTGTTCCAGAGCACCGTCCTCTTGTTCCAGCTCTGATGCTTTTGGCGTCGCTCTCTTTGCCCCATAGCACATTCCCTGCGCTTTCCCTGTTTCTCCTCTTTGTCCTTTGCCCTTTCCCTGGGCATTTTAGCACCGTTCTCTTGTCCCAGCTTCGATCCTTTTGCCGTCGCCCTCTCGTTCCTTAGTGCATTCCCTGCACTGTTCCCCTTCCATGCCCTGGGCTTTAGTGCATTCCTTGTGCCATTCTCCTTGCCCTCATCTTTGCTTTTGATTTCCCTGATTCTTCTCCTTCCCTTTCACCTTTGCCCAGCTCTGGGCCATCTCTTTGCGCCATTCTCTTGGCCCCGTAGTGCACTCCTTGCGCCGTTCCCTTCCATCCCCAGGGCATTCCCTGTGCTGTTCTCCTTTGTTCTTCCCCTTGCCTTTTCTGTACAGTTCTCCTCGCCTTTCCTTTGCTTTGTCTTTCCCTGGGATTTCACTTTGGCTTTGCCTTGCCTGGGTGTTCCACTTGCCTTTGCCTCTCTGTGATGGGTTGGAGGCAGCTTTGATTTTAATCATCACCTGAACCGTAATCTTAATGGGAGCTCTGAAGGTAATTGTATTCATGTGCAGTGTAACCACAAACCTAATGCTATTTGTCTTTTTCCTATTTTTTTTTTTTTCCTGGTTCAGCCTTTGTTTCTTTTTCCACAGTTTTTACCCCATCGTTTCCACCCTGGAGTCCTGAACTTTGTCTGCTCCTGCACCATCCCAGCCTGTTTCACAGCTTTGGTAAACGGTGCTCTACATCAGCTCAGGTGGAGTATTGTTTGAAGGCATTTTTGTGACTCGTTATCACATAATGAATTATGTTCTGTGTTTCTTTGTTCTGATCTCTTTATACAGCTCAGCAGTGCATAAGGCTTGCTGGGACTCCTCTGATTGATGGTGTAAGTATCATGGGATCTGCGGAGCAGGAAATGGAGCATCATGAGCCCCTCGTTTGCGCATCGCTTGTATGCAGGCAGATTTTCTGCCGGCCGTGGTGAGAGATGAAATGGGGGTTACGAGCGCTCCTTTCTCAGAGGAGCACGTTTGCGTAAGAGCTGCTGCCCTACAAGTGTGGGGCAGTGCCTTCATTGCTGTTCTGTGTCCAACAGGTGGCCGTGGAGAACTGCAGCACTCCTGGGGATATAACAGCTGCACTGAGGAACGTGGGGTGCTCCACGAAAGCGGTGAGGAATGGGAAGCTGCATCTCCTGGAATAGCTCAGAACCAGACCGTGCTGTCAGGTAACTGGTCCCTCAAACAGGTAAGGACAGCGCGCACTCACTGGTGTTTGCCCATTGTGCACAATGTAGTTCTCACAGAGCTTTAGGGCTCCCAAAAGCTGCTCGTGTTTTTCCTTTTCCTCCTGGGTGTTGTCCTCGCTTCTGGCCTTTCTCTGCAGTGTTTGCTTTTCATTTCCCCCTTGGCTTTCTCTGCTCCATTCCCCTTCCTTGCTCTCAGCTTTCCCTGTTTCATCTCCTTTGCCCTTATCCTGCAGTGTTCTTTAGTTGGGCTTTCTTTTGACATTGTACTCCTGGCCCAATGGGGCTGTTCTCTTGGCCCAGCTCGGACTCATCTCTTGGTGCCGTACTCTTAGCCCATCTTGGGCTCTTATTTTGGCATGGTACTTACAGCCCTGCTCAGGCTCATCCCTTGGCACCATGCTCTTGGCCCAGCTCAGGCTCTTCTTTTGGCATCATACTTATAGCCCAGCTTAGGTTCATCTCTTGGAGCTGTATTCTTGGCCCAGCTCGGGCTCATCCCTTGGCACCATGTTCTTGGCCCTCCTCCGGCTCTTCTTTTGGCGTCGTACTCATGTAACAAGTTGGGTTCTTCTCTTGGCCCAACTCAGACTCATCTCTTTGTGCCATATCCTTGGCCCAGCTCATGCTCTTCCTTTGGCACCGTCCTCTTGATGCCCTTGGTGCATTCTTTGTGCCATTCCCATTCCTCAACCTCGGCGTTCACTTCCGTGTTCTCCTTGTGTTTGCTCTTGGTGTTCTCTGCAGTGTTTTTCGTGTGTTCTCCCTTAGTTTTACTGTAGATTTTTCTGTGCTGTTCTCCATGCATGTTCTCCTGGGCCTTCTTGCGCACTTTTGTAGCTTTGTTTTTTCTTGGGATTTTGCTTTGCTTTTGGTTCACTGGGATCAGTTGGGAGGCAGCTTTGATGTTAATCTTTACCTGACTCTGAGGCTTAATGGGAGCTCTAAAGATGATTGTATTCATGCACAATGTAGCTCTAACCCTCAGCACTTGTAGAATTAACAGTGTTTCTTTCTTAACTGTGTCCCTTGTTGTTACAGGTGAAGGTTTCTCCAACAGTGCACCATCTCAATCCCATAGCATCCCCTGCAGTCATCACAGGCACCGTTTGGGACGCAGCACACAGCGCACTTGTACTTCTTTCCATCAGCCTCAGCCTGGTGATCCAACACATCCACGTCCTTCCACGGGGCCTTCCTCCTTCCGGACTGATCGACGCTTCCTTCTGCTGTGATGTTCTCTCCCAACATCTGCAGGTGTGCTCCGTGTCCTCACTCCGGTCACTAATAAAGATATGGGACAGACCCCACTTCCACTCGGGACAGAGCACCCACCGTCTGCATGTAACTGGTTTTAGCTCCACCCTATGGGCCTGGCCATGGCACTTGTTCTGTATCCAGCCAATATTGTCCCTGTCCCACCACCCGCCTGCACTCTTCTCCTGGAGAATCCCGTGGGTCACCATGTCCAGTACTTTGCCCCGCTTATGGGGTTGGGTTAGCTTTGCTCTGAGTTTGCTTGTCCAGCACGCTAACCCAAACCCGTAACCAACACCCCCATCTCACACAGAGTCACTCCTTTCTGATTTGATTGAGACTCGTGCCGGTTTGCGGCCAATTGGATTTGGGCGCTGATTTCAGCGCAGCAGAGGCTTTTGCCTCTTCCAAATTGAGTTTAGTTAGGCCTTGCTTACGGGGTTGGGTTAGCTTGCTCAGTTTTTCCTTGTAGAGTAGGCTAACCCAACCCCGTAACCAACGCACGGCCATTGGTCGGAGGCCTTTTGCTTCTTCCCGGCCACTCTGAGACTCGTGCCGGTTTGCGGCCACAGATAGATGCTGATTTCTGCTCACGCAGCAATTTCTGCCTCTTCCAAATTGACTTCAGGCCTCACTTACAGGGTTGAGTTAGCTTTGCTTTGAATTTTCTTGTTGAGTATGTTAACCCAAACCTGTAACCAACACCCCCATCTCACATAGAGTCCTCTTGCACTCCTTTCTGATTTGATTGAGACTCGTGCCGGTTTGCGGCCAATTGGATTTGGGCACTGATTTCAGCGCAGCAGAGGCTTTTGCCTCTTCCAAATTGAGTTTAGTTAGGCCTTGCTTACGGGGTTGGGTTAGCTTGCTCAGTTTTTCCTTGTAGAGTAGGCTAACCCAACCCCGTAACCAACGCACGGCCGTTGGTCGGAGGCCTTTTGTTCCTTCCCGGCCACTCTGAGACTTGAGTTCCCTGCAGGATGGCCTGAGGTCCATGTTGGTTTTGATGTGGGACCCGCTCTGATGCTGTGTACAATGATGCTGTGTGTGACCTGCTTTGGTGTTGTGTACAATGATGCTGTGTGGCACCCGCTCTGATGCTGTGTATGCTGTGGCTGTAACTGTTTCTCAGACCCGCTCTGATGCTGTGTACAATGATGCTGTGCGGGACCCGCTCTGATGCTGTGTACAATGATGGACCCGCTCTGATGCTGTGTATGCTGTGGCTGTAACCATTTCTCAGATGTGCTCTGAGTCTCTGTATGACAATGATGATATTTGGAACCCACTCTGTATCTGTATTTGCTATGATTGTAACTTGCACTGATGCAGACTGTGTATATACTTTGCCTGTAACTGTGCCTTGTATTGTTTTGAACATGTATATGCTCTGTCTATAAATGTGTATTGTTTTCACTGCTCTGTGATATAATGAGCAATGTCTGTGTGTGCTGTGATGGAATAAAGGAATGTTTGTCATGTTGAACTGGGTGCTGTGTTACATTTTCTGCACCAGGGACACATCACCATTCCAAGGTAGGTGTGACAGGTAAGTGCAGGGTTAGGTTTAGGCTCTAGCAGGAATTAGCTTAGCGCCTGGTTGGCTGCTGGTAGGACTTAGTGGCTGGTTGGTTGCTGGTAGGACATAGCGCCTGGTTGGCTGTAGCTGGTTGCTGATAGGACATAGCGCCTGGTTGGCTGTAGCTGGATGCTGATAGGACATAGCGCCTGGTTGGCTGTAGCTGGATGCTGGTATGACTTAGCAGCTGGTTGGTTGCAGCTGGTTGCTGGTAGGACTTAGAGGCTGGTTGGCTGCAGCTGGTTGCTGGTAGGACATAGCGCCTGGTTGGCTGCAGCTGGTTGCTGGTAGGACTTAGCGGCTGGTTGGCTGCAGCTGGTTGCTGGTGGGACTTAGCGGCTGGTTGGCTGCAGCTGGATGCTGGTAGGACATAGCGCCTGGTTGGCTGTAGCTGGATGCTGGTAGGACATAGCGGCTGGTTGGCTGTAGCTGGTTGCTGGTAGGACTTAGAGGCTGGTTGGCTGTAGCTGGTTGCTGGTAGGACATAGCGCCTGGTTGGCTGCAGCTGGTTGCTGGTAGGACTTAGCGGCTGGTTGGCTGCAGCTGGATGCTGGTAGGACATAGCGCCTGGTTGGCTGTAGCTGGATGCTGGTAGGACATAGCGGCTGGTTGGCTGTAGCTGGTTGCTGGTAGGACTTAGAGGCTGGTTGGCTGTAGCTGGTTGCTGGTAGGACATAGCGCCTGGTTGGCTGCAGCTGGTTGCTGGTAGGACTTAGCTGCTGGTTGGTTGCAGCTGGTTGCTGGTAGGACATAGCGCCTGGTTGGCTGTAGCTGGTTGCTGGTAGGACATAGCGGCTGGTTGGCTGTAGCTGGATGCTGGTAGGACATAGCGCCTGGTTGTCTGCAGCTGGTTGCTGGTGGGACTTAGCAGCTGGTTGGTTGCAGCTGGTTGCTGGTAGGACATAGCGCCTGGTTGTCTGCAGCTGGTTGCTGGTGGGACTTAGCAGCTGGTTGGTTGCAGCTGGTTGCTGGTAGGACATAGCGCCTGGTTGGCTGCAGCTGGTTGCGGTTAGGGTTAGGGTTAGGGTTAGGGTTAGGGTTAGGGTTAGGGTTAGGGTTAGGGTTAGGGTTAGGGTTAGGGTTAGGGTTAGGGTTAGGGTTAGGGTTAGGGTTAGGGTTAGGGTTAGGGTTAGGGTTAGGGTTAGGGTTAGGGTTAGGGTTAGGGTTAGGGTTAGGGTTAGGGTTAGGGTTAGGGTTAGGGTTAGGGTTAGGGTTAGGGTTAGGGTTAGGGTTAGGGTTAGGGTTAGGGTTAGGGTTAGGGTTAGGGTTAGGGTTAGGGTTAGGGTTAGGGTTAGGGTTAGGGTTAGGGTTAGGGTTAGGGTTAGGGTTAGGGTTAGGGTTAGGGTTAGGGTTAGGGTTAGGGTTAGGGTTAGGGTTAGGGTTAGGGTTAGGGTTAGGGTTAGGGTTAGGGTTAGGGTTAGGGTTAGGGTTAGGGTTAGGGTTAGGGTTAGGGTTAGGGTTAGGGTTAGGGTTAGGGTTAGGGTTAGGGTTAGGGTTAGGGTTAGGGTTAGGGTTAGGGTTAGGGTTAGGGTTAGGGTTAGGGTTAGGGTTAGGGTTAGGGTTAGGGTTAGGGTTAGGGTTAGGGTTAGGGTTAGGGTTAGGGTTAGGGTTAGGGTTAGGGTTAGGGTTAGGGTTAGGGTTAGGGTTAGGGTTAGGGTTAGGGTTAGGGTTAGGGTTAGGGTTAGGGTTAGGGTTAGGGTTAGGGTTAGGGTTAGGGTTAGGGTTAGGGTTAGGGTTAGGGTTAGGGTTAGGGTTAGGGTTAGGGTTAGGGTTAGGGTTAGGGTTAGGGTTAGGGTTAGGGTTAGGGTTAGGGTTAGGGTTAGGGTTAGGGTTAGGGTTAGGGTTAGGGTTAGGGTTAGGGTTAGGGTTAGGGTTAGGGTTAGGGTTAGGGTTAGGGTTAGGGTTAGGGTTAGGGTTAGGGTTAGGGTTAGGGTTAGGGTTAGGGTTAGGGTTAGGGTTAGGGTTAGGGTTAGGGTTAGGGTTAGGGTTAGGGTTAGGGTTAGGGTTAGGGTTAGGGTTAGGGTTAGGGTTAGGGTTAGGGTTAGGGTTAGGGTTAGGGTTAGGGTTAGGGTTAGGGTTAGGGTTAGGGTTAGGGTTAGGGTTAGGGTTAGGGTTAGGGTTAGGGTTAGGGTTAGGGTTAGGGTTAGGGTTAGGGTTAGGGTTAGGGTTAGGGTTAGGGTTAGGGTTAGGGTTAGGGTTAGGGTTAGGGTTAGGGTTAGGGTTAGGGTTAGGGTTAGGGTTAGGGTTAGGGTTAGGGTTAGGGTTAGGGTTAGGGTTAGGGTTAGGGTTAGGGTTAGGGTTAGGGTTAGGGTTAGGGTTAGGGTTAGGGTTAGGGTTAGGGTTAGGGTTAGGGTTAGGGTTAGGGTTAGGGTTAGGGTTAGGGTTAGGGTTAGGGTTAGGGTTAGGGTTAGGGTTAGGGTTAGGGTTAGGGTTAGGGTTAGGGTTAGGGTTAGGGTTAGGGTTAGGGTTAGGGTTAGGGTTAGGGTTAGGGTTAGGGTTAGGGTTAGGGTTAGGGTTAGGGTTAGGGTTAGGGTTAGGGTTAGGGTTAGGGTTAGGGTTAGGGTTAGGGTTAGGGTTAGGGTTAGGGTTAGGGTTAGGGTTAGGGTTAGGGTTAGGGTTAGGGTTAGGGTTAGGGTTAGGGTTAGGGTTAGGGTTAGGGTTAGGGTTAGGGTTAGGGTTAGGGTTAGGGTTAGGGTTAGGGTTAGGGTTAGGGTTAGGGTTAGGGTTAGGGTTAGGGTTAGGGTTAGGGTTAGGGTTAGGGTTAGGGTTAGGGTTAGGGTTAGGGTTAGGGTTAGGGTTAGGGTTAGGGTTAGGGTTAGGGTTAGGGTTAGGGTTAGGGTTAGGGTTAGGGTTAGGGTTAGGGTTAGGGTTAGGGTTAGGGTTAGGGTTAGGGTTAGGGTTAGGGTTAGGGTTAGGGTTAGGGTTAGGGTTAGGGTTAGGGTTAGGGTTAGGGTTAGGGTTAGGGTTAGGGTTAGGGTTAGGGTTAGGGTTAGGGTTAGGGTTAGGGTTAGGGTTAGGGTTAGGGTTAGGGTTAGGGTTAGGGTTAGGGTTAGGGTTAGGGTTAGGGTTAGGGTTAGGGTTAGGGTTAGGGTTAGGGTTAGGGTTAGGGTTAGGGTTAGGGTTAGGGTTAGGGTTAGGGTTAGGGTTAGGGTTAGGGTTAGGGTTAGGGTTAGGGTTAGGGTTAGGGTTAGGGTTAGGGTTAGGGTTAGGGTTAGGGTTAGGGTTAGGGTTAGGGTTAGGGTTAGGGTTAGGGTTAGGGTTAGGGTTAGGGTTAGGGTTAGGGTTAGGGTTAGGGTTAGGGTTAGGGTTAGGGTTAGGGTTAGGGTTAGGGTTAGGGTTAGGGTTAGGGTTAGGGTTAGGGTTAGGGTTAGGGTTAGGGTTAGGGTTAGGGTTAGGGTTAGGGTTAGGGTTAGGGTTAGGGTTAGGGTTAGGGTTAGGGTTAGGGTTAGGGTTAGGGTTAGGGTTAGGGTTAGGGTTAGGGTTAGGGTTAGGGTTAGGGTTAGGGTTAGGGTTAGGGTTAGGGTTAGGGTTAGGGTTAGGGTTAGGGTTAGGGTTAGGGTTAGGGTTAGGGTTAGGGTTAGGGTTAGGGTTAGGGTTAGGGTTAGGGTTAGGGTTAGGGTTAGGGTTAGGGTTAGGGTTAGGGTTAGGGTTAGGGTTAGGGTTAGGGTTAGGGTTAGGGTTAGGGTTAGGGTTAGGGTTAGGGTTAGGGTTAGGGTTAGGGTTAGGGTTAGGGTTAGGGTTAGGGTTAGGGTTAGGGTTAGGGTTAGGGTTAGGGTTAGGGTTAGGGTTAGGGTTAGGGTTAGGGTTAGGGTTAGGGTTAGGGTTAGGGTTAGGGTTAGGGTTAGGGTTAGGGTTAGGGTTAGGGTTAGGGTTAGGGTTAGGGTTAGGGTTAGGGTTAGGGTTAGGGTTAGGGTTAGGGTTAGGGTTAGGGTTAGGGTTAGGGTTAGGGTTAGGGTTAGGGTTAGGGTTAGGGTTAGGGTTAGGGTTAGGGTTAGGGTTAGGGTTAGGGTTAGGGTTAGGGTTAGGGTTAGGGTTAGGGTTAGGGTTAGGGTTAGGGTTAGGGTTAGGGTTAGGGTTAGGGTTAGGGTTAGGGTTAGGGTTAGGGTTAGGGTTAGGGTTAGGGTTAGGGTTAGGGTTAGGGTTAGGGTTAGGGTTAGGGTTAGGGTTAGGGTTAGGGTTAGGGTTAGGGTTAGGGTTAGGGTTAGGGTTAGGGTTAGGGTTAGGGTTAGGGTTAGGGTTAGGGTTAGGGTTAGGGTTAGGGTTAGGGTTAGGGTTAGGGTTAGGGTTAGGGTTAGGGTTAGGGTTAGGGTTAGGGTTAGGGTTAGGGTTAGGGTTAGGGTTAGGGTTAGGGTTAGGGTTAGGGTTAGGGTTAGGGTTAGGGTTAGGGTTAGGGTTAGGGTTAGGGTTAGGGTTAGGGTTAGGGTTAGGGTTAGGGTTAGGGTTAGGGTTAGGGTTAGGGTTAGGGTTAGGGTTAGGGTTAGGGTTAGGGTTAGGGTTAGGGTTAGGGTTAGGGTTAGGGTTAGGGTTAGGGTTAGGGTTAGGGTTAGGGTTAGGGTTAGGGTTAGGGTTAGGGTTAGGGTTAGGGTTAGGGTTAGGGTTAGGGTTAGGGTTAGGGTTAGGGTTAGGGTTAGGGTTAGGGTTAGGGTTAGGGTTAGGGTTAGGGTTAGGGTTAGGGTTAGGGTTAGGGTTAGGGTTAGGGTTAGGGTTAGGGTTAGGGTTAGGGTTAGGGTTAGGGTTAGGGTTAGGGTTAGGGTTAGGGTTAGGGTTAGGGTTAGGGTTAGGGTTAGGGTTAGGGTTAGGGTTAGGGTTAGGGTTAGGGTTAGGGTTAGGGTTAGGGTTAGGGTTAGGGTTAGGGTTAGGGTTAGGGTTAGGGTTAGGGTTAGGGTTAGGGTTAGGGTTAGGGTTAGGGTTAGGGTTAGGGTTAGGGTTAGGGTTAGGGTTAGGGTTAGGGTTAGGGTTAGGGTTAGGGTTAGGGTTAGGGTTAGGGTTAGGGTTAGGGTTAGGGTTAGGGTTAGGGTTAGGGTTAGGGTTAGGGTTAGGGTTAGGGTTAGGGTTAGGGTTAGGGTTAGGGTTAGGGTTAGGGTTAGGGTTAGGGTTAGGGTTAGGGTTAGGGTTAGGGTTAGGGTTAGGGTTAGGGTTAGGGTTAGGGTTAGGGTTAGGGTTAGGGTTAGGGTTAGGGTTAGGGTTAGGGTTAGGGTTAGGGTTAGGGTTAGGGTTAGGGTTAGGGTTAGGGTTAGGGTTAGGGTTAGGGTTAGGGTTAGGGTTAGGGTTAGGGTTAGGGTTAGGGTTAGGGTTAGGGTTAGGGTTAGGGTTAGGGTTAGGGTTAGGGTTAGGGTTAGGGTTAGGGTTAGGGTTAGGGTTAGGGTTAGGGTTAGGGTTAGGGTTAGGGTTAGGGTTAGGGTTAGGGTTAGGGTTAGGGTTAGGGTTAGGGTTAGGGTTAGGGTTAGGGTTAGGGTTAGGGTTAGGGTTAGGGTTAGGGTTAGGGTTAGGGTTAGGGTTAGGGTTAGGGTTAGGGTTAGGGTTAGGGTTAGGGTTAGGGTTAGGGTTAGGGTTAGGGTTAGGGTTAGGGTTAGGGTTAGGGTTAGGGTTAGGGTTAGGGTTAGGGTTAGGGTTAGGGTTAGGGTTAGGGTTAGGGTTAGGGTTAGGGTTAGGGTTAGGGTTAGGGTTAGGGTTAGGGTTAGGGTTAGGGTTAGGGTTAGGGTTAGGGTTAGGGTTAGGGTTAGGGTTAGGGTTAGGGTTAGGGTTAGGGTTAGGGTTAGGGTTAGGGTTAGGGTTAGGGTTAGGGTTAGGGTTAGGGTTAGGGTTAGGGTTAGGGTTAGGGTTAGGGTTAGGGTTAGGGTTAGGGTTAGGGTTAGGGTTAGGGTTAGGGTTAGGGTTAGGGTTAGGGTTAGGGTTAGGGTTAGGGTTAGGGTTAGGGTTAGGGTTAGGGTTAGGGTTAGGGTTAGGGTTAGGGTTAGGGTTAGGGTTAGGGTTAGGGTTAGGGTTAGGGTTAGGGTTAGGGTTAGGGTTAGGGTTAGGGTTAGGGTTAGGGTTAGGGTTAGGGTTAGGGTTAGGGTTAGGGTTAGGGTTAGGGTTAGGGTTAGGGTTAGGGTTAGGGTTAGGGTTAGGGTTAGGGTTAGGGTTAGGGTTAGGGTTAGGGTTAGGGTTAGGGTTAGGGTTAGGGTTAGGGTTAGGGTTAGGGTTAGGGTTAGGGTTAGGGTTAGGGTTAGGGTTAGGGTTAGGGTTAGGGTTAGGGTTAGGGTTAGGGTTAGGGTTAGGGTTAGGGTTAGGGTTAGGGTTAGGGTTAGGGTTAGGGTTAGGGTTAGGGTTAGGGTTAGGGTTAGGGTTAGGGTTAGGGTTAGGGTTAGGGTTAGGGTTAGGGTTAGGGTTAGGGTTAGGGTTAGGGTTAGGGTTAGGGTTAGGGTTAGGGTTAGGGTTAGGGTTAGGGTTAGGGTTAGGGTTAGGGTTAGGGTTAGGGTTAGGGTTAGGGTTAGGGTTAGGGTTAGGGTTAGGGTTAGGGTTAGGGTTAGGGTTAGGGTTAGGGTTAGGGTTAGGGTTAGGGTTAGGGTTAGGGTTAGGGTTAGGGTTAGGGTTAGGGTTAGGGTTAGGGTTAGGGTTAGGGTTAGGGTTAGGGTTAGGGTTAGGGTTAGGGTTAGGGTTAGGGTTAGGGTTAGGGTTAGGGTTAGGGTTAGGGTTAGGGTTAGGGTTAGGGTTAGGGTTAGGGTTAGGGTTAGGGTTAGGGTTAGGGTTAGGGTTAGGGTTAGGGTTAGGGTTAGGGTTAGGGTTAGGGTTAGGGTTAGGGTTAGGGTTAGGGTTAGGGTTAGGGTTAGGGTTAGGGTTAGGGTTAGGGTTAGGGTTAGGGTTAGGGTTAGGGTTAGGGTTAGGGTTAGGGTTAGGGTTAGGGTTAGGGTTAGGGTTAGGGTTAGGGTTAGGGTTAGGGTTAGGGTTAGGGTTAGGGTTAGGGTTAGGGTTAGGGTTAGGGTTAGGGTTAGGGTTAGGGTTAGGGTTAGGGTTAGGGTTAGGGTTAGGGTTAGGGTTAGGGTTAGGGTTAGGGTTAGGGTTAGGGTTAGGGTTAGGGTTAGGGTTAGGGTTAGGGTTAGGGTTAGGGTTAGGGTTAGGGTTAGGGTTAGGGTTAGGGTTAGGGTTAGGGTTAGGGTTAGGGTTAGGGTTAGGGTTAGGGTTAGGGTTAGGGTTAGGGTTAGGGTTAGGGTTAGGGTTAGGGTTAGGGTTAGGGTTAGGGTTAGGGTTAGGGTTAGGGTTAGGGTTAGGGTTAGGGTTAGGGTTAGGGTTAGGGTTAGGGTTAGGGTTAGGGTTAGGGTTAGGGTTAGGGTTAGGGTTAGGGTTAGGGTTAGGGTTAGGGTTAGGGTTAGGGTTAGGGTTAGGGTTAGGGTTAGGGTTAGGGTTAGGGTTAGGGTTAGGGTTAGGGTTAGGGTTAGGGTTAGGGTTAGGGTTAGGGTTAGGGTTAGGGTTAGGGTTAGGGTTAGGGTTAGGGTTAGGGTTAGGGTTAGGGTTAGGGTTAGGGTTAGGGTTAGGGTTAGGGTTAGGGTTAGGGTTAGGGTTAGGGTTAGGGTTAGGGTTAGGGTTAGGGTTAGGGTTAGGGTTAGGGTTAGGGTTAGGGTTAGGGTTAGGGTTAGGGTTAGGGTTAGGGTTAGGGTTAGGGTTAGGGTTAGGGTTAGGGTTAGGGTTAGGGTTAGGGTTAGGGTTAGGGTTAGGGTTAGGGTTAGGGTTAGGGTTAGGGTTAGGGTTAGGGTTAGGGTTAGGGTTAGGGTTAGGGTTAGGGTTAGGGTTAGGGTTAGGGTTAGGGTTAGGGTTAGGGTTAGGGTTAGGGTTAGGGTTAGGGTTAGGGTTAGGGTTAGGGTTAGGGTTAGGGTTAGGGTTAGGGTTAGGGTTAGGGTTAGGGTTAGGGTTAGGGTTAGGGTTAGGGTTAGGGTTAGGGTTAGGGTTAGGGTTAGGGTTAGGGTTAGGGTTAGGGTTAGGGTTAGGGTTAGGGTTAGGGTTAGGGTTAGGGTTAGGGTTAGGGTTAGGGTTAGGGTTAGGGTTAGGGTTAGGGTTAGGGTTAGGGTTAGGGTTAGGGTTAGGGTTAGGGTTAGGGTTAGGGTTAGGGTTAGGGTTAGGGTTAGGGTTAGGGTTAGGGTTAGGGTTAGGGTTAGGGTTAGGGTTAGGGTTAGGGTTAGGGTTAGGGTTAGGGTTAGGGTTAGGGTTAGGGTTAGGGTTAGGGTTAGGGTTAGGGTTAGGGTTAGGGTTAGGGTTAGGGTTAGGGTTAGGGTTAGGGTTAGGGTTAGGGTTAGGGTTAGGGTTAGGGTTAGGGTTAGGGTTAGGGTTAGGGTTAGGGTTAGGGTTAGGGTTAGGGTTAGGGTTAGGGTTAGGGTTAGGGTTAGGGTTAGGGTTAGGGTTAGGGTTAGGGTTAGGGTTAGGGTTAGGGTTAGGGTTAGGGTTAGGGTTAGGGTTAGGGTTAGGGTTAGGGTTAGGGTTAGGGTTAGGGTTAGGGTTAGGGTTAGGGTTAGGGTTAGGGTTAGGGTTAGGGTTAGGGTTAGGGTTAGGGTTAGGGTTAGGGTTAGGGTTAGGGTTAGGGTTAGGGTTAGGGTTAGGGTTAGGGTTAGGGTTAGGGTTAGGGTTAGGGTTAGGGTTAGGGTTAGGGTTAGGGTTAGGGTTAGGGTTAGGGTTAGGGTTAGGGTTAGGGTTAGGGTTAGGGTTAGGGTTAGGGTTAGGGTTAGGGTTAGGGTTAGGGTTAGGGTTAGGGTTAGGGTTAGGGTTAGGGTTAGGGTTAGGGTTAGGGTTAGGGTTAGGGTTAGGGTTAGGGTTAGGGTTAGGGTTAGGGTTAGGGTTAGGGTTAGGGTTAGGGTTAGGGTTAGGGTTAGGGTTAGGGTTAGGGTTAGGGTTAGGGTTAGGGTTAGGGTTAGGGTTAGGGTTAGGGTTAGGGTTAGGGTTAGGGTTAGGGTTAGGGTTAGGGTTAGGGTTAGGGTTAGGGTTAGGGTTAGGGTTAGGGTTAGGGTTAGGGTTAGGGTTAGGGTTAGGGTTAGGGTTAGGGTTAGGGTTAGGGTTAGGGTTAGGGTTAGGGTTAGGGTTAGGGTTAGGGTTAGGGTTAGGGTTAGGGTTAGGGTTAGGGTTAGGGTTAGGGTTAGGGTTAGGGTTAGGGTTAGGGTTAGGGTTAGGGTTAGGGTTAGGGTTAGGGTTAGGGTTAGGGTTAGGGTTAGGGTTAGGGTTAGGGTTAGGGTTAGGGTTAGGGTTAGGGTTAGGGTTAGGGTTAGGGTTAGGGTTAGGGTTAGGGTTAGGGTTAGGGTTAGGGTTAGGGTTAGGGTTAGGGTTAGGGTTAGGGTTAGGGTTAGGGTTAGGGTTAGGGTTAGGGTTAGGGTTAGGGTTAGGGTTAGGGTTAGGGTTAGGGTTAGGGTTAGGGTTAGGGTTAGGGTTAGGGTTAGGGTTAGGGTTAGGGTTAGGGTTAGGGTTAGGGTTAGGGTTAGGGTTAGGGTTAGGGTTAGGGTTAGGGTTAGGGTTAGGGTTAGGGTTAGGGTTAGGGTTAGGGTTAGGGTTAGGGTTAGGGTTAGGGTTAGGGTTAGGGTTAGGGTTAGGGTTAGGGTTAGGGTTAGGGTTAGGGTTAGGGTTAGGGTTAGGGTTAGGGTTAGGGTTAGGGTTAGGGTTAGGGTTAGGGTTAGGGTTAGGGTTAGGGTTAGGGTTAGGGTTAGGGTTAGGGTTAGGGTTAGGGTTAGGGTTAGGGTTAGGGTTAGGGTTAGGGTTAGGGTTAGGGTTAGGGTTAGGGTTAGGGTTAGGGTTAGGGTTAGGGTTAGGGTTAGGGTTAGGGTTAGGGTTAGGGTTAGGGTTAGGGTTAGGGTTAGGGTTAGGGTTAGGGTTAGGGTTAGGGTTAGGGTTAGGGTTAGGGTTAGGGTTAGGGTTAGGGTTAGGGTTAGGGTTAGGGTTAGGGTTAGGGTTAGGGTTAGGGTTAGGGTTAGGGTTAGGGTTAGGGTTAGGGTTAGGGTTAGGGTTAGGGTTAGGGTTAGGGTTAGGGTTAGGGTTAGGGTTAGGGTTAGGGTTAGGGTTAGGGTTAGGGTTAGGGTTAGGGTTAGGGTTAGGGTTAGGGTTAGGGTTAGGGTTAGGGTTAGGGTTAGGGTTAGGGTTAGGGTTAGGGTTAGGGTTAGGGTTAGGGTTAGGGTTAGGGTTAGGGTTAGGGTTAGGGTTAGGGTTAGGGTTAGGGTTAGGGTTAGGGTTAGGGTTAGGGTTAGGGTTAGGGTTAGGGTTAGGGTTAGGGTTAGGGTTAGGGTTAGGGTTAGGGTTAGGGTTAGGGTTAGGGTTAGGGTTAGGGTTAGGGTTAGGGTTAGGGTTAGGGTTAGGGTTAGGGTTAGGGTTAGGGTTAGGGTTAGGGTTAGGGTTAGGGTTAGGGTTAGGGTTAGGGTTAGGGTTAGGGTTAGGGTTAGGGTTAGGGTTAGGGTTAGGGTTAGGGTTAGGGTTAGGGTTAGGGTTAGGGTTAGGGTTAGGGTTAGGGTTAGGGTTAGGGTTAGGGTTAGGGTTAGGGTTAGGGTTAGGGTTAGGGTTAGGGTTAGGGTTAGGGTTAGGGTTAGGGTTAGGGTTAGGGTTAGGGTTAGGGTTAGGGTTAGGGTTAGGGTTAGGGTTAGGGTTAGGGTTAGGGTTAGGGTTAGGGTTAGGGTTAGGGTTAGGGTTAGGGTTAGGGTTAGGGTTAGGGTTAGGGTTAGGGTTAGGGTTAGGGTTAGGGTTAGGGTTAGGGTTAGGGTTAGGGTTAGGGTTAGGGTTAGGGTTAGGGTTAGGGTTAGGGTTAGGGTTAGGGTTAGGGTTAGGGTTAGGGTTAGGGTTAGGGTTAGGGTTAGGGTTAGGGTTAGGGTTAGGGTTAGGGTTAGGGTTAGGGTTAGGGTTAGGGTTAGGGTTAGGGTTAGGGTTAGGGTTAGGGTTAGGGTTAGGGTTAGGGTTAGGGTTAGGGTTAGGGTTAGGGTTAGGGTTAGGGTTAGGGTTAGGGTTAGGGTTAGGGTTAGGGTTAGGGTTAGGGTTAGGGTTAGGGTTAGGGTTAGGGTTAGGGTTAGGGTTAGGGTTAGGGTTAGGGTTAGGGTTAGGGTTAGGGTTAGGGTTAGGGTTAGGGTTAGGGTTAGGGTTAGGGTTAGGGTTAGGGTTAGGGTTAGGGTTAGGGTTAGGGTTAGGGTTAGGGTTAGGGTTAGGGTTAGGGTTAGGGTTAGGGTTAGGGTTAGGGTTAGGGTTAGGGTTAGGGTTAGGGTTAGGGTTAGGGTTAGGGTTAGGGTTAGGGTTAGGGTTAGGGTTAGGGTTAGGGTTAGGGTTAGGGTTAGGGTTAGGGTTAGGGTTAGGGTTAGGGTTAGGGTTAGGGTTAGGGTTAGGGTTAGGGTTAGGGTTAGGGTTAGGGTTAGGGTTAGGGTTAGGGTTAGGGTTAGGGTTAGGGTTAGGGTTAGGGTTAGGGTTAGGGTTAGGGTTAGGGTTAGGGTTAGGGTTAGGGTTAGGGTTAGGGTTAGGGTTAGGGTTAGGGTTAGGGTTAGGGTTAGGGTTAGGGTTAGGGTTAGGGTTAGGGTTAGGGTTAGGGTTAGGGTTAGGGTTAGGGTTAGGGTTAGGGTTAGGGTTAGGGTTAGGGTTAGGGTTAGGGTTAGGGTTAGGGTTAGGGTTAGGGTTAGGGTTAGGGTTAGGGTTAGGGTTAGGGTTAGGGTTAGGGTTAGGGTTAGGGTTAGGGTTAGGGTTAGGGTTAGGGTTAGGGTTAGGGTTAGGGTTAGGGTTAGGGTTAGGGTTAGGGTTAGGGTTAGGGTTAGGGTTAGGGTTAGGGTTAGGGTTAGGGTTAGGGTTAGGGTTAGGGTTAGGGTTAGGGTTAGGGTTAGGGTTAGGGTTAGGGTTAGGGTTAGGGTTAGGGTTAGGGTTAGGGTTAGGGTTAGGGTTAGGGTTAGGGTTAGGGTTAGGGTTAGGGTTAGGGTTAGGGTTAGGGTTAGGGTTAGGGTTAGGGTTAGGGTTAGGGTTAGGGTTAGGGTTAGGGTTAGGGTTAGGGTTAGGGTTAGGGTTAGGGTTAGGGTTAGGGTTAGGGTTAGGGTTAGGGTTAGGGTTAGGGTTAGGGTTAGGGTTAGGGTTAGGGTTAGGGTTAGGGTTAGGGTTAGGGTTAGGGTTAGGGTTAGGGTTAGGGTTAGGGTTAGGGTTAGGGTTAGGGTTAGGGTTAGGGTTAGGGTTAGGGTTAGGGTTAGGGTTAGGGTTAGGGTTAGGGTTAGGGTTAGGGTTAGGGTTAGGGTTAGGGTTAGGGTTAGGGTTAGGGTTAGGGTTAGGGTTAGGGTTAGGGTTAGGGTTAGGGTTAGGGTTAGGGTTAGGGTTAGGGTTAGGGTTAGGGTTAGGGTTAGGGTTAGGGTTAGGGTTAGGGTTAGGGTTAGGGTTAGGGTTAGGGTTAGGGTTAGGGTTAGGGTTAGGGTTAGGGTTAGGGTTAGGGTTAGGGTTAGGGTTAGGGTTAGGGTTAGGGTTAGGGTTAGGGTTAGGGTTAGGGTTAGGGTTAGGGTTAGGGTTAGGGTTAGGGTTAGGGTTAGGGTTAGGGTTAGGGTTAGGGTTAGGGTTAGGGTTAGGGTTAGGGTTAGGGTTAGGGTTAGGGTTAGGGTTAGGGTTAGGGTTAGGGTTAGGGTTAGGGTTAGGGTTAGGGTTAGGGTTAGGGTTAGGGTTAGGGTTAGGGTTAGGGTATAGGGTTAGGGTTAGGGTTAGGGTTAGGGTTAGGGTTAGGGTTAGGGTTAGGGTTAGGGTTAGGGTTAGGGTTAGGGTTAGGGTTAGGGTTAGGGTTAGGGTTAGGGTTAGGGTTAGGGTTAGGGTTAGGGTTAGGGTTAGGGTTAGGGTTAGGGTTAGGGTTAGGGTTAGGGTTAGGGTTAGGGTTAGGGTTAGGGTTAGGGTTAGGGTTAGGGTTAGGGTTAGGGTTAGGGTTAGGGTTAGGGTTAGGGTTAGGGTTAGGGTTAGGGTTAGGGTTAGGGTTAGGGTTAGGGTTAGGGTTAGGGTTAGGGTTAGGGTTAGGGTTAGGGTTAGGGTTAGGGTTAG